>CM054381.1:46548158-47894408 GCA_028858755.1 Ara ararauna
GCTGGGCCAGATAAATGCATTTTATTCCTCAACAAGAGCGTTGTGAGGAGAGCTGCAAAGCATTTGGATCTGTGTGGCTGTGGGAATTCCCACATTTGGCTATGTGGGAATTCCCCTCAATTGGTATGATTTTGTTTCATAATCTGTTTTGAAAATTTCGGGAAAGCCACGGGGTTCATGCTATGTTACGGAGCAATACATGATCCTTTTAATGCAATTTCTTTGAATATGTTGACTGTGTTAATATGAGAAGTGGGAAGGAAAGTCAGTGTTTAGTGTTTAATATGTTTAATATATGCTAAAGTATTTACTCTTGTCTGTGGGTAACTAAAATAGGAGGGTTTTTTATGCTTAAGCAGGTTTGAAATACATCTAAGCTGTTGACCCAAATCAGCTGACTTTGCATACTCTGGTGATATCTAAGTATTAAAATATGAGATATATAACTTTTCAGAAATAGCAAATTTTTTTCAAAATATGGCATTTTGAAATAAATATATATAAATTAATTTTCCTTTATAATCACTCTGGCTAACATAAGAACCTACATAAAACATTTGGGTTCACTTATGCCTTAAGCAGCTTCTACTGGGAATTGGAAAAAGCATAAAACTGTTCATTGTTGTACCTATCTCTCTTGAAAAGTGTGATATACCCACTGCTTTTTCTGTCTGTTCAGTGCCATGTGGTCACTGCTTCTTAGTCGGTACTTCTGTCAGTTTCTTCATCTGGTACATGGACTTCTTGGCCTGTTCTCTCTCTTGAGAAGAATTTGAGAACTCAGGTGTTTTGTTTTAGTGGAACGGGAGCTATATTACCAGTATTGGTTTTGTGTCACAGTTGCAAGCAAGAAATCGGTCATATTTTCTAGCAAGAGTTTGGGAAAGAGAAGGGTTACATTCCGCATATTGGTACTAATAAACCCTATAAAATTCCAGGAAAACCATATTTCTTGCAAAATGTTGGTTAAAGGGGGTAGCATAACATCTGTTGCTCTCTGGAAAAGAATTTGTGAGCAATTATTGGCATTTCTTTAAAAATATGATTGCCCTTTTGCTCAGGTACTAACATCAAAGTATCATTAAATAGAAAAAAAAAAGACATCAAAGTTTGAGAGGCCAACTAAATTTAAGAACAATACCCTAGCTTTCTTATACCAATGATAGTATTTCATGAGTAATTGTAGAGAAGGGATGCAGAGTTTTTTGCTCAGATGTTTTACGTTAACATAAATAATTAGCATATTCTTATTTAAAATTTTATAATACGCATCTTGAAATATAGGGTTTTTTCTGTAATATTATTCTAATTCTTGCAATCCTTTTACTGCATCTATTATACTTAAAGGTTTTTTCAGGTTTTAGAGAGGGGGAAGAGACTGAGTGTTTCATTTGTTTAAAAGATAGGTTTAGAAAAAGTGACTGGTCCCACAAGTGTTTCAAAGCTATTACACTACTGTGAATCATTTGACTTACTGTACTTGAGAGATAAGGCATTGCTCCCAAAGTAACATTTTATTATTGCAGCTATCGATGCTTTGTCTAACACAAACAAGCAAATTGTAGAATTACACTCATGTAGGGCAGATGTGACTGTGCATGTCTTATTTTTCAAGGAGTCCTGTGCAATTGTTTTCAGTACTAATAAATTAAAAAGTTGCCAAGTAACTACAGGCTGCTGATCCTAGATTTTCAATATGGGCCTTCAACAGGAATAGCATCCTTCCCTTTGAAAACACGTTTTCTCAGTCTTTAATGTCATTAGGAGTATGTTAATGGCTTCTGTGTCCTAGCATGCTGTCTTATCTTATCCAATCTCTGAGTAGTGCTAATATAACTTGTGGTATGATCCTTTCTCTTACACCTAAGTGTTTTTGATACATTACTACTTCTTTTCTCTTACATCTCAGTGTTTTTGATACATTACTACTTCTTTTTGGATTCTTAAGGATTTGTAACATGAAACTAAATACTCCATCCTTCAGAGGAATGCAAATGCTTCCTTGCTTTTTGTTTATGGAGTTTGAGTCATGTGTCTGAAATTTCAACTGGAAGAATAAATTTTATACACATCTGCAACGTTTTTGTGGTGGTTTCATCACAGAACTTTCCTGATTGTTAAACAAATAGAATAGAGTCACATACACGAATATTTACAAGGGATTGTAGTGGCACAAAGTCCATAAACTGTACAGGCTGAAAGCATTTTTTTTAAATATATTTTTAGTTATTTTCAGAATTTTTATTAAAATAATGCATATTCTGATGATGGTTTTTGTAGAATATGTGCATACAATGCCATGATTACTGGTAGTGAAGTGCTTACTTTTTTTTTCCTTCACTGCTTTTCTTCTCCAAAGCTGCTGAAGATGAGAACACTCCTGCAAGCAGCTCAGAGGAGGATCCAGCATTTATATTTCTGAGGAAGTGTCTGGGGAAGATGAGAATATTTGAGGTGGTAGGAGATGAGTGGAAACTGGAATCGGTCAAGGTGACAGTTAAGTGGATAGCTTTCATTTGTTGTTGTTCCCACAGTTGCTTGCTTGCTTCTCACTTAAATTAGCAAGACAAACTGATGAATGAGATGCAGCAAAGCAATATCTTCTTGAAGCAATAACCTGTAGCAGCAAGTCATGCTTTCAGCCTGACTGTATGTGTGGGATGGGAAAACAGTGCTAGTTAGAAGTGGGGGTTGGAAAATGAAGAAGGATTTTTACATGCAAGGAAGATAAATCAGTGCTTTGCAAAAACCCCTTTTAAGGCAAATTTAAAGTACTTTAATAGTATCCATGTGTTAAAAATGCACCTCCCATAGGCTGTTTAGCTTTGACTAACTGGTGTTTCTCAGTGGGAGAATGTCACAGTTGAGCATTCTTGTTTCTCTCTTTTTACAGGGAAGAGGAATGTGTACTCTTGCTGTAAATGACAAGCTTAATCAATCTGAGTATACCATTTTTCTAATTACAATTGGAGATTATTAGGTTTTTTAGGTAATCCTTTAAATTAGCTCAGAAATCATTTTATCTTACAGCTCAGTGATTCCTTTCAAATAGAATTTTGTTTTGCTGCCTAGAAAAATGAGGTGTTCTGTAATCTCATGTCCTGCTTTCAGATATTCCCACTGCATTTTCATGCCCTGTGGCTTCTAAGAAACTTTGACATGTTTTTAAGGAATTATGTATTGTTGAAAGCACTATGTTCTTCATGTACATGAAGTTACAGTGTAAATTTATGTGGACGTTCCCAAGTAGCTTTGTTACTGACAGTGGAAGAAGTAGGTTGTTAAATCCTTGTTATACACCTGTTAAGTTTATACAGCAGTCTGAGAGAAACTCATTTAGAAATGCTTCTGTTCTTTAATGCTGTCTTTAGTTCTTTTTAGTTCTTCTGTTCCATGTGGGTTTTGCTTTTGCATGAAAATCATGTTGGTGAACTTAATCTGCCCCTTCTCACCCTCTCCCCCAAGATGAAAATGAGAGAAGGGTACAGTAAGGACAGCAACACTGATGCTACCTACCTCTTTATCTTGCCTTCCCCTCTCTCCCCTTTGCTCTACACAGCCCAAGTTCTCTCCCTGAGATAGCGTTAAGCCTAAAAAACAGCTATTGCTTCCTATTGGGATTTCAGTGCTTTGTGTAGTTCATGCAATATACAGTAGACACCTATTTATAGCAAAGCTATTTTTCATGGCTTGCTTTGAGCGCAAATTCCACTTCCAGTTAAGCACTGCGGATCTCCTGTACCATCTACCTGTGTTACTGGTTCTGCCTCTCTGGAGTCTGTTCTAGTGGTCTGTTAGCTAGTCATACCTCTAGGTTTCTACATGTGAGTTGGCTATATTAATAGTAAAGTAATGTTTAAATTCCAGCACAAAAGCTCCTTCCTTCGGTTACTTAATTCAAACTTGTATTGAGCATAGTCGTTTGGGATTTTTTTAAGGTTTGTTTAGTTGTTTTGTTTGGGGTTTGTTTTTTTTTTTTTGGTGGTGTTCTGTCTTTATTTCAAAAATGAGTGCTGCTTTAAGTGTAGTATATCACAGTTGCTAATCACATACCATGCCTGCAGTTGTGAATCCTCCCACTGGGTATAGATGCGCTCATCTTTCCCATAATTGTGATTTGTATTCAAATAGTAGCACAAGATGCCATCATTCCCCTTGCTCTGCACACTCAGGTCATGAAAGCAAGCTGAATTCTTCTTGTGTTTTCTCAGACAGTGGAGTTTGCATTTAAAAGGCTTTTTGAAATGAGAACACTTCACATCTTTCAGATCTTTTACCCAGTCTATCGGTAACAAATGAAATGGTTTAATGTGTTCTGTTACTGGTTTGATTTGGGCTTTTGTTTTGTTTTTGCTGGGCTTTTCTGGTCAGGTGTTGGTGCCATATACAAAACAGGTATTTCAGTAAGTCCTGTTTTGACAGTGATTTTTGTTGAAGATCTAGGGGCATGAAAGCATGTGTTTGGTTTTGGGTTTCTGAGACCACTGATCAGTTAAATGCCTACTAATTTTTTGCTGGATGTTCAAAGGTCACTTTTTAAGAGGGATGAACATACTATGAGGGATGGCTGCATGTTCCATAGAGTGTTTAGAGTAGGTGACTGGTAAATTTTTTAATTCTCTTGTCCACAGGGTCCCTTTGCAGCCTGCCATTAGTACAAGACTTGAAAAATTGGGTAAAGGAGATCAGCTCCCTTGCCATTTCAGTTATTTCTAGCTACTGAGGGTGACACCAACTGCAGTGCCCTGGGGATGTCTCTGAGGTCACTCACTGCTTTCTATGCTTGGGGCTATTTTGGTTTGTAATTCTCTGTGAAAGCAAATTTGCAAAGCCGTGGGACAGTTCCTGAAGATAGGCAAGTAGTGAAGCTTCACCAGCTGTATTAGATGCAGTCTGGTGGCTCAATGTTGAGCTTCAGCTGCTGCTCAGCTATTTCCAATTTGATTATTGGAGTCATTGCTGCAAAGTGCTTTGGAGCTGTAAGTGAGCCAAACAATGTAGTGCCATTAATTTCACTCCTGATATTACCTTTTCTAACTATCAGGGTTTTTTTGACTGCATTCGTAAGTCATGACTAGTTGATGATATAAATTGTACCTCATAATCCATCATATTCAAGACTGTCAGAGTCTTCATCACAAAATGTCACCTTCAATTTTTCTTGAAGGGTCCAGCCTTAAGCCCCTGTTGATCATTGCCCAATAGGTGGTGATAGAGTTGCATTTATCGGTGGATTATTTGTAAGTACGCTAGGTTAATTGTAAGGTTTTGAAACTTTACCATTTTGGAGCATATTTTAAACTACAGTCATAGAATCATAGAATAGTTAGGGTTGGAAAGGACCTTAAGATCATCTAGTCCAAACCCCCCTGCCATGGGCAGGGACACCTCACACTAAACCATGCCACCCAAGGCTATGTCCAATCCAGCCTTCAACACCACCAGTGATGGAGCATTCACAACTTCCCTGGGGAACCCATTCCAATGCCTCACCACCCTTACAGTAAAGAATTTCTTCCTCATATCCAATCTAAACTTCCCCTGTTTAAGTTTGAACCTGTTACCCCTTGTCCTCTCACTACAGTCCCTCATTTAACAGGTTGTTATGACACTTCCTAGGAAGACTGTACACAGGCAGGTTTAGTCTTTATAGCAACATTGACAATATTGCTTAATCAGGCTTAAACTTTTCTCATTCTTGACATATTGCATTTAATAATCTCATTAATTCTCAAAGGCTAGTAAGAAATTGCAGGTTTTCAAGATTTATAGTTTTGGCATTTACAGTCTGCAAATCCTGCTTTGTAGTCTACTCTTGTGAGACCTCACTTGGAGTATTGTGTGCAGTTCTGGTGTCCTCAACATTAAAAGGACATGGCACTGTTGGAACAAGTCCAGAGGAGGGCCATGAGGATGGTCAGGGGACTGGAGCACCTCCTGTATGAAGACAGGCTGAGAAAGTTGGGGCTGTTGAGCCTGGAGAAGAGAAGGCTGCGTGGAGACCTCAGAGCAGCCTTCCAATATCTGAAGGGGGCCTGTAGGGATGCTGGGGAGGGACTCTTCGTTAGGGAGTGTAGTGATAGGACAAGGGGTAACGGGTTCAAACTTAAACAGGGGAAGTTTAGATTGGATATGAGGAAGAAATTCTTTACTGTGAGGGTGGTGAGGCACTGGAATGGGTTCCCCATGGAAGTTGTGAATGCTCCATCACTGGTGGTATTCAAGGCCATGTTGGACATAGCCTTGGGTGGCATGGTTTAGTGTGAGGTGTCCCTGCTCATGGCAGGGTGGATGGAACTAGATGATCTTAAGGTCCTTTTCAACCCTAACTATTCTATGATTCTATGTTTGGCAGAATTTATCCTCTGGAAAACTCAACAGTTCTAACTCACGCACTGGCAAATTTGAAGTACAACCCAAATTGCTTGGAGGTTCTGATAAGCACTCTTCTGGTGCTCTCCCCTGGTTTCCGATCTCTTAAGGTCCACCAGGTACTTCTAAGCATTTCTAATGTCTGATTACTCTGAAACACCAATAAAGAAAGTATCAGCATTTTCATGAGAGTCTAAAAGTTCCAGGAGACTTTTTTGGAGAATGGACCTGATTCCCATGAAAACCTCAGCAGCAATTAAATAAGAAAATTAGAAACTGCTACATGGAGTTTGGAAGGCAGACACGGGGACTGTGACAATGAAGACCCTAGGCCCACTGTAGGAGAGGATCTGGTTCGAGACCATCTTAAGAACCTGAATGTGCACAAGTCCATGGAACCAGACTAAATCCATCCACGGGCCCTGAAGGAGCTGACAAATTAAGTTGCTAAGCCACTGTCCATCGTATTTGAAAAATCATGGCAGTCAGGTGAAGTTCCCGATGACTGGTAAAAGGGAAATATAACCCCCATTTTCAAGAAGGGGAAAATGAATGACCTGGGGAATTACAGACCAGTCTGTCTCACCTCTGTGCCTTGCAAAATCTTGGAGCAGATTCTCCTGGAAGGCATGCTAAGGCACATGAAAAGCAGCAAGGTGGCTGGTGACAGCCAGCATGGCTTCACTAAGGGGAAATCCTGCCTGACCAATCTGGTGGCCTTCTATGATGGGGCTACAGAACTGATGGACAGGGGTAGAGCAGTTGATGTCATCTACCTGGACTTGTGCAAAGTGTTTGAAACTGTCCCACATGGCATCCTTATCTCTAAGTTGGAGAGACATCAATTTGATAGGTGGACCACTCGGTGGGTAAAGAACTGGCTGGATGGCCATACGCAAAGAATTGTGGTCAATGGCTCAATGTCCAGCTGGAGCCCAGTAACGAGTGGTGTCCCTCAGGAATCAGTGTTGGGACCGGTCTTGTTCAACATCTTTGTCGGTGACATGGACAGTGGGATTGAGTGTGCCCTCAACAAGTTCTTTATTATACATAAAAATGACATGGAACTCTTGGAACAAGTCCAGAGGAGGGCCATGAGGATGATCAGGGGACTGAAGCACCTCCTGTATGAAGATAGGCTGAGAAAGTTGGTGCTGTTCAGCCTGGAGAAGAGAAGGCTGCGTGGAGACCTCAGAGCAGCCTTCCAATATCTGAAGGGGGCCTATAGGGATGCTGGGGAGGGACTCTTCATGAGGGACTGTAGTGATAGGACAAGGGGTAACGGGTTCAAACTTAAACAGGGGAAGTTTAGACTGGATATGAGGAAGAAATTCTTTACTGTAAGGGTGGTGAGGCACTAGAATGGATTGCCCATGGAAGTTGTGAATGCTCCATAGCTAGCAGTGTTCAAGGCCATGTTGGACATAGCCTTGGGTGGGATGGTTTAGTGGGAGGTGTCCCTGCCCCTGACAGGGGGGTTGGAACTAGATGATCTTAAGGTCCTTTCCAACCCTAACTATTCTATGATTTTATGATATTATATAGGCATATTTGGGAAATTCAGATAAAATTGCTTTGTACACTTTCCACTGGAATGAATGTATGAGCTTTGCTGGCAGAAGAATTCATCTATTAAATTCTGGCAGTGTTTTTGAGCATGGATTGGGTCAGGAATACACAAGAGAGCCAAAAAGGCAATATTTGGGCTTTTCTCTATAGTAATAGTAATCATGACTGAGGAAAAAGGTGAAGGTTGTTCCCTTAACCTTTTGCCAGAGTGTGTCTGAGAGTGAAATAGGAGCCATATACAAAGGTGTAATAAGGTTTCGCTTCAAGCACTCGAAGGTCTTGGACTTCATGTGGGAATGAAAATGCAGACGGGGTGATGTGCTTATGAGTGAATTAATCTTGAAAATTTAAATGTTGTCTAAAACCAGCAAGATGGTTTAAATGATGGTGGGAACAAGCCAGAGAGTGATTACAAAGGTAAAGTTGCCCTTCATGGTTTTTAATGCTTCTGAAGCAGCATTGAAGTTTTTTGACTCATAGACATCCCTCCTTTTTCCAGACAGATAACTTCTTTTTGTCTTCTGATAGTTGATTCTTCTGGTTCTTAATCAAATTTTCTTGGTCAGTTTCTGCAGGTTTCACCTCTTTTTTTAGAACATGATAAGTTTATTAAAATAAAAAAAACAAACCCCAAAAAAAACCCAAAATCCATATTTCGTTCTACAAACATATCTGCTTCTCAGCCACATTAAATCTAGAGCCATTTGGATGCGTGCAGAATTTGTAATCGCCTTGTAGCAAAGGCAATACTAAATCTCCAGAGGCTCCTAGGAAGGGACTGGCCAGTGAATAAAATAAGCAAACAAACCTGAAGTGGAGGTTTGTATCCCTTGCAGATAAACCTGCTAAGCCATGTGAGAAGATACCAGCACCTGTGATTTGAATACGGTCTGAATACCTGAACAATCCACACCTGTGGCAGTTACTCTCCCCCCCGACCCCTCCCTCCAAAAAAAACAGCTCCCCTCATGTGTGGTGTGTAAGTCTTGATAGGGCTGCCTATATAGTATTCAAAAGGGAGAAGAAACTCAGACATCTTTAACATTGAAAGAAAGCTTCTTAATGCTAGAATCAGAAAATTAAAAAATTGAGTTCCTGCTGCAGTGAGGAAATGTAATATTTTTTTATCTATCTATTAAACTCTGGAAGGTTTCATTTCTGGTGAAGTGGGAGGGTTGCTGGTGACTGTAGTGGGCAGGAGGGTAGAAAGAAGTGGTAGCATTTAAAAAGAGATTTTTGGCTTTTGATTCTGTAGGTGTGCATGAGAAAATTGGGAAATGTGATTTTTTTTTTTTTTTAAGTGAAGTTTGAAACATTTTTGTGTTTACCTCAGTTGGAATTGTTCAGGGTTTTTGGAATGTAGGTATGCATTATTTACATATAGCTCTTATGATCTGCTGTATTATTTGTTATTCCAGCATTTAGTAGTCAGACTTTCATATATAAATGTAAAGATGGTATCATACCTTAGCTTAATTTGCATTTAGAATTTTTAAATGTTGCTTAAAAAACTGGTTAAAAAAAAAAAAAGGGAAACAGTGGTACCAGTAAGAAATGTGTCAGTTGCTAGTTTACTAGTCTCTGTAATAAAACCCTCTTCGAGCTTTTAATTTTTTTATCTGGGATAGTGTTAACTGAATGTAATTTAGAAATGCCAAACTCTTCAGAAATAGTAGCATATACATGTCTGTGCAATCTGTATGTGTATGAATTACTCAAAAGTACAGCAATGTAGTTCAGCAGGATAGTTCAGAAGTTTTCTCAAAGAACGCTATAGAAGACTGTTAAAAACATGAGTTTATTGAAGGAGAGAGTTGCAAGAATTTATGTTGGCAATTAGGTGAGTCTTAGATAATATATGCCTAAAGTCACATCAAAATGTTTCCTGTAAGTAGGAAATGTTTCAAACCTGCAACTCTCAATATGACTAGCAAGAGATGTCAAGGTAATAGCAGAAAATTAATATATATGCTTTGTTTAAAATACTGTATTACATTCTGAAGGAAATGCAATCTGTTCAGTATAACATACACATATACATGTTTATAAACTTACCACAATGTTGTGGTAAGAGCATAAAGCTATGCCTGTAAGCAGAGTGGGTGATGGCATTGTTTGTTCCCAGCTTTGTCTGGAAGGTTATGGGCAGCTGAAGTTGGGCTGGGTTTTTGCATGACTACTTCATTTTGAAAGTGAAAAAATACTTGACCATTTTTACATTGTACAGTCTGCTGGTTTATCATCGTCAACTGAAGGGTAAATTTGTGATCTAAGCAGACTCTCAATACACTGTATTGAGCAGTTGATAGACCTGGTTTTATCTTCAGGTGTCATAAATGTTAGCCTAAATATGCCATGCATATAAAAAAACCCCAATAAATTAATTCAGAAATAATATTTTTGTTGGGAACAGAGCTTTATTTTGCTCTTGTGAGCTTTTTAAGTGTGGGTATGCTATTTTCAAAAAATACCGTTATCTGTATTTTCCATTTTTGTGCTGTAATTATTGGTTTGTTGTAGCCAAATTTTATCAGTCATATTAATAAGGAAAGAGTTTTGAAAAGGACATTAAATTTACTGAGCAGATATGTTTGGTCTCTTTTTTTAGATTGCACTTTGAGGTATTGTTTTCCAGTTATCATTTATTTTTATTTTTTGCCTTTTACTTAATATTTTTGCTGTAGCATCAATATTGTCAAAGTCAGCAGATGGGCAGCTTGATATAATTAACCCCAGCTTCAAGGAGCTGGGTTTTTTACCATGCTAGTCTTGTTTTATACTGTTCTTTAAGGACAGAAACCCCAAACCCTTGATGGTCCTTTCCTTCTGAGCACTTTTTAATAGCTATATTGAAATGTGGTCACTGGGTTGAATGATATTAATAACAACATATTCTCAGATGCCCTCAAAAGGTTGTCTTTCATCCTATTCTGGAGACAAGGCAGAGTGCAGTCTGTGGCTGCAGAACTCCCTGGAGCTCAAGTGTTGCTTTTTTTTCATAGGGGTAAAGACACACCTGTAGCTGAAGAGCTGCTCTGCTGATCATTTCCTCAACATGTGTGTGACTTACCTCTTGTGTTGCTTCAGTGAGCTTCCTCATTGCCTAATGTTTTCCTCACTTTTAATTACTCCATTGCTTCCAGGCAGTAGCTTTAGAACTGTAGGGTGCACCACAGCAGCAGAAGAACTGGAAACTGGCTGGGCCAGACCTTCATTGAGACAAGAGTGTGAAAGCAAGAGCTTAGGTCTCACCATGTCAACTTCAGGCAAACAGGGCAGAATGCAGTGTGAAAACCGGAGGCATATAGATGGGATGTGTACATGGGTTTACCCTCTGCCCCCCAGCCTTCTCAAAAAACTAATTACTATCTTTGTGAGGTAACATAATTTGCCTTAAAAAACCCCAAACTTCAGAAACAAACAACAAATCCCTTTCAGGTTCTGTTATTTTAACCAGTGGGATGACTTTTTTGTATTTACTAAGAATAATGCATTGTGAAAAGGAAATACAATAGTTGTCTTGCTCTTATTTTGCGTAAACCTAATTGGATCTGCTAATTTAGATCTTATGCAACTAAGTTAAAGTAATAATAGTAATACTCCAAGCTGTCTATTAGTGCCAGCTAGGACTTGTTGTTTGGATCTTCTTTCCTGTGAAAATAAGGTACTGCTCTAGAAAAGGCAGAACTAAAATACCATGGGTTTTCTTGTTGTTTGTTCTTTTTTTCAGCCTACATCTTTGTGTTACTTCACTTACCTCCTACCAAGGTTCTCGTGCTTCTGTGAGCTCCCAGATGTGCAGTTGCTTCCTGCGTTAGATCTCAGACTGCAGTTGCTTTATGTCTCATCCCCTTACTGCCCTTGGTAATGTGGATCTGTCTTCCTTGATCCAAAACACTTAAGGCGGTCTTGCTTTAAGGCTCTTGCCAAGTTTCCCAGTAAGGTGGCTTTTGTGAACAGGAGAAAAAGAAGAGGTGAGGAAAAAGAATGGGGGTTATTTCTCAGAAACGCCATCCCTTGAAAAAGCAGCTGTGCACCAATGTAGAAGTATGTGCATTAATCTCAGACTAACCCATATTCATTTAGCATATTATATATATGACAAGAGGAACAATTAGGGCTTTTTTGAGGCTTGTCTGATTTTGTTCAGTGCACAAAAGAAAGAGCAGAGACAGATGGAGTAGTCCAAACTTTTACTCATTTTCATTAAAGAAAATGTTTAACCCACACTCTTAAGAGATGTTTCTTAGGAAGGGGGCTTGTTTGTTTTTTCCTGTAGATAATACACTAATTAACCAGTGATAATGCTTGGAGTGAGCAAGTACATAATATACACATGGCAGCATAGGAGACCTTGGCCAGGAAGTGATCCTTTTTTCTGTTCATCAAAAGCACATCTCTTCTAGAAGGACAATAGTTAAATGGATTGGTTGTTGAAGGAGATAAGATCTGTTCCTCTTTTGTATCTCTTTTCTTAGCTTGTTGTGATAATACAAAGCAGATATGAGTCTATGCTTCACATTTAATTAGAGAACTCAACACATCAGATGCTTCATACATCATATTTTCAGTTAATGTGTTGTGATATATTACACATAGTGGTACTTGCAAATAAGGTGAGAGTGAATCCATGCTTTTGAAGCTCTTCTTTTTGTGGATGGGGAAAACTGAACTAATCTAAACAGTAAAGTTTTTAAGCTATGATTATGTAGTTAAAAGAGATCTTAAAATATGGTCTGTAATCTGAACATCTAAAATCCACAAACATTTGCTCCCAAGAGAAAGCTTGTTTTCTTTGAGTTTTGCCAGTCAAAAATACAATATGAATAGTCTCACCTCTTGATGATTCTTATGATAGCAAAATGGAGAAATATGGACGATGCAAGGCAAGGGGGAAATGGTTGAACCTGGAGACTAAATGAAAGGGATTATCCTTTTACATGTTTTGTGTTTATGTCTGGTTCTTGGTACTATGTATGTGTACATTTTCTTGCACTGCAGTTGAAAACTTTGGGCAGGGGAGAGTATTTCCATGAAGTTGCCCTAATGAGTGTTTACCCTAGTCAAGATACAAGAGCATCTATGACCTGAAAAATAGTGTCATTGTCACATCTTTGAAGTGCAAAATATACTGTTTACAGTTAATATATACATGTAACTTTTTGTGAGGCAGACAGCTTCCTGGCAACAAACACATATATTAATTTCAGTGGGTTTAATTTTCCTGCTGCCTTTGGGTTTGATTTGGCATGTTTGTGACAGTGTTTGGTTGTTTATATTCATGAACTGCTTAACTGGAAATGCACTCAAACAGCCTAAATTACCTTGAAGTCCGTTAGCATAGTGGGATGGTGCTGTTTTCTCTGAAGTTGAGCTATCTTCCTGCTGTCCCCACTAGTTACTGCTCATCAGGAGAGTTGTCTTCCCTTTTCCTGATGCTCCTCTTCTTCAAGATTCTTGCACCTTGATGGAGAATATACCCCTACAGTAGGAACCCAGATTTCAGGATACTTCTGCAGCAGTTTGCTTGATTTCTCTACCTCCAGGGCAAGGAATTGAGATTGACCCACTTGAGCAGAAGGTTTAACTCAGAAAATTCTGTTTATTCCACAAGGTGAGGAGTTACATGAATGATTGCAAAGCCACAAAAAACAAATTGAGGAAGCACAACCTTATTATTTGCCTGACATTCATCTTTTCTCTTGTACCTATCACTTTGGGTTTCTTATTGTCATGGAAACCCAGAAAACAGCTTGTTTTCACTACAGATCCCTGGATATTCAGAATTGTTCCCTCTTTATAAAAAGAAACCTTTTGTTTGTTAGTTTGTTTTGATTTCAGTTTTGTTGTGTTTCTCCCCCACCCCACCCTGCCTCTTTCAAGCATCCAACTTCTGAATTTATGCTGAATATGACTGTATTTTCTTTCTGTGTGTTCCTTCCTTCTCTCCCCCCTCTCCGCCAGTGTTGTGCTTTGAGATTCAGAATTAAAACACATGGGATGTTTTCCCTCTCTTGGGAGCTTGTTTGAATGTGTTTTGCAAATCTGTGTGTATTTGGGCAAAACTGGATGGTAGTAACAGACATCTACAATTCATATAGTTGATCTAATGACATAGGCTGAACCAGTTTCTGTGAAAATGCTCATGGACACGTGTTTTGTGATGAAGTATTTGTGCCTGTAGCCTGGTGTGTGTATGAGCAAATTTGTGCATGTTAATAGTTACTAAATATACAGTAACAGTGTATTAGGCAAAATATATAAAGAAAACTGTGAGTCTTCAGCAGTGGATTACAGCTGCTGAGAAGACATTTCCCCTTTCTTTTCTCTTTATCTGTGTCAAAGGTTTGTTTGGCTTTTTGTGTTTCCTGGATTTTTGGTTTTCCCCAAACTAGCATTCCAATCTTCCTGCAGCGTTCATGATACTTTCTGGGTTGGGCAGCTTCTTCTTCAGCACCTTGTGTCTTCAGCTGCACCTTGGTGGCTCTTGTGGGGCAAGGCAAAGGCTGGATGACATTTTGGTTCTTTATCTATTGCCTTGCAAGTCAACAGAGTAACCTGTGGTTCTCTCCTGTTCTGTGCATTGCTCTTTGCTCCATTTTGTTTTAGCCAGTCAGAATGTATGTTCTGTGTTTCCGAACGGAGAAGAAACATTTGTGTTCCTTCAAAGCTCTGGTGGGAGACAAATAAAATAAGAGTTCATTTTGATGACCTAAAGCTTTGATGCCAGAGGAAATTGTGTCATCTTTCTATGGCTTCACTGTGGATCACTGTATTAAAGTGCAACACCAATTTTATTTTTAGCTTGTATTACAAGCTACTGCTTAAAATTGTACATTGGTTTTCTACTCCTTACCTCTCCCACAAATCAACCTTAACCACATTATTTTTGTTGATTCCTGGACTATAATTACTGAAGAGCTGAATTCTAGGAAACCTAGTTTTTATGACTTGGAAGCGCAAAGTGGCTATAGTTATAATCACTGATTGCCTGTAATTTATCTGCTTGGGCCAGTTTCAAGCAGCTCTGGTGGCAGTGTCTGAAGTATTTCAGGATTTGTTAAATGTCCTCCAGGTGAAGTATACTGTAAAATTCAAATAATTGGGAAGATTGAGTGGTTTTGTGGCAACCCTTGTTTGCCAAACTCCTCAGCAGTCTGTTGAGGTGAGGAAAAAGTGGAAACTGGGCCATCTAAATTAGATAGTTTGTGCATATGAAAAGGGTAAAGAATCAGATGGAGCAGGCTTGCATGTTGGAAGCTCCCTGTGACTTTTACAATATTGTAGGTCTTATTTACAGTCTCTGAAGTTTAAAATAAAGATAAAATTATCTTTTAACACTGAGGCTTTAAAAATAAATGCTATACACTTGACACGAATAAAAAAAAAACCAACAACAACAACAAAAAAACAACCCAACAAAGTGCCCCTGTACCCACTGCCTTGTGTTGAGGGGGTTTTGGCTCAGGCAACGTTTGTATAATGAAGTTACATTGCCATCTCTCTATTTAGCAGAATGTAAGCGGTGAGGGGGGCAGGGAATTGGAGCTGGATTCTATTGCAGACTGAACCAAAATACTAAAACAATAAGTGCAAACATATTTCCTGGACTTCAGTAGATTCTGTTCTGATGCTAGTACTTCTAATAAAGGCACCATCTATTAAAAATAAGTTATTTTTATTTGGAAACAGTTTTTAGTGCTAAAGGGCCTCTATTCTTGCAGTCAAATGTATAACAATATAATGCGTGGAAGTCAAAATTGTTGAAGTTCAACTGTAAATAGGCAGTAAATATTTTACTGAAGGTAATCAAACATCTAAATAAATTAGCAAATGATGTTATAAATTTCCTGTCACTTTGAACTTGTTTTTAAAAGATTTCTAGTTAAGAATATCTCACACTTGAATCACAGCTAGTTGGAGTTCCTGTCAGCATTGCGTAGGTACGTAAAATTGCCTATGTTGCGCATGATGGGAGCAAATGTTCTGTGAGGTATTAAAATGTGAGACTCATGGGAGAGGGCCCAGTGTAAAATAAACATTTGCTTATTGGCTTTTGATAGGTTCAGGAAGGTGCTTCTGGTGGTTGTACCTGGAAGCATAGGATAAGGAAGTTGATTTAATGTCATGTGCTTGTTACTAGAGTTTTAATCCCAGTAGCAACAGGTTTTGGATTTTTTAAAATTATATTCTTTCAGGGGTAGGGGTGGTGGTGTGTGAAGTTAATTTTATGAGGTGCAAAAAGATGAAGATGAGAAATTAAACTGTCAGGGTGGTGTGAGAGCCAGCAGATGGCTGGGACTGGGGAGCCAGGGGATAAATAGGGCCTGAAGGGCAGCGCCTCCCCAGCTGGCTTCTGTCCCAGTGCCCCAGCCAGGGAGGGGCATACCCCCGAGGCCAGATCAGGCACCTCTGTGGGGATGGGGCATGTCCTGGGTTGCGTGGGGTCCAACACTGATGGCAGGGTTGGAGGCTTGCATCCTACAGTATTGCAGGGGTAAGGCTGAGGGCCTGGGAGTGGTGAGGAAGCGCAGATGATCTTGATGAGGGACAGTGAGGCCTGTTAAATGCCCTGACAGAAATGATATGAGGATGCAATTTTTAAAAGTATTTTCCTAATGACTTGTCAACGGATTCACTTTTGGTAGCTACAGTATTTCCATACGACTACTGCTTAGCTTCTCTCAGTCATCTATGTTTGGTAGAACTGCATTCTTAGCCATGCTTGCAAAAAAGTTCATTTCTTTCTCTGTGGTGGCAGAGTGCAGTGTGTGTAAGAAGAGTTTTAAAAGGTGATTTGTTTTGGAAAATGATATTTGTATAGTGTGTGTTGGCTTGCTTCTGTTCTGGCCTTTAGGTAGGACACTAGGGAATTGATTAATCAAATGCCATATTGAATTGCAAATGGAGTCTTGATTTAGAGGGGAAAAATAACACACTATTTGGACGATAATACATGGTCACAGTAATGGTTTTTCTATTTTTTTTTTACTTTTTGAATATTTATTAGTTAAGCATCTTTTTAAAATTATGTTGCATGTATATTTAAGAGTAGATTATGAACAATTTGCCAACATCAGTCTAGTATTTGTTTCATCATTGCTCAGAAAGGATACTGAATGAAATAATTTTGTTAACTAAGTTACTGAAGGCCATTCATCCTATTCTTGATGTACATTATTACAAATATCTATCTAAAATCATACAGTCATCAACTACAAGTGGTTTGTTCCTCTTACATGTTAGCTTATTTGAAAAAACAAACTGTAGAATTCATCTGACTCTTCAGTAGAAGAATTGGGCTCTCTTGGTATAACTAAGTCAAAACTTGAAAGCTAATGGGGAAAAAGACAATGAAAAATGTCCTGGGGTTTTTTTCCTGGTGGGATTTTCGTTAATATACTTCAAGTTCTGAGCAGTGTTGGGAAGCCCAAAGTAACACCAGCCTCACTATGATAATGTTCTAATTAAAGCTACAACAGTTCTTTGATATCTGCTGGTAACCATTAGTTAGAAAGCATGAAATTTTTAATGGAAACCTCCTTAGTACTTGGTTACCAGTATAAAAAGTTAAAATACTCTTTTTACGATATTAACAAACAAAAGGAAGATTTTGGCCTATTGTGTGGCACAACACAGACATTCACCACTGCACATCTCAGTCTGAGTTGCAGCAGAACTTGCGGAAAAAGCTTTCTGAAAGGGAGAGTAAAGGAGTCATTTGGCCTAAAGCTAATTCCATGTAAGGCAAAGTTTGAGGTGGTACATGGTTAGTGATTCTGGTGGAGGACAGAGAGGAGATACGCATTTTTCTCTTAATGGCTATAGGTTTTAATTCCTTTTAACTGAAGCAGCATTCTACACATAAAGCCTTCCAAGCAGCAAAGTCCAGCATTGCTATTTTCTGGCAGTCTGAGGGAGAGGCTGTGCACACCTTGTTTTGGTAGTTAAAGTTTCAGTGGTCAACACAGTTGTCCTGCACAGAGCAGTGGAGGATTATACTTAAAAGTACCAGTCTTGCTTAGTAACTCACCTGAGGTTTGTTGGGCTTCATGGTCTTCACCTTAATTCACAACTGCTGTTTGCCACAGGAGTTGAGCGTGAAGGCCATACAGGTCACCATGATCAGACCTAATCTAGGTGGGACTAGATTAAATGGCTGGAGGTTGTGTCCCTGTGGTCACTGCTGCTGGCAGGACAATTCTCTCCAAGTGAAAAGAGACTGCAGAAGGCTGATGTGTCATGAGTGAAGCTACTCATTTTCTTCTTTGCTCACACTTGTTTGAGCTTTACTTGGCTGTTTTCTCTTGTGTACTTGTGCATGAAGTACTACCAGAATTACAAGTAAAATGGATGGATTTCACTGTCTTCTGACAACTGCTTTGCAGCTTTTCTTGCCACTGGATGGTTGAATATATACTGAATGTTACAGAGCATGGCCAGAAAGGGTGATGTGATATTCACTCCTGGAAAAGGACCTGGTCACGCTGTTACAAATGTGATTACCACCAATCTTTATGATGAAAATATGAAAAGCTGCATGTGCTGACTATCCAGTCTTTCCTGACAGTTCTTTCTGAATCATCAACTTTTGAAAAGAGCAATAAAAGTTGTGCAAAGCCCTAACTTTCACAGATAATCATCTGTGACAGTTGGCATCTCTGTTCCTGTATCTTTGAGGCTAGATAGAGATATGTCTGAATTGTTGACTTTTCCCCTGCTCTTGGAGTGAGTCATGGTCAGAATTCAAGATGAAGTGCTTAGAAGCAGGGTATTTACTTTTGCAAATCTTTGTTAATGAACTAAAAAAAAACCAAAAGCCAGCCAAAAAACTTCTCTGCATTGGACAACAATATTCAGTAGCTGCTCGAAGGAAATCTGTATGTCACGTCTCTCTGCCTCGCTCTAAGGTTGTCACTGGTTAAGATTTTATAAAGGCTACCATGGCTGTCCCCTGAGGCTGTATTTGTTACTCATCAAGTTAACATTTTGTTACTGCGTTGCAGTATGAAAACTGGATTTTCATTTTTACTTTTCTTTTAAACTCTGAATTTTTAGTGTGCTATCAGTGGGCTAGATAGAAGGCAAGTGAAGTTCACTGTATCAAAGGTGTTTCAGTGTGCTTGGTTCTTCAGCAGTTGCTGGTGTGGGGTAAATAGGGAGGAAAAAAAGGGCAAAATTAAATATACTTAGGAGAAGTGTTGACTGTAGCTATGGAATAAGGATTGTATGGGGAAGGTAAAGGGAATCTGATTTAAAAAAAAAAAAGATTAAAACTATAACTTACATAAGGGCTAGGTAGTTCTTTAGGTATCCATGTAGAGATTAAGATCAATGGGAGCTGTGAATCCTTATTGCTTATGACTAGTTTGGAGAAACTGTTTGTAAACATCTAGTGGGAAATTGCTATCAATGCAGAAGAGAGACATTTGTTTCAGCTTTTTAGGCCTGTAATTCAGTGTTAACTTACCTCTGCAATAGATTTGAGAGTAAAGAAGCCAAGCAGCGTGTACACCTACATGCTGCTTAAGGAGTGCCTGAATGGTAGTTCTGGTGTTTTAAATTCCCAGCAATTTGAAACTGTAGAAATGTGTTTCCATCTCAGAATGAATAATATTAGTCTGAACTGTTTATTGTTGCTACTCTGGTTTTTTTTTATAACCATATATCCCAGAATCCAGCAACTCCTATTTTCTATTTACTCTCACTTTGTTAAACAAGGTGATTAAGTTACAAGCTTGCAGTATTTTACCAGCATTGGTATTGGAGAGAAATGTTAGATCCTTTATCTCAATTTCTTTCATGGGACAAGGAAAAATATACTAAATTTTTGAGCAGACTCTCTGAATGCTTCTCTTGTTCTTGCTCATTGTGTCTAAAGGTTCAAAGCAGTGTCACTGTATCAACTGAGCCAGAGTGGTGGTGGTGATTTAGACTAAAATCGGTGAGTTGCATTTTTGTAATTGGTTCAGATGATTAAGCCTGGAATAAGAATCATACTGGACAGTGATTTGGATGTTTCTAGGGTAGTAAGAGCCAAGTAATTTTAGTTTGCCCCAGAGGCTAAACTGATGTACAGATCAAGTTCAGTTAATTTTTTATTTTCTCATACTCCAGCTATTCATTTTTCTTGTTCTGACAGTTTTACTTACTGTGTGCCCAGAAGGTGTGCCACCATGGACCACTTTGGCATCCTGTCAAGAGCCTGGAGGCAGCACCTAGTTGACAGGTGCTTTATGTACAATGTGTGTAGACAGACCATTTACTTTTCAATTTACTTAAATTAGAAAATGTCACTGGTGTCCCTGTCCCCCTGAAAGCTGGTTAGTAACACTCTAGATCTGAATTTACCTTGAGTTTTCAGAGAAAGGAGCTTTTGCACCCTGTGAGATATAATGTTACAGGTTCTGTTTGTGTTGCTTGGGGTCCATCAGTTCCAAATTTAGTAAAGTTGCCACTGATATAAAACCTGTTTCATCACCTTGATTATTAAAAACTTCAGTTTTTTTACAGGAGTCATTTCAGTAGAAAAACTTGCTGCATATTGGACACATGGAATTCAGATGCTTAAGCGTTTGTTTCTTGTTTATGCTGACATATATTGTTGGACTGTGTATAAAACTTTGTGGTAGGATTTCTTGATTTGTTTTTCACATCTGAAATTTCAGCCAGGCTGGAGATGTTTACCTGATACTGTGTGGCAAGCTTTAAGTAGTGTGCAACTATGCGCTTAAATGAGAGGCACAAGAAAGTAGTTGTGCTGCAGAGGAAGCTGTTTCTTCTTGGGGACAGGTGGAGATGCAAGTGGATCAATTTCTTCGTCTCTACAATTCTGAGTAAAGACTGTTCTCCAGTGTTCTGACTATTAAGGAGGCCTACAAGGATGCTGGAGAGAGACACTTCATCAGGGACTTTACTGATAGGACAAAAGGTGATGGGTTTAAAATTAAACATGGGAAGTTCAGGTTATATCTAACAAAGAAGTTCTTTACCTTGAAGGGTGGTGAGGCACTGGGGCAGGTTGCCCAAAGAAGTAAATGTTCCATCTCTGGCAGTGTTCAAGGCCAGGCTGGACAGAGCCTTGGGCAACATGGTCTGGAGTGAGGCATCCTTGCACACAGCAGGAGGGTTGGAATTAGATAATCTTTGAGTTCCTTTCTGACACTATGATGCTATGAATATGCTTAGTTAAAAGAAATCTCAGTGGCAAATGTCTCTCTTGGGAAGAGCAGGTAATAAATGTAGCCCAATAGCAAGGCTATTACACTTTCTGGGATTTTTTTTGCTATTAATATGGTCTATGTCTGTACTCATGTTTTCAGCTAATCTTTTCTGCTTGGATTACACACGGACCTCTGGCAAAATCCTACATTAGGGCTTGTTCCCTGTGTGGAATGTCTGACATGGCCTTCCCACTGAAAATGGTTTTCCAAGCAGATTATAATGTTGCAACACTTCTCTTCTTCTCCCTCCCCTCCCCAGCATTGAAAAGAGCTGTCTGTGATGAAGATTTTAATCTATAGTGTTACTTTATATTATTTTTGGGACAATTAATTTTATTTTTAAGTAAGGCAAAGTTCCGGGATTTTCCCTCAGTTCTCACTAGTGCACATCTTAGCTTGACCTGTTGTTCTTGAGTTAATGAAAATTCAGGGCCTGTTTTCAAGTTATGTGGAGAGCTTAGATGAGCCTTATATTGCAGCCTTCCAAATGTGAGTGTGTGCTTCTGGAGATTAAAATGCTATATTAAGAGACTGATTAAAATGTAAAATTAAATTGCATATCGTAACTTTAGTTCCAAGTTTAAATTAATTAAAAAGCTAAATTGCCCATAACACCTTCCACTTTTGGTACTTCAGTGACTTCCTGTATGATCAGATGAAACTGCAAGGCTTAAACTTTCAACTAAACATGTTTGTACATTAACAGTGAGAATTAAACAGTGAAGTTTTGGAACTGGTCAACTAGAATTACAAGAGACACTGGTTATGATAAGTATCTTTTGTTTTGCACTACCATAACAGTTACAAAGAATGAAGAATTTGAAGGAATTCTGATGACTTTACTGGTAAAATTATGCAGAGTTAACTGTTTTGGAAATGCTTGTACTTGCTGTTAGAGAATCATAATTTGGTAATTGTCTGTCTTACTGCTTGGATCAAATGTTCTTTTCAAAGCTATTCTTGGCTTTTATCTATCATGTTATGAGTTTGGCTGTTCTAATTTTAAAATTTCAAGTCATATAGATCAGATCACTCAGAGTATTAAGCAGTTTTCAAGATGCTGAGTGATCTTGAAAATGAGCACTGAGGGATTCTGCTGCATACACTGATGATGCAAATTTTCCTGGGGCTCACATGTGTATGCATGTATATATGTATATAAAAAATAGTAGTGCATTATGTGACCAGAACTACCCGGAACAATTTTGGCTGACAGTTGCAGACCTGTGCTTTTTTTATTGTTTATACTGGGAACTTATTCCATCTTATTGAAGACATTGTTAAAGTACTAATGGATCTAGAGCTTCATGTCAGTTTGCTTTTACATTGATGGGCTTTATGGATCACAGAACCCAGTTTGCAATGATTCAGTCTGTAGGGAGGAGGACTCTGTCCCTTGTGGCTCTTGTTTCAGAATCCCTAATTTGAAGATGACTAATGTGTTTACTGAAGTTTGTTCCTCTTATGCCATGTTTTTCTTCCTTCTTAGAATATGTATTTGGCAAGCTGTTCTTCAGATTTATCACATGCTTAAAATCGTCTGAGGAACAAAATTAAGGCATTTTTCCTTAAATGCTAGGCTGTCTCTGAAGCCTGGGGCTTTGAAGTAGATGAATCTGAGTAGAAATGGATGAGGAGTTTTTCTCTGGTTCTCCTCTAGCTTTCAGCAAATCTTAATGTTATTTCACTTCAGATAGGAAATGGGGTGTATCCTACTATAAGGTGGAAGAGTAGCAGAACCAGAGAAAGTAGTTCTGAAAAGCATTTGAAGATCAATAACTTTTAAGCTAGTCAAGTATTCCAAATACTGCGGGTTTTTTTCAAAAGCAAGTTTGCTCACAAATGCTGGAATTCTGAAGTTTTGTTAGCTTTCATTGTCCCTAGGGAAAAACTACTTTTGTATTGCAAAATTATTGAGGCAGATATTTGTGGAAAACATGATTTATGCAGGGGACTTCAGACTGTCAGAAAGGGGGGGGAGGGATTCAAGTCACTGGAAATCACTGGCTTGAAGAAACATTCATTATGTTTCTTCTGTATGTCTGAGTGATTGTAGTGAAATGGTCCCCCAGAAA
Organism: Ara ararauna; assembly: GCA_028858755.1. Classification (NCBI taxonomy): domain Eukaryota; kingdom Metazoa; phylum Chordata; class Aves; order Psittaciformes; family Psittacidae; genus Ara; species Ara ararauna. The sequence continues at coordinate 46,571,398 of CM054381.1, forward strand.
TATTTGGGAAGCCTGTGCTCTTAAACCTATCTCTGCCTCTGTCAGTTGACTGTCTGCCCAGCAGCAAATATGTAATGAAGCAGCTACTAATGCCATAATGCATATCCCTTCTAGAGCTCTGTAATCGAGAAGAATCTTTCTTCCAGTTCTTTGATCATCCATAAGAATTAAATAATCTTTCTTTTATTAAATGTTATTAGATTATGCTAGATGATTAACTTAGTAACTAACAGTATCAATCATGCTGTTTTCCTGGCTGTTATCTATTGATTTAAAAACAAGTTTCTGACAAACAGTTATGCTTCTTATTGACATAACACGTTCATATACTGGAGTTATAAATTACCTTCTGGTGTTACTTTGGAAACTGTGGTGGCCTGACAGTAATTAAGCCGTAATGGGTATATAAAGGCAGTAAACGTTTCCAGTAGCTGACTATTCTGTTAGAAAATAATTCCATTTATGCTATGGTGTTTCAGCAGCTCAGACCAATTTTAATTTTATTATGTGCCATATGTCTATGCAGCAAAACTTTGGATTTGTTTAATGCAGTGCAGTTCTACTTTATGAAATGTTGATTTTAAAATCAGGCAGTATATATTTAAAAGCAGTGTTTGCTTTCCAGGAGTATTGCTCTCTCGCCTAACCTTCTGTATTGCTTTTGCGCACATCATCTCTTCTTAAAGCAAATGATTTCTGAAGAGAAGGGACACAGTAAAAGAGCATTGTCACTCTATATCTGTATATTGCTCCCTAAGGGCAAGTTTGGATATTTTTTGGTTTTTTTGTTTTTTTTTTTTTTGGTTTTTTTTTTTTTTTTGGTTGGTTGGGTTTTTTTTGTTGTTGGTTTTTTGTTTTTTGGTTTTTGTTTTTTTTTTTTTTTTTTTTTTTTTTTTTTAGGAGTAATGGTGGTGGGAACAGCTTAGTTTAAGCATGGTTTTGAAGTTGTCTTTAATTGCCTGCCTTCAGGTTGGCATACAAATACCTTACCTCTGCAGGTCCATGTACAAACCTTATACAGTATTTTGTTTTCTCCTTTTTTATGGTCTTCTCCTGCATCAGTTACATTTGCATGCAAGCCTGACTGCATGCTTCCTATAAGCAGGGGTATCAAGGGATTCATGTTCTGGTTTGGGAGCCTGGTTGTTAACAACTCCTTTGTAGAGTGACAAATGACTAGTATGCATTGAGGAGTGTCCTTATGGTTTTTCACTGTCATAAGGTGACTTACAAGTCATCTTCTACACAAAAACTTCCTATTATTGCATTCCAGTGATATTAAGTATAAATAAGTCTGATATAGAGATTTAGCTTAATAGCTATTTGAAACTATTAGATAGAGACATACATTGTAGTTATTTTCTTCCCCTCTGCATTTTCATTGTTGTTAATGACCTCTCCTGGTGGATAGAGAAAAAGATTAGTACCTTGTCCCATATCTGTCTCTGAAAGCCAGGGTACCATCTGTGCTACTTGGAGATTAGAGTAAATGGAGGAATGATTTATCAGGGAGCAGTTAGAGAGGTGAGTTAATGGAAGAGATGAAAGGCGCAGGCAAGAGAAATGAGCTGGTGTTCAAACAGGGCTGGGTCATGGAGCAGACAAGAATGTAACAACTGACTCCTGACCTGATTTAAGGTCACTTTTGTATGATCACAGAAAAGCTACAACTAGCAAAAAATACTCATGCTTTTTCCATCAGAGACAGAGGTTTTTAAGATAAGATACATTGTTTCTTTCCTGATTACCATTTGACACATCAGTGTAGCAGCAAAGACTCTACAGCTGAGACTGAGGCAGGAGTTTAGTCCTGGTTCTGACCTGCAGCTGTGGTGCCCCACAGCCTTTTTCTCCTGTGCATAAGCAGTGGGTTATGTGTTGACAGTTTCTATTTTTCCTCAGTGTTTGAGCTTTATAAGAAGACACTTCAGTTTCTCCACTGAAACATGGAAGGTAAAAAAACATTCATTTTTCCCTTTGAATTAGTCCCTCAATTCCTCTCCTTCTGCCACCCCTTCCCCCCACCCCTCATCCCCTTCTTAAGATTTAATGCAATTCAGGGTTAATTCAGCAGATATCAAGTTTCAGACATATAAATTTTTATGTGAGGAAAATTAAGACTAGAGCTCAGCCTGGAAAAGGAATGATGGAACAATTATGTGATGGAGAATGGAAGGGGAGCAAGGGTAGATAGTTCCCATCTCTTCCAATGAAGCACTGAAGGATCATTACATGAAAGCAATTGCTACTGTTTTTTTTCCTGGAATTTCTTATTTTACTTTATTTTGTCTTCCCATTAATCTTTTTCTTTAGAGATAAAGCAGCCATGCCTGATCAGCCACAGGTTTGTCTAGACTGATAACCTTTTGTCTTCTTAAGGGTGAAAAAAAATTTGTCAGGTAATTTAATTTTTTCAAAGGTGCAAACACAGAAAAGATTTTTTTTTTTTGTTAATATTTACATAGCCAGTATTCTCCTATGAATGTAAGAAAAAGGGTTTTGCTGCTTTTATCCTATTGTAGGATTGATAGTGGTGCAAATTAGCTGCTTTAAAAATTAAGTGATAGTTGTCTACCTCTGTTTCTTTACTTTGTTTAGTTTGACTGCTCTGTGTTTAGTATTCCCCCTCTCCCTCCCCCGCCCCCCCCGGTGTATTTGGAGGGAGAAAGAGAACACAAAAGGGAAAGGTGTAGGATGGATTTTGTTTTGTTTTCCCCCCTCCCCGAACAATTAAAACTGGTAAACTTTTATCTACTGATGTTGTTCAGTTCAAAGGCCATGGATTTGATCTAGGGAGCTGCCTTCTGTAAGGACAAATATATCAATATTTAAAGACTTCAAAACAGCTGGGTTTACCCTCTCACATTTTCAATATTTACATGCAGTGAGCTACAAGTTGGGTTTTAATTATGCACTCAAAGTATTTATGCTCTATCAGGCTTTATCTAATTCTTCTATGAAGAAAATACTTCAAAAATAGTGAAGAATCTACAGAACTTGTTAAAATTGTTTTGAATGCTAGCAGGTTTTGTCAAACATTATAAATGGATATCTGTGCTTCATCTGCTCTTCTGCAGCAATACTTTGCTTGTACATTGTGAATACAGTGAAGAATTTTGTTCTTAAACAGAAAAGCACTTTCCCCAGACTACTGAATTAAGTGCCAAGACCTTCTCTTGTTGCCACTGTCACATACTCAGTTTTAACGTCATAGGTGGCTGTGCTCAAAAAAGGAGGATTGAAGTATAATGCGAAATTTGACAGACTGTTTTTGTTTGGGTTTTTCTGTCTGTTCTTGGTTTTGTTTGTTTGTTTGTTTTGGTTGGGGTTTTTTTTTTGGGGGGGAAGGGGTTTTGTTTGTTTTCTTTTTTGTGGTGAGGGGTTTGTTGGCTTTATGGGAAGTGCCATACTACTTCTCTAGGTTACAAGTAATCATTGTGTCAGTTCTATGTCTCACCTACAGATGTCAGTTCCCCCATGCAGATGATTGCCCTGCAGCAAGGCATGGAGCTGAGTTGAGTCAGAGTACCCTCATTGGTAAACCCTGATTCTCAGATTGTATTTGCATATTTGTCAGCTCCCTAAGTGGAAAGGTTATCTTTACTCGAGGTAGATTATCTATTGCTTTCAGACTTGCACAATTCCCTTGTACCTGAGGCCAGAATTGCTTATATCGGTACATTGGCATATATCTTCCCTGTGTTTGCATGAAACTTGTTTATCTTCTAGTGTCTCCACCTGTAATGCTTTTAAGATGTAATTATTTTCTACTGTAAACTAAACCAGGCATTATATTTCCAGCAATACAAAATGTCCCTGGTGGCAAAATACTGTAAAAGTGTACTTCATCACAAAACGTAATTTCAGATCTTTGCAGTAAGTAATGTTGGCCTGTTTAAATTTGTAGTATTTCTTGGTGATGTGCCGAACAATAGTTGGGTTTTTTCAGGTATTTTAAATTCTGAAATTTTAAAAGTGATGCGTGCTGAAGTGCTCTTCATGCTCTTGAATATTTTTATTCTATTTTATATGCTTTAGAGGAATTATAGGTATTTTCTTTTGAGGTCATTGAACTGGGAAAAGAATAAAGCAAGAAAAGGAAGGCTTCTAACAGGTATTTACTTTTAAAACAGGAACAATAAGTTTTCTTCAGTGCTGCCTGCATTTTGTCAAATAGTCAATAACCCTAGCTTTCTTCCATGTACGACCTTATGAATCCTTTGCCTCTTCTGTGTCTGTAATTCTTGAACAATTTCTAGTAGTTCCATACTCATACTGAGAGGATTTGCTCTATTAAGTAAGTGTGATTTTTGTGTTGTCTTTTTCAGTGGAAGCAGGGAAAGGATACTTGTTACAATCATGGTTTACCATTTCTTTTACTTGAGACTTTTTAAAATGTTGTGTCCATAAAACCTCTGTTGATTCAGTGTTGTTTCTGTACCTGCTGACATATGGACTAGCAGAGGTTGATGCAGCCTCTGATTCCTCAGCATAGTTGGTGAATCTTCCACATGTTCACTTGCTGCTTGCAATTTCCTTTTATGTATTGAACTAATGGTACTGAGGGACAGTTGTGGCCAAAAAAACATGGTGAAACAGGGACAGTATCTCTTGTTGAATTTTTGACAAGTGTAATGCAGTGGTGGATGCCACATGCTGGGTGGAAGAGCATCCATAGACATTGAAATACAGTGTCTGTCCATGTGGCCTCAGCTATGGAGTATGTTTATGAATGTGTGTCTTGAGAGTTCGTCACAAGTGCACTTTGGTTGGTAAATGGTAAAGCTCAAGAATTTTTCATTTAAGCCTGACCCCTGCTAACTGCTAATTACAGTCTTTCAGATAACTTTCAGAAAGACAAGATAAAAATCTGCAATAATTTTTAGAAGTTTGTGTTTTGGGTATGTTGAAATGAGAATTCAAATGTAGGTGAAGTCAGCAATTTTTGGAAGTAAAGCCAATGATTTTGCTTTATTATATATATTTTATTTTTCTTTAATGTAAGAGGCTAATTGTAATAGCCACTTGATGCTAAAATATGTATTTTTTTCTTTACCTCATCTGAAGTAAGAATCCAGTTTGATTTATTTTTCAGAGATGAAAATTTTTTATTTTGTGTTTTACAGTTCAGCTGCTTGTTATGATAATGTTTAATGGTGAACTGAGTTTAGTATATCATATAAAAGTTATGGTCAGAATGCACATTTAATTCATTTTGAAGATGATGCAAAGCTTTCCCAAATAATAATAGTGGACTTGATGCCCTGCCACCAAAAAAAAAAAAAAAAAAGAAAAAAAAAAAAGAAAAATTACCCTCTATTTGTGTTTGGAATGCTCCTGTTTGGATTTTAGAAATTTTCAAGTTGATTATGTGGACTTAAGTGGAAGCATAAGATTTCTAAACAACAGTCTTGCACTTGTGTAACTGATTGAAATGGTGAGTATGAAGGTATGTGGAATTCCTTTCATAATGAGAAGGGAGTGAGTTATTGGGGGAGAGATAGCAATGATCCAGCTCATAACGACTGTGCTCATGAGAATAATTTCATTAAATACTCCAGCAGATCAGTAAATCCTTCAGCTGCCTTTTTCAGTACAGTTATATAGTTTACATTCTTCTGGGAGGAATTCAGCTCCTGTTTCTTGCCTCCTCCCTCTAACTTGACATTTTGCTAAATCAATTTATTGCATGGCAGAGCCTACAAACAATGCCTTCCGAATCATTAAAGATCTATTCAGAGAAGACTTTTTGTGTTTATATCCTAAATAGTCTATCAACTGATCAATTAATTGGAGTGTGGCTTGTCCCCTTTAATCTCTTCCAAATTGACTGCGGTGACAAGCCCAGCTTCCTGAGCTTATCTGAGCTGCCATTTCCTTTGCCTTAAAAATTATTTTCTATGCTCTGGTTTCTATTTTTCCTAATGATAGAGTGACTTCACTTGGACCCACCTGGTTAGTACAATGGCAGGTCTCCATAACTTTTGTAATCAGATTATTATCAGAGGCTTTCTGTATAAGTGATCACAAAGAGGAAAAAAAATCCTTTCATAAGGACTCATTTCTAAGAAACATGGAACAGAAAGGAAAGGGAGAAATAAATATTAAATGGTTACAGTTGAAACAGATGGAACCAGGATTTGGGGTTTTGGTGAAAAATGAGGCAAGATGTGATGAACTCAGCAAATTGTGTTGGGAAACTTTTCTGTTCTTGTAATCTTTCAGCTGTATTAAGCAGGCTAATTATCTCTCCCCCCCCCCCCCCCCCCCCCCCGAAATAGTCTTGTAGAATGATGTGCCTGTTTCCTTACCTGGGTCCAGTTCTGAATTTCAAGGGATTGAAAGCCTGATTTCCCTATAAAGAATGCAAGATAGCTCCCCCAAAATACAATGGTTATTCTTGAGCACTGATTCCACCTTTCCTCCTTTAAAGACTTCAGAGGTTTTGAGTTGAAAACAATATAGAGCAAGCGTTAAGAAACAGAGTAGTCAATTGGGTCATTTTGTTTCCTAATAAATTTAGGAGCTATGTGTCTTATTAAACTTCCAATTTAGATCATATCTCACAAACAGAATACTCCTGAAAACCTTCTAGTAAAAAATGTAACACTAGATTTTTTTTCATATGGGGAAAGACCTTTGCCTGTGAATTTGTTTAGAAGATTTATGTTAAAGGGCACAAACCACTGACAATAGGAATTTAGTTCTAAAAGATCCTGCAAAGAGGACTGTAGCACAGAAAACAAACATGCACTTGCATAACTCTTCAGTTCCCTGAGGTTTTCCTGATGGGACATCTGCCAAGCCAGATTTTACAATCTGCATGCATCAGTTATGTTTTCAGATATATGTAGTATTTGTGATTGCATACCAAGTGATACATAAATGTGTACATTTGCATTTTTGCCTCTCTGCATTTGTTCTGAGAAAAGGTATAAATAATGACTAAAGTATTGGGTATATGGTGCATGCATAAAAGATTTGAGAAGAAATTCAGCAGAACTTTGAAAACACTCAAGAACTGCAAGCATAGAAAACTCTCTAAAGATGTCTTGAGATTAATTTCAGTAGAACAATAATATGTTTTAGTCATGATTGAGATTGTCCATTCAAAAGTGACTTATAGCTACGTATTGATTCGGAGAAAACTCCAGGAACAAACTTGCCAGCCAAGTTTTAAATTGACAAGCAGGTATTCTTTATTGCGGCACTGGGAGACATGGGGAATAGCTCCTCCTAACGTGTGTCCCAGTATTGCTACACGAGCAGTCCTTATATAGCTATCAAGCACACATACATATTCATGAGGCTACGTATGGATTACATCATTTTCCAGAAAGTTCCCCTTGTGTATAAAAATGTGGTGGTGGTCTTTCGGGGTCGTTTACTTCTTCCAACAGTCTTCATCACTGCTGGCAGCCTTTGAAGCATGCGCAGTAGATGCTTATACCTGCTTAATCGGTTTGTTAACACCACAGACATAACAATCATCTTGTCCTCCTACTTATCAGTTAGTTTAAGTGCAGCCCATCCTGGATCCCTGCCGTTCCAGATACCCCTTATCCTTATATCCTGTTCTTCTAGCCTGTTTTTCTTGCACTCATTTTGTACTAAGGTCATAAAGGCTTGAACTACGTCAACTACAGCAGTTTATCTTGTACAAGAATTCTCAGTATGTTCTCTAGCTGTACTCTATATTTTTTTCTCTGTATATCATGCATCTCAGTAATTTTCCATTACTACTGTTACAAAGCCATGAAACTTCACATTACTTAAAATTGATTCTAATGGTTTATATATTTCATTCTGTAATTTTGTACCCCCCATTGTCTCACTATGTTAACTGTAGATGTAAGTTGTTCTAGAATAAGTCTGTTTATTGGTGGGCATTTTGAAGACTTGCTGCCTTCCAGACTGAATAGGCTTCCCAGGTAAGTGGCCTGTGAGGAGGTTCAGCCAAGCTGGGTCTTAGTAACCTTTTTCAGTGTTAAGTTCAAAGTCTTATTGCTCTCATTCTTATTTTGATTTATTTCTTTAACCGTTTGCCTTTCAAAAGCAGATGGAAAAAAAAATAATCCTGGCACATAGTGGCATAGTTATTTAACACCATCAATCCAATTACATTTATTGAATCTGTTTCTTTCAAAAATATCTGATTTCAGCAAGTTTAAAACCATCTAATGCCTTCAAGATGCAATTTATGAGAGAACACTAATAATTTAAACTTCAAAAATTGTCTAAGGTTGTACAGAAGCATTCATGTTGTTACTGTGATGCCCTCTACTTAGTTGTGCCACCTAATGCCAACTGTATCCTTGAGAACAGTTGCAGTGCTTCTGCTGTAGATCCTATTTTGTATAATTTCTCAAAGGTCTCTGTTGGTACTACATTCATATAGATTTTGCTTTAATTTTGGTGACTTGCCTCTAAGACAAAACACCTTATTATGATGATGATATTTTTGTCTCAGAGAAGGTTTTTCCAATTTTCTCTCTTGGGAGGAATAGCTCACATCACAGTTGTGCAAATTAGGAGCTAGCTCCAGGAAAAAGTTTATGTCACTGCAGAAATACAACTGTGTTCAGAACAAAACACACGGCTTCCTAATCAAATGAGCTCTGGCACGATAAAAAAAATCTCTGTCATAGAGAAGTCAGTCTGGGTCTTTAGGGAACTGATTGTGTGGCTAATCTGGGTAGCTACCTGCTAGCCAAGAAATGGCCTTCATGGTTACTTTCAAGCCTACCTTTTAAATTATGTTTTAAGGAGAAGTGCTGGACTATGTGCTATGAATGGTACTTTAGCACCTGTTGACTTGCAGTTGATCTTGAAATTATATATATATACCGGAGAAAAAAAGAAATAATCTAGGCAGTTCCATCTTGATAAGCATTACTACTAAAATAGCGTGAGGCCTGCTTTGGTGGATGTGGTTGGGCTCACTATATGAGACTAGAAGAGAATTTGCAGTGGTGATCTTTCTGCTCTAAAAGCATGATCTGCTCATGAGGCAAATAGAATCTTAGAATGGTTTGGGTTGGAAGGGACTTTAAAGATCATCTAGTTCTGACCCCTTGCCATGCGAATTGGAACCCCCATTTGTTGCCTGCCATGGGGATTAGAATATTAGGGGTTGGAGCCCCCAAACCTTCCACTAGACCAGGTTTCTCAGAGATAGCGAGATTTTGGCCTTCAGAAATCTATCATGAAAAGAGACCTGCTGCTTGGCACTGCTTGGGAATCTCCTTTGGAAGAAAACATAATAGAGCAGCAAAACCATAAAATCTACTCTGGAGAAGGAGAGCAGCCAGAATTGCCACCATCTTACTCCAATACCCGTTTTAGAGAGAAAATGACAATGTGGGCACTATGCAGTTTGAGCCATGTACTACACAGAAATGCTGACTGGGTAGCAGGTATACATTAGCATGTTAGGATGCTTTGTGCCTACAAGGCACTACTGATACTTGGGACCTTCTGTCTTTGTAATTCATCATTACTGTATGATAATAGAATTATGCAAGTTTAGAGGCTTCAGCAGGGGCAGTGTTCTGCAGGAACATGACATAAGCCCTGCCTTTGGCATCTTTAGGTATTGGTTTTCTGTTATCAGGGTAGACTGCAAAGTGCATGTATAATCTGGTGCAGGGAAACTGTTTAAGATTGATTTATGCATTTCAAAAGGGAAAATAGTCTTGTTGCTCACAGTGTTACCTTCACTTATTGAAAACTAAGTCAAAGTGTATATTATTTCTTTTTACTTGCTCTGTGTTTCATTTAGTGGACTTTAACTCCTGCTCTTTTAGGCTGGAGAAACATTTCTACCCCAGCTTTAAGCACAACACAGTAAGGGATTCAAATAATTCAAATATGAAAACCATATTTTTTCCTTGAATGAAAACGGAAAAGATTGGTCAGATCATATGATTTCATTAAATACTGGTTTTATAAGATAAAACTCATGTTTTCAGACCACCTTACTTCAAAGAAAGAGACATCAGAGTGGCTCTATGGGATGTGTTGTCGCTTGCAGTCATGTTACGAACTACAGCTGGTGTAAATTAGGATACTTTTGAAACAGCTGGGTTTAAGCCCAAGTTTCCCAGAAAGCTGGCTGTTTCATTCTCAGGTTATGGTACCCTCTCTCTGCTCTGTTATGTGCTTAGGGCTAAAGTGATGCAAGTAAAGCAGGTGAGGTAAGGTGAAGAAAGTTTTTTACTTCAGGCACCTTCTTTAGTTTAGAACAAGTGTAGAGAAATGTAAGGAAACTCACATTTCATTTATGGAGTTTATTCTTTGCTAAATTTATAACACAGCTGGAGAAATCAAAAAAACAAACAAATATATGATTTAGCAACTGAATTAAGACATGAATTTATTATGTTCAGGATATATTCCTCTGTTACTGCATGTCTTGGAGAAAATCAAAAGTGCTCCTGAACCATGCAACTGAAGTGAGCTACATAGCACTGCATGGGTATTCTCTCTTGGCTCCTGCAGGCAGTTTGCCAAAGCCCTGAAGCGTAGAATATCCTTGCCTTAACCTGCATAGTTAAAAATATTATTGTTTGGAAAGGTAAGGTAACTGTTGCTCTCTCTGTCCTGGTGACTTCCAGAACAAACCCAAATGTTTTATTTGAGTGTATTTATTCTTGCTTTCATTTATGTCTGTATTCCTGTAGTATGTTAATACTATAGTGTCAAGGGAGAAAATTGTTGCTACAGCTGTTTTGGTAACCAAGTTTTCCATTGATATCTGTAATGTCTCTTTCTTCTAATAAGTAATTCTTGGTCTTCTTTCTCAGAGGAAGGGGTTTTTTGAGGGTTTCTTGTTCTGTTTAAGAAAGAAGGATTAGGTCCCACAGTGTCTTAAAATACAGTTGAGCTGTCGTTCCTGAGACTTTTTCCTTCTCTGGTGTCTCTTTCTGAAATTATGGCAGCAAAAACAATGTTTAATGCTCTAGGGGTTTTCTATTGTCCTTTATAATGTCATTATAATTTAGTTCCTTTTTCTATCTCTTCTAATGCTCCCAAGCATTTTGTTTACTTTAGCTCAGTACTTATTATGCTATAGCAGCTATATATACTGCTTCCTCTTAGGGGAAAATAGCTAAAAAGCTGACAAATTCAGAATCCATATTTGCGTACATGAATATCTTATTTGTCCCAGTGTGCATTTTTATCCAAATGGAAATTCATTTCCCAAGCTATAGCTCAGGTACTAAATGCATTTAAATCCCCAGAGCTGTTCACAATCCTCTCTGGTTATTAATAACCATAGCTGAACTCTGTGGAGTTGGCAGACTTTCACAGTTGGCATCCTTTATTCCATATTATTTCACTGACTCCAGTACTGACACTTATACCTCCTTCATTCAGCAGTAGTTAACCATGTGGGCCAGCTTATCCGGTCAGTTCTTTCTTAATTTCCTGCTTTCCTTTCTAAAGCATTCTCAGCTATGTCTCTTTTTACACACTTCGATGTGAGACCATCATAAAAAAAAAACCCGCAATCAAACAGACAAACCCAAAACTAACCCGCCTGCTTCTACCACCAAAGAAAAAAAACCCACCAAAAAGAAAAAAACAACAACAAAAAAAAAAAAAAAAAAAAAAAAAAAAAAAAAAAACACAACCAAAACTCCACAAAAAAATCCCAAACAAAACAAATAAAAACAACTGAGTGAGGAGCATGAAAGTATCCCTCAATCCCAGGAGTGCTGCTGATTCTCATCAAATATCTGTCAGCATTGAAAGATATTTCTTTTCTGATACTAAATAAAGACAGTCCTCTAATTTTATCTTTAGAATGAATGTTTTTTGTAATTCTGTTTTCATGTTTTTGCTGCTGGGATCTATTTTGTACCTTGTCATCCTGACAGCCTCAGGATACTGTGCAAGGAGGAGCAAGGCACTAGGGGTGCGCATACTGCTTCATTTGGCACCTTTTAGCCTTGATTCCTGTGAAGGTCATATTTTGATGCAAACTATATGAACGCACCTTCTTTCTTCAAAGTAATAGTCACAGGATCATGTCTAGAACTCCACTCTTTCACCTGTACAAAAAATTGTGACTCTTGAGCCCATTTCCTTTTCCTTACTGTTATCTGACTTCAGCAGTGAGTGGGACTCTACTTTGTGTGATTCTGAGCCATCAGGTGTTTGGAAATGTTAACAGCTGCACTGGTGTCTTTTTCAGTTTCACTGCTGTCAGATTCCTGGGTAGTAAAATTATTTCTTTAAGTGTTGTGAGCAGAGCGGCTTCCAAGATGGATTTGCATTGTTTACTCTTCCTTGAATACAGCAAGCCATGCCTAGCTGTCTATTCTGAACTTGTGTATATATTTTCTTCCACGGAGTGATATGGGTACTTGACTGCTCGCACATTACTCTCTACTTGTGAGGGTCAAAAAGTTTTTATATTGGGACATCTGCTGCTGAACCTCATGTCAAGTTATACTCCCCTAGGTAAAAGAGGTATTATCACCCCTAGTTTCTAAAGCTTGGTTTATTATCTTATGACTGAAATTGTGATAATATCCTAGTAGGTATGTGTTGACTCATTCATGTGGTCTGTGAAAGTCAGTGAGTGTCCAAGTTGTGCTGGCTATTTCCAGGCTCTATTCAACTTTACCAGCTCAGCTTAATGACTTCTAAATGCCAATTTTAATGGAATTCATGGAAATGTCATGTCAGTAACAATCAAAATACACAGTAGGATGCAGGAAGTGAGTAGGAGAGGGAGAGAACATTATCAAGTGCCTGTGGACATGTATGGGCTGTCCACATCTTGAATGCTGTCTGCATATCAGAATTTACTTGTATTTACCTGAATACTTTTTTTCCATTCTCCCACAACTGCACTTAGTCAGAGACAAAACGGTGGAGCTTGATGACCTTATATGGGTGTAAGGATCCTGTTAATTTAAAGACTGTCAAACAATAACTTGTGGTTTTGTTTTGTTTGTGATGTTAGAGCAAATTTTTTCAACAATCTTATTTACTTTGGCATCTTTTGAAATTTGAGGATAGCGTAGCTCTGTTTTTAAGTGTTAGTCTAACTGATGCATTATTGCTGTGTTATTGAAACAGAAGCTGTGAAGGCTTTTATTGGTAGTATGTAGTGCTCTTGGATTTCTTCCAAGCATTTTTACTTAAATTTTCTTGGTAGTTGGCTAAAGATAAGTATTTGTAAACCTATTTTGGCTGAACAGCTTTGTCTTCTAGAAATAATCACTGTAACTATGAGTTAAGTAAGTGAACTATTAGACGTCTTGTGTTCACCAAAACTGCTTAACCTGTTAGGAAATTGGTTGGAGTCATTTAAAATGTTGCAGTGATGTCCTGATTTTGTGTCACTTCCTATGTGGCTGTGTTTTGTTCTCTCCATCTCAAATTTGCTTGCAATGGCATATTATTGTCTTTGTTGTACAGCGTTGTGGTGAGGGACAGTGCTTTTCCACGACATTGTGTTTCCTGAAGAAATGCAAGAATCCTTCCTCTTTTCCCCACTGAAGGCACACAGCAGCTTGGTAGGTGCTCTATGGCCAGCTGTCCCTGCATGAGAGCCCTGTGCACATCAAAACATCATGATACACGGGCACATTCCCCCCAGCTCTACAATGTTTCAATCACCAGCAGATGCAGTTGAACAAAGAAGCTGATAAATGCAAGATCAATTCTACTATTCATTAGTGTGCATAAGCATTTTTCAAATTCTTGACGGCTGGAAAAGAAGAATTTTCTTGAAAGATGTGGGGACTAAATGTCTCAGAATAGCCAAAGAAACCTGGGCATGCGAGAGTGCTCTTTTTCCTGTGGTTTAAGGAAAGCAGCAATATGAAAAATCCAGGAAATCTTGAAAGTAAAATGCTGAGTGATGGAGCTTGATGATGCAGTACTGAGGTGTATGGATATCTGGAGAAACAGAGGTTCTGGAGATGGACATTCATCTCCAGAAAGGTGTTGGATATACATTGTATACATGGATATATGGCCAAAAGGTGATTGCAGTGATGGGGAGGTTTAGAAGGTGGTATGATTAGAGACTGGCAAATGTAGACAGGGAAGTGATTGCAGCTTCTGTGAAATTTTTTAAAAAAGAAGGAATGAATATGTGAAAACCTGAGCAAATACTCAACTGCCTCCTTTCCCTCATGGCCAACATGCTCAGAAACCAATCAAAGTACAATTGAAACAAGTATTCACATCTAATTATGCTCTTATTGCCAATTAAAAGTGATAAGAGGGGTTTTTAAAGGTAAGATCCCCCAAAATACTAGGAAGGAAGATCACGGAGTGGAGGAGTGAAAGAGCACTTGGGGACTGATAGACATGAAATCAGGTATAGAAAAGCTTGGAGAGTAGAAGAACACAGAGCAGATAGAATCATAGAATAGTTAGGGTTGGAAAGGGCCTTAAGATCATCAAGTTCCAACACCCCTGCCATGGGCAGGGATGCCTCACATTAAACCATGTCACCCAAGCCTCTGTCCAGCCTGGCCTTGAACACCTTCAGGGATGGAGCTTTCATGGCTTCCCTGGGCAACCCATTCCAGTGCCTCACCACCCTCACAGTAAAGAAATTATTCCTGATATCCAGTCTAAACTTCCCCTGTTTAAGTTGGAACCCGTTACCCCTTGTTCTATCACTACAGTCCCTAATGAAGAGTCCCTCCCCAGCATCCCTATAGGCTCCCTTCAGATACTGGAAGGCTGCTGCGAAGTCTCCATGCAGCCTTCTCTTCTCCCGGCTGAACAGCCCCAACTTTCTCAGGCTATCTTCATACAGGAGGTGCTCCAGTCCCCTGATCATCCTTGTGGCCCTCCTCTGGACTTGTTCCAACAGTTCCATGTCCTTTTTATGTTGAGGACACCAGAACTGCACCCAATACTCCAAATGAGGTCTCACAAGAGCAGAGTAGAGGGACAGGATCATCTCCTTTGACCTGCTGGTCCCGCTCCTTTTGATGCAGCCCAGGATACGGTTGGCTTTCTGGGCTGCAAGCACACACTGAAGCCGCCTCATGTTCATTTTCTCATTGACCAACACCCCCAAGTCCTTCTCCACAGGGCTGCTCTGAATCTCTTCTCTGCCCAACCTGCAGCTGTGCTTGGGATTGCTCTGACCCACATGTAGGACCTTGCACTTTTCATGGTTAAACTTCATCAGGTTGGCATCAGCTCACCTCATAAGCATGTCAAGGTCCCTCTGGATGGCATTCTTTCCCTCCAGCGTATCACCTGAATCACACAGCTTGGTGTCATTGGAAAACTTGCTGAGGGCGCACTCAGTCCCACTGTCCATGTCACCAAGAAAGTTGTTGAACAATGCATTGTAGATCTGGAGGTTTTGAAGAGGCTGCGTAGGAGTGGTGATGAAAAGTGCATTCGGTGTGCAGAACTACCACCTGACGGAGTGAAGGAGGCGAAGGTAAAAAAGACAGGACTCCTTTGGTTTTAGATTGCTGCTAGATGGGAGCAGAAGGAAACTGAAGGGCAGGCCTAGTGAGCCCAGACAAAAATAACGCTAAGCAGGGCTTGAAATATAGGTTGAGTGACAGACAGCAGGTATGTGGTTAAAGTAATGGAGATCTTGGATGTTACTGAATTAGCAAACTGAAATCCAGTCATCTAAACTGATGAGGCTTCCTAACAAAACTGGTGATGTATGAAAGAGGTCTAAATGTAATAGTTGTGTTACATTTAGACATTAGACAACCTCATATATTAGACAACCTCCTTGTGTGCTTGGCTTATGAATTAAATAATCCATTGATTTAAGTGCTGGTAAGTGCATAGCAGAGTATGGTAATTGATAATGTATTGTGTGACCCAGTAAACAAGGAACTGATAAAGATGAAACTTGCTATTTATTGCACTTTTCTAGAAAAGAAGCTTCAATTTTTTGTTAAATACCTTAATTTATGATGAGCTGTGCTGAAGAGTCTGGTATCTCTGGAGAGTTTAGAATGATATTCTCTCCTTTAGTCAGCTGAGGCTGGAGGGTAAAAGCCATTCTTTGAGTGTCAGTGGTTTATTACAGGTTAATAAGAGGTAGGCATCGGTGGAGAAAAAAGGTGTCTGAGAATTGCTGAAAAATGAGGAGAAGCAGTTACTAAGTATCCCAAGGGTGTGAAGGAAGGCAGGCTGAACAAAATACTTCACCAGTGTGATAGTGGGATGCATGTTAGCTTGCGGAGGACTTTGTAATGCTGTTGTCCCACTGCTACCAACCACTGCTTAGAGATGTCTCAGGCAGGAGAGTATGTAGCTGAGTGCCCTGCTCAGCAGTATGAGAGGGGGTGGAGTTAATGCAGCAGGCAGCAGCAGAGGAGGACTTTGGTTTTACTCTCTGTGATTACAGGTTAAACAACTTTTAGTGTGAGGCAGCCTGTTGAGCTGGGCTGTCACCACAGGGATCTGTCTAGGAACATGATGGTTTGGTGTAGCATTAGAAATGGGACTGCAGATAACTCTCAAGGATTCTTCTTGGTGGGTTTCCTTTATTAAAATTTGTTATAAAGGGTAATTAAGCGTAGTTTAAAAACAAGCTGTTTTAGAGCATCAAGTGGAAAGTTTAATTTCCAGAGAAACAAGTTACAACAGAAATCTCTAAACCTTTTCAACTTTCATTACTTAGCCTGTAACTTGAGATGCTGACATACAGCTCAGATAACTATTTGGCTTAATCAGCTTTACTATTTGCAAGCTGCCTTAACTTCAAAAGCTAGGACTATTTTTAAAGGTTCTGGCCCAATAATGTGTAATAACACAGTCATCAACTTGGCGTAGAAGTAGCTGAGTAAAATGTCTGCTAAGTGTGTGTGCCTTCACATGAGTGTATATTTATGTGTATGCATGTGAATTCTGAAATGTTGTTGTGTTGAACTATTTTAACAAAGCTAATAAATCTGTAATTACTCCAGGATGTGTTAACACTACTTTTGAAGTGTGACGACTGACAGGTAAGTAGAAACACTCATTTTCTAGAAAGGCAAGATTTAGCTTTGACAAGTTTGATGTATTTATTCTACAAAATTTAAATAAAAATTCTCTCCGAGAAGAGAAACTGCAGCATGTAAGTTCTACTTGAATGTAATTTTCTTTGATAAAATAAGTTCACTTAAGATAGTTTGGGACATGTCCATTGACAAAATGTAAGTCAGTTTTTAAGCCTTAAGATGTTGAGACAGTTACTGGTTTTCTACAAGGAACACACAGGGGGACTCTTGGCAGATTAGTTTCTGGCATCAGAGTCTCACGGCTATGGTGGTGTCTGCCTGGTCTAGCAGGAAGCAGGTATGGGAAAGTTCAGGATAGAGCTGGATAGATCTGGATATTTTGACTTGAACATTGGTATTTAAAGGTTGGATCATCTTTAAATAATTGGTCATCTTGGGAAAGATGAACAGATAATCTAGACCCAGAAATTCAATTCTTCTAATGGTGCTCAGTGAGCCATTTAACTGGGTCATCGTTTTTAAAGAGCACTGTATAGTATCCTTAAATTTATTTTGCATACAACTACTTGTTGTATGCTTCCTATGAGGGCTTGGTATGTTGCACCACAGTAGCTGCAGCTGGAGACTGAAAGTTCTTCTTCAACCTAGGCAGCGGCATACCTCTCCTGCCCCCAACCAGTGGCAGAGCAGTGGCTACCTTCCAGCCTCACTGTTTTTAGCTTTTTTTGTTATTTGCTGCCATTCATGACAGCAGTGCTCTCCTGGCCAAAGCCCAGTTCCTCAACCTGAGGGGAGTAACATTCATTTAGCTTTCCAGCGGCACAGGCTAAGAATTGTGTGTCTGAGTATGCTTTTTCTTCCTCCTTTCCTTCTTGCAATTCATATGTTTTGCTCCTATGAGAATATTCTGGCCTGTTGAGAACTTGAGTGGGAGCCGGGAAAAACCTGAACTTTGAAAGTATTTGAGATTTAAAAAACCCCAGCATGTTTTCCACTGCAGTGATGCCAAGATCTTCCTTAGTTTTCACTTAAAGAAAATGTCTGTTCTCCTCTTCTATAAAGACATTGAAGAATTAACTTTACTTCTGACTAATATGGCACTCATGTAAGGGGTTTTAGGATATCTTTTCCTTCTCTTTCTAGAGCCACTATCTGCTAAGCAAGAGTTTCATGCAGTATGATGCAGTCCAAACTTACAAACTTCTTTTGATTAAGCACTCAAAGCCTTCTTTGAATAAAATGCTGTATAGGTTAATTCCATGCAGAGGGTTTGGGAACCTGAGTCTATAATGTGTTAAAACATTGGATGTGTAGATGGAAATAAATTGACCACCTTGTTTACACACCCACAATTAAGAGGCTGCAATACTGTTAATCCATCTAGTAGCTGGAGTACTTTTTAAAAATGCAGAAAATAAATCAAGCAGTCGCAAGTAGTGATGAACGCGGGGGAAAAAAGTTCCTTCTCCATCTCCACCTCAATTATTCTATAAAAGCGTTTTCTCTATTTTTGGTAATATAGTTGACATTTATCTGCACAAGCCTACGTATGCTTAACAGTCTTCTCTCTTTCGGTGGAAATTAGTAGCATGCCGCATCAAGTGTTAATATAATGCATTTATAGTATGTACTGCTGGCTTGGTGATTGGAAAAGGACTCTCAAAATGTCACCTGCTGTGAATCAGGCCATATGCACACTGGCTATCTTTGCTATATAGAGATGGAAAATAAATAACTTTATTATTGATGGAGTGTAGAAAATACCAGATGCTTTGTTTTGAGGTGAAGTATTGAAATGAACAGGAATTTTTAGATAAAAGCACAACTGACTCTTTAATTGTTAACCCTTAAATTGCATCTTTCACATCTAGATACAGGGTCACTGAACCTAGATGAAGTGGTTTCACTGAAGTTTTCATTTATTTTTGAGCTAATACAGAGGCAAGTAACTCACTGGTGCTTTACTTTAGATTTTAAATACCTTGTGGCAGTGGCTATGCATCTCATAGAAAAGTGGTTATTTATGTAAGAAAGACAGTAAATAATACATCTAAAGAGTGTGTTAGGGAAATAATTAAAACTAGTAATCCTTAGAAGACTACGGCCAAGCAGGGATGTATGAATGATTGTGACGTAGATACTAAGAATATACTGAGGCATTTTAACTTGCGATTGAAAATATTTTCAGATGTTCTTACAAATTGCCATCAGATTTTTGTTAAGTACTCGTGTATTTGCTTTCTAAAAATGCTCTCTCCAAGTAAGGCTAAAAACTCAAGACTCTGGTAAGCACAGAAGAGGAGAAGAGCCGCAAATGAAGCATCAGTGCTACTGTTTTTAAAATGTATTTTTATGGGGAATAGATCTATTAGAATGGATCCAGCAGCTGTGAAAAAGGAATTGAGTTGTGAGCATGTTTGATCTTGAAATTTGATCTTAAAAAATCTTCATATTTGTCATGGGTTCAGCAGCAGCAGTCATTTTTCTCCTTCTTGGTAGCTGGTGTAGCGTTGTGTTTTTTATTTTGGGCCTGGGAACAGCGCTGAAAACACCAGTGTTTCGGTTACTGCTTAGTGATGTTTTGGTCTGGCCAAGGACTTTCTGAGTTTCATGCTCTGGCAGGGAGGAGGGGGAGCCGGGAGGAAGCAGAGACAGGACACCTGACCCAAACTGACCAAAGAGGTTATTCCATACCACAGCACGTCATGCCCAGGATGGAAAAGCAGAGAGCAGAGACCCGGAAGGGGGGGGGGGGGGGGTGCACTGTGTGGTTGGGCTTGGCATTAGGTGGTGAGAATTGTATTCTTTCCTTGTATTTGCCTTGTCATTATTGTTATTGGTGGTAGCAGTAGTGATTTGTGTTAAACTTTAGTTACTAAACTGTTCTTATCTCAACCTGTGGGAGTTGCATTCTTTTTGATTCTCCTCCCCATCTACCTGGGAGCAGGGGGAAGAAAGAGAGGGGAGTGAGAGAGCGACTGCGTGATTTACGGCTTAAACCACGACAATATTACTGCAAGTTTTATCCAATGATAGTAACAAAACACGTGCCAATTGTGCTAGGGATTGGGTAAATTCAGGAGTCTGAATATGCTGAAATATTTACATATGAAGTGCTCAAGCAGTGGTAGTGAAATAAAAAACTATAGTAGTCTTCTGGTTGTGGAGCATTCAGAATTGGAGAAAGGATTGTATTTATACTCTAAATTATTCACTATAACCTCAGTTCAGCCAAATATTTGCTTATGCCTGAATTATTCTTCAGGAATGGATTTAAACAGATATTTGACTTCAGTAAATGGAGGTATTTGCACTTGCTGCTGAATTAGAGCCAGAAATAGCTTACATGGCTTTAATTCAAAGGAAAGGTCCTCCTTCATTAGTGCTTGGTCTTCAGAAGTTTCTATGAGGTGGGCTCAGGACCTGCTTCAAAAGTGCTGTGATCAGGCATGAGAGTTTGTGGGCTGACACTTAGCTTTCCAGCATGCCCTGAACTAGCTGGATTTGTTGGGGTTTTTTTTCCCCATTTAAGCAATTTTTTCAAGTTTAAGTTTAAGGTCTTTTTCCAGTTAAAAAAGTGAGGATGTTTTCCAGCACTGTAGCTTTTCAGCTGATGTGCTCCACCAGCAATGTGGGCTCAGGACCCAGCTAATCGGATGTAAAAATCGCCTGCAATACTTAGTGTGGATGTCAGGTGCCAGCACTGGCATCTGCTATGTGTACCCCAGATGTTAAGGCAGATGTAGCTGCCTACTGTATGAAGTGACATTAGTTAATAGTCATGTTGAGACAAACCAGAGGATTGTTTTTTTTTTTCTGTTCTTGTGTGTGAATAACATATAAGTTTTTTTCTTATGCTGATAGTTCAACATAATTGCTTCAGCAACAAAAATAAAATATTTGGGACATATAGCTTAATGGACTGTAGCTTTAGCCAAGCCAGAAACACTTGTTAGGTGGTAGAGCAAATTCATCTTCTTTTTGGCTTCTGTAAGAGACTGGGTATTTATATAGGGTTGTACTGATGTTTCTGTTTTATTATGGCACCCGTTCTCTAGAATAAGCACTTGCACTCCAGAGACTCCCTGGCTTTGTGTCTATAATATTTTAAAGAGTTAATCTAATCAATAATAATAGAAATAAGCCCTATAAAAAAACCTATCTACTATAATTTTTCCTGTGTTCAAACAATTCAGTTACCTATACTTTTAAAGATATTTACACTCTTAAGGATTTATCACAATTGCAATATATGAAGAAAGAGCAACACCACTTAAGCAAAATTTGTAGTTTCTGATGCATGATGAAATTCTGGCTGGTTGTGTAAATTAATAGCCTACATACGAATGGGTATTTAATAGTTTTTTTTTTTTTAAAGGCTGTATTATTCATCCAATCATACAGTTTCACAGGAGCTATTGTTGAGAATTTCTTTAAGGATCTCCTCTTAATGTGGGAGGAAAGAATGGTGAAATATTGAGAAGTCCACACCCTCAAAAGTTCCCAGGAAGTCCAGTGGTGGCACTGGATTCATTTGAAACTATTTGGGCAATATGGAGACACTTGGACTTAAAAGTCATCAAGTAGAATACGTTATGGTGTAAGCAGTTTTCCTTCTTTGAAGGTGTCTTAGCAAAATCCAGAATGACTTCCCAATTGGCTAAGGGGAAATTCAGGTGACAGTAATCAAATTAGCATTTTGGTAATTAAGAGGGAGGAAAAAGCCACTTTTGAGCAACACTGGAAAACTTCCTGAGTGGGTTCCTTAAGGAAGGGATTTTTGTTCTTTTAGTTTTTCTCAAGAAAGAACTAACTGCTCTTTTTCTCTATAGGTAACATACTTGATGAGCTTAAAGCTTCCTTTTCATAGCTGTGTGTCAAGCTTTTAAATATTTTTTTTCTTATGGATAGTGGGATCTTTGCTAACCCTTCTGATCCCCTCGTGTGTACAATAATAAAAGCTCTTTAGGAAGAGTCTGAAACTCTCATTTGAGCTGTCTCTGCAGGAGTTAGGGGTAGAAATGTTGTAGAAGTGCCTGTGGAAAAGAAAAAGGAGAGAGGAGGAAAGTGGGTGCTTTAGTATGGTCCGTAGATACTATTGCATGACTTGTGTTCATTAATTCCTGTAACCTTGAGCTGTTTTGTCAAGACTGATATTTGTTTACCTGAAATGAAATTGAACCATCCCATGACATCTGCGCTGCTGCTTCCATTAGACACAACCTGCCTTGTTGTTTGATGTATAATGTTTAAGTTCTTCCTGAAATTGCTCCCTATTGCAGGTAACTGCCTGCAGTATTGTACTGCTGCTGAGCAGGGTGGGAAGAGTCCTTCTTGAATGAAGATGGAGACTGGAAAGGCCTCTCTTCATCCTTAACTCCCAAATGAGAAATGGAGCAGTATGCATGGTGTAGGATTTTAAATGGGCTTTCTGCTCCCCTTTATTTTTACAGCATTGTTCGGTATAGTGAATGTTGGTATTAAAATCTCCTGGAAGGCAAAAAGTCAACTGTGATCCATGCCTTTGCAAAGAGAAAAAGAGCTCTGCTTGCTGTGTGAGGGAGCCTAATAGATCCTATCCATGTCAGTTGCCCAGGAAGAAGGCTAAATATATGCAGTGTTGATCACCTGGGAACTTTACATATTTCTGTAAATATGGACCACTCAGTCTGGTTTATTAAATTTCATTGCTTGCTTTCCTCATCTATTTGAAAGCAAAACTAAAACCAAACAGAAGACCTATTTTTCCCACAAACTTTAGACACACATTCATTTTGACCTTTTTTATGGTGGTTTTTAGGTTTTTTTTTGTTTTGCTTTGGGTTTGTTTATTTGGTTTTTGTTCTTGAGTTGTTGTTTGTTTTTCTTAGAAGAACATTTTATATCATAGCTCTGTTTGCTTCATATTAACCAAAATGCTTGATTGCTTGATTTGGAATAAATTAGTATCTTAGAGAAATTCTTGTCCAATACTCCAATACTTGGTGAAACTATCACCTATTTCTGTTAGTGGAAGCCCTGCTTCCTTGTAGGTTGGATAACAGTTGAGAGTGATCTAAAAGGATGGTTTTTATGCCTTAAGTAGATTTTTTTGGTTTTTTGTTAAGGTTGTTAAGTAGGGGTAATAGTCTATTTGTTTGACTTGGAATGAAATGCAGCAGTTCTGTAGCCATGATAGACAGTTATAAGCAGAAAGTGGCAGTGAAATCTGACTCAAGTGCTTTGCTTGGGAAAATTGACAGCTCTTAAACCCTTTTTATACAATATCTTGTTTTTATAATGCTGAAAGTCTCTCTCCATTTCATGCTTCTGTTGCTAGGAAGTTCATTGTATTTATCGCAGTGTTTTTAAAAGTGAAGGAATATTTTTAGATAATTCAGTTCTGGGCTACAGAAATATGCTAATTCTATGTATTTGAGCCATAAACCAGAGCTTTAGATAACTTTCTGATATTACTCACTCTAAATATGCTCTGGAGTTCATCCAGAACTGTCTTGGCCAGTTTATTCTCCTGGTGTGTGGTTGTTCAGTTGGGGTTGTTTTATCTTTTTTGTGCATGTGGGGTGTGTTTTGTTTGGTTTTTCCCCCTTTGCTGAGCATGAACCAACAGTCTGTCTCATTAAAGTAGGCCATTTATGGTGTTCACTTGTTTTTCTGCTGGCTGATGCCTTTGAATACTTGGTCCCTCCTGACTTTTGCAGTTGAACACTAGTCTTAATAAGTGGAATCTGTCTGAGGCTGTCACTTCTCTAAAATGCTTTAAAGCATAAGGCTAAAGCAGGATGGATAACATAAATATTGTTTGGAAATTATGGAAATTAGACCTGATGTAAGCAAGAAACTTACATTTTCTTTACTTGGAGGCCTATGCAGACATGATTATCAGATTATTGAGTACATGTGTATGTATTGATGCCAATGGGATTAACCTAGCTTGTTTTAACAGAAACAATGTTACACTCATAGACTGTATTTATATCCTACATAGTTACAGATACATAGTTACCTGTGAAATAGTTTGTAATCACTCACCTTTCTGTAATTTGGTTGACTAATGCATGTGTCAAATCTTTATTTTTCAGATCTGCCTTGAGTGAAGTTTGACAAAAAATGTTACAGCGATTTTGTCTCTGGAAATGTTTAGCTGTAGGGATTGCAGTTACTACTGCCTTAGCATGTTGTTTGGCCCAGAACGATGAAGGTAAGGCTTTTGCTGTGGGATGATTCTGTGATTTCATTTCAATTCCTTTGTGCCCCTCCCCCCTCTTCCCTGCTAATTATTACTTTAAAAAATAATTTGATACTTGTAGGAAAGACAAGTTACAATAAAAATAGATCTGTATGTCTCCTGATTTTAAGCATCTGCCAATGATTATATTTTACAAAACTGTTAATTTACCAGGCAAAATAAAATCTTAGGCTATGATTATTCAGTATTGGACTCTAGCATTAAAATTTGTTTCCTCTTGTTCATTGAACAAATACTTTACCTTTATTTGTAAATTGATGGTTACGCAACTCAGAACAGGATTTTGAGAGAGAGTTATATACAAGGCTCTATACATGCCTGACCAAAGACTTGAGAAAAGATCCACAATGAGAGTCTTCTAGAGAAATAATACTTCAGAAATCCTGAAACATGGCGCCAGTAGCTCATGTTCTTCCTCACAGCATCTTTGTTAGATTTAACAAAGAGATACTAGAAATGTGCTCTGCCAATTATCTATAGTAATAAAAAACTGGGGTTTTTTTGGTTGGTTTTGGTTTTGTGGTTTTTTGTTTTGGGTTAGGTTTATTTTGTTGAGGTTTTGTTTGTTTGTTTTTTTTTTTTTTTTAATTGCTGTCTGCCAGTTTGGCTTTTTATTTGCTTCTTATACTGAATGCTTCCTATAATTGTGTGAAAACTTAAAAAAACCTCACTTATGTTGCTAGAAAACAGAGAAGACCTGAAAATACATTTTGTTTTAAAATCAGGTCTAAACTTTTGGATGACTTAGTTAGCATTATATCTGCTTGACATATCCACAACTTTGGAGACAATGTACAGACAGTATCAGGGCTTTACTAACTTTCTTTTAGTGCCTTAACTTAGCTTCTTGAAATTTCCCATTTTCTGTCTAAGCCAGTGTTTCGGATGAGTTTAAAAGGATGCCTGCCAGTGTGGTCACATCATGATATTTCTCCTGGGTTTTGTGGGGTCCCGACTCATAGCATTCTGTTTAGCACAGAACCCAAACTTGCAATTATTCTTAATGATAATGTTCTTTTATACATTCTGAACAGAGAAGCCTTACTTTTCAATGAATATAAATTTAATGCATATGGTCAAAAGTATTGTTACTTTACTGGGGGAAAAAGTTCAGAAATACTGTTGCTTGAGCAACATGCAGCACCCCAGTGCAAGCTTGAAGAATGAACTGATTTAGCTAAAAGTACTTCAAATTCCATAATGCTATAATAAGAAAAAATGATACGGAAATTATTTTAGACCAGGGTGGGGTACCGGTTGCTCAACAGATGCAACCAAGATAAATAGGCAATGCTTATATAAATGATTAGTTTGAAATATGCTTCTTGCAGCTAAATAGAATACAATTTTCTGAACTAAGATCATTGCAGAGAAGTACTTTGGCATGTCCGGGGCTAGTAGAGGTGTTTTAATTTGCAATAAAATTGTAATCTGAAACATAGGAAAGATGCAATTCTTTTAGTAATTACAGTTTAAAACAATGTAGTTATTTCAACGCTAGAACACTCTTGAATACAAACAGGAAAAATCAATTGCAGCAGAAATTATAACCTATTTCTTTGCATCTAGCATGCAAACGATCTGTTTTTGTGGTTGTAGCTGTGTACAGTTAGTTGCATGCCTCTGTTACTGCATTGTGGTCCATTAGCTCATACCTTCCCTATTTCACATATTTTTGCTTGGCCTCCTGAGTCATCAAATCTTCCCCAGCCACAGCAATTAATGATGTTACAAAGCAGCCTTAAAAACTTTGTCAAGGACTGCCTTGGAAATGGTCAGGCTGCTTTCTTCCTATACTTATTACAAAGCTTCCCCAGAATCTCATGTGCTTATTTGGCTCAATACCCTTGTCTTGTAGAAATGAGACAATTTATTTGTGGCTAGCTGGTATTGCCTGTGTAATCTTCAGGTAATGTGTTTCCATGACTGGTGTTTCTGCTTTCCATCCAAAGGAACATTTTGAGCAGTAATTCACCCTTTTATTTTCTGCTTGCTAAACAGGTTTCTGTAGGATATCCTTGCAATGTGTGTTCTTTTTCTTCTTATGATCCAGGTAGTCCTGCTATGTTCCTCTTTTAAATAAATGTCTCTCTTTAATGTGGTTGCTGACATTTGTATTTTGACCAGGTGATAGCCTGACAGTTCTTTATGATGTCAGCTGTGGTTTGCTGTCTCTTTTGGGGTTATTTTACTCAGTAAAGTGTATTATGTACATTGGTGGCTGGCAGCTGTGCTGTAATATGATACAGTTCTGTCTTTTTCTATACCATCTGTAACTGATAAACATGGGCCTTTAGGGATTTTTTTTTAATTATTTTTATTTTTTTCCCATAGCAATGCTTTTGCCAGTGGTGTCTGAGTGACATGGAAAGCAGTCTCAAATTTGTGCTCAAGTTTTTTTTCCATTTGTTCCACTAATAAATTTGTGTCCTGATTTTCTTGTTCCAAATTTTCAGTGAGCTGAAATTTCAGGCGTATTACTACTCATTTGTAGAGAATTCTACCACCTTTCGGGGCAAATTACCCATCTGAACTAAGTCTCCTTGTCGTCCCTTTTTAGCCAGCTTTTTTTCAGGTAGTACTAAAAATTTTCATACTAATCCATTCTTTTCAGCTTATTTCCTGAGGGAAATTCCATATTGATGGAATGCAGATACTTTTTATCTATTGTACTCCCTTTGTATTAAAATAACCCTTCCCCCCCAAATTATTAAAGTAACTATTCTGTTGTTAGGGAGTTATCCCATTAGTCTCAATGTCCTGTTGATGAACCCATCCAGTGTTTTCTTACAATGATTTCTTTGATTATTTCTGTACTCAGCCATATGGTATGCTGGAATAAACGTGGATGGGTAATGTGTTGAAGGGTTTTTTTTGTTTGTGTTTTTGGTTGGATTTTTTTTTTATTTAAAAAAGAAATATGGACTAATGATTTCTGCTGCCCCTAGTTGGCTCTTTTTCAAGCAGGAATGTTGCAAAGATTTATTTTCTTTTTCCCTAGTAATATTTTAGCTTAAGTAAAAGTAGACATGTCAGTTATAGGCTTGCAATATGTGAGATTAGGTTAGCTACCATCTCTTATTTTTACAGTGCCTCTCTATTAAATTCAGATGCAAACTCATGCATATGACTAGAAGAAACACTTTAGCTGCAATCTTCTGGTCAACAGAGAATTTTAAAACTGTCTATGTGCACTCATGTCATACCAAACCAATCCAGCAAAAATGATCTTTTGATAATTAACAGATTTAATAGTCTTCAGAATTTAGACTTAGTATATACCTGCCATGAATGATATAGCTGTGAACTGGGGGTACCAATAATTTATTCTTTTACTCTTGAAAGAAAGGCAAAAATAAACCTGATCACAGTTTAAAAAAACAAAAACAAAAACAAAAAAAAACCCAACCAACCAAACCCAAAACAAAATCAAAAGCAAACCTGAAGATCCGCTACTGAAGGTTGCAATAATTCAATTGCAAGAATTTTCAGAAGTGTTTAATGGGTTTATAGTGCTCTGTTTAATATAATGTTTGTTGTCTGACGGATTTGGGTGACATGGTTTAGTGGGAGGTGTCCCTGCCCATGGCATTGGGGTTGGAACTAGATAATCTTAAGGTCCTTTCCAACCCTAACTTTTCTATGATTTTTTTTTTTCCTTTTTCTTTTTTAAGTAGTCATTTCTGGGGCTGCTTTTAACCCCTCAAGCTGGCTTGTTTTGCCTTTTTATGCACAAATGAATAAAAGGCTTGAGAAGTTTCTTATGTTTCACTAGCCATAAAACAAGAATACTAACAAAAATCTACAATTAATACACTTGGAGATGAGACCATCTTGGTTCTTATGTTGCAATGCAGGTGCAAATTTGGATTGTGTTTTAGGGAGTTCTTGAGGGGCAGGAGGGAAAGGGTTGAGCTTGCCAAAGCCTGCATGTGTTCCTCTGCACAATTTGATAGTTGCTGTCACTCATCTGTGTGTCTTCTGAGCTGGTTCAGGACTTGTTTATACGTAGGTAAGAATTGAATAATGAGACCTGTTTAAGGAAAATACAATACTGTAATGCACAAGAATCATAGAATGGTTTTATTTGAACACCGTTTATCACATAATATCCAAAAATACCAAAATACCAGTGCTTGAATTCCATTCCCATTCAGTATAAAAGCAGTAATTATGTTACAACACATGGAAAAGTGGGAATGATCTATTTTGATTTTTTCTTTTACTTTTTTTTTTTCTCAAATGTACAGGTAAATTTGGGCTGGGCACCAAAGTAGGATGACATTATCTTCTAATCTTCAAATTTCAGACTCATTTCCTTACTTTTGACAAATCTAGGCTGTTGAACAAGAGGTGTTCCATTGACATCTCCACTGGGGAATATGTATTTGTCACTAATGGCTCAGTGGCTTTTGTATAATTCTAACCTACTAATTGGATCTTTCTTGAGAGTATAGGACTTGTTAGCAGGAGTGTCTTTGTAGGACAATATTGTACTTGAGAAGCTCGAAGGAATACACGTTAGAGTTGTCATTGCAGTTTAATTTCCATGTAGTTGGATGAAAAAAACCAAATATAATTTCATTTGGTTTAAATAGAAGATACTAGATACTGATTTTTGTCCTCAACCTAATGAAGGACCTTGAAGGGTGAATTGTTTTTTTGGGGAGTATAGACTTGTCTGGGGTAAAATATATAGCAGGGAGAAATTGAGGAGGTCACTGACTTCAGCAGGAACTGGTGGAAAACTGTGATTGCTAAGTATTGAAAATACCTCAAATCATGGTGTATGCATTAAGGTTGTGTTCAACAGTAAGCACCTACAGCGAAGCTAGCTGGCTGTGTGGGATGCTGTCCAAGGTAACAGCTTGCCAGGTGAGGCCAACCATCTGCCTGGCTGTACTAATCTTCTACTGCATCACCCTGCTACTGTTTTTAGTACTACTACTGAGAGAAGGGTGCATGGGGATGGCTGGTTTAAAAGTAGGTAGGCCTCGTTTGTATCAACATGAAGATTTTTTGCATCAGTCTCAAAAGAATGGAAGCACTTAATCCTGACTTCTTTTGGACATTGGAAAAAAAAGGCAAAAAAACAACAGCAAAAAAACCCAACCCCCCAAAAAAAACAACAAAGACCCAACCAAACAAACCCAAACTACTACATGAGCAAATACAGTTCCTTTGGTTTATTTTCCATTGTCTCATTATGCTCAGCTGACAACTGTACAGCTGCATAACTGCTAGAGAGTGTGATAACTGCAGGAGAGGGTGATAACCCCAGAGGCTGGAAGGGCTCAGGAGCAGCTTCCAGGTTCAGCATAATGTGAAACTGCAGCCTCACTGGATTCTTAAACTGGGACTCAGACTATGCAAGGCATGTTGGGCAGGCAGGAAAAACCATGTCTCTCGCCAACTTCAATGCTTAGAAGGTGTTGAACTAATTGAGATGTAGTCTATCTATAGTTAGTGCTGTCATCTGAAATGAAATAAATTTAAGGCTACTCGGAAGGTTTACTTATCCAAATATTTATTTCACTTCATAAATGTTTACCAGATTTTGTGGTTTTGGTGGTTTGTTGGGTGGTGTTTTTTTTTTTTTTTGTTTGGTTGGTTGGGTTTTTTTTTTTTTTCTTCAGGATGTAAGGAATAGCCATTTAAATTGTCTTTCTCTTTACCCTGAGTGGGAGACTGCTTTTCAAATACGGCGTTTCTGGTGAGAAACACAACTTTGCCACCAGGATTGTTCCAGCATAAGCTTCTTCAGCTGTTTTTCTGCTGCATGGGGCGTCCTCTATTAGCTACTGTCTTTTATTCAGTGTAGCAGAGTCTTATGCTACAAAAATTGAGTAACTAAAGGGCCTTACAAATCACTTCAAAAGGCTACTTTAAAAATAAAATGCTTTCAGACCTTGATATATTACTGTTGGGCAGGAAATTAACTCAGGAAAATGCATATTTGAATACATGTAGCTCATTTATCATTCCCTGAGCTGTATACTGTACATATGCAATGAAAGAAGAGAAATGCAAACAGGTGCTTGCCTAAGGGCTGCCTCAGAAAATCTCTGTTCTTCAAAACAGAAGTAATTTGTTTTATGGAAACTTGCTCCTTTTGGTTGGGAGCTCTGGCACTTGGCTCTGCAGTAAACATAAAGGGCAAGAAAGCTATCCTTGATGTCTTTGATTTGTTGTTCAGCCATTAGTTCCTCTAAAGGGTTTAGTTCTTCAAAGTGTAACTGATGAGGTGACTTGAAGTGCCACTAGCAATGCTTTCAGCCTGCAGATCATCAGTTTCCTTTTGGCAGGAGGCAAATTAAATTTGTGAAATATGGACATCAGAAACAAGGCTGATCTTAGTGAATGTGCAAATTTTTAGCCCTTGGTCTCCTGGCGGAAGTGACAGAGTACCCTGTGTGCTCTCTGCCATGGTCCTGGGATGGATGAGGCAGGAAGCCACTTATTGAGAAGTGAAAAATGACAGCATCTGTGGAACAACCAGACTGGCATCCAGCTAGGAACAAGACTATTCTAGGAATTTGCCTACCAAGTTCTTGCTGCTCAGCCTTATTCTTCAGCACGTGAAGTGGTGTGTGTTGGATTGCTTGGGCTATATGTTTGCAAGCATTGATGTTCTTTGAGACTCCATGTCTTGACTGACATGAGACATCCATGGGAAAGCTGTGAATATTGAGCTGGTGCTTTTCCTTCAAGGGACAGGTGACTTTCTAAAGGTGAGATTCACATCTGGGAAGGTGTGGTACAGGGAAAGCAGAAACCCTTGTGAAAGCACAGTGTCACAGCTTATGTTCTCTCTGTAACAGTGGCTTGGACTTTGGGACTTTCATAAACTAGAATTCCAATGATACTGGGCTGTGCTCTGAAGAATTGGGAACAGTTGTGTCTGTGCATTCATATGTTGGTCTATAGCCACAGTGTGTGTGTTTTAAGCAGAGCTAACCCCTGTAGTGGTAATTCTTGTGCTCTTATGGTAATATTTGGAAGAGTCTCCAGTGGAGAGATGTATCTGTAACTTTATTTGATAATTTAGTCGGTGTTTTGACATAGTATTACAGTAAGGAAGTCAGGTTTTCTGGAATATTGTATCTGTGATGTCCTTCTCATGTCCAGATTTCACAGAACAAATTTGGCACTTACATTGAAGTCTTATAGCCAGACAGGTGATGCATTGACATAGGGTGAATAAGGCATTGCTTTCTCAGACATGGTAGATTTCTTCCTTAATTCTGGCGGGTTGAGGTAGGTTTTCTGTGATAGCTGGGTACAGCAGATTATGCTGTAATTGCTCTGTTTATTCTGCATTAAAGATGTTCAGTCATGAATATTCTTAATCTAATTGCAAACATGTGTATTAATGTAAAGTGTGTATACGCATGTGCATTTTGCATCTCTTCTAAGTAGCATAAAGACATTAAATGCGCAACTTTTCCTGCTCAGAGCTTAGTTTAGCTCTTCTGACATCTTCCCTTCTGGACTATCTCCTGAGGTCTCCCTTCTCCACATGTGTACATTCTTGATTTCAGTCTAAACAGCATCTGCTTGTTGTAGGTAGGACAGTGCAAATTTAATTCTTAAAAATCCTATTCCAAGCAATTCTTTTTTATTTTTTGTAGTTCCATTGTGTTCTGACATAGCTCTTCACAAGATAAACTCCATCTGTGCTAATCCAGTAAATCCATATCAATTACCTGCTGTATTGCTGTGACACATACAGCTGGATCAGCAGAATCTGTTTGTTTCTGTTTATTCCAGGTTTCTCTTAAGCATAAACATATTTGAAGATGAGTAGGTCACAGATCTAGTAGTAAAATAGCTCATACCAGTTGACCATATTTCTTTGCTAGGAGGCCCTTAATAAGAACCAGTGTAAATTTCTGTTGTGGCTATTTATCAAAATAACTTTGGAGGAAACCAGGCTTTGCTCTTCAAAAACAATTTAGTAACTATACTAGTCCAACTTTCAAAAAGCTTACAGATAAATGCTACAAATGCCAGATTTCAAAATCTACCCATGTCCCTTAGTGCTATATTTTTCATATCATGGTCTACCATTTAGTTCTATTGCCTACTCAACTTTAATTTGTATTGCAAATACTGAGCTAATTTGTTTATATTCACATATTGTATATGTAGTATCGGTTTGGAAACTTAGAATTCTTGTGTGCATCATGGTAATATGGGAGGCTAGTAGTTGGTTTTTTTCAGTAGGAACTGAACTGACTGCAGCAGACTATTTGTACCAATAAACAAGCTTTGAGCTACTTAGGGTTGAAGTTGGTTGTATATAGCCTGCAAACACAGATGGGTTCCAGTAAGTTTTCCATTGCATGATTAGTTGGCTTATGTACCTAAATTATGTCTTAGAAATGCAGTATTCATAGCACAAATTTTTGTTTTTTTATTGTTTTCCTTTACTTTGAAGCTTATTTTTAGACCAACTTTTAGACCAAAGTGTTTTCTTAAGATGAAGCAATAGGACTAGGGATAGCAGTCTGAGCTGTTAACAGTGTCTTCTACTATACTCTTCATTGTACCCACAGGACGTGTGAGGAATGGGATGAGGTATGAATTGAAACACAGCGAAACACCGCAGCAAAACACCCATTTGTTTCTTCTTTCTTGAGGCTTTCCCTTCTTCCTGTTGGCTTGTGCTCTGTTGCACATTCTTTTTCATGCTCAATCTTCTGAAAATACCTTTTTTGCACAGTATAGTAATTTCTCCCTTATCTGTGGGGTCCCTCTTCCTCCACTGAACTTCATTACTGTCTTGGCAGGCTCCATATTCTCTCTGATCATATATGTAATTGTCCCTACCCTATCACATTACCTTCCAGACACATCTCATTTTTTCTTAGTCCAGCAGTAAAAATTATTTTTTGAATGCTTATATGAGAATGTCACATGTTGATAAATAAACTGTGATAGAAATCATCTCCCTGTTGCTACTATGCTTCAAGTTAATCTATTTTTGATGAGAAGTATCTGTTAAAAACAAGGCCCAGGAACTTCAACCGGATCCAAACTTGATTGCATTATGATTTGATTTTGACATAACAAGAACTGATTCATACCTGTGTCCTTTACAGCACAGGTTCTGTGCATTATGAATTGCAGATTTAGTTCTGAAGCACTTCAAATGCCCAGTTTTGCTTCAGTTAATTGGGAGTGATGCATTCTTAACTGCATCAAGAGCAAGCATACATTTTCTGTTTAATTATGTGGCAAAGACACTATTGAAGAGTGTGTTATTGCAAGGGCGCTTCAAATTACAATAGTAATAAATATGAAGGTTTAGGTAATTAGTCCAGAAAAATATCAGTAGTACTGTAACTAAGTTTTTCTGATGAAAAAAGTGTGAATTTTTTTTTTTTTCAGAGATCTTGACTTTCTTGTTGATTACTTGGCAAGTGTTGACTCCTACTTAGGAAGGCTTTAAATAGAGATCTGGGTTTTTCAGCACTTCCAGAGGGTCTGAGTTCATGTCCCAGACAGCTGTACCTCTGCTGCAGTGTGTGTAGTGGGAGCAGTCATGTGTCTGGGCAATAATTGTAAAGAACCATCTCCCTCAGCTCATTTTAATGCATTCATTTTACAGTAATCATTTTCAGATTATGGGATTGTTACTGTTCAGCTGTTGTCTCATTAAATATAGTCAGTGTTTTTCTTGAATAAAGCTCACGTAAACTCAGCCAGTTGCTAGGGATTAATGTGGAGTGCCTGTAGTGAGGAAATGTCTGGGGTTTTGAACTTAAACAAAAAACAGCTATCGAAAGACCTACAGACCAAACACCCTCCCTTTTCCACAAATATTGCTGTAGCTTTTGAAGTAACTGCAGATTGTGATTCTGCTGGATAATGTTGTCTGGTGAATAAATGCCTTAAAAATAGTGAGAAAAAATTCTGTCCTTTATTGCAGCGTGTTGAGGCATGGCAAGCCTTAAACTGGTGTGTAGATGAATAGTTTATATGTGTAGGCTACAGTGAGCATAAATCAAATATTTAAATAATGTCAAATTATCATGATGCACCTAGTTAAGCCTCATTGCAAAGTGAAGGGCTGAAGAAGTGAAAAAGGAAGTGGGGGAGAGAAGTCGTGTTCTTCAATTGGACTTGTAGATAAATGGGATTTCTCTTCAATTAAGGGCTGAGAAGATCAATATCCTAAACCCCTGATTTTCACAGAAGGATAGGTGTTACAGTCTGAGTTTGAGTATGTTTACACACAATACCATTTCAGTTTTTCTTCTTTGAATTCACTAGTGACAAACATCCCTTTTCACTTTAGAAACACTTAAATGGGGTTTCTATTCAAGGTGTTGCAAACTGTCAGGCATTTTTAAGCATTCTTCTGTAAAGCAGTGAATAGTTTACTGACCTTGTTTGCTATTCTTGATCCTGTACCAAAATATCATAGTTTTAGTATCAGATTTTTAAGCTACTGCTTATTTGCCTGCAGTATTGATGAAATGTTAAATACTTGATTTTTTTTCCTTTTATGATAGATCAAATCCTGTTGTGTGATATTTTCTGTTGAAAAAACTTAAGTTTTTTCTCTTCATTTGCTAGAATGAGCTGTTTGTATTAACTCAGTTTTACTGAAAAGAAGGGTTTTCCATTAGTAGGATCATCTCAGTTTGGAATGTCACTGCTTTGAGCAGCTACATACAATTTTGTTACTGCCAAGTTGTTCTGTGGAATTAAGGATGTATAATGGGATGGGAGATAAATATTTGACCTGCTGTTTCAGTGTAGCATGAAACTTATTTCACAGCTTATTTCTAAACAGAGTTGTTTGAGTAGACTTATTTGTTGGGTCCTAAAGAGGAGCACCTAGTTGTAAGCAGCTAGGGGCCTCCCTAACTTAAAAATTTAATTTGAACCTCCAGATGGCTCAAACAAGGCATCTGTTATTGCCTGATTTTGCATTAGTATTGCTGGAGAGTTTTGATATTTTCTTTGTAACTCGTTGGCAAACTGGGCGTGTTTCTGGAGAAATAGCTGGGTGGCTTTTTTTTTTTTTGCTTTATCCCAAGATGGATAACAGCAGATTAAAATTAATTACTCAAAATCTGCAGTATGTTTATTTGGCAATAATAGTGATAAACAGTCCGACACCTGACTGTATTTAGGGAGCTCCAAATAAGTCTCACTCACAGTTTTGGTCTGTTTGGTGAACAGGCTCACACAGCATCAGCAGCTGTATGGTCTCAGTGTTGCCCATGGCCTCACACTGTCAGCACTCAGTAGTCAGTGCAGAGAAACAAATCCCCTGTAAAATGAAGTGAGCCTTACTTCTCAGAAAATGGGGAAGTAATTCCCTGTTGTTTAATGTTCATTTCGATGTCTGTAGCATTTAGAACAAGATTTGTACCACTGTTATTACCTGTAATTCCATGGCATCTGATGTTTTATCTCAAGGTTTTTAGATGTATAAGGAGGAAAACAAGTACCTTCAAGTTTGTCATGACTTTCTTCACAGTTCAGCATGGCAATTATACTACAAGGTGCTAAATGGCTTTTTGAGCCATTGGTAATAGACCCTTTTATTTAGTATGCAAAGTTTCAGATACAGAAGTCAGATACTTGAGCTCTGTTTCCCTTTGGTGCTTTTTTTTTTTTTTTTTTTTTTTTTTTTCTTTTTAGGCCTTCCAAGTTCTCCTTTACAGTTTTTTATTGCAAAATTAATTGGAGAAAATCTCGGTGCTGTTTTTAGCTTTCTAATAATTTGAAGTTTTTATATAAAATTTTTCATGCTAAACATAAAGTAAAAGAAGCATTTATTACAGATGTGGAATTTTCTGGTAAGAGGCTCTAGAGAGAAAATTATGATGTTTTCCTTCTGGGAATCATCTAAATGGTTATTTGAACCCTTTTCCCTGCTTGACTGCAGTACAGGAGTTGCTCAAGGGATTTTCTTTCTTTTTTTTTTTTTTTTTTTTTTTAATATTGCAAATGCCATCTTATTTCATAAATATTGTGTTGGACATGAGAGGAGGACATTAGGGGAACATTTGAAGTTTTTTCATATGTGTAAGTGCATTCTGTGAGCTGTTCCACTGACCCTTTACTAGTTGTTTTGGGGTTGTGTTATTTTGGGTGGGAGTAGAATATACATAATTTGTATTTGAACATATTTCTGCTATTTTATAACATGCAGCTGTAGCAAATTTTCATAGCCTTAGATTTATTTCAGCAGTAGACATCAAGTATATTGTTTTAATGTCTTCGTTGATAGAGATTTTGTTTACAGTTTTTTCTTCACTAAACTGTCACGTTCAGTAAGATATGTTTCTTATGAGACTCTCACAAAGTATGTTTGTCCTGATAGGAAATCTATTCCAGGTCATTTAAAAGGGGCGTCTTCAATTCCTGCTAAGTATAGTAATACAGTATGTAAAGAAGATGCTTTCATTTGATTGAGATAGGGTTAGAACTATTAACTTGGAGTTATTTCTACATTTTCGATGAGGGGACGCAACAAAAAGAAAATAGATGGAAAACCCTACCATAAAACATGCCTCCTGTTTGCTTATCTGCATAACAACATAGTGTCTTCTGTAAAAATCGTGCTGTTTCTACACGTGCAATAAGGTGTGGATATTGTTTGGAAATAGTAGAGAGTTTTTTGTTCAGAAATTCTCTTGAATAATTTCTGGGTGAATAGATAATGAAGGGCAAACTTGAATTCAGCAAAAAGTACTGAGAAAGGTGCAATGTGTAGCTTTGTGAAGCTCATCTTTCTGGGCTATATTAGTTACAGGTTAACACCATGAAGCTAAAGACAAGCCCAAGGGTTTGCTTTGTTTTCTGGTGCTGTTAAAATGATGAACTTCTTCGTTAGCTGAAACTAAAATTCTGGTTATCTTGCAGGGGTGTGGGAGGGAGATAGGAGGAAGATAGGAGGAGGGGGAAAAGTTGAATGATTTTAAAGTGAAAATTTACCAGTTGTTTAGAAGAAACTGAGGAATACTCTGGCACTGAGTTCACAATGAGACTGAGGATCCTACAGCCACAAAAAAATGTTGACTTTACTTTCACTATACTGTAACTGCTCTGTGAAATCTTTCTGGCAGTATCTCAAAGGTGCACCAGTGGTGTCCATTTTTCAAATCTCAAGTGCACAACCTGCAGGAAAACAATATTATTTTTCTTTAATGAGCTTTACCACATGAGCAATTAAGAAGACATAATTGAATGAAGCTAATCAGGAAGACACAGAAGCTTGCCCCTGGGATGCTGCTCAAGTCAATTGCTCCTCATATCTAGAATTTTATCTGTTTAGTTAATAACACCAATGGGTATAGTGGCATGGGCTAGTGGTTTTACAGCTCTGGGGGCTTAGCAGTTTTGTTTTGTTTTGTCTTCAAGCCTTTGTGTTTTTATTCTGCTAAGGAGGCAGTGATTAACAGATAGTGAGAGTTTCTGCTTGGCCAATAACATTCTGGGTGCTCAAACAAATGTGATGGACACTACTGTATTTTAAATGTCTCTGAGTTGCTCAGTATACAAACTACAGATAAAGCCAGACTTTTACAAGTGTGGTCTTCACACAGTTCCTTATAGACCGTAAACCTGTTGTCTGATAATTAAAATAGTTATGAACGTACTGATATGGAAATATAAACTGAGTGAATGGCTTCAGATAAACAACTGTTTTCTTCATTACTCAGAATCTTGAA
This sequence comes from Ara ararauna, assembly GCA_028858755.1. Lineage (NCBI taxonomy): Eukaryota > Metazoa > Chordata > Aves > Psittaciformes > Psittacidae > Ara > Ara ararauna. Next base: position 46,609,308 of record CM054381.1, read on the forward strand.
AAAAATTTATACTTGAAGAATATAAACAATCATAACTATAAAATAATACCAAAAATGTCTCATAGCTGTTCTCAGCTGTTTTCTTAGAGTCCTTGTGGGTAGAACTTTTGTATAATTAAATAGTAGAGGTATGAAAAGAAAATGCCTTATCTGCTTGTTCTTCCACTGTAATCAATGGCTTGGGATTTATTTTCAATTGTGCATCTGGATAATAAAAAATTAATCAACCTTTTTGCTACAGTCAGCCTGTATATGGAGTAGAAACTGAGTACTTTTGTGTTAGGTGTGCTACTTTATCAGTGCCTGCATGCTAGATAAAATGAAAAAATAAGGTTGAATGAGATTAGGAGGGGAATAGCATTTGACACTACTGAATACTAAGAATGCATTTAATCCCTGCAGAAATACCTGTCCAATTGCTGTCTCATCTGCAGGATTATTTTCAATGCTATCTCATAGATGGAAAACTTACAGGAAGAATTTGAAAGCTCCTCTGTATCTGTGTATTTCCAGCTATAGAGATGAAACTGAGCCTGGCTTGGGGGCATCACTTTTGCCCTCTTGCTGCTGGCCTTGATGCAGGTGGTAGGTCTAAATTTCTACTATATTTTTTGAATAAATAAAAAAAAAAACCAACATTCTTTGCCCATCCTTGCTGATGTAAAACTTCCCTGAATATGCACTGGGATTGGACTGACTTAAGAAGTGCACCTACTAGTACTTGTCTTCTCTAGTCAAACACTGAGAAGTGTTTCTGTATATGTATGTGTTTGGAGGGGAAAAGTATGATCAGTTATAAGCAGAACCTGAATATTTCTTTAGTACTTCTTTTCATAAGTGCCAGAACACTGAGGAGAACTGTATCTTTACAAGAACAGATGATCAATCTTAATTTCTGCCATCAAGTATCCTCTTCTTTTTTTGAAATGTTGATAGTCTTTGCAGTAAGAAGCTGAACTTGAATTTTATGTTAATTTACTTAATACTCATTATTAGCATGAGCAGTAGATTTGTTAAATTTTTAAATTACATTTCTTTTCTGTTTGGTATCTTGGGAAGCACAAAGGTACCACCACTGTGTGGGTTTTTTTTTTGTTTGGTTGGTTTGGTTTGGTTTTTTTTTTTTTTTGTTTAGGAAAGATATTTTTTTCTGTATTTTCAAATCTCCCAGAGATTAGTGATAGAGAGAGGTTTTGGTGGTAATCAGTATGTCCTAAGAGGTGCTTATTTTTGGCACTGTTTTCTAAATGAGTAAAAATTGAGAATTAAATATGAGGGTTGGAGTCATATTGCAAGGGATATGAAATGTCTCTTTCAATGTAGCAGAAATGTATCGACTCTCTTCTTGCAATTTATCTGTTTGATGATGAAGGTTTCAGACAGCAGACGTATTGCACTTGGACTTCAGTTTCACTAGTGTTATTAAAAAAACAATAATAATAATAACGCAATAATATTAACAAAAAACCCCACAGAACACAAAAAAACCCCACACATGACAAACAAATTGCAAAAAAAAAAGTCCTGTCTGAAGTGTATAAGTTTCTGAAAAGTCTTTTAGTGTTTAGAGCTTAGAAAGCCCACACACCAGCACCAACCACTTTGCTTGGCTTTAATTCCGTGTTTTGATAGTGCTTGGCACATCTAGGGAATCTTCTTCAGCTCAGTGCTGGTGACCACTGTCTGCTGAAGGGTTCTGAGCCAAGCAGTCCCTTGTCTCATTTCATACTTCTTTTCTCACATAGTAACTTTACAGGGGAGATACCTAAAACCAGTAAGTTTATTTTAATAAAGCTTAAATTGTTTCAAAGACAAGCAAAAGCTGTAACTTTGACATTTACCAGACCATTTTTTAGTTAACAGGGCCCAAGCTTTCCAAACACAACTATAAAGAAATTCTGGCAGGAGTAACAGATGATGCCATAGATATGGCCTTTGCCGTAAATTTGTTCTTTCATCTCAGACTGTAGTTTGCTTATTAAATAGATGCTTCATAAAAGGCTTAAGTGACAACTTCGTGCTTTTCACCACCATTTTGGGGTTTTTTTTCTAACATACATTTTGAAGAGAGTACTAACTTTGCATATGAGATTTGTATTCCCACTCCCATCCTGCCATGCGTTTTTTTCAGACAAATAGTGATTAGAATTGGGAGATGTTTTGTGAATTTACATGAAAATGTGAATAATAAACTGTGGGAACGGGAAGCCTAAGTACAATGCCTATAAGAATTAATATGATTATCATTAGGAAGAATTTTAATTATAAAACTAAGATTGTATAATTTTTTGCTCATCAAAATAGGTATCAGAAGTATGCATGTAATCAGAAGAAAAACAATATATTCAATGTTTAAGTCCTCATTGCTTTTATAATGAACTCACAGGTTCCAGACCTTTAGGCAGTGGCTAGATCTATGATGGATAGAAAGCAGTCCATTGGACCATAATTTAATAAACAGGTGCTTCAAAGTGTGACGCTTTCTGTAAAGTCTTATTATTTTGCATTTTTCATGGGTAAGGGACATGCAAATGGATATGACTCAGGTGGCGTATAAGGAAAAGTACCTTCTATCTGCAAATTTAGAGCCTGCTTTCCACTCACAGCTCTCTACCTTTTCACTGAGGCTGTGGGGGCAACATTTTCTGTATCCTTGTCTGGTTTGTTTTTACAGCTGTGAATGTGTCAACATCCTCTATGCAAAATAAGTTAACTTTATGAAGCCACAGGAACTTGCTTGTAAGTAGTAAGTTCATTATGTGCTGTATCCCGTATTCTGCTATTACACATGCTTGGAAATACGATTAAAATCATATTTTTAGACCTTTGTGGCCTTGCAGAGCTTTTTTTTTTTTTGGTCGCTGATGTTGGATACAATGTTTTCTACTTGAAATATCTTAATCTTTCTGCTTTCAAAACCAAAGCATGATGTCTTACTTCACGAGAGAGTTCAATGATAATTAAATAATGATTTAGTTAAGACACATTATCAAGACCTGTAAATATGCAGATGGTTGTTTCTGCAGGGATGGAGTAGGGAATACTCTAGATATGTGTGCTAGATAACTTAGTGGAAGCCTTGTGACTCTCGGACATGGTAGGTTGTCCTAGATCAGGGTTGCATTTGCCACGGAGAAAGAGGGAGAAAATTTATACTGCACTTTTGTAATTAAGATGTAATTGTGGAAGCCTATTTTGACTCTCTAATTATAGCAATGTTTGAGCAGGTACTCAAGGATCTGAAAGATTGTGTGTCTTAAGGCAAGGAATTGTCTTGCTTCCCTTAATTTCTGTGAAGGGGGCAGTGGGGTTTTGCTTTACCAGCAGCAAAGCGAATTCCTCACCTTTGTCACTGGTGCTTGATGTCTTGTTTAAATTGCAGGAAGATGTTGATCAACATTGACATCATTAGAGATGTCATGAGAAAGATATTTATAAGTACAATATGTAAATGCTCACAAAATTGCTAATTAATTACTTGAAATACAAACAATCCTAGAACTTGCAGGTTAATTAGCACAGCCTGTTTTCAGTGGGGGTAGGCATGGGCTACCTGCTATATATTTGGCACATATGGTACCAAGAGGAATTTTCTTGAACTATTTACAGCACCCAGTACTCAGCATAGGAAAGGTGACTTCAGAGGAACAAAACAGCTTCGTATTATTGTGCCACTGAAGTACTCCAACAACTTCACTCTTGATTTTTGCTTAATAACATATGAATGTTTCTGATGTTTAAGATGAGGGGTTAAGGTGGGGATTATAGTCTTAAAAGTCCAAGGGGAGTTTGAGGTTTCATGACATTACAGCTTTTTTCTAGTCTGCTTAATAAAGCACTCCTTTTTAAAGAAAGTTGACAACAGGGTATTCTCAAGAATATGGCTAAGTGCTATTCATGCATGGTAATGTAATATTCAAAAATTCTGTATCTACTTTAAAAAAATGAAAGTATTTCTGTGTACATGGAAAAAAAATAATGAAATATTTTTTCCTAAATTTAATCTTAAACTTCCTTTTAGTGCTTCCTTCTTTTGTCTAAGCTAACTTCGATAAATTCTGTGGAAGATAAACTTACGTTTTCCGTGTCTGTTGTGTATGAAAAGAATCCTGGAGTGAAATAGGAGAAACTGTTCAGATGAAGATAAGAAGCCTGATACTTAAATGTGATTGGAGTGGCAACGAACCTTAATATTGAGGCTAAAGCCTAAAAGTCAAATTTAGCTTTTAGGAACAGGGGAAAGCTAAATATTATCAGCTCATCTATAGGCAATTTAGCTGTCTATTCTTGCATGTTTCTATTAATAAATACTAATCCTTTTTTATTTACATACAAAAAAGTTTCAGCAATATGAAATGTTGCAAGCACCTCAAACTGCTTTTTCTGAGTTGCATGTATTAGTAGTTAAATGTCTGCTGTTATACAGCGGTTAAAATCGTTTTGACTTGAAAATCTGCTTACAGTACCTGGATTCAGTTTAATTCCAAATATTAGATTTTTTTCATCTGCCTCTGTGAAGTTTTTGTCTTTAATGCATTGCACTGATAATAGAAAAAATGTAATTTTGAAAAGTATTGAAAATACTATGTAATTGTAATGTTGAGTGCATAGTAATGGTTAAAAGCAGGTTTAGTCAACTTCTGAAGTTTAAGCGCTTTTGAAGATAGTGCAGTTACTCTCGAGTCATCCAGTGCATTTTAATGGTCTTAAAAATTATTGTGGTAATAGCAATTTTAGTTGCTACTTGGCATAGCATCGTATTTTTGTGTTTTACAGTGTTTTCAGGTGCAAGTATGATTTTAAAGACTGTCAATTCCCAAACTGCTTGTAAAATGGAAAGTTATTTCAATCTAAAAGTATATTGCCCAAAAGACGGATGGTACTGCATCTTTCTAAAGCTGTAAATGTAAAATAGCAATACACAGCACTTGCAGGGCAATTTTTGTATACCAGTCCCTTTATAGATACTATATCTGTAAAAAAAGATTTGGAAAAATGAAAAAAATTAAGCTACAAAATCTATTGCCTGTTCGGGTTGTATATTCTATATTAGAAGCATGTTTTCTAAGGCTGTGGTAACAAGAGCTTACAATAATACTGTTTATTTGGTTTATGTTCTTTTTATATTTGACTATCCATCAAGCCTCACTTTTTGTCCAGTTAAAAACAGAACCATACCCAAATTCAGCTACAGTCAGATTTTAACATTTAGATCATCTTTGAATTTCTGAGCTATGAATTTCACTAATGGTTAATTGAGCCACTCTGAATCAAAGCACAGAAATTCAATATAGGTTTAAGAAGCATCACAAATGTGCTTGAATCAAACACAAGTTCTCTGTCATTCCATCCTGGTTTTCTACAATTGGATATGTCTGTCAGGAAGAGTTGAAAATAGTCTGTGAAAGCCCTTCTTATGCTATTTTCAATACAGAGCAATTGTAGTACAAGCCTGCTAATGTAAAGGTTATTGCCAAGCTTATCCTAAATTGCACAGCTGTAGTTCTGAATTCAGTCACACAGGAAAGAAGACAGGACATTTTCCCCTTCAATTGGGTTGCTTAGTTACTCAATTTAAATGTATGGCTCTATGTAGCTCTTTATTAGGAACCTTGTTCTGTAAATCAAGATGTTTAGAGAGACTCGTTCATGGGTTTTTTTCTGTGAGTGTTCTTTGCTGAATGAGTGGTGGAAATATAAAATGTGGAAGTAAGTATAAGGTCTTTCAAAGGACTGTTTCATTAATGAGCAATTGGGGCATCTCTGAGGATAAAATGCTTCTGAAAACAGAAGTAAATTTTCCAGCAGTTTTAAATGTGAGGTGCTTTAACCTCAGCCAATGCCACAGTCTTAAAATTTCATTTTTTTGCATCTCCAATTTAAATAAAGCACAGAACATGCTATCACTTTCCCTGCATATCACAAGCTCCCAGGAGCTTTGCTGGGAATTTCAATTTATAAAAATGTGGGTTTGAGCTTTTACTGTATTCATTGATATTCTGTTTTGTGAATCACTTAGTTCTTTTGAAACAGGCTTTCTCAGTAACTTGTGCCATCTCCAACCATCCCAGTGGTTCAGAACCTGCCCTCTTGGCACTTTCTGTTCTGGCAACATTTTAGTAAATCAATTCCTGCAGGTGTTTTGGCTTTGTTCCATTATAAGTCTTTTTGTGCGGCAATGCACAAGCTCTCTTTAATTTCTAGTCACTGATCAGGCAGAAATCACATGTCCTTTTTTTTTTTTTTTTTTCTTTTTTTTTTTTCCTCTCTCCATTCATTTCTTATTTAAAATGGCCGCAGTATAATCAGTGACTCAGGCTTGAGGACTGGATTTTGTCATTCTCCCTGTTTATCTCCAAGACTTTTATGGAAGTGTTTTATATACTTAACAGCGCAGAAGAAAGGGGGGGGGGGGAAAAAGCTTTAAATACCTTTGACTCCCTAAACCCTCTGTCAAAAGCTCTTTTTTTTCTTTCTCTCTCAACATGGATGGAAAGGGTCAGAGTTGAAGAAAAGAGTATGCTTGAGATTAAACCTGTTGTTTATTGCTTACTGCTTTCACTGAACTAAGGAGTGGTGTTGAATGTTTTCTTATTCTCGCTAGAGCAAATTTAAAATGCTTATATCTGCAGAGAGGAAGAAACAAAAAATCTAGACTTTCACCTCCACTCTAGGCTCTAGAAAACTCCCTCTGTTCATTTAGGCTTTTTTCTAACTCTGCTGACTCTGGAAAATAGTTTTGGCTTGCTTGCTCTGTCAGGCTTTTTGTAGTACCAAAAGTTGTACCAAATGACTTGTCAGTGCTTCATTCTTAAAAAGATTGACTTACTAGCATTTGGTGTTGAACTGTCCAATATTCAGAGAAATTGTGTGTGCTACACTGTGATCAGATAAGTGCTTCAGAATCTGCAGGGGTGGGTCAAGGTGTCAAAGCCTCCTGTCTCACTTGCCTGTTATTTGTTATCATTTTGTCATCAGCTGGCATTATTGAAACAGTTGAGCCAAATTAGAAGGCTGCACACCTTGTGTACTTCAGGACAAAATGAGCTTGCTTAGTTAAAATGCCTATGTGCTCTGCTTTGCCAGGTCAGCAATAAGGAATACTTTTCCTTGAGCCAGGAGACAGTGACATCTTAAGCTGGCACAGTATTTCTGACGTAGCGTAGTATGCTGTATAAGGTGTTAGCCTGAAAACTACCATATGTGTTCATTTGCAGTAGCTGACTGGTCCCGCATGTTGGGAATGTGCCTTATTGTTATATTTGCACATACGGCTTTAAAATCAATTTGGTGCAATTGATGGTGATTCTGAGGCATTGTCTAGAGGCTTCAGAGTTGCAGTGGCTTTATTTAAAGATGTCAATCAATTTTAGTATTAAATTTTCCATATTACCATTTCTGTTATTCATAGCACATAGTCATGGGAGTGGGTCAGAATCCTGAACACACTTTAAAATATTGTTTGCTGCAATATTTAGGGATGATAAAATGGTTTATGAAAAGCAAGGAGGGTGTCGAAGGTCCGTATGGAATCCTGTTGGATACTGTTTCTTGCTGCACCACAATGAGGTAGTACCATGTGAACAAGCAGTAGCTAAGTTCAAAATGAGCTTACCCTAAGATGTAAATGCTGCACAGTTTTATGGATTCAGGAAGAACTTGGACAAATTAGCAGAAAGAAAAAATCAATTAAGACTTAATACTGTATTCTTGGAATACCATTTTTGTAGGCTGTGCTTGAAGTTAGGTTTGAGTTTTTCCTGTTGAATAAATATGGCTTTATTCAGTGTGTAAGAGTTGTCAAGCCTTAGTTCTGTCCTTCGAATTCACAGCTTTACAGAAAAGCTGCCAGTATGACACACACTACCTTTCAAAATATTTTCGTCTGGGATTAAATGTACAAGCAGATACTGAGTAATTGATAAGCTTAACGTTCTCATCTTCAGTAAACAACAAAAGTGACTGAAACTTAAATACAGAGTAATTGCATGGTGTGATTTTCCAACCTTCGGAGAAGCCCTAGGTAAGTAAGGAATTAATGCTGAAGACTAATAGACTTCTACATTACTATAATCTAAAATAATCTATTCTAGTGACAAATTTTATTTTGCCTACAAATAAAATAATTTACATCAGTAGTTAATTAATTAATAGAATTTTATTGCATTAAAAGTCTTTTAAATCAGGCTACATATCTGCTAGGAACTGAGTCAGGTTTTTTGAGATTGACTGTTGTACAGCCTATGACTGCTTGCTTATATAAAAACAAACAAAACTACTTATCAGAATATATAAAAGGAAAATTGAATGTAAGAAAATGTAAAATATCATGGAGTAGTAATTGGGTGTTTCGGAAGCAGCTGCAAGAAGAGTTGGTGATTAGCATATTGAAGTGGATTATTTTTTTCAGATTTAATTTCAGGAGCAGTTAGGCGATGACAGTTATTTCACAAAATAATGTCCCCAGAAAGGTTCAGGTTGGCTGTTTATTTTTCAGTTGAGTGTGTTGTACTCCCTGCAGGGCAGCTCACATTTTTTTTTTTCCTTAAGGTAAAACTCTTTCTGTCTCTGATGTGGTAGGATGAAGTTATTGAACTTTTTTTGAAGTTGTAATCTGTTACTGGGAACAAATATCCCCTCTCAAGTGTTATAACCTTTCTTTGATTACAGTTGCTTAAATTTATAAGGCTTTGTGGGGCAAGCCATTTGAACTATTAAGCTTTTGATGTGAATGTATACCTTGCAGTCATAAGGTATAATGGTCAGAACATCCAGCTTCAGACACTGCTCCCAACTAATTCAAATGTTTTATTTAGCTGGAATTTAGGGATGTATGAATGGTTATTTTGGGTTTCTAAGTAACTGCATTTCGTACAGGGATGTTACAGGCACGTATTGATCACTGTGACTATCTCTAGCTGCTTTGTCAGAGAGCTTCTAAATGTACGTGAGGCTACAGCCATCTTTGGAAGTGTCTGAATATGGGGCTTCTTGGAAATGTTGTTAAGGCGGTATTTATTTGCAAAGGCTACTGTAGCCTTGTAAGCTTCATTTACAGTTAATGGCAAAGAGGTGCATCCCTCGAGTGATTCAGAGAAGAAGACCAGTGTGTAAAGTCCTTTGAAACACCTTTGTGAAGTAACTGGTCTCTCAGGAGATGTCAGGAGAAAGAGCATCCCTGGGAAAGAATTGCTGTGAGGATGCATTTGGCCTTCAGAATGCTGGCAATGGAGAGACTCTGGGAGGTGAAAGCATGCTGCTGTTAATTGCAAACCCCCACGCCTCCGCAGGGGTGGTACTTGGAAAGATCCTTTGGCTGCTGAGCAGTCTAATCCCTGGCTTGTCGTGCAGCTGTCTCTACTCAGGTGTCCTTAGAGCAATTCATGGTGCATTTCAGCTCCCAGTTTCTTTTTAACAAATTCAGTAAAATTTATTTTCATTTTATAGATATTTATGTTAAATTTAGCTGTGAAGTTGAAATAGAGAGAAGCCCTGTGAGTAATGTGACAATTTGATGGAAGTGGCTTTGAGAGGGCAAAGATAAGGTAAAAGGAAGATGATTGGGCAGTTCTGTGTTGGTAAAGTATGGGATTATTCAAGTTGTTATGTTTATTTTGGCTCAGGCTGTTTGACCTTGCTGAGCATCTTACCTAGAACAATGATTGAAGGTTTCTTCTGAGCCATCTCATTAAAAAATAATTAGAAATTAAAAAAATGAAAATTAGCTATCCAAATGGATCTTAGCCATGTCACTGATCCATGAAGAGTTTGTTGAATAGATTTTTCACTTTGCTCCCAAGGAGGCAGGCCCTTTATTTATTTGCTTTTCTTTGATCATATAATTGTAAAGCAAACACACTAGTTAGATGAAACAGTGAACTTAATGAGAGGAGCAAAAATGCTTTTCTGCAAGCTTTTAGGAGTGTCTTCATAGCTTGTTGTTTTATTTACTAAGTTTATTTGCCTGATGCCTACTGCCTTTTCTGTAAGGTGCTTGGGGGAGGGAGGAGGGGCACTGCTATATCATGATTACATTTAGCTGCTGCTTAATCATAAAAGGAAATAGTGAAAACCTGTAGATAGGGAAGCTCATTTATGTACTGCCTTCTCTGCCTTAAAGTGTGTTCAATACAGCCTGATTTGACTTCCATGACCACTCCATTATGCCCAGGAATTTCAAGAGCAACTTGCTTTTTGTTGAGAAAGTTAGAACAAACAAATGTAGAACAAACAGACTGTGGTTCAGTGTGTCAGTTCTCCCTGTTCTTTCAACGGAGCACAGTTTCATTCCATTAGTAAGACAAGTTAGCCTCTGTGTGGTGTTTTTTCCCTGCTACTGCTCACTGGCTTTTGTTTGGTGGGGCACAGGGCCTCTTTTCAAAGAAACTATATGATGGAAAAAAATGAATTTGTCTTAGTAGTTGCTAAGACTTAATCCTGCCTGCCTTCCTGCCTGCCTTCCTGCCTGCCTTCCTGCCTCCCTCCCCTCCCTCCTTTCATTTTTAGTGTATTAAAAATTTAATTGTTAGGTGCATGTCAGGATTCGGGTAATCTGCAGCATGAAATTGGAATAGTTAAAATACATAATAGATGCATACTGAGGCCCACAGTCAGATATAGGTCACTTTAAAACAAAAGAGCAGGTAAGTAAAGTTTTGTGTATATATTTCATTTGTAAGTCACTTTTGGTGCAATCTTCTAGGCTTGGTTCTGTGGAATAGAGCAATCTGTTACTGCTGAAATAAATTTTGTTGAGGAACATTTGAATAAAACTTCAGAAAAAAAAAAATAAGAAAACTTGAGACCTGTTGAGGTGAGTCTAGAGGAGGTGACAAAGATACTCAAAGGGTTGGAGCACCTCTCCTATAGAGGTAGGCTGAGAGAGCTGTGGTTGTTAAACGTGGAGAAGAGAAGGCTTCAGGGAGACCTTAGAGCATCCTTATAGTACCTAAAAGGGACCTACAAAAAAGCTGGAGAGGGACTTTAATAAGAGCAAGTAGTGATAGAACAAGTGGAAACAGCTTTAAACTGAGCGATTTGGTATTAGGGAAAAAATTCCTCACTGTGAGGGTGGTGAGGCCCTGGCACAGGTTGCCCAGAGAACTTGTGGCTGACCCATCTCTGAAGGTGTTCAAGGCTAGGCTGGAGGGGACTTTGAACAACCTCGTCTAGTGGAAGGTGTCCCTCCCCATGGCAGGGGGGTTGGAACTTGATGGGTGTTTAAGGTCCTTTCCAACCAAAACCAGTCTATGAAAAACTGAGCTCAGTCCCATAATTTTGCTGAGGGATACTTCATGTAATCCCTTTCATGAGCAAATAAAGGTATGTTTCAAAATTGCTAAAATTGCATTTCTGTGCTACTTCTGCTGTAGAAGAGTGTTCCAGAATCTATCTTCTCTGACAGTCAAAAAAAAAAAAAAAAAATTCAGGCTGGAAATGTACTTCTTAAATTTGGAGGTAGCATGCAGCCATTTCTCCTTTGCACTCAGCATGTTCTTTGTGCTGGTATTTCTCTTTAGTTTAAGTAACTCATTTTTCCTCCTTGATATTTGCTCAAGTGCTTTTCCAGAGAACTTGAGTTTTCCTAGACTAAGTAATTCAAGCCTCTGTCATCTTTATAGGATGGAATCTACATCCTCCTGATGATGGGAATAATGTTTCTGTGCACCTGGCTCAGTCTAAGGTTATTCTTTTTCATGTATCCAGTATTTTCCACCAGGTATGGCTGGTAATACAGCACAGTGCTTGAGCTTACTGGTTATTATATATAGGGGTCTTATTGCTGTTGTTTATTGATTATATTTTGCAAGGAAAAATAAAAGTACCATACATGTATTTACAACATGTAACTTGTATTTAAGTTTTTAAATTAAAATAATTGTCTGCCTTTGAATTAAAATCTTGTGTAAGATGGCAATTTTAAATTTATCTGTTCAGTGTATGGTGATGAATGTGAAAATAAGGCAGTGGCATTGTTAGATATGGTCTTTGAGAAGGAAGGGGTGACAGGCATCTTAAAAAGCAATCTGATATTTAGCACTCAGGCATTTCAACATGGCCAAAGTTATAGAAAATAATCTTTAAACTTTTATCTGTGCAATAAAACTATGTATGTCTTCAGAATTTTTTATTGGTGCTATAAGGGTAATGCACAGGTAGATTTCTATTATGCAGTCTCAGGGTTTGTTTTGTTATTTGGTTGTTGGTTGGTTTGGGTTTTTTTTCCTAGTTATAGTTTTGGCTATTGCTCTTATCTCCTGTATTCATTGAAATGTATCTCAGGATAAATTTTATTGCTTCACCTGCTCCCACTTCAAGTCCTCTACAAATTGCTGAACTTAACTGTGCAGTCTGCCTTTTCTCTGAGACGCTCTATATCTAGATTTCAATGCTGAACATTGGTTTTAAACATACTGTGTAGCTGGTTTGATTATAATTCTGGAAACCCTGATGTGTTTGATGGAAAATTAATTCTGTAAAAAGGCTGCTAACATGTGATTGACTTTTAGTTTTTATGATTTTCTTATTGAATAGTAGAACTAGAGGTTGTTCTTTTCATTGAGACACCCCAGCAAGGAGTGGAATATCGATAATGGGGGAAAAAGCTCATTCAGTTTTCAAAAAAACCATGAATATTCTTTTGGTAAGACATGTGTAATTTTTAGAATAAAAAATTGCCCCTGTTTTGGATTTCTCTTTGGCTGTGTGTGCAGTCATTGCTGTTCAGTGGTGAATAGCAGGACCTTTTCTGAAAACAAAATTTCAGTAGAAGTTTGCATCAGTGTGTTTCATTGCCCAACAAAGAGTTTGTCAAAGAGTCATTCAGTTAAGCCGAATCCTGAACTTCTAGAAAAATATAACATATCTCTGGAAAAAATTAAAGTTGTGTCTGTTATGGTCCTGGTATTTTTATAGCCGCCAGTGAAAAAAATAGTAGTATATCTACTTTATGTAGATATACAAACATTGCTTATCTTTCCACACAATATGCTGATAAGGAACTACAATCAAGTGAAGGGCATAGTGTTTCATATGATGTTTGCTCTGTTAATGCCTTCAAAACAAAAAAAAGCTTTAAAACTGTCAACAGAAACTACTCAAATTTTAGGGATCAAACTAAAGCATATTAGAATAAAAGGAATAAATACTGAGAATTTGTTCATTAAATAATTTTATTCAGACTGCTTAGGATAGCAAACCAAGTGAAATTCTATAAGCAGTGTCACTGATGTAAAGAAGGAGTGAGTGGGTACCCACACAAGCTGTCTGTATTTTCAGACCCAACAACAAAAAACAGTGTAAACTGTATTATCATTAGTATTAATGCAAGTATTGTTCAGGCTGTTGGTAAATAGCTTCAAGAAATGACATGTTATCAATCCTTACCATCAATGTTTAGAAGTTTGTCTTGCTGTCGAACTCATCAGCTGAATAGCAAAGCTGTTGCTAAAGGAAATTACTGTGCCATGGAGATGTCCTTTAGAGGCTTCACTTAAATGGAGAACTGAATAAATGCTTCACAGTTTTGATCTTCCTTCATAGGTCATGTCTGTGCTGGGGTAATTATAATCTGTAATTAGTTGCAGTGCAATTCCTTTGAAGTCAATGAATGTGTAATTTTTACCGTAAGCTGGGAAATAGCATTTTACCTCAGCTTGCTCTTGTGTTTAATTTACAGACTATTTTCTCTTGGGATTTTTGTGTAAACTGTTTAGACTTCAAAAGAATACAATGATACCCCAGCAGTTCTTTCCTTGGCTAGAAACCAATTAGAACCTGCCATTTCTTACAAATGGGGTGTAGCCATTTACGTGACTGGGGCAGTGTCAGGAGCATCAGAGGAAAGACTAAATGTCTTTAAAAATATTGACTGCAATATCATATACAGTGAAATGGGAAAGAGAATGGTGTCTCTTACTATGCTGTTTCAAAGGTACTGTGAGGCTCTAAAAATTAAAAGTTCTTCTTAATTAACTTATATTTCTGTGTGTTCTAAAGAGGTAATATTTTTGTTCTATTTAATGTAGAAAAAGAAATTGTTCACAAAATACAGACATCGCATCTACTATACATGTTTTTTTGTATTTTAAGACTATACCTATGCATTTGCTAGCTCTGCATGTACTGCTTTATGTCGTTGAACCTATCATTTGAGTAAACCAACAAAATCTTACTTATTTTCTTTCGTTATTCTGCTCTGCTTCCATTGATGACTCTAAACTTTTGACTCCAGACTGGCAATATGAGGGTAAGACGACAAAATGTGACTTCCTGAACATTGCTTGTCTGTTTTTAATTTTTATTTTCCTTAGGACATTATTAACATTCTTTTCACTCCCTTTAAGTAGACCCTTTTGTTGCAGTTAAATTCAAATTGCGTTTGTTTTGGTTGTGAAGCTTCAATTACAATTCATACATTTTAATCATTCCTTTGTTATTTTTTTGGGGTAATTTACCATCCTGTTATCTCTGTCCTGAAGGACTTCTGCTTCACTGAGATCCCTGGTGGTATCTCTAGAGCAAGACATGAAAAAGTTTATTAGTGTAGCCATCAAACTGTATTGTGGTGATATGTGATGATCTGGGGGAAGGAGTGTGGGTGTGCGTTCATGACATGGAAAGGAAGGCTGACATACCATAGATCTGACCACAGAACAATCCATAGTAAGTTTTTACTGAGTATTTAAATATTAATTGGTGTCTGAGATGTTAAGTACTTTGTCATCAGATTCTCTCTTGCTTTGTAAGGTTTATCTGAGTAAGAGATAAGCAAACAACTCAGATTTTAATCCTCTTTGAGTGTAATTTAGCTATGAGTTGTAACTTACACATATATCTCATTTAAGTGCACAGTTGTCTTCAGTATGTCAAATATGCTGACTTGTTTTAAACAACAGCAACTAAACCCCCAAGATCCTTCTTCTGGAATTAGAAATAACTTCTCTTTTCATCTTTATAGATTGCAAATTGGCCAGAACAGGTCCTCCAGCCACAATAGTTCCTATTGATGAAGAAAGTCGGAACGGTGAGTGCTCTTTGGTTTTCCGTGACACTCCGTTGGTTACCTTCCATCAGCTGGTCGGGGTGTGGAGGCACACAGGGGAAAGTGGCATGCCTGGCTCAGTGGTGAGGACTAGTCTCTGAACAGCTGTTAATGGGGATTGTGGGTGAAAAGGTACTCCAAAATGCAGAGAGATGTCATTTCTTCCTGAAAATTCTACATTTTAATAACTTTGGTCTTTGACTACAGATAGCTCATGCAAATATGCTTTTAGTTTTAACAAGTATTTATACCACAATATTTTGTAGTACAGTAATTTGCTCCCATGTTGCTGATATATCAACTTTTTACTGTCTGACTTCTTATCAGTATGATGTTACTGGAAGATAAAGTCTTGGTCTTTGTTTTTTGATGTGGTTAGGTAAAGCTGAAACCTTCTTTCTCTGAAGCTTGATAGGATTCACATTATTGCAGGGTTTCATGTGCAGCTTTTAGAAAGTTGCTTGTCAGTTTGCTGTAATTGCACAAATTTATGGACATCTTTGAAATGTCAGAACTTGCATGTAGTCATGGAAGTTTCAAAAGAAAATAAATGTCTTTATTTTTTATTCTCCTGTCACATAATACAGTTCTCTAATTGTTGATCTGTACTATCAGCATTGCATTTATGTAGCATGTTGTAATGTGATTTACCGTGTTAGAGTTGGTGCTTTTTACAGGTGGCTGTGATTTCTGATATTAATACTTTTTTCTTGCTTTTTACGTTGTGGGGTTGTGTTGTTGTTTTTGTTTTGTTTTGTTTTGTTTTGTTTTTTTCCCCAAACCTGATAAGGCGGGCACAGTTGTACTTCATATGGTTATGATTTATCACATATGGGTGCTTGAAATAGTGAACAAATTTCAGGTCATGCTGGTGTAACCTCTCTGCTGTTAACATTGGGGGAACTGCTTGCTGTTGGAGTTGACAGAGGTCAGACAGATAAGGGCATGCAGATTTTAATGGTAAGAGAACAACAACAAAAAAATGGTTAATATTTGTATGTGCTGAAGAACTCTAGAACTGGAGTGGCTTTTAAAAAGAGGCTGCTATCTTCTTTCTGTACAGATTTTTCTTGCAATTATATCTGTTGAAACTAAAAAATGATGATTGGTCTCAGCAAAATCTAATTGCCCTCGTAATTGTGTCCACATGCTCAGCAGAACTTTTTTTTTTTTTTTCATATTTTTTACATTTGTTTTATTTGGAGTTTTTTTTAATGCAGCCCAAGAGCCATAACAGTAACTTAAGTGCACGGTTAATCTAAGTAGAAACCTGTATCATTTTTGTATCGTGCTTATATCAAGTGAGGAAAAAAAGCCAAACAAGTCTTTTTTTTTCTGTCAGGGTGTTTAAATGGTGTGTGTGATTAGAACATTCATGATAGATCTTAATTTTTTAATTGCAGAACTTCTATGTGTAATCTGTGCTGCAATATTTGTCAACTATTGTGAAAATAATTTGGTCTATGTGATACCTAAATAGTTCAAGGGTCCAGAATCAATGGTGTGGTTTTTTATTTTGTGTTTTTCAATGTATGCACTATAAAGACAGTCTTGGAATTTGATACCGAAGAAATACTTATACCAGCTTGTTGTGAAGGCATCAAGTATTCCTGACTGTACATGGTTAGTACCAGCATGTTTTATCTCACTTTATGTGCTAACAGCACTCAAGTTACTCATCTGGCGAATGTGGTGGGAACAACAGCTGATACTCAGGCTAGGTGCTGACCATAGTAATTTGAAACGTAAAAATTTAGAGAAATTAAAAGCTTGCATCTCTCTAATTGAATGGCATAATTAACTCAATTTCTCAGCTTTTTAATGCTTGATTCAGTGTTTGCTGAAAAATAGAAAGCTAAAATTTCTGTTCATGTGTAAGTGGTCCTGCAAGAAAGACAGTTAATCATGAATCGTAGAATAGTCAGTGTTGGAAAGGACCTTAAGATAACTTAGTTCTAAACCCCCTGCCATGGGCAGGGACACCTCGCACTAAAGCATGTCACCCAAGACTTCATCCAACCTGGCCTCGAATGCCGCCAGGGATGGAGCATTCACAACTTCTTGGCCAACCCATTCCAGTGCCTCACCACCCTCACAGTAAAAAGCTTCATCCTTGTATCTAACTTAAACTTCCCCTGTTTAAGTTTGAACCCATTACACCTTGTTCTATCGCTACAGTCCCTAATGAGGAGTCCGTTAAACTGAATACGGTTGGAAGAGGTGTGAATTTCCTAAAAGCTTGGCATGTGTTTGCAATGATTGGATTTGTCTATTCTGCTTTAAATTCTTATAAACAATTAACTCTCCATTAAAGAAATAAAATTGGAAGTAAAAACTTCAGTACACATTGCAGTTAATGGAAGTGACACTTCTCATCTGTAAGTCACAATATGTATTAAATAAATGGATCTTTTGGGAAGCCAGCTCTTGAGTTGAAATGGCCTTAAATCTTTTGCTGTCTGTTGAAGTTGTAAGTTGTATCCTCCCCACTACCACATGTGACTGAAATTAATGAAAGGTAAATCTCAGTACAGTGTAGAGGCTCAGGATTGAATTAATGCTACTACTTGTGTATTTCATATTAAATAGTTGTTTTACTATGAGTCATGCTTAAACTGAATGTGCATACTTTTAAATACAAAAAGAGTCATAGGAAACAATGCAGAGCCAGGTACCAACGCATTTTTTTTTTCCAGCTCTGTGTGTGTGCCCTTCCAGATGTCTTCAGGTTCAGGACAAATGCTTTAGTTTGATTGAGTCAAATTTGGATCCATGCTGAATGATGGTGTTGCAACTGAATGCATGCAAGTACATACCAGTGCACAGGTGTGTACACTCATACATATAGATGGGGTAATTGAATGACTAAGGGGTCAAGTAGTCTTTGTTACTTGCGTGCTTTGTGGATGCAACTGCACCTTTATTTTCTTTCTGGTCATGTTCACATGCTTACAGGAGGTATTTTGTAAGTAGTGTCTGGTTATGCCATCAGTGTTGCAAAATGTTAACACTATTGCTAGCTGTGCTCTTTTAATATGCTGATGTTTTGGTTCTCGAGAAGCCACTATTGTATCCTAATGATCACACTTCCATTTGTGTGACACTTTGATATGGTATCAATTTGGGTTCTAAAGGACTGCCCTCAGCCAATTTCCTTACATGTTTTACACTACATCTATAGCTTGAAACAACTAGTGAAAAAAAACAGTCCAGGAGCAGGTTCATCACCAGCAGGGCCTCAGTTAGATTTGGAGAATGACCTCTGTAACATTCAGTAGGAATGGTTTTGTTACCAGAGCTCATTTCTTGTAGCCTTTCATCCTTCCTGTGCATTAGAATATGAATCTGTATAGTTGGTTGGGGCCTATAAATAAGTCAAAACAGCTTATCTACCAAAAAAAACTTTGTAATAATTTTGAGAGGGTAGCAAACAGAATATATAAAGGGTAATAAGGAAAGTCAGTGTGTTATGATAAAAAAATGTTGGAATACTAGGTTTTGACACATTGGAAGCTTTGGTACAAAGATTGGGTGCTGCTGCGTTACAGAGCATGCAGCCTGAAAATAAAAATCATGAGTATTGATGCCGCAGTGAGTGTATTTACTGTGTGTGCTTGAATTCACTAGAGTAGTTTATCAAAAAATACTTCAAATCATTTGCCATTCAGTCTCAAAATTGGCATTACATAGCTGTTAAAAGTGATAGCAAAGCTGTAGCAGTAGACATTTGGATGATATGCAGGTTATATGTCACACAATATTTCCAATGACCAAGCAAACTTTGATTGGAATTGCCAATAGATGCAGAGAAACAGTCCACCTATTTTTGTTATAATATGTGCAAATATGGTTTTAGATCACATAAAGAATGAAATCTAATCAGGTTATTCTAATTCCTTGTATTGCACTGCAGCTTTCAAGGGTCTGTTACTGATGTTGGACTAGCTCTTCAAAGGTTTTAGAATGAAGACCACAAAATAATAACTGAGTTAACATTTTTGTGTGACATTTTATTTCATGTAGTACACATATTCATCAAGTTCTGGCAACTGAATAAAAAGAAAGTCCTGCTTTTTAGAAGTATAACTTTAGTTTCACTACACTGAACGTTGCTTCTCAGCATAGAATCATAGAATAGTTAGGGCTGGAAGGGACCTTAAGATCATCTAGTTCCAACCCCCCTGCCAGGGGCAGGGACACCTCACACTAAACCATGCCACCCAAGGCTATGTCCAACCCGGCCTTGCACACTGCCAGTGATGCAGCATTCACAGCTTCCCTGGGCAACCCATTCCAGTGCCTCACCACCCTTACAGTAAAGAGTTTCTTCCTCATATCCAATCTAAACTTCCCCTGTTTAAGTTTGAACCCTTTACCCCTTGTCCTCTCACTACAGTCCCTCATGAAGAGTCCCTCCCCAGCATCCCTATAGGCCCCCTTCAGATCCTGGAAGGCTGCTATGAGGTCTCCACACAGCCTTCTCTTCTCCAGGCTCAACAGCCCCAACTTTCTCAGCCTATCTTCGTATGGGAGGTGCTCCAGTCCCCTGATCATCCTCGTGGCCCTCCTTTGGACTTGTTCCAACAGTTCCATGTCCTTTTCATGTTGAGGACACCAGAACTGCACACAGTACTCCAAGTGAGGTCTCAGAAATGCAGTAGAGGGGCAGGATCACCTCCCTCGACCTGCTGGTCACACTCCTTTTGATGCAGCCCAGGATACGGTTGGCTTTCTGGGCTGCAAGCGCACACTGCCGCCTCATGTTCATTTTCTCATTGACCAACACCCCCAAGTCCTTCTCCACACTGCTGCCCTGCATCTCCTCTACGTCCAACCTGTAGTTGTGCCTGGGGTTGCTCTGACCCAGGTGTGTAGGACCTTGCACTTGGCATGGTTAAACTTCATCAGGTTGGCGTCAGCCCACCTCACAAGCGTGTCAAGGTCCCTCTGGATGGCATTCCTTCGCTCCAGCTTATCAACCGAACCACACAGCTTGGTGTCATTGGCAAACTTGCTGAGGGCGCACTTAATCCCACTGTCCATGTCACCCACAAAGATGTTGAACAAGACCGGTCCCAACACTGATCCCTGAGGGACACCACTCGTTACTGGGCTCCAGCTGGACATTGAGCCATTGAGCACAACTCTTTGCGTGCGACCATCCAGCCAGTTCTTTACCCACCGAGTGGTCCACCTATCAAACTGATCTCTCTCCAACTTAGAGACAAGGATATCATGTGAGACAATGTCAAATGCTTTGCACAAGTCCAGGTAGATGACATCAACTGCTCTACCCCTGCCCTGACTTCAGTAATTTCTAATTCACAAAAGGTCTGGAGACCAGCCAATCTTGGGGAATAAAAAATACTTTACAAAGTAACTATCCTTTGTTTTCATAGTCAGATGCAGTTACCATATCTGACCTTCAGAGATCTCCTTGAGAGATCAGCATAGTTGTTAAGATTTGACAGTTCTCTACCACTGAATTAATATATCTTTATATCAAGTAATTTAGGTACAATAGTATGATAGATTATAGTTTTGTGCCTATGAGGAATCCTAGAAAGGGTGAACTTTACGTTTCTTAAGGTACAGATGAATTTTTTTTTTTTTCATCTTTCTTTTGTTTGACTGAATGGGTTGTAGTACTTGACATCATATTAACAGCAGAATTTAATTCTTTTGGATGTACAGGTTTTGGTGGGGGTTTTTTTGGGGGGGCAAAGATTTTTTTTCACCCATGGCTATTTTTCATTACTGAATTTGAGACTTGGTTTTGACTTGTTTTAAAGACTGAATAAATAAGACTTATTCATACTTCAGACTTTTTCATTGCAACTGCACCTGAAGATTTTGGCAGCCTTCATGTAGATCTGCCTGTGCTTTTTTTCTGTAAGATGAGCATACTAAAATGCTAAAAGGCTTTGAATCTTTAAAAAAGGGTTTTAATGGAAAGTAGACTGTTGGGGATTGACTTCTAAAAGAGGCAAAATGAAAATCTGCTGGGTATGACTGATTAAAATTGCATTTGGAACAAAGTGCAGAGGTTGGGGTGAAGGGACCAAGTAGGCTGTAGCGTTGCAGGCTTCTTGACAAGGAGTTGCATGACCTCATGTACAACGTAGGTGGAGAGAACAACTGTACCTCTCTTGCCTGCTGCTTGATATTTTCCTTTACATGTTTTATTTCAGGATAGCTGCAAAGTTAGTAGAATATGGGTAAGTACTGTGCAAATTCTAACAGGTACTTGTTTTGGGTATAAGTTATATACTTAGCTGACAGCCAGTATGCTAGCTGAGTGCGACAGAGAGTGTGTTAACGAAAAGATCTACCTTAATGTGAATAAGAATATGAACTGTTGACTCATTAACAGATCCATAACAAAAACCTTGCAGTTGTGAATGTTTTGTTTCTGTTCTTGCTTAGCACAGTTAAATCAGTAAATGTTCTGCTTTTGATTTACATTTGATTTATTATGGTCCATGTTGTGTGTCACACACACTCACACTGATGGTGTTGAGTGTTTATGAATAGTGGGACCATCTCCAGACTTTACATGATTTCTCTCTCCTCTCTGTACATAAATCTCAATGCTCCTTGGGGATGTTTCATATTTATGCAAACACAGATAAATGCAGGAAGGAGTTTTCATGACTGTAGGTGGGTTTGGCAGTATTTTTTATATCATTTCATCTTCCTGCTATCTTGGCAGCAATCTTTTGTCAGCCGGACTTCCTGGGTAGGCAGCAGATGTGTGATCCCTCTACAAATCCCCATCAATAACTCCCTGCGGTGAAGGATTAAATGGGAAATAGGGCATAAATATGTAGGCAACCAGGCTGTGGGTTTTTCCACATTACTATTAGACCAATTTCTTTTCAGTTTAATTGTATGTAATGCTGCAGAATGGACCTGATTACTAAGGCATTGACAATATCACTTCAAATTTCCATGCTATATCAAACTGTTTTTCAGGGGCAACTGACAGAACTTGAAAAAAATGTCTCAAGAGGCACAAAATCTGTAGCCTCTCCTTTGAGACAGGCTTAAGTGTACTAATAAATTTCCTATGGACTGTGTGTGATGGCTTCCAAATAGTCATTACTTAATAGAATTTTCAGTGACTACCAATGTGGGCTGGAATTGAACTAATGAGCCTTAAAGATTAAGGGTCCTGCTATCCATCTCCTGTGTGGATTGTATGCTGCTTCTGGTCTGGCTGTCTTAAGACATTTTGGCTAAGAGGAAAAATTGATTTGGTAAAATACTGTTTTCTGATTTGAGGAGTTGCTGTGATTGAACACAGGTTGAAAATAAAGTTTCTGAAGAGCTGAAGTTTGGTGGCCTTTCCTACTTTTCCTTCTGCTTTAGAAAAAAGATGAATTAATGACTTGAAGGATGAGAAGGTGCTTCAGCATCTTGACTTCTTCAGATAGACTTTTCTTACAGAGCCAATATCTCTGATATTATTGCACCTTCAAAATTTTTTTTATCTGAGAATTTTTTAATTTTGCAGTTGATTTGATCATGCAACTAAGGCTATGTAATTGGTTTAAAATATCATTTAAAATTTTTTTTAAACATTCAAAAGTTCACTTCAGGTCTACTCAAGGTATTTGGGTTATCAAAACCCAACATGTGTTTTCAACAAAGAGTCAGATTGAATTGTGAGAAATGTTGTGTTATTGTGCATCCTAAGAGTTGCTGAGTTCTAATTAATGTAAAGAAAATCTGCAGCAATTAATCTTGAGATTTGATCCTGCGTACCCTTGACAGGGAGAGCAGACTGGGATGTGCAAAGGAGTTTCAACTTGCTAGTGCCTTGTGTGTTCCCTTAACTCTCTTTGCATATGAATGGCAAATATGCAAACCAAGATAAGCTGGAAGACTATTCCGTAAAATTTTGCAAAGTCATGTACATCTAATTAAAAGCTCACATTTATTTTATATACTGACAAGTAAAACAGTACATCTCAATCTCCTACTTTCCCCTTTTTTGTTAGGAAAAGGAGCGGGAAGGAAAGGAAGTAAGGCCCATTTCATGGTAGTATAGCACACTCTCCCAGGGGCTTCACTGGTGGAAGGGAATAGTCTAAGACTGGTGAAATAGCTGTTTCTGCAGAAGATTTCTGCATGGAACATGCAGGTTCACATGTCTGTAGGCCTGTTTTCTTTACATTGCGCATAAGGCTCACTTCTTTGACTTGTTGCACTGTCTGAAGTAGCTCTGTGTTTACCAGGAATGAGATGAATCAGTTAACCGTGTGTGGGGTGGAAGTTATAAATGAGATAAAGACAGCCTTGTGTACTCAGCAACTGAACAAGTCTTAAAGCTATTCCATGGGGATTAACAGCACTAAAATGTTTTCAATCTGGGATATCAGCTGGGGTTTCAGTCTGAGTTTTATGAAGAATATTCAACCTTAACTCTGGGTGTCTTGCAATGGGAGAGAGGACTTGATTTTCTGTTAAGCTGTACAGATGCTAGCATGTTGCATAGAGGTGTAAGAATTTATAAAGTTATATATTCTTGTCAGTTATATTTAGTCTTTATAAGCCTCTGTGTCTTCAATTTAGAAACAACAATATTTTACCTATTACTTCCTATCTTTCAAAAATCAGTTTTATGTAGCATTATGAAAGAAAAGTAATGTTAGTTTTACTATTTCAAGTGGTTCTGAGAAAAATGTCTCATCTGGGATGTTTGTATGGATGTGGAAAGGAAAAGAGAACAAGTTGTGATGTACTATAATTTTGTATTGATTTTTCTTAGTTTCTTCATGAATGCAATTTGAGGACTCTTCATGTTTAACTTTTGCTTTTCCTTTTGTAGCAGGTAACAATTATATTTCTATAATGGAAACAATATCAGATATTAGCTTATATATTGTTATCATTACAGTGAAATATTATAGTGAAACTGCTTCAGTCAGTTTCCAGTCTAAGTTATGCAGTTGTCTATACACCTGTGTGTCCACACATAGATTTTTTTCGCACGTTTTTGGACAATCTTACAGCTTCCTAAATTATTTGGGAGCATTTTTCACTGTGGTAATGTTTAGTGTTTAGCTGTGAAAAATATTTCTTTTCAAATATACCTTCACCAATCTCGAATCTGGTTTCTGTAGCAGTGGAGATGTGATGTGATGTGTATACATATGATAAAGTGTAATTTAAGGTACTGAAGACAATAAATCTTTGAATTAAATATTATCTTGCTATACAAGGGAAAGAGGAGTTCAATCTATGTTGTGTTGAAGCCAGTATCTTTTCTTCAACTGTAAAACTATTGTACAGATACTGCCACTTTCTCAGGTCCCATGAGAATTTCTTGGATAGATCCGAAAATGCTTAGATAAGTAGATTTTTGTTGGCCAAGGACTGCAATTTACTCTCCTCATATCAGTCAGCTACTGATGCAATCCAGATGCTTAATATGATTGTTGCATTAAGCATCAGTAGTCTTTTGCTGAATTTGTGTGTGCTGATGGTGTTTTGTGATCATTTATATTATGTCTGTGCAATATTAGATTAGCCAGCAATACAAGTCTGATCTGAATCAGGCCCAGGCACATAATAGCATTTTGTCAAATCAAGTCACGTAATATGGAGTTTATTATGGCTTTATGTTTTTATATAGGAAGAAAGGTGATACATTAGGTCTAATATCTAACAGATTAAGTAACTTCTATCAGAACAAGTTACCCTTTCAGAATGTTTTGAAAAAAATTTAAAAAGATCAGTGGATTTGTATTGATTTGCATATGCTATGTTGCGGCACAGTGCTAGGACTGCTGGTAAGGGCTGAAGACTGAATTTACCACATTGTGGAGTGGTGTATATTTCAATCCTGTCTTCCTGCACTTGGACTGATTTGGGTTAATGCTTCCCGAAGTCATCCAGATGGACCACTGTTGCATGAGCTTTTTTAGCTTCAGTCTAGATGTAGCTCTGAAGTTACAGTCAGATCCTGAGGTCACCTGAACAGAAAACCCACCGTTTGGTGTTCAGAGCCCTGGCACAAGTTCTGGATCTAGTTCTGTGCCATTTAGGAGTGTGTCAGTTAGACTTGGAGAAAGGGGCTATTTTGGGCATAGAAATCCACTGGCAACAGTGTGCAATTTGGGCAAGATTCAGCAATAACATCAGAAAGGGACTTACTGACTACTGCTGTGCTCCTTAGCTTTGAGATATGAAGTGTACAGTGGGGTACAAGTACAAGAGTATCAAGAAAGACCCAGTTGTAGCTGACTTATTTATTCTTCTGGCAGAACTTCACACTTCAGGATTTTCTGAATGCTCTGGTCAAAGTACTGTCCTCAGATTCCCCCAGAATGGAGGAAAATTGGCTGATACGTCACAGCTTGATAATGTACTTTTAGACTATTTCTGTCATGATTTGCATACTTGGTTGCCAGAGATAGAAACTTTGTTCTTTTATATTCAGAGATCCAGCCAATTAAGACTAAGGCTTATTTGGTCTTAATCAGTTGTCCCAAGAATCATTAGATAAAACAACAAGACTATTATCAGAGCATAACAAGTTCATATATCAGGAAAGGGCAAATTTCCTGGAAGAGTATAGCTATTCTTGTCAGTTAAGAAGAATCAAGCAGATGAAGGATAAGTGTAAGAACTAGAAGTTAGAACTCCGCTAATAAATGTCTTCAATAAGATGGAATATGGAATTTTTATTTTGTAACTTAGATTTGTGTTTTTTCTCCAGTTCTTCATGTTAGCTGCTGGCTTGTACATGTTGGTGCTCAGCTCACTGTATTAAGTTGTTTAAATCAAAATGTAAGCTAATACAGGAAAGTATCACTTCTTTGCTGACAATTTGAATTAAATTATAAATTCATGAGATTGGAAGAGGGGCCTAAATTTATGGAAATTATTTTTGTTTCATTCAAGCCTGTTTGTTTGCTTCCATTTTCAAATTATATGTTCTTAGGATTTTCAAATTAACAATTTCAATGAAAAGTCATGAATCAATTTGGTGTCTAATACTGTTTTTATACCACCAATTTAAATTCATACTCACATGTTTTTCATTGAGGACAACTGTGTAAAGACTGAAGAAGCTGTCAAATAGATGAACTTATTGTTCCACTTCTATTCATGAGTACAGAGATTACCTGTGGCCAGTATTAGAGCAGAACTTCTGTTAAAGTTCTCTACAATTCTCCTTTTTCAACGTGTTTTTTTGTTTCTTTTTTTTTTTTTTCTTTTTTTATTTTTTTAAGTGCCAAAAAGCAGGGGATAATTTGGGGTGGAAGTAGGTGAGAAAAGAAGTCATCCTTTTAGAAACTGATTAAGTCATTCTTAAGGATAGAAAATAAAGTTAGTAAGGAATAGAGTTGGAATAATTTTAAATTATTATTTGAGTTATTAAATTACAGTTCATTGTGCTGTCACCTGTCTAGAAATATAGAGCTCCAGTCCTAACCTGGTATTGGTGCTGTTGGAGGGAGGCAGAATAGATGGCCTTAAATCGCCTTCAGGGATGAGAGGGTTTTTTTCCCCCCTTATTTACGTCATCAGGGGTCTTATCTACCTCTGTAGGTTCTTAGGACTTGTACGTAGTCATCAAAGCTATTTTGTTTTTCATTGCATTGTCTGTGCACAGGTGTCATATCTTGGCTCATGTTGTATCTGCTGACATATTTCTTCTGCTGGCAACTTGCAACTGTCTCAATGTACCCACCGGCACTAATTCAATGGCAATCTATGGAGTTTTGTTCTCTAAATATTGAGTAACTTTATAAATAATTAGCAAATCAGACAAGACAAGAGTTCTTCCCTAGTATTGATATTTAAAATGACAAAAAATGGGGAATTTAATTCCATTTTGAGGTAGGTATAACTTTTGTGAATAATGATTCTGCTCTGTAATTGCCAAGGCCTTTTCAAAATGTATTTGAGTTTTACTTTTTTTACTGGAAATTCTCCTCAGATTTATTTAAAATTTTCTGAACAGTTCACCTTTGATAGTTTGATTATTCAGAATAAATTATTCAAATTACGATACTTGATCCATTCATATTCCAGGGTTGTCAGTTTACCTTTGCAAATGAAGAACTGCATATTTTAACAATGTCTTCATTCATATAATTTTTAAAAAATGTCATTTTACTAGCAATAGTCTTTGACTGTCTTGTCCTTTACAGTTCCAGTAAAGCAGTGCAATAATAGGAGTATTTGGTAGATTTTAAGTCTGCTTAAAATCAGTTTACCTCCAGGGACTGGGAGGTGACTGTTCTGATCAATCCTTCAGTAATAATTGCCAGAACTGTTATGTTGTGCTAAGTGTTTGAGTATCACTTTATTTTTAGAGTTACTGTTTATTAACTAACATGTATACCCACAGGAGATTAATAATGCCTCAGTTTTTCTATTCTTTGCAAGCAAAGAGGGAACAGCAGTGAAGTTTGAAAGAAGCCTGTTTTGAAATTTTTGTTCGCAGCGCATTCGAAACATAAACAGAATTTCTTCCCATGGTGTATTTTTGAATACAGAATACTGTTTACACAAAGCTTGACATGTAGTGTGTATTTCACTTCCTTTTTCCATGTCTCAAAACTAGTACAGTGAAAATCCTTTCAGAAGCAAGAGTAGCATATATGGGTAAACCCAATAAGGTAGATGATACATTTAAATATTTACCTTCCTTATTTTCACCAAGTGGTAGTGCTTTTGCTGCCATGACTTAAAATTAATTCTTGCCAAGTTCTTCTTTTGTGAAACCATTCCTCTTGTGGAAACATATTTTACATTTGGCACACTACTCATCTGGAAGAAAATCTCTTCCCTGGAGCATGTCACTGTAATGGATAACTCTTACTGCTACACTATTGACCAGTAAGTCAGGCATTCTTGTTTTATTTTCTCTGCTTCCTGTTCCTATAAGCAACCTTCTTACCCTGCTTACCCTGATATGGGAATTGGTGGCATTTATGTGAATGCCAAGACAAATGAGTGGCAGAGCCAGGAATAGATTTAAGCATAATGTAGCAAGTGGCAGGGGGAGAAATGTTTTTGCTGAGTTTCACAAAAGGAGTCCAAAGCAGGAATATGGGGTTCATGGTATGGATGAGCCTGCCTCAGCCACCTTCTGGGAAGGATCAAACCTAGGTCTGTTCTGAATGTCCCAGCTGGCCCTGCTCTAGGCAATGTGAATGTAGTGACTAGTACAGAGAATTCGCAATGCTTGAGAGCTCAGATCTCCTCTTACGCCACTGGCAAAGGTCTGCCACTGTTGTCGAAGTGAATGGATCTTCTGCCTTTTGGGGAATGGCTTTTTATGTTTGTTCAGTGTCAAATGATAGGGTTCTTAATCTGCGGTTCAGGCTGTTCTTCCTTTTTCATGTAGCTTTTTTGAGCTCTATTTTGGGCTGGTGCTTCTCTTCCTAAAAGCCATCGCTCTTCTGGTTTCTGTGTGTTTGAGCTACTTGATCTTGGAATCATCTGTTATTATCCACTTGGGCTTTGTTGAGCTGTGCAGACTCAGCTCACATATAATTCGCCTCTTGTTCAACTCAATCCTGTGTATGGTTAATAACATATTGCTCATTTCTGTATACTTTTGAATTGAAATATTTACAACTCATGTAAATCATAAGTTGATTTTTTTTTTCTATGCATGTGAACTAGGATTAATTTGGACTTGTCAGATGCTGCAGCTCTTATGTTATCTTTTTGCTAAATTCTGTCAAGATATATTTTTCACTCTGCTGGAACTGTTCACTAGTTTGAGTTGGAATGATCCGTGTTCTCAGATTCTGGTGGCAGCTTGGGACATGCCATTGATTGCACATACTGAAGAGAGATGCCATTGATTGCACATACTGAAGAAAGATGATGACCAGAGGAAACCTTTGGGAGTGAGGTCTGTTCTGATAATGTCTAATAATGCTTGAAACATATTTTTATTCTGGGCTTACTCCCCCACCTACCCCTTGACTTATTTGAAAGAAAAAATGATCTGGCAGACCTGTAGTAAAAGTTCTCTCTAATCTATGAAAATACATATTTTGGTTGCATATGATTAGATTCTTGGCATATTAACTTGAACGGTTGGTTTAAAATCTTGTTTTCTTGGTAGTAAAGATAGGTGAGATATTCGATACCTTTTAAACTTACATCTTATTTTTAAGAGACTTTCTGACATGTCTTCAAAGAGTACAGGGATTTTTTTTTTTTTTCCTCTGGTTTTATGCATGTATTATTGTGGAGCCTGATACCAGGAAATACTGTCTGTGGCATAGGTTTGGAAGCAACACTGCCACATGCGAAATTCTGTTTAGACTGAGAAGCCATTGCTGAAAGCCTGTAAGGAGGCCTGCAGACAAAGCTGGCTGCGCTTGGTTGGACTGAAACAAGTGTTATCTGCGCAGCACTGTAAACTGGCAGCTGGATCTACAGTATGTTCAGTTTAATCTTAGCTTGGGAATCTGTTGGTCTTAGATGATTTAGATGCATCCCAGAATACTTAAGTGTGGGGAGCCAATGTCATTTAGTGGAACATAAGTTTGTGGATAGGTATCTTAAAAGCTTTTTTGAAAGACTGAGCATGTTAGGTTTGTAAGCCTGCTTGGTTTTGGTGACAGTCAAGGAGTTTGTGCCTCTTTAGTTCTATATGTTTAACAGTGTGATGTGTTTCCAAACTGGCCTCCTTTCTTTTATGCATCAAAAGAATTCCCATTCATACTCACCATATGTCTTTTCCAACAGTGTTCATTTGTGGCTGATATCCCAGATTGAAAGCAAACAAACAAAAAGTTGTGTCCAGGCCTTTCCTGAACAATCCGGAAAATCAGTTAGTTGTCAGTAGGGTTTAAATTTTGAGTGCTTGCAGGCTGGCTCCTCTTGCTTCTCCTGAGGAGCATAAATTTACATGGTTTCTACTTGCCATCCATTCTGTGGAAAGCTCATCATGTTCAGTTGCTCTTATCACGGTGGACATTGTCCTCTCAGCTTACTATCCAAATAATTCAGAATGATGTATAAGGTAGTGTTCAGGTAGAGTTACCTTCCCTGCTTCACTTTATAGCACAACATAATATACAAAACCTATAGAAAATCTAGTAAATGACAATTGTGTCACTGTGTCTCCTTCAGGAGGTGCCTGAGGGCCTTGGAAAGTCTTTATTCCTGAAATAATTTTCCCATGACTTTTCTGAAGCATTTTCTGTGAGGAAGGCTTTAGAAGATTCCCGTGCTGTTAAGGAAAACTCAAGTAAATTTTCATTTAAAATGATGATGAAACTAATACTTTTTTCACACCTGAATAAGAAGGTTTGTCTTTGCATCTGTCATCCTTCAACGTGTGCCTCAGAGGGTTACTGATAACAGGAAACTGGACCAGATGAGTAATGAGCTGTTCGCAATGGTCTCACAGGCATTAATACCTTAAAAAAAAACAAACAGCAAAACAAACAAACAAACAAAAACCCCAATAAAAACAAAAACCCACAAAAAAACAGGGGGGCAGGTGGAAGAGAAAGTTTTGTAAATGGTCATGTGCCAGCTTCCTTTAATTACATTTATTTTGCATTGATCTTGAAAAGACAGATAGCTGTCCACCAACTCAGGGTATATTTTTTCTCCCTTATATTCCCTGTGTTTTTAAGCAGGTTCCTCTGAAAACATCAGTAATTTTAGCTTTATTTGAACACTGAAATGCTAATAACACTGAAGTTATTGCTTGTTTTGAACAGCAGAGTGCTTGTGACACTAAAATAATTCAATAAATGATGGATTTCAAAGCTTTGCAGGCTTAAACATAAATTACTTTTGTTGGTTTATTTTGTTACATAGTCTCATGTGAAAACTCCTTGTATCCTTTTAGATTTTCAAAGTCATGTTAATCAAGCCAAATGTTATGCTCCACAGCTTCTTTTTCTGCTTTATTCACTTAACCATTTTTCATCATTACTATGGTATTCTGCATTTTATCCTACTGACACAACTGTTCAGTAAAATACAGCCTGGTTAAAATAAATCATCAAGACTTGACCTTCTGGGTATCTGCCTTGAATTTATACCGTTAGCACAATCCCTGTGAAATTTTTCTTTCTCTAATAAGCCTATCCTTTCATCTGTAGCTGTTCTGAGGAACAGTGGTCAACTGTAGGATCTGAAGGGCCAATATTTTTTTTTTTTATCAAGTATTTGACGAGGGAGTTAAGGCTGCTATCAGCTCCGAACTCTGAAATGCTTTTATGATGTTTTTCATCATGAGCCTACATGGTTTTAAGACCCAGCTTGATTCACTGTCTCTTGGGATGAAGCTCTTTTGCATTTAAACCAGGTGTTTTATTATTGTTTGTGGTATTGTACTGGAGACTGAATGTGTTTGGAATAAAAATGAAACTGAACTTCTACAGAGTGTGAGGCTTCATGGCCTTTTTTTTATAAATTTACTTTTCTATGACAAGTTCTGCATCAGCCCAGGTGTAAGCTCCGGAGTGATACATCCCTACTAGAAGAAAGTGCTGCAGGAGGGCCAGGAGACCTCCTTGGATGGATAAGGAGCTGCTGAGGAAAATTCAAAGGAAAAAGGAGGCTTATAAAAGGTGGAAGCAAGGACAGACTGCCTGGGAAGAATACAGGGATGTTGTCTGGGAAGCTAGGGACCAGGTTAGGGAAGCTGAGGCCCAGTTAGAATTAAACTTGGCTAGGGATGTTAAGGATAATAGGAAGGGATTCTATAGGTATATTGCAAATAAAAGACAGACTAGGGATGACGTGGGCCCTCTCCAGAAGCTATCAGGAGAACTGGCTACCCTGGATTTGGAGAAGGTTGAGGTTCTCAATGACTTCTTTGCCTCAGTCTTCACTGGGAAATGCTCTGACCACACCACCCAAGTCTTGGAAGGCAGACGCAGGGACTGTGAGAATGAAGACCCTGGGCCCACTGTAGGAGAGGATCTGGTTCGAGACCATCTTAGGAACCTGAATGTACACAAGTCCATGGGACCTGATGAAATCCATCTGTGGGTCCTGAAGGAGCTGGCAAATGAAGTTGCCATCATATTTGAAAAATCATGGCATTCAGGTGAAGTTCCCGACAGCTGGAAAAAGGGAAATATAACCCCCATTTTCAAGAAGGGGAAAATGGATGAGCCAGGGAACTACAGACCAGTCAGCCTCACCTCTGTGCCTGGCAAAATCTTGGAGCAGATTCCCCTGGAAGGCATGCTGAGGCACATGAAAAACAACAAGGTGGTTGGTGACAGCCAGCATGGCTTCACTAAGGGGAAATCCTGCCTGACCAATCTGGTGGCCTTCTAGGATGGGGCTAAGGAACTGATGGACAGGGGTAGAGCAGTTGATGTCATCTACCTGGACTTGTGCAAAGCATTTGACACTGTCTCACATGACACCCTTGTCTCTAAGTTGGAGAGACATCAATTTGATAGGTGGACCACTCGGTGGATAAAAAACTGGCTGGATGGCCGCACGCAAAGAGTTGTGCTCAATGGCTCAATGTCCAGCTGGAGACCAGTAACGAGTGGTGTCCCTCAGGGATCGGTGTTGGGACCGGTCTTGTTCAACATCTTTGTCAGTGACATGGACAGTGGGATTGAGTGCGCCCTCAGCAAGTTTGTCGATGACACCAAGCTGTGTGGTTCAGTTGATACGCTGGAGGGAAGGAATGCCATCCAGAGGGACCTTGACAAGCTTGTGAGTTGGGCTGATGCCAACCTGATGAAGTTTAACCATGCCAAGTGCAAGGTCCTACAGCTGGGTGGGAGCAATCCCAGGCACAGCTACAGGTTGGGCAGAGAAGAGATTCAGAGCAGCCCTGTGGAGAAGGACTTGGGGTGTTGATCAATGAGAAAATGAACATGAGGCGGCCGTGTGCACTTGCAGCCCAGAAAGCGAACCGTATCCTGGGCTGCATCAAAAGAAGCATGACCAGCAGGTCGAGGGAGGTGATCCTGCCCCTCTACTGCATTTCTGAGACCTCACTTGGAGTATTGTGTACAGTTCTGATGTCCTCAACATAAAAAGGACATGGAACTGTTGGAAGAAGTCCAGAGGAGGGCCATGAGGATGATCAGGGGACTGGAGCACCTCCTGTATGAAGATAGGCTGAGGAAGTTGGGGCTGTTGAGCCTGGAGAAGAGTAAAGGCTGCATGGAGACCTCCTAGCAGCCTTCCAGTATCTGAAGTGGGCCTATAAGGATGCTGGGGAGGGGCTCTTCATGAGGGACTGTAGTGATAGGCCAAGGGGTAACGGGTTCAAACTTAAACAGGGGAAGTTTAGACTGGATATGAGGAAGAAATTCTTTACTGTAAGGGTGGTGAGGCACTGGAATGGGTTGCCCAGGGAAGTTGTGAATGCTCCATGTCTGACGGTGTTCAAGGCTGGGTTGGACATAGCCTTGGGTGGCATGGTTTAGTGGGAGGTGTCCTTGGCCATGGCAGGGTGGTTTAAACTAGATGATCTTAAGGCCCTTTCCAACCCCAACTATTCTATGATTCTATATTAATTCTTCTCAGAATTCCATCTAACTTTTAAAGTGTGTCTCTGTGTTTTGATAGTTTCTCGTTTGTTCTTTTTCCTAATTACTCGTGCTATTACACTTAATAAGCATCTCCCTACCCACTGCTTTATACGTTCAAGTCTTTCCATAGTTCCACAAAGTGTGCAAAGTGGTGGGGTGATAGATGCAGCGGTGGTTAATGTGGCAGCCTAAACAATAGGTCATGTTCTGGTACTTCTCCTTTCTGGTTGTTTCTGGTAGGTAAACCTCATCACATCGATTCCTCCTTCCTTCTTGTATTTTTGCCTGTTTGTCAACTCTGGGCAAATCTTGCCTCTCGTGTCTCCTTCCTTTTACAAGCAAAAATCTCATTAGGTTCTTTTGGGGATCCTTTTATGAATTACGCTCTCTCTCTAAAATTATCTGTTGAATGTCCTAATTTTCTAAGTTTTGAAGCCTGTAGGTTCCTCCCCATATCTGTCTGTCAAAGTTCACTTTTTGTCAAATTCAGTTTCAATAATTAACTATGCTTATCTCACATACCAGAGATTCCTTGGAAATTCCGTTCTGGCTTTGCCTTACTCTTCTGTTTATTCAGTTTGCCAGAGATCATTATCTCTTGCTTTGATTTCCTTTTTGCATTGTGTTGATGTAATTCCTAGGGTGGTTTTTAGTTTGTTTGTTTGTTTTGTTGTTGTTGTTGTTTGCTTGTTTTTTGTTTTGGTTTTGTTTTGTTTTTTTTTTTCCTTGTGATTATTCTGTGGCTTAATTCTATAGGTTTGAAGTGATAGAAATTTCGAAGATGAAATTTACCTTCCTTAAGGAAATGTTTAGTGACTTTCACCTCACTTAACTGGTTATTTGCCACTTCTTTCGAAGAAGAAAAAAAAATAAAACATTAGAACAATATAAATCTATTTTCCTTTTATGCCCCCGTCAGCTTTATGTTTCTTTTTCTGAGCTGTTACTCTTAATGCATTCATTCAGCTTAATTTCCTTATTTCTTTTCCCAAAATGCTGTAAGTGCAGTAATGTGTTATATTGCTATCCTCTTCCTTATAATTTTGCGCTTGGCTTCAGAGGTGCTACTTGTGTGTGTTAAAACAGGATATTTGGAGGAGTACAGCTGAAGTCATTTGCCTGAAATACATCCTTTGGTAGATTTGGTACAGTTGAGTTTCATATGGGTGAAATTACTTTGAAGGTCAGGATTGCTGTTCTTTTCTAAATATATATGCGGATTTATACAAAAACTTAAGCATGGTTTATTAATTTTAAAGTACAGATAAGAAAAAAGAAACTGAACAGGTGCTAGTACTTGTGTTTCTCTTTGCATTCTACTACTTTTTCTACTTTTCTTTTTTTTTTCCTTTATGGTTTTATTCTTCAGTGCAGCTTAGTTCAATGCCATACTTATGCCACATCTGCCTTGTATTTCTTAGTGAAACAGTCATGACTGAAAGCATTAAAGATGAGCTGTTGAGCTCACACTGAGCAGACCTTACAGACTGTGGTGACACCTTGGTTTCATTAGCTTTTCGGGAGGTTTAGACATGTAAGCCAGTCAAACAGATGTCATTGTATATACCTTCAGGCTTTGGAAGATACTGGTAACAAGTCTAGCGGGTACAAAACAAGGATGTTCATCAGGTGTGTGGGTTTTCTGAGAAATGTCTCGACTTACGTAGCCACAATATTTGCGGGTGTATGATGATGTGAATGTGCAATTGAAGTAATTGAATTTACCATTTAAAGATTGTATAGATTGTGGATGCACAATTGTTTCTAGAAGATCTTATCCCTGAGAAAGGAAGCAGGCAGAAAGGTTTTTGTCCCTTTTCCAAGGGAACTCAGTGGCTGAAGTGTTTTTAGAGATTAACATTTTTCTTATACTTGGCGTTAGGAAGAATATTTGTTATGCTTTTATCTTAGGACCTTTTCTTGAGTATAAAATTTGGAAACTTGTTTGGTAATATTAGGTCTTGATAGGATGTGGGCCCTGTGTACATGCAGCTAGGAGTTATTTTTCTGGACCACATTTCTCCCTGCACTCTTCTGCACTAGTAACCTACAGGTAAGTTATTGCTTTAGCTTTTAGTCTAACACAAAATACTGGGAAAAGCTATGAATTGGTAAAGCTGAAATTAAGGTTACTCATGCTTTCTGAAGTTGGTGCTATTTTGAACAGGGTCTTCTGGCTTCTGGCATTGCCTTCAAAACATACTTATTCGGTGATTCTGGGCATATACTAAAACCTGCCTTATTAGCAAGCAACATGGTTAGTTTGTAATACAAGTAGATTTGAATTGTTTGCATCTTTTGGGGGCAAAATATTCTACAGTCTTATATGTTGATCGTTAAGGGAAAGAAAAATAAATGAGATGGTGTGCTTATTGTCTGATTGCTTTTTACTTTATTCTTTTACCAACAGCTATAAGGGAATCATATAAATTTTTTTCTTCTTCATTGTTCTTAATTTGTTAAGATTTCAATTGATATAATATTGGGATATATTAAGCTTTAGTTTCTGTAAGTATCTCTGGATACCGTAGTTCCTGTTTTTTATCTAAGCTTTCTTGAAAGTCTGTGGATCAAGGTCTTATTTAGAGAGACAAGCTTCTGATATGTTCAGTGACCAGGCATGTCGCAGGGTGACTTCTGGATTCTCTGTTCATCTTTGAATACTACACACCTTGGGCTGTTTAACTTCCCTGGGCATCCCCAAAATTTTAAGCTCTGGATTGTAGTTGGCAACTGGAAATAGTTTATCTTTGCCCTTCATTGCAAATCAGAGCTAGTGATTTTTTACTTCTGAGGTAGATGAGAGTTGAAGCACTGAATCAAACAGAAAAGGAACAAGATAATTTCCACTAAAATAATCCTCATTAAATATCATTGCAGTTCTAGGACCTTCTGTGATGACACTGTGTGCATGAGATTAAGTGCTCATTTGGGGCTCATGAAGGATTTTGTGATAGCCTATTGGACTGTCGATGTGACAGGTTGAAATAAAAAAGGTGCAGTGACTTTACATAGCACGTTGCATTGAATGAGCTACTTATAGTTTGATTTGTATACCTCTCTCAAATTCTGATTTATACCTCGTTATTCTTAGCTAGACAGTAATTACAGATTTAGGAAAGAAAATGGGAGCAAACGTTTCCTGAAGAGGACAGCAAACTTCAGTGTCAGGGATGTTCTTTATCACAGTGGAGATCTGGTATTTGAAAATTTGAGGTTTATGAATGTCAGTATAGCTCTTCAACTGAGTTTATATTCATAGGTCATTATTTAATCACTATGTTTTTAAATATTTTTCCAGTTTAAATAATGCTATTTTAGGTAACAAATAACATTTAATTTTTTTAACTTAAGATGCTAAAAATGAACCAGCTAGATAAATGAGATTCTTGAAAAACACTGGGGATGTAGATGCGAAGTGGAGAAAGGGGACAATCAAGGAAGGAAGGCTTTAAGATATCAGAGAGAGCTGTCAAAATCTAGTTGATTTGGATATCAAAATATATATTAAAAAGAGAAGTATTTTTCAGCAAAGAGAAGAAAAAGTATAAATGAAGTGGCTTGGATGTGCTTTCAGGAGAGAGTAAAGGTTACAGATGGTCTTAAATATTGCCTCAAACCTAAACGCACACTTTGTCTGAGTTGTAATTAAGGATGACCATGCTGAAATTGAGTGCAAGGGCAGGACAGCTGATGAAAAGGAATGAGAGTAATGGAAGTGACTGCATTTAGTTGGAATGAAAATCAGTTAGCTGTCTGTCCTCAAAACAGGAGAGGAAGAACAGGAAGGAAAGATGATAATTTTTCCCCCACAGTGGTGAAAAAGCTGATGCATGAAATCAGGGTGAGACAATGAGGATATTAATAAATCTTTCAAGCTTGGCAATAATATATGATTAGAAAATATATTGGCATATGTGTTGGCTGAACAATAACAAGTTTAACATACAATTTTAAGGAACAGAGATTATCAGGACCTGATTTCAATATTATGTAAAAAAAAATAAAAGCATGCTGGTAAATGAAATGTAGGTAAAATTGATATATTGCTAATTGATGTCACCAGATGTGACATCGATCCATGACTTTTTAGAAGAGAAAATATAGTTAGAAAAAAAAAAAACCAACCAGGTTATGTGCACAATTGTCAATGAGCACGTCAGACAGAGCAATTCATCAGGAAACCTGGTTTGAGGCCACGCATTTTCAGTGACACCATCCACAGCAGTAAAAACTCCCTGCACCAAGTCTGTTCTCCTGCTTAGTATGAGACACTCTTTCATCTGGTGGTCTCTGTAAGAAAACTGACACTGCTTGAAAGAGCATCTAGTTTATATCACCTGTGCATGGGGGAACTCATCAGATGCCAGTTCACTCCTCTGCTACTTTTCAGTTTAGCATATCAAACAGATTTATTAATAAGATATGTTTGTATGCACCAGAGCTTATCCTTCTCTGGTCTTCTGATATAAAATTGTAACTCCTAAGCTGGTGGCTGGAAATCATCTGGCTGCAACAGCACTTAGGAAAACTTCCTCCCAAGCAGGCCACTACAATTCAGACTGCCTTACTGCTGTCTTCAAGGCTACTTTGCAGAAGAGATCAGCTTTTTATCTTGAGTATTTGTCTACTCTTTTAATAAGTGCATTCCTTTTTGCTAATGACAATGAAAGAGAAGTCTCCTCCGATTCCTGTGCAATCTCTGGAGTCTATAAGAGTGATTCTGTCTAACCACACTTGAAGCGTTTCTGTGAGGCGGGTGAATATGCAACAAGTGAACATTTCCCTGGAGCTTACTCTTCAGCTTACTGTGACAATAATGAGTTGGGTCTGCTTGTCTACATGGTGTCATGTTATGCTAAACAAGAAGAGGAAGACTTATCTCTGGGATTTATTCTCCTTATCTGTGTGAATTGCATTGCATAGGTTTCTGATTCTCTTCAGACCATTGTCTGTGGCTGGGATCTGAATGGTGTTGCTGTGGAGCCCATTTCATGTTTTGCAACTTGAGTTTACTTAATTCCAAATTGTATTTTCTGCTCTGAGTTTTGAAAACTGAGGTTTGCTTATCCCCAGAAGCATCTAGTCACTGTATCAGTGTATTTTTAAGAAAGACTGTCAGTTATGCTCATTACGTATTTCTTCTCTCTATTGCATGGCAACTTCTTTGGGTGATGATTGTCATGCTTTACAGCAATAAGAAAATAGATGTAAAGTTTTATCAACACAAAGGAACAATCAAAGAGCGATGCACTATGCAAGATTTTAAACTTTGGTGGATGATTTGTGTAATTTATTTATTTCTTTTTTTTAGATAGAGTGGAATAAGATAATCTTAGCTATGTATTTCAGGACTGGGGATAAACTGTGATTGATTGAATGGTCTGCAAGAAGTACAAAATCTTTTGCTCCAGAGCCTTTTGTTCCTCCAGCATGGCTGTTGAATAGCTCTGGCTATTCAGTATGATGTATGCACTGGTATATACATTTCCTCCATATATGGTTTCGGCTGAAGAGGTCTTTCAAGTAAAGCAGGATTGGGCTTTGCTAGGTGAGCCATGAAGTACAGGCATCAAACTTCCAGCAGCTGTGTGTTGAGAACAGGAACCTTAACTTTGTGTCCGGATCTTTTAGCAACTAATTTGATGTGAAATTTGTAATACTTGTCTTTTAGGGTTAGAACTGAATGAGTTTTTGGTTAACTATATCTTACCTGATAGTAAGGAGTTGCCCACTGAAAGAAAAAAAGAAAAGGTGACCAAATGGATGATGTTCTACATATTAATGTGCTCCCACTTGTGCTGCTTTTCTGTGGGAAAGAAAAAGCTTGATGTTTATGGTTGTTGGTTTTTTTTTGTTTGGTTGATTGTGGATTTTTTTTTTTTTTTTTTTCCCTAAATCAAAGAAGTAAAAGTTCAGTTTAGAGACAGCTTCTCAATAGGACCTTGCAGCCTCAATAAAATTCATATTCATAAAGTATTCAGATATATGTAAACAGAAGAGTCCTTGAAGCCATTGGCTTCTTGTCATTGTCATTGTCCATGAAGCAATTGCACTTTGCAGTTAATTTCTCCCATTTCTCTTGTAAAAAAGCAAGGGCCTTGAAAAAATAAAATCTTATGTCTTTTCCATAACATTGAACTAATGTTATGTTGGATTTTTTCCATAGCATTGAACTAATGTTAAATGAAAAAAAATTATTTTTTTTTTTAAAAAAGAAATCCAATAGCAGTGGGCTGCAAAATGTATTTCTATGAGAATTATGAATGAATACATGTTTAAACAATGTATATGATAACCATCCTTTGAGCTTTCAGCTTATTGAGATGCTGATTATTCTCACCTCCCGTATTGGAATATTATATACTAGTTCTACCTTATGTTGTTTTAGGTTTTTTATTGACAACATCTCATGGTAAACAATAGGTTTTCAGTTTCCTTTAGGGGCAATTGCAAGCTCTGTAAAAAGCACTTAAAGAGCACCTTTCTTTGACCAGAATCTAGAACTGCAGAGCATGCTTTGTACGGGTCCCTACAATCTGCCTCATGTTGTACTCTAGTTGTTAAAGATTTGGAAATTATATTTCTTGCCGGTTGTTGAAAGCTCTCTCATGCATTATTTATGAAACAGTAGGTGAAGACTTCAACCTTATTATGATAATTAGAAATGGTTAGAATACAAGATTCAAAAAGTTCCTGAGCACCAGTAAATGCCAGCATGGGAGGTGTATTATCAGGATGTATTTTTAATAATTAATTCAAAATACATGTGTTTTATTGGGTCTCAGTCACTCAACATGGAGGAGTAGAGAAGAAATAGATGATAAAACTGTATGTTAATAGCATTGCTTGGGATTTTGCCTGTTTGTATTTTACACTAGTCATTCAAACTATATTAATTGTGTGATAATAAGTTTTAAGATACTTCTGAGGGGTTTACAACCTGTTCAGTATGACTGCCATGCTTCCTTGAAATCCAGGATCTTCCTGGAACGCTTTCTCTGTATCATCTGGGGATTTTAAGTTGTTTTAACATTGGGTGCACATAGAATTATCTTGTGTTAATCAGCTGAATCTGTTATGGTCAAGAGGAGCAGTGTTGCCACTGAAGTGACTTGAGCTTGCAGGTGCCTGTACAAACCTGAACATGAAAAGCACCTTTTACTGCCCAATTTGCAGTGCTAGCCTGTGTGTGAGCAGCTGCATGGCTACTCTTGGCATTGCCTTCGCTTATGCCAGGTTTCTGCTCCAAACAACCCAAATCCTTCTCATATTTGGGTGCAGTTGATACCTGCTTGGAATTGAGATATCAAAAAACATAGCTGATTTAGTTGTATTTGCCAGTTTAGTAAGGTTAAATAGAAGTTAAGTTAGGGAATCTTAGCTGTTTGTAAACAGACAGGATTAGGTGGTTATGAGGTGTTAATTTGTAGGACTTGTGGTTTTTAGTATGGATTGTATTGAAAAAAGATAAATGGTCGAGGAGATTGAGGGGAAAAAAAAAAGTAACTTTATACCTATGAACTTAATTCAGCTAGATGAACTGAAGCAGCTACATATTGATGTCTCATTAGTTTTAAATTGAATAAGGGTTTCCTTTCATTAATCCTTTATTCTGTTGACAGATGGGAAATGGTAGCTGCTTTTTTTTTCAGGGCAGTTTCATCCAACTGGCAGTACATTGAAAGTTGGAGAGGTTACTATCGAAATACGGTGTGGCATAGTTAAAAAAAAACTCAAAACAAAAAAGAAACCTTAATATGAAAAATGTGCTGCCTTGGTTTTGTTTCATTGCTTTATAATCTGTGGCAAGATCTATGCTGTTTTCAGTTTGGACAGTTGTGTATCTAAAAATATGCCTGGTAGTGTCAGATGTAAATATCTCAGATTAAAAGCTAATATTTGTATGCTGGTTATAAATCAGAAGACTGAAACAGTCTGAAAAAAAGGTCATTATAAAACTGACAGATTGATCCTCACTTGAGCTCATGGCTGGTAGCAGATGTGCTTCTCCTGGTGCTGATGAAAGTTCTGCCCTGGGCTTGGGCTGAGCTGGGTAGAGTTTGGCTCATGGGAGAAATGTGAAAATCAGAAGTGATGAATCTGCTGCTTCTGGATAAAATGTAGTTTGTGATGTAATTTCATAACCAAGTGTTGGTTCTTTGTTGTTGTTTTTTGTTTGTTTGGGTTTTTTTTTGTTTGTTTTATTTATGGAATAACTATCCATTTCTCCAAGAAACAATAGAGGTGAGTGCTGTTTCTGTGGCCTGCAAATGGTGCTCAAAAGACATATTTATGCCCTAGTAAAGAACACTCTCTGTGTAGCCAATTTAAGCGTAAGTCAGAGCAGTCCAGGCTGTTGTTTCATACCTTTCTTTCAGCATCTAGTTCTTTTGTCTTCTGCCTTGTCAACTATCTCAAACCTAGTGTATGCTGGATTGGCAAACACTGGAATACACTGAAAACGTATATTTACTCTCACTTCAGTACTGATTTGCATTTTCCTTTGCATTCAGCAGCTGAGCATAGCTCTGGAACTTCCTGAACAATTTCTATTAGCTTTAATAAGTGTTTAAGCAGAATGAGCAATGTGACAACTGTGGAATAGCTTTGTGTATTTTCTGAGTTATAGATGTTGGTCCAATTTTTTGTATGTGACTGTTAGGTTAGACACAGAGAATGCAGAAGAAAGAAAAGCTATGAATTGAGGTAAGCCTCTTGCCCTTTGCTGCTTCATCACATCAAAGACATCAGAGTATTAGTGAAGGAGAATGCTCTTCCAGCTCAAGTCAAAATACTAACCTTACTGTTAGATGAGTGTGAGGATGAGACTGAGAACTGGAAAATCAAAAAGTGCTATAGCTGGCTAAATAGATTATAAAGTTACTGTAAAGTTCTTGTCTCTCAGGGTATATGAATATCCTCACACAGTACAGGTTTTATTTTTCCAGTCATCATCTAACAACTTTTCTGTTAATGAACAATTCATTCACATTGTTGATAAACTGCTTGAAAAGTCAAATATTCCACCTCTGAAAGAAAATACACCTTCCCTCTTCCGATTGTGAGAATCCAGTCATGCTGGACTGGTTTTCCCCACAGCAAAAGTGGTTTCTGGCCTGGTGCTTTAAGGCAAGTCTGATCAGGTCATTCCTCAGTCTTTGCTTAATGAAACAGAAAGAGGGAGTTTTAAAGTGTGTCTTACAATACTAAAGGTTCTCTGATTGGGTCACTGATCTGGTCCTTTCTCTGACTCTTCTTGAAGGACTCAAATTGATTTTTATGAGTTATGGACCCAATATTTCTACTTGGCTATGCTAATGTCAAATAAAGCAGTAGCGGAATCCTGCTGGCATCCTTGTTTATCCACTTGGTTACACAGCTACAGACCACATCAGTGCTTATGGACAATGTGCTGTCTCCAGGGGTGATTCTAGGCAGATGCTGGAGGAAAAATGGGCATGGAATGCACCTCTGT
Source organism: Ara ararauna (assembly GCA_028858755.1). Lineage (NCBI taxonomy): Eukaryota > Metazoa > Chordata > Aves > Psittaciformes > Psittacidae > Ara > Ara ararauna. The sequence goes on from CM054381.1 coordinate 46,652,341, forward strand.
GATATTTGCCCTGAGTGTACTCAAAGTCTGCAGTTGATTTCATCTTGAAAAAAGTACCCAAGGGGCTCTGCAGCACATTGCTGGTGGCCAGACCCTTCCCAGTCAGCACACTCTGCATTTCCGAAATGTTTCTAAACCTGAACCTGTGTGTTTACACAAGGCTAATGCATTGATCTCCTCCGGGTTGCATTTTGAGACCTCTCAGCTAACTAGCTCATAGTCCATTTAATTTTTACCTGGCTTATTTACATAATTTTGTAATCAGCTTTTATGATGTGAGGCCATGACAACTTAAACTCAGTAAGCTGCACTCCATTTCCTGTCCAGGGTGTAATTTTGTTAAAAAATAATACAAAATTGGTTATTGGTATTTTCTATGAGCCCTTGTCAATAGGCATATTCATATAATATTCCTGTAAAATTCACTGATTCTTGTCTGTGTGCTTTCTGTTTGTCTGTGTGCTTTCTGTTTTCCTGGGGTCAGTGTTTAACTGATGTGTATATGTAGCAGTTTTAAAGAATGGCACAATCTTTGCTTTTCCTGTTTGTTAGGACTATTGCCAAGTGATATGACCACTCAGTTTTTCCAAATCACCTCCACATCCACATGCTGGGACTATAGGCACAAAAATGCCATCACTTGTGACATTGTCCTCTGTTACAATGTAAATAATAATTATTCCTTCAGCATCTTGTGTCTAAATCACATTTTTTCTACTAATGAATGTATGTTTATTTAATCAGTGCTTCTGACTTTTCTGTCTTGTAGACAGACATGTTAAGCAACACCAGGGTTCAAATTTTTTTGCTTTGTATGAAACATAAAGCAAGATCTCAAAGCTGCTTTCAATGGCTTAATTTGGTTATTCACAGATTTCCCCCAGGATCTTTTATTTCTCTTGGTGGTGAACTGTTACCTCGGTCTTGCATTACTTTCTTTATCTCCATCAGTATTCAGTGTCTTCCATTTGCTGGAGTGTTTATCTGCTTTGCCTGATCAAGTTGATTTTGGGTTTTTTGGGTTTTTTTGTTTTTGGGTTTTTTTTTTAGCTGATTACTACCTTGAGGTTATTAAGCATGTAACCCTTGAGGGTTATGGGCCTGTGTAACCTCTTAAAATTACATGGAAAATACATCCTACTGTTTTAATGAGAGGTGATTACAGGTACCCAAGGAAAGACTGTGCTTGGTTACTGGTAGTTGTTAAAGACTTGCTAATGTTATGCATTGGCACAAGTTCACAAGTGAAGGTTAACTTATATCAAACGTGGTTTACCTCACCAGCTAAATCATGGCAGTATGTATATTGAGACCTACATTTGCCAAAAAGGGTCAAGTTTCTTCAAATTTCCAATTACTTCCTTACTGGGCAATAGCAGAGAGGTGTAGTCAGTGGCTTTTGGCAGAGCAGATACTTCTCCACATTGCTACATTTCCAATTCAGGGTGAAGGTGAAGTAAATTTTAAGGTTATGGTCATATAAAGATGTTTTGGCATTAGAATGTTGTGCTAGTCAATGTAAACAGTCTTATACCCACTTGTCTTTTTAAGTAATATAAATATGACCTTATAAAATTTTCGTGAATAGCATCATGACAATAGGAAAATCTTAGCAGTCTAAGTAGCGTAAAGAGTTGTGTTGTCCTCTCAATTGAGGTGAAAACACATGTCTGACACCAGAAGGGATGAAAAGTCAGAAAACAAGGCAGCTAAGTAAGTCTGACAGCCCTGTTCTCTTTCTGGTCATTGAAAGATACAGCTGAATTAGAAATGACTTATGGAGATTGTTAGAAGTGTGGGAAAAATCAACAGCAACATATATTAAAAATCTTCAGATTCCTGAAGTACAGAGAAGATGACATGCCAAAGGTATGGGAAAGGTAAATAAATAGATGTAGTGTGCCATGGACACCACTGTCCATATTAATGAAGTCTCCACTGACTGCAGAAGCAGCCTAGGGGGATCTGCTCCTGTGCCAGATATCTGGATTGTTGCCACCCAAATAAATCAAAGTGAGATCCTTCTCCTCTAACTTTAAACTGTAGATGTAACTTAATGAAACAGGTAGTTCAGGCTGCTTAGTCATTGGAATGGAAAACTAGCTGTGATTGTCATCATCAAACCCTATGGGGAGGCCTTGCTTCGTCTCACTTATCAACATAAACTGCTAATTGCAACTAGTAATCTATAGATATTTTATAGTTGATGGGAAGGAGAGAGAATCAAACAGGCACAGTGTCTTATGCCAAGGGTTGTCTGCCAGCTTCCTGTCTCCAGGACTGGGCAAACCCAGTTCTGCCCAGAGGAAGCATGCTGAACACTGTTGCTGTGTGATGGCTAGAACTACATACTGTCACAGATGAAGGGCCACTGAAGAGTATATAATGGCAAAATATTTGAGGTGTGGGATTTTTGTTTCCTAATTTTTGGGGGGTTTTGGGTGGTTTTTTTTTGTTTGTTTTTTGTGGTGTGGTTTGGGTTTTTTTGTTTATTTCTTTGGTGGAGTGTTTTTTTGTTTCTTGTTTGGTTTTTTTTTTTTTTTGGGGGGGGGTGGGTTTTGGTTTTGTTGGGTTTTTTATTGGGCTTTGTTGTTGGTTTTTTTTTTTTTAATCCCTTTTAAATGCTGGACTGGTGCTTTCATAGAATCTGATAGCAATTCCAAGGTCTAATGCCTGAGTGGAACTGCTTCCTTGGAGCTTGGTGCATTTATACTTAAGAGTTCTCCACCCTGATATGTGTGTATCTGCATTTGTATGTGCTGACTATTTACCCTACAGAAGACTCATCTCCCTTTTCTTTTGTTATTTTGAAACTGACATTCTTCATTGGTAATGCATCAGCCACAGTGAAAGAAACATTTAAGTTTCTTTCAAAGGTACTGGTTAAATTTTAATCTCACCAAGGAGAGGAGTCTTCCAAATGCCTCGTCTTCTAGTGCTTTAATGTCTTTATGATACTGATGTTAATTAGCCTCTTTAGAAGTCTTCCATGCAGTTTGTTTCCAGTGTAAGTGGATTTCCAATTGTGCTAGACCTGTTGGGAAACAGCAAATGGAATCCCAGTGGCTGCTGGAACTTGTTTCTGCTAAAGCCCACCTGACTGTGGTAACAGCATGGGGCAGTGATTCTTTTCAGTCATTTGCAGCATAGATGTTGATTCATCCTTTGGTCAAGTTTTGTGCCTTTCCCGAAGCTTCAATAGGTCATAACTACTCCTTTGAGCAGATGATGTACTTTTGTTACCCTTCCTTGCACTGCATAGTATGCCACACTGTGCTGAAGGAGATAAGTTTTGAGGGTGCATCTTCTGTGAGTATTTAAGGGAGAATTCCTCAGTCTTCAGGGAAGAGATGTGCATGCTTGGTGTATGGATGTACTGTTTAAAGGCAAGAAACTGTCTCCTGTGATGTTAATTCAGGTAATTTCACTTGAAGACAAGTGAAAACTCCTGGTTTGTGTTACCAAAGTCTCAGTTGTGGTCTGTGTCACTGGTCAAATAAGCAACAATTGAAGCCAGATGAGAAAGAGAAGTTCATGAGCAGTATGGGGGTACCAATACTGGTACAGTGTATGTGGCACAGTTGGTGTTAAATGAAATAATAATAATAGGGAAAACAAACAAGAAAGAGAACTTGGGCTTTAAATAAGAAGCAAAGGCGTGAATACAGATTAGGACACTTTCCAACTTAAATCAAGAGCTGTATTATTAAATTCAAAGTAGTCAGGTCATTGGTAGGGAAATGTAGCAAGCTGTTAGCATACCAGTGTTTAAATTCCAGCTATGCTAAGTGGATCTTTTTGCTCTGTTTGAAAAACTCTTCTTCCTCTTTGATTTGTAGGTGCTTGAAGGCCAAGAGACTTTTGGTATTATCTCATGCTTGCAAGGCCAAAGTTAATTTCCAGCTGTTCGTAATGTAATTCACTTTCTTTGTATTAATCTATATCAATCAAATTTACAAACTTCCTTTATGAGAAATATTTATGCCTACTCAGAACACATCCTGTTAACATTGATTGCATCTTAATTGAATCCAGATTGAAATACTTCTTTCCTGGCAGCGTTGAAAGGAGAGAAAATAGAGAATGTTCTCATAACAGTATTGAAATATCATTTTAAGTTGTGTTGTGAGAATAGTAACTTTGGAGTTGCTGTCTGTACTGCTTAGGGCAGTGACCAAGCTTCTTCCGTAAGTGCGCATACTTACCAGCAGTATTATAGGATTGCAAGGTGAAAGGGCATCCAGAGCTCAGTCATCATGTGATGTGAAAGAATGCCTGTTGTTTAATGTTGTTCTAAAAGCTGGCTCCATTTACTCATTAATTTTTGATTTACAAGCTTCTTTGTTAATCCTCTGTGGTTACAGATAATGGAGTGGGCTGGTTGCAGCAGAGAGGATGTGGGTTCAAGTCTGAAAGCACTACCCTTGTGTGACATACCCATCATTACCGTCAGAGTGAGAACTAGGAATTACTTTCTTAGAAGCCGTGGTGCATTGTCAAAAATTTGTCTGGTAAATATTCTTCCAGCAAATTGAGATGTGTGTGATTATTGTTGAGCGCAGAGCACTCTGGAATGAGACATTTACCTGTGTGATCTTCAAACTTGCTGTCAAAAAGAACTGTCAAAAAATCAGCAAGGAAGTTGCTGTGGAAAGAGCCATATTGCCAAAGTATATTTGGTGATAAGATGTTGAAAAGATAGTGGAATTAGAAAAGAAAGGGAAAGCAGCGTATAATACTCCTTTGTGTGCACCCTGTCTGAGCTCTTTGATCCAAATCTACCCTAATAAAAGGGGATGACAGGCCTGAAATAGGAGGAACAGCTTCAGGCTCTATATCTCTCTTGCCATTGCTGTACTGGAAAAAGTCTGAGAAAGAGCAGGCTGGTAGTCATGCATTTCAGATACTTTAAGCTTCCAGAGAGTAGGGTAAAACTGCCTTCATTTCTCAACCATGTAAAATTGACATCTGCTTTCACTGGCCAGCATGTATTACATGGTGAGTTGATATTACCTAAAGGCTAAATGTGACATGTTTTCATTTAACTATTTTAATAAATAAAACAAGGGAAGTAACCAGGAAGTAAATTACAAGCTTAGCAGTGCCTCTAGGTTTTCATAGATTTTCAGAGCTCCTTTCAATAGTCACCATTTAAGGTGGTTTTAACTTAAACCAAAATGCCATTTAAAGTTAGAAGTCTGTACGGGTCTTGCGGAATGAATGGTTCTGACAAATGAACAGTTTGAGGGAATTCATCTTTTGTGGAGGAAATAATTGAAACTTGGCTTTCTTATTCAGGGCTAGGGTAGAATTTTATTAACTTCAGGTAGAAAACAATGAAAAAGTGCTTTGGGAAGTGAGATTTTATTCTGATTAGACCAGCTGAGCAGCCAGACCAAGACCAAATATGCAGATTTTTCTACTAATGCCTGAAGTCATAAAAACTGTGTGTGCTTTGGACATCTAAAATTACTGTTGTAACGGATGCATAAGATACTTGCTGGGTAGAGAATTAATGGAATTCTTACAGCAAGAGCAAATAAGATGATAGTAACACGGTAGGTTGTTTCTGGTGAAGCCCTAAAGAAAGCACAGATTTAAGAGAGGATAATAAGGCAAGAAATATGCTAATGTTTCCATAGGCTGCAGTGACATGCCTGAAAAGCATAAGTTGACTGTTTGCGCTCTGCCTGCCAGTTGGGCCACATCAGAGTCTAAGAAGACAGAAGATGCAGTAAGCGAGGGAAGGCTGTGGCTAGCCCATGTAGTGCTGGTAAATGGGAGTCCACTGCAATGTGGTGAGTGAGGCTGTGAGCACTGATCTGCATGCCAGCCTGCTGCTGCCAAAGGAATTAATGGAGAAAGAACATCTTTGGAGGCTTACTATTGCATTTTTTGTTTAACTTGGTTAAAGTGACTCAAAAGAAAGCGATCTGCATGGAAAGCAGACATCATTTGTTCAATTGCAACCCCAACAAACCACACAAACATCACAGTTTTAATTCTGCCTATGTGATTTAATGTTGAAGCTGTTTATGCTGATTAATTGGTACCTCTGACAGGACAGTAGCTGGAAAATGCCCCTTTACTGTCAGTGTAACCACCTGTTGGAATTGAGCTATTTCTTGCCTTGAAGAATAACTTGGTATAAGTGCGTTTGGTTGATTTGTGTGTCACGTAGATTAGAATTTATGTCAATTTGGTTTGTGCCTTTGTGAAGGTTAAAAATTCTGATCATTTTTTTTCCCATATGAACAGGAAATAATGTTTTGCTTCATCTATTCTGGACAAAAGCAATTGATGTTTTTGGATCTAGGTAAACAGCTGAAAAATTCTCATTAACATTTCTCACTTTCCATTTCACCTTAATAACATTGCCACTTAGAGATGTCGCTTTGCATCAAGCCTAGTGGAGTTCTCGCAGATAGCAGAGTGGGACCCTCCAGCAGGCTTTGGAGTGCTACCACCACCAAATCTTCTTCACTGTATCTTTCTTTTCATTCTTCCTAATAAATGGCCAGGGAGTCATTTAAGTGGGTCTGCTGCAGCTTTAATTGTATGAATGTAGTTTTCATGGTATATGCCCCCATATAGATATGAGGTAATATATCAGTGACTCTGTTCGATATCTAAATGAATGTATTAAGGCATGCTCCTTTCTTCAGTTTACTCTGGCAGAGTTCTCAGATAATGTGATTATCAGTAATAAACTATATTATTACTTGCTCCATGTGCCATTCAGTCAAATCGGGTCACGTAAATTCATTTGTGTAAATGTCAGTTATTCTCATCACACTCCTGAATGTGCTTTTCAGGCTGCTTCTGAGTTGAACAAGTTCTTTCAGTTTTGCAGAACTGATAAAGAGCTTTTCTGACGGACTTCTGACTGTGGGTTCAGTTTTCTGCCTCAATCCCCAAATGTCCATTAGGTAATTAGTTTTTGATGGCATATTACAAGTACTATTCAACTGCACAGACATTTTCATTATTTAATATTTGTTTGATATTTTTTTTTCAGTATTGCATCCAATGCACTGAAAAGTCTGCTTCAGTGCTTTCGACAATTCTTTTAGCACATTCCATCACTCCCTCAAGTTGACTGCATTGTTGTCATGGGTTCAGCAGCAGCAGTCATTTTTCTCCTTCTTAGTAACTGGTGCAGTGCTGTGTTTTTTCGACTTTCGGCCTGGGAGCAATGCTGATAACACCGATGTTTATACTTACGACTTAGAATGTTTTGGTCTGACCAAGGACTTTCTGAGTTTCATGCTCTGCCAGGGAGGAGGGGAAGCTGGGAGGAAGCAGAAACTGGATACCTGACTCGAACTGACCAAAGAGCTATTCCATGCCACAGCACGTCATGCCCAGGATGTAAAACTGGGGGCAGGAACCTGAAAGAGTTCAGTTCACAGCTCAGTCGTCGAGTGGTGAGCAATTGTATCCTCTTCCCTTATATTTGCCTGGTCATCATTATTATTGGTGGTAGCAGTAGTGATTTGTGTTATCCCTTAGTTACTGGACTGTTCGTATCTCAACCTGGGGGAGTTACATTCTTTTGATTCTTCACCCCATTCCCCCCCCCCCGCCCCCCTCGGAGTGGGGGGGGGAAGAAAGCGGGCTGCATGATTTATGGCTTAAACCACATCAATTGTTCTTAATGATGTCTTTATACATGTCTTCCCAAGCACCAGCAGCAGGACTTATGAATGCTTAAACATCTTTTTATTTGCAGCTGCTACTATTCAGGTATCTGAACTGGAAATTCTGTCATTAATTCTTTATTAAAGTCACACAGCTGAATTGTTTGGGGGGAGTTAAATGCTCAGTTTGAATATTGTGGTTTCATTTCATTTGCCCTTTCCATTAAGATAGTTTTTAGTATTAAATTTTCATTAAAAATTGAGAGGTCAGTAGGCATGGATTGTAAATACTGTAATTAATTAAAATAGCCAGTGATGTGAGAAGAGGTGGAGCATGACAGAGCATTACAAGTAGTTCTCACCAAGAGGTCCATGGTTGACAGCCATGAAAAGGCCAGGAGCAGTCAGGAACTTGCTGGATATCTGTGAACCCCAGCTAGAGACTTGCATACCTCTGTTGGGAGGTCAGTGATTTTTCCTGCAGAGTCTCTCTCCTGCTTGCCACTCCCTCAAATATAGCACACATTTAGTCCCTAAATCCCACTGATTTGGTCATAACCAAGAATGGTGAAGATAATACCTTAAAGTTAAGGCAGGGGAGCTACATAAGATCTATATAAGTGAATGTATAGCAAAGCTAGGAGTGACACAACCAAATAACCTTTATATCTTCAGCATAGAAATAGAACAAGCAAACTATTAGCCTAAGGCAATTTTTTTGTTCCTAGCTCCTTTTGCTAGGCATGTGTGTATAGCAATTTCTTCTCCAAAGCTCTTCCCCAAGCTGCTGCCAAGTCCCAATACTGCAGCTGATGCATTATGTGAATTGTCCAGTGTGACTGATTCTGTAGGAAAACAGCTCCTTCCTGTCCCCATACATACAGACAGACTCTGCACTGCCTGAACTAGAAGCTAACAAAACAGAAACAGAACAGTGTGGCTGCTGGCCATTAAAGATACCTAAAGAGAAATGTGTGTGGCAAATAAAGACTGTAGAGAACCCCACACCAAAGAAGAAAAATTGTAGGAATGATGGCACAAGTCAGATTTTACTGAGTTTTGGACCACTATGTAGAAATACTTTTGGTGATAAAGCAAGAATTCAAAAAACTGTTTGTTTCAAAGCTAAACAAGAATGTTTAGAACAAAGTTAACACTTCATTTTGAGTGCGACTCATGCCTAGTCCCTAAGGTTAGTTCTTAATTTCCCATAATGGAGGTTTTTTTTTCTGCAGTCATACTCATCCAAACAAAACACCAGTTAGTTTTTAAGCTGTTTATTTTATTGTGAGGAAGTATTGGAAATGTCAATTCTCTTTATAATAAAAAGGAGGAGGAGAATAAAGAAAAAGAAAAGCTAAAGTTTGAATATCCATGAAGAATTACTTATAACACTGTTTATTTGCCTATGTAATCAGCTATTGTGCTTCTCAAAAGACACTGCTTTTCTCTTGGGATTCTTTGACCTTGTCAAGGATAGTCTTATGCAAACTGAGAAAAAAGAATAAACAGGGTATCTTTTGTAGCAACATGTCAAAATGGAAACCAGCACTGAATATTCAATGCTGACTGCGCAGGGGTAGGTAAATTCATTTAGATGGCATGGTAAAGATGTTAGAGAAAAGAGAAGTTTGGAGAAGGGGTTAGCCTTGTAAGAATAAAGTTTATGGCTAAGTATATTGTTACATTTTTCTCTCAGAAAAAAATAATGCTCTTCATTTTATAAATCATTTACATTCATAGGTGATTATTTTATGCACTTGGGAGGTAAGAAAGGGGAAATAGTACAGTTTATTATGAGATAGTCTAATGTACTGTACAAAAATATAGTTTGAGAGAAAAGGTTATGGATTTATGCTACTGTTACTGTAGTAAATGTCATCAACACAGCTTTTGACGGACATATTGTTTCCAACTGAGAAACATATCTGGGTTGCACCCAGCTTCTTCCCCAGGGTTTGCTTTGGGCAGATTCCCCTAGCCTTCCTGCTCTTTCCATAACTGGGCTTGGGCTACCTTTGCTGTCTGGATGTCACTGCTCCAAGCCCTGCTTTGGTCTTCCAGTACGTTGTAAAAGCTGCCTCTGTGCTGCAAAAAGGCAAATGGTTTCTTTGCAGTTCAGAGGGAGGATGCATTGGCTAAAGATATGATCACTGAATGCCTGATGCATGTCTCCCTGGGAACTGTGTGTGGGTGTCAAACAGAGCAAGCCAGTGCCACTGTGAATGCTGTTATTCAACTTAATTTCTCATTCTTTGGAGTCAGACTAGAATAACTCAAAAGATGTAATTTGCAAGTAGCTGTCAGAAATTAACCTGATAAGAAAGGACTGCAGAGAAGTACTTTTTTTTTATTATTATATTAGATAGGTATTCGTACCTTTCTGACTCTCATATTTAAAAACAAAATACAAAAAAATTCTAGATTTTAGTTTGTCAAAGCTAGTAGATGTGTACTTGCTTTCCATAATTTATTGTTTAAACCAGAATGTAGTAATAATGATGCTGTATTAGGAATCTCATTCCTCCTAACAGCTTTCTACATGTTATTTCTGATTTTCAGTTTATTAGGGGGTTAAAAAATTAGGGGGTTATAAACTGGAAATAAAATATACCAGCCCTCAGTCCCGCCTCACCATTCACTGCTGTGAATGCCACTCATAGCTCTGTAGCTCCTGGTCCTTGTGCAGTTACCACAATATAGTTTGAATGAAATTGCTCAAAAGGTTTTAGGGTGACCAAATCTAAGTGGCCTATAAAGATTATTTTATATTACCACGTGAATTATCTGCCTCAGTATGTTGTTAGCTATGGGAAATGACTTTATTTAAACATGAAAAAAAACCACACAAACCAACCCACAAGCAAACAAATGAGAAAAAAAAAAAAAACCAAAAAAAAAACCAAACAACAAAAACACAAAACCAAAAACTCTAAAACCCAGAGCCAATACACCACCAGATAAATGAGGTAAACATCCTCATCCTTTGAATTTAGAAACATTCATCTGGAGTAACACCTTTGACAGTGTTTTTCAGAATCCTATGCTGTAACAGCTGATTGTTATTTTAGGATTTACATAAGTAACAGACGTTTGTAACTGTCGAAGGTCTTGGCAACTTCTAAGAACATGTTGTAGCAAAAAAGTCTTCTGGTATTCTATGACTTGTTCCAACAAGTGAATAACAGAGACACATTAACAGATGTAACGAAGTGATCTTTCTGTCAACACTGTTACATGTATATTGTTTCCAGTAATTTAGTGGAGTTCGGAGTCAAAATGGGTGTTAAAAATCTCTCTCAGGACCTACACACTATAGGCTATAAAATTAACATTCAGCTCTGTATTGGCGGGGTATTATAGTATAGTAATAACTATATAATCTGGAAAAATATCTTTAAGGGATTATACCTATTTATTGTGTTGCATTTAATGGCATTGCATTTATTACATTACACTTACGTTTGGTTAACCTTAGTGATTAATTTCAATGTTTTGTTGCCCTCTCTCTCTTGGTTCCTTAAGGATCCAAGTTTTTAGTATTTAGACATGATTCTCCTACTGTTTTCCTCTAACTCCACCTTGCGTAACTGATACTTCCACCTACTAGCAATGCTTATACAGACAGGTTAGGTAAGTTCTTGTTCTTTCCCATAGTCAGACTGATTCAGATCTTCCAATGCATTCTTATGTAGTATTACTTAAACTACATTACCTATTTTCTTGACTGGATCCTTTCCCATTTAGCATTTTCTTAGCAAGCAGAGAGGACAGCCATAGTCACTTTTGCAGTTTGAGGCTAAGCAGTGCTGTGCAGAGTTAAACTGACATCCCTGTTTCTTGTCTTTTTTTCTTGGTAACATGCCTATGGACAGCACAAGTTTTGATTTACTATTTGAGAAGGCAGGGAGAGTAACTTGTCCACAATGATTTCTGAATCATTTTAGAAGCAATGCACGCTAAGGAGTGTTTCATTTTGTAACTGTGGACTGTATCTCCTGGTTTTCAGATGCTTTCCATTTGTTTCAAGTAGCCTTTAAATGCTTTGGATCTGCTTCCTGTAAAAAATCTGCAAGCTTAAGTTTTGATTTAACTAAGGGTTCCACCATGTTTGTTTGCAGCTGCTTAGAGAAGTTACGCTATCTAAACTAAAATTCAACTGTTGGCAAGCATTGTTTCTTAAATTGCCCTCTTCACTTCTTTGAGCTAAAAATTAAAAATGTTAGAAAAAGCAACTTTGTCAGTGTCATGCATAAAATATCAGGAATCATGAAAGGATTTGACTAGAAAACTTTATGATAAACTTCAGTTGCAATTGCAAGTAAAATATGTAGGCAAGCAGGGGACTGATTCTGTGGTGCTGTTTGCAGCTCCTCGTGCAGTGCAACTATGCTTCCCTCTTCGAGGAAGAACTGATTCTGGAGCACTTTCCGCACTAGTTAATGAATGGCTGGATTTACTTGGACAATAAAAGTGCTGCTCATAGAAGATGTGTGAGACAGAGCTATCTGTCCAGGGTTCAGCTATAGCAGTCATTTTTCTCCTCCTTAGTAGCTGGTGCACTGCTGTGTTTTTGACTTTCGGCCTGGGAACAGCGCTGATAACACCGATGTTTTTAGTTGCTGCTAAGTAGTGTTTACTCTGACCAAGGACTTTCTGGGTCTCATGCTCTGCCAGAGAGAAGGGGAAGCCGGGAAGAAGCAGAGACAGGACACCTGACTCAAACTGACCAAAGAGGTATTCCATACCACAGCACGTTATGCCCAGTATATAAGCTGGGGGGAGTTACCTGGAAGGGCAAGATCACCGCTGAGTCGGGTTGGGTATCGATCAGCAGTTGGTGAGCGGTTGTATTCTCTTCCCTTGTTGTTTCGGTTATCATTGTTATTCTTGGTGGTAGCAATAGAGGTTTGTGTTATACCTTAGTTACTGGACTGTTCTTATCTCAACCTGTGTGAGTTACATTCTTTCGATTCTCCTCCCCATCCCTCCAGGAGCGGGGTGAGTGAGCGAGTGGCTACATGGTTCTGAGTTACCTGCTGGGCTTAAACCACAACACTATCATATTGTGTCCAGTCACCATCTCTGCATCTCTCTTGGGTTGGAGATCTCTATACTAATGCGTTTACAGCTGGATCTAGGTCAATAGTCAAGCCTAAACGTCATTTAAAACCTAAAACTCTTCTACCATGTTGCTTCAAGCCTTGCCTTAGAAAGCTGAAGAAAATGGGAAGAAAAATTTTATAGACAGTGATTCCAGTACATGATGTTGGGTATTCGTTTCAGTCATCAGTGACTGACTGATGAGACCTGGGAGCAATTTGAGTGATGAAGCCGAAGTTTTAATTAGTTGTTTATACTTGGAGTGTTATTAATTTTGAGCCTCCGTGGGTGTATCTATGTTGGTAAGTTACACAGCATGAGGGCCCTTTCCTTGGCCCTGAAGCCACCTGGCATGGCCTGCCTGCATCTATACAAATACATTCCTTTGTCTTCCAAAGCCAGTATCTGCATCCAAGCCTGGATGGTGGCACATCCTACGCTGTGCCTAGCCATTGTCTGGGCAAGTACTAACTGGCTAAGGCTAAAAATGTCCTGGAGACAGTAGTAACCATTTACCAGCACTGCCTATTGGTCTCCAGTGCTCAGGTCTATGATATGGTACTGCTTAATATAGTAAAAAAAATGCAAATTTTGTGTGGGAAGGTTGGAAAGTGGTCAGTTCTCATTGCCTTTCCTCCCTCTTGCTAGTGTCAGAGTGATTCGCCTTTTTGTAATTTGCTTCGCAAACAAACATTGCAGATGCTTCATTAGCATTTGAGATACGTATTTTCATCCTTATTGGGTATCAGCCATTTACAAAGCAAGTTGACAGCTATTTTGTTGTTTTCTATGCAGACAAAGAAGTTGTGCAGCTAAATAGAGGAGTTGCAAATGATCTGTTGCTAAACTTGACAGGTTTTTTGATTTAATATTTTTAGGCTCTGTTCTTATTTTCAATTAGCTTTGAAATTTGCTTACATGCTCTGCTGTTTAGTATTTCTGTCAAAAGGAAGGAAGACATTGCAGCATGTGTTCAGGAAAGACACAGACTGGGAAATACCACTGAAAGAAATACTCAACTGTGCAAAAAATTTGCTCCTATGGTGTGTTGCTGTAATTACGCGGTGTAGAGGATAAAAGCATGCTGTGTTCGAAAAAAGCATCAGAAAATATCATTAGGTTTCTGAGTTGTTTTTTTTTTTTTTTTTTCTTCCTTCGGAAGCTCTTACTTTGGCTTGTGTTATTTTTGTTTTAAAAAAGTCTGAAAACGTAGATGCTTTTGTTTCTATGGTTCAGACCAGCATTGTGAGAACGTGAAGAAAATGAGCGTGTGAAGATTTTGCTGATTTCCTTAGGCTTGAAGTGTTAACAGATTTTAAGGGCTGCCAAACCAAGCTTTATCAGTGAACAGTGCCAGGAAACTTTGTAAGATCATAACTAGATTGGATGCAAAACAATAAATCATATAAAAGCAGTGGCAGTTGCCCATTGCTGTTAGTATTGTGTAAATCTGATGGCTTGTGTGGATACTTCCTTGGCTGGTTCTTCTTTCAAGAAGACTTAATTCTATACTCCTTGTATCTTCTTCTGTAGGTTTTATTAAATATGTTACCCATTTGGCCAAAAGTATTTGGGCCTTAGTAGGAATACATGCTGTGTAGGTATCTTCTTTTGACGGTTTATTTTCAGACATGAGACCTGCCACAAATACTGAGTGTTCTGTACATATTTGTCTTTTGTCATTTATTTTGTCTCCTCTTGTCCCCCATCATAGGAAGGCAACATGTGAAACTGGCTTCTGAGCTGTGTGCTCCAGTTGCATAGCCAGGCTTTGCTTTTGTGGAGGAGACAGTCTCCTCAAACAAAATCCCTTGTTTCTCACAGCACCCCTTAGGAACACTACTTAAGATTTCCAGCCATATCTTACATTTGGTTGAAACAGACCAAGGGGAGTTTAGGTTTATTATGGGGAAATTTGAGAATGCATGGATATTGATTTAATGTGGCCAATTTCCACTTAAAGACTAACCAAAAACCAAGCTGGGGGTTAGCATAAAGACAAGTTTGGTGATTTGCAGAACAGGAAGGGATTATTTTTTTCTTTCTGTTTCTCTGTTGTTGTATTTTTTTATTCTATAGGAAATGAGTGTGTCTGAGGGGGGACCTGGGAAAGGACATACAGCAGTAAGGAGAGGGAAAATACTGAGTGCAGACACTAAGTAAATAGTTCACTTCCAGTTATTAGTATAGAATACTGCTGTGGCTGTCTATATGTAAGCATGATTAATCTCTCAGAAATAAATTAAACCTTTTTTTTTTAGTATTATTTGTGTCTCAGACATATATTATTGACAGCAATAAACTATTATTCATATTGAAATAATGATTTAAGTTATGCTTGCAAAGGTTCACATGATTTTCCTGGAAATGTGTGTAGTAATTGAATAAATCTTAGGAAACAAATAATAGGATCATAGAATCATTTAGGTTGGAAAAGACCTTTCAGATCATCAAGTCCAACCATAAACCTAGCACTGTCAAGTCCACCAATAAAGCACGTCTCCAGGCCCACATCTACCTTCAGGTATGGTGATTCTACCACTGCCATGGATAGCCTGTTCCAATGCTTGACAACCCTTTTGATTAAGATAATTTTCCCAATATCCAGTTTAAACCTTCACTGGTACAGCTTGAGGCCATTTCTTCTTGTCCTTGTGCTTGTTACTTGGGAGAAGAGGCTGAAACCTGCCTTGCTACAACTTCCTTTCAGGTAATTGTAGAGAGCAGTAAGGTCCCCCCTGAGCCTTTTCTTCTCCAGACTAAACACCCCCAGTTCCCTCAGCTGTTCCTCATAAGACTTGTGCTCCAGACCCTTCACCAGCTTTGTTTCCCTTCTCTGAACCCACTCCAGCAATTCAATATCTTGTAGTTACACTAGGGATAATAAAGCATTGGAACAGGCTGCCCAGGGAAGTGGTGAAATCACTGCCCCTGGAAATGTTCCAAAACTGTAGATGAGGACCTCAGTGACATGGATTAGTGGTGGACTTGGCAGCCCTGGGGGTAATGCTTGGACTTGATGATCTTAGATGTCTTTTCCAACTTAGTTGATTCTATGATTCTATGAAATTAGATGTATTCAAGTGGTCATTTTTTAACGCATAAACTTCTGGTTGAGTAAGTGGAAAAAATATATAAATACGTTGAAAAGACTGTCAGAGCTACTTTAAGGTAGCTACTTTAGGGATTTCCATTGTTTTATTGGTAGAAATCATGCAGTTCAAAATTTTGTAGTTTCCTTGTGTTTTAAACTATTGCAAAGAAGCAGTTATGATCTTCCTTATTCTGACCACTTACTAGCTATAGTAGCCTCCAGGTTAGTATAGAATTAAACCAAAAATTATGCAATAAAATTTTGATGGAAAAAGTCTGAATTGTATTATGTTTATTTTAAAAATAGAATAAGATTCTGAAAATTAATTTTTTAACTTCCATCATGCACATTTTAAGCTACCACTGAAACTTGAGGAATACCATGACTTTGAGCAGTTGAGTGTTAAATGGTCCCAGTTAAGTTGAGTGAAGTCAACTACTTCAGCAATTTTCTTTTCAGCTGAATCCATCAGTGCAGTACATAAATGCCTTGGACATGAATTGTCAAAAAAAAACCTATGAAAAAAACCCCACAAAACTGCTTTTATTTGGCATAGCTTTCATAATGTTTGGGATGTTTGGTTTGTTTTTTATTTGATTTTGGTTTTTAGGGTTTGTTTGGTTTCTTTTTTTTGTGCTGGAAAACGCCAGATATTGCATCACGAGGTGGTGTGATTTCTTGTCATCCAAGTGGAACATACAGATCTGCTGTGCAGGAGCCAACAATGACATGACTGGTGCTTCTTCAGTGTGGGCTGGCAGTAGTGAAGGGATGAGGTGAATATTTTGTGGATGGCTTTCAAGGGAGTGTCTTGGCGGCAGAGAAATCGTGAGAAGTGAGAATCCTCCTCTTGGTCTCTTTATAGAAGTATTTTGTATGTGAATAGGTTCAGACTTTTCTTCTTGCTTGCCTCCTGGACTTGCTTTATGGAACCGTGTCCCAGTTCTGTCTGGGTTTTGTTTCAGCAGAAGGTCTATTCTTGACTCAATTTATAATCTCAGTTTTGACCCTGGAGATTTCCAGCTGCAATCCTAGCGGCCAGAGTGAGGAAATGAGGCGCTGTTGTGTTGAGGCTGACGCATGATCAGTCTGCTGTGGGGAGGGGGATAAGGTACCAGTGTGCTCAGAGATTATGGCATTTTCTAATGCTGTAGTTTTTATATTTGTAAGTCATGTTCTGAACATGTGTGAATTGTTTCATTCAGTAGCTTGCACCTGGGCAAATTTTCGCAGGGTGATAAAAGGAGCATCACTGGTGGGATTCGATGCTTTGCTTCATTTCAGATTTCTTCTCTAAAATTATGATCTGGAGCTATTAAAATGTGCAAAAGGTTTATTTTCAGGTTTGTTTTTTTTTTTTTTTTTTTTTTTTTTTTTGTTATAAATTACTGTCTTCAGACAACACCCTTGTTTTACTAAGACTAATCTCAGATGATTAAACGTTGCAAGGGTCTCGGCAAAATGATAACAAGAAGCTCAGCTGATGCTCAAGTCATGTGGTACAAATTGTGCATGTATCTAATCATTAATGTGCTTTACAATTTCAGTGGTTTTATTATTATTAATAATAATAATTATTATAATTTTATTATTTTAATACATGCTGAGGCTTTTTCCTTTCAAGATTTTCTGCAACCGCTTGATAAAACAAATGCCTGTTGTTTTGATTTCCATAGGGCATACAATAGAACAGTAAAACTTAGTTAATCACAAATCTAATATTTTATTCTAACTCAGCTTTTCTGTAAGGAAGCTTTCAGATTACAAGTAAAATCAATTGATGTGAGCCCTTGTGCAGCTTCCTCTAAATGTTTGTGTTCAGTTCACTCTTACATTTTCTTTATGCTAAGACCTGTTTAGACAGCCTTTTAGTGAGTGTGATTTCCCTTTGGAAAAGGAGACGACCCAAAAAGGGGAAAAAAAAGATAAAATCATCATTTGCAAGGTAAGTGATGAAAAGGTTAAAAACCTGATCTTCATGTTACACTTCTAGGCTGGATATGTCCTTGCTGCTTTCCTAACACCCAAGTCAGGGAAATCTGAAATAATTGACTATCTCTAGGGGCTAGTTAAGGACTAGCATCATTAACAGGTTTGGCTTTTTCCTCCGATAACTGCAATACTTCTGCTTAATATTGTTTTCTGAATGTAATAGTTTAATGGCATTAAGGACTTGAGATTTGAATTCTGAAGAAGCCGGTGCTTGGTTGCAAAGCAAAACTGCTTAGAACTTGCTTTTTAATGTCCTCAAATAGGAAAAAAAAAAAGGTGCTTCTAGGCTGGGTGGAGTGCCAAGTATTTCTTGTTTTCTTAATTTTATATTGGTATGTCTACAAACATGACCATAAGTTGGTACTAGTTGCTATGAATCAGCTAGATGTTGTGTGTTTTAGTGTAATGAGAATAAAATAATATGAAAGGATGTTAGACTCACATTTATCTCAGTCTGTCCATTGCAATCCATCACGCTTTCTATCAAAATTGCCTGATTCAGTGTTCTACTCTAGAATAGGTGGTATGACTCTTTTTCTTAGCCACTTTCATATCAGTTTTTTTGAATTCTGATTCCTTGATATGAACCTAGTTCATGGTGGTTTATGCACAATTGTAAGTTACAAATGGTCTTGTACGTTTCTGTGAATAATGAAGTCCTATTCTTAAGCTTTCTGTTTCTGTAATAAAGTGATTCACTGGAAAAGACAGGGTTTCTCTCTCCCCATGGAAGAAAATGTGGTTTTCTGTCCTCCTAGAAGGGGAATGCTAGGCAGTATTGCATAGAAAGCTTAGGTGATTAAAAAAAAATGCCCACTTCCTCCAAATCCAGCCTATTACAGATCACAAGAAATTCCTTCATTCTCTGAAAAATTGCATCTCCCACTTTTCTAAATAAATAAGGAGTTTTCCAATAAATTTTGTCTTTTCCTCTCTCTGTTATAAAGTCCAAAAGTCCAGTATGCACTTGATCTGAAGTGCACTACTCCATACCTCAAAGATTTTTTGCCTCTGAAAACAGGACAGATACTGTAGCTACAGTAAAATAAGATTGAATTCTTGTTTAACAAGACTTGCATCAAAATCAAGTTAAAGATACAAATTTAGGTCTGTGCTAGCTTTTCTATCTAGCTGATGTTCAATGATGGCTTTTCCCTGTGTTTCCCACTGTTTATTCCTGTTTCTCAAGGCTCAGCCAATGACTGTGGCTGTCCAACACCTGCACCTGGGAGACTAGAGACAAAATCAGACTGAACAGTCATCTGGGGGAAAGATTTTGGAAAACATGGATACAATCACTCTGTTATAAAATGGGATACACCAAAAAAAAAATCCACATTTGCTGGCAATGTTCATTTTTTTGTCTCGGGATACTTCGCTGCTGGAAGTAATATTAGCAGATAAAGAGGATGGATAGGCATCAGCAAGTCATCCATTTTTTGCCTTCTTTATAAGGAGAAAAATAGATGTATATGGTTATTACAGTACTTAGTAGATGCATAGGAAATTTAAAAAATTATGCAATAGCCATAAGCAATATTTAGATAGGCCTTTCAGAATGTTAATAATTCAACTTTAGAGCAGTGTGTTATAAGTTTCTGCTGCTCCTCTTGTTGGAAAACAGGCCCCAGGAAATCTCCAATTTAAGATGACAATATTCAAGTAATTTAATTCACACCCTCAGTGGTCATTGCTTGATTATGGTGGTCCTGAATAAATACTTCATCTGTTTCATTATTCATAAGTCCTTGAGTGTTTAAAGAGTAAATTAGACTTCTCTAAACAGGCAGCTAATGAACTCCAATGTTGATTTGCTTGAGTAATGACTAAGGGAATTGGAAGGAAAACAAGTTTTACAAAGCCAATTTTTATTATAAATTTGTGAAGTGATATGCTTTGAAATGCACTCAAGAACTCTAAAACAGATTACCTGAATGTGTGGTCCTTGCAAAGAAATGTGATGAAGGGATAGCTGCCCTGCACTCCATCTTTGTGGGTTGCGTGCTGAGATGCTCATTTTGATCAAATAGTTCGCATTAGAATTTCCCTGGTCAAAGGCGTTTCCCAACACACATGCCTGCCTCTTTATTATCAATCTTGCTTGACTGTATTGAGAGCTCAAGTCCCACCCTATCTGCACAATCCCAGAGATGCATTTTAGGTTAATTTTGAAATATGGGTGTCTCTTTTGAGAGGCAAACCTAGCCAAAGCTTGATATTTGCTGAGTGCATGATATCCAAATAAGTAAATTTTATTCCAAATAAGTAATTTTTCAAGAATCAGAATATTTTTTTTTTCTGGAGAATGGAAATAGCAATGTGGTATTCTCTCAGAAAAATACAAATGAAGCAGAACAACCAGTCTCTCCAATTCACGCATAGAGAAGCTGATGCCCAGGTAGTAAGTATTGGTCAAGGAGGAGGAACCAGAGGACCTTTACTTCACATCAATTTTCCAAAATCCTGAGGCTTATTTGTAAGAAAAGAGCCAGGAAATGCTTATTGGTTCAACTTGGCTGTTTCCTCCTACACTGAATTTTGGGGATTTGCAGGTTCTCCCATTTGGCACGAGAAACTTAAGAGCCTGAAAAGCCTTGGCTGCAGCCTTTCTTCCTGGTCACTGTGCCCCAGAGCTTAGGAGCCATGGGCTCACCCTGGAGATCCCCATGCTGCTATGGGGATTTTGGGGTCAAGTTTGGCATTTTGAGCTAGTCCAAGGTGACATCACAGGTATTAGCTCAGGCTCCTCTGTGTTCTTGGTGCATGTAAGCACTGTGACCCTGGTGTTGTAGTCCCAGCAACCAAGAAAGTAAAAAATGAGGCAAATCTCCAGTGAAAACCTGTTTGTGTTGCAGCCGCAATTGTCAATCCTAAAAGAGAATATTTCCAGGAATTTAAAATTATCAGAAAATTATCAATTTGGGATCTTGAGAAGAAACAGAACAACTGCAGATACAAATGTTATCACACATGACCTGTAGTTGCCTCAAAAAGAAAAGTCATTGCAGTTGGCACTAAGTTAACTCAGGAACACTTCCAGTTTTCAGTAGAAATATTTTTCAAAGTTGCATTTCTTTCAACCTATACATGCACATTTCTGTCTCATTGAAGGACTAATCCATGTACCCTATAAAAGTGCTGGTGGTTTGTTTCAATGTCTGCTTTTAAAATCTGGCACATTTGCACTCAGCATGACAGGCTGCAGATACAGTTTGATGCACTCAAAGGAGGAGACAGAACTCACTAACTTGAGAAAGGGCTTGGGAAGAGAAAGCCCAAAGTTAAAGCATGTGAACATTACTTTAAAGGAAAGTACCTGGACTTTTGGGTTTAATATAATGTCACAGATTTCAGTTAGGTGAACAAAAAAAAGTGTGATGAACACTGGTGTGCTTGCAGGTGGGGATGTCTGTTCAGAAGTTTGGAGTAGGAAAATACCAGAGATGGGTGTTTTATAAGTGATCTTTGCAGTCCTGGGCATAGGTCATGAGAAAATTCCATGACTTTCTCCTGACTGCAGAAGCCACTGATCCTACTTGCTATATGCAACACATCTCCTCTCAGAAATGTTTTGCAGGCAGAGATTGTGACTAGGCTCCTAGGTGCTGGAACTTCTCAGGCACATAGCATAAAACTGGAACTTAGTGTGTGTGCATGGTGACTTTACTGTGTCTGGGATGTGTGGATATATCATAATTATAAGGAGCTTGACCATATTGCACATACGTAGTAAATGAAATCTGAAATGTGTTATACAAGAAAATAGCTGCTGTGGGTGTCCTGGGCTTCCACTAATGTCTCTGTAGTCACACAGCTGAAATTGCTTTTGCTTTGTCCTGTCTTAGCATATATTTGGCAGATGAAGAATAAGTACAACACTTCTTAATGTTTACTAATGTGGTCTAAATAAAATAAAACAGGTCTGATATAAAAATAAAATTGCTTTTGTGATAATATATTCGAATGGAAAGGCTTGGATATCCCTGAGCACATGACTCCTTTAAATGCAAATAATTTTGTTTGTAGTTACCTAACGTAGTAATTGATGCACATTATCGGAGAATTTATATTCCTAGAAGCTCAGTTCTGTCTGGGAACATATGAAAACTTTGTTAATATGCACATCTTTTCCCCCAAAGTACTAAAATAAAAACAGGAGTTTTCAACATGGCAAGGTGTAATAAGCTTACACTCAGAAGTGCTAACATTCAGTGTAAAACCTAGTTGATAGAATTAGGTACCTTGGCAAGAAGCATCTGTTACTGTGGGGTAATTTTTACTTTGTGAACCATGGCAGAACATCACCGTTTTGTAACCTTGGAATTGTGTAAATTTTCATGTTTCCATGCCCCCCTGTGCTCCATGGTTTCCCTGTACTGATTGTCCCTCATCTCTGAGCCTTTACTAAGGCAAAAAATAGTTTTCCAATTGTGACTTTCATAAAGTGGGCCAAATTCAAGAAGAGGTTCAATATATGAATGGAAATAAAACTTGCTGATGGTTTTGTTCCATCTCTCAAAATAACAGGATCATAGAATGAAGAGCTGTCAGTCCGTTCTTCTGCCTCCAAGAGTAGGTTGGGTTTTTTTCCGATGAAAGTTTGTCTGATGTCTTCCTAAAGACATCAGTGTTGAAGCTCTAGTTTTCTTGGAAGCCTCATAATCTTTCCTGGGTTAAAGTGAGGACCTTGTATGTCTGGTTCTTATTCCAGTGTCTGAATCCAGGGCTACCATCACTCCTCCATTCTCACTGTCTGACTTGCCTTTGAAATCTTAGACTAGTTGGTGTGTAAACTTCCTTTGATTTTTAGGTGAGGACATTGTGTTTGCTCTTGTTTCTGCTGTACAGCATTGTTTTTCTTCTTTACATTGCATCCAGTAATTTTGAAAGCATTTTTTTATCATCAGCCTCTGGTGAAATGCAGGGATAACTTCCATGCTGGTTTTTATTTCTCACAAATGAGTTTAAGTACTGTAAAATCTTACGGGGAAATTATTGATGCTAATGTGTTTCCTTTCAAATGATGTGAACTGGAGTAAGTTTCTGTAATTCCAGATAGCTTCATCCCGAAAAGCCCAACTCAAAGTGGTTGCATTCTGCCTGTTTATACATATCCTTGTTGTTATTGCATACTACATCTTAAAAATCTAAATCACCTTCAAGAACTGCTGTTGCCAAGGTATTCTGGGAAGCGAGACAAAAAACAGAGTATTTGCTGGAATAGCCTGAAGACCTTTTATCTCACTACTGACTGTAGTATGTGCATTTTTATTATTTCTGTGTTGACTGTTAAGAAGAGGAATTTTTGGTTGTTTTTTTTTTTTTTTTCCAAATGTTCCCAGAAATTTTAGCCTTTGTGTTTGGAGTTTGTTTGGTTTTTTTTTTTTTTTTTTTTTTTTTGTGTTTTGGTTTATTTTTTGTGTTAATAGCATTTCCACTGTGTGTGGTGCTACTTTATAAGGTAACATTTTCATTAATGGTCATTTTCTCTGTGTCTGTACATGTTGTCTGGTATGAGTGCACTGATCTGGGGATTTCTTTTTTTTTTTTCAAGAATTGGCAGCTTTTTGTATGGATAATGGAGAATCTTATGTCAACCTTAGCAATCCGTTAGAGGTGCCATCTGCAAAAATAAAAAATAAAATAAGGCCACAATTCAAGGTCTTTCAAAATTGTATTTCAGTAGATATGTTACCCTTGTGGGGTTGCCAGGGAGTCAGCAGCCTACTAGTCAGATAAGCAGGTGGTCTGGGGGCCAGGGAGGCTGCTATAAAAGCTCCTGGGCCCCTGGAGAGTCCTCTTGGCTACCCCACAGCCAGTGATATTGACTTCTCCTTCAGTTGTTTGGAGAGCTTCTACTGCCTTGCATATCTATGTCTGCTGACTTGGACAGAGGTTAGATTACTTTTTATTCTGGTAGCAGGTTGATATGTTTTGAAAATAAGTAGAGTTAGCTATTTAGAAATAGTCCCTTGGGCAAAATGCGATTGATGCCTTCTGACTGTATGCAGTTGTGAGCTTATAAAAGCTTTTGAAGAAGATCCTCTGTGTTTTGTAAATGCCTCAAGTGTCTTTTTTTAACCTATAAAGGCAGTAAGCCCACAGATAAGGGAGAGCCAAGGAGCATGTGGAGGAGGAAGCTCTAAGTCACTCTGAGATCTAGATCTGTTCTGAGCATTTCCTTTTGGCCTCTTCTGCAACCAGGTTACCAGGCTAGATGGGCCTTTGGTCTGATCTTGTACTGGTATTTGCGTGTGTGCATATATGTATATGTATATATACACACTAATATATACACATGTATATATATACCAATATGCTGAAGTATGACTGAAACTTCTTTATCTTAAAACCAATCCTTTGTAAATTATGTTTTATAAGGGTTTAATTTCTATAGCAATTTAGTTTAAAACTTCAGTTATGTTTTGAAGAGAGTGATTGCATTTGTCTTCCATACCATTCAGAGTCAGAACAGGTTCAAAAGAGTTTACAAATGTTAAGGAGCATCTCCTTCCTTTTCCTGAAGAAGTGTTTAAAGACTGAAATGAGAAAAATTATTCCCTCTAGGGGAAAGACATTCAGCTGTCACCAGTCTTCTGCAGATTTGTTTTGCTTTGCCACTTGCAATGCAGAATATTGTTAAATAGCAAGTAAAGGACTGTGCAGACCCATAAATCTCACAAAGACATTCCTGTGGTCCTGTGTTACAGAAATACTGCTAAATATAGAGAAAAACCCTCTTTGGTGTTTAGAGGCACCGTTCAATGTTGTTTCCTCTGACCCAGTGCTGAGTGAAAGAAAGGGTAAGATGTGAGAAGCAGAAAGCTTTGGAGGGAGGGGAAGTGATGGAGATGTGCTGCTGTTGATGATGTGGGTGGGTAGGCATGGCAAAGTGCATCTCATGAGCTGGGTACAGAAAGAGAAATGAAAGACTTTGTGTAAAGGGTCCTTCTGCTAACTCACTTTTGGATTTAAGGTCTCATAAATGTGACCACTGGAGGATGGGGTAGAAAGCAGCCAGTGTAGCCATGGCTCCAGTACTCTGGGGAAGGAGCTACATCTCTTTTCCATTTACCTTAGATTGCTGCTATAATAATTTGGAGTAGGACTCTGGATTTTGCTCTGTGTAGTTTGTCAAAGCATTGTGGGAAAATGTAGTCTGTTGAGTTCCAACAAGTATAGTTAAACTTTTGGTAGAAGTACTGGGTTCTGTTGATGCATGGAAAAATAAAGTAATGGTGTGTTAAAAATCAACATACATGAGTAAGTCCTTGGACACTGGCATGCTTCACCTACTTAAATTAAGTATTGCAGCACTGAGAGGCTTTCTGTCAGAAACGCTTGCAGAAACTGAATGCAAGGTCAACATCGGTCTCCTCAGTATGGAGCCTAGTGGTGACCTTCCTGCAGTGAAATATTGAAGGAGAAGAGGATCCTTCTGCAAACCAGAGCATTAAAAGGGAAAAAAGAAAAAGTTTTTTAAAAAGGATTTCTGAAAAATTGTTTTCATCTTTTCCTGGTTTAAGCCTTTAGAATCCGTTGTTTTCAGTTTTTTCTCTTAACTATGCAAGGAAGGATGGCATACTTGTTTTTGTCTGAGATGCTCCTTTGCTGTCGTAGTTTTACAGAATGGGGCTTTGTGCAGAATAACTGGCTTTTTTAAATGTCTGCTCCTTGGAGAGCTGCTCTGTGACCTAAGCTTTCTGCCTCACTTCTTCCTTTTTGCTCTCTGCTTTCTCCTGGGCATCTATCTCTGTCTTTCCATTCACTCTATCTGTTCACCTCTTGTTCATCCTTTTAAAGCAGGGGGAGAGTTGAAAAAACTTAGTCTAGGTTTGTATACCTGGGAAGGTGAGTACCAAATATTTAGTGGATTTAGTAGTTAGCATTTGGCCATCATCCTTGCCTCTTCTGGTTTCTTTTTATCCTTACTATGTTTTGATATAGAGTATAAATGCAGGGGGTCAGATTTCTCAAAGTCACATGAGCTGTGTGTGAAGCACTGAGGTGCTTCTTGTGTGGCATTATGGGACTCTGGTCCCATTGTTTGTGAATGTGGAGGGAAGGTAGGGGGGAATGCCTGTGGTTTGTAATGTCCCACAGGACAGGTATGCATGTGCTCTGAACTGATGATGATCCCCAGTGCTGCTGGGATCCCCAGTTAGGAGCTTCCTCTAAAAATATCTTCCATCATATCGCTGTATTGTTTCAATCTGGGGCAGGAGTTGTCGGTGCTAGTTCTCTGTCTTGATGCTGGCTGGGAAGCACTAAGACAAAAAAATGGGTCACATTCACTTACAGTGGACCAGTACTGGTACTGTACTATAAGGGGCAGACGGCATAGTACACAAATTCTTACAGTGGTTCAAGGTGGGAACACTTAAGGTCCATGGGGGAGGACTAGGAGTAAAAGCCTTAAATCTGAGCTTGTCAAGCTCCTAGTTTGGACAAAATAATAAGCTATGTTTTCTGTAGCTGCTTGTAGTCTGTGGTGGCACATGGAGCAGGACAGAAGAAGATGGACCAGAATGGCAGGAGAACAATCTTGAAACAACCTTGGAAACTTCTCAGAGATCCCTACTGATGATGTGAGGATAGAAAATAGGAAATATATAATCCAGGAGGTGGCTTTGTAGAATTATCCTATTTTACGTATGAACCTGCAGTGTGGGTCTGAGTGAGTTCACAGTAATGTTGAGAATTTACTTCTGCAATAAGTTTTTTATATTCCATTTTTTATAATTTATTGCTATTTAATCCATCCTATTCTACAGACATGCATCTTCAAATGCAGAAAGATAAGTTTTTGATCCAGGTTTAACTATGAAAACTCTGTGGAATATTAAAAAAGCAGCTACCATTTCAACTGATCCATATAATGCCTTCCCATAAGAAAATAATCCCTATTTTCAAATTGTTTTTTTTAATGCAAATTTGTCCTGTCTGAAAGAAATGTGGCATAATGCGTGCCGTGTAAACTTAGGAGTCAGCAAGTTAGAGAAGCTATCAGGTGCGTTCAGACGGATCTCAGGTTCTGCACTACTTTCTTAATAATCCTGAGCAGACAGAGTGGGACTGGCACATGGAGACCTTCCTGAATCTCTGATCTTGCCCTGCCTGCTTTGGTTTCTTGAACTTGACCAACAGAAATGCAAGTGCAGAGACACTAATGGGAATGCTATTTACCCTTTGGCAGAAGGTTTATAACAGCTTGGTCTGTTTCATATTGGATTTTCCTGCTCCAGTGAGGATGCCCATCTGTATGTCAGTGCAGCTGCCACTCACTGTCACCACCATCAAGTCTGAGCTTGCCATCTTGCAGCTGTCAGAGGTGCTAGCTTCAATGGCTCTTTACAAAGCCTGAGTTTCTCATTTCTTTAGGCTCCCTATTCTTGCTTTCCGTGCTGGGTTGTTTTTAACTTTTTAATACACTAGGTGTGAAAACCCCCCACTGATTTAGAGTACAGGAGTGATGAGTTTCTTTCCATCTATTGACAGCTATTGTTACTCGCCCTTACTGCAACTCAAAGAGTTAGAGAGTGTGTATGTATATACGTATGCATCTTTTAAGTACCAATTTTTCTTTTCACTTGTCTTTTGGATACCTGATTCTTTCCTTCCAGAGGGGTACTATGCATAATTCTCTCAGGCTAAATACCGTCTGAAAAATTCACAACTGGTGTTCCAGGGTAGGAAATGCTGTGTATGTTTAATGTACATTCCCTGGCATGTAATTTGGACTTGTTATACAGACTCAATTAGTATGCTGAAATGAAAAATACGTTCTCTGTGAACAACAGAATACGACTTTATTGTATTTAGCCTTTTTGTATATCATACAGCTGAAGTAGCTGCTCATGTAATTTGGCAATATTGAAGGCTAATCATGCTGTTGCAGGTGGTTTTATCTTTTTTTTCCAACTTTGAAAGTTAAGAATAACAAGTTTTAGACTGTTCTTGAAGGAAGGGAGAAATACATTTGGATGATAAAAAACTTCAGGCTTCTGTTTCAGACATGCTTCGCTTCAGGCTTCAGCTTCAGCCCTGTAGCTTTTGAGCACTCAGGTTTTTCTGGGATCTGTTTTCTGCACTGAACACAGTCCAAGTAGTACTGATGTGGAAGGCTACACTCTGCTGTTGTGTACAAGAGCCTTGTGAGAATTAAGGTCTGTGAAATTTGTATTTTGCATGACTGCAGAAATAAATTCTGCTTAATTGGTTCCAGTTAGGTACATCTCTTTGAAGCCACTGAGACTGACCATCAATTGTGACATTCCTGGTCCAACTATCAGGCACAAAGATGAGCCTTTGCCTGGTTTGCTGCTTTAGTGGTGTCACTGGGGAGGTGGGACATGCTCCACATGCGTTGAGCTCAGCAAATGCAGAAAGGCAACCCCTGAATGTCTTTTAATTCCCAAAAGTAAATTGCTGCAGATATTATTCTGCTAGAATCCTGTTTTCTGATTAATGTGCCAGCATAAGGGTTATTCCCAGACCAGTTATAATTCACTCATCCTTTAAAAAAGGGATCAGCCAGAACATTCATCTAAAATAATCCCAAGTTATGTCTAAATCATTTAATAAGCAAGTCCTCACTGAGCACTGTGCATCTGCTGTCTTTAGGAGAGCATGAACTGCAAATTCTGTATTTCATGGCTTTTGCACCCAAGTCCATTGTAGTGTCCTTCCCATAGAAAGATCACCTTCTGCAGAGACTGATCTGTAAACACAAACTTTTCCCTATTATTTTAGTCTAATGAAGATTTTCAGCTTCTGGATTCCTCTCAAAAGGATAATCTAGTGTAGAACTATTGTTATAATATTTGCAGTGCTCTGCAATTTTTATTTTTGTTGTCTTGTTTTGTAGGTACTTGTATAATTTCCAACAAGCTCAGATAATACTTCTGAGTAAATGTCATTATTTTCAGAAAAACAGTATTATACTTGACAATAAGAGATCTTTCCTCTCTTGTGCAGTCTGTTGGTTCCTGGCTTTTTTGTTGTTTTTCTAACTAACAACTTGCTTGACTTTGATTCCTTAAGACATATTCTGTACTAATCCCTTGAAAATCTGTACAATCTTTTCACAAGACACCTCAGTCATCAGTCAGGCTTCAGTGAAGGTGGAAAAGTAGCCAAATTGTGGTATCCACACAAGATGAAAAGCTGTTCTTAAAATCTACTTGTGTTGATGTGCAATTTAACTTTCACATCAGTCTTTTTTCAATTAGGCAACATCTTTAACCCTCAGCAGACTTTGACTAAACCCTCGTCCCCCTCAATAGTGTAAGGTTGAACCTCTAATATAATTACAGAAGAAGGAATGTAACTTTTATAACAAGTACAAGATTTCACTTTAGCTACAACATTCAGCTTCTGCCTGTGAAAAAGATTACACAAGCAAATTGTTTAAACTGATTGTATTAATGTGTTGCAAATATCAAGGGATGCATTTGCTTTTGTGCTCGTGTGTATGGAGAGTTAATGGACAAACTGTTGATGCAGTCACATCGAACTGCATGTATTCAGATTTATTGTTATGCGTTATGTCCCTGGCATTTTAGGCCGAGGACAGAGACGGGATGTAAGGAACAAAATGATAGATCTCTAAAGGGTGGAAAGAAAAAAGATTTATGATGCCAGATTCTTTGTAAATTAGAGGAATAATACGTTCAGGCTGGTTATTGAAAGGTTATTTGCAAACTGCTCTCCCTTGAAGAGAGAGTACAAGTGCCTCATGAATATCTGAACAAAACCCAAAAAGAAGTCCATTCTTAAGAACAAAAGGATTGTTGTGATCCCAACAAACTAAATAGAAGTGCTGTGTTAAATCAAGCAGATTGCTGTTTATAGAGTGCAAGGGAGGAAAGTTGAAGGATATGCAGAATTCAAAGCAGTGGGGCCAGTTAAGTAGCAGTGGTTTACTAGAGACTATGAAATTTGTCATCAAATCAAAATTTTAAGTTGTTGTTTTTTTTTTTTAAGTATGTAGTAGGAATCACTTAATCTTAGGTTCATTAAAATTTGAAGTTATTCAAGCTCTTTAGTTCTTGCAGAAGGCTGAGTTTGGCAGAAATCAGTGTCCTGAAAACTAGACAAGGGAGGATAAAGGCTCCTTGAACAAAGAGCAACAAACCATGGTGTATACAGCCTATACTGAACCAAAAGTGCCTGCAAAGGCCAGGTGGTAAAATAACTGGCTTATGTTTCTGTAAGGACGATACAACCACTATTGACTTGTCTCACTGTACTTTCCTGTTTATGTAGATGTTGCATTCTAAAATGATACTATTTTTGCAATCCTTAACATGTGGAAAGTGCTTTCCATATTAAGGCCCTTGTGTCTTGCCGCTTCCAAATATACACTCTGCCACGAGGAATCTGTGTGCCTTTGAAATATGAAATTTTCCTCTGATTACTGGTATGCAATTCATGGCACAGTATTTGTTACCTTCACAGGGAATGGCATGGCCCCACAGACTATTTTATTAGCAGTCATAGCTCTGCCATGGTTATTGGTCTGATTCCTTTAGCATGGCATATGCTGCATTTCTTGACAGGCAGTGCAACTCAATGTCCAAAAGTAATTTTCCTTTGCTACTGTTATCTGTTATATCAATCAAGACCTTCTGTTAGATTATATTCATAATTTTGAGTTTTCTATAAATGAGGGACCAGATTTCATTCTAGGGTAGTCTTGTTGTTTATTTGTTTTTTTGGGTTGTCTTTTTTTTTTTTTTTAATAATTTTCTGAGGCAAGAAATAAACCCTTTTTATATATCACGATTGCTTAAGCCTCTGAAAGCAGTGTATTGGTGGGCAGCTGCAGTAGCTCCATGTCCTTGTAACTTATACTATGACGCCCCTTTGATTCTCATGGACTTATTAGTCTACAGCATGGATGAGAAGACAGAACCTGTTGCTGCTTTTTCCCTCCCCTATTTCCTAATTATCCCTTGCAATTTACTTTTCCACTACTTTCACAGCCCTCTCCTATTCCTTTTCCTGTGTCATTTGGTTACTTCAGCTGCCCCAATTCTTCCATCCATTAAAATCTTGCTTTTCTCATCAAGGATTTGTGTATAATATTTTCCGTAAACACCAGCTTTGCTATGTGCAGGTGACCTTTGCTGAAACACCTAGTGCTGTGCTGTTTACAGGTGGAAATTGCAGATTTTTATTTCCCTTGAGAGCCATTTGAATGGAGGTGTAGAACCTTTCGGTGGGGTCAGTGGTGGTGAAAATGTAGCCAGAACTTAGATTTTGTCTTTAGGTTAGAGCAAGAAGGCTAGAAAAAAAATCAAGACAACTGAAGCCATTATGGTGATTGTGATGTTTGTTACCTTGTTGTCTTTTTTTTTTTTTTTTTTCAGGGAGACTTTTCTTGGGGTAACTTTTGTTCAATTGACTTCAAACTTGGGTTGCTGACTTTTCTTAGCATCATCATTGAGGCCCAATAATGAGAGCAATACATAGAAGCTGGTGGATTTCTTAGAGAGAAATTGGTAGCTAGACATAAGCACTTGGAACTGTCGCAGGGGTGCTAATCAGCTTGTTTTTCCTGGGAAATCTTCTTTACATTAAAAATAGTGGTGGTCTCTCAAAAGCTGTATGCCAGCTCAAGCTAGTGAGTCATAGTATAATTGTGTAGATGGTATTGCAGAAGAAATTATGCTGACAGCCATAAATCATCTGGGTAGCGACTGTGTTTCCCATGTGGTTTAAAGGGTATTGCTACTATAGCTTGAAACCAGTCTTTGGTGCAAAGTTACATGTTTGGCAGTATTTCTTCCCATCATCTCTAACATGTTATAGTAAGTAGTTAAAAAATAAGCAGCTGAAAAACTCATTACTTATTATGGCTGTAAAGCAGTTTTTTATATTTAAGACCAATAAGTAGTTTTACTGTTCTATGCAGAAAAACCATCATCCCAACGTGGATGGGCCCAGATGAGTATCTTTATACGGAGTTGCTGTTGTTATAGAGTGAATGCATAAAGAAATTTTATTCTGCACTTTGGAATGAATTATTTGGACTCAATACAGGAGGTTACACGTTAAATATTTTTAACTAATTTAAATGTTCTGCAGCTAGTGATCATGGATTTTCACTGTGGATGAACTTCAGCAGAGATAATTTCTTTTAATATTTTGATGTGATGATAACTGGGTAGTGTTCATTTTTCAGAAAAATGAAATCTTAAGAGAAGTGTTAATAAGTACTGTGCATGCAAATCTAAGGCACCAGAGTGTAATGTTTAGGGTAGTTAGTAATGCTTGACATTTGGAAAGTGAGTTGGAGTGTTTTACACAGGAAATAACATACATTGTGGGTACTGTGAACTGACTAATGGAGCTGTTAGGCAAGACTTCTAACTGACAAGATGGAACAAGAAAATTAAAAAGCATGTTATACATGTTGAATAGATGGCTGGACTTAAGTACTATGTTTACATGGTTTTTGTATGTTTGTGCTGCAAATCCAGTTTTTCAGTTGCAGAGCAACTCAAGGTATAAACACCCTTTTTGCCTAGAGAGCTTTATGTAATTTTTCTTTTATTTCCTCTCCCCTCTTTGCTCCTGTTCTCCCCTCCTTGATGTGTCAACTCTTGCTGTAGAAAACTTATTCAGGTTTGTTGTTATTTCAGTGCTATTTGTTTGATGTGAGATTGGGTGATTATTGCTCAATGGAGAAAAAACTCATAATTTTAAAGATAGCTGTATGTAATGGGTCTCATCATCAGCTTAATTTATCGTGTATTGCAGCTGCTTCTGATGTTGTCTGAAATCTCTTCAGTGTCAAAGGTAGTTTTTCATTATAGATAATAAGGTTCAGACTTTTTAAACATCATTCAAAACATAAAATACAAGGAGCCCTAGTCAGAAAACAGTATTTTTAGCATTGCAGTTATTATAAAAAATACATAAAACTGTAGATGCCAAAATAAATTTCTCCCTTGTGTGTTTATTGTTTTTACAGGCACTATCCTGGTTGACAATATGCTGATCAAAGGGACAGCAGGAGGGCCAGACCCCACCATTGAACTCTCCTTAAAGGACAATGTAGATTACTGGGTGATCCTCGATCCTATCAGACAGACATTATACCTAAATAGCACTGGCCGAATTCTGGACAGAGATGTAAGTTTTGGGTTTGCTGTTTGTTTGGGCTTTTTATTCCCCATTAACATTGATTTCTAAATCTGTGAGTGCTCATAGACTGTAAACACAAGATCTGCTAGAGTATAATAGCTGCATCTATCTATTGTCCCAGATGGATGTGAACAGAGTTAATTTGATTCTTTATTAGGACTTCTTGGGTGCATGAAGAAACTTGACTGTGTGTACAATTATTATATGTGCATGAGCACAACAACAAAGGCCAAAGAAATAGACATGTGGGTTGGCAGAAATATACATATTGAAAGAAACTTGACTTGTTTACTGAATTAAAAACATTTTTATACTGGTTTGCTGCTTTTGTCTGGAAGAAGTACTGCTTGCCTCATGTCCCGTGACACTTATTAAAAGCCTGCTTCATCTCTATATATTGGCATATGAGGTGTGAGAGAGAGCAAAGGAATTATGAATATTACAGTTCACTTATAAGGTTTGACATACTCAGTAGAGGCTATGCTAGTTTAGATTCCTTTTCTAAGGCAGCATGAAATTCGTGTGATATGCCCATTCTGAGTAGCATTAAAGAAATAGTGCCAGGCTAAGTTTGATTTTTATAAAAAGAAATATTAAAAACACAAAATACAAGGAGTGTTCTTATCTATGCTAATTTCATTGAAGAGAAACATTTTAAAAATCGAGACATTTTATCACAGTGTTGTAGCATTGCTGCAATTCATCAGAATCTGAAAGGAATATTGACTCAAAAGTGACTGTAATCAACATGGAAAGAGTGCTTTAAAGATCAGGTCCCCTCGGGGTGCATGAATGTTTGTTTTGTATTAGCTTGATTGATTAATTTGTCTTCTCCATGTGTTTTGAGATATATCCAAAAGTACCAGAAACAACATGTAATTTTTCTTCATTTACATTTTTAGTTTCAAATTGCTAATTGAATTCAGCTGTTCTTAATTTAGTTTTAATTCAGAAGCTGTTTTCATATGTGAAGCAAAGGTATGCAACACAAAACATGGCAGAGGGGACATAGTGACAAAAGAATTCTCAAAGCATCAGCAAAGAAGTCGTCATTTCCTCAAGTGCGAAATGGCTGGCTGCCTTTGAGGAGGCAGACATGCTGGAACATGTTTGGCTTTTCAGTTTTGTTTTGAAGTCAGAGCAAAATGCAAGAGCCCGTAATGCAAGGTGAGGCTTAAGAACCACTCTTAAGAAATGTAAGGTCAGGTCTTCACCAGCCCACACACCTTTTCATATCCATATGGCAATAGGAAACTGAAGTAATTCCTGTTAGATCAGTGCTAATTCTTATTTCAGTGGCCCTTTTAGTGACACTTTTCTGTTTACAGGTTCATCTGAGCTGCTTAATCCAAATCTAGGTGCTTTACCAAAACAACCTTGTCAATTTGTTTGATTTTTGTTACTAGCAACAGCCTGACTAAACTCACAAATACTTTACATTACTTGAATACCTGTGGATGCTTCACAGTGACTTTCTTTGCAAGTTGACTCGGGTTGCAAGGAAACAAGTGGAGGGTGCACATTTTCTTAATCATATCTAGGTAGCATTTGTGGTTTTACATTATGTAGAGGTAATATTGGTGTTTTTACATTGATATTTAAGGGACTATTTCCTCATTTTTTACTATGAACTGTAACACTTCTCATCCCTGTACTGTAGTGCTGGGAAAAATTACACATTTGTGTTTAAGTTTAGTGGTATATGAAAAGAAAATGTGAGATTTAAGGTAAAAAAACAAACCATGTATAGAGTGAAAATGTGAAATTTATGTAATGGATTTATCTAAAGGCTGTTCCCAGCATTCAAAACCAGAATTGTACTTACCACTAAAATGCAAAATCAGTCAAGTGTGTGCTCTTTTTTTTTTATTTTTTAATAAAAATAACCAAACCACCAAAACTATTTTTCTCATCTTTCAAGTTGAAACTATGCGAAACTTAGTAGTACCACTAACATCTGGGGTTTTATTAAGCTGAACCTTAAAATTCAATTTTTTATTACAGAGCAAAAATTGTAGTCTGATTCACAAATGGTGAATATACAATTGCATTCAATATATTTGGATACTCTTCCCATTTT
This sequence comes from Ara ararauna, assembly GCA_028858755.1. Classification (NCBI taxonomy): domain Eukaryota; kingdom Metazoa; phylum Chordata; class Aves; order Psittaciformes; family Psittacidae; genus Ara; species Ara ararauna. The sequence continues at coordinate 46,687,403 of CM054381.1, forward strand.
TCTCTCTGATGTGCCCACTTGTCAACTCCCTGCTGATTCAGTTAGCCTGATCCATTCTTTTTTTATTACTTTTCTTGCAAGAAAATCTTATTAGATTCCATTGATTGATTTTACTGAGAATGACAGTATGTTTTCCAAACAAAATCGGGTAAAAAGAAAATTCCAGACTTTTATTCCAAAACTTTAACTACTTAGGAAGGATGAATAGTAATAAATCAGAACTGAAGGGAAAAGGAACTGCTAAAAGGTGTTGGGATAGTTTGTCCCAAGTACCATAAATTATTTGTTAAATTGTGCCATTATGTGTTTACATTTATTGTCTATAAATGCCTAGATGGAGTGTTTGTTTAAAGACCTGATTTTAAATCTAAGCATTGACCCAGCAGAAGTGGTACAAGTGTTAAAGTAATGTTGGTCCTGTACCCTGTCATATTTTGTCAAAGGTGACAAACTATTATTTAATAGGTTCTTGTGACAAAGACCAAACATGTATTTTACACATCTATCTAATTACAACTAATTATGTTTTTCTTGTCCATTGCTAATAAATCTAGGTAAACTTATTAGCATTTGAAGTTTATTAAAGGTGGTCTAAAAGCTCTTTGATCTTTTGTGAAGAATGCCAGCTTAAAAAATAAATGGAAATGAGAATGTTTGAGGCTTAATTTAAGTTACAGATATTTGGCATTTTCAATCCCAATATTAATAAACCAGAGGTTATAATGTGTGGTATTTGCTAGGTATCTTTATAAAAATGTATTTTCACTTACAGCCTCCAATGTCCATTCAGTCCATTGTGGTGCAAGTCCAGTGTGTTAACAAAAAGGTTGGCACCATTATCAACCATGAAGTGCGGATTGTGGTGAGAGATAGGAACGATAACTCGCCTCAGTTCCAGCAGCAGCAATACTATGTGGCAGTAAATGAGGTCAGAACCACTTACCTTTTTCTTTTTCTTTCCCTTTTGTGTGGTGTCATTGCTAAATACCAGCTTTTGGTTCCTACACTTCTCATTTAAAAACCCAGTAAATTCAGTTGGTTTAAAATACCTTATATTTGTATTGCTTCAGAAAAAGCACAAACAGTATGCTTCAGTTTTTAATGTTAGCTGTTCTTTCTTTCTTTCTCTTAATACAAAGACAAGCATGCTTTCCATCAGGATGCTTGTAAATTGCAGAAGACACTAGAATCTGAGTGAAATCTCAGCAAGTGAAGCATTGTTTTCTGTTAAATTTACAAAATGTTTTGCTGTATTATGCAGTTATATCAACAAACCTGGAAGTAAACCAAATGTGTTTATGTAAATCAAATAGTTCAAAAGGTTTGAATAAACATATTGAAGCTTGGCAAAGTGCAGTATTGCTTAATGCTGTTTCTCTTTATTAAATGATGCCTGTGAATGAAATCCTTTTGCTTTATTTTCTTTATGGAATAGAGAGTTGTGGATTGGACTTCATATTATTTGAAGGAAAAAATGTTTTTTGAGCTGGTTAAGTTCTTTTTATTCTATTAGGGATTAAATAATCTGCTAATAATGGGTGCAAATGACCTGTGTTTTCAGTAAGTTAGTATCCTGGAGCTTTAGTAATAAGAAGTGGAAGTGGGAACTTACCTGCAGAAGTAGTGATATATAGACACAGAGGGAAATTGATAGATGGGTTTGTCTTTTAAAGGTAAAGATTGAAAGAATTACAGTTGCATTTATTAAAACAAAGCTGTTAAATACGTAATGAGCACTGAGTCCCTGTTGGGGTATGGTTTTGGGTGGCTTTTTTCCTGTGAAAGAGAGTAATTGCTTTTATGTTGAGTGATTTTAATAGAATTGATTTACTGTTTAAAAAAAAATAATAATTTTTCATAGTTTTGTGTGTTTGGGAGATTCAGCCTTTCAAGTGTGTCTCCATATATAACCCCCATTTTCAAGAAGGGGAAAATGGATGAGCCGGGGAACTACAGACCACTCAGCCTCACCTCTGTGCCTGGCAAAATCTTTTTAGCAGATTCTCCTGGAAGGCATGCTGAGGCACATGAAAAATCACAAAGTGCTTGGTGACAGCCAGCGTGGCTTCACTAAGGGGAAATCCTGCCTGACCAGTCTGGTGGCCTTCTATGATGGGGCTACGGAGCTGATGGACAGGGGTAGAGCAGTTGATGTCATCTACCTGGACTTGTGTAAGGTGTTAGACGCTGTCTCACATGACATCCTTGTCTCTAAGTTGGAGAGACATCAATTTGATAGGTGGACCACTCGGTGCATAAAGAACTGGCTGGATGGTCGCACGCAAAGAGTTGTGCTCAATGGCTCAATGTCCAGCTGGAGCCCAGTAACGAGTGGTGTCCCTCAGGGATCAGTGTTGGGACCGGTCTTGTTCAACATCTTTGTGGGTGACATGGACAGTGGGATTGAGTGCGCCCTCAGCAAGTTTGTCGATGACACCAACCTGTGTGGTTCGGTTGATACGCTGGAGGGAAGGAATGCCATCCAGAGGGACCTTGACACACTTGTGAGTTGGGCTGATGCCAACCCTACAAAGTTTAACCATGACAACTGCAAGGTCCTACACCTGAGTGGGAGCAATCCCAGGCACAGCTACAGGTTGGGCAGAGAAGAGATTCAGAGCAGCCCTGAGGAGAAGGACTTGGGGGTGTTGGTTGATGAGAAAATGAACATGAGCTGGCAGTGTGTGCTCGCAGCCCAGAAAGCCAACCGTATGCTGGGCTGCACCAAAAGCAGTGTGAACAGCAGGTTGAAAGAGGTGATCCTACCCCTCTATTCTGCTCTTGTGAGACCTCACTTGGAGTATTGTGTGCAGTTCTGGTGTCCCGAACATGAAAAGGACATGGAACTGTTGGAAGAAGTCCAGAGGAGGGCCATGAGGATGATCAGGGGACTGGAGCACCTCCCATATGAAGATAGGCTGAGAAAGTTGGGGCTGTCCAGCCTGGAGAAGAGAAGACTGTGTGGAGACCTCCTAGCATCCTTCCAGGATCTGAAGGGGCCCTATAGGAATGCTGGGGAGGGACTCTTCATGAGGGACTGTAGTGATAGGCCAAGGGGTAAAGGGTTCAAGCTTAAACAGGGGAAGTTTAGATTGGATATGAGGAAGAAATTCTTTACTGTCAGGGTGGTGAGGCACTGGAATGGGCTGCCCAGGGAAGCTGTGAATGCTTCATTGCTGATGGTGTTCAAGGCTGGGTTGGACATAACCTTGGGTGGCATGGTTTAGTGAGAGGTGTCCCTGGCCATGGCAGGGGGGTTGGAACTAGATGATCTTAAGGTCCTTTCCAGTCCTAACTATTCTATGATTTTATGATTCTGTGATCAGTATATTGTTCTACGTGACCAAGCATATAGTGATATGTGGATTATCTTGTAAGCCCCAGGTAAGTAGTGGAAGAGGGTTTTTTATGAGTTTACCCTAACTAAGCCAACTGTATGAAAGAAAAAAAAGTCAAACCAAAAACAAGCCCCAAATATTGTCTGTGAAGAGAGACCTGAGGTTGAGATAATGGTATATAGGTTTTTCTAACAGTAAGGTCTCTCTTCTGATGACACTTTCTAAGTAGAAATTATTTCTCTTCAGACAAATTTGGTAATCCATCTGCTGGTGTTTCTTACCACCAGAATTTGGGGTCACAAAACACCATCTGTATCAATGTCAGTAAAGCCCTCCTTATGTTTTTAAATTGTTTTCAAGTTGGCCTTTACATGGTAATTGTAATTCCTATGTTTTTGCAGACTTGTTACAGAAGTGCCTTCTGGGCTTGAGTAAAAGTGACATAAGCATTAATCTGAAGTGCCTGTATGAGCTGTGATGCAGGTCCCGGATCACTTCCACATCCTGCATAATTTTTGCAGTAAAACTGAAGGCAGGTAGTGCATTGGTGCTGTAATACTAAGGAAGCAAGGATTTTCCATAATTGAAAATTTCAAGAGACAGAGTGAAAAATGCACCATTTAAATTTATGTTAAAAGATTCATCAATGTTCCAACTACATTCAATCACTTTTTTGCATTATTTGCATTGGGCAAAATACAGTGTTGCTTTTTCCACCAGTGGCAGTCCTGATTTAATTAGCTGCTTTGTTTAATATTATCATTGTTATGCTTATACCTTCTGACATGTCACTGCTTTGCCCTTCAGCAGTACCCAGTGGGTTAATGCTCTCATTAATTAACAACAACAAAAAAAAAGTCCACAAAGCTTCTCAGACTTTCTCAAAGATTTTAGTGAGCGATTATATTTTCTAATGGTAGTTTATTCTGCTAGTAATTGGCACTGCCTCTAGTTAATGTAACTGCAAGAATGCACTGTACTAAGGGGGTTGTGGTTATTTTTTGATTACTTCTCGTCTTATGGGCTTAGTTTGCTTGTAAACTAGAAAGTATAGAAATTTCTCTGACATAAGTAATATAAAGGAAATCAAAGTACAAGTGGACTTTCTTATTTGCAGCTACCATACATGTGAGCATCAGAACTAATTTTTTTTCTAACCAGGAAATTTTGACCATGTCAATTTGAGTACTTACTTGTTCAGGTACTTTACAGGGTTGTACTTGACAGTTTGTCTTATCAGCTGCCATGCCTTTCTCTGGTTGTCCTATATGGAATGAAGAACATACACACTATGCTTTTATAACCATACTACAGTCCCTGGTGCTTGCACAAAACATTAGGTAGACTTCCCACACATATTATTTAACCCATCTACATGTACACAGTAAGTCCTGTTCTAGCCAGCTCGACAGTTGTGTGCTCTGTCATGCTAGTTAAATCTCCCCAAAAGCACCATTCTTCTGTATACGTCTATGATAAGGAAATCCTGGGCAAATATATCCCAGGCTTGCAATTACCACAATATTTTTTTTTTTTGTTTTTAAGGGGTTAAACTCTAGGGCTATGATTTTCCCAAGTAATCAAAACTATTATATAATTGCTCTGTAATATGAGACAAATAACTGTAGCTAGATTTTACATTATTAGGTGATTTTTCAGTTTCAGAGATGTCAAGGGGTAAAAGTATATTTTTGAGAAATAGAATGTATTTTTATGTCAAGTATTCGTTATATTTCAACTGTCCACAACATTCTAAAATTAATTTGAAAAAGAAGCTGAGGGTAATTATAATACCAACATAAATGGTAGTTTCACACAATTGTTTTCCATTTGCACATGAAAAAACATAGTTTAAGCCCATATTTTTCCAGAAGGCTTAGAATGAGATGGATTTGGTTCAGTAGTGTCTGTTTTGGTTTACACCAAGTGGTATCTCAATTTTTTGTACTTGATTGATTGATTGGAAAAGGGGAACATCTGCACTGAGTTAGACAAAAAGCTCCCCTAATACAGTGTATTTTCTCTCTCAGTGGCCCTTGCACATGCTTAAAGAAGAGCATAAGGACTGGGAAACATGAAGTGATGCTTTCCTAATGAGCTCCACCGAAGCTCCAGTCACTTGCAGTTGTAAAATATATTAGACCACAGGCAGTGTATATAACAGTTCTTGACCAATTAGTTCTTTCCCATTTGCTTATAATTTTATATGTTATAGAATCATAGAATAGTTAGGGTTGGAAAGGACCTTAAGATCATCCAGTTCCAACCACCCTGCCATGGGCAGGGACACCTCCCACTAAACCATGCCACCCAAGGCTATGTCCAACCTGGCCTTGAACACCCCCAGGGATGGAGCATTCACAGCTTCCCTGGGCAACCCATTCCAGTGCCTCACCACCCTTACAATAAAGAATTTCTTCCTCATAGCCAATCTAAACTTCCCCTGTTTAAGTTTCAACCCGTTACCTCTTCTCCTATCACTACAGTCCCTAATGAAGAGTCCCTCCCCAGCATCCCTATAGGCCCCCTTCAGATATTGGAAGGCTGCTATGAGGTCTCCACGCAGCCTTCTCTTCTCCAGGCTGGACAGCCCCAACTTTCTCATCCTATATTAAAATCCTTAGTGCAAGAAGTATTGATTAATTTGTATCAGACTCTTACATGTTGTCACAGACATCTGTCACAGCATCAGATGTTACATGGGTGTAAGTTCAGAAATACCATGGTAACATTTACTTGATTTGCAAAGCCACCCTTCAGTTTTAGGAGCAGAGAATTTTATCATTAACACCTATTTGTTGATGTCTTGGTATTTCCAAGTGGTAATACTCCCTTCAGTCTGTCTTCTACCTCTAGGTTCCTCCTCAAGTGCCTGAACAAGAACAAAGTAAATTCCACGCCTTAAGGCAAGCTTTCCACATCCTTCAAAATATATGCATTCATTAATCTAGTAACTATGTGATTTCTCTTGTGAAAAAGAGGTCTCTCCTCTCGTTCCTTACTCAAGGTGTTGCATAGCCTTTTTCATCATGTCTTGTCTCATCTCTGCCTGAGATGAGAAATACCATAATTTCTCACCCTACTGCTTCAAATATCTTCATCTGGATCCAAAAATCCTAAGAAATTCCTATACATAGATAGTGTCTGTAACATTTGGATCTATTCTGCATGTTGTCAACCAACCCTTAGGGGGATTTAAATGTTTTTTTCTGTTACTCGCATACTTCTACATGTAGAAGTAGACATGGGTGAGGTGATCCAAAATTAAAACATGCAGAGAACTTAATGTTTCCCTCCAGTGCCTGTGTGCTTTGAAAATGTGTCTTTTACATTTAAGTATTATTATTACATATTTATTGAAGAAATATTTTTTTCAGGATGATCTTAATTATTCTGTTAATTGTATGGGCTTGTCATATGTAGCTGCAGTTGATGGAGACTATAATAACAATTGTTTGATTTGGTGTCTTTGAGTAGCACTTCCAGTATTCATAGAAAGTTACAGTTAAAATTTGTTTTAAAGTTTAGCTTTTTAGTTTAAAGCCTAAAATAGAGTGTCTGTTTTCCTAAGATAACCACCTTTTAAGCAAAATATTATTATTTAAGCATTTATGAATTAAATAGCTAATTTGAGTTAATAGGGAACAAAGCCCTGCTGGGGTTGGGGAGCAAGCAAATGAAACACCCTACATGTATATGTGTGTACATATGTGTTTATGTGCACATTTGCATGTATTCACATGTACGTATAAACAGTCTTCATTCTCCCTGGTCCTCAATAGTCATAGCAGGAGGCTAATGCAGACACAAAATAACCATCTGCTTAAGATTAACTGGCATTTTGTGCATTAGCTATAGTCAAGAAAGTGACATTGTAATTAAACTATTTACTTTTTATAATTGGGTTATGAAAAGGATTTGGGGCAAAATTCAGAAAACTCCTAATTAATGCTGTTCTGACATCTGAAGTAACTAAGCTGATCATCACTATTGGGCTGCTGCCGCGCATAGCGTGCCACAGAGTCTGTGCAAGCACTAGGACAGAAATGGGCTCATATCCTTCATGTCACATCTGGCCCAGTGTCACTGCCCTATCAAGAGTGTGGGGTTTCAGGTTCTGTTTCTGTTTTCGTCTTTTTTTCTTCCTTTCCACTTGCTGCTAGGGCATCCATGTTTGTGAGGCTGGGACCTCTGTCTTTAGTACATAGCAGGCTCCAGCATCACCAAGAGCTTAGTGCAACTCTAATGCAATAGCCCATTTTGGGTAGCACTCTGAATGGGTGCTACCATTTAGGAGCAAGTTTCCTTTTTCTCTTGCTAATGCTTTTTCAAAGCAAAGAATGTGAGTGGCTCGGCGAAAAGCAAATCCAACTGCTATTCACAGCATTATGAATCTCCGCATATAAGTAAAAGTGAGTTAAGGTATCAACCTTAACATTTTTATGATAATTAGAAAGACTCTGTAGGCTTATTTCCTTTCCTTTGTTTTCTGTTTTATATACTTTTATAAAAATGTTGCATCGTATTTATTTAGAAAAAAATCTGACAAAATTGCATTACTCTGGGGCTAAATTTGACCATGAATATTCGTAATTTAAAGATATGAGTTACTTCAGTATGTTGAAACAAAGCTCTATAGTCGGGTTGAAATTCAGAAGAATTATGCAACTCAGTTAACGTTCTACAAGTGAATCGGTAGTATTGCCGAGAGGGTTTTAAAGACATGTAACCTAATACAGTGACTAGAAACCAAAATCTTTTACTGCTGAGGCACAATTGTTGTTGTCTGTGTTTTGTGTTAAACACAATTTTATCTTAACAGATTTTGTCTCAGCTAAATGCAACTCTTATTCTGCCTTGCCTGGGGTTTATAAGACTGACTTTTTCTGCATTAGTTTTTCATTTGAGCCTTGGTGAACTCCAGCACATTTCATAACAGGTTTTGTTTGACATGGGAGTGGAGTTACTAGAATACTGTTTGAAGTCAGTATTACTTTCTTAAATATGCATAACCTTATAACTGCTTATTAACCAAAATTTTAGTCTTCCTTTGCTTTTTTGTTTTTGGGTTGTTTTTTTACCCCTCAAGATGGCAGAGATGGGAATCCTTTGCAAAATGAGTGTTTCTTGAACCTCAGTTGTCTTAAAACTTTGGCTATGGGCTGTTGAAAATTATCACATATGCTGTATTTTCATTTCTTCTGGTATAATTACTCTTTTTTTTGTGGTATTGAAGTAATTAATCTCTGCAGATAGACATCATCAAAAGAATATTAGCTCAGAATGATTAACTGTAAGTCTTTGCTGTCCTCTTTGGGGCCACTGTGAAAAATTACTCATTTTTAACTTTGTAAATAGGCAATAATAGGAAAAGTTATTTTACAAATGTTTTATGGAACTGTTGAACATTTGTATCTGCATCTAGAGTTCTAATAGACATAGATCATGTTTAAGGAAATCTTTAAGCATTTCAGCTCTTGACTGTGGAAGAATAAGATTTATTGTGTACATTTCATCTCTATTTGTTTAATTGCATTCTTTTAAAATCTTACTTGTTACTTGTCATCATGGTTCTTTTTTACCACATTGAATTCCCACAAAGATTATTATCCTCAGGCTGACATTAATGCTCTCAGAATTTTTGTTTACAGTTCCTAACCTTATCTCTCGCATAAGGTAAGACAGTCAGCATGGCTCAACAGGTTAACTATGTAACTTCAGTTTCTTTCTGTAAGAGATACTGAGATTTAATATGGAGAAATCAAAATTCCTCTCCAAGGTATTCTCTGAAGTAGGCATGCCTAGTGGGAAGGAGATAAGTGGGGCTGTACAGATAGTTCAAGCAACACTTTCTGGAGACGTTTTTTGGGTCCTTCTGAAGGGTAGAAAAGTAAAGGAATGGGGAACCCCTCCACAGACATGTTTCCAGCTTCCCCCATCTCCCAGAAGACTTGGCAGGTGGAATATTTTTTCAGAGAATGAGCAGAGTTGGAAACTGTGGGGAAAGCAGGTGCTGTGTACAATCTCTCTGCTACAGATTGGCATAGGCATAGTGTGGAGTGGTTTGAGCTCTAGGTAAGCCTTTACTGCCTAGAGAATGTGTATCTACTGGTTTCAGAAATTATGTTTATCTTATAGCATGTGATACAAAACTATCTTGATGTTCTGCTTTTTGCCAATGGCAAAAATTGATTAGCCAGTTTCTTCTGCTCAAATATGCATTTATTCAAATGGCATGCCATTTTATGTCTGTGAAATCAAACCCAGGCTTTCAGCCTGCTCTTTTAGCTTTTGGATACATGTTTCAGATACCTCCATAATATTCACTAAAACAATTGTCTTTCATTTCCATGTTACTTTTCTTCATAGAAATGCAGTTCTTCATGGGCTGCTCACATAGTAAGTAATCCTTATTTAAGTAAGAACAGTGGGATTGTTCATGTTGATAAAGAACTATATATGTACATATATAATCTATGTACAGTCACATTTTATAAGGTGAACTGAGTTCTAACAGTGAAGTGAATTGTGACAACATTCTGTTAGAAAGCCCTCACAAATTACGGGTAAAACTGATACTGCTAGCTAATGGTAAATCATTGCAGCGTTGAGATCTCAGTGTAAAAATGTTGTGTAGCTTTGAATGCTCAGTTTCTCTCTCAAATGATTAAAGGTAGAGTTTAAGATATTTATTTAAGAGCTCATCTGAGTTTTTCCAGAGGCTACAGTAATGGGACATCTTGTGCAGGCTGGAAAGTTGAATGAAATGATGGAGTGACAGGGGATTATTTCAATGTCCTTTCTGATATCATTTGTATGGCATAAAGGAAAATGGAGATAAAATAGAAACCAGTGTATGAAGTTCATGAAGGTCTGCACACATGCAGTGAGTTATTTTGATTGTAATATACTAAATCCAAGATGTAAGCTTTTGACTTTTTACTGTAAGAGCATGCAATTGTAATTCTGTTGTTTACTGCTGTTTCATTTTTACAACTGTCTCCTTTGTTATCACTTAATGATGTGCTTTACAGTGGTGGAGTCTTTTTATGTTAGTCATCATTTATCTGCACACTGCCACGACCCTGATACAGCAGCTCTTGCCGAAACAGAGAAAATAACTATTGCTGAGCAGAGGTACTGGCTGAATTCAATGGAAGCCAAGCATTTATGTGCTTATGAAAAGCAATATAGCTTTTAGCATCCTTCAGCTGTGAGTGCTTGTATAGGTCCACCTCTTCCTCTGCCTCTTGGCAGCTGTGGAGGTAGCTGGTTAGGGCAGTCTCATCCTCTGGGACATTGCACTGGAGCTCTGTCCTCTCCCTTTGCAGGGCATGGCGTTACATTATCCAGCTAGCAGGAACAGTGCAAACACCTTCTTGGGTGTCTGTCAGCTCTTGGGCTGTTCTGATGTGACAGAATCTTTTTAATAGAAATTTGTTGTTTGGTTTCCAACAGTAACTTCTCCCTCTCGTGACAGCATGCTGGTGTTATGGCCGCCTGCAAGGTGTTGAGCAGCGATCTCAACACTCCATTGCAGCGAGTGCTAAGAAACCTGTGGGCAGCCTGACGGAGTGGTGTAGTTAATGAGCATAACGTTCGACGGCATATTCCCAACCCACTTTCTGGCCTGCTGCACATGTGATGTCTTCAAAGCTGCTCCTCTCTGGGAGCACTAAGACTTTTTTTTTTTTGACAGCAGAAGCATGGTGGATTTTCATCATGTACCAACCCCTGACAAGCCAGCAGGGTGCCTGGGTCTTTCCACTGACATGACTGTATCATTTTAACAATGATTAATTGGCTAAACTGTTTTATTTAGTGCTGTACTGGATGTCTGTGCCCAGGTTGCAGCTGAAGAGTCTCTGTGAGGAGAGGCTGTGGCTGCCCTGGGCTGGCCACAACCAGTTCTGTCCAGTTCCAGCTGTCCCAGCACAGAGCACAGCCCAGCCCCTCAGCCAGTCTTGTGGTGCCTCAGGGAAATGGATTTAAGAGATAAAAAAAAAGTGCAGCAATAAGGAGTGAGATAAAAATTGTGAAGAGGGGAGGAACTGGGAGTGAAGGAGTGAAGCTGGGCCTTGGGAAAATGAGTGGGGAAGGGGAAGGTGCTGTTTTGTCATTGTTTGTCAGCATCTGAATGCAATTTTAATTGGCAGTACACTAAATTCATTTTCCCAAAGTTGAATCTGTTTTGTCTTGGAGGATGGTGGGTGAGTGATCTCCCTGTCTTGACTCCTGAGCATGTTAATTTCATTTTCCTTCCCTGGGCTGCTATGGAGAGGGATGAGAGGGCACCTGGCTGGGTGTCTGATGGCTGGCCAAGGGCAGCCCATCATTAGTGGGAGGGGGGGGTAAGAGGGGTGGAAAGCCCTACATACAATACGAACCCTCTTGTAAATTTCCAAATTGGTTTTCAGGTTGTTTTCGTCTTCTATCCTATCTATCCTATATAAAAACATAAGAAAGGTCCTTCTCCCGTACACATGCACTTTGTCATAAACCAGTCAGTTACTTTGCTTTGGTTTATGACTCTGATTTTATACAGTCAGGCAAGGCTTGTGTTTCTGAGACGATTTCTCTCCTGTATTCTTGAAAGGCTGCTGCTGTGTGAAAGGTACAATGCAGAGACTCTCTGCGAGGTAATTATCTTGCAAATTTTAAGGAACAATGAACTTTATACACCCACATGTGACACTTCTGTCCATACCAATAGTAAGCAAGTCAAGTCTGTAGCAAAACGTAAGCGTGCATACTTATTGTAGCATAAGCGCAGATAATGTGAATAAGTATTGTAAATTAAGCACCGCCTGTTATATCATAAGTGTGGGCATGCATCTTGCTAACAGTGGACTCCCGATGAGCCAGACCCATGATCCAGGCTGATGCGAGGGCGTTGAAGGTCACCTTGGGCCCCAGCAAGAAGGAAGTGGAATGGCTGAAGCAGCAAGTAAACAGGACATTGCGGCTTGAGACCTAGATCTGGGCTGTGCCGGACATAAATGTGAAGGGCCAATCAGAATCTGTAAAAGGGCGCATGGACAGTGCATGCAACCAATTACAGTTTGCCTGACCGCGTAAAGGGGAGGAGTTTTGTTATATAAGGTGAACTTTGCAAGCAGTAAACGGCTTCTGCTTGATTCACAATGAATTGCATGACGGAGTCTGTAATTTCTTCCCGCACATAAGAAAACCTTTGAAGGATTTGGTGTTCTCAGGCCTGAAAATATATCCCAGAGAACTCTGTCAGCCCTTAAACTCTTAAAGTAATTAGCAGCTTTATAAATAAAACAAAGCAAGGAACTATTACTCTAGGAGGAAATGGGCAGCTAATTATTTGCTTTATGGTGTGAACTAAAAAATATAACAGTGAAATAGCATCCATATTTGCAACAAATGTTTGAATGACTCTCTGTCCTTTGTCACCTTTTTACAGTGTTTCAAACCTTTTTAGACCCTATAGGTTTAATGATGTGCAACAATGTAAAATTTGGAGTAAAGAAGAGGGGTCAGTGGGCCAAAAATCTGGGTGTGATGAGAACCAGCAGCAGGAAGCATGGCTGGAAGCAATGTCTGTATTGAATCCTGAACTGTTTGTTCGTTCGGTTTTCTTTTTCAGCTTGATTACTCACAAAGTTTTCTGAATATTAAAATTCAGAAGTGATGGCTCCCAAGAAATCAGTTGGACTTTTGTACTTAGTCTCAAAGGGTCTTGCTTCACGCTATTTATCTACGCTAGGATAATTATAAATTGATTAATTTTCAAAATATAATTTTATGAGTACTCAGTTGCTGCCGACAACATATTGGAGAAACAGCATCATCCTTCTGTTTGTGTAAAGCCATAAAGCTCTTTTGGTGTCTGTGCTTAGATGCAATAATATTTATCTGGTGCTATTCACATTGCCACTAAGACACTGTTAAATAAATTCTGTTTACTTTTGCAGCTCATCTTTATTTTCCTCCCTGAGTCTAAAAAACTAGCTTTTATTTTTCAGATCTGTTTATATTTATTTCATTAATAATTCCAATTTTAAGACTTTTCTTCTTTTTTTTTTTTTTTTTTTTTTTTTTAATACAAATGGGATTCTGTCCTGATGCAGACAATCTGTGGAATAAAAATGGAAGTTGTTTTCACTCTCTATGTGATGCTTGGCATCAGTTAAAGTAGAGTCTGAATAGATTGTGTCTAAATAGTTGCTGGTACATGGGGTTCCAGACCGAACAAAGAGGACAGGAGAATGTCAGCCTTGCATTATAGACCAGAGCTATTACAGGTGTGAAGACTTTGCAAACAGTTCTTCAATTATTTCTTGTATTCTTTAAGGTTTTAATGGGTATCTGTCTGTCTCTGTTCTTGCAGCTAACTCCAGTTGGAACAACCATTTTTACAGGATTTTCTGGAAACAATGGTGCTACTGACATTGATGATGGTCCAAATGGCCAGATAGAATATGTCATCCAGTACAATCCTAATGACAAGGTAAATGAATTTAATCTTTTTCTTTTTTCTTTTCTTTTCTTTTCTTTTCTTTTCTTTTCTTTTTTCTTTTCTTTTCTTTTCTTTTCTTTTCTTTTCTTTTCTTTCTTTCTTTTCTTTTTTCTTTTCTTTTCTTTTCTTTTCTTTTCTTTTCTTTTCTTTTCTCCTCTCCTCTCCTCTCCTCTCCTCTCCTCTCCTCTCCTCTCTCTCCTCTCCTCTCTCTCTCCTCTCCTCTCCTCTCCTCTCCTCTCCTCTCCTCTCCTCTCCTCTCCTCTCCTCTCCTCTCCTCTCCTCTCCTCTCCTCTCCTCTCCTCTCTCTCCTCTCCTCTCCTCTCCTCTCCTCTCCTCTCCTCTCCTCTCCTCTCCTCTCCTCTCCTCTCCTCTCCTCTCCTCTCCTCTCCTCTCCTCTCCTCTCCTCTCCTCTCCCTCCCCTCCCCTCCCCTCCCCTCCCCTCCCCTCCCCTCCCCTCCCCTCCCCTCCCCTCCCCTCCCCTCCCCTCCCCTCCCCTCCCCTCCCCTCCCCTCCCCTCCCCTCCCCTCCCCTCCCCTCCCCTCCCCTCCCCTCCCCTCCCCTCCCCTCCCCTCCCCTCCCCTCCCCTTCTTTTCTCTTCTCTTCTCTTCTCTTCTCTTCTCTTCTCTTCTCTCTCTTCTCTTCTCTTCTCTTCTCTTCTCTTCTCTTCTCTTCTCTTCTCTTCTCTTCTTTTCTCTTCTTTTCTCTTTTCTTTTCCTTTTCCTTTCCTTTTCTTTCTTTTCTTTTCTTTTTTTCTTTTCTTTTTTTCTTTTTTCTTTTTTTTCTTCTTTTTTCTGTTCAGAGGTCTGTGTATATGTATATATATTACATATATATACACACATACACAAAGAGCAAATGAACAAGAGGTTGCTAATGGACTTCATAAAGAAATGCTTTTCTTCGTGATGTAGAACATACTCTCTGCCTGTGAGCATTGCTTACTCTGTAAATAGATGAATTTACATTCTCTTTCATTGTTATGCTGTTAGCAGCTGGATAACTTCAGTATCAATCATTAATAATCCCATCTTCTCCAGTGTTCACACACTTAATCTTGGTTTTGGCATGCCTTTTCAGTACATGATAGGTAGTTGTATTTACTCCTACACATTTCCACCTAATAGGTTCACAGCTAAGAAATATTCATAGGCATGGCTAAGTTACTCCCAGAAGAGACATTCTGACTTTTCTCATGGAGCCATTCATATTGAAAGATCACTGGTTTTTTTTGTCTGGGTTTTTTTTTTTGTTTGTTTTGTTTTGGTTTTAAGAGTTATATATTATTAAACACTAGTGATCCCTACACGCTTGCAAACACATACTTTTAGAGACAAAAATCTTAAAGCATTAAACCGAATTCTCTTTGGGGTCAGATGTGTGAATTTGTCTATTATAAAATGGTTGTGTGCATAGGTGATTCTTGTGAAATGTCCATGTGCATTTTTATAGCAAATTTGAAGTAATTTAGCAGTCCTTTTTTTGCAAGGCAGACTCTATTTTGCCACAGGCTAAGGGTGCAGGTACTGTCAATCAGGTGGTGTGATAATTTGTTAAGCAGGTTAACCTGACTTTTTATTCATCTCAAAGATGACACAGAAGTTAAAAGTGGGGGGCGTGTAAATATAGTATAAAGATTTAGTAACCTCTCATTGACATTCCCTACTTAAAGGGAATTTGAGCAGAAACAGTTTTGTGGGAAAGCAGCAGTCTAATTTTCAGTTTAATTAGAAGGGTAGGCACACAAGTTCTGATTCAATTTGTGCCATTTTAACTGTACATCTCAAAGGTGTCGGTTCTATTTTCATTGAAGTCAGCAAGAGTGTAAATATCTACTAAATTACAATTAGTGCTTGTACCTTTTGGGGTGTAGAAACTTTTGTAGACTAGGGACAGTATTAAAGAATAATTCAGTGTGAACTAATAATATATAAACCCTGCTTTTTCACTTTTCACTGGGGTAATTATCGATTTTTGCTAATCTATGTGCTGAGCCATAGTGTTTACACATTGTATCCACATATTTTGGGGTAAGAGGTGGTTTCTTGAAAAACTTTGCAGCACCTTAATCCATGATCTTTTCTGGGGAATTTCTGGGGAACATTGTTTTGCAAAGAGGCTATGTCTTTTTGGCGAAAGTGTGATTGTGATGTTAGGGTTTGAGGAGATAGTAAGTTTCTGGCTTTTAATTTGTAGGTATTTGGAATTATTTCATTTCTTAAATGTTTGCAGTCATTTCTTAGAGATTGACTTGATTGTGCAGGTTGAGCAGTCTCTTTAGTTATGGCACCCAGTGAGACTACTTAAATGAGTAAAATTCCTAGCGAGCGATGTGCAGGTTCATCATATTACATTCTCAGATGTTCTTTGTACTGATGATATGTATGATTGAAGAGTTTCCTAAAATTTATAGGCAAAGTCAAAGGTTTCCTATGGCAACAGTAAATACTAAAGTGTTATGCTAACATGATCTTTTAACTGTTTGCATGACAGAAGTATTATAAATAAATGCTATACCACTACCACAAATACCTGAAAAGTAAAGAGAAAGCAGGAAGGAGTGAAAGGAATGGACAAGCCATTTCGGATTCACAAAGCGAAATCAAACCGAACCCTTTAAATTTTTCTCTCTGCTTTTTTTTTCTTACCTATAACTTATAGTATTTAACGAAACCAGCTCAAATAATTTCTTCTCTTTCAATAAAGACTATGAAAAATGTTGGTACTGAGAAAATACCTCTTCCAGACAATGTTTTCCTGGAAAACCTTAGGAAAGTGAAAGTGGTTTAAAAAAAGAAAATTAAACATTTTATTGTACATCGAATCTGTTGGTATAATGAACACACACACACACACACACACAAATATTATTTCTGTTAAAATGCATTGCAGAACAGTGAAATATAAGAGCTGTTTTGTATTTAATTTACTATTAACTCATGGCATTATATTGCTCAAAAGCATGCTGGGAAATTAATCTAAAAAGCATCTCCCACAACCACATTAGCCTCAAGTTCAGCCAAGAGGTTCGTCTAACCGCTAAGGATATTACAGCTTGCTGAAGTGGTTTGGTCTATTGTTTTGCCACAGAAAGAGTTAAAAAACTTTTCATCTACTACTCAGTGAAACTTAAGTAAGTTCTTGCTCTCCCAGTGACTGTGAAGAACAGTGAGGGATTTCCCTGGCTGGAACAACTTCTTTGGGGTAATTAGTTGCTTTATTGCATCTTTGTCTTACTACTTTCATATTTCAGATTAAATAAATCTGATTCTTTCATCTGTAGATAGCCCTGATGTACATAACATTGCTTTACCTAGTGATGTGTGCTGTGCGTGTGCTTGACAGAGGTAACTTCTCATCATTGTAAGCTATTTCATCTCATCTGTCAGCTTGCAAGAAAGTTACTGCATAATATCTGCTACAAGGGGATTTTCTTCCTCAGCCTGGGTAACAATTATACCAGGCTCAAAAATGAAGAGCACAGCTTAGTGCAAAACATCTCTACTTTTTCTGCTTTTGGGATCTTCCTATAATGTGTGATGAAGGTGCCCACAATGCTGTTTGACACCAGTGACATAGTCTCCAGTTATTTGGCAGTCTGTGATGCAATTCCCAGTCCTGTTTTCCTGCACACCACAAACATCTGCAACATGGAGACTTTAGCAATCATTATCATTTATTTGCTGAAAAACAAACTGAGATTTTAACAGATGTGTCAACTTTTAGAGGAAAAAGGCCTTGTTGTGTTATCTAAAGAAAGAATATTACTGTTTATATCTTTAGTGTTTCTGTGGAGTTACTGTGGAATATTGTATACCTATTATCCATTCAACATACTTGAACATTAACTATATTTTACATAGGTAGATTGAAGCATGTAAAGATATTTTTTAATGTGATTAATAGTAGAACTGGAACTAGGTTACATGTCAGAAACCTGTGTCTATGCCTGTAATCCTTCTCCCAAATGAGTAATTAGTCAAAGTGAATCCTTTAAAGGTGTGTGCACCGCAGCAGTACCCTTCTGCCATTCAGTGCCTCAGCCTTGTAATCTCAATCTGTTTAAGCAACTCTGCAAGACAAATTGGATTTCACCTGATTTACCCTGAAATCTGAACCTACTGGTGGATGAATGTGTGCACAACTGCTGCTATGAACTGGCACCTAAATGTGTAGCGTTGATGTTCCCTGCGTATTTACTACTTCATTGCCCTTATGCAATAAAGATAAGATACATACAATAATGTGGATTTCTTAACCTCTGATTCTTGATACTTTCTACAGTAGTGAGGAAAAAAAAAAAGATGGTGACAAGCTGAACTGTAGAAACTGAAGACCTAAACTCTCAGATGAGAAATGGAGAAAGCTTTTCTGAACACAGCAGTGCAAATTCAGCATGGCAAATCTGCAAGAAACAGGGTAGCTAGTTCTTCAGTTTGTGGTTTGAATTAATAATGTATGTGCAAAGAATCAGGGAGATTTTTATTATGTTACAGATTATATATTGTTGGGGTGTTGTGGTTTAAGCCCAGTCGGTTGAATTAATAATGTATGTGCAAAGAATCAGGGAGATTTTTATTATGTTACAGATTATATATTGTTGGGGTGTTGTGGTTTAAGCCCAGTCGGTAACTCAGAACCACGCAGCCACTCGCTTACTCCCCTCTTTCTTCCTCCCCACTCCCGGCGGGATGGGAGGCGAATCAAAAGAATGTAAACCCTGCGGGTTGAGATAAGAACAGTCCAATAACTGAAGTATAATAAAAAAAATACTACTACTAACAATAATGGTATGGAAAATAGCAAGGAGAGAGAATACAATTGCTCTCCACCCACCAACTGGTACCCAACCCAACTCAAGCAGCAATCCAGGCCTTCCAGTTAACTCCCCCCAGTTTATGTACTGGACATGACCTACTGTGGTATGGAATATCCCTTTGGCTAGTTTGGGTCAGGTGTCCTGTCTCTTCTTCCTACTGGCTTCTTGTGCCCCTCCTCACTGGCAGAGCATGAGAGACTGAAAAGTCCTTGATCAGAGTAAGCACTGCTTAGCAACAACTAAAACATCGGTGTGTTATCAGCATTGTTCTCAGATCAAAGCCAGAACACAGCACTGCACCAGCCACCAAGAAGGATTAAAAATAGCTGTTACAGCTGAACCCAGGACATGGGGTCCTTATGGAGTAAATCGGGTAAGGAGAAAACATAAAAACCTAAAAACTCTAATCTGGAAAGCATATGCCATTTTGGTATTACATTCAGTCGATCATCTTGTGGCCTATCTGAAACATATTTTAACTTTGAAGCATATTTAATTTTACCATACTGTTTTATTTTTTTGCAGACTTCCAACAGGACCTTTGATATTCCTCTCACTTTGTCTGGAGCAGTAGTTCTACGGGAAAGACTAAATTATGAAGAAAAGACTCGTTATTTTGTCATTGTTCAAGCAAATGTAAGTATAGATTTCTTAATAGCCATTTATGCCTCTGATTTAGGTAGGGTTTTAGTTTGCATATTTAGATTTCTCCAAGGAAAGTGAAAGCCTCCCTAAAATGCCAGGTATGATAATACTCTTCTCTTGAAGATCTTACATAACATTTACCTAGGTTGTAGGAAGCTTAAGCATTTTCTTACTAGTTAAAAGAAGCTTGCTCAGTGTGTATAACACGACAACCTTTTCGGCACAAAGAGCAAGTTGCAAATTTGAATTACAGTCCATGCAGAAAAGTGCATTCTAGTGTCACTTAGTGTTCATTTTCTGACAAATCTAGCGATGCTAATTTGATCTTAAATGAGTTTAATGGATACGATTTAGTTATATCCTTGAGGTTTGAAATGCATTTTTCTATAAAGAGGTGATTTTAATTTTGAGTCATATTGCAAGCATATGTAGAGGGCTTTTTTGGTTTGGTTTTTTTTTTTTGTTTTGTTTTGTTTTTTTTTTGGTATCTGGCAGGGGATAAGGCATACTGAGAAAAAACTGATGCTTAAACTACATAGAACATATCTGTCATCAGAGAGGGTTTTTTTGGTGCCCTTGAGGGCAGTGAAAGCTTTTTTCCCTTTTTGTCCTTCTGATAATAGCTGAAACGAAAACTTTTGCTCTGTTGTTTACCTCTGTTGTGATACCGTTTCATTTGTGAGGAAAATAATGCTCTGAAGCATAGACAGATTTAGATAGCTCACTCATGAATTCACACATTTATATTTACTGTCATCTTTCTGACACAGAATTATAGATAACATTTTACAATCTACTTTGTAGCATGTTCAGCATTCTGCCCAACAAAAAAAGGCTCCGGGGCTGTCTTAGTGCTTTTTGCACTTAGATATATCTAAAGATGCTTCCTGGCTGTTAGAACAAGTCATTTTTTCCAGGCTAGCATAATTTTCTGATGTCTTGAACAGGAATACAGGAAGGCTCAGAACTGATTTGCCTTGTTGTTTTATCAATAATTTATTCTGCAGATCACCACTGCACATTTACAGCTCTTTTCCTTTGATGTCAGAGCTGAGGGTGTCATGAGACACTGCACTCCTGGAAAAATAACAGGGCTAGTTGAGCAGGTCATGTTTTTCAAGAGCAAGACGTGGTGTGCAGCAGTGTGAACAACTCACATGAAGAGGGAAGCCTGTTACCCTGCAGGAGCTATTGGGAAAGGCACAGCTTGGAGTGCATGGTGGCAGTATTACAAAGCAATCTCATAAAGTGGTTCATTCCTTTAAATATGTGTCCTTTCACAGTAAATTGTCACCTTTGTGGTGCTGGTTTTGGGACTAGACTTGTACTGATAGCTTCTCTATTGTGTTTATACATAATGCGGCAGTTTGCATGATTGAAATGTCTTGCGAAGGCATGTGTTTTCTCAAATGTACTCAAATGGGAACTGAGCTTACTAAAATTTACAGCACTCACAGATGAGAAACTAGATCTCAAAGAAAGGCTCTAATCAGGGGACTGGAGCATCTCCCATTTGAAGATAGAATGAAAAAGTTGGGGCTGTTCAGCCTGGAGAAGAGAAGGCTGCGTGGAGACCTCCTAGCAGTCTTCCAGTATCTGAAGGGGGCCTATAGGGATGCTGGGGAGGGACTCTTCATGAGGGACTGTAGAGAGAGGACAAGGGGTAATGGGTTCAAACTTACACAGGGGAAGTTTAGATTGGATATGAGGAAGAAATTCTTTACTGTAAGGGTGGTGAGACACTGGAATGGGTTGCCCAGGGAAGTTGTGAATGCTCCATCGCTGGCAGTGTTCAAGGCTGGGTTGGACATAGCCTTGGGTGGCATGGTTTAGTGTGAAGTGTCCCTGCCCATGGCAGGGGAGTTGGAACTGGATGATCTTCAGGTCCTTTCCAGCCCTAGCTGTTCTATGATTCTATGATTCTATGATTAAGCTTTATAACCAAGTGTTTTTAGGAGTTTTCCTTAGGCAACCTTTTTTTTTTTTCTTTTTCTTTTTTCTGTTTTTTATTTCACAAAATAGTGTTGGCAACATTTAATCATCTAAACCTATTGCATGTACTATGCAATCATATTTCTATTCCACTGATTACATTAGCAGTGATCATTTATTGGTTTTGCATCCTAAAGATGCTACATGAAATTAATTACGCTGCACAGAATCATAGAATAGTTAGGGTTGGAAAGGACCTTAAGATCATCTAGTTCCAACCCCCCTGCCATGGCAGGGACACCTCCCACTAAACCATGCCACCCAAGGCTATGTCCAACCCGGCCTTGAACACCGCCAGCGATGGAGCATTCACAACTTCCCTGGGCAAGCCATTCCAGTGCCTCACCACCCTTACAGTAAAGAATTTCTTCCTCATATCCAATCTAAACCTCCCCTGTTTAAGTTAGAACTCATTACCCCTTGTCCTATCACTACAGTCCCTCATGAAGAGTCCTTCCCCAGCATCCCTATAGGCCCCCTTCAGATCCTGGAAGGATGCTATGAGGTCTCCACGCAGCCTTCTCTTCTCCAGGCTGAACAGCCCCAGCTTTCTCATCCTATCTTCATACGGGAGGTGCTCCAGTCCCCTGATCATCCTCGTGGCCCTCCTCTGGACTTGTTCCGACAGTTCCATGTCCTTTTTATGTTGAGGACACCAGAACTGCACACAGTACTCCAAGTGAGGTCTCACAAGAGCAGAGTAGAGGGGCAGGATCACCTCTTTCAACCTGCTGGTCACACTGCTTTTGATTCAGCCCAGGATACAGTTGGCTTTCTGGGCTGCGAGCACACACTGCTGGCTCATGTTCATTTTTCCATCGAGCAACACCCCCAAGTCCTTCTCCACAGGGCTGCTCTGAATCTCTTCTCTGCCCAACCTGTAGCTGTGCCTGGGATTGCTCCCACCCAGGTGTATGACCTTGCAGTTGTCATGGTTAAACTTTGTAGGGTTGCATCAGCCCACCTCACAAGCGTGTCAAGGTCCCTCTGGATGGCATTCCTTCCCTCCAGCGTATCACCTGAATCACACAGCTAAGTGTCATCGACAAACTTGCTGAGGGCACACTCAATCCCACTGTCCATGTCACCAACAAAGATGTTGAACAAGACCGGTCCCAACACCGATCCCTCAGGGACACCACTCACTACTGGTCTCCAGCTGGACACTGAGCCTTTGACCACAACTCTTTGAGTGTGGCCATCCAGGCGGTTCTTTATCCACCAAGTAGTCCATCTATTATATTGATTTCTCTCTAATTTAATGACAAGGATGTCATGTGGGACATTATCGAATGCTTTGCACAAGTCCAGGTAGATGACATCAACTGCTCTACCCCTGTCCATCAGCTCCGTAGCCCCATCATAGAAGGCCACCAAATAGGTCAGGCAGGATTTCCCCTTAGTGACGCCATGCTGGCTGTCACCAACCACCTTGTTGTTTTTCATGAGCCTCAGCATGCCTTCCAGGAGAATCTGCTCCAAGATTTTGCCAGGCACAGAGGTGAGACTCTATCTTCTTTGAACCTGTATTTCTCAAGGACACGTTAGGGGAATGTGAAAAAGTTCATTTGGTAATGAAGGCTGCTCCTTGTGGGTGGTATTATTTTTCATGATTGACCATGAAGAAAGCTGAATTGAGATATTCCCATATTTAGAAACTGTAAATGTGAAGCTGTTTCAAGAACTGAGTGGACTGCAAAATAGGAAAAAAATATGTATCCGATCTGATTTAGAGCAATGACCTATTCCTCTTACTCAGATGACAATATTAAAAGCATAAATACTTAAAAAAAGATTTTACTTTATTTTTTTTAGGTAAAGCTATCACAATAGTTCATCTGTGGAAATGGTAATATTTTAGGCTGTTTTTAAGAAACCATTGGGTAGTCATGCTGTTTTTTCATTATGATAACAGAAGAAAGAAAAGTTGAATTGTTGTTAGCGTGTACATTGTTCAGTGTATAAAATAATCCAAGTAGTTCCTACAATTCGGAAATCTGTAGCTTTATTCTGTACCATCTGTAAAGAAAAAAAAGGGACAGTAAAGAAGTTGCAATACTCAATGGTGTCTTGTGTACCTAAAGATTTTAAAACAAGCAAACAAAAAATAACAAACAAAAAGAAACCGGACAAACCATGATACACAGAAAAGAACTAGTCATGCAGCATGAAGACTTTTTGGATGCAGCATTGTAGCTGCTTTATTGTGAACAGAAGTGTTCTTTTGAAAGATGAACTGTACAACTCATTCTCTAGACTAATCAAATGTCCTCTTGGAGTACAGATCTTAGATCCTTCCAGTATCTGAAGGTGGTCTATAGGGATGCTGGGGAGGGACTCTTCATTAGGGACTGTAGTGATACGACTAAGGCTAATGGGTTAATACTTAAGCAAGGGAAGTTTAGATTGGATATAACGAAGAAGTTCTTTACTGTAAGGGTGGTGAAGCACTGGAATGGGTTGTCCAGGGAAGTTGTGAATGCTCTATCCCTGGTGGTGTTCAAGGCCAGGTTGGACAGAGCCTTGGGTGGCATAGTTTAGTGGGAGGTGTCCCTGCCCATGGCAAGGGAGTTGGAATTAGATGATCTTCAGGTCCTTTCCAACCCTAACTATTCTATGATTCTATTGCTGTCCCCTGGCTGGTTTTTTTTTTTGGGGGGGAGAAGGAGGGTGATAAATCTGTCTTAAATTGTGGTGTGCGGATGTGGATTGAGCATTACAGTTTGGGACCTCTCCACTGCCAATTAGAAAAGAAGTAGTTACTGATTATGCTTTTCATTTCTGTAAGTTAAGACATTAAGTCAAGGACTTTTCAGCTTCTCCTACTGCCCAGTCAGTGAGGAAGCTGGGGGCTGCAAAAAAACCTGAGTCATGACACAGCCAAGACAACTGACCCAAATTGGCTGAAGGGACATTTTATATCGTATGATGTCATGCTGAACAATAAAACTAGGGGGAGTTTGCCAGGGGGCAGCAGCCTGCTGCTCAGGGACTGGGTAGGCATTGTAAGTGCATGGTGAGCAATTGCACTGTGCATCACTTGTTTTGTATATTTTTTAATCGTTGCTATTTTCCCTTTCTTTTCTGTTCTATTAAACTGTCTTTATCTCAACACGTGATTTTTACCTTTTTTCCAGTTCTCTCCCCCATCCCACTGGATCTGTGGGGTGTGTGTTTGGGGGGGGGTGTGTGTGTGTGTGTGTGTGTGAGCAGAGCTCTGTGATGTATATCTGCCTCCCAGGTTGAACCAAAACAAATTCAGATTACAAGTAAAGCATGAGGGACTTTTTATTTTAAACAGTTTTATAGAATTTTTATAGAATTAACAAAGCATCTATCTTCATTTCACACATTTTCTGAGAATTAATTTATCAAAACGGTATTTTTTTCTGAGTGATAGATGTCTCAGAATATTTCTTAATTCAAGAGATAAGCTTTTACCTCAGTTTTATTCCTGAGCCTTCAAGGCTGTAGCTCTGAGGCTGAAGTTTTTATAATTAGCTATTTAGAATCATAGAATAGTTAGGGTTGGTTAGGACCTTAAGATCATCTAGTTCCAACACGCCTGCCATGGGCAGGGACACCTCCCACTAAACCATGCCACCCAAGGCTCTGTCCAACCTGGCCTTGAACACTGCCAGGGATGGAGCATTCACAGCTTCCCTGGGCAACCCTTTCCAGTGCCTCACCACCTTTATAGTAAAGAACTTCTTCCTTATATCCACTTTCCTAGAATGTGGATAATTATGATGCTTATATGTTCTGTCCTTAACTTTAATTTTTTTGTAGATTCTCTGATTTAGAAAGTCTCACCAAATGTATCTCATTTGCTCCCTAGGACCGAGCCCAAAATCTTCATGAACGAAGGACAAGTACAACCACCCTGACAGTAGATGTGCTTGATGGGGATGACTTGGGCCCAATGTTTCTTCCTTGTGTCTTGGTGAACAATACTCGCGACTGTAGACCTCTCACTTACCAAGCAAGCTTGCCAGAACTGACTGATCCTGTAAGTCCTCTTGATTTTTTGCAAGTTTTATACGTTTGTTTTGCAAGCAACTGTCTTTTTTTTTGTTTGTTTGTTTTGGTTTTTTTTTTTTCCTGTGGATGCAGTTGAGAACTGTAACTAGAAAGGTCATATATTCTTTATGCCGTGTTTTATATACTAAACAAAAGAAAACCAACATACATGTAGGAATTGGTGGTGAAATTCTAGCTTTGATAAAATGGCAAACTGCTTGTTCACTACAACAGCTGAGTCTTACTGTAATTTGATAACTTTGGAATTGCTTTTCCTGATGAAACCATGTTTTACTCTCAAAATATCCTGAAGAACCATTTTTGAGAAGGGACTAGACATGCTATTCCATTCAGGATTGTACAGACCTTGGGAGAACAGGGTGTTTGGTTTTTTTTGGAAGAGGAAGTGTTAGTCAATGCTCCCTGAAATAATTATTTGTTACTATTGTTGCATTTCAATCAAGAGGCACTAAAAAGCAATGTGTGTTTATCACATGCAGATGCTTGCACTAAGTATGTTGGTTAACACATCAGTTACTCTAGGGACAAAGGTCAGCGTAAGGCCCATTTCATGCTGGGATGTACACAGTGACTCACATAAAGAGGAGTTGAGAGCTTTATTATTTCTTGGTGAAAAATGGTGTCAATTCCTCTTCCTTACAGGAGAGCTGCTACCTGGTATAATGGAGAGGTGCATCTCTGTGGTGGGTAAAACCAAAATATTAATTTCTTAATTGATATCGATATATGACTTTATATATCAATATATATTTGAGAGTAAAAAAAGGAAGAGCCAATTGAATCATTTGGTATTACCACACCTGGTTAGCATTGACATTAAGAGAATATTAAGATAAGGTTAAGCATTGACATTGAGATCATTGCTTCTGTTGTTTATTGCAAGATATATTCTCTGTCCTGCTTCCTCTGACCAGGAGATGAGGAAGGTTGAGGCTGTGTGTTCTGAGAGAGAACTGTAGGTTCTCTGCCTTATTTGTCTTGCCATCCTGTGCCTTGCAGTATTTTCCCATCCCACACTTTGTGTTGTCCTTTGTTGCTCAGTGGTGCTGCTGCAAATATGCTTGAGCTGGGTCACCAAGCGCTGCCATCACTCTGCTTGGTTGACTCAGATGATGCTCGTAGTGAGTTTCAAAATCTCTCACAGTGCTTTATCCATTTTAAGTCTAGTGGAAGTTGTTTCTCATATGCATGAGTTGATTGATTTGTCCTGCATAGATCTGGTTTAATAACCAGTGAAATCTCGAAGAGGTGAGACACGCCTTATTGTTATCAAGATCAGTGTATCGTATGTATTCTGGGTAAGGGAGAGCTAGAACAAATTTCAGGGAGGTGGTGTAAGTCCATCTGGACCCCTTGGCAAACTTCTGGTGGAAGATTGGGTCTTACATACACCTTCAAAGGAGATTCTCCCTACTGGACAATGCAGCCTGGTGATTGCAGTTGTGGTAAGACTGGAGACTTGATATTCAGCTTGTAGGAGAAGCAAATTGGTTGTGAAAGAAAAGGGAAGAGGTGTTCCATATTTAACCTTGCCATATTGACTTACATTTTTTTTATTTTATTTTCCCCTCTTCCCCTTCCTTCTACACCTTGATATTTCATAACCCTTTGTAACTGTGTTGTCTGTTTTGGACTTCAAATAAATCCTTTTCCTTAAAATGCTACATAAATTTTGTTTGGGACCAGTGTCATTTGAAAGAGGCTGGGCAACCACAAGTTACTTTCTAGCTGAGTATGTGGCATTATTAGGGTTACTAGGGCACCCAAACTATGTAGGGTAATAGAGCATGACCCCATTTTATCTGCACAGATCTGATGCAGTTTGCAATACACAGGCAGGTGAGCCAGAAATTATTGATAACCAGTGTTTCATCATTACCTTGTTTTTTTATTTGGTTATCTTAAGATAAAATGAAAATAATTAAATTTTCCTGATAGAACTCCCAAAGATTAAAAGAAGCCAGCTCTGTCTCCACTCCTGCCTTAGTTCAGCTGCGCTGAAAGAGAAAGCAGTGTCCATCAAAGTTGTCTAGGGTGGGAAAAATCTAACTGTTATTTAGGTGCTGAGTTGCAAAATTTATTCATTTAACTTCATAATCTACCATCTGTTCAGGTGTCGGGGTTTTGTTTGCTTTTTGGCTGTTTTGCATCAAACTGCACCTTAAGAAATCTGATCTATGAAATGCGAAACTGGTTCTGTTGATAGGTAAACAGCAAATAGCTGGTAGTTTCTTTGTAGTACTGTAGCATTTTTGGTGAAAGTAAGTGGAAGAAGGATGTTTGAACTCAGAGTTTTACCTTGGTATCTCAAACATTTACTTGACTTCTAAATGGCTTCTAAATGGTAATTCCTTTAGAAGATATGGATGGTACCTAGAAAGATTGAGCTAGTAAATTTATGTATTACATTTCTTTCTGCAAACAGCACTGTGGTAAAGTGCAGAGAAGCCTGAACTGTCTGGAATAGGCAGGGACTAGCAGTGGACTCATGTGATGTTCTAGTCTGTCAAAGCAGCCTGGGCAGAGGACCTCACTCAGAGATAGGTTGAAGACTTCTGTGTGATGTGAAACCATTGAATTGCACCACATAGGCAAGACCCATCTGAGTTTGTAAAGCTGTAAGACTTTAAATGCAATCTCAAGTTATATAGAAGCTCATAGTAACCAATATACTCCTCAGAATTATTTATCTGAAGTTATTTGAACTAGTTAGTTGGGGTTTTTTTAAAGATCAAAATTTACTGTGCTGTACGTGTTGAACCTCCAGTGTGTGTGTAGCAAGTAGAACGGAATGCTGTTAGCTGTTTTTGATGGGTTTTTTTGGTTTGGGTGGGTTGGTTGGTTGGTTGTTTTAATAGTAGCCGCTATAGGTCAAAGTACTATTTTTAGTCCAACTTTTTTTTTTATTATTTGCTTTTTCAGTTTTCAATGAACATGAGAAGGAATATTAATGAATATAGGACGAAGTTGAAGTATTAGTTATTTGGAAGCAGTGGCTTGAAAAAGAAGTTATTTTACAGGGCAAAATGTATAATCTGCTGACCCTTAAAGCAAAGCATTTAATGTAACTGGCAAGTATAATATTTTTGTTTCATCTTGCACAATTAGCTGGCCATGAATTTACTAAGGTAAAAATCGTATTTCTTTTTCAAGCTTCTTTCACTTAAATGCACTAAGGCAGTTGGATGCATTGGGAATGAAGAATTTGTATGGCATGTGTTTTGTTTACAGTCTTTGAAGGGCAGAGATTGAAGAGGCCAGTGAAATTAATGGATCTCTTTGTTACCAGAGAAGCAATTTGTTTTCCTGAAAAGCAATACCAAGGTTTATACTATGCCTTCTGAGGGTTGTTCTGACTCTTGGCAGTATTAATAATATTAAATCGGCTCCAGGCTGGGAAGAGTGTTGTATAATTACAGTTTATACACTTGTAAAAACTTGTTTTGCATTTCTGCCATGTTTGCATTTCTGCCATTCAAACAAACAATATAAATTCCCCCAAAACTGTAGATCTTCCAAGCAGAGCTGAAGGTTATCTGATAGTCCTCTCTGGGTGTGCATATGGAACAAAATGATGTGATAGTACCTTCTCATTTAGCTAGGTGCTGCCTGCAACCGACTGAGCTTTGCTCCAAGATGTGATGTTCTTCATTGCTGATTGCCTGGTTTCATGAGTGTCACTTTTGCAGTGTCACCAATGAGCTACTGTAATTAATTGCTATGATGGCATTATTAGTTCTAGGAGCACAGCTACGATCACAGAAACATCAGTGTCTCTGATATAAAATGCTTGTGAGGTGCTCTTGCAACTTAGTAGACATAGAAAATCATAGTTCAGAGTAAACAAACTTTGGGTTTTTTATAGCACACTAGCTCTTCTGAATGCTTAATACTGTGGTAGGTGAGTGGCTCTGCTGAATCCCAGACAAAGCAAAGTTAACAGTTTGTAATCCGCACCTTTGGTTATATATTGCTTCTCTGGGCAGTAATTTACTTGTGAAGTGCTACCTGTTGAGCCTGATTCAGTGTCCATGACAGTGATAGAGTAAGTTGCTTTTCAAGTTCCCAGACCAAGAGGGAAAGAAATAAATCTACTGAGTTTTGAGTCCTCTAATAATCGTTGCAAAATTTATCTGCAAAAAGACACCAAGGCTCACTAAAAGACAGAATTCAAAGTCATTGTTTGAAGTTTTGTCTCATAATACAGGTACAAGTCTTTTGACTTTATTTCCTTTAGAGGAATGCAAAATACGGTTTCAGTGATGCCTCAGAATGAGCTAGCATAAACCTTTCAAAATTTAAGTTTCATAAGCCAAATATATTTCCTTATAATCAAAGGAAAAATGGTATTTTGGTAGATGAAAGGATACATGTATGAACTTCTTGTGTCTGCTAATTGGTGCACATACTGCAGCATGTTTCCTAATTGTTACCATCCTACTTTCTTTCTAGTAATTCATTTAGTGTTAGCTGAATTTCAGTTTCCAAGAATTCCTGTGTTGTTTCCTGGTTGATTTTGGGTTTTTGTTGGTTTTGTTGTTACATGGTTTTCTATTTGCCTTAGTGTTTCTGTGTCTGATCAAATCTAGTAAGTAATTTTTTTTAATTGTTTCAGAAAGACTTCAGTAAATTAGCATTTATTATTGGGATGTGCAAGCCATCAAATAGAGTTTAAAAAATATAATCTCATGAATATTTCATAACATTGGAAAGATTATTTCTGCTCTCTATTTTCCCTTCAGTCTGTTCCTGTCATGCTCACTTTCTGAAAGTTTTGTTCGTTTCTATGCTCCATGTCCTTCCATCATCAGGCAAAGACGAGAAGCCAATTAGCAATAAAAGTTTGTTTAATCGATTGCTGGACTAGTTTTGCAACAAACTGTCATGGGTTCAGCAGCAGCAGTCGTTTTTCTCCTTAGTAACTGGTGCAGTGTTGTGTTTTTGACTTTCGGCCTGGGAACAGTACTGATAACACCAACGTTTTTAGTTATGGCTTAGAATGTTTAGGCTGGCCAAGGACTTTCTGAGTCTCATGCTCTGCCAGGGAGGACGGGAAGCCGGGAGGAAGCAGAAACAGGACGCCTGACCCAAACTGACCAAAGAGGTATTCCATGCCACAGCACATTATGCTGAGGATGTAAAAAACAGAGAGCAGAAACCTGTAAGGGTGGGAGTGCACTGCTTGGTCGGGATGGGTATAGGTGGTGAGCGATTGTATTCTTTCTTCGTATTTGCCTTGTCATTATTATTATTGGTGGTAGCAGTAGTGGTTTGTGTTATAGCTTAGTTACTAAACTGTTCTTATCTCAACCTGTGGGAGTTGCATTCTTTCGATTCTCCTTCCCATCCACCCGGGAGCGGGGGGAAGAAAGAGGGGGGAGTGAGTGAGAGAGCGACTGCGTGAGTTATAGAGGCTTAAACCACGACACAAACTTTTCATTATCAGGTTCCATAGGGTAATTATCAGTCCACATGAACACTAATATACTCCATGACACCAATGAGGCTTTCTTTGTCCTAATTCAAGATTCAACACTTCAAATACCTAGCTGCATTATGAGACATTGCTTATTAATGCACCACTGATATATCTTTCTACATGGAAAATATTTATTTTGGTGCTAATTATGCTCAGTATCCTTAGGAGTTTTGTCAACAAGAACCTTACAAAGTCAGTAGCTCTGCTGTCCTCTTGAACTCAAGGGGACAGATCTGAGCAAAAGACTACTAGATAAAAAGATTAAAAAAAGAAAAAAGAAATTGTCTGTAGAACAGTGTGGTTGAGGGAGTTAAAAAAAAACATAAAGACCCTGAAGAGCAGGAAGTGCCCTTAGAACCCTCAAGCTTGGACTAGCAAGAAGGACATCTTTAGTTAGATTAGTTTTGCTTCAGGGAAAGAAAAATGAACTTTTAAGAGGTGGAATTGTAATCGTGCAGAGTAAAAGATCTGTTTGAGCAATGGTGGAGCAAATCCTCCCTGAAGAGCACTGCACACATCCTGTAATGTGGTTTTGAGACTATGGAAACTGCAGACTTTTGATGGTAATGTGAAATGAGCAGTGTTGCTCTACTGTCACAGAAATCAAGAGTTGCAGGTTTTTTTAATTGTAAAGTTTAGATCATTCTATATTTAATACTGAGCACAATCTTTTCTGACCACTTAACTTTTTTTTACCTTTTTTTTTTTCCTAACATTGAGGAAGGTTTTGAATACTTCATGCAGGGGGCAAAAAGTGTTTATTGATTTTCATATATGCAAAACATTGTAAACCACCATGATATTAAGAATTGTGGCTATCTAGTAAATGCATCAAATCCTCAAAGTATCTTTCAGGAATTGCATTTTACTCGTAATCCAGAATTGCTTGAAGAGTTCCCAGTTAGTGGTGAAAATGTGTTTTGTATTCAGACTGAGTTATGTCAAAAATGACAGGTGCTTTTTTAAAACTTTCATCTTTTCATTTCTTGCTGAAACTCTGACGGCAATCACAATCAGTTTTCTCCAACCTATTTCCCATTCCCCTGCAGCATTCTAGCTCAGCATCATAGTGATGTCCTGTAACTGGCTGCAGTAAAATAACTCTCATCCCCATTCCCTGGTGTATTACTGTTTAGCAGTTCTTTGCATTTATTATTTTGGGTATTGGAGACTGGCCCTTTATGATACCTTTTGGGCGCCATCACCTGTTGCAGAAGGGAGACTGTGAGATGTAGAGTAAATGAGTCATTCTCTGTGTGTGAGAAATGGAAATGCTGTGGGAGGGAACCAGCAGCACAGGAAAGACTAGTTTTACTGTGGTGGAGAATTAAAAAGGAATTTGGTGGAGGACTGAAGTAATTTGATCAGTGGGTGGGGCTGGTGTTGGGAACGCAGGATGCTTTGCTAGTAATCAGGTTTTATCAGCTCTATGCAAGTCAGTTCTATGCTTATTTATAGCTCATTAACATTGCAGAGGATGTGCTGGTTTTTCATTGCCTCTGGGCTTGGAGATTACAAGCACTAAACAATTCTTTCTAACATAATTTCATTACACCTCTGTGCTATCTGACAGTACAGATCCCAATTTCTTCCAAACAAATCCTCATGGAAAATTTTCTCATAGATTAATGTCAATATAAAACTTGCCACGAAATAAGTTAAAATCTGAAACTTCTGGAAGCAGCATCTCCCCATCTCTAGCTATAACAGCGCGTATTAGTCAAGGATAGTAATAAAAATGTTTTGGGATTTTTTTTTTTAGTGGTTTTTATGTATGTTGTGGGAAATACATATGCACAAAAGACACTTTATTGAGGCATCTACCGTGCATGCTAAAACCAAATAACATTTCCTGAGGTTTGAGAGAAACTTGCCAAGTGTCCATACAGATGCTTTTACAGATGCTAAGTAAGATTTCTGTGGCATTTTTATGATTAAATCAACTTCAATGACACCTTCCAGCATATAAGGAAGCTGCCTCTTTCACCTGTGGGAAGAGCATAGAATAGCAGAAATACTTACTCTGATGAAAGTGGTTTCTTTCTTGCTTTTTCTTGTAAGCTTAAAGTCAAATGTGCATGGGGGTGAATGAACCACTACTAACAGTCAAGCTGGTTAGATATGATACATTTAAAGCTGAAGATATTCATGGGCAAATTAGGAAGCTGTTAGTTTCTGAAGCAGTTGTATCTCAATATGTCTTTTCTGTCTTTGCTTTATTTTTCTTAAGATTTGGAATCTTCTACTGAAGCCTTTGGTTACTCTGTCTAGTATAGTCTTATGAGTGCTGCCTGTGATTTAGTTGGATCAAACATGAGGAAATTATTTGAGATTTAATTTGTTTCTAATTATTCCTTTCTCAGCAAAATAGATGCTGTCCAATTTTGGAGACTGATGCTAAATGCTCTTGTAGTGGATGGTATTTATGCTTCATCCTGGAATTAGGCTATGATTGAACACAATTATGTCTGCTGGCATAATTGAATGCTTAAAGTGTGGCTTGGGTTTGTGGCTTCCTGAGAAAACAGGGCTTTCATCATTAGGAGAACTACATGTTTCTTTTTATACAAATATTTTCAGTGGGGAAAGAAGTGACTTTGAATTTTGACTAGGCAGAGTCTAGCTCTGCAGTGGTACCTGGCATTGAGACTCATGTTGAAATTGGAGGTATGCTGGCTCACTCTAGAAAGTAGGCTGGCTGTTTGTAGAGACACTTCTTGATGCCTAACCCAGTACATTTGTTCTGTGTCTCCCTCTTGTGTAGAGGTTTTTGTTGTTTCCCCCCCACCATCTGTTTCTTTATCCCTTCCTGCATAAGAAACTGATCTTAGTGTTGATTTCAGATATGTGTTTCTCAGGAATAAATACAAGGGAATGCAACAAATTCCTTATTAACCATGCTGTGTTCATCTTTAACTACATTTCTGTTGTCTGAGTATCCCTCTTAACATTTACTGATTATAAACCCATGTGTTCTTTATATCGTGTGGTTTCAGGGCTTAAACATGCTTTGGTTTTAAATAAATATTTTGTTCAGAAGATCAACAGCAATTATTTCAGAGTTTCTATACTGTCAGTAAATAAATGATTAAGGGTAAAAGCTTTTATTTTGTTTAACATTTCTGTAGCCATTCTCTAATGAATGTAGTAGCTCCAGAACACAGAAAATCAAGCCTCTCATACATTGTAGTCTACGCTGTTAACTTTTCTTGTTTTAAGTGTAGATGTATGTTGTCCAGCTTTCTGTATGAACTCATATTTAATGCCATATTTAATTTGCCTTTTCTTTGCAAATACTACTGTATCTGAGAAAATGTTAGACAAAATAGCACTAGCAAACTTATTTGCTACTAAAAGGTTTATGTACTTTTTTATCTGTGTATTATGCCTTAAAATATTCATTTAGAAAAGCCTAGCAATTGGGTTTAATTTAACTAAATCTTTGGTGAAAGATAGCATGTGGTGTCAACTGTTGGGCTGTAAGATGAATGAGTTCCTGTGCATTTACTACCCGTAAACTATTTAGTAGACAGGGCAATGGTGTCATTTCAGCCATACTACAAGAACTAACCAGAGAAGTGCTTTAAAAATCACGGCTATCTATACATTCTTGGGTTGTTGCTTGTTCAGTAAATTAGAAGTGCGTCTCTCTAATGTCTGAGGCTTTGAATACTCCTTTTGTCACTGGCCGAAAGATGAGCAAATTGACCCATTTTCAGGTATTAATTTTTCATTAGCAGTTTAGGTAAAACCTGAAACTCAGATTAAGACAGGGAAAATGAAGACTGATTTTCGTGATATGTATGCAATTGTGTTGGTGTATTTTGTGTTTCAAAAGGCAAATTCTTATGGCCAAGTTATTTGCAGTATAGCTGAGAAGCAGACAGCAATTTTTCTAATTAAGTTTAAGCATAGATGCATGATGAACTGATAGTCTTGAATTACTTTGGAAGTTGGAAGACAACTCAAAAGTGATGAAAAAAAATCCCTCCTTCCATTCAGTTCCCTCATTAAGGATAAACTTGTTGGTTGGTTGTTTTGGAGTTTTATTGGTTTTTTTGGTTTTGTCTTTTTTTTTGGGGGGGGGTGGGGGGAGTACCTTTTTTCTCTTTAGTTGCAGCCATACAGAGGTCATCAGATTGATATAAAGTTCAAGATAATGGACAATGTTAAACAAACAGTACCATTCACAGTTGATTTACAAGTGTAGGTATTTTTATAAGCTGACTTGGTGATTTTGAATTAACTGTATGGAAATGACTCCAGCAAAGTCAAATGGGCTGCTTTGATAAGCTATTGATTATCCACTAGTGCATGATAAGGAGTCATAAAAAGTGTTTTAAGTCTTCTGTTGTGACTTTCCCTATCTTTTCCTTTTTGTGATTGATTGGTTGTCTCCCATATGCAGTGTCTTGATAAGTAGAGCCTTTTTTTTAAAAGGAAATGTCACCGAACAGTACTGAAGCATGAAAAGGTTAAAATTACACAGATATGATGTTTCAAGTAATTAATTTTTATGTATTTGGGAGTGTACCAAGATGGTATGGCTAATTAAAAATAACTATCGGTAAATTCTCAGTAATTTTAATATGTTAATACATGAACCTAAGAATTGTTTTCTATAATCTCTCTTAGCAGGCAAGCAAGCACTTCACTTGCTTGATGTATTGAACAGGCAGGACAGTCACTGTTTAATATCTAAGATTAACTTGTGATTTTAAATATAGCTGTATTTCAAGTAAAGGAGAAGTTGACTGCTTTTCAAGGACAAACAAAACTGTGCTTTTAAGTTATAAAATATAATGAATATTTATAGAAACCAGATGTTTCAATTATTAAAAAAACTCTTTCTGGTTGAAAGAATTATAGCAAGGCTGCAGAAGAAGTGAATATAGTCTGAGAGATGCTTTCCTGCTGGTGATTTTAGCCAAGTTACAGTTCAGAAACAGAGATTGTGTCTCTGGGTAAGAATCAAGTGGATAAAGTCACATTTTGTTTTGAATACAAGAAACTTGCTTTAAGTGTGGGATCGCTGTGGTGGAGATCTTGCCTTGTGTATGCGGTACGTAGCACAAAAGGCAGGGAGAATAGTGGATTTTCTTGAAAGACAGAACAGGAAGACACATAGACATTTTTAATAATGTGAAAATAATTGATTGAGCATAATTTACATGCTTTAGATTCTCACTAATACTAATCTTTCTTAAAACGAGCAAATGGAGATTTTAAGGGAAAAAGGATCAAGCTTGACTGAAAACCAAAAAGTTTTAGACAATATATACTCAAAAAATGAACTAAGAAAAGAAAAATATAATTGTCAATCATCTTTGAAGGTTGTGTTTGGGTTGAGAAACAGATTTGGTTTATGGGTTGTCAAGTGACCCATGATGCAGACTGGTTATGGGGCTCCCTTGCTTGCACAGGAGAAGCAAGGACACTGGTAGCTCACCAGAGACCCAGTCGAGCTGGATATTTGGCTGATGGTGAAAACAGTAAGATTTTCTAGGTATTTATCAAGTTGTAAATTGAAATTTTAGAGACTTCATATCAAATCTGATTCCTTTAATTATCAAGGGGGGAATAAACTGGTAAAAATGACTGATTTTATCATTTACACAATTTTCTTTTTGTTTTTTTTTTCTCAAAAAAATTTGAAATGTTCCATTAATTGCTTGATATTTATCATCATGATTAGTCACTTATTGGGACTCCTAATGGGACAATACTGAATTCTTATAGCTTTGTCAGAAGCTAAGAAGAAAAAGGGTCATGATTTTGCTTGGAAAAAGTAGCTGGAGCTGTAATTAGAAGTCATTTCCTTTCAGAAATTGAGACAATCTGCTTTGATTCAAAATTTAGTCTGTCGCATCATCCACATAAGTCAAATGCATAAAATGTTTGACACAGATCGCCAGGGTGCCTGTTTAGGTTTGATGTGTGCAGTAGTACAGGTTCAGTAGCATAAATCCACCTTCTTGTGGTGTGGCAGAAATGACACTAAAAATCTTTTGAATTAATGAACTGCAAAAAGTGCCAAACACCTTGTTGAAGATATCTTGCTGTTTCATCCTATTGTATTCTTTGTTCATTCTCCAGTGTTCACTTTAAAATTAGTTTAAAAGAACAACAGCAAAACCCCACCTGCCTGAGAACAAAGATTTATGCATGACGTGTGAGATTACACAGCTTACGAAAATAATTATGGGAGGACAGAAGGAAAGTATGATTCGTCACTTTTACAAGATATTTCACAACCAGGGATTTGAAACTGTCATTTTCTGTAAGGCCATTAAAGAATTTTTTGGATATGAAGTGATAGAGCCTTCACGCCTCAAAAACTAGAGCTTCAGGAAAGGAAAGAATGCCTGAGAAAGTACCATCTCTGTCTCATTCTGAGCTCAGGTCTGCATCTTGAACTTGCAATCAGCTACTTATGTGATTTAATTGCTGTCTTGGATGTTTGCCACGACAAAGCCACTTTCAGAATATGCACTTCTTTTTTCTGTTTCATAGAACTCTGTTTGTTACAGCCTGAAGTGGAGCTATTGTCAAAGAGGAAGCATATGTATTATTTGATCCTTAAATATAATTTAGAAACATCTAAAGGTTTTAAATGTTGACATTTAGACAAAATACTTTTGCAGTGATTCTGTATCAATTAGCTTCATTTCAAAATTCTCATCTATATCGTAACACTGATCCTTGTAGAGATAATTATAGTTTCAATAACTAGGCTATTGCATTGAACTATAAACTAGCTGTTCACTAAGGGTCGCATAGATTTCTCTTTTCAGCTTGTCACAATGCAGAGGGTGCAGATTATAATAGCTCCTTAATTAATCAAATAGTGATTCATGTGGAAGTACACTTGCAAGTAATGGGAGATTGAGTGGTAGAAGGAGTTTATTCTCTGTGGCAGAAGTATTAACCGTTGGAGTCACTCTGAGTGCTGCTTCCCTTTTCATGGTATGGCTCTTGATTAGCAATGTAGCTGCGGTCACTCAGAGCTCACCTTGGATTGCTTTACCTGGTTTTTTTTCAGTTGCCCCTGGTGGTTTAAGGCTAACTTAGGAGTCCCCTTGGTCCACTGCACTCTGCAGTACAGATGTGCTCTTGTTCCACTTTTTGTTCATGTGTTCCCAAGGCAGTGTTTGCCCTTAAGGGGCCAGCAGCCTTCTCAGCTGTGCCATCCGTCATGGTGGAGCAGCCACAGTGGGGCTGCTTCATCACATCAGGGCAGGAGCCGCCAGAGGAGCCCAGCAGCTTAGTTTTTTCCCCATTGTCCTGACCCCCTGTCTAAAACGTGAAGAAGTCAGAAAGAATGCCTTGTGCCATGCTAAATAGCATCTCCCTGCCTCCAGCTGTGGGCTGCACAATGCAGTGTAGAGTAGGGAGGGGACAGCCCACCATCACCATTACCAATGCAGTTGTGTTTGTTTCTGTGCTATTGATAACATTTCTGTAGAAAACCTTGCTTAAATACTAGCAGTCTTTCCTCCAGAGCATTAAAAAAAATCATGGTGAACTGCAGCGCCCTCTTCTGAAAAAAGAAAATGTGCTTAGTTTGCGTTTGGCTCTGCATCAATACCTCTGTCAAGCGCGGCAGTGCTGAAGTTTAAAGCAGCTCTTATTTCTAGATAGGTAGCAGTTAGCTTTTTAAACAGTTCCTGTTTTTTGCCCTGGAAGAGTGTTGGGATTTGAGAAGAAAAGCATTTAAACGTAAAATTTCACTATAACGTAAAAAGATGTGAGGACGAGCTTATACATAGAATCATAGAACATGAAGTATGTGAGCATTGCAGGTTGTGTGTGTGTACGTGCACACATATATCTCTACACACATGCACAAACCTATTAAAAATGCACCTAGTAAAACCATTTTCCCCCTATAACCTTCACTAACATTAATGCCACTGTTAATGTAACCATTAAAGCAGAGTAATAAAGTGGTTATAATAATGGTGATATAGAATTTGTAGCTGGCTCTGAGCACGAAATCTCTGCCTACAATTATCTCTTGACAGGAGGCAAACTTTAATGAGAAAAGGACAGTTTGGAGAAAGTCAGGTGTGAGGTAGTTACAGCTGACATTCCCATGCCTAAACTAAAGAAGTGCCCGTGTCCTTGCAAGCAAACCCAAAAACCCTCCAAAATCTGTAAAGAATATATTAATGTTTCTTCTCAAAGCTGGCAATGGTGGACCATAGGGGTGTTTTGCTAACCACAGATGTTCAATTCCTGTATCAGCGTGACAAATGGAAATGCTGCTTGGCTGCAGATTCAATAATTCCAATATTTCCTCTCCTTTGAGACTTTTGAACTTGTTTGTCCCTCTAGGCGAGAACATGGCTCTACCAAAGCACAGTTCAAAGAAATAGACGTGTTTGTCTTGAGTTTTGCAACTTGCTTTTCTGCAGCTGTTCTCTTTCCTCATTCTGAATCCTGAGCAGGTAAGAAACCTGCTATCAAGAATTTGAAAGATAACCAAGGAAATACACTTCATAGTTTGTATGGAAAAAAAGGAAATGTCAAAAAGGAAATGTTTTTGTTCTTTAATCACACTCATCGCATTGGAATGAATAGAACCTCCAGATTGAATTCTTGCATTTGGCTGAATTGCAAAGCAGGTTATGCCTGCATGCCCAGGCAGGAGGCCCATTGCATAATGCATTTCATTTAGTCTCTAGCAGTTACTCTGTTGGAGACATTTCTTATAAAGCATGTCAGATACAGAAAAAGTGATTTAGTAAGCACTGTGATCAGATCTCAGTG
This sequence comes from Ara ararauna, assembly GCA_028858755.1. Taxonomy (NCBI): domain Eukaryota; kingdom Metazoa; phylum Chordata; class Aves; order Psittaciformes; family Psittacidae; genus Ara; species Ara ararauna. Next base: position 46,726,975 of record CM054381.1, read on the forward strand.
ATATTCAGCTCTTTTTTGGACCTGCTGTTCATAGAAGCCATCATTGATAAAAATAGTCTCTATTTTCCTCTGTTCTCTGATTCATTATGCTATCTTGATGCTTCTTCAAAATATTTTTCCTCCTCAAACGTGGCTTGTCTTTACAAATAAATGAAAGTAATTGTGTGTTTTGACAGCTTACTCTGTTAATAACATGATCTGTCAGGATATTTGAATTTTACAGTTTTCATTTTAGTAAACTGCTTAAACACTGAACACAACATAAAGCTAAGAACACAGAAACCATGGACTGTATTGAACAACAAAGGTGCTGAAAGCCATTTGACAAGTACAGTGCTGAATTTAGAAAGTAGGTCCCTTTTTAGTAATCTATCTCGGGTCTTAGTTTTCCCTATCAGTTAGTAAAACAGTTTTTGTACCCGCAGAGAAGATGTGAGAGGTTAGTTCGCGCACATCAACTGCATAAATTATCCACTGTTTTTATCAGCTTTTAGAAAGGAAGGTGGACTTCTTAAAGATAAATAGTTAGAATCATTTTAAACTTGTAAATCACCCCCCCATTATAATTACTTTCTGCATATATGTATGATTTCATAATATCAGTTTTACTCTCTGCTGTTAGTAGCTAGTTGACATTCCCCTAGGTGTGGACGGTTATAACATAGTTCCTGTTTTGCTAGTGGTATTGAAAAAAAATGCCCTTTCACCCAAAATACTGAATTTGCTACACTGTGAATCCAGGAATGCAGCTCATATTTCATTTACATACCAAGTGTGGACATTCTGCACCGTCTGGTTGGACTCTACATCTTCTGGTGGTAAGAAGTATTATTTTAACAGAGCATGCACCTTCAGATATATGTAGTGTTGCAAACCAGTAAAGAGTATGGATTAGGTGAGTTGGCTGCAAATCTCTAGGGTTAAGCAATGTAGATTTTAATGGACTTGGTTTCCTCATATAGGTTTGCCCTTACTCAGGGAATGGTTTCAAGTCAGAGTTTTTGCCATATAAGTTTGTTTAGCACCTGTGACAATTTGATCAGAACAATTTTCTGCAGAGGCTTTACTCTCTATTTTCTTTCAGCTTCACAGTGTGTTTTAAATCTGTGCTCGGGGTTTTCTTCCTGTCTCTCTATATTGTCTTTCAGTTGAGATCTTAGCCCAAAAGTTCAATATTCTGTATTGTGCCAGAGGAGGGTCAGAAGATCCAATTCACCCTATATTCATGTATGTCTTAGTATCACATTAGCCCTCAAAGAGTAGCATAGAAAATTCTCCTGATGTGGCAAACTGCCTCTCCCTGTCTTTCCTCACTGATCAAAGGGAGCATCTCTAGGCAATTGTAACTATCAAAAGGAAGGCATGAAGTGGGGGAGAATGGTGAGATCTCCAAATAGGAGATTTGACATGACATACTCAGTTTGACTAATGGCAAGTTTTTCTGTATTATCTTCATGTGAAGATACTTTTCTAGTCTATTTCTTGCTTTTTGGATTTACTTCACTTGTGGTTGGAGAACGTCGTTAAAATGTTGTGTGCATTTTAATGACATGCAAGTACTTTATGATGGATTTCTGCTCGTTAGTGTTTTGTCACAGCCCTTGTACTGGCATAGCATCTGAAGCAGCAGCAAAAGATGTTATTGGAATGGTTTTGCAATTCTTCTTGCTCTTTTAGAACTGTGTGTTGGCAATAGTATATGCATTTCTGCACAGCACGGCTATAACTTAGACAATATCCAATTTACAGCTTGTATTCTAACCTCACACGTTTCTCAAGAAAGCACAAAGACAGCCAGTGTAACCATAATGATTCTTCAATTCATGAAAAACTTTGTTGGTTTAATATTGTACGGCTCCCTTTGAAGGGGATTCTGGTTGTCAGCATATGGTAATTTATGTTGCTTTACTATCTTCTATTTAGCGAAGAGCTTCTTGCCCTTATTTGCATAAGGATGAGAGTTCCACTGTCTTTATCAGTAAATTCATCAGCTGAGCCATGAATATGATGTGCGTTGAAGGCCCCTAGGCTTTGTTTGGAGTCCACTGGCTACAGTTAGGGCTCCCTAACTGGGAAGGCTATAAAAAGAATACTTTTCAGGATGCAAAAAGCTAGTGTGAAATGTCTTACGTTAACTGATCGTGATATTGACCACCTTGTTCTGAAAATAGACGTATCTGTATTGTTTTACACTGTGAGAGAAACCCAAGAAAATCTGATGGTTAAATGTGATTCACTGTTTTCTTTGGAATATTTTGTGTCATGAGAAGTTATTCATAGAATCATAGAATAGTCAGGGTTGGAAAGGACCTTAAGATCATCTAGTTCCAACCCCCCTTCCATGGGCAGGGACACCTCCCACTAAACCATGCCACCCAAGGCTCTGTCCAACCTGGCCTTGAACACCGCCAGGGATAGAGCATTCACAACTTCCCTGGGCAACCCATTCCAGTGCCTCACCACCCTTACAGTAAAGAATTTCTTCCTCATATCCAATCTAAACTTCCCCTCTTTAAGTTTGAACCCGTTATGCCTTGTCCTCTCACTACAGTCCCTCATGAAGAGTCCCTCCCCAGCATCCCTATAGGCCCCCTTCTTATACTGGAAGGCTGCTAGGAGGTCTCCACGCAGCCTTCTCTACCATGAAATACTCTACAGTTCTCAGCAATTCCTAGAAAATAACATGTTGCACACCAAAAAACTGGGAAAAGAAATGAATGTATTTTATGTTCATACAAGTTTGGGCATTGCAAAGCATTATATGCATCTTCCTTAGTCTTGTTCAGAGCAGTAGTAAAGATTACAAATTGTCAAAGACAAGAAATAGCCTGTATGTTTCAGTGATTTAATCCAGTTTGCTAAACTAACTCTATTTATATATTTTAACCTGTCAGCAGAGAGGAAGAGAATCTGATCTTATTTTCTTGAAAATCATTGAACCACTTAATCAGTGAAGACTTCAATTCCTTGGCTAGAAATTTGGATGATTGTATGTATTGGGGTGTTGACTGATGACTGGGTAAATATGAGCCATCAGTGTGTCCAGGTAGCCAAGAAGATCAACAGAATCTTGGCCTGTATCAGCAATAGTGTGGCCAGCAGGAGCAAGGCAGTGATCATTACCCTGTACTCACCACTGGAGAGAATGTACCTTGAATCCAGTGTTTGGTTCTGGGCCCCTCACTGCAAGAGAGATTAAATTGATGGAGTGGGTTCAGAGAAGGGCAACAAAGCTGGTGAAGGGTCTGGAGTACAAGGCCTATGAGGAATGTCTGAGGGAACTGGTGTTGTTTAGTCTGGAGAAGAGAAGACTCAGGAGGGACCTTATTGCTCTCCACAACTACCTGAAACGAGTTTGTAGTGAGGTGGGGGTCCATCTCTTTTTCCAAGTAACAAGTGATAGGACAAGAGGTAATGGTCTCAAGCTGCACCAGGGGAGGTTTAGGCCAAAGATTAGGAAAGATTTCTTCACCAAAAATGTAGGCAGTTATTGGAACAGGCTGCCCAGGGAAGTGGTAGAATAACTGTCCCACGAAGTGTGCAAAAACTGTGTAGATGAGGCCCCTCGTGGCATGGTTTAGCGGTGGACTTGGCAGTCCTGGAGGAATGGTTTGATTTTATGATCTTAAAGGTCTTTTCCAACCCAGCTGATTCTATGATTCAGGCCCACAGCTTGGGTAAAGTGGGGAGTTCTCGAGCATACAAGTCCATGGCCTCAATTTTTATGGTTGAACCAGTCAATAAAGACACTGGTGTCCCTTGCGGGTAGCAGCGCATGCCACTTGACACAAGGTCAGTGCAAGGCACAGTGGTATGATTGATTGTCTGGAAGCAAGAGCAGGGAAACAGTGATTGCTGGCAGCTAGGAAAATGGGAAGGCAAGGGAACTGGGCAACTAGGTCTGAGTGCAGTTTTTGATGGGAAATGCCAGTGCACATGGTGATGTGGGGTAAGGAAGCAGGAGAAGTTTACTGCTGTGACACAGTAAATGTTAAGACTGAGAATCAAAAAAAATGAGAAGTACTTCAAAATGTAGGGGAAAAGATGACTTTTTATAATCTGTTGCCACCTGAGTGACATAATGTCATCTGTCTTCTGGTGTTGGAAGTAATCTCTATTGCAAAGCTGTCAGCTGAGTTGATTCAGATCAAAATACTTACTTGACATCATATAAAGGTATCTTTCTTAAGCTCTCCCCTAACATTAATAAATATTATAATCTGCTCAATCTGAATAGATTAGATAATCTAGTATTTAGAATTAGTTATGGTCTTTTTACAATTGAATATATGTTCTTATATTTTCTGAGAAAAATGCCTGGGGAGATGTTTCAGATTTTTCAATATTTGACAATTTATTGAACTCCTCACAGAAAATGCTTATGTGTTCAGCAGTAGTCATCTTATATATGTCCTGCATCCATGGAACAGATTGTATATGTGTGTATGAGTGCCTTATAGCTCCTAGGACAATTGGAGCAAACACAGGGTTTACTATGAGTTAAAAAAATTATTTTACAAGAATGCCAATTGATTCGGTATGATTGTGATTTAGGATGGATTTTTACAGCCGTGTTAGTAATGCATGTATTGTGTAAAAGTAAGTTAACTGCGTCTACTTAAGAAATGACACCACAAACTGGCAAACTGAAATATCAATGCAAATGAGCACTCCATTTTTTTAGTGGGCTGTTGCCCAAGGCACTGTTTTGTCTGGAGTAATACATAGTTTCATGATGCTTCTCCTTTTTTTTTAATTATTTTTATTTTTCAATGGTCTTTGTGTATGTCTTAATAACTTCATATTTCACATGAATTGGGGGTAGAAAATGTCTTGCTGTCTTTGGATGCAATAATAAATTCTAAAGATGTAGATTTTGTCTCATTTGTTACTCTTTTGTTAGTTCATTTCACATAGGCTAATAGACATAAGAGCTCTTTGGGTGGGAAGTTCGCCTTTGAATCCAAACAAAAGTTTGGAGGCTCTTCCTTTCCATATGGTTTTATCTTTTACAGCAGTTGGTAATGTTTACTTCTGCCTGTGTAGAGGCCCTGACCACTGACTCCCAGGAGCATCTTAGGACAGGCAAGTGACAGCTAAAGGGGCTGTGAATCGTCAAAGCAGCATCACCCCAGTTTATGAACTCTTTTTGTGGTAATAAGAAAAACAAAACAAATAGACAACAAGAAAAAAACCCACAACAACCAACCAAAAAAACCCAACAACAAAACCTCCAAAATACAAACAAAACAACAACAACAAAAAGAGCTCAGGAAAGAAAGAAATATCCCTATGTAATTATCACAGTTGTTACTGCTATTGATCAAAGCATGTTTTGTTTATAATTTTTTTAGTAATCATTTTTCATAACAAGTATAGTACACCTTCTGAAATGATCCTGCACACACTTTTACAAATCTATTAACACACTTAATGTCTGCATCTTTGTGCAGCTCTTTTCATAGTTCTAATTTAAATTTAAATGAAAAAGGTACTTGCATTATCTATTTTAAAACAATATGAAAGTACCTTTAGCTTTGCATCAAGGCACATCAACCTATTTGATTCAAAACAGCTTTAAATTATCCCTAAATGCTTCAGCAGTTTGCAACTGATCTTGTTGCATTGATATGTTTTAGTTTGAGCAGTCCATTTCAGGATGCGTACAGTACAGTTTATATAGAATAAAAATGTGATGGATTGCATGTTTCATTATTAGTTTTCTTATACTTCTTTATTTGCTCATGTAACTTGCTTCTGTTCAATTGATTCATTTGGTTAAGAGGGGTCAGTGTAATGGTAATGGTAGCAGTGAGAGATAAAATATCCGTTGTTCACCTGTTTAATTTCAAATGCCATTTTTGCAAATGCTGCTCTTGAGCTTCTTGAATTGGAAAGTAAAGCACACGTCCTTGTTGTCTGAGTTATATTATTATTATTATTATTATTATTATTATTAATTATTATTATTATTTTAGTCTAGTTTTGGTGGTCTGGTGCAGCTGATATCTCATCACTGGCAAGGCTAGATCCCTCACTGTTATTCTTGCGTATACTCTGGATGTTGCAGCTTGGCCTGTGATATTATATTAGTGAATTTAAAACCTAGCCAGCTTAAGCAGATGAGACTGTTTTGTTGTGGGTATGTTTTGAATTATACTGTTGATTTGTCTGAAAGTGCTTCAATTGATCTATATATTTAAAAATAGCATTTTAGTCTTGAATGGCTTTATGTGCAATCTTATGTCTCAGCATGTAACTTTTATGCAGTCCTAAAGCATTTTAAAAATTCAGATATATGTCAAATATATCTTCTTCTCCCTTTCTCTATGCCTATTTTGAGATCATCTTCCTCATTACACTTTTAAGAGTTTAATTTTTTAAAGAGTCAGAAGTGGAAACAGGCATTTGAAGAAGGAACTTGCCTTCTCATTGGGAAACATGGAAAAAGCCATGAGCAGAGAGGTAAAGTGAGGAGGTACCACACCCTGGATCATGAGACTGGAGAAGCCTTGGTGGACCTCAGTAACCCATAGGAAATTACTTCTGCAGTTGGGAATGGCAGCTCTGGTGTTACCAGTAGAGACAGCATCAGCATAGGAAAACTTTAGAAAATAGTCAAAGCAACAGTTAGGGCTAAGTGCTACTGAGTAGGTACAGGAATGCTATTAAGTTGGTAGGTAAAGAAATGGGCATGCAAAGAGAAAGCCAAACAAGATGAAAGCCTGCAAATGCTTCTTCTGGCTTTCTGTTTCCACATTTGTCATGCAAGATCATTTCTGAATAATGATGTGAATTACTGCGGTGTCCATCCAAACTTTTAAAATGTACCTATCCTTAAAATGTCTGTACCTCAGCTTGAATTTCTTTTGCAGTATGTATTCATGTATCATGTCCACTCTATCTCCTAATGATTCTCAAATTCAGTTTGGTTTTCTTTTTTAAAGCATTTCCTGTATTTCACTGCTATGGTGATGTCTGAAATGACTGATTCACGGGACTTTGTATAGCCACATAGACAAGATTTGCTTGAACATTTGTGAGCTTCCTTTACTTGAAGATACTATTATAGTATAAGATCTATCTCAAAGGCAAGCAACTGCTGTAGAAATATGTGTTACCACCTTAATTTTGATTTCAAAAGGGACACGTGCTGCAATATTCTTTTAAATGAGTGTTTTTTTCTCCTGAAATTTCAGTGAACATCCTTTTCAGTGAGATGTTTTTGTGTTAAATCTAAAGATTTGGCTACTGGCTTTCTGTTTTTTCTGTTTCAAAACTATCTGATTTTTCATTTCAGGAACATGTGAACCCTATCAGTGTCACTCCACCCATACAAGCCATAGATCAGGACCGAAACATCCAGCCTCCTTCTGATCGACCGGGCATCCTCTATTCCATTCTAGTAGGTTGGTGTCTGCTACTCTTGCTCTCAGTCGCAATCAGCCACTTTATTATGACTAGCCTGAAAAAGATTGACTGGGAGAGTGGAAACCTCATAAAAATTCGTATTGTAGTTGGTGGGATATTTGAAATCATTGTTCTACCTATTTGCATTTAATTTCAATTTAGATGGTTGCATTATTTATTATTATTTATTCATATTAGACTCAGAATTGCCTGGCTTAGTGAGTGGAGCCACACAGCAAACAAAAGGAGAGAGACTTGTCTGCTCATAGCTATGCTGTAATGCTTTTTTCATTCTCAGGTGCAGAGCACAAGAAAAGATGATAAAGAAAAGCAATTAGAGGAAGTTTCATTACAAAAGTTTTCTAGCACAAAGCAACTTAAATGGTCTTGCTGCAGCCACCTTGAATTTTGTTGCTTGTGAGCTTGCATGCTTTCCCTTGTAGTGTTTGTTTAGTTAACTGTGCTGTTTTCTGGCTAGAAAGGAATGCAGTTCTACAAAGAGTTCAAATAATACCCACTTTGCTGGAAGATGTCTTGTATTCTGCTATAGTTTTTTATTTTTTTTCCCTGTATTTTGGCATTAGTTTCCTATTGTTCAGCTTGTATTATCTGAAAATGGAAAGGCCTGAGGGAGCAGCTTGCAGTTGCAGTCCTCCACCTGCCCTGCTCTTCCCAAAGAGACTGATATAGTAATTTGTGCCCAGTGACTAGCATGGGAGTTGAAAGTTGTGTGTTTTATGAAATCTCATCTTTTTAATGTTTGCTGTGTTAAACTGCATCTACATGGCTTTCTCACCCATGGACAGGTAGAAGTAAAAATTTGAATGAGCAGATTGAGTATCTTTGCTTCTAATTAAAAAAAAAAGGGGGGAGGGAGGAAGGAAGAAAAATAGTAGGCTTGATGGTTTGATGTATTCGTCATTTTAACAGCCATCTCAGGGGGTACAAATGAATCACTACTGTATCAGGTATCATTGTACTGAACGTGCAAATCCTGAGTTCTTTGTGCAAAATGCAAGAGCCTGAACCCTCTCAGTGCCAACGGACTGGTCTTGTGGTGTTTCCTAGGCCCTACTTCCAGGACCATGGCAAGCAACAAGGCCACGGCAGATCAGCCTCAGCATGGCAGACTTCAGCATCCTCTAAGAAAAGAAGTCAAGTTTTGATTGGATAGCCATGAAGCAGGCTTTGACTTGGTTTATTTATAAATTGACTTGCTGCCTTTATAAGTTCTGCTATTGACGATTATGCCCTAGTGCAACATTTAGTCCATTTTTTTTTTCAAGTTCTTTACATAACTTGCAAAGTTCTTCAGGAGTGAGCTAATTAAAAGTTGTATTTCACTAACCAGTGATATTTTCAATGTTTGGGTGACTGTTTTGACCTGTAAGAAATAATTCAGAAAGATGTGTTATAGCAATATGGTTTGGGGAATTTTCATTTGAAAGATTATCTCTTTTTTCTCTCTCTTGTTTTTTTCTTTTCTTTATTTTTTTCACATCATCTCCAAAAGGATTTCTTTTTAGATTTTAAGTGTGTCTTTATCTTTTCCAGTATTCAGTGCTATTTATATTTTAGCCTTTACCGCAGAAAATATTAAATAGTTTTGCAGGAAGTAGGCCTTGCAGCTATTTCTTGTTATATGGATTTTTCCCTTGCTTTAAATCTAGATGTAGTTCTTTATATCTTTGTATAGGTCTTCTTAGTCTGAACTATGAGCATAAAATAATAAGCTAGTTACCATATGAGAATGTTTTTTAATTGTATTTGATTTGATTAGGTTATAATTTCTTTTACCCTGCTTTCTTCCTCTCTCTGCACAATTGTACAAGTCAAGTCCTGGCATATGCTTTAGGCACTATGGATGTTACATATGAAATCTGCACATCTTTCTCAGTGTCTTTAGGTTCTACCCTAAAGACACATTTCTTTTAACAAAGCCCATTATTACTGCAGTGATAACACTTCTGCTTGATATGGCTTACTAACCTTATCCTTAAGTGCCCATAAAGATCTCTGCCTGTCTAACTTTCAAGGTAACTAATCTTTCAAGTGTTGAAGTAATTGCCTTAAGGCTGTTTTTGTCGAGTCTACTGATCTTCCCCATGTGGCGGGTATGGGTGAACCCCTGCAGTTCCAACAACAGGTTACCCTGCAGTTCATTGAAAAGTAGTTGAAACAACGTACTCAGTGAGGTAACAACAAATGCTTGTGGAAGTCTTTTTACACATTCACATGAGCATAGCACTGCTGAACGCAAAACTTACTTGAGTGTAAGGCACTTAAGAAATGGAGAAATAGCCGAAGTGTGTTAGTAGCTCGTTATTTTCTGGTTTCTTTCTTTTTCTGACCTCTGAGTGCAGTCCTCTCAAAGAATTTACAAAGATGTCTGAATCATAGAATCATAGAATACTTAGTGCTGGAAAGGACCATAAGATCATCTAGTTCACCCCCCTGCCATGGACAGGGACGCCTCACACTAAACCATGCCACCCAAGGCTATGTCCAACCCAACTTTCTCATCCTATCTTCATACGGGAGGTGCTCCAGTCCCCTGATCATCCTCGTGTGTAGCGGGCGGGAACCACAGGCTCTTATTGCCTGTGCGGTAGGCGAGGACCCTCCAGTGGTGGGAGAATGAAGACAATCAATATGATCGTTCATCAAAACTCAGTTTATTTCATCTGAGGGTTCCAGTTATATACTCTATGCAGGCACACTTGCTAATATATGATTGGCTACTTATGCTTACTAGTCAATATATGATTGGTTACAGCTCAAAAGTTACATTTGCATCCCACTCCCCTTTGCTGTTTTCTTCTTGGTTATGTTCCAGGGGGTTTCCAGCTTGCAGCTATGCTTCAGGGTTACAGTTATCAGTTCCTCCCTACATATCCCGACTTCTCAGGCTCTTCTGCCAACTCCCTCAAACTCTTTCACGTACGTGTTCTCTAGTAACCTTCAGCCAAGGCCTCAAAGCCTTTGGTTCCCTACTGTTAGGCTTTTTCCATCCGTTGGCCTATGATCTTATTGTGTCCATTTTCTATCAACCATTCCCCAACACTCGTGGCCCTCCTTTGGACTTGTTCCAACAGTTCCATGTCCTTTTTATGTTGAGGACGTCAGAACTGCACACAATATTCCAAGTGAGGTCTCACAAAAGCAGAGTAGAGGGGCAGGATCACCTCCCTCAACCTGCTGGTCACACTCCTTTTGGTGCAGCCCAGGATACAGTTGGCTTTCTGGGCTGTGAGCACACACTGCCGCCTCATGTTCATTTTTTCATCGAGCAGCACCCCCAAGTCCTTCTCCTCAGGGCTGCTCTGAATCTCTTCTCTGACCAACCTGTAGTTGTGCCTGAGATTGCTCCCACCCAGGTGGAGGGCCTTGCACTTGGCATGGTTAAACTTCATCAGGTTGGCATCAGCCCACCTCACAAGCATGTCGCAGTCCCTCTGGATGGCATTCCTTCCCTCCAACGTATCAAGCGAACCACACAGCTTGGTGTCATCGACAAACTTGCTGAGGACGCACTCAATCCCACTGTCCATGTCACCAACAAAGATGTTGAACAAGACTGGTCCCAACACTGATCCCTGAGGGACACCACTTGTTACTGGTCTCCAGCTGGACATTGAGCCATTTACCACAACTCTTTGCATGTGGCCATCCAGCCAGTTCTTTATGCACTGAGTGGTCCAGCTATCAAATTGATGTCTCTCCAACTTAGAGACAAGGATGTCACGTGAGACAGTGTCAAATGGTCAAGATAGATGACATCCACTGCTTTACCCCTGTCCATCAGTTCCGTAGCCCCATCATAGAAGGCCACCAGATTGGTCAGGCAGGATTTCCCCTTAGTGAAGCCATGCTGGAAATTTATTTTTTCAAGTGGTTATGGACTGATACTGATAAAACAATAGAAGAATAGGTCTTAAGTATTCTTGAGGGTCATCCTATGATTCAAGAACTTATTACAACATTGTATTACTAGGATTGTTGTCTTATATTTAAAGTATTGACTAAAATACATGATGAAAGAACTGCCTTACAAAGTACAGTAAAGTACTTCAGAAAACAGGATTGAACTGGGTCCATGCTATAGTATTTCATTTCTTCTGAAGTGTCTGGTATCTTTACATTTGGAAGCATGATGTTTGGAAATAATTTTTTTTTCCATACGCCAGTTTTTCTGGATCATTGCAATAAACTCTCATATAGTGTTTGGCTTATGCAAGTATGTAAACAAGCCCCCTCTTTGCATGTATTGTGCACAATAAAAAGAGGGTAGAAGCCAGCTCACCCTCTCTTATCTTCAGGTTCGCCCCATTTTTTTCCTTAGTGCTAACTGCTGTGCAGCCCTGTTTAGAGATTTTCCCTTAGCTGTTTATACTTGTAATTTTAAAGCTTCCTTTTCTCTGTTGCTGGCCATTGAGAAAGTAAATTTTTTCATTAAATCATCATCTTCTGGTTTTGACTCTGGAAGTGTCTTTGTGATTTCTGCTGCCAGTTTTGGACAAATAAGTGTCTATTTGGCTGATATTTCAATGAAGAGCCAAAAAAGCACAACATTTTTTTTCGGGGGGTTCTCTCCAGTCCTGTGAGCTCCCTGATGCATTTGCCTGGCAGGCAACATGCCCCACAAAACCCCTCCTCTGTCTCCAAGAAAAGCAAACCGAAGACCGCTCTTTGCCTTGTGGACGTACCTTGGTAAGATCATGTTGTGGTTTAGCCCTAGCCAGCAACTGAGCACCACAAAGCCACTCTCTCACTCTCCCCCAGTGGGGTGGGTGAAAGAATCACAAGAATAAAAGTGAGAAAACTCATGGGTTGAGATAGACAGTTTAATAAATAAAGCAAAACCACGAACACAAGCAAAGCAAAACAAGGCATTCATTCACCACTTCCCATTGCAGGTGTCTAGCAATGTCCAGGAAAGCAGGGCTCCGTCACGTGTAATGGTTACTTAGGAAGACAAACGCCATCTCTCCAAACATTCTCCCTTCCTTCCTTCTTCCCCTAAATTTATATGATGAGCATGACACCATATGGCATGGAGTATTCCTTTGGTCAGTTGGGATCACCTGTCCCAGCTACTAGACAGCTTTAAATCTCTCTGCTTTTCCTGGGTTACATTTTCTTACAGGTTGGACTCATGTGAAACTGGCAGTTAGGGATGTTGCAAACAGTTATTCAGCCGGTAATGCTTGTCCTAATATGCAGGTGACACATTTTGAAGGTGCACCGTTAGAGCTGCAGTAGGAAATTCCTCTTTTCTGGAAGTACATCAAGCAACAGGCAATGACATGGACTGAGGGTTTCTCTGCTCTGTCAAAATACAAATATTTTTGTCTATGCAGAAGCAGATATCTCTGCTCTTGGAAAACTTTAACTTTCAGAGTTTAAGGTATCCTGGATTTTGGACCATTCCTGTGGGAGGCAGCAGCTGAGCAGGCATCATCAGCTAGGATTCAGGCAGTCTAGCTCTGTTATACTCTAACTTGTACTGACTGATGGTTCTCCTTGCTCTCTTTTCCTCTGCCTGTTTGGTTTTGGATTTTTGTTTGTTTGTTTTACCCTTGGATTCTTTCCTGATATCCTTATGCAATATTAGCTTAATCTTCCCTGCTGTAGATCACTTTGTACCTCTTGTAGCGACCTCTATCCTCCCTTATATATTTGTTCTTCTGAAGGGAACCTCTTGTTTTCTACTTTCTAGGTGGTTTTGCATCTAGTCCTTAATCTCTTGATTTTTCTTAGCTTCAGTATCAGCCCTTGTGATGTGTAGCCTCCTACGACTACAGCAGTCTGTTATCTACCAAAAGCTTGGAGCTCCTGTTGGATGCCCAGTGCTTATAAAAATTACATTAGTTAATTAGGAGTAGAAATTAAAAGGTGAGGCAGGGGGAAATTGGTCTTGGAGCTAGAAACTCTGCATTTATGTTAGTGGTACAAAGGTAAAAATAATCCATAATGGTTCTTCTGCTGCTGCTACTCTCTGGGTCTGTGGAATACATGTATACAGAGATGGTCACAGAATACGGATCTAGTGAATGGTTGTCATTTGATGAGTTGAAAACTAAATTATTGCATATGAGTTTGGACAGTAATCTGTCTTCTGGGAGGGTTACTGTCTTTCTAAAAGCAGTTTCTAATCATTCCACTTGAAATGTAAACAAATAAAAGCATCATTTATCAGAAAAGTGGTCTCTCTGTGTTGAATCCTATGCCCTATTAGACTGGATTTGAGGATTTGGCATCGCAATATTTGTCCTGCTCTCATGGCCACTCTAAGATACCGTATCTGATGAGGTCAGAGGACTTACTGGGGCATTTATATCATCACGCAGGAGTGCTTTATGCTTTTCAGCTTCTACACAGGACTGAGCCTAGACATAAAATACTCAAAATCTTAGACTTGTAGTCAGTATTGTGGTTTCTTTGGATACTTCTAGCAATACTGACAAGATGTGAGATGCAAGAGTTCATGCTATTTCTAAACACTTAGGGTTTCTGAGCTCTGCCCTCTTCAGATTTGCGCTCTCACACCTCCCCAGCTGAATCAGGCTGGCTCAGGGCAAGTCACACAGTTAAACCAAAACAAACTGGAGGCAGAGGCTGGAGAAAATGGATACAGTTTTCTGCCATGCAAATGAGGAGAGACTATCCCTTTGTCTTGGTGGGGGGGGTGGGGGGGGTGGGGAAGATATAGCCTCTGTATCCTGATTAGCAAGAGATGTATCCCATATGTTTAGTGCTTCATCCTGCCCTGGCAATTAATGTTCCACCATTGCTACTTTCGTTTGTGTACTGTCTTCGAGAATGCTGCGTCTCAAGCTGGCCGCAGCGTATTTCTTACCTCCTCCTGTGTCAGGCTGTACCGCTACAGGCTTTCGGCTTGAGCACAGTACCATGGGAATGTTTTTGGGCTGCAGCTGCCTGGTGGATCAGCCTAAGGGCAAGGCAGAGGTCATGACTGTCATCATCCTTTGCAATAGCCCTTGCTGGATCTCCATGATTTCACAAGTCTGTTCAGGATATGACTGCTTTTCTTTTAACTGGGTTGAAGAGTATCCTGGAAATTTGCAGCCATGGAGACACAATTTTCTGTTGACAATAAATGGAAACTGTTAGATAAGGTTTCATCTGGTGCTTCCTCACTGATGAGAAACTTCTTAGAAGGGTTTCTAAACTAATGTATCTGCTATTATTACTTATGTATATGTTATTAATAATGTGTTTAAAAAACTCGTCCATGGATGCAACAGAGGGCTAGAAGATCTGAGGTATTTAAAATGTGCATTTTAAAATGAAAATGTCAGGGCATCATTTGTGAGCAAAAAAATGGCTATCTCGAACTTGGCGGTAACATTTTCATCACATCACCTCATTGTATATTTTCTTTGTTTAAATATGTACATTCATAAAACAGTTCATAGTTTTCATTGCTTTGGGAATGATGTCTGCATATGTCCAGTGATACCTCAGGAGAAACATACTTAAACACTGGAGAGAGAAAATACCAGTAATATGTGTTTAGCAAGTTGAGTTTCAGGAACGTGGTGGATAGCAGTGGAAGATGACTTGCACTAAAAGCTCATTTCTCCATATGTCCTCTTATCTGATTAGATAACTCCTGGAAGCTGAGAATCAGAATTTCCACCAGCTGCAGATGTGTTTGGGCTTTTGTTGTCAAGTGCTTAGGGATTCCCAGTTGAGGAGCCTCTTCATGGTTAGGGAGTGTAATGAAATAATTGAAAATATGAAATGCATAATGTTAGTAGTAACCCTAAGATCCGTGCACACACAACACTATTTTATCCTTATAATAACATGATTTGGTTTTCTTCCTTTGGCTAATAAATAAAATATGTTGTTTAGCTAAATTTTCAGAGACATTTGTTCAAACCTCACTGTCTTTTTTTACAGGTACTCCTGAAGATTATCCACAGTATTTCCATATGAATCTCACAACAGCTGTACTGACACTCCTAAAGCCAATAAACAGGGATTTACACCAGAAGTTTGACTTGGTTATTAAGGTAATTTTGGCTGAAATTGTATTTCCTGCTTAGTAACAAGAAGCTCTAGTGAAAATGTAGGGAGGACTTGTTTGGATTTCCTGTGTTTTGCATGTTGGGCCTCATTTAGCACAATCACAGGGAAAAAGGGTGTGAAGTATTTTTGAAAAGGGCATGAATCATGGTAGAGTTCTCTAACATTTCATGTTATAGTGATAATTGCATGAAAAAAGTAAGTTTGCTTTTTATGAATTCAGTTGTCCTGAGAATGCATTTGTTCTATATTTCAGGTTTTGCTATATTTATTGGTAAGCAGAGTTCTGCTGTCACTGGGACACATGTAGGAACTTAGGTTGTTTAACAGCTGAATGAATATGCTAAGAAGTTAGAGGTTAAAGCCCTGTAGTGCTTTGTTTGATTTCATTGTCATCCTCAGAATTCAGCAACCATATACAGTAGCACAATACATCAATTAAAAAGAAATCAGTTACACTGTTACCACATTATGTGTGCTTAAATAGCAAGCTCTGTTGTTAATGGAACTGTTTATAGGCATTATTAGGTTCATATTGCTGTTATATGTTCAGTCAAGAGGGTAATAAGGAAAATTATCAGTCTGTAAGAAGGATAATATACCACCTGCTAGAATAATAAAAATTTTAATGCTGTGTTGTTCAGGGACCTTTTGAACTGGTATGTCTCAGGCTTGTACTGAATCAGCTCTTCAGATTCTTGTGTTGCACATTCTCAAGTTTGTATTTCTTACTGTGTTGAAGTTGAATCTGATTCTGTTTTATCTGGAGGGGCACAATGTGTGATGTATCCCCTTAAAAAAAATATTATATTTTTGCAGGACTCAGTAAATTTAATCTTTAAAATATTCCCTCTGATATCAAGTGTTTTTACTTTTCATGCCAAAAAAACATGGGGAACAGTGAATAGAAAAGATGATTAAGTCAATATATGACTATCAGAATGCATGAAGTAAAATGGACAGGAAATGGGTTCACTCATCTGTGGTATAAAATTGCATGGCTGATAAATGTTGAATATCAAAATGAGAAAAGCTAAACTTCTTAGTAAGATGTGCTGGTTTTCAGCCTCTCTGCTATCTCCAGAAGATATTTGATGATAAAGAGGCAAACTTGTTGGCCATCCTAGGGAAGCTCCTGTCATTTCCATTACCCGCAAAGGAACAAGAACTTTTGCAAAAGAACATGGGGATTTTTTCTGGGTTTTTTTGTTTGTTTTGTTTTGTTTTGTTTTGTTTTTTTGTGTTCCTGTTGAAATTTCCATATGGCAACTACAAGGCTATCACAGTAAGCAAGTGTATTTAGGCTTCCCAGTGTTAATAATACTTTAAATAAACATTTAGTCTGTACGAGACCTAAAATATGTAAGGCTGTGAACACAAATTGTACGTGTTCTTTTCCTTTACTTACTGTTATTTTTATTATAAAAGATTGTTTCTGAGATGCAAAAACACACCCCATAGTACTTATTCCTTTTTTGAAATCAATTGCTGCTTTTGGAGTAAGTTTTTTTTCTGAATAAATAAAAGTCTTTTGAAGATTGATGTCCATAAAGGACTTGCATGTCTCTTTGGAGAGCAGACCATTTCGTAAGAGAACAATGTCTTCTGAAGCAGGTGATCCTACTTTACAGAAGGTAGTTGCTAGAGAAATCAGACCAAAGCTGCAGTCAGAGGGAGCACACATTCAGCAACCTTGAAGGCTAAAATATATTTGTATCTTTGATCGGCAGATTTGCTGAAACATCTTCTAATATTCTCAATAAAATAATAAGCCTATTAAAATTGTATTTCTGTCATGGTTTAAGCCCAGTCAGCCATGCAGCCACTCACTCCCTCTCCTTCCTCCCCCCTGCGCCCAGAGGGATGGGGAGGAGAATCGAAAGAATGTAACTCCCACCGGTTGTGATAAGAATAGTCCAGTAACTAAGGTATAACACAAACCACTACTGCTACCACCAGTAATAATAATGATAAGGGAAATAACAAGGGAAGAGAATACAACCGCTCACCACCCGCCAACTGATACCCAGCCCAACTGAGCAGTGATCTAATTCTTCCGGGTTTACTGCCCCCAGATTATATAGTGGGCATGACGTGCTCTGAAATGAAATACCTCTTTGGTTAGTTTCCTTAGCATTGTCACTATGGTAGATATCTTTCTCCTGGAGGATAACAGTTTGTAACAGGAAGGCATGTAATCTGTTCCATCCTCAGTAGAGTTAACTTCACCTCTGATACCTCTTTGCTTGTAGAAGGGGATATAGCTGCTTGAAGCAAATGGCAGAAGCTTTGATCACTATTCTTGAAAAAAAAACCATAACCATTGCACTGTAGGCATGAGACTACGTTCTTGTTACTAGCTCTAAAAATTGTCAGGTGTTTTGTTGTTACTTGGTTTGTTTTGGTTTTTCTGAAGTACATATATCAAAAGCGGACAAATAGCAGAATCGATGCACTTTGATCCTTTCCTATTCAAACATCAGCTATTTATCAGTCAGACAAAATCTAACCTGACAGTTCTATTAAAATCAATTTGCTAAGTGGATGGACTACTGAAGGCTAGATTAGATGTGCTCACACAGTCAACAAAATACTAATGAAGGGAAGTGCTACACTACAGAGGAATTTACCACACCTGTAAGAGACCAGACTGATAAAATTACTCATGCTGACTGGTAATTTAGTTCATAGGCATTTGCGTGGCATTTGGAGTAGGCTGAGAAGTAAGAGCTACACTATCACAATGGCTGTCATTCTGGCCCCAAAAATATGTATGTGAAGATTTGGGGGAGAAATTGTCATTAGCAAGTCATAAAGAGTTTTTGTTTTATAAAATACTTAAAAACATCATGACTACTTAGATTCTTTCAGTGTCTTGTAAAGCAAACAGTGATCCTTCTCTGAATAAACCAATAGCTGTGAAATTTATTATGATTACAGAAATGTTGTCAACTCTGTTAAGACCAAGGTGTTCCTACTGAATATATGAATAGTATATACAGTGTAAAGGAGGTAGGGAAACTGTTTTATTAGCAACTGTTGAGTAACTGGTTGATAATATGTAAGAAGTCAGCTCTGGTTCCTCAACACATCAATATTGCAGTGGGTTGGTATCCAATAAGTGAGGAAGAATCAAGATTTTTGTTCATTCATTTTGCTATAAAACCTGCAGTACTTGCAATAGAAAAAAAGACTGAAAGTATTTAGAGGCTGATGAAGTACAGGCATAGCCTTTTCACTTTATGTTTGTATCTCTCTAGTCTATGTTACATACCTACAACAATCAATACCTCAGATTTTCTCCAGTGTAAGAAAATGCATGTATGTCAGATTCAAAATTAGAAGAGGAGTTTTATTTCTTTTGCAAGAATTGATTTTCCTTTTTTGATTGCATAGGGATGCTTGTATTAATGCCTAAAACCACTTGAAATATTTTGACCTGAAGTGAAAAAATAGAAGAACGTTTTGTTAATCTGTTGTGGACCCTTCATACTGGGGAAAGTAAATTTTTAATGTCATTTTAAGATAGATTTTCATACAACCTCTTTTGTTAATTCTTAAATGACTGTATATTGCATCTGATTATGTTTGTGCCATTGGGAATTTGGAAGGGATTCACATACATTTCAGTAAAAACTCCAATTAGATTAAAAAAGAAAAAAGGGCAGGGAGAGGGTGGGGAGATTGGGAGAATAAGTTTCTGAGGTTCAAATAACATTTGTAGCCTGAATTTCAAATAAGACTCTTCCTTGGATCTAAGATTTTTATGGCTCCTAGGGAATAGACTCTTCTAAAAAGAATTGTTTTTTCACAGTTGCCTGGTTTTTCTGGTGCTTTCCCAATCAGATTGGTAACAGAAGTGCACTTCAACACCATGCCACAGCCTTCATATTTTGGAGAATATCCTTACAGAGTATTTTCTGTATCTTATGTACCTATCTAAAAAATCTATTATGCCCAGGTGGTGTCTCAGTCAGACTGGCATTAACGTCATGACACATAATGCCGTAGAAACAATTCTATAGTTGGATTGTGTTTCCTTGTTGTTTAGGTGGTAAGAGGAGGTCAATGCCATGTGTCAGAGTTGAACAGACTGAAATTACAGTGTTGAAAGAAAATTGGTTTGAGGTCCTATTCTGCAAGCACTTTTCAGCAGTAATACCTACTCTGTTTAGTCTTAAGGCTTGAATCTTTGAATGGAGTGTGATTTCCAGTTTTTAGAAGCTGTCCTCCTGCCTAATTTGCTATTATATTTCTATAGGCTGTGACTAGACACAGAAGGTTTAAATAAGTCTTGTACTCATTTTGAGTGTGCATGTAAAGACTGCGCATGAGTATCAGCCAGATCAAATTCTATGTTAACGAACGAAGATTGCGTTGAAGCTTGGCTACAAACATAAAGTACTATCCGCTGGTGCACACATTCGATTACAGTAACACTGTTGTGATACCGGCATGGCATGAGTTTGCATGCCTGCTCTCCCGCCCATCTCAAGAAACTGGGTGCTGGGAAGACCATTTTTCATTTCTTAGGGAGGTGCTTTTGATCAGAGAGATGCTCACAGTACATATATTGCCTGTTCCTCTATGGTTAAGCCCTTTGCAATATTCATGATTTTCTCTGATACGGATCTCAGCAGAAATTAAAAGAAGTGATGCTCTCCTGCTACTTGCACTAGAGGTTAATTGGTTTCTCTGTTCCTGTTGAGAACTCCATTGATCTCTCCTATCCATTGCTCTCAAGGATGTTGAAAGCTTACTGTGTTACATGAAAAGGAGGCATAGCTTCAGCAACAGTTTCAGGATCAAACTGAGGATAAATGTACACTCTGAAGGCAGAAAGTATATGAGATCGTGTAGGAACAGACTCAGAACAAAAAAATTATTCATGTCAAGATAAATAATATCCATTGCTTTCTCCATATCCACCAAGTCATTCATCTCATTGTAGAAGTCTGTCAGGGTGGTCAAGCATGAATTTTCTTGCATAAACACACTGATGACTCCCAGCCTTCTTGTCTTTCGTATGGTTGGAAATGGTTGTCAGAATTGTTTGCTCCACCGGGACTTTCCTTAGCATTGGGGTGAGGTTGACTGGTCTGTAGTTCCCTGGATCTTCCTGCTTGCCTTTCTTGAAAGTAGAAGTGATATTTGTTTTTGGTTTTGGTGGTGTTTTTTTTTTTTTTTTTTTTTGTAGAATGCAGGAAGCTCTCAGTTGCCATGAACCTTTCAAGTGGTAGAGAGGGGTCTTGGAGTGACATTAGCCAGCTGCCTTAGCATCTGTGAGTGCATCCTATAAAGTTCCCTGGATTCATGTGTGTCTGATGCATTTAAATATATCCCTAACCTGATCCTCCTCTGTCTTCCTTGCTCCAGACTCTTCTGTGGGTCTCAGGGATGGAAATTATTGAAGGCAGGTGTTACCTGTATAGACTGAGAAGATGATGACATTGAGTATGGCAGCCTTTTCCATGCCCCCTGTCACCCTGTCTTACTCAGCAACAGGCCTACATTTTACCTAGTATTCTTTTTGTTGCTGCTAAACCTGTAGAAGACTTTCTTGTTGCTATTTGGTTCCAAGTGGGCTTTGGCTTTTCTAAACCTGCAAGTTAACCCTAATCTGCACGCTCAGACAGTGTTTCTGTAGTCCTCCTGCATCACCTGTACCTGGTTCCAGCTCTTGCAGGCTTCTTTTTTTTAATGTTTTGAGTTTTCTCAGGAACTTCTTGCCTATCCACACGGGCCTCCTGCCACCTTTCTCTGATTTCCTATTTGCCAAGATGGACCATTTTTGGACTTGGAGAAGGCGATTTTCATCCCTGCCTTAATTAATATGGGGCCCCTCCTGCTCATATCACCCTGCAGACTTTTGTGGCCAGCCTGGGTCCACCACTTCCTCACTTGGTTGTTGGTTGTCGGTTGTCATCCTCTTGCCATGTTGATTAGCTGGTAATAATAGCAGCGTAGATGCTGTTGTCCCACCTGGGTATTCTGGTAGTAAAGATGAGAATTGACTGTAGAATTGCAGAAGTACCTTGCAAGACCAAATGAGTCAGTAATAAAATGGATGATAAAATTAGGCATAGCTTAAAAATAAGTGAAGCAAGTAAGAAAAGGTCATCCTAGCCATATACATGAGATGATGGGTTCTGGCTTGACTTGGGAATGAGATCTTGGCACTGTAACTGAAAACTGAGTGTGCAGATTGGCTCAATGATCTGTGGTTGTCAAAAAAACCCCAAACAAACAACAAAACAGACCAAAACGAGAAACAAAAAGGGGCAAATTGAGTGCTGGAAATCATTAGGAAAAACAGACAACAGAACAGAGGAAAAAATAAATCACTCTGGTACTGTACAGATCCAGGCTGTATCTGTGTCTTGACCACAGTGCACAGCTCTTGTCTCTATCACAAAAAGGGCAGAGCAGAACTGAAGCAGGTTCATATCAGGTGAGGAAGGAAGAAGGTATGACCGAAACCCATAAAACATAATGTCACGATTCCAAGAATGAAGAGGAATCAATAGTTCACTGCCTCTGTGATGTGATGAAATAAGCAGGTGACAAGTTTAAAACAGACAAAATAAGATTGTTCATCAAATATAGTTTGTCTGCTTTGACAAGCAGTGGTGTGGGGCTGAAAGTTGACATGAGCTCAAGGGGAGGCAAGGCTGGCTTGTGAAGAAAAATCTGTTACTTTAAAGAGAAATCCAGAGAAATCTGAGCTGCTTATGTTCTTCAGAAATGTTCTATGGAAATGGTTTAAAGTTGACATTTTTAGAGACTTAAAATGTCCTGAAATATCTGACTTTTTCACAACTTCAGAAACTTCATACTTGTAATGTTTGGTGGGATTTTGTAATGATGTCATACTCCAACTCTTCTCATCCTATTTTGATCTCTTGGTTCCAAAGGCTTGTTGGCCTTTGTTATCTTTGTTCAGGGTAGCTGTAATTTCCCCCTCATCCAGTATATCTTAAATAATGCTTTTTCTTGCATTTAGGAGGATTTTTGCTTATTCTTTGCTCTTCTAAATTTTAAAATGGTGCAAATAGGGATTTCAGCACAAGGTGTTATGCCCCATTTATTTAGTTTGATCAACATGATAGAGACTGATTATTTTGAAGCATGTCTGGGCTGCAGCTGAGAACTCTGAGAAAACTTCATAGTGATTGCTGTTGAATAGGTATCTAGAAGGTAACCTCTACGTTAAAAAGCTCATCTTCCTAAAAATTGATGTATGCTCAGAGAAATTTAAAAGAAAAAAGTGAAAATAAAATATAGACCTCATGACAAGTATGGTTTTCCAAAAATATTTTGCCCTCGTTCTGGAACTGCTCTGGTTTTGTCTCTCTCTTTTGAAATGCAACTGAAGGTTGTCTCCTCTGATATTCTTTCAGAATAGTAGAGGTGTATCAGCTATAATAGGGTGATTGCTCCGCCTCAAAATAGAACATGAACTGAAAAAAATGAATGGTTTTATACTCATGGTGACAGATTAGAAAAAGAATGGAAGAAATGTATTTTCATTAAATAGTTGCTTAGTACACATCCTGACAATGATGAAATCTTCAAAATCATTAGTTTGGTTGAACTGCTCTGCATCTCCTGTAGGTATTAAGTAAAATAGCTATTTTTTAAAATGGGTTTTCAAACATTCATCCCTTATGTGAACTCAGTATTCAGTTACTTCTCTTGGCTTATCACTGTCACAAAAGTGTACCTAGTCCAAATAGTCTGGAAATTTCTGTTCTCTTTAAGGTAGTCTTTTTTTCAATCTTGTGTGTAATGCTGTGATGAGAGTTTATGTAGAATTGAAAACCTGAGTTCAGAGACAGTTTTTCTGTTGGTTAATAAGGAGAGGGGAAAAAAAAGGGTGTAGGAAAACCAAACGCTTTCCTAAATATCAATAAAATGCTTCTTCATATCAGTTTTTCTCCAATGTTATCACATCCATATTGAAAACCAGCAAGTTTTTCCTGTGTTTAGTAGCATCTCAGCATGGTAAAGGTTTTCCTTGGTTTTAGAGCATTGTCACAGATGCCCATTAAAAAGTCCAGTGATTGTGAGTTAAGACTGACTGCAAATTGTGTGTCATCACTCAGAGCAATGAAAACATTAAAATCCATAAATGGTAAGCTCTGTAATATCTTTTATTTACAGAAATAGCTGTATTTCCTCTCTTCAGTAAACAGACTTTTTTTTTTTTTTCATTTAAAACTTAAGCATCCATCACTTAAAATTTGGCATAATAACTTCAGAGTTGGTATTTTCTTTAACTGAAGGGAAGATGACCTTCATTATTTGGAAAGGTGATCAGCTTTTAGTATTTTAGCAGCCTAAGTATTACTGTTCACTGCAGTACAGCATTGTAAGCCTTACTGAAACTGAAGGCATTTAACCTTGATACCTGAAGAAAAAAACGTATGGTTTAGGTTGGGATTTTATAAGCATGGAGTGTAGACACAATATTTATCAGTTTCATTTCAGTGCCACATCACAAGCTTCAGTAACAGTAAAGTCAAACTTCTGTGTTCTAAAGATACTCTGTGCTACTTGTTCTTAAGCCAATTTTTAATCCATTTCACTCGTTCCTTCCTTAATTGTACTTTCTGACCTTGTAAATTAATCCAGTCTATGATATACAGTCCTAAATCTAGATAAATTATGTCCATAATTTCACCTTTATTTCCCAGTTTCATTATGCACTGTAAAGAAACAACTTTGTCAGACCTGACCTTCCTTCTTTGCGTCTGTTCTGACTGTTCTTTTTTTAATTGCATTGGTTTAAATACTATATACTGTTTACATCATCTTCACAGCTTAAAGCAAAGTTTAAGCTTGAGTATCTGAAGTTCCTGGGCTCTTCCTTGTTCTTGTGTTAAACAGGAAATCTGAAGTGACCTGCCTGCAGTTCTCAAGTGCACATTCACCTTCAGTGGGCTATCAAATGTCTTTGCAAGAGGCTTTTTCTTATTTCTTTTACTGTATCTCTTGAAATGCTGGGGTTTAATCAATGGCAGGGGAAGCACAGATGATTTTGGTATCTTTGGAAAGGAGATGAATGCAAGACTGGAAGCAATTATGATGACTGGATTTGACATTTATGATTCTTACATGGTACCTGTGAAAAGATAACTGGACCAAAAAGTGATGTAACTTACTGGCAAGGGAAAACAATCAAAGCTGGAAAGAGAAAATATATCTTCAGTGTGGCAGGTTAAAGGTGTGCTGTATCTGGCTGTTCTGCTAAATACTTGAGCTATAAGCACCAGGGCTGTTAGGAGCTTTTGTTGTTGGTGTCTTTTCTTTTTTGTTTTTATTTCTAATTAGCCTGTTAAAATTCTCTGGGGAGATCAAATCTGAGGTCCTGTGGAGAAGCAGCAACAAGTGTCTTAAACTGTAGACTGGTTTTCTTGCATCTTAATTGTTGGACCAGTAGTTTTCTTTCTGAAACAAATGTAAATTGTCTATTCCGGTGTGCCAAAATATTTGTTAGGAAACAGATGCTCAGCCTGTGGCTAGCAAGCCCAGGCAAGTGTTTAACAGGCCAATATGAGGAAACACTGTTTTCACTAATAGCATTGAATGTCTGGAACAACTTATATTACACGTTACTTTATCTCAGAAAGAAAAAAAAGGAGTAGGGGAAAATTGACAATATTGCAGATATTATTTTTTTTTTGTAAATTATGAAAGATATGCTTCAGAAGTACAAGAACTGCTCCTAGCCAAGAGCTGCTTCTGGGAATACATTTATGTAACATATGAAAACAAATCAATTTCTCATATTTGATATGACTTCTTTGTATCAAACAAAAGGAAGAAGAAATGTCTGTTAGAGAAAAAGGTTTCTTAAGAAGAATGTTGTTTGAAAGTGAATATTTGTAACTAGCATCTTAGTAATTTCTTCTTTGGTTCTTCATTTGCCTTGTTGGACTCATCATTATGTGTAAAGGCCAAAGGAAGAACAACAGTTATATTTTCCATTGGCTTAAAACACAACTCCGGAAGTGGCCTTGTAAGGAAATGAACAATTTGTTCCCCCAGCTTTCAGCTAAATCTTCTTGAAGAGAAAAGAGCATATATTGTTCTGCTCTTATGAATAGTAGAGCTTTATTTTTATTTTTTTTAACATGTAACTGTGTACTATAAGGATCAAAAAATAGATATGTTTTCTATTTTATCCTTTTTATTGGTCAGAGCAGTTTCAATGTAAAGTGGCAGCACTAGTCTGTAAAACTGATTGAGTTTTAATAACAGTCCCACGAGTAGCTGGGGTTAGAAAACCAGAAATTTTGCAAGTCTACTAAAAATGCATTAAAGGAAAGTTCACTGAGAAATGGTTAGGATTTCAGCACTATTTTAATTATTCTTTAAAAACACTTCCCTCTCTCTTACCAGAAGTGTTCTGCTTTACTTTCTTCTGCTGTTGTAAAAGGAGATTGTTTGCAAGTAGGAAATATGGTCAGATGCAAAGGACTGCTGTATCTAAGTCTGCCTAGTTCTTGAAGAGGAATTTCAGGTCCTGAAGTTGGCACTGAGGTTTGCTATTTGGTGCTGCTGAAGAGCTAGGTGGGTAGGGCAGCAGAGCAGGTGCATTTGAACCTGTCTCACCTCCTGTGCCTGAGCACAGAATCCCAAGAGCTGAGTTCTGACGCTTTGGGGATTCCCAGTCGCTACCCTGATACATCAATTTCTGGGTTAGTTCTGGAAACGAAGCACTTTCATTGGCATCCTCCAAAGCTTACTTTTTTTCCTAATTATAGGTGTCATTGGAAACCAAACTTTATTAAGTGGCAAAAGAGGTGAGCTAATTGTGGTGGCTTTCTCTTGATAGCTTTGCAGCTAAACACTTCCTGAAGTGAAGGAGTGAAGCTGAGCTGTGTCCTGGTGCTGCAAGAAATGCTTGTTGCTGGCAACAAACAGATGGGAAGTGACTGTGACTTTTGGAAGAATTGGCTGTCTAATTTTGTCCAGTTCTCAAAGGGGGAGGCCAAAGTTAATTATTTTGACCAGTCTACCCAACCTGGTGAACAAAAAGGAAAGCACCTGCAAAGTTGAAGTGCCCACTGAGGAAGGAATGCTTTTCATTGTAATTTTGGTCTTCCAGGCTTAAAATTTTATGTTCAGTCTCAGGAGCACACATCCACTTTGTATTTGATCACAACTGCAATTTGAAGCGCTGTCTTTTCCTTCAGAAAAACACTTCAGTACTGTGGTGATGATGTAGTAAACACCCTTCATAGATGAATATTTCTTTTAACCTGGGATGGGGTCTGTGCTTACTTATGCTTTAAGGCCATTATTGCAGCAGTGCAAGCTGTTAAGAACATTGGAAGACTCTGTTCTTTGCATTTTCCTTTTTAAGAAACTCTTCATAGCAGTTGCAAAGAACATCAAGGTTTGTTAAAAAGAAACTTGCAGCAGTTGTGTATAAACTTTTTACTGTAAAGATGCCTATTTTTCTTGAAACAGAACAGCGTTTAATGATCATAGAATCATAGAATAGTTAGGACTGGAAAGGACCTTAAGATCATCTACTTCCAACCCCCCTGCCATGGGCAGGGACACCTCACACTAAACCATGTTTGGCCATAGATCTGCTTATAAAGTAGAATTGAATCAGTATGTATTTGTTGCTCATAGAGTGGATTTTTTGTGAGGTTTTTTTTGGTTTTGTCTTTTTTTTTTCATGCTTTCAGTATATTAACTTAGGCAAAATTCCCTACATTAAATCCTACTGTGTCAGTAGCCAGATTACTTCTCAGTAATTTCAGTAATGTTAGTTTTTACACATTAAGTTGATTTTTGTTCAGTGGAGCATCAGTTTCAAAATAAATCTCACTTCTGCAGCTTATATTCAGCATTTCAGAGTCACTTATCCAGTCTTCAATACTATTTGCAGCTACTACTATATTGGATTTGAAATATGTTGCTGTTAATTTCCACAAGACCAGGATTTCCCAGGGATGTTTGAGTGCTGCTCTGCTGAATGAAATTCAGTGCAATTGGAAGGTTTCTAACTAAATGCTAATAAAACAGAGATATGTGATTCTCTTTACTATGACTGGTGTGAAGATAGGGATTTGCATTAACTGAGAAAGTCTAAAATTGGTTGGGTCACCCAGAAGCATCAGTCTCCTTGGGTGGACTGAAGCCTGGTGTACTATTCTCCTATTGTGTGTTGTATTTGAATATGAATAATTGAAACTTTCTAGGGAAAAAAATAGTATTCATACCTAACATGGTAGTAATTCTTTGAGGCAGTTGCAGGTTTGATCACTGGTAGTATCATGTGTCCTAGACACATGTAAGAACAGCACTAGATAAATATGTTGCCTCCTGCACCATGGTTAGCAAAATCTTAATGTGCCAGTGGATTAAGTAGCAGAACTCCGAATTTCTTCAAGTTTTGTCTCATTAACAAAAAATAATCTCCTAGGAAAAGCCATATTAATTTCTGATACTAGCACCTGCTTATGTAAATCCACTTGCCAGATCTCACCTTATAATCATGAGTCAGAAAATAGCCACGTACAAGCATATGGGTTAGTGGTTGCTTTTAAATCTGTGCCAGTGTCACTGTTGCCTATCTCTTAGTCAAAAGTAATTCTGATGTATTTTAAAGAGGAAAAAACATTTTTTCTTAAGAACTGAGTGTTTTGAATGAGTTTCATTTGAATTACTAGAGGTGTCATCACCTCCTTTGAAGAAAAAAACCCATTTTTGATGTTTATACTTTTTACTTGAACTCGAATTTTTTAGCATCAACACCATCCTATTGTTGCTTTGTAAAGAAAGCAAAGCTTTTTATAGAATGAACATTTTTCAGACAAAAAAAAAAGTGTCTAAACCCTAAATTAAAAATAACTAGTTGATGCAATCAAAATGACATGTTTCTAGAAGAAAGCTCCTTGGATGTTGAATTTGAAAAATGAGGGATTATCCTGTTTTGGAATGGGGAAACACCAGAATGAAAATAAAATCTCTGCAAACAAAAATTACTGTTAACAACAATAATTTAGGTACTGGTCTGTCTTCTGAAATATATTTACACCTGAAAAGTTCATTGCACAATACCATGTCTACAGAAAGGTAATAGTGCACTGCTGTCGCAGTCCCAGGGTCTGTGTGCTTATAGTTTTGACAATGAAGCATGCAAGAGGCCGTTTTACAACACCCTACTGTTGCCTTGTTACAGGGACATGTGCAGGACTGTGCTTTATAAATTAAAGAATAATTATTTATTGTTTTTTTCTTCCGTTGTCTATTTACTTTGATTAGTCATAAGTAGTAATGCTTAAAAAAGGCAACATCTTACACTTACTGGATTAGCACACTGGAATGGGAAATTAGTGCTTTCATGCTTAGGAAGTTTGAAAATAAATTGGATGAAACTGTGTCAGTGTGTAAATCTTGCGGTGAGGTGTTGCTGTTGAGAAAGTGGAGGTTATTAATTGGAGTAAGGAAATTTGCTTGACATTCAAAAATAGACAAAACCAAAATGAAAAATCCTACTTATCTAATAGCAGAAAGATGGATTTTGGGAGAGAGGGAGAAAGAGTCATATCTAGGGCAATATGCTCTTTTAGTAATCCAGAGCAAGTACGGTACGTCCGTGTGTACTGTCATCATCTTTTGATTTTAACTGTCCTGCTATATGCTGTATAGCTTTGAGTTTCAATGTGACTTTTTAGAAGATTATTGTGATGGAAAGTCTTTTTGTTCTTCTATCCAACTAATTTTTTTTTTCTCAATGTTAAGTTTCATAATTGGGATCTGTACAGTGTTACTGATTTTTATAACTAGATTGTAATTCTGAAATATAAGACAGCACCAGTTAGTAGCTGGTTTACTTGGCTGAGAGCTTTTGACAAATTAGGTGATTTTTTAGGCCGAACAAGACAATGGCCATCCTCTTCCTGCCTTTGCCAATCTGCATATTGAAGTCCTTGATGAGAACAATCAGAAGCCTTACTTCACAAGATCTATGTATGAGGGCTTCATCCTTGAATCCTCTCCGGTCGGGACGACCGTCTCTGACAACCACAATCTGACTTCTCCACTACAAATTGTAGTGTTGGACAACGATGTGGAGGAGGTATGTTACATTCATTTAGAGTATCATATTGTGCTTACATTTTTATTATTTTCAGAGTTGTGGGTTGTTTTGGGTTGCTTTTTGTTTGTTTTTTTTTTGGGGGGGTAAGGGTTATTTTTTGTTTGTGGGTTGGTTGGTTGGGGTTTTTTTTTGTTTGAGACAAAACTGATTTGATCAATAAATGAAAAAGAAATCTTAATATCGTTATGGTTTCTTTTTTGTTTGTTTGTTTTCATACTGAGTTCAAATTGATTTTAAAGTGCCTCTGAACTGAAAAATTGATCTGTGTTTTACTTGGCTGTCCTTAAGATTGTGTTCTGCTAGAGATGATGAATACTTAGTATGAAGAGGAAGAAAGAATGCATTTTGTGAGAAGCATGAATCTACCACACAGTGTGAGGAAATGGTAGAGACAACTTCAAAGCGGAAAGAAGTAGTAGTTGAACAAGCCAGGAAGAAGAGCAGTAGAAGGGCAGGAGGTTAAAAATTCAATCTGTTCTTCACTGTGCCCAGATTTTTATACTAACATTACTCATAGCAAACACTGTGCATCTTCAAGAGAAGTGGTAATGATGCCTTGACTTTAGGGCTAATGTTTCTACCATTCTCACCAAGGCTGTCCCTATTATGTGTTATTTGATAATGTTTCTTTTTCCATTAATTACTGTTGTCTCTCCAGTTGCCCCCTTTGTTCTTTTTTGTTTGTATCCTTCTGTTTGCTTGTTATCTTAAGATACATAAGGAAAACTAAGTTGTTAGGCATTAGTTTTGCCAACCTTATTCTGGGCTGCATCAAAAGAAGCGTGACCAGCAGGTTGAAGGAGGTGATCTTGCTCCTCTATTCTGCTCTTGTGAGACCTCACTTGGAGTATTGTGTGCAGTTCTGGTGTCCTCAACATAAAAAGGACATGGAACCATTGGTACAAGTCCAGAGGAGGGCCCCGAGGATGATAAGGGAGCTGGAGCACCTCCCATATGAAGACAGGCTGAGAAAGTTGGGGCTGTTCAGCCTGGAGAAGAGAAGGCGGCATGGAGACCTCCTAGCAGCCTTCCAGTATCTGAAGGGGGGCCTCTAGGGATGCTGGGGAGGGACTCTTCATTAGAGACTGTCGTGATAGGACAAGAGTTAATGGATTCAAACTGAAACAGGGGAAGTTTAGGTTAGATGTAAGGAGGAAGTTTTTTACTGTGAAGGTGGTGACACACTGGAAGGAGTTGCCCAGGGAAGTTGGAATGCTCCATCCCTGGCACTGTTCAAGGCCAGATTGAATGGAGTCTTGGGTGGCATAGTTTAGTGCAAGGTGTCCCTTCCCATGGCGGGGGGGCTGGAACTAAGTGACCTTAAGGTCCTTTCCAACCCTAACTATTCTATGATTCTATGAATGTTTGTCGTGTATGTCAGTGTATTTTTAATAAAGTACTTAACATGATAAAAGTTCTTAACTTTTCTAAAGTTTCACTTTTAATGTAGACAAATTAATTTTATTTTGGAGAGACACAAGGGGCCATTGTCCCTGAAAAATGCTTTCTATGTCTCTGTCTGCATTAGAGTGATTTATTGTCCTAGGAAGCTATTTCAAAGCCAAAACTCATGTACAGTATCTCTTTCCTGTCCATTGGAAAACCAGTCAGTTTACAGGCATGCATAAAAAATAATTGGAAGGCAAATGGAAGTGGCCATTAGATCTGGCTTTTGTAGGGACTGGTTAAAAGGTATGAAGTGCATGTGGCAGTTATCAGAAGGTATTGCTGATGATCTATATTACTTGTGTAAAACTCTTGTTCAGCATTGCTTTTGTTAAAAGCAAAACAGTTTTCTTGTCTGATAAAATTAATGGGATCTTGTAGGTTTCTTAATATAGGAAAATGAAAGGTGTTCAGGCATCAGGTATGCATTTATATTTAAAATGCTTTGATTGTGGTGTGTAAAATGTTTGTGTAATGTGTGCCTGAACACAACAGAAATAAAATCTTTTGAGTTAGTGTCCACAGTTCAAAGTAATTTTTAAGCTACTAATTTGAGAGATTTTCTCAGAAGGCTGCTTTTAGTTCTCTGATCCTTATGTGCATTAAACAAAAATATATGAGGATATTTTTAGATTTTTTTTTTTTTTTTTGCCTAAGCAAAGTGTTGTCTGTTTTGTTTTATCCACACCTTCTTGGTAGTATTAGTAAAACCCTTTAGTTCAAGTATGCCTTCGTGCATATCTGTTTGTTACATAAATGAGGAATTTTAGACCACTATGCCCACCTTGTAATATGCGTGACTGTGTCATAACTTTACAAAAATTGAAAGAGAGGCTATTAATCACTTGAAGGGTGGAAGACTGAAACTGAGCAAGTCTGTCTGTAAGACTGATAAGACTTGCGCATTAGATAGATATGGTCTGAAACTCAGAATAGGGTGTTTGGTGAACTGGAGAGCTTGTGAACCGTTTCTGCCTGGATTGCTACACTGCCAGTTTGGGCAATGGGCAGCCAAAAATAGTACAAAAAAAAATTGCTGTTAATCCACAATGTGCAGCTGGTGTTTCTCTGTCTGCAAGTCCACCAATGTTCCAGGGACTGAGATATTTGCCCTCAATGCTTTGTAACTGCAATGACCTAGGAAAATCCTACTGCGCATACAAAGCCCAGAGTGGTAGAAGAATTCTCACAGCATTGGCTTATTAGGGAGGGGCTGAATCCTTTATGGTTGAAATAGTTCAGAACAATGCTTTTAGAGAGAATTCAGTGTCCTAGTTCAGACGCTTGAGGCAGTTTTCCATGAAGGGCTTTTTTTTTTCCGGGACTCTTTCCTATTTCCTAGCAGGTGATCTTGTTACATACACTAAAGGAATGACAAGAAAGACTTTGGACGTCATTAACCTCCAAAGATTTTTCAAGTTGTAGTTAATAGTGCTCTGATTAACCTTTCCGTGGCAGTTGCACAACTCTACACACAGGATGTCAAAGACAGATTATATAATACAAAGTTCTTTGATATAACTATATATTAGATCACATATGAGACTAAAAGTCAAGATTACTTTGAACTGTTAAGTCTCAAATTTGGGCTCACTCTTTTACTAAGCCATGTAACTACCAGGTAGTTACAGTATGGCACATGATATTTGTGTACTCTAAAACTGTAAATATTTAATTTCAAAAATTTTTGCATCAAAAAGTAATTTGCTCCTTTAATATAAATTGTTTCATAAGGTTTGTAATATAAACCTGGTGTTTATTTTCCCAGCCAAAAGTGCTTTCTGTTACTGATTTTATGAGTACAAGTTCAATATCTTAAGTTCTGAGAGGTGCTCTGAAATTCATCACAAGCAGTTTGACCATAGGGCTTTACATTTTATTATTGTCTTCTTTGTAGTAAGGTAGTGAATAGCTAGTGCAGTCATATGACACAAAATGAGACAAAGTTTTCCAGTGAATTATTTTTGTTTATTATTGAAAAATTGTAATATTTCACTGTTGCATGAGGAATAACTGCCAAGGATTTCTAGAGTGGGAAATGATGTGACATTATTTTTGACACCCCACCCCCTCCCGCAAAGCAAGGACAAAATAATGAGGATCTTTGCCCCTGCTGGGGTATAATGCTGTGTGCTGGGGCACATGGGCTGCAGTGGAACCTGGCCATGTTCTGCCCTTCTTGCTACTAGGATGGCTTTGTACCTGCAAGGCCACTTTCCTTAGGTATGGGGGGATACAGGCCAGTGATATGTCCATAAGTGGTCATTACCAAGCCTGGGACATACAGGGGGAGGGAAGGGTTGCTCCATCTCTGCAACCTGAACTACTTAGGGAATCTGGTGCTAGATACCTTAACTGTATCTGTCTTCTCTCTTGCATGTTTTCTTGATGCTTAAGACCAACCAGATCTGATCCATCAGATCTGACGGAAGTGATGTGCCCTCTTTCCAGAATGCTGTAGACATATTTCAGAACATACAGAGGTCTGCCTGCCACCACAGATATGATAATTGACCTTGTCCTTGGATGGAAGTGCTCTGTGCAACTTGTTATTCCTTTGGCATCACATGGCTTGTGCCAGGACAGCTCTTTCTAATTCTTTGAAATGATGCATGCGTAACATGGATGTGAGAGAGAAAATCAGATTTAACTGCCTGTGTGTTAATGCAGATGTCAGTGATGCATGTAGTGCTTATAACCTGTTGCAGAAGTGAGATTTCCAGCAGAGTGAGGCTGAGAGTGCAGCACTTGCACGTAATTCATCCATAAAACAGCCAAACTAAAATAGCAGGTGCCTTCCCAGTAGGACTACATGGTAGCTCAGGATGGGTTAGTAAGCACAGGTAATGCTTATTAAGTTCTGCAGGTCTTACTATTATGATGGTTTCACTGTATCTTAGTAAATTAATGTATCGAGTAAGCAGGGATTGCTGATAAGAAGTCAACATATAACATCTACGTGCTTGTGCATGTTAGTTTCCAGTAGTGACACTGCCTAAAACATAATTTATTGAGTCTTCTAATTGAAAAATCAATTGATTTTGCTATCAAAATAACTCATTGTTATCAGATAAATGCATAAAGAAAGCAGTCATACTAACTTTCCTAACTTAAATTAGGGAATTAAGTTAGTTAATTAAGTTAAATTAGTTAAACTAAGATTTTAATTAATCTTAAGAAAGAAATGCATTCTAAATTTAAATGCTGTGGGAATTATAATAGAGTCCTGCTACAAACTGTCCAAAAATTAATTTATAGATGTGACATTGCAAACAGACCTTTAACTAGAGCAGCACTGCCAAGTGCTGATATAATTAAGTGGTCTGTTTAAATGGTATAAATTAAATTAATCCGCATGAGCACCTTAAGACCTGAATAAACCAAAGCTGAGATGAGGAATTTAAACCGTATGATCTGATGTCTATTTACATAAGGCTTCCCAAACCACTTGCTTCCTTACTCTTTTGCTTCCACAGGAGAGTACTAATTTTTTCTGCTCTGGTAGTCAGGGTTGGTGAAAAAGCCATATCATAGCTGCCTTATTGTCTTGTATCACAAATCTTGTTGAACCTCTCAAAGAGAGAGATAAATAAACCTCAGGATTTAACTTCCAAGTTAAAAGAAGCTAATCAGCATTCATATCCATTATGTACTACTCAAGTAGCAAGGTGTTTACCAATACCACATGCAGTGTTTTGATGAATAAACTTGAGGTGTAAGGTAATTTCTTCATTGCTCATTAGAACATAAAATTGATATCATGTTTATAAGGTGTGCCAGCATGTGTTTTAAAGCATTTCATGTGTCCCAGCATGCACTCAGAAAACCACCTGTGCGGTAACCCTCATGTTTCTGTGGACGCCTACAGTCCATTGCTGCATCCCTGGGCAGCAGAGTGTGACACAAGTCAATTAATACCATAGGTTCCTCTCCAGATCCTTTTCTGCCAGACCAGTTTCTTGTTTTATGTTTCCATTGTCAATGAAGTTGAAGTCAAGCTACGCGAATGGTTGTTCAATATCAGTGTTTCCAGAGAATTTGCAGGAGTTTTTAAAGAATGGTCATCTTACATAAAGGTATCTCAGTAGCAGTCTGAGAGGACAGAGCAAATAATGGATGAAGTAACTGATAGATTAACTGAAAATGCAGATTATGGATTTTCAGTGATATCCAGATAAGGAAAACTAAGTTTGTTTTTTTGTTTTGTTTTTTTTTAACCAGGAGTACTGAAACATTTTAAATACTTAGACATTTTTCTCTAATATTTGCCTGATTATATCTTCCACTGTTATTGTTTGAACTTGTTTTGCAGCCAGTATTCTCTCAAGAGGAGAGTTCTCGTAATACTGCTATCCCTGTATAGCACTTCTGTGACACTGTAATAGTCACATAATGAAATAATAATTCAGGAAATATTCTTCCCCAATGTAATAGCACATTAATATTATTATTAAAATAAAGGGGAAAGGAAAGGCAAAGCAAAAAAAAGCTGCTTCTCATATTTTAGGTTTTATGCAGATAGGGTTTTTTTTCCTTTTCTGAATATTTCCACTTAAGAAAGAAAAATAAAAATCTTTACATTGAGTCATTATTGTAGCATTATATTTCTTCCTTTATTTGGGTAGGATGAATATCTAATGTTTTCTGCCTTCTGAAACTATTCTTTCTCTCTTTGAGTTCCTTGAAGTCCTCAAGGAATTTGTTTTTTAAATATCTGCCGTGTTTTAAGCAAATGCTATTGCTAATTAGTGCAAGTGCAGAAATGCTGACATTTGTTTCTTGCCCTCACCGAGGAGTGGCTTATTTGTATGAGGAACAGAAGATACTTTTTCAAAACTTTTCTGTCAGCTTTTCATTCAGGAAAGGGTATGGCCCTTTGAACCTCTATGTAAAACAGTAAAAATTGTTGTAGCGTTTTTTAGTGTCTGACTTTATAAACCTGCTTGTGCTTTGTGCAGGGACTGGAAAGGTTTTGATGGTGATTGAAATAATTCAGAATTAAAGCACTGCTCAGCATCCATCCTTGTTCTCTCGTTAGCCTTTTGACATCTTTTCCTCCAAAGTGGAGATGACATAAATGGTGAAGAGCATTCTTCTTCTTCTTATTATTATTATTATTGCAATTAAAAACTTTTTAAATGAACTCACTTTAAAGGAAAAAAAAATGTTGTCCTGTGCAGTGTTCTCAGAGTGGTTTACCTCCTTCAGTTTTCCAGTTACTCAGAATTTTGGATTGATTTGTTCTCCTCCTTGGGTTCTGTTGATCTAAGTAGTTTTGCAACTTAAAGCCATCACAAAGACTTCTCAGGAAGCTGTGCTTCATGTTATTTTTCTGATACTAATGATAATATACAGGAAATTCACTCCGGAGGCTGTCTCTTAGTTTTTTATTCCATACAAGCTATTGAGAATCTGGAGGACCATCTCATTATGCCTTGTAGAATTAATCTTGTGCAGGTTAGAGAAAAGCAACTAGGTCAGTGCCAGTACAGTCTGATTCCAAACCCCTTGCTAGTGTGACTGAGGATCTCACTTGCTTCGCCTCTGTGAGACTGTGAATCTCAGATTTGTATGCTGAAAGATGTGAGGGGAAAAGATTTTCTACTTTCAAGCAGAAACGAGGAGGGCAAGTGCTGGAAACACCTCTTCAAAAAAACCCTCTTTTTTCATTGGTGTTTCAAGTGCTGCTTATCAGCTACATGAAGAGTGTAGGAAAATCAAGACATTGTCATGAAATTGTATTAGTTACTACTACAGCTATTTGGAGATAAGCCTGTGCTAGCAATCAGGAAGCCTAAGCGGTTTGGATACTCTTGGAGTTTGTTCTGTCTTCCCTGGAGAATTTAACAGCCAAGTATACTTCCACTAAAAAGTCCTCAGGGATGTTGAAACACATGCAGAATAAGTGTCATTGTCTATTTATTCTTGACAATATCATTTAATATTGGTTTAATCTTAGTAAATTGTAGAAAACTGTTGGCTTTAGGAAGAGCTTGTAAGCCCTTGTGGAAGGAAAGAAGCATCAGAAATGTAACATTACATCCGCCTAGGCTTAGGAACTTCTCCAGAGATTTTCTAGTAGAGCAATTCAAACCTAGGTATTGGTTTATATTAAGAGTGCACTGGAACTCTTGCTTATCTCATTTTGTTGTGTTTTTGTCTGTAACCAGTTTTTTCCTTCAATATACGGCTTTTATGATGTCCATCAATATCAGGTTTGTGTTTCCTATATTCATTTTGTATCCTGTGTTTTATTTTGTAGGTTGCACCAGGTGCCATTCCTGTAGGTATTTGGTAATATGTTTGCAAAATTTCCTTTTTGTTTTAATTGTGCGGTTTCTTTATTTTCCCCATTCTCTTTCATTCTTCTCTGCCCTGCCAGTGTTTGAGACTGGGACTGTTCCTTGCTTTGAGAAGCCTGCAAAGAGCCCTTAAACACATTAGACCAAATTTATTTAGAGCGTAGAGTTGTACTGTGGTTATGTTGTGGCTGCTTTATGCTGATTAAATAATTACATATCTTTATTGAATCTTAAACGCAACAAAATGTTGTTGAGTTGTTTTTTTTTTAAGTTAAGATATAATTACTAGTTGGGTGAAGCCTGTGTACCCTATCAGATTTGAACTGTGTGCTTGAAATGGTCTTTGCAGGTTGCATGTATACTCTCTTGTGTGGATTCTGATTTTCTACTTAAAATTATATTCTAAACAATTTAACAGAGATAAGCTATTCTACTGACCCATTAATGTAGTCATAAATTATAATGTTTAAGTCCAGGCCTCAAAAATAAAATACTAGTTTGAAAAATTAAAGAATTGGAAGTAGTGTTGGCAGCATAGGTGGATTGTGTTCTCTCACAGGATCTGCAATATAAAATGTTCGATTAAGTTGAATCGACTTTCAGCATACTCTGTGATAAAAATGTAAAAGCATAACAATGCCAAAATTAAGGAAATTAATTGTTTTGTATGTCCAACATGCATGGAAGGTTGTAGAAATATGCATTGATTGCAGGAAAGGCAATTTAACGTGCACATTAGGATAAAATTTCTAATACAAGAACAGCTAAGGGATAGTAGAGATTGATTGGGGAGTGTATGGAATCTCCATCACTGATTTTTTCTCAAGAACAAATTAAGAAAAAAATACTGTTTATTAGTATTCAAAATGGCATGACAAACAAGAACTGTAACAACTAACCAGGGTTTTTGTAAATTAAATTTTTGACTGACTTTGTAGTGTCTACAAAGTGAACAATTATTGGCAATTGCCTTCTGTAATTTTTCACGGAAAAGAGAGATTGCCATTTCCATTGCTAACAGTAAAATGAATTTTAATTTTACTGAAAGCTGGCATAGTTGCAGCAAAGCTTTAGGCAATAGGAAACCACTAATTTGGAACACTTTGATATTTCTTTCACGTAGCTTTCAGCAACAGAAATGGTTTCTCATTTAAATAGTATAATCTCAGACTTCCATAATGCGTGCTTTAGAGTATTTTGGATTGCTAAACTAAGTTTCTCTTTATCCTTCTGTTGTACTTACCTGTCCTTGTAGTTGTTCATTATAACACTTAGTGCACATTAGAGTTAGCTCCAGTGTTTATGCCTGCTATACTGTAGGGATTGGTTAACTTCCTAGTGGTCTGTTTTCCTTTTTTAATTGTGCGGGAATGACAATAATCATGGAATCATAGAATAGTCTGGGTTGGAAAGGACCTTCAAAGATCATCTAGTCCAACCCCCCTGCAATGAGCAGGGGCATCTTCAACTAGATTAGGTTGCCCAGAACCAGATCCAGCCTGATCTTAAATGTCTCTGGGAATGGCAAATCTATCACCTCTCAGAGCAACCTGTTCCAGTATTTTACCACCCTCATTGTAAAGAATTTTTTTCCTCATTTAAGAGTTAACCTTCTAGAAGCATTTTGGATTCTGGTTAAAAAAATGTTCGGAGAAGAATTAAATGCTACTTTTTGGAGAATTTGTTGAATTCAGCTATTTATTATTGCATTGTGTCCCCTATCAGAGGCAGGTTCTGTAGAATTGTATTGGAAAATAGTTGGTAAAAATACTTTTCAAGTTATGCCTTGTGTGCAGCCACTGGATTTTCTGTTATGTTTTATTCATGGTACTAGTCCTCTGATTCCTCATCTTCACATTATTTGAGGCAGTTCAAAACAGTTTTTACAGGACTTGTCTCCCAGCCTTTTGTCTTTTTCCCAATCACGTTTGCATTCCTCATTTGTAACCTCACCTCATATAACAGAAAGAAACTAAATAACTAATGACAGAGAGTAACACATTAAGTCAGGTTAAATTGACCAGATTACAGGTTACCGGGGCACAGAAAGGTTGGTTGGAATACTGTAGGCAATAAAAGGTAATGTAGCTTATTTTAAAATTTAACTGTAATGTAATGTGACCCTTGCAGTCTAATCAGTTTAATGACTCAATAGCATCTTTAAAGAAGTGGGGGAAGATGTTGAGATATTTAATTCTGATCACAATTCACATTTCTGTCATTTCAACAACACAGACATCCCAGCAAAGTGAGTTTGGGGGCTTTTCAGAACTACCAGGCTATACAGAACTTAAACCCCCTTTTTTTCCTCCACTGTGCTGGCATTCAGCAAACTACAGGGTAAGGACGAAAGGTAGGAAGTCCATTTTGCAGCTTTGTATCACTCTGGTAAGTTTGCATTCAAAGAAACTGGCTTGAAGTTCTGGACTTTAATTAATCTGCTCTGTTCCCTGTAAATACAGTAATAACTTCTGATTCTGCCCATGGCAGAAACATTCCTCCCTTTCTTTGTTAGCTGAAATTCCGTTTGCCCACAAATTAATCTCAGTATTTTTCCCCTGGGCAACATTTCATTCTTCTTCCCCATACTCTTATAATCTGCCAACCATGGTAGGACAGAGGATAGAAATGGAAGGATGAGATCCTGAGAGGTTGCTCAGGATATCTCACAAAGCATTACCCTTTCTTTATGTTGTCACATTGTTTTGCACACAGCATTAGAACTGCAGACCTCTTTTGGTGCTCATCAAAGCATGTACAACACTTTTGTGACTTGAAATCCAGACTAGAAATCTGTGTTCCCAGCAGGCCACCTCGACAAGTCATGAGTGGAAAATTCACGGTGCCTTGACTTGGTTTTCCTTTGGTTGGTTGGGGATTTTTTTCCTCCTTACCTTAAAATGTTACTTACTATTCAAAATTTTACCACAGTTGGCTTACTATGTTTTTCACCTGATCATTTGGGAGATTCATAATTCTTCAAATTCTGCATCAATTCATCTGGATTATTTTTGAGACATAAAGAGTGTCTCTGGACAGCATTTATTTAGATATATGCTTTAACACATATGATTATCTTTTCTCATTGCATCAGCCCACATGTTTTATTGCTTCATTAATCAATATAAGTTTGTTTTGCTTTTAATATGGTTGAAGACCAATGCTTGAATCTGGTTTCTTATATTGGCAAGTTATATTTGGCTTAAAAATGATCGCTTTGATGAAAAAAAGTGTAATTTAAGCTAGCAGATACAGGCATTCATTTACCATTGCATTTACTTACTCTGTAGGTTAGAGTGTATTTTTAATATATTTTTCATCAAGAAGATTAGATTTTAGATAAGTGTTATTTTATACGTTTAGAATTATAGTATCATAGAATAGTTAGGGTTGGAAAGGACCTTAAGATCATCTAGTTCCACCCCCCCTGCCAGGGGCAGGGACCCCTCACACTAAACTATGTCACCCAAGGCTCTGTCCAACCTGGCCATGAACACTGCCAGGGACGGAGCTTTCAGAACTCTCTTGGGCAACCCATTCCAGTGCCTCACCACCCTCACAGTAAAGAACTTCTTCCTTATATCCAATCTAAACTTCCCCTGTTTGAGTTTTAACCCATTACCGCTTGTCCTATCATTACAGTCCCTAATGAAGAGTCCCTCCCCAGCATCCTTGTAGGCCCCCTTCTTATACTGGAAGACTGCTAGGAGGTCTTCATGCAGCCTTCTTTTCTCCAGGCTGAACAGCCCCAACTTTCTCAGCCTGTCTTCATATGGGAGATGCTCCAGTCCCCTGATCATCCTTGTAGCCCTCCTCTGGATTTGTTCCAACAGTTCCATGTCCTTTTTGTGTTGAGGATACCAGAACTGCACACAGTACTCCAAGTGAGGTCTCACAAGAGCAGAGTAGAGGGGCAGGATCACCTCTTTCAACCTGCTGGTCACTCTCCTTTTGATGCAGCCCAGGATACGGTTGGCTTTCTGGGCTGCGAGCTCACACTGCCGGCTCATGTTCATTTTCTCATTGAACAAAACCCCCAAGTCTTTCTCCACATGGCTGCTCTGAATCTCTTCTCTGCCCAAGCTGTAGGTGTGCCTGGGATTGCCCCGACCCAGCTGTAGGACCTTGCACTTGTCATGGTTTAACTTCATCAGGTTGACATCAGCCCACCTCATAAGCGTGTCAAGGTCCTTCTGGATGGCACTCCTTCCCTCCAGCATATCAACCGAGCCACACAGCTTGGTGTCATCAGCAAACTTGCTGAGGGCGCACTCAATCTCACAGTCCATGTTTGAAGAGTTTTTAACAGTTTTGTAGTTTCAGTTCCTCATGTTATTTGTACTTTCTGCTTATAAAAATTTCAAGCTAAAATAAGCATTTGCACTGAGTAATCTGAAGCTTAATTATATATATGAATTTATAATAAATAATCTTTTTTAATATTATTTCAAGACTAAGGATCCCCAGCTCCATCTCTTTCTGAATGATTACAATACGTTTTTCACTGTGACTCAGAGTGGCATCACCCGCTACCTCACCTTGCTACAGCCTGTTGACAGAGAAATCCAGCAACTTTACACCTTCTCGGTAAGCTAAATGAATTTGAAGGCACATTGGGCATTGTTCAGAGCAAGTGTTGAAAAATCATTAGTTGTAACATCGTTGTAGATAATTAAAATGGCACAGAAGAATTAAAACAGTGAAGGATGAACAGCAGCAATACCAGGGGCCTGGGGAGTTGATAATTGGGGTTGTGTTCTCTTCCAAAATGCAAGTTTTTGGTTAGATAGTAACGTTTTAGGTCCCCCTACCAGCATCATCTCCATGGTCCCAGGGTTTTACCCTGCTCCTCAACACCCTCCCATGGCACTCTGACCCTTCTCGTTTGTACCTGGCATGGTCTTTGAGGATACCTTTGCCTTTTCTTCTCTTAGCCCTTGAGCTAGGAACGTGTAACACCTTTCCATTTTATTTCCATGCAAAAATAAAAAAGTAGACTAATAGAAAACACAGCCAGCAGCCTTAAAAAAAAAAAAAAGGAAAAAAAAAATAGATTAAATGGACTTAATACCCCCTCAGGCATTTCCTATGCTCTCAGTAAGCATCTTAACAGCCTTAAAATAATTTGCAAATGTGCTGTAAGGAAACCCCTTTCCTCTGCAGGGGTTCCCAATTAAGGCATCTGTATTTTCTATCCATTTAGCATTTGAAAGGAGAGCTCAGATTTCCTCTGTGGAGTAAGAAGGCCTTCGGTTCTTTTAAGTCCAACCTTCAAATGCTGTCTCTGAGGTTTAATTGCAGGGTTAGACAGGTTTGTGAGCTGTTGTGTTCCCGCCCTGCTCCTTGAGGGTGTTCTGCACAGCTGGGGACAGCCTCTGCCTTTCCAGCAATGGACTGCAGCATGGATTCCGCCCTAGCCCTGCAAAACAGTTATTTGCTCTCATTTCTCTTGCTAATCTGATACGTTTTAAAGGCATTGTTTTGTTTTGCTTTTGCCCGAGTCTTGCCCACTGCAGGTTCAAGCTTAGCAGATAACTCCTGTAATTGAAGACAAAAATGAAAAATGAAGTGCTGACTTTTAGTTGTCATACTGTATTTTTGCATAGTTGGAATTATATTTAAGAATGCACCATTAAATTATGTTCCTGTTCTGCTTTATTTTTTATCCTGAAGATGACAGCTTCTGATGGTGTACAGGAGAGTATCCCAGTGACTGTCAATATCCTGGTGATTGATGCAAATGATAATTCCCCAACCTTCTCCAATATATCATACAATGTCAAGATTTATACAGATATGAGGCCTGGGGAAGGCGTTATAAAGGTAATTTCAGGTCTTATTATTAGCTTTAACTCACTTGTTAGCAGTAGATTGTGGTTGTAGTTCAAATTGGAAATGCATTGAAAACAGCTAGAAATAAAGTTTCTGTATTTCCATCCACTTTGTTACTCACATATCTATTAAAAAGTTGCTAAATACTAAATGATAGGCCTGTTCAAGCTGTTTATCTGAAGTTTCGCAAAACCTTTTCATCTGAAAAATCTCAAAAGAAAAAGTGCTCTCTAGTGTTAGCAGGATATTGAAGTAAAGCATTTTGGAAGCACAGGTGAGCAGTTCAGTAAAACATAACCAGAAATGTTTTACCATGTCACAAAACTGTTTGGTTTTTACAGAAGCCTAAGTTGGTTGGTTGTATAACAAATAAGCAGTGAAAAATGTGTTGAACACAAATGTGTTGAACACATTTTTCAGAGGCCCAGAGAGAGAAACAGTTTTAATTAAAGTCTGCAAGCACTGATTTATATCGCAGACTGGAGGTGAATCTGATTGCACTGGAATAATTTGAAAAAGGTTTTTTTGGGTTGTAACTCTTCTAAGATCTCAGCCATGCTCCTAAGGGCTTTTAGACTAGATGAATGAGAAAACAAGGTGCTGTTAGTGGAGGTTGGCATTCAAGGATGGTAAAAGGCAGTGGGAGTACTGGGGGGAAAAAAGCCTTCATCAGCTGACTTACATAATAAAGTATAATTGTCTGTAATATAATTAGGTGTATAAGGTTTGACATCAGGAGCTGTATTTCTAATAGCTCATAAAAATCATATGTCCCTGTATAAACACGTGGATTTTGCAAGTACAATACATTTACTTGATATTTAAGGTACAGAAATACATACAGTGCTGGTTTTTTTTTTTTTTCTTATGAAACATAAGCACTCTAGTCCAAAACTAAGTCATTAGGATTGTCACATGGCTTTGCTGCACAAAGACAAAGGTGGTGCTATAGGTTTAAAGTATTTGAGTATCTAAATGGTTTTTCCTCTTGAAGGTACATCTGCCAGGAAAGAAGGCAAAAGATGCTACTAGAGGAGATTGTAATGTGTAAAAAGTTGGCCTTAAAGATGCTATGAGCTGCCTGTGTTGTG
This sequence comes from Ara ararauna, assembly GCA_028858755.1. Taxonomy (NCBI): domain Eukaryota; kingdom Metazoa; phylum Chordata; class Aves; order Psittaciformes; family Psittacidae; genus Ara; species Ara ararauna. The sequence continues at coordinate 46,771,236 of CM054381.1, forward strand.
TTTATGATACTTAGGATAAAGTGGAGAAGCTACTGTGCTGTTCTAAAACAGCTGCAGTGCTAAAGCATTTCTGTGTACAGTGGGAATGTGTTTCAACTGGAAGTATTTTCAGATCCTGAAGGTGTGCAAAGAACAGAATTACGAATTCCTTAGTAAACTGTTCCTTCTGGGAAAAAGCAAGGTGGTGGCTCTTCAAGGCCATCTGCAATAGCCTTTGCCACCTTGGCTTAGTGGAGACTCAAATCACTTTGTGAGTAGGTTTGGTCTGAGATACCATTATGTTCCTGTTCCTCCAGTGCTCACTGCAGCAGTTACCTTCTGCATTCCTGCACCAATGCTGAGTGACTGCTTCTATAAAAAACATCAGACAGATCAATGAAATTATGTGGATTAGAAATATTGCAAGGACGAAAAATTGTAAGGGCAGAAATGGGAAGAAGAAAAGTCTAGATGCAAATATCGTGAGAGCATTTTAACTTAGCTAATGCCTGAAATAGAACTGGAACAGGCACCTTCTAGAATAACATTGTGAAGTTGGAAATTAGTAGAGGAAGTCAGGCCTTAATCTTGCCTTTGCTAAAAATTCATATTCTCTTGGAAAACATGAGAGTTCTGAGAGGGACATTTTTCCCCTCCTCCACACATCTGTCTGTACGTGTCTAATCAGCATGTGGTTACTTTCAGAATTCATGAGTTTATAATGTGGTCAGAGATGGAGAGTAGAAAATTCTGTCTGTTTTAGAAGAGGGGCTGTTTTCAACTAATCTTACATCACAAGATGATCTGATTTTATAAACTGACAGAAAAACCTAGGAGTCATCTTAAGATTTCTGCATACTGTGATAATGCCAGCAATACTGATTTTTAGGCTGCTGCAGTATTTGGAAGGTTGCTGACCTTGTTATTTTGCTGGGCTGCAGGCACCAAGCCTTTCATTCAGTGTTACAGGAGTATGAGAAATGGGATTTGGCTTGTGGAGTTATGAGTAGCCACCATTCTGTGGTGCCACAAGTCCCCATAGGTTTCCCTTGGGCCAGGAAGGTAGGTATATGTTGCCTGATCACTGTTTGATTCAGTTTTGTAAATATGTATCTTCTCAAATGGAAAACAGACTATTTTTTCCCCTTCTTAACTGCTAATACAGTGATTCTGATGATAAATTTAGTTTGCTCTCTGTATGTGGAACAAATTCATCTTGTACCCCTATCTCATTGTTTAAGAATCGTTTGAGATTCTCTGGGGTGAGCTGACAATCAGCTCTGAAAGTTCCCAGATGAAAATGACACAGGTCAGATATGACTGGTCTGTAAAGAAGACTTTCTCTAATCAGAGAAAGTAAGTTAGAAAAAGAACACTGACCTCAGTTAATCTGTACAATCTCATTGTCATATACATATAAGCGATGACTTGCACTTTCTACTCAGACTTATTTTCAGAGGTGATCAAGAAAGTATTTCTTTTATGGAGCATGCAATCGTTCTAAAAAAATGCAAGTTTGTGATATAGCGATGTAAGTGCTCTCACACGGTTGCCACTTTGCTTTAATTATCCTGAGGGTAATAAGGGATCATGATTTTTTTTATTTTTTTGCTGAGTGCAGTTGCATGAATCTCTACAAATACCCAGTATGCATGTACTTTTGTCCCATTTTGTGGCAAATTTTGTTGATTTTACTCCTTAAAAAAAAAAAAAAAAAAAAGAAAAAGTCCAGATTTTTTCCTCTAGGTGATTACGGCAAGATATTTCCCTCTTTTCACTGTTGCCTTTAAGTGAGCAAAACAGTGAAAAATAATTTTATGTGCCACTGAGTCACGCTGGTTTCATCTGGGAGCCTGGTGGTGGCTAATCTACCTTTTGCCTTCCAGTTGGATGTGTTAGCTTCAGCTTTGCACAGCTTGTGTGTTTTTCACAAAGCTGCTGGTTATCATGATAACCACAATTAGCTCGTTGCCTTTATAGGAATAAGGTCGCTTCATCTTCTGAGGGTACAGCGTGCAGCATGAAATACCTGCTGTCTGACTTCTTGATCAGGGGCTAGTGCAGTACCATCGAGGTGCTGAAAACAGCTGCTTTGGGAAGTTCTTTTTTCAGTTGCCTACTCTGAGTACTTGTGAGATTGAAGCCTTGGTTGAGGAGAGTATTTTCTCAGTGAAGTTTAAATATCTGTATACTCTGTCTCTTTCAGCTTGAGAATTACTTCTGCTTTTATAGGTATTTTGTTGTGCTCCCCAAGAAAGGAAATAGATGACTGACATATCTGTAATTTAAAACAGTTAAATGTGTGGTAAATAATAATTATCACAAGATAGGCTGATGAATATTAAACCTGTTAAAGTACTCAATTCCATCTTCTTTATATTATTATTATAATTTTTGTGTCCTGATTTCCACTTTCCTATTAATATTTTCTTCCTGCAATTCAGGTATTTGAACTTGTTACACATTGATGGTTGGAGTACGCAGCAATAATGCAAAAATATTTCACATAAGTAATTTAAATCCATTCTGGTTTTGTATGTGTTCTCTTTACAGAATAACTTGTGAACTAGCCTTAAGAAGTACATGCTGGTCTCATGCCGCTTTAAATTTATGAAACAAAAATAACCTATTTTAGTTTATCTGTGTATCTTAATTTCTACCTTATTTCCTGTATGGGTATGACGGATGTTCAAGGGCTCTCTTATAAGAACTATTAAATAACTACATGATTGAAAATGCAAAATAAGCTATGTAGTCGATTAGTGCATTACCTGTTTGTTCACCTTGTGCGAGCTGAAACAATTCTGCCTAAGATGACCAGTGCAAGTTAACTTGGAGGTCCTGCCCCAGATATTGGTTACAAAGCGCACTCAATTTCCCACTTCATGGCATAGACAACCGTTGTGCTGGAGGTCAGAAATAAAAGCAAAAAGATAAAAGATAGTAAAACTGCAGGCAGTAAAGTTTCTACCCCTTTGTCTTACTTGCAGTTAGAATTAGTCTTGAGCAGTAACAGCACTTTAAACTGTATACAGGAAAAATTTTGTTTAGAGCCATTAAATAAATGCCTCCTCTGGGACTGTTTTGCCATTACCTCAAATGCAGCTCCTCAGTGCTGGGTCACTTTGTCTCTTTTAAACAGTTTCTTTTCATTCCCGGCACTTGTGCACGTGTAAGTGAAACATCCTTGCATACAGACACATACTAAATTATGTATTAGAGACATGTTTGGGTATTTGCAGTCTGGCATATGCTCAGACAGCTTTTAAACATGTGCTGATACAGCTGCATACGGCTCTTAAACATGCGTCTTGCTGTAAAATTACAGAACAATTTAGAGGAAATCTTTGTAATAGTCATCTGCAAACCAAACTTAATGTTTTATTTATGTGGTTATTTGCAGCACTTTGCCTTCAGTCCATCACCGTATTAATTTCCATCTACAAAGTAAACATTATTAGCAGAAACAGAAAACAAAACTGGCTTATGTTTGCGTTTCTCAATAAATATGCCTATATACAGGTAAAAATAATGGACAAAGACTTAATGTCTGAAGAAGATATTGAAGTGTTTTGACCTGCTCTTAGTGTTATGTTTTGTTGGCTCAAGTTCAGGAATATTTTCATTGCCGTCCTGTTTGCTCCTCACACATAGGAACTCATTGCTGCTTTTCCTAGCGCAACTAATAGCTGAATTGTACTGCTGAGCCATAGAAGGATGAGGAGGGTTGCCATCTAAGTTCTGGCAGCCCAGCATTTTTCACTGGTGTGCTGCTCTGGAGAGCAACTATACTGTTTCCTCAACATTGTTATACAATATAAATTCATAATGAATGTGCTCTGGAGCCTTGCACTCACTTGACTGTAACACTCATTTTGATGACAGCTGTTGAGACGTGAACTGCCATGACTCGTGGTGTCTGCAGAATTCACTTTTGGTCAGTACAAGTCATGCTCACATTGTGGAACATTTAATATCTTGAAAAATGCAGGGCTACTGGAAAGGTTGGTAATCTCTTTATCTGTTCAGGGCAAGCTCACTTAAAGTGTTGCTATGGACAGGTTGCAGGTCAAATGTTGAAGCCCAGTTTTTTCCAATTATAAAGTGAGTCTGAACAGAGGCTATACAGTGATGAAGAGTGTGGCATTGTAAGGTGTTGGGCATCATTGTAAGTCCTCTTTTCCTTCCAAGAAAGCCACTTCTTGCTGCAGCAGAATATTTCGCAAAACTTTCAATACATTGAATCATAGACTCAACTTGGTTGTAAAAGACCTTTAAGATCATCAAGTCCAACCATTTCCCCAGAACTATCACGGCCACCACTAAACTATGTCACTGAGGTCCTCATCTGCACGGTTTTTGCATACTTTCACAGACAGTGAGTCCACCACTGCCCTGAGCAGCCTGTTCCAATGCCTGATTACCCCCTCGGTGAAGAAACTTCATAATATCCAATCTAAACCTCCCCTGGTACAGCCTGAGACCATTTTCTCTTGTCATATCACTTTTTACTTGGAAAAAGAGACCAGCCACCTCCTCATTGCCTCCTCCTTTCAGGTAGTTGTAGAGAGTGATAACGTCCCCTGTGAGCCTTCTCTTCTCCATACTAAACAACCACAGTTCCTTCAGCTGTTCCTCATAAGGCTTGTGTTCTAGGCCCTTCATCAGCTTTGTTGCCCTTCTCTGGACCTGCTCCAGCAACTCAATCTCTCTCTACTTGTAAAGAGGAGCCCAGAACTGAATGCAGTGTTTCTTAGGAAAGTAAAATAAATCTTGTTTTGTATTTCTTTCCTTATATTTTAGACCGTATTTCTCAAATCTTGTAAACTATGAAACTCCATGATTCTGGGGCAGCTGGAGATGGAATTTATAGACTCATATATTATGGCAGCTGTTAAACTTTAATTCTATTTAATTCTGGTTTTGAGTCCTGGTTTTGAGTCCTGGTTTTGCCCCCAAAACATTATTCAAGTCACTTATCTTTTCAGACATTTGTTATTTGTAATGTTAATTAATCTTATTAATCTATATACTTGTGTAGTCAATTAATTTCCTTTTTCATGTCATCACAGTAAAAACTGGTCTTGTTCCAAATCCTGTCATTAAATACTTAGGACCCTGTATTTTGTGTAAAGCCTTTATTTATCTTTTTGTGCGTGTTACTTTTGAAGTTCAGTAGAGAAGGTTGTTACCACACTTTTCTTAACTCTGTCATTTAGTTTGATAGTTACTTTTTTGTGAGGTTAATGAATACGTCTGGTTGTGTATAGAAATGATAGAAAGAGTGATTAAAGAAACGGAGTTTGAGAGCGGTTTAAGTTCTAAACCTTATGAGGGTGCAGAATATCTGAGTTTTGGTGTGTTGAGATGGGCCATTGCAAGTTAATATATTGATATATATATTGATAGATCAAGACATCACATGGGTGGAATGCAACGCATGTTCCAAAAGTGTAGTCTTCAAAGAATTACTTTTTTAGAATTTCAAAATACAGGATGCAGTGGATATGTTCTCAAAAAGAGAACAAGGTTTGGTTTCTGCTCTTCCAGTTTATCAGCTATTCTTGAGCAAAGGTGGTTTGAAAGTTGTAGGTATTGCTCTGAAAGGCTGTGACCTGCTGAAGGTTTAGTGTGATGCTATATTGATTAATAGATTGCATTATATGCTAATATAGCAGACTTCAATGAGTTCTTCTACCTGTTTGCAATGCAACGTGACTTTGAGAGTGTCACAGGGATAAAAAAAAGGTGTCTAGCAGGCAGACGTTTAGCCTGCTGTGTTTGCTGGCCCTGGCTGAGATAATGTCTGTTGATCCTGCTTTTAGCTTTGCAGCTGCTGCTAACGTTTTCTGTCATTGTGTGTTATACTTAAATCCTGAACTTGCAATGCTATATGCAATATAGCCCACTGGCATGTGTGTGTCAAGAAAGCCAAAGCAGACAGGCCAGCAGAGACCTTTCAAGAAGCTACAAGTCTATTATTTTTTTCATACTCAGTTTAGGAGCCCTGCAGGGAATTATTCCTTGGCTGGGATTTCTCATTGATTTTATATCCCAGGGGGCTCTGCTGCTGTACCTGCTGGTGCCCTTTGCCATTTCCCAACTCAAACTTCCTTAGCTGCAGCTGAGAGCAGCAGGACCCCAATGTGCCACTCTTCACAGTCATTTCCATTTGTCTGCTCTTGGTACCAGGCAGCTGGGTGCACAGGCAATGCTGTCACTGCCTGCTGCAGCTGTGGCCTCCTAGATGTTCAAGTACTGCTCATACCACTTTTATTGTCTTGTGTGCTGTTTGAGGTGTAATGTATAATCATGCAAAATTAAGAGCTAACTGAGAAATCAGAGTGGGTATAAGCCAAATAACCTCTATGGGAAGAAGAAATTCACCTTAGAAAATCCAGAGGTACTGGCATAGTTTGGTGGTACTTTGGTGACTGAGCCCTAAATGTAACAAAATGCTGGGTTCTTTCTTTGTTTTCTGAACATGGTGATAATTAAGATGCAGTTTTAATATTAGTAATACAGGTCAAGTGATAGGCACTGTGAGCAGTTTGCTGTGTGATTATAGATTGTATATAGAATAACCTGTGTTATTCTATATATGCGTAAGTGAACACAAGAGGTGAAAGGGCTTAGCTAGGACATGGGACTGTCACCCAGCATGACTGAGGAATGAATGTATATTTCTGATTGTCACAACAGAGGTCTGATTTGAAATCTCAGATTTCTAGTTACTTGCTTTATGGCGCATCAGTCAGAGTCATTGCTACTTGGCACTTGGCTAAAAACAAGCAAATATGATCACTGAGCCATATTTTCTGTCTGTATGTGTAAATATTTACTTTAGCATAGCACCCTACAGAAGTGGGATAAACCCATTGCATTTCCCAGGGCAGAATAAGAACTCACTCATTTCATTATGTTTATCATTTTATAATATGGGTCTAAAATATTAGGCCTTAGATTTTTCTCATGCTTGCATCCAAAATTATACACTTATATAAAAGAAACACTATAAACAAGAGTAGTCACAGTCCTAGTAAGAGGCTGTGTAGAGATCCCACAAGCACAGCTTTTCTGGTAGGCAGTGTCATGTTCCCATGTCAAATGAACCCTGCACGTCTGTGATGTGCGTGGTTGTGTTTCCTAGGTGTATATCCATATGGGAAAGCTGCTGTTTCTCTTCCACTTGGCTTCCTTTATGGTACGTGCACAGATGAGTGGTACAGACGTTTTTCTCCAGTCCTACACACTGAGGGCTTGTAATGTAAGCCCTGGATGTTAGCATTTCCAGCAGAAACAAGACTGACAGTTTGAAGAGTGTAGAGAGGAGTGAGAACTTTCAATATTTAAATACAATCCTCTTGTTATACTTTCAACACAATAACTGTCTTCTTTCCTCCCCCTTTTCCCCCTTTATAGGAAATGTTATAATTTAAATCTGCAGAGAATAAGTTTGGTCATACTTAGCTTTCATAATTCATATCTTTCTTAAAATAATTTGCTTGCAGTTTTAGGTAAGCAGTTTTTCTCTCCTTTGTGATGTTCTTAAACCTATTATCCTTTATTTAAATTGAATCCTTGTCGTACAGTAGTTAGAAATTACTGCGTGTGTTACAGGTGTTCAAGTTTCCCCTCTATTTCCTCAACTCCTACTGAGTTGCCTTACAAAAACCTATTAAACTACAACACTGAACCATGCATGCTGACATTCTGGTTTTGAATTGCAGCTCACCGCTGTAGATGCAGATGAGGGGCCCAATGGACAGATAGTATATGAAATTTTGGCTGGGGATCAAGGAGACTTCATCATCAATGACCAAACAGGCCTTATCACCATTGCTCCCGGAGTTGTATTGTCAGTGGGGCGATCCTATGCTCTCACTGTAAAAGCATCTGATAGTGCTCCTCCTGCACAGAGAAGGTAATTCATCTTTTAATGAAACTAATGTTTTAATCAGTGCTTAGCGGTGTGTAAGAAGTGTGACACACATTTATGCCTATAAATCTGCACTGGAACATAATTCAATATGTTATGTTTGGTATAAGGATCACATTTTGGAAAAATGTCATATTAGAAGTCTTTCACTTTTTGTTCCTTATTTATATTTTCCTTACGGTATGAAGTTTTCATTATTTAATTTACTTGTAATGGTCTGGGTTTTTTTAAGTTCACATGTTGTGCTGTCATTGTGCATGCCCATTTGTTAAAAGAAATTAAAGTGAAGGGATGTAAGGAAGAAAGCAAGTGAGAAGGGAGATGCTTTTTGTTCAGAATGCAGCTTGCTGTGAGGCAGAAAGGATCCCAAATAGTCTGGTGCTGAGCAGGAGACCTTCTCTCCAGCTATGGGGTGTGCAAGGTCATCCAGACTTGGCATGCTGTAGACATACTTGACAAGCTGTCTCAGTGGTGAGCAGTGCCCCCACTAAGACTTAAATTCTCATCAGCAGAATTATTTCTGTTCACTACCACCTGATAAGGAAGAGCAGCCTGCATATTTGGTATGGTTGGAATAAGGCGCTCTTGTGTTCAAAAAAGATAAATTATTGAGCCACACTTATCTCCTTCTTTTGAGTTTTTCTGCATATGGCAATTATGCACAAATGTAATTTAGTGAGGGTGGAATGAGGGGTGTGTACATAAAAATGGCTCTCATTTTCTTTGCCTGGTATTAATAATGTGACAACCTCATTGTCCAAACAGGATGACAGTGGTTTCCAGCACTTATATCTCAATCAATCTTTTCTCTTTTCTTCAAATGGGGAATGCAAAAGGGGAAAGATAACACAAAAGTGTCTTTTCTTTCAGGACCTGCTGCTTCTGTCATGTCTCCAATAAAGCAGCTCATACTGTTGTGCTCATATTTTATAATTACATTTTCCAATAACTGAAGTATTCAGATTGTTAGATGGTTCACAAAACTAATACCTGATAACAGTCTTCTGGCTGAATTTACTTCTCCTTTCCCTCTTGCTTGCTTTCTTGATAAGCTGTCTCTTAGCGTAGCTGATAGTAGTCTGTTAGTAGTACTGAGGAGAAGATTGTGGATTATTATGTACTTGCTTTTGTATAGTGCTAGCATAGTTTTAAAGTGGAGGACAGAAATCAATAATGCCACTTCAGAGAGCTTCAGAATCCAGCAGTGTGGCCCCAGCAGCAGTAACCCCTACAATACAGCTTTGATTGCTATCAGCTCCTTTTGTTTGAGAAATCTTTATGTTGTCTAAAAATACATACTTCTGATGATGTATGTTGGGAGTGTGTACTTCCTCCTCTGAAAATGTCTTTCCTCAGTAGTCTTCAAAAGTGGAAAAGCTCTCCCTTCTTGTCATTTCTGCTTGTCTCCCTTTTTACGGAATTCCAAGTAATTTGCTTCATAGCTTTCAATAGGTGTTCAAAAAAAGACTTCATCTATGCAATATTCCCATAGCTTGGGCAAGTGGCCCTGAGTGCAGCCTGGCCTTGACCTAAGTTGTATTTGGGGCCCAGAGCTGTTCTTTGTGTCTGTGAGGGTTGAAAAAGCAGGGAGGAAAGAGGTAGGAAGGACACTGGAACTTCAGCAAGGTGCTGTGGAGCAAGAATGTGGACAACCAGACTAGCTGGTAAGGAATATTTGGATAAAAGGATTTTGCTGCCTTCTTAGTGTTCTTTCTGTAAGGCTGGGAAACCAGAAATGAGCTGGTGGTGCTTGAAACAGGCTCTTGTCGTTTTACACAGAGAAAAGTCAGGAAGAGCTCATGTGAGCTACAGCTCTGAGATCCTTAAAACTGTTGTTTTGTATCTCTGCAGTTCCTTCCTTCTGTCTGTGAGGTGGTTAGTATCTCGCAGTTGGGGTTATATGAAATTCTTGCTCCTTCTTATGCAAAGTTGTCACATTATGTAAAGTGATTCACATTCCTGGAGGCAGTAACCAGTATTTGAGACTTCTAGGAATGGGCTTGGTCTAGTTAGCCATTATGTATCTGAGCAGGCAGGAAGGTGTATGCCTTGTAAAATAAGGATTTGGATGTAATTTGGAATATTAAGGATTTTTTCCCAAATTTGGATTCTGATGCAGGACGTACCAGGCTAACTGTAGCCAATGTGTTAACTGGCTGGATTTGAATTTTTCACCTTGCTTATGCATGAAACAAGACCAAACTACTAAACCTGGCTAGGAAATGTAGCTCTGTAGACTTTGTGCACGCAAGTTTAAATTGCAGTGCATTCTGTGTAGCTTTTTTTGCATGGTATGACTCATTAAATTCTTGGCTGTTGACTGTGCACAAGACAAGATACTTTTTTGAGTATTCTTAAAGTTTCTATCTATAGCAAGCATCATTAATGTGAGTTATTAAGGTACATTTAAATACACTTAAGTCCCTGCCCCTGGCAGGGGGGTTGGAACTAGATGATCTTAAGGTCCTTTCCAACCCTGACTATTCTATGATTCTAAGTATATTTAAGTTTAGTTTTTAGAACTGAAGCTATAGTTAACCATATAGTGATTATCAGTTTCTGCTCTTGAAATAAATGAGAATAGTTCCAAAATCCATTTCATTTCAGACCAAAAACTTCTCACCATTGACCTCAGATTCCTGTACAATGGAAGCATGTCAGTGATAACAGTCATCTGCTAGATCAGGTCCAATCTAGAAACTGCCCAATTATGAAATTATTATTCCACATAGTGGAAAAGTATGCTTTCATTTTGACTTGCATATAGAGATATTGTTTGTCCTATGATATATTAGTATACATCTATATAAATATATTCGTTATATATTAAATACTATAGATTTATGTGGAAATCCCACAGAGTTAAAGGAGAGACATGGATGCAATCTCAGTGGCTTGTTGACCATGTGTCCCTTGCACTACCATTGAGCTGGTGTAGAATAAAAGCCATATTTCCATGCTTATAGGAGGTTGTGAGCACTGCTTAGTTCCTGAGCTCTGTTCTGTTCTCAGGGTATTAACCTATCCCTGCACTGTTAAAGCACCAGCTGCAGCTGTAGGAAGGGTTAGCTCTTCTCCTTTCGTTTCCCATGTCAAAGTAGATTTTGCCAGCCACACTAAATGGGCTGTATATAGAATCATAGAAAAGTAACGGTTGGAAAGGACCTTAAGATCATCTAGTTCCAACCACCCTGCCATGGGCAGGGACACCTCACACTAAACCATGCCACCCAAGGCTATGTCCAACATGGCCTTGAACACCGCCAGCAATGGAGCATTCACAACTTCCCTGGGCAACCCATTCCAGTGCCTCACCACCCTTACAGTAAAGAATTTCTTCCTCATATCCAATCTAAACTTCCCCTGTTTGAGTTTGAACCTGTTACCCCTTGTCCTATCACTACAGTCCCTAACGAAGAGTCCCTCCCCAGCATCCCTATAGGCCCCCTTCAGATACTGGAAGGCTGCTAGGAGGTCTCCACACAGCCTTCTCTTCTCCAGGCTGAACAGCCCCAACTTTCTCAGCCTGTCTTCATACGGGAGGTGCTCCAGCTCCCTTATCATCCTCATGGCCCTCCTCTGGACTTGTTCCAACAGTTCCATGTCCTTTTTATGTTGAGGACACCAGAACTGCACACAATACTCCCAAGTGAGGTCTCACAAGAGCATATCACACGAAAAATGATTTGGCTAAAATTGCAAAGTGCTAATCTAAAATGGATTGGAAATGAAAAACTAGTCATTTAATATTATAGTGCTTTTAATTTGCAGATTACTAGTGCTTTACTTTATAATCTCATTTTAAAGATTTGGAAAAAAATTGTTTACTCTTGTGGTGAACAGAAACCTTTTTCTTTTTGTTTTAGAGCTTGGTAAACAATAAATCAGCTTGGGTATTAAGGTATAGTAGGATCAGGAAAAAAATTATACAGAACAATATATTTTATTAAATACTTATCAGCGAAGAAAAATGCACACCAAACTGCAACTATTTGGATGTGCATATCATGCACAGACAGCAACTATCCCAAGAAAATATGCAGCACCAGTGCTTAAGTGATATTTTGTCTGTTAATTTATTGTGTCTGTTGTTGAGCATTTGATGATGGTATTTTGTTTACTGCAAGGATGTGAGTGTGGAACATCATGAAGATTAGTGCAATATGAAGGAGTATTTTAAAACAGACAAGAAGACAGGTAACTGGCTGTAGTTCATAAGGAGGTAATTTACACAGAATGATCGGCTTTAGTTGTAATTGTCTTCCCCTGATTACACTGGTTTTGTTTATATTCACTGAGTCAGTAAACTGCAAATTCAGCTTCTTAAATGCCCAAGGATATGATAGATAGGAAGGCTCAGTCATTCACTAATGCATTTCAGTGCAAGTTATACATTTGTTTGAAGTTTGATTAAATCAAATAAGGACCTGGCTATTATGCAAGTTCCAAGCAGTAAGATCCTCATCTCCTATATTTGTAAATGGTTGAGAATCCTGCACTTGCTCCATAGACACTTGGATGTGGCAAGGGTAGCTTCCACAGCATTGCTTCCGTGGGAAGCCCAGGGTTGCCCTGGACTACCTGGTAGCCAGGGTGTAGCAGTTCAACATTTAAGGCTACTTAGAGTCAACTTGTATATATTGTTAATCTATAAGTGGTGGGTTGACCTTGACCGGCTGCTCTCTCACTTTCCCTCCTCAATAGGATGGGGAGAAAATAAAGTGAGAAAGTTTGTGGGTTGAGATAAAGACAGGGAGGTCATTTTACCAATTACCATCACAGGCAAAACCAACTTGAATTCAGGAAAATTAATTTAACTTTTTGCCAGTCAAAATGGGTGAGATGGTGAGAAATAAAGACAAAAACTAAAGCAGCAACTTCCACAAACTCCCCTTTTTTTCCCCAGCCTCATTCATTCATTCCCAAGTGCTCTACCTCTGAGCAGCACAGTCAGTGGTGGTTACAGTAAGTTCATGCAGGCCCTCTGCTGCTCCTTCCTCACCACATCTTTGCCTGGCACACTGAGGTGTCCCCACAGGCTGCAAGGGAGTCTCTTCTCTGGTGCCTGGAGCACCTGCTCCTCTCCTCCTAGGTGCTCACAGGGCTGTTTCTCACACTTTTTTTTTCCTCCCATTTGTTCTCCCATTTGGTATGTTTTCCCTTTTTTAAATCTGTTTCCCCAGTGTCACTACTATTGGGGCTGAGAGGCTGGGCTGTGCCAGGCCATAGCCCGTTGGAATGGCTGAAACCCGCCATGGCCACCCTAGGTAGCCTCAGCTTCTCGTCACAGAGACCCCTCAGTACTCCATGCAGTACAAATGATAAATGCGTCTGTCTCCTGTTCAAAGCAGGCAGCAGCAAAGCAACATTTAGTATGTGTCCAAGCTGGCCAAAGTGTGTGGCTGAGCTGTTATAGATGGAGGGTCCCAGGCTGAATTTAATCCCTGCATTTTGGGCTCCATGTGTGGATGTGCCTCTAGGGGAGCAGCTACTTCTGCAGCAGTTACGTATGAGTGGGATTTGTCTTTTTGGACAGGGGTGTTGATGGTTCTTTACCTGAGTGTGGTCAGCACACTGCATGACACAGCCACTAAAATGTAGCTATCTGTCATAGTTTTGTAGAAGTGATGGCCTGCACAGCTCTAATCAGTGGGATGGAGCTATAAAACCCACTGGCAAAGGGCAGTGTGAAGCATCTGTAACACAGTGGTGACTGTGTTTGGTCAGAATCCTGTACAGCTAATTAAAAATATCCATCAGTGATGTGTCATTTTGGTAATAATTAATTCTGTCATTTACCACAGAAGATATCTGGTGATTTCTGGGAAGAGCCTCTAAAAATGCACTGAGTTTGCTAGCCCTGCAAGAAGCACCTCGTTGTATGTTCATGTTTTTCTTTTCTCTCTTCCTTCCCTTCCTTTACACCCTTCCCCGATCCACACCTCCACCCCCTCAAAAAAAAAAAAAAAATGGGGACAAAATTTGGGACAAATCCCTTTGTTCTTGAAGCAGTGTCTTTCCTGAAGCCCTAGAGCCTGAGATTTACCAGTTTTGTCAAAGGGCAATCTGTGCCTGTGTTACGCTTGCTCTCCTCAGGATTTTGTTTTGGGGCAGGGGTACTGTTTAGCATACAGGACAGAAGGCAGATGGTATAAATGAGCAAAGATGCAGGATAAAGGTCCCTTTAAGTCAGATTTTAAATGTTTTTCAGCTTCAGGGAGACTTTTGTCTCCCTTTCTCTGTTTGGAGCAATTGAATAGTAAGTATGTCAACAGCATGGTCTTCACAGGGCCTGTACTGAGTGTCAGTGTTCCCAGAAGAGATTTCAACTTGCAAACTGGAATGCTGTTTGCAGTATATTTGAGTTAGGGGTTCAGTGCAGTTGAAGGGTTTGCCAGGTTTTCTCATAGTTTCCTGTACTGCCATGACTCACTAGATTGAAGTGAGTTAGATTTTATTTGTGCGAACCTCAGTATTGATGTAGCCTATTAAAGAGTTGTGTCTTCTCCCAGCATTATCCTTTCCATCAATATTTTCCATTCCTTCTCTTTCAAAGAAAGGTAGCAGACTGAACAATAGCAGGGGTGTCCCAGGGGTGGCTGTTGTGCATGGCAGGCAGAGTTACCATCTCAGAATTTGTCATGCTCTTCTAGAGGACACAGTATCACCAGGGGGATTATGAATCTTTGTATGTGGAGTGTGCACTGAAATCTTGCTGCTTTGGGTTTTTTCAAAGAACACTGGGGCTACTTTTAAAGTAATCATTTAGCTTTTCTTCTGTTAATGTGGCAGCCTGCTCTATTTTTGATGCAGAATGAAAAATACATTCTAAAGCTTTTAAAGGAGCAAGGGGAGATTGTTAGAGCTACAGAACACACAATGGATAACGTACATAAGTACATTGTTGTTTGCCTTGTGTTTGTTGACTTATTGATTTTGACTGACTTTGATTTTTTTTGTTTTCTCTTTTTTTTTATTCTTACATTTCAGGAGCTCTATTACTACTGTTTACATTGAGGTCCTTCCACCTAACAACCAGAGCCCTCCCCGCTTTCCCCAGCTGATGTACAGCCTTGAAGTCAGTGAGGCCATGAGAATTGGAGCCATTTTGTTAAACCTGCAGGTAGAGATGTTTCCTTGTAAGCCTTTACCATATTCCTTCTGTTTGTACCAATGCCAGAAGCTAGTCCTTTTATACATGGGGAAAGGACAGTTTCTAAATATTGAAAATTATTTAGCTGTAATAAATAGCCTCTTTTATATGGACCATATAGAAAAAGTGCTTACTTGGATATTTGTGCGTGTTCTTTTTTGTGTTAAATGTGCCTGGAAAGGTACTGTAGGCTGCATATGGGACTGAAGTACATAAGAAAAAAATTCCATGAATGGTTAGAACTTGAAAGGCCTGTGATTTCATATATTAATATCTCTATATGTATGTTTGCCAGCCAGAGGAGCTTAGGACCTCCCACACTTAATTCACATGGAATTTCAACAAGATTCTTGGTATTCAGCCTTCTTTAGCCTGTTGGTTTTGAAAAGCATCTGAAGATATTTACTCCCCTTGGTGTATGTAACAACTGCTGTTATCAGGCTAACAAACAGCAAAGGTCCCTGTACAAACTGACCACGCAATATAGCTCTGCTAGTGGAAACAGTGAAAACGCATTAGTCCAGTATTGCTTTTCAAATAATGCTGTGTTGACATAGTTTGCAGGCCCACTTGCTTCTCTGCATGCTGTTGCATGATTAACTTACCAGCTTCCTGCTAGCTCATTTACTGTTTCCTTAACTTTTGCTGCATTGTGTTCTGTCTGCATGCCTAGAAAACCAGTTGTGCAAAATAGGTAGATAAATTACAACTCTTTAGATGTTTGGGGAGAGGGATCAGGAACTTGATTATTATCAAATAGTTATGGCCTCAAGTCTAAAACAAACTCAGTACAGCATGCTCTTCTGAGTATGGTTCCTGTAAACATATTCAAACTTCACACAAAGCCATTCAAAGGGGAAAGATTGGAAATACCTGGCTGGAGATACCTGAGATAAACAGAAACCATACAGAGCAAAGTCTTATCTGCCTTAAGTCAATGTAGCTCTATTGAAATGTGTTGAACTTGGTGGAATTTACGTTTGTTTAGAACCGCTGAAGCATATGGCTCTGTGTTTTGCATATTCAGTAAAAGCACAGAAAAAAACAATTGAAACCAAAGTGTGTGAGATAAAGGAACTCTAATTGAGTCACTGATCCAGGTGAATGGGTTAATTTCTGTTAAAATTGTTTGCTGATGCAAGATTAAGATTATTATGGATGGTTAAACTGATACAATCAGCTGTGCTCAGGGAGGATGACTCATTTAGCTCAGTGCTGAACATTAACTTCTGTCATGTCTTTAATGCCTGCAATGAGTTCAGAATTGGAGCCATGCTGTTCAGGAGCCATTTCCTCACTGGAGGGGAGACACTTGGTTTTATAAACCCCAAAGAGTAATGCAAGCCAAGAGAATGTTGAGAAGCAGAAACACTTGTGTTTACTTGACAGGTGCTGGAATCTAAGGCTGAAAGTCTAAGTGATATTTGGAGGAAGAAAAACTACTAGCAGGCTTTAGTATTTAGGGATTTTATGCAATTTAAATGTTGTTAGAAAGTGAACTGCATTGTTGAAATAATCATAGAATCATAGAATAGTTAGGGTTGGAAAGGTCCTTAAGATCATCTAGTTCCAACCCCCCTGCCATGGGCAAGGACACCTCCCACTAAACCATGCCACCCAAGGCTCTGTCCAGCCTGGCCTTGAACACTGCCAGCGATGTCTGCTTAAAGATTTTGCTAAACCCCAAGCATTTTACCCAGATTTTGTTTTCCTTTTCAAATGATCCTTGGTGAGTTATGAAGATAGGATGAGAAAGTTGGGGTTGTTCAACCTGGAGAAGGCTGTGTGGAGACCTCATAGCAGCCTTCCAGTATCTGAAGGGGGCCTATAGGGATGCTGGGGAGGGAGTCTTCATGAGGAACTGTAGTGATAGGACAAAGGGTAACGGGTTCAAACTTACACAGGGGAAGTTTAGACTGGATATCAGGAATAATTTCTTTACTGTAAGGGTGGTGAGGCACTGGAATGGGTTGCCCAGGGAAGTTGTGAATGCTCCCTCCCTGGTGGTGTTCAAGGCCAGGTTGCGCATAGCCTTGGGTGGCATGGTTTAGTGTGAGGTGTCCCTGCCCCTGGCAGGGGGGTTGGAACTAGATGATCTTAAGGTCCTTTCCAACCCTAACTATTCTATGATTCTATTCTATGACTAAATCTGGAAAAGACAGCCTATGCCAGGCAGGGCAGGGGAGATGCAAAATGGTCATAACAGCTACTTTCCTTGTAGCCCGGTCACTAGTAAGCATTTTTAGCAATGCAGCAGTGGGTGTTCTCTTGGTATATGCCCCAGATCCCCAGAAATGACAATTTACTGTGTTTGGGAAAGAGTGAGATGCATCAGTTAGTTTTAAGAGCTTTGGAAATGCATAGAATATGTTATCTTTTACTTATTGTTACTGCAACATATCTTGTATTACTAATATACTATGAATGATTGAATTCAGGTAGACAATTTCTCTTTATGAAAAATACTTAATTGTTAAATCACAAACATGCATGGCTTCATCTCAGGGGACTGGCAAAGACTGTATCTCTTGTAGGACTGGTGGTCCTGAACCTGAAATATGGATGCATTGTCTTTATTGTGCAAGTTCATCTGCCTCATTCTGCATTAATATACCCATCTGTATTAAAGAACTTTGTGTGGAGTAGATTTCTGTGTTCACTTTTTTTTTTATTCTTTGTGTAATAAGGAACATTTAAAAAAATCAGAAACTGAATTTTTTAAGCTTATGAACTCTTGTGCTGTCTTTTCCAAGCAAACAGAAAGTTACCAACTGATCATATTGGTTTGTTGGGGTTTTTTTTGTGGTATCTTAACAATAGCTTAAGATATTGCCTGTGTTCCATAGGTACTATGGAATATTACCAGACCTCAAATATTTAACTTGTGTTTTCATGTGTAAACTTTCACACTGACTTTTTCTTTCATGAGTAATCTTATCAATACATTAAGTGTTTTGAAATTAAGGTATTGAGGTTTTGGTTGATGCATAGGGTTAAGAGATTATGCTTTTATGACCCTTCATAATATTTTGTTAGTGTTGCGTACAGCATAAAGATTACAAAAACTGGGAGAGAGTGAGCAACTTATTTTAAATATTCCTGAGTCAGCAAATCTAAATATCTTCTAAACACCAGTGTCAATGCAAATGCAGCTGTTTCAAATTTGCCTATTAGACTTTAAAATACATGTTCTAAAAATAAAATTTACATTTTTCTTGTCCATTAAAATCTTCCATACAGATGATGGAAGTTTATATTTTTTCTTATACCATTATTTATTTTATGATGTATCCAGTTGATTGTGACTGGTGTTTTAATTAACAGCATTTGAGATTAAGTAATGCAATATTAAATGATCTCCACAGTACTAATTTGTAAATAACCCTTGGAGTTTATTGCATGCCTGGGAGGAGTTTATGCTTCATGTTCTACCAGCCATTATTAATTAAAATATGTAAACAGTGTAATTTTTCTGAAAGTCTGCAAAACAAATAGGATCGTTATCATGGTCCAGTTATGTACTGAACAAGGAGGCAACGTGAATCGGTGTACAATTTATGAAGTCACTATACAATTGATCAGGAAAACAGTGGGTATAGATTGCTTTTTCCTCATGTACAATCTTCAGTGGTTTTTTTTTTTATGTAGATAATAACTTTCTGTTCTTCTTTTTAAAAGGAACAATTCTATTTATTTTTTTTTAACAATGATAAACTTTCCCTTGTGATTTTTTAAGTGTGTTGATTGAAAGGTACATTTTCTTTGGACATAAAGAGAAAAAGGAAATTAACTAGAACTAGCCTTTTACCTTATGTCTTTCTGAAAGTCTCCTGACTTATTATGAATGAATGTAGACCATAAACAAACCTCTGAGATACTATTAAATATGAAGTGAGGACAGGATGACCTTCAGGTAAAGTACAATTAATACAAAGGACCACTAAAAATAGAAGCAACAGTGTGAGTCTGATGAAGTAAAATCTATGATAGTCCACAGAGATGACAGCTACTCCAATTTTCTTCATCCAGTATTTGTATAATTTTGTATTCTTGGCTAACACTTTTTCAGGTTTGGTTGTTTTTTTTTTTTTTTTTTTTTTTTTAATTGAGTCAGCTCCTAACCATTAATATCACCAGCGTAAGACTATCTGAATTCTGCTCATAACCTCTAATGGGCTGGCCCCTCCTGTCATTTGGCGCCATTCATTAATTTAATAAACAAAATGTTGTTAATGAAAATATTGATCAGTATTGGAAGAAATATGCACAACCTTTTAGAATTTTGTCAATACTAATTACTACCCACTGCTGTCTGACCTTAATTTTTATGATCAGTTTTATTCTTGATTAATCCCATCATCTATTTGGAGACCATGTTTGAACGTTTTTATGAAAATCATAGAATCATAGAATAGTTAGGGTTGGAAAGGACTTTAAGATCATCTAGTTCCAACCCCCCTGCCATGGACAGGGACACCTCACACTAAACCATGTCACCCAAGGCTCTGTCCAAAACATTACATAAGAAAGTGTGAAAAGCCTTGCTATGGCTAAGATGCATTACTATATCCACATCTTTTTCCCTATATATAAGACCTGTTGTTTTCTTGTAAAATGAGATTAGATTGCTTCAACATACTTTGTTCTTGAGAAATTTAGCTTTGTGTTATCCATCTCCATATTGTCATTGCGGGTACTTACACATAATTTGATTATTTGTGGTTTTCTGGGAATTGGGCTCTACCTGTCTGTTCTGTGATTTCCTGGCTTATTCCTCTGTTAAAGGTGTACCTGGTGTTTGCCCTTCAGCATGTTTGTCCTCTGTGAGTTTTCAAAGAAAACTGTTAATGGCTTTGAGATTGCTTCAGCCCATGTTTTTATACACTAGGATGAATTTCATCAGGCTTTAATTTCAGCAGATGATTTAAAGATGCCCTAGTTATGTATGTATTCTCTGCTTTATTCTTTCCCAATTCTCATCTGAGATTTTACCCCTTTGTTGCCACACTTAATTTTGTTTGCTGCTTGATTGCAGCTGAAATGCAAGAATTATTAGCTCTTTGACCTCTACATCAAACTTTCTGCTTTTATGCTGTGGCAAAGTACCACCCTCCTGAGCTTTCCTCTGTAATTTAAACATTTTTTTGTTATCCTTTATATTCTTTTCTGTTTCTGTGTACAGTTTTGCCTTGACTTTTTCTTTGTCCTCAGACAGTTGTTCTTGCTTTTTCTTTATACTGGTCCCCTTCATCTGCCTTAGCCACCATTTTCTATGTGCTTCCTTTGATTAAGAAAGGCTGGTTTCTTAATAGATCCTCTATTCTGCCTGCACGCTGGAACAGTTTGTGCTTCTGTTCTTAATGTGTGTGTGAGGTTTGTTTCTTGTTTTGTTTTTTGGGTTTGTTGGTTTCGGTTTTTTTCTAAAGAACTGCTTTTTAGATGGTCAGCCCAAAGACACACAGCTTTGACTGTGGTCTACAGCAAATGCTTACAGAAAATAGATAAGAGAAAGAATGGTTGTTGAAAGATGGAAACACAAAAATATTTTCTTGTTTTATTATTTTTATTTTTCTTTTGACCTCTCTCCCAGTAAATCCTATCTATCTTTCTGTGAACTTGTTGGTTGGCCTTCTTGCAATTTTTTTAGCCATTTCTTTATTGTTTGTCATAGAATCATAGATTCATAGAGTCATAAAATGGTTAGATCTGGAAGAGACCTTAAAGATTGTGTAGTTCCATCTCCCTTGCCTTGCGCAGGGACAGCTTCCACTAGACCAGGTTGCTCAAAGCCCTGTCCAAACTGGTCTTGAACACTTCCAAGGATGGAGTAGCCACTACTTCTCTGGACAACCTGTTCCAGTGTCTCACCACCCTCATATTGAAGGATTTCTTCCTTATATCTAATCTAAATCTACTCTCTTTCAGTTTAAAGCCATTCCTCCTTGTTTTATCCCGACATCCCGACACAAAAAGTGCCTCTCCAGGTTTCTTGTAGGCCCCCTTTAGGTACTGGATTTCCTGTGGTAACGAGCTTAATCACTTTGGATTTGGAATGCTAAATAGCTGTGACTGTGAGACAGTTCAAGAGAATATATTTTCTCAGAAAAACTTCTGATAGTCTTTTTGTGGCAAAGGTGTGTGTACCCTTGATGAAAAAAAGTCATAATTATGTGGCATATTTATGGCCATTTTTGGAAATAGGTTAGCTGAAGCATAACTTCAAAAGTAGTCTACTCAGCTTCTGAAAAGCTTTTCTGTCATCTAGTAGGTGGAATATACTTGTTTTGATGCTTTTAATAGCCTATCTCAAACTTCTCATCCTGATCTTCATCCCCCTCCCTCCCTGAAACAAATTATCAGGGCGGGTGAGTGCTGCATGTCTAAACTGCTCAGTGGAGCATCAGTAAAAGTATTGGTATTCTAATAAGCTAATAGAAAAAGAAGTGGAAATGAAGAATAGGAACAAAGGAAATAAAAAGTTCAGTCTATTCAGTCTGTAGACTCACAAAAATATAAGTAATTCTATGAAGCCTGAATTTCATATTTGTGATGCTCTGTGTTTATTTTTAGCAGTAAATTGAAAGTCTGTATTCAGGATATTGTCATTTCTATGTATCATAAGAATTCTGATGTGCTACAGCTTTATCTTAAGTAGCCCATCTATAATTACCACTGTTGCCTTACAAACACAGGGATTCTTGTCGTCCCTTTAGAAAACTTTAAGAGAACTTCAGGAGTTAATTTTCCAGTTTATGAATTGAAAGAAAGAAAAGGCTTTGTAACTGACTTAATTTTATCCTCTCCTTTCCTAAAGGCTTTTGATAGAGAGGGTGACCCTATAAGATACCTCATTCAGAACGGAGATCCTCAACAAGTTTTTAATCTCTCTGAAAGGTAAGTGAAAAAACCCTTAGAAAATAGACTTGTAACTTTTCAGTCAAGTGAATATGTGGGCTGAGAGCTAAGGAAAAGACTTGTAATCAGATATATTCAGCTTTTCCTTAGATTGGCTCTTAGACGTTAATGAGCTCCCTGTGAATGATATTGTACTCTGGAGTTTCTTTTCACAGGGGACTGTTTATTTTAAACACTTTTCGTAGGTAAAAATCACTGAGGTGGAAGCATTCTATTCAAAATAGTGACCAGAGATTAATTAATAACTTTATACTTGTCAGCTCTTGACTAACATCAGGGACAACTTTTGCTTTATTTTTTAATTTCTTGTCTTGAAGTATTTTAGTCTGCAGTGGAAAGTCTTTTGTTGTAAAACATGTTTTTCTTAAATTGAATACCTACTTAAATGGAGTTAGAAAGAAAGTTTATGTTATGAAATTATAAGCATGAGGTAGGTCCGTGCCTGTACCACAACCTGCTTCTTTATTTTACCCAAGCAGCTATTATTTACATGCCAAAGTATCTTTTATCTTTGCAGGAGAAAGGGAGGGTGCTAAAATGACTTCCTGTGGTAGATGATGGGACAAAAATAATCTGGAGCTTATTTGTTCATGATGTGAGTGTAATTGTAAAGAATTGTTCAAATTTGGTATGAGGAAGTGATTGTACTAAAACAGGTCTGTATTTTCTGAGTAAGTTCTACATTGCTCACTAATCTCCCATATATGGAGCATCAAATAACTTATGAAACAATGTGATAAAAACCTTGAACATCCCATGAGATGCTGATGCTGTTGTCCACCAACATTGATGGGCTCTCTAATAATAAAGACTTGTCAGGCAATGAAAGGGAAATCTTAGAGAGGAGACTGTTTTGCTGAGGTGGCAAAAGCAGGAAATCATGTTGGGCTGTTGGTTTTATTCATTGCTTAGGGCTGGAGTTTTCAGTGCAGATCAGGGAAGGTATGCTTTGCATATCAGCTCAAAGGGAGCGCTAGGAGTCATAGCTCCAGCACTGTACAGGTTTGTACAAGCGATGTTAGCAATCCTCCCCATAGAAACATAGAGTGACTTGGTCTGACCCACTTTGTGACTTTAGAAGTTGAATAATAAGAAATGTGGCTGGCTACAAGAGAGGTGGTGTGAAGTGGGGGTGATCACTCCGTGGGTAGTTGTTTTGTGTTCTTCATGCTTATCATGATGCTGTTAGCATCGCACCATAAAAATCCTAATAGTTCTCCATACCAGAGAGACTTAAAGAATGTGTACAAATTCAAGCCAACTTCCGGCCTGCCAAACCCGTGGTTTAAAGGTATTCTAGAAGTTGGATCCTAGGCAGCACCTGTATTGTCCAGCCTTGGGTGCAAACAGTGTGGCAATACCCAGAAATCAAGCTGTTAAAGGTGGCATGTGAATTCAGAGCTGTGAATTCAGTCTGAAAATAAGTAAGAAACGTCCAGTTTGCTCTCTGAAGCCTTCAGGCACAGCATACCCCTATGTTGTAGGGTAGTGTTGAAGCAGTTGCAGGTGTCACCTCCCAGAGACTGTCAGGGGTGGCTGGGAGTCCTCCAACTTGGTGAGCCTCTGTGGCCCATCATGGGTAGCCTGACATCCCTCGGCCTTACATCCCCCCTATATGTGTCTGAGCATCGCTGCACATTGAGAATTTCAGCACAAACTCAGGCATGTGTTTGTCTTTTTGATCTGTTGCCTCTTGGTAAAAAGAAGAGCTCTTTGAAGTGTTCTCTGAAAAGTGTTTTGAAGTGTTCAAAAACCACGTAGGTGAGGCCCTCAGTGATAAGGTTTAGTGGTGGTCTTGGCATCCTGGGGTAGTGGTTGGACTTGATGATCTTAAAGGTCTTTTCCAACCTAGTCGATTCTGTAATTCTCTCCTTTCTGCCTGCCCTCCTTGCACCTGTCTCCTTGGAAATTGTTTGTGCAAAGTTTCCTTCAGCCTTTTACACATATTTTCTAGATGCTGAAAAGCCTTGATAGGAGATTAAAGTAGGATTAATATTTAACATGGCATATAGTTAATGTGAGTGGCATATTAAGGCTACTGGAATTTATCTCAGTGTTACATTTATACATTTTTAAATACTTTAAAGCCAAGACAGAGACAATGAACATGATTCTGATTCTTTCTTTTTCTCACCTGGATTTTCTTGTACCCTAGAGCACGTCAGTTAATCCCTGTGTAATTCCCTAACTGGCAGTATGACTACTGAATATTACCAGTTTTACATCTACCTACTAGATCTCTCATCCTCAGTCTGAGGATTGTGGGATCCTTTTGTTCCTTCCTCTTTGGCAATGCAAACTGAGCATAAGCTGTAGTAATTCAGTTCCTCCTTATGTTCCCTAGGGACAGTGATGATTAAAAGTTGGGGTATTAAATGAATGTGAGTACATTGGAATTCTTGAATAAAACATGGAAGTTTTTCTAAACTATCCTGTTTCTTGAATGATGTTCATCTATTGAAATGGAGACTGTAGATTGCAGTTGTTCAAGTGGTAGGAAGGAGGAGATAAAAAAGTTGGTATGATAGTGCAAAAATAGTGTAGAAATTTAAATGGATATATGCAGCTAAAGATCAGTGTCGGTAATACAGTATTTGTTGTCAATTGCTGTCAATATTTTATTCTTAGCTCCACTTTGATATTTAATACTTTACCACATAAGTTTTAAATGTTTTAGTCACTGTTCCTTTTCTAAAAAATTCTTCTGCTCATATTTTGTTGCATTGTCTTGGATAAATGCTGAAAAATATATATGATTATTATGGTATCTAATTGATTTGCAGAAACACCTGGAAATAAGAGAATTGTTAAAATACAGTCCATAATTTAGCAATTTTGACAGTTAATAATACATCTGACTTTTCTACAGCTCACAAAGGAAGTTAATACATTTCTCAGTAGCATCACTACCGTTTGAGCTTTTTCTATTTATCAATTTAAAAAGTGTAGTTTGAAAGTTAAATGGTCTTTACTACTATCAAGAGGACTTTGTGGATGAAGCACTCTATTGACAGATACTAACAGCCTCATGCTCGCAGGCCCTTGTTCTCATGGAGGACTTCAACCACCCTGATATCTGTTGGAGGGACGGTATGGCCTGACACAAGCAATCTAGGAGGTTCCTTGATTGTGTGGAAGACAACTTCCTTCTGCAAGTAATAGAGGAGCCGACGAGGAGAGGTGCCGTGCTTGACCTCGTGCTCACCAGCAGGGAAGTGCTGGTTGGCAATGTGATGCTCCAGGGCAGCCTTGGTTGCAGTGATCATGAGATGGTCGAATTCGAGATCCTCAGGACAGTGTGCAGCGTGTGCAGCAAGCTCACTGCCCTGGACTTCAAGAGAGCAGACTTTGGCCTCTTCAGGGACCTGTTTAGTAAGGTTCCACGGACTATAGCCCTAGAGGGCAGGGGGGCCCAAGACTGTTGGTTGATATTCAAGGATCACCTACTACAGGCTCAGGAGCGTTGCATCCCAACTAGAAGGAAGTGTACCAGGAGGGAAAGGAGACTTCTTCGGATGGATAAGGAGCTGCTGAGGAAAGTTCAAAGGAAAAAAGATGCTTATAAAAGGTGGAAGCAATGACAGGTGGCCTTGGAAAAATACAGGGATGGTGTCTGGGAAGCTAGGGACCAGGTTAGAAAAGCTAAGGCCCACTTAGAATTAAACTTGGCTAGGGATGTTAAGGATAACAGGAAGGGATTCTATAGGTACGTAGCAAGTAAAAGACGGACTAGGGACAATGTGGGCCCCCTCTGGAAGCTATCGGGAGAACTGGCTACCCTGGATTTGGAGAAGGCTGAGGTTCTTAATGACTTCTTTACCTCAGTCTTCACCGGAAAATGCTCTGACCACACCACCCAAGTCTTGGAAGGCAGACGCAGGGACTGTGAGAATGAAGACCTTGGGCCCACTGTAGGAGGGGATCTACTTCGAGACCATCTTAGGAACCTGAATGTACACAAGTCCATGGGACCTGATGAAATCCATACGAGGGTCCTGAAGGAGCTGGAAAATGAAGTTGCTAAGACACTGTGCATCATATTTGAAAAATCATGGCAGTCAGCTGAAGTTCCCCATGACTGGAAAAAGGGAAATATAACCCCCATTTTCAAGAATGGGAAAATGGATGAGCCAGGGAACTACAGAGCAGTCAGTCTCACTTCTGCACCTGACAAAATCTTGGAGCAGATTCTCCGGGAAGGCATGCTGAGGTACATGAAAAACAACAAGGTGGTTGGTGACAGCCAGCATGGCTTCACTAAGGGGAAATCCTGCCTCACCAATCCATCAGCCTTCTGTGATGGAGCTACAGAACTGATGGACAGAGGTAGAGCAGTTGATGTCATCTACCTGGACTTGTGCAAAGCGTTTGACACTGTCTCACATGACACCCTTGTCTCTAAGTTGGAGAGACATCAATTTGATAGGTGGACCACTAGGTGCATAAAGAACTGGCTGGATGGCCACACGCAAAGAGTTGTGGTCAATGGCTCAATGTCCAGCTGGAGACCAGTAACGAGTGGTGTCCCTCAGGAATCAGTGTTGGGACTGGTCTTGTTCAACGCCTTTGTCAGTGACATGGACAGTGGGATTGAGTGCGCCCTCAGCAAGTTTGTCGATGACACCAAGCTGTGTGGTTCAGTTGATAAGCTGGAGGGAAGGAATGCCATCCAGAGGGACCTTAACACGCTTGTGAGGTGGGCTGATGCCGACTTTTTGAAGTTTAAGCATGCCAAGTGCAAGGTCCTACAGCTGGGTGGGAGCAATCCCAGGCACAGCTACAGGTTGATCAGAGAAGAGATTCAGAGCAGCCCTGTGGAGAACGACTTGGGGGTTTTGGTTGATGAGAAAATGAACATGAGCTGGCAGTGTGTGCTCGCAGCCCAGAAAGCCAACCGTATCCTGGGCTGCATCAAAAGAAGCGTGACCAGCAGGTCGAGGGAGGTGATCCTGCCCCTCTACTCTGCTCTCGTGAGACCTCACTTGGAGTATTGTGTGCAGTTCTGGTGTCCTCAACATAAAAAGGACATGGAGCTGTTGGAACAAGTCCAAAGGAAGGCTACGAGGATGATCAGGGGACTGGAGCATCTCATGTATGAAGATAGGCTGAGAAAGTTGGGGCTGTTGAGCCTGGAGAAGTGAAGACTGCGTGGAGACCTCCTAGCAGCCTTCCATTATCTGAAGGGGGCCTATAGGGATGCTGGGGAGGGACTCTTCATTGGGGACTGTAGTGATAGGACAAGGGGTAATGGGTTCAAACTTACACAGGGGTAGTTTAGATTGGATACAAGGAGGAAGTTCTTTACTGTGAGGGTGGTGAGGCACTGGAATGGGCTGCCCAGAAGAGTTGTGAATGCTGCATCACTGGCGGTGTTCAAGGCCGGGTTGGACATAGCCTTGGGTGGCATGGTTTAGTGTGAGGTGTCCCTGCCCCTGGCAGGGTGGTTGGAACTAGATGATCTTAAGGTCCTTTCCAACCCTAACTATTATATGATTCTATGATTGTAATGTAACAGTAATATTACTTGCACTCACCCAAATATTCCTTAGCAGAAGACAGTACATAGGAATGGAAGCAAAAATGAGATGCGCAGTGTTACTAATTTGTCACACGCAAATTACAGGATGGCTTGCTGGAAATGCCACCACTTTTAAACTCACTGCTTTTTTGTGGGCCATGTATGTATGCAAAACCAAGAATTTACTGTTAGTCTAATTAAAGTCTTATTAGTCCAGGTAGAACATTAATGCAAATAGCTAAAATTGCAAATATACCTGTATTTTACTATGTGTATGTAAATAAAACTGTGTAGAATATTGTTTATTATGCCTCTATGTAATTTTATAATTTATGTATGTATAATCACATATATGTATACTTACGCATGTATTTTAATATGTAGCTATATTGTGTATATTTTTATATAACATTTTTATAGGTAGCTATATATAGCTACATACATTTATATTATTATCTATGTGGCTATATTTAAAAAGAATTATAAACATATACACAAACTTTCTAAGATATGTCCCTTGATCTTGTGTTGTGCTTTATCCTTTCACTTTCCCTTTGGGGTTCTCAGGGCAATAGAGCAGGGGTCTATGTTAAGTCTTTAGCATGTGCCTGTGCTGCTCTGTACATAGTTCAGTCTTCACACAATAACCATATTATAGCTAGCTATTACTTAGAAAAATATATAGAAAAATAGGCACCACACTACAAAATTGTAGAAAAGTAAGCAGAAGTCAAAACAACATTGGTGTTGGGTACATGCTTATTAGTTAGTTTCTGTTTAAAGTTAAAACCATCCTCTGAGCAGGCCAAGACAATTCCATCCATGCAAAGAAGCATGATAGGTCCCGAAGCCCTTTTGTAGCTTGGCACGACACTTGCAGCTTGAAACAAGACATGTTAGCTCCGTATTTACTGTGTTACAAAACTATGCACAAGATTTGTGTGTCCCATTGTTTTTAATAATCTCCAGAAAATAATTTTGGGTACAATGAAGTTTCTAGCTTTTCCTTTTTTGAGGAAGCTAAACATGACTTATGCCTATGTTTTACTTGTGTAGCAATGAGGCAGATCTAATGTAGCATCTCCTGAAATATTCTTTTATTTGGTTACTGAGCTAGTATGTCATTTTATCTACCAGCCTTTCACTCCAAGGGGAGAATTATGCTCCCACTCACTGGTTTCACCTATGTCTGTAGTATTTATTTGAAGAAACTCCTTGCAGTAACACCTTGCCAGTAAGTGCTGGTATTTGTCTCTGCTGAAAACAATGTTGGAAAAATTCTTGGCCTGGAACCAGTTTGTTGAGGTCTTCTCTGAGTAAGAAGTTACAGCAGAAACTATGCAGAAATTTATAAGAAGAATCATTAGGTAGAAATGGTATACATGTAAGCATTCTGAAGAAGTACAGCTAATGAAACCTCATAGTTAGGGGGGAATTTAATGGTACTGTTTGGATTTGGCATTGTTGTTGTTTTAATAAAATCCTTTTCTGAACAAGTAGTTGTTTAGGTTCTAGGTCATGAACATAAAATGTAGGTCAACCAGTAAAATTTATAGCTGTGACTGACAAATACTTGTGTCTGAAATCTCCATTTTTATGGAGTAATACTAAAATCCCAGCTCATGTGAATTGTGCACTGCAAAATCATGTACTGTTACACTTTTCTTAAAATGTTATGAGTTGATTATGGTGTGTTTGGTGGAGTTTCATTGGAGAAACTGCTTAGCTATGCAACAGGAGGATAAATGTCATCCATGTTTGTTGGTGCATATTTGTTAAACAGCCAATGGATTGGGTGGCAGGTAAGAGAAATATCAATTTGTTGCATACATAACCAGGTTCCAGTAGACACCAAAATCCTGTAAATGAAATGCAGATCTTTAGCCCTGGTCATGGAAGTATCACTTTAGTTAAGCAGAGTTTAGCTTGCTTAAACAGGATTGTCATCTTAACATTGTATGAGATCAGTGGCACAGTGGGATCTTGTCTCTGTGCTGCTGCACACACCTACAGCAGACCTACATGAGGAAATTTGATCATGCTAGAGAAAAAAATCAAAAATGCTTTATTTGTCAGCAGTTACAGGAATTTGCAACATTTTCAAACAGCTTTTTTGTAAAATTTTATTTATTTTTGTATATGTGGTTTCCAAATAGCCCTTCTTTCATACCTGTTAAAATGGGCATCAATAATCACAATATCCTAATTTGTTTTCAAAACCATTTGTGCCTATTTAACATGTTATTATTCGGGATTGTGGTCTATCTGTGTTTGCATTGAAAGGGCGTTAGCTCATTGCAGCACTTTTTCTCAACATGCAAGTTAGTAGCCTTTCCCTATAAAACTTAGAGTAAATTTATACTCAAGACCATGTGTGTTGTATTCCCAGATCTTACTGCTGCAGTCCTGTCAGGGGTATTATAACTCCTCTGTGATTAAAGTTTGCTTGTTATTCTCCCATTTATTATAGCAGTGCAGCTGTCTAACAAATAAGGGTCCTGTTTTCAGTATAGGCCTATCTATTGTAGAATCCTCTAGATCACTAGGTTGTTCTTTTAATCCTAAATTATACAAGAACTGAAGCAGAAAGCATTAGAAAGTGGTTCATTGTTTTTATTAGCCTTTACCTACCATAGAGCATGCTTTCAGTTCTAATAAAGCCTAAAAGCTTATTAACTTGCTCAAAGGGAAACATTTGTATGACACGAAGTAGTGGAACAAAAATGCTTGTAGATATCTCACAACTGTTGTGATAATATTTTATGTTTTTGTTTTATTACTAGTTCTGGACTACTAGCCTTAGGAAAACCCTTGGACAGAGAAAGCACTGATCGCTATATTCTGATTGTTACAGCCTCGGACGGCAGACCGGATGGGGTGAGTTTCCTGTGAAAGTTCAAGAAAATGGGCTATTACACAATATGTAGTTAGGCACTTGAAGGAGTCTGATTGTAGTATATTGTAGATGGGTCTTGACCAAATATCTCTGTAATCTGCAACAGTTTTCCCTTACTCAAAAAGATTTGTGTAGGTAAAGCCTATGTATCACTGGAGTAATGTCTTTGATCTTGAAACAAAGTGACTTTGGTTCTACTTCTGCCTTTTTGTTATTCTTTGACGAAAACCAATGCAGTCAACGTTTTGCATTATTCAGATATGTGTATCTTCTTACTATTTCTTCTCCGTGCTATGAAATAACCTATCTTGCTTCTTACTTTCTCTTGAAGATCAGTTATGTGGGCAGCTATATTATGGATTTGTACTTTATCTAGTAAAATGTATTGCACTTTTTTTAGAATTGACAGATGAAAGCACTGTCCAGCTTTAATTTTTTTAAACTCTCAAAGCTTCTCTGGGGAAATGCCCATGTCACTTAACTTTAAAAAAGAACAATTTTTTTTATCAGGAGGCATTTCTAATTTTTTTTATGTGTGCATTGATCAGGCATACAGTGAACCTGCAATCAAAGCAACAAACTATTGCTCATATTTGTGTTTAGTATAACAAAATTGTGACTTTCAATTTCTATACTAGAAAGTGGAGGGCTATTTAAAGATATCAATTTATTTATCAAGCAGAGGCAATGCAGTTAGTTTTTCTGAAACTTTGCAGCAATCCCAACAGGGAGAATTTACTGCAGTTGGATTGTGCAAGGTATATGGGAGCACAGCAATTCTGCTGTGGACTTGTGCCATGAAGTGATAGCATAAATGGAGAAGTCTTAATGTATCTGAGCTTAAATATACAGTGTATAAGGGCAGATCTGAAATAATATATCCCCATTATCTGGGCTGTTCAAGAAGGCAGTATTCAGTTTGAGATTGAAAGAGAAATTTCAGACAGTTTGCTGTGGAGCTATCATGAAAGCTCTGAGATTTGGACCTTTGTCTTCACCACAGCAGAAGAAAATCTTATGTATTATTCTTGTGGCATGTTCTGCTCCCTAGTTTAGCTTCTTCAGCTTATAAGACTTTACTTCCTGCTCAGTATTTACTCAGAGTTTGGTTTGTTTGTTTGTTTGTTTGTTTGTTTTTCCTCTGAAGTATTGAGGAAGTTTTAGATGCTTTATATAATTCTGTGGCAATATGGAGTAACTATAACAGAGCCTACACCTTTTCCATTAAAATTTTGGCTACAGTTATCTTCCTTAATTCATCTTAAAATTTGTAATTTTTTACTTGTGAACTACTTTCTATTCTTGATAGCTATGAGTTCAGTCATTTTAATCCCTAACTTCCAGCTGTGAAATCTGAAGATTTAGATAAAAGTCTGGTGTTCTGTTTCAGACTGTGTTATGCTGCTTAAATGCTATCTGGGGCATAGAAAAGCTATTGAAAATATACTTCTGCTTACTTTCATCTATGGATTCATTCTCTTTGTCT
The DNA here is from genome assembly GCA_028858755.1 of Ara ararauna. Classification (NCBI taxonomy): domain Eukaryota; kingdom Metazoa; phylum Chordata; class Aves; order Psittaciformes; family Psittacidae; genus Ara; species Ara ararauna. Next base: position 46,803,122 of record CM054381.1, read on the forward strand.
TGGAACTTAATTGGACATCTGATCCATTTTAACACTCACTGCTCTTGTGAGACCACACTTGGAGTATTGTGTACAGTTCTGGTGTCCTCAACATAAAAAGGACATGAAACTGTTGGAACAAGTCCAAAGGAGGGCCATGAGGATGATCAGGGGACTGGAGCATCTCACGTATGAAGATGGGCTGGGAAAGAAGAGAAGGCTGTGTGGAGACCTCCTAGCAGCCTTCCATTATCTGAAGGGGGCCTATAGGGATGCTGGGGAGGGGCTCTTCATGAGGGACTGTAGTGATAGGACAAGGGGTAATGGGTTCAGACTTACACAGGGGCAGTTTAGGTTGGATATAAGGAAGAAGTTCTTTACTGTGAGGGTGGTGAGGCACTGGAATGGGTTGCCCAGGAGAGTTGTGAATGCTGCATCACTGGCGGTGTTCAAGGCTGGATTGGACATAGCCTTGGGTGGCATGGTTTAGTGTGAGGTGGCCCTGTGCAGGGCAGGGTGGTTGGAACTGGATGATCTTAAGGTCCTTTCCAACCCTAACTATTCTATGATTCTAAGATAGTAGTTGTTTTTTTAAATAGAGTTCCAGTTAATTGTTGCATGCTATTTAACATAAAATAGTTCTATATAAGGTGAGATATATATGTAAGGTGAGATGTAGTTTTTGAAGTTGACAGTGTGAAAACACCAAAAACAAACTGTGGAGGGCTTCTTAGTATTGTCTGTGAAATTTGCTGATGTATGGTTGACTATCTGTTGCAGTAGAAGTCATTGATACGTTTGTGAGCAGTTCAGTAGCCAGGCTGGAGCAGTAGTGGCCATGTTGTTGAGGGAATGGGCTTTGCTTTTATTCTTCATGCCTTACCTAACCCAGTGAAGAGAGGCCTAGAAGTTCCTAGAGGTGTGATAATACATACAAGAACAGTAGCATTCTCAAAAGCAGTTTTAATAATATGCAAATTTCAAGGATAGTTTTAGAGGTGTGGGCTGTTTGGTAATTTTTATTTGGTGATTTTTTTCCCCCCCCCCTTTTTTTTTTTTTTTTTTTTTAGTATCCCATATGGAAATCAAATAATTAGAGTCCAAAGAACTGTTGTAACATCAATGAAAGGTATTTGTGATTTTTCCAGTGCTCGCATAAAACAACATTCATAATTCCTCAATAAGCATAACAGTTCTTACTAGTACAGCTGGCACTTGACAAGCAGAAAGATGAGCAAAACAGCAGCAGGTCACTTGATCCTTTGGTGCTAAATGCTCTTAATGGATGGTGGTGTTATGTTGTTGCTCCTGTAACAAAAACATACACTCAAAAAAATCCACTCCTCTGCTATCTCATTACCTGCTTTCCTTCCTTGATGCCGTATGTTTGTTTGTTTGTTTGTTTTCCTGGAGTTCTGTGTCTGCAGGTGTACGTGTTAAATTGTTCTCACAGTGAAACATGGTCACGTTTTCTAGCTTTTGTGTATTCTCATTCCTGCTGCTTGGTTTGGTGTCTTCATCACTATCTCCTACCTACCTGTAGCTGTCTTCTTCTGTTATGGTACTGCCAGTGGTGGAGCACGTTCCTTCTTAAAATTGTCCAGCAGTATGGCTTACTTGGCAAGCTGACTGGACTGCTCTTGCACCTTAAGCTTCTGATGGCAATATATGAAGCGAAAGGGTTGGCTGGGCTTGCCAGTATCACAGTCCAGGCTGTTTCTTGGCTTTTATTTTACAATCAGATGAAATGGGGCAGCTCAGACCATTAAATCTCCATGCCTTTTACATGCCAGGAAACAGTGAGTTTGACTCATTTGTCAGGCTTCCTTATGTCTTTACACAATTTCTTTGATTTGCAGCTCTTTTGGACTTGTTTTCTGCTCTTTGATGGCTCCTCCTGGGCCAGGGACTCATTTAAAGCTGCTACCTGGTAACATGGCAAACTGTTCTAAAGACATGAATGTTTTTTAAGCAAGTTAGTGCAATTTCATGGAGGACTTTTTCTTTTTAACTAGTTTATATCAAAAAGCAGCAATGGTGTCTATGAAAATTTCCTACAATTACATAACTGCTGTTCCTCAAACTAATTCACCTGCTGCTTGTCATGAAGGTTTGCTTTTTTGAGCAATTCTATTAGCACCTACAGAAAACTGGTTATCTGACTGAAGAACTTGTTTCAGTTCATTCCACATGTAGGTGCAACTTAATTTAAATGACATTAAAATATTTTAGCTAGTAGCATATAAAACCTGATTTCTTTCCACCCCACAGTAGCCTGTTTGAAACCAGGTACTTGAGTCAATATACTTAAATTAAGCTTTTGTGTTCTATGCAGTCTTTTCTATATTTGCTTGTTTCTTTAAAATTTGAAAGGAATTTAATGGGAAAAGTCTTTATTAGTGTGTTTGGGGGGATGTTGATTGTTTCTGTTTTTAAGTAGAACTTTTCTGTCCAGTTGCAACATGAAAATTTGGCATTTGTACATTTTTGTGGGTAGGTTTTATGAACAGCAGTCATAGGATCGCAGGATAATGCAGGTTACATGCAGGCGATGTAGTTTTAGGTTGTTTCTCAGTCACGGTCGCCTATAGTTGTATTGTCAATTTAACTGTGAAACAGGTTGTTTAATTCATAGCCTTCAAGTATACGGATGCATAAAAAGCCATGTTAATATCCTTATATAGTGGAAACAAAGAAAACATTTTCACTGATGTTTCATACTTCTGTGAGAAAGTCCAGTCTTGTAATTTCAGTCAGTGAATTTGCTTCACAGATTGTGAACAGTACTCAAGACAATTTCAATATCTTTAACATTTTCCAGCTAAATTTTGTTTTGAACAGAGCCTTCTAGCCATCATAACAAAGGTTTCAAAGGGGCACAGCTTCAGGTAATTTGATTTTTAAATAATAGTATATAAAATACCGCATTTTAGATTAAATACTTTAGATGGGAAACATTGGTATGCTTTGAAATAGCTGAAGCTTTCTGAAAGAAGTTTATGCCAAACTGCTTTTAAATTTGTCTGTCTCAAGGTGAGCACTCTTGTCTGTTCAGCATTGTTCTCTATGAATGTTTTCCTCCATAGAGATAAATAAGGCTTATTAGGTGGCTGAAACCTGTGTTTCAGTATTGTGTCGGACCCTCTGGGATTGACTGACTTGAAGCAAACAGAAAGAAAAGGCCAAAATGATTCACCATCTTTCCTACCTGTAACAGTGGTTTAGTTCACACACTGATTGCCATCTTCAGCCCTGTCAGGATCTTCTTTGGTCCAGGGAGACATGCCAAAATGGATCTTTTTCCATTTCTGGTATCTCAAGGAGTTTGGAAATTAGCACATGGGGCAGCAACACACTTTCCACATGGGATCACACTTCTGCTTGAGGTACAGGAGCCCATGCACCAGTCTCTTGGTGAGCAGCACTTCCTCTGAGTGCCTTTCACATAATAATGGTGGTGCAAACGATTACTTTTCTAAACTCACAAGTTACTTGATTCCTGATCTTCTTAGGGGATTGAAACACTTTTCCCTGCAGCTGCAACCAAGACGCTGTGTGCCCTGCCTGTTCCACTCTTCTGTAAACCCCATTGGATATTGGACTAGTACATAGTTTACAATGTGGTATTTGCTCTCCTTTTTATTTTCAGCGTTCTCTAGGGAAAAATAACTGCTCCCCACCATCATCATTTATGAAGTCTGTTGAACACCTTTTTGCATTTGAAGTCTTTGGTCCCACATACCTTAAGTTTTTGGGGTTTTAAAGGTATTTTTTTCCTGCTGTTTTTTAATATCATTAATAAAGGCTCTAAGAGACTTTTAACAATGTTGTTATGGCATTAAGTAGTTATGGTTTCTGTATTCTAAGCTCCAAGTCTTATCTAACTGCCTAACGTTGTGTGGTGACAGTCATGTCGACACCTTTTAACTTTTTGGGACTGCTTATTCCATCAAAATCAATACAGATTTACTTATGCCTTCACTAAGCAATACTGCTTTCTGTTTAATGGTGTGGCCTGCCTGACACCATTTCATCACTTTTGTATGGCTTATCATGCTCTCGATTGTTTAAAATGCTCAACTATGCTTCCCAAGTTATTGTTGTTCTTGAGTTATAGCTTGGAGTTTTAACAGGCTTGTGGTTTTTCTCTGATCTTGTAATGGCACAGCCTGCCACCCATCACTGTTAACAATACAGCCCAACAAACAATTAAGCATGAATTAAGTAAGTAGTTAGGAAAATATTTTTATTTCCACAGTAATGAAACATAGTTGTAGATGGGCAGAAGAGTGAAGTACGAATCAAAAAAAGTTATCAAGCTTAATTTTTGTCACAAATTGTGGTGTGTTTGGATGGGATTTCAAGGCAAGAATTCGTGTCTTTGCATTTCAAAGGGAGAAGTAACAAATAAATATGCATGACCTTTGTTAGAAGAAACGAAATGCCTTCCGTGCTACTTATTTTTGGCTTGTGTGTGTGTCAGTTCATTTATATAAATAAAACAGGAAGCTCCATTGTTTTGCCTTAGCGTGTATTGTATGATTTAAGCAGGAATCAAACATCCAAATACAAGCGTCTAGTCATGAAGATATTCATCCAGCACTTCAGAAATGTGTTTCTGCCCAAGTTTATAGAGCCATTTGAGAGTTAATAGTTAGACGTTCTTAAAAACTGTCAGTCATCCAGGGGCTGTTCCCAAACCTCCCAGGCAAGGAGGCTGAAGGAAACCAACACCACTGATGTCCCTATTCACTGTCACTTTGTGGTACTAAGAAAATACTGACAGGGTTCATATGCTTTCGTATGGCTTAGAAGGCTCAGCCACCAAGCCACTAAACTACTTTGGAAATCCAGAAAAAGCTGTTGTATATCTGCTCTTTAGAAGTTGTGCTGTTCAGGGTCTAGTTCAAGATTGCTGGATGGGAAAGATCATAGGCTACCTAGCTGTGGAAGGATTTCTCTGAAAGCCATGAATCCAAGACTTTGCCCATTAATCTCACACTCTTCCCCTTTCTTCTGCAATGATCACTTTATGGAAAATAAATGAGTAAATTTAGCGTTGCAGACCCCACAACAAGTTTAGGGCCATGTTTCCTGAGGAAGCAGAGGCATCATGAGGTGACCCTTGGGAAGGAATCTGAGAGAGAGCTGTTTTCTCTGTAGTCTGGGCTGGCCCAGATCATCTGGGTGCAGAATGCAGGGATTTTTTGTGCTTTGTATATGTGGTTCTGGGTACCCAGCACTGGATTCCAAATTCCATTCTGATGTCTGATGCATAAAAGTGAGACACTGCAATGTTTAACCTTTAAGTGTGGCTAGAACATTCATGGCTTTGCCCTGTACTAAGCACAAGATCTTAAATCAGTGGGACTTAGAAACTCTGAAAATCACATTTTCGGCTACAGTATGCAGAAGTATGGTGTTTGTAGAAGGTTATGGTAGTCACTCTGCCACAACAATGCCATCAGAATAACCAGCATTTGAAAACTCGTGTTTATCACTTTATGTTTATCTAGCTAAATAATTGCCACAGCTTTAAATGAAAGTCGAGTATTACATATACTTGCATACAATTGATCCTAGACAAAGACGTGTCAGAGCAGGGCAGCCTAATAGTCAATCTGTTCTAGGGCCTTCAGGCACACTGATATGTGTTGTGTAGACACAGATACCATGCCATATTCCTCTGAACTGTCTCATTATTGATCAGAACAGACCAACATTTCAAGAAAGTATCTATGCACTGAGAGAACCGTAAGTAGACTTATTTCAGTTCAGTGTGTTTCATCATGTAAGTTAGACTTTGTTATTTCAGTCAACTTAGAAGATCACTAATAATTTAAGCATCTATCTCCCATGGTGCTTGGATTCATTAGCTTCCTTAGAGCAAACAGGTAGCACTAGATCAAGATAATTTAGATAAGGATTTACTATTTGAATAGCGTACAGAACATTAATTACAGTAAATTTTCTGTTACTCCTGTAAATTTTTCCTTATATCTGCTCTATATCTGTTCCATTATCTATCAAAAATAAAGTATGTATGCCTCTTTCAGTAAATACTTACCGAACAGAGATTTTGCGTACAAAAAGGCTTGTATTGAAGAGGATTTCTACTTAACTGAACTTTTCGTAATCAGTAAGACAAGATTGAAAAAAGAAAAAATCAATGGGATCTGTTCATCCTGTGGAACTTTAATACTACCTTAGTGTGGCACATTTATTTTGATCTGTTGGTGCAGTGGGAAGGAAATGTTCTTAAATATATGAAAAGGAAGAATTTAAAGATAAATTATTTTGTACTTCCTCCTCTAAAAAACTCAAATTTTCTTTTCAACAATGCAAACTGTAACAAAAGAGAAACGCTGCCTATTACTATTTTCCTAATGTTATATACTTCATATGAGAAAGCCTAAAAAATTTAAGGTGGCCTGTAAATTTCAGTTGGCATGAGAAGAATTTGTCCAGCCCGATTTCCTCTTCTCCGTGCATTAGCTCTTTTATTAGGACGATCTTTAGTAGATTGCCAGATGACCAGTGTTTGTGCAACTTGTCTGCTTGAATTGCATAGATAATATTCCCCATAAAGGCTTTGATTTCAAATATTAATAAGGAAGGAGTGATTTAAGTAATCCTCATAAAAATATAGATTAATCAGTTTTCAATCAAAGATTCTGAGCAGATTGTAATTCCATTTTGAAAGATGACTTTAATTATTTTAAGATGAGAAAAAGTTCTGCACCAAGGATTATTGAAGCATTTTGTATGCCCTCATAAATAAGCTTATGTAAAACTATGTTAAAATAGATCTTACATCTGCGTTTACAGAAACAGTAATTTATAGTGTTACATTATGTATACATTATGTTATTGTGTATATTCATTCAGTAATACCACAGTCATGACAGTAAATATCACAGTCATGAATTCTAGCTAGACTGGAAAACATAATTTGGGTAGACTGTTTTTCAGATAGCACTGTATGCGCAAATGTGAAGAGCTCAAGAGCAGACACATAAAGCTCCTTGCCCTGAACTCTTTGTACCGGAGCGTGCCTTTCAGACAGATCTTGCAAGTTAGTGGAAACCTCTGCTGTTTTTGTAATAGCAGTGAATTCCCCAGTTCTCAGTAAATAGATAATCCATGCAAGAATGATAGGTGAATTGCAGCCCAAATTCCTCACCTGTTTTGAAGTTCTCAGGTTTGGTTTATGATATAAAGATCAATGTAGAGATGCCACAGCTTCATCCATTTTTGATTAAGACACTGAATTCTGAGCTTTTCTTATAGATGCAGATCCATTTTTCCACAGCTTTGTCTCTGCCAGGGTGAATGACAAATGTAGCCTACTTTGTACATTACCCTCCAACTATGTTAGGTGATGTGTAGCACACATTATGCTCTAAATATGGGTTGTTTAGCCTGAACTGTATAGCTTGGGCTATAAGTTGCCAGATACTGCTGGTGCACTCAGTAGAAACAGTAATTTTTCATTCCTGTTATATTGAGTTGCTTTTCAGCTGCCTGGACAGCAGATCAATACTCTTTCTCTTCCACAAATAGATACACAGGATTGGAGCCTATGTGGTTACGTGGCTGGTGACTGGCATAACAGTAGAGACCTGTCCCATCAGTTCCATGAATTTGTCAAAGGCATTTCTTGAACGTACATGATTTTATCTTCCTTTCCTACTAAAGTTCTCATCTTTTATATATTTCCTTTTTGGATATGTGAGAATTTAGTTTTGGGAGGTTTCCTTTAGAGATCTATTTCTGTGTGTTTGACAGCTTTTCTCTTTTTTTTTTTTTTTTTTCCCTTGCCCCCTCACTGGCTTTTTCTAATCTTTTTTTTCATTAATGTAATTATTGACAAGCTCCAGCCTTGTCTTTCCCTTCAGCCTCACTCTTCTTTCTCCTACATTTCTTTGCATTCCAGCTGCCCATTTCTTCTTTATAACTTGGAGAGGAGTAGAGGGTCAGTAGATACCTCTTTTAAAGTTCTCGTGCCCTACACTGGAAGGAATCAAGGTCTGAAAATACCTGAGAGCTTGCAGCCTTGCTGGTAGGAAAATCCCTTCCACATGGCCTAGTGGACATTGTTTGTTGTGGGTATGCAGCTTCTCTGCATTCAGAAAGGTTAGTGAACAGGACCGTGACAACTTGTGCAAATATACTCATCACTTTTTCTGACTTTGGTACTTCACTGTCATCCTCCATTACCAAGCAATATTAGATTCCCATGAGCAACATCTTAGCTGTCACTTTCCTGGGGCTGAACTTTGACATCATGTAATTTACCTGTTATATAGTTAATGTATATTTTATTCTGGTACTTATCACTCCTAGTATCTTAAAATCTAAGCATCTGTTCCCCTGTTCACTAAAGAATAGCTATTATTTTGGATATCATAATTTTACGTTTTCTTGAACTGAATATTGACAAGTCCTGATATGTAGCTCAGAATCATTATTTGCAGTTTCTTTTTTGATCAAATAAGGCCTTGGGCTTTGCCTCAGATCTTACTATTTGCAAACTCACATCTAGGGACAATAACACTTATCTTGGAGTTTGTCTAAATTAATAAACTTGCTTGACATCAGAGCTAAGAATGTTTCCTCTCCAAGGCATAGAATGCTTTCATCAATATCCAACTTTGATTTAAATGGCAGGGTACAAATAAAATAAGTCACAAGTGAAATTTGCTTCAAATTTATCATCCGTAATGTTTATCAGGGCTTGGCATACTTAGGACAAAAGATATTTGTGGAAGTGATGTAAATGTTACATTTATTGCTTAGGGAAGAATTACATATGTAAGAACTATTTTAGTGGCCCAAAGAAAGCTATAAATTGCAGCTGCTGATCTTTTGTTTGACTTGTATTTGTTATAAAAGAGAAGTAAATACAGTTTTGTCGTGGTTTAAGCCCAGCCGGTAACTCAGAACCAGTCACTCACTTCCCCTCTTCTGCCCCTCAACTCACAGAGGGATGGGGAGGAGAATCAAAAGAATGTAACTCCCATGGGTTGAGATAAGAAAAGTCCAGTAACTAAGTTATAATACAAAACTACTACTGCTACCACCAATAATAATAATAATAAGGGAAATAACAAGGGGAGAGAATGTAAAACTAAAAGGGTAAAAGGAAAACAATAAACACAAGTGATGTACAGTACAATTGCTCATCACCTGCTGACTGATACCCAGCCTGACCCAACCCTTCTAGGTAACTGCCGTCAGTTTATATGCTGGGCCTGACGTGCTGTGGTATGGAATATCCCTTTGGCTAATTTGGTCAGGTGTCCTATCTCTGTTTCCTCCCAGCTTCCTGTGCCCCTTCTCACTAAGCAGAGCATAAGACCAAAAAGTCCTTGATTGGAGTAGATATTACTTAGCAACAACTAAAAACATTGGTGTTATCAGCGTTGTTCTCAGACTAAAGTTGAAAACACAGCACTGCACCATCTATTAAGAAGGAGATAAGCAGCTGTTACAGGTGAACCCAGGGCAGGTTTACATCAGTAATGAAAATAAAATGTCTGATATGAGGCTGTACTACTCTTTCCCTGCATGAATTTCCTGTAATAGCTTCAACTCTCCTTTCAAAATCATACTTGACAAATCTTTGTAGAAATGTCTAGTTTTAAAACAGCCAAGGCAGATTTTTATCCTTACTGTATTATCTTAGTATTTGCATGAGGAGTATCCGTTCAGTTAATACATAAAACCAAGTTGTGAATTAGGTGTCTTTCTCGTTACTTTAGGGAACCACTCAAGTTTGTTTAAAGAATTTAGTGGTAATTATGTCAAGAGCTTGAGTGAAGCAGCAGCTCTGTTACATGAAAGTTTGTTTTACTGTATTTTAGGATCCCCTACAAAACACTGGAACTTTTCACAGTTCCTTTAGAAATCTGTAAAGTTTGCATTTGTTCTGAAGTACATAATGAACAAAAGAGTGTGTATACATTCAAGGGGGCAAATTAAATGAAACTAGCCACAAATGATTTTATTCAAACATATTTTCTTCAAACGTCATCTTTTTCAGTTTGTTTTCCCCAAGATTTGCAATGAAAAATCTGCTTTCTGATGCTGGTAAGCATTGATTTATTTTTACTCTGACATATGCAGGTCACCTTGCAATGGTACAAGACTGGAGGCAAACAACAAGGACAGTGATGTTTTAGGGAGTTGGGATGTAGGTTCCAGATATACATCACAGCACCTGGCATATGAGAACCAGTGAATGAAGAGATATTACATATTTTTATTGTATTTTGAGGGTATGAGATATCCAATGCAGCTATATTTTTTTTTCCTTTGCTAACAAAACAAGAAAGCTGGCTTTGCAGAACTAAATAGGCACCCAATCGGAACTTGTCTTCAAATTTAACTTTTGCTGCTTTGATAGTCAAAGGTGAAAACTATTCTTACAAGTCTTCATACTCTTCATTACTGACTTGAAAAATTTTGATGGGATATTGTGACAAAATTAAAAGCATCACTACCTCCCTGCAAGTATGCTGGTGGTTTCCCTGGGGGAAGTTTTCAGGCTAGTGACAGAAAAAATGAAGCGGCATTTATGTGACAGTGGGAGTGATCCTAGGCAGCCACTGTTACCTGCAGTTGAAAGTGATTATAACAAATGGTAGGCTTCTCAGTAGAAGAAACTGAGCTTCGTACAAAATCTAGTTATCATTTCTCAGTATGTTTACTTTTACCCTCTCTGCAGTGCACATTTCATCCCCAAAACATCCATTCACTACCTGTGGTCTTTCTCCTCTCTTGACTAGTATGCCAAATAGTTACTTGACTGCTTTAAGAAAGCGTACGACGCACAGTCTACTTAATTGCCTTTTTTTCTGTTCCAGTGACAGACTGAAAAAATGTTATGGCTAGCCTTGAACTTCTAAGCAATGATTATTTAGTCAATGTGATTTTAGTGTTGCTGGTGACTTTTTACATTAGCTACAGAATGGATGATCATGATGTTACCAATACAGATCTGTGCTGCAGTTCTGAATAAACCACTGTAATTTATTCTAGTTGTCTAATAAAGGCTATTACAGTCTTAAGCTACAGCTTGCAGAGAGCTTAAGCAAATCTTTGGAGCCATCTAATGGGGATATAAAAACGATTTTATTTAATAATCTTTGATTATAGCAGTTTCTGATGTTAATGACAGAACTTCTTTATGCATCTCAAAGACATAAAGGTAGCCAGCGGATGACTGCTTCATGTAAAAGGTTGACATTGCTTTATCAGTGGATAACAAATGTTTCCCATAACAAATCTTTTGAGTATTCTATTATTCTTTCTCAGTTTCATAGTTTGTGGTTAGAAGAGAACACAGGGGCATTGCTGCTAACCCAGAGTTTGTTTTGAATGCCCTTCTTGGTGATCCTGCCACTGAATTCAGTTTTGATAGTTTGCTAAATTGTGACTAATACGAAAAACAGTATTTTTTGAAATGTTCTTATTACAGGATCTTATTTTAGTACCTTTGGAAGTTTAGGAAGAACAGAAAACTTAATTTATAAAATAATTTTCCTGTTTGGCATCTCAACAAATATTATTCCTTTGCAAAGAAAATTGCTCTTTTAATTCATGAGTGAAAACTTTAAGTGTGAATTGAGACTCAGTAACAAGTGGAGCACTATCCTGTGTGGCTGTGTTGGCTGTCAGGTAAGGTAGGATGCCTAAGATGAGTAAAAGTATTGCCATCGATTTGAAAAATACAAACATTCTTAGATAATAGAAGAGTTGGGAAATAATTCTGTCTCTTCTCCTACCTCCCTCTCTCTCCCTTCTTATAAAATCTCTACAAACTTTTTTTTTTCTTTTTTTTTCTTTCTTGCAAAGCTAAACCAAGTAAAAACTTTTCTGTTTTTCCAGTTCTTGTTGGTCTGGGGGTTAGTCTGACCTGGAATCCCTTAGTACCCATTGACATGTCCTATCTTACATTACAGAATAACCTATAGAATAATTCAAAAAAGCTTTCAGCCTTCACATACACAGGTCAGGCTGGTAGTTGATTTATTGATTTTTTTCAGGTAATCCGTATCTAATGATATAAAGGCATCAAAACTTTGATTCTTTATATTCTTATCCAGGGAGTGCTGAGACAGATTCCTTGTACCTTTCTATGATGTGAAGACAAGCTGGAGCATAGCGTGTAGAAAACACTTTAGCTTCATCATGATGAAATGCTCTCGTTGTCCATGTGGGGAGAAGCTATTCCTTATGTCCAGCCTGAACCTCTCTTGTTTCACTTTACACTTGTTTTGTCTCTTAACACTATCTGAGTATACAGGTATGGTCTTCTGAGGGCTGAGCAGAGAGGATAATCCCTTCCTTGGGTCTCCAGGCTGGTCTCCTGTCCGTACAGCCCATGAGCTTCTGGTCTGTGTTGTTGCCAGGTCATGCAGCTACTCCTGCTCCGCTCGCTGTTTGCTGACAATCACAGGCTTTCCCACAGCTGCTCTCAGCTAGGCAGGCCTTTGCCCAGGCTCCTGTGAGGGGCTTGTCCATTCCAGGGCAGGGACTGGGCATTTGTTGAATTTCACACAGTTCCTCTTGGCCCATTTCTCAGCTGTTCCACATCCCTTCTGAATGGTAGCCCTGCCTTCCAGTGTATTGACTGTTATCACCAGTTCAGTGTCATCTGCTCGCTTGAGGAGAGTGTACTTCATTACCTCCTGTACATAATTGATAAAGATTTTAAAAAGGACCTAAAAATTGAGGCTATGTTAAGCAGAGTTCAGCCTCCACTGCTGCCTCCACAGTCTCCTCTTAGGTGAAATCTGAGGCTTTTTTGATACTTCAAATGACCACTTCTACATGTATTCCAGTATTTTAGTAAGCTCTGTATTTCTAATATTGTAATTATTGTATTTCAAGAAGACTTGAAGGAGAAGAAAAGTTCCCTTTTGTGTTCAAGACATAAAAGTATTGTTGCAGGATCGTGTTGTTAATAGCATGCTTCCAGAGCAGAGAGTTCTCTGGATTTAGAAAAACACTGTCAGTTAGGGGAAGTGCTTGTAAAAGTCCCTTATAACATGCTGTTACGTTTGTCTAAAGTATGTGAACTGCCCCCCTGGCATGCACTTAGGTACAAAAATTAGACCTCTAAGTAATTCACAACCATGATTTTATGTTCAGCAATTGATTCAGAAGTTATCAGATGCAAAGACATGTTTTGGCAGCTGCTCTGAGAGCTACTTTGAGTTGAGTGAGTGTCATCCAAACTAAACTATCTAGAAAAAGGTCAGGAAGGAGGACCCCAGAAGCTACATGCCTGTCAGCCTGACCCCAGTGCCAGGGAAAGGTCATGAAGCAGGTCATCCTGAGTGAGATCACACAGCACATGTGGCAAAACTGGAGGATCTGACCTAGTCAGCATGAGTTCATGAAGGGCAGGTGCTGCCTGACCAATCTGATCTCCTTCTATGACAAGGTGACCTGCCTGGTTGATGAGAATAAGGCTGTAGATATTGTCAATTTAGACTTCACTAAAGCATTTGACACTGTCTCCCACAAGGTTCTCCTGGAGAAACTGACTGCTCAAGGCCTGGATGTGTGTATTCTTCACTGGATTGATGGCAGAACTCAAAAAGTGGTGGTAAATAGAGTTGCATCTAGTTGGCAACCAGCCACTAGTGGTGTCCTTCAGGGCTTGGTATTGGGGCCAGTGTTGTTTAGTATCTTTATTGACGATCTGGATGATGAGATTGAGTGCAGCCTCAGTAAATTTGCTGATGATACCCAGTTGGGTGGGAGTGTTGATCTACTGGAGGGTAGGAAGGCTCTGCAGAGGAATCTGGACAGACTGGATTGATGGGCTGTGGCCAGTGGTATGAGGTTCAACAAGGTAAAGTGCTGGGTCCTGCACTTGGGCCACAGTAATCCCATGCAATGCTCGGGACTGTGGGAAGAGTGGCTGGAAAGCTGCTCAGTGGAAAAGGACCTGGGGGTGCTGAATGACAGCTGGCTGAACATGAGCCAGCTTGTGTCCAGGCAGCCAAGAAGGCCAATGGCATCCTGGCCTGTATCAGAAATAGTGTGGCCAGCAGGGCCAGGGCAGTGATCATCCCCTTTGAATACTGTGTTCAGTTCTGAGCCCCTCACTACAAGAGAGACAGTGACTTGGTGGAGCAGGTCCAGATAAAGACAGCAAAGCTGGTGAAGGGCCTGGAACACAAGTCTTATGAGGAATGGCTGAGGGAGCTGGGCTGGTTTAGTCTGGAGAAGAGAAAGCTCAAGGGGGGACCTCATCCCTCTCCACAGCTATCTGAAGGGAGGTTGTAGTGAGGTGGAGGTTGGTCTCTTTTCCCAAGTAACAAGTGATACAACAAGACATAACAGCCTCAAGCTGCACCAGGGGGGGTTTAGGCTGGATAGTAGAAAAGATTTTTTCGCTGAAAAGGTAGTCAGGAATTGGAACAGGCTGCCCAGGGAAGTGGTGGAGTCACCATCCCTGGAAGCATTCAAACTGTGTAGATGAGGCCCTTAGTGACATAGTTTAGTGGTGGACTTGACAGTCCTGTGGGAATGGTTGGACTTCATGCTCTTAAAGGTCTTTTACAGCCTAGTTGATTCTATGAGTCTGCACACACCACAGATTATCAGATGCATCCCATTAAAATTCTCTTGAATGAAAAAGAAGTATTTTCAAAATGAGAATTGCTCACTGTCTTAAGCCAATGGGTTTTTCTATGCCATATTTGTTTATAAAATAAATTTATAAAATAAGTTTATAAAATCTAAGAGGTTTTATTACCTTGTTATCTGTGGAATCAAATTACCTTCGGAAGACTGATATACATTCAGTGAGTGTTGCTCATAAGAGCAAACGTTCGGAGTGTCTTTTTGTGACAATGACACATAAGTTGTATAGTACATTTTCCTTATATAAATTGGATGTGAGAATGGAAGTTTCAGAAAAAAATTAGCAAATAACAGAGCATAAGCAAATATAAGAAGCCAGCTTGAAAGCATCTTTTTGTTTGTTTTGAAATAGTCTGTATTCATTACTTTTTCAGTATTAAGTACTTGCTGCATTTTTATTGTGGAACAGATATGTTTTCTGTATTTGCTTCCATAGAAAAACCGTAGAAAGACTCCCACTCTGAAAGAGCTGTATTGTGCCTGGGTATTATGCCACTTGTGTGTGTTTGGCATCTGCTCTTTTCTGTGCCAGTATCAAGAGGGATTGCTATGGATTGCTTCTAGCACAGGTATCACCTCAATGAATATGTGAGACACAGCAAATGCAGCAGCCAGATTTATAGCTGTGAAGAGGCAGCTGATCCCAGTACCGCTGACTGGGCTGCTTGCCAAGTCTGAGGATTTGGAAGGTGAAGGAGATTGACCTGTTACAGGATCTCTCCTGCAGAGAGTAAGTTATCAGATTGAACTGGTGATGCATCAATGAAAGCATGACTAAATGCTATTAAGATAGCGAGTACATTAGTTGTTCTTTGCAAGTACTTTTCCCATGTGGCAGAAACAAGAAACTTGCCCCATCATGAAAATTAGCTAGTAATCTACATTTATTTACTGTGGGCAGTTACTGCGGGAACCTGTGAAGGTGTAAAACTACTTGAGGTTTATTACATGGGAGGTACTGCACCAGAAGTTGTTTCTGAAAAGGCATACAAAGATGCAGGTTCACATTCAGACTTTTTAATCTTTAATTTTTATTTTTTTTTAAGGGAGGGTGGCTAAAGGTTTCTTTATGAAAACTGTGAGATACCACTAACAGGTTGGTTAGTGTCAGCTAAAGCAAGAGACTTTTTTCAGGGATTAGTGGCATCTGCGCAGTGTCATTGCCATAACTATAACATTGTATGGATTTCGTTCAATGTAGCTTGATACAAAGTAGTGTGGTATCAGAAGGCATCTAGATACAGCACAGAAAAGCCAATTTAATACATTGTGTTTGATTTTTCACTGCATTTCACAGTAGCAGTGTAGACATCATTACAAATATTGCTGTCACTAGGGGAATAGTGCAAAAATGTCTGGACAACCAGCATTAGCAATCTGCAGCAATGAGGCATCAGTATTAACTTTGCATGCTTCTGGTATCCATCTCCCTTACTATACTCGTCTAACAAGCTGTATTTATAGAATAAGATAATTTTATTTTCTTTTCATATGAACTGAATGGAACACTGAAGGAAGCTTTCATACTACTGACACTGTTACAATGCCAGGTGAGCCTGCCCATCCACTGCTCCATCAGCATTGGTTTACACCACTATCACTCATGCCAGATGCTAATATGTTTTGCTCATGGGGAAGATGCTGTAGCCTCTGGACTATCTGTGCCTGTGCTTCTCTGTTCTTGCAATTAAAGACTTTCCTAGTGTATAATTTCAATCTTCCTTACTGTGTTTTTTGCCTAATAGCTCTTCTCTTTGGTGGATGAGGAGTACTGATCATTCTTTCTGTTTGCAACCCTTGTCACAGGCCACAGAAACTTGCACTATTAGCCTCAGATAATAAAGTTGAGCAACAAAAAGAAAGGCGTTTTTGTTGCTCTTGCCACAGTGCTCAAACTCATGAGGCTCAAACTGAGCTATTTCATCTCAATGCAAAACTCTTCAACTTGAGAAACAGGGAAGAGATGCCAATGCTTAGGCATATTCTGAAATAACTAACTGCTTGAAGTAACTAGCATTAGTGGATGTATCTGCTGCGATCTTAAATTGTAATAAACCTGAAGTTATAGTTCACAATGATACTTGCTGCTGTGCTAGATATGAATTTATGGAATGAAAGTGTCTTTGATAGCAAAGATGATAGCATTTGATGAATTAAGATACAGTAATATATTACAATAATGTATTAAATACAACAGTGTGGCATTTTGTGACTGAAACTGTATCTAGGACCAGTGAAAAGGGATCTGACTCGAGCTGTGAAGATCTGCAAACAAAATATTTCACTTTCCAGTTGCTTTGATTTGTATGGAAAATTTCAGTAGGCAGCACAGATATATTTTGTTGAAATTGTATATGTGTTAAATATAGTTAATTATACTGTACCCACTAGGCACCTCTCTGTATGTTAAAGTTGATGTGCCAGTACTTAATAGCATGTCAGTGTGATGTGGGTGAAGGATGATACGGAGATCTGAGCTGATGCTGGCTGAGCTCACCATGACGCTGTGGTAGCATGATTGTGCCAACTAAGAGGCTGACTAATCATCTAAGCTAATCATTATAGTACCATATTTGGTTAGTAAAATCAGTAATCTCTTTCCAAATTTATAGTTCTGGCAAATTTTAATATTTCTAGATTTTTTTCCCCACTCGGAATGGATCATCCTTAAAATACATATATGAAATAAAGTTATCTGATATCCTTTGTGCATCTCTGATATATTATTCAGTTTCAAGCCTGTTTTGTCTTATAAGACATGTAGCAATAAGCTCTTCAAATGAATAATGACTCCTGTTTCACAAACCCATGAAAAAAAAATGATAGCCTGTTTATCTGTGATTCTGTACTGGATCATTCTAGTACATATTAGTAAGGTTGCTGACCAGTTGTAATCTGTGCAATTGTAAAATAAAGATAATTTGTTCATAGTGTTATCTTTCTCTGTAGACCTCAACTGCTACCGTTAATATAGTGGTGACGGATGTAAATGACAACGGACCAGTTTTTGACATGTTTCTACCTAAAAACCTGTCTGTACAGGAAGAGGAAGCCAATGCTTTTGTTGGTCAAGTAAGGGTAAGTTATTAACTGTGAAGAGTTAAATTGTTTATTACCCAAGCTGCCCAGGCAGTTAGGAATGACCACAAAATAATTGTGCCTTAGACCAACTCACATCAAAATGTGTTAGGTTGAAATACAAACTGTCTATTGTCAGTTTGCTTAATATGCTTTTATTCTTCTTTTCTATGCTTATTAGCTAAAGAGCTTTTTTCATTTACAAATAGCATATTAAAATACTGGTTTTGAAGACACACCACTGTAAGAGCTTTCTTGTAACAGATTTAGTGTTACAACGTTGTTGCCATGTTTTTATACTCTTACTGCTTTATTTTAAAATATTTTTCTAACGTACTGAAAGAGTAATATAGATGTATATGGAGTTGTCACACATATAGAAAATTTTAAGGCCATTAAAGGGAAAAAGCAGTTTAACTCTTGACTGAAATAATTGATCACCTGTCATGGAAATAGATGGCGCTTGAAGCATGCATCACTTTTTTTGGAGAAGTCATTTTTTCTCAGATCAGGTGAAAGAAGAAAGTATGAATTGTTTGGGGGTTTTTTTACTATTAGTTGAATATAGTGTTTCCTATTTCCTTCAATGATTGAACAACTTTGTGGGTTACCATGAAGGTTGGATGCAGTAAGAGCTTCAGGTAAAAGATAAATTTGGAAACACATTTTTTCAGGAAGTTAGGCAAAAAAATCTGTCTTTCTTTCCAATAGCAACCATATCAATAAAAAAATGGAAGCTCCTTAATGGCTGTATTAGCAGTACCTTCAGAAAGAATAGAACATTTTGGGTATCATAGGAACCAGATTGGAAGGCATATAACCACAATAACCATGTCTTTCCAAATTTATATTATTCACTAAGACATTCGTCAGTGTTTCTTGTCTATCATCTTTCTTGTTAATGTTCTGTTGTTTTTGTGTGAACTTCAATTGTTTTCTGGTATTTATAAGTTAAATGCTTTTTTGGGATAAGTTTGAGTTTCCTTCCAATTTTGTTCATTCAAGTTTAATTTCATTCAAGTTATAGTTTAGGTTTTGTAGACTTCTTCAGTACAGTTCCATTTACACTTATGCTGAAATGGTTCTACATGTGTCTGTGCTGTGCTTGCTGGTACCATTGAGGGTGGGTACTGCCCTGAAGCAGTCCAAGCTCAGGTGTAATTTTTAAGGGAGATAACTTTTGTCAGCATTGATGAAGACTACAATTTTTCTAAAGCTTTTTTTTTTTTTTTTTTTTTTTTAATGACTGATTGAAATTTCAGGCGTGTCAAAGGCTATTTTGAAGCCTTGGACATATAGAAATTAGGATCCCCACAATTAAATTAGTTTTCATAAATTGGTAAGTTATTGCTTTGGGTTTTGTCATTGTATTAATCTTATATGGTCATCTTTCATTTTGCATGCTAAAATGTATGGACGCGATATTTCAGATCAGTAACAAATATCTTTAAAATTAATTTTGAATTTTGCTGGGTGCCCTCAAGGTGCAATAATTACTCAAACACTAGATTGAGTAAGTAAAACAAGTTATTGAATTAGAAGCTCTCTGTCTTGTAAATTAGTATAATTATGAAATTGTGTTGAAGTGAAAATACATAATGAAACCTTGTAATAGCTTATTCCTAGTTGTGGAATGACAGAAACTGGTTATGTCATTCATTGTCACATTTATCACCAGTCCTAGTTCCCAGATGTTGTGATTTAATCCCAGATAGCAACTAAATACCATGCAGCCTCTAGCTCACCCACCCCACATCACCGGTGGGATGGTGAGGAGAATCAAAAAAAAGTTGAAACCCGTGGGTTGAGATAAGAACCATTTAAAATTAAAATAAATAAAGTACAATAGAATATTGCTGCTACTACTACTACTAATAATAATAATAAAGAATAGGGAAATAACAAGGAGAGAGAGATATAAAACTAAGAAAGCAATAAGCAACAGTGATGCACAACACAGTTGCTCACCATCCACTGACAGATATTCATCCTGACCTGAGCAGTCATTGGTTCCTCCTGGGAAATTCCCCCCAGTTTATATACTGGGCATGACATGTTGTGGTACGGAATACCCCTTTTGCTAGTTTGGATCAGGTGTCCTGTCTCTACTTCCTCCCAGTTTCCTGTGCCCCTCCTGAGAGACTGAGAAGTCCTTGACTTAGGGTAAGCATTACTTTGCAACAACTAAAACATCAGTGTGCTATCAACATTTATTCTTAGATTAAAGCCAAAACACAGCACTGCACCAGCTACTAGGAAGAAAATTAACTCTGTCCAGCTGAAACCAGGCCACCAGTATCTGTATGGAAAAAGCTTTCACTTTAAAGCACAAGTACTGAATGTAATTTCTACTGTTTCATATTCACAAAAGCTAATGGATAGTATAGAAAAAAGAGTGATTTGGGCATTTGGAAATTTTTTCTTGCTTCAGTGAGATTATTGAAATAATGATGATATGTGTTTAGGTGTAGCTATGTTGTTTGAGGATATTCTTTTAAATCTGTAATAGCTTTTGTTATGATGTGCTTCATAGTATATTAGAACTGCAGTAGGTATGGCAGAGGTTTCTATGGGAATTAGAAGCTGTAATGTGGGTAAAATATAAAGGCTTATTTTAGATTTAAATAGCCTGGTAAAAGAAAGTAGTCCTTATTGTGTCATGCATTTTCACTACCAAGAATTGAACCACTGACTGGCATGTCTGATTTTCAGAATGTCTTTTACTATATTTATTTGAAACAGAAACCTGAAATCCACCAGAGTAAGCAGTAAGATAAATGATTTAAAAACAAACAAAAAAAACCCCAACCAAACCCCCCAACACCAACCCAAAAAGCAACACAAAACCCCCAAACAGGATCAGTGGTGTCTCTTTCCCTTTTGAATGTTGCCTTCCCATTTTTTATGGGGAAAAATATAGCAATATACTACCTTAAAACCCAAAGAGATATGGACCCTGCTGTTTGTTGAGGCAGAGGACCTAGTTATGAAAGATACAGAAAAGGTGCTCAACTACTTTGATGCCTCAGGGGAGTTTTTACAGGTAAGGCTTGGTATCAGGATCATCAGTTGCCTGGGCCCAGTGTCAGTCTGGGGGAAGAAAGCACTACCCATTGAAGTTACAGGCTGCTTAAGGAAATCAGACATAAGCATAGTACAATATAATGACCTGAATGCTGAATGAATGACCAAACTGCCTCCAGAGGTTCCTCTCAACTGAATTAATTTTGTTTCTAATCAGCTTATTATTTGAATGTCCTTTATAGTGAAATTCATTATTTTCTTTGTGCAGGATCCATAAAAATAAATTCTTTTAAATGTTTTGATTATTATTAGCAGCTACTTCCCCCCCAGACCCAAATGCTAGTTGACTTGATAGTAATGCCGGTAGGTCTGACAATACATTCATTCTGTAATGTCAATAAGTTGAACGGTTCAGCTGTAACAAATTTATCAGTACCTAAATAGATGTTAGAAATAATCTGGATAATGTGAAAAGCTATTGAAATGTTTTTCCCATTCTTGACATTCTGTATGGGCTTCTCTTTCTTTCTTCTCATGAGACCACAAAACTTCATGTGTCTTGTCTGCTCCTCTGTTCTAAACAAGTGACGAATTTCATTCACCACCCTTCTTTTGTTCTCTCTCCCCTAATACAGATAAGGTTATAAGCAATTTGGGGTATAAAACCAATTAGGTCAAATGTTCCCATAAATAACTCCTGCTGCAGACAAGAGATTTCTGTGCTCTGCTTTGTTTTCTTTGTTTTGAGTGGGAACTTAAAAGTCATTCCTATAAGTGCTTACTTAACTTGTTTCCCAAGTAGATGTAGAACAAGGGCAATGAAAGATTTTCTGTCAAAAAGGGGACAGCTTGTTACGGGCAGGGAGGCAGTAGTCCCAGTATGAAGTGCTCTTACTCTGGCCACTCTGATGGCTCTTTGTCTACCAGCTAGATTTCCTGAAGGCACGCCACACAGGCATAGAAATGCTTCCTGTGGGGATTTAAGTAGCATATGAATATTAAAAGAACAAAAGCTGGAAAGGATAAGGCTGGAAGTGTAGTGGGTGTATTTCAAATCCCTTTTATTTTCCACTGTTATGCCTAAATTGGGACAGTTGGAGGTGTCTTAGATTCCCTGCTGTTCTTTCATGTCTGATCATGGGGACCCCCAGCAAGACAGGAGTAAAATTGGTGCGTGAAGTTCTCTACAAAAGATCAACATGAAACAAAATGCTTCAAATAGAAAAAATTGAAAATTAAATGTGGGCGCCTTATTGTCTACTGCAGTCTAAAACAGCTGAGGTCCTGCTGAAGATAGGACATCTGAATTATTCTTGTAGTTTAGTGTACTATTTATCAGTACCAGGTGCATAGGAGGTAAAAAAATTGAATGAAATTTAGGTGAGGATCAATGTAGCAACTGCAAAATCACTTTCTTGTTCAGTGAAAGACAGTCCTGAGCAGTTTATTACAGACTTCAAAAAATGCAGTCTGTGGTTAAATAAGAAGCTCTTGACCTGATGGGGCCCAGGAGAGAAAAACAAATCACTCAACTGAAGTTTTTGATCATCTGTTTTTTATATTTATCCAGATTCTTTCACGCACATCCATTGTTTGATTATTGTAGGTAGATTTTTGTGTCACTGATCAGTGCTGTTTGAAATCTCCAATGCTAACATTTTGATATCAAGGGGA
Organism: Ara ararauna; assembly: GCA_028858755.1. Classification (NCBI taxonomy): domain Eukaryota; kingdom Metazoa; phylum Chordata; class Aves; order Psittaciformes; family Psittacidae; genus Ara; species Ara ararauna. The sequence goes on from CM054381.1 coordinate 46,825,541, forward strand.
GATGAAAGAAAATGAGAAGGAAAATATGGATAAAGAATTACATGGCAGCGGACAAACCACCCCCTGATCAGATATTCAAGTATCATTGGACCTTAGATCTTCCCTAAAATTGAGACAGTGTAAATAAGTTCCAATAATGAAAGTGGTTTGCAAACAGTATGTGCAATACTTCTGTCATCTGCTTTAGTTTTTAAGTGAGAAAAGATATGCTTAAAGAAAGTAAGTTGCTATTTAGGATGGAGCTATTCTAGCTATTGGAAAAGTGGGCTTTGGAGGACTTTTTAGATTGTACTGTACAATGGAAATATTTTGCTTTTCTATTTACATGATAAATATAAATTCATACCTGTGGTATGTATCTGATAACATCTGTGCAGTACAGAAAAAAGCAAGGCAAAACCGTAAGACAAAAAAGTGAGGCAGAGACAGTGTATATGGCATCAGTCTACTGACTAGATATTTTCCTTTAATGGCATAGAAGTATTTAAAATGTGTAAAGAAGCAAACTGTCCCTTTTGAATACTAATGAAATGTAATTATGATGCCAATTTCCTAACAGAGCTTTTTGTCTGTGAATATCAGTGAATACTTACAAGCTTCTATTTTCATTTAAATTCTTAGGGTGGTAAACCATGAAAGTCTCATAATTTAAAGCCCAGTTTAAATTTCACAGATGTTGGTAAAGCTTATGGTGTTGGACTAAATGACCTCTGGAGAGCCCTTAAAACTACATGATTCTGTGTTTCTCTATACAGGAAAACTGCTTGAAATGCTGATGAGCTATTACATTACAAGATTTTCTTTTAAAAGTCTAGAAAGGAATCTCTACCTAAATCACCACTATCATGTTTTCTGTGTGAAGCTCATAGAGTGGGGTGTGATTTCACCCAACCTACACTGTAGATTGCACCTTACCTGCATTAAAAGTACCATCTAATATAGACAGAAACAATGCAAACAGCTGTCATTTTAAAGTCAGAATACATAAAAAATTAATCAGAATCTAAAATCACAGAATAATAGCATGGCAGATGGACCACAACCACGGAAAATTCCGACTTGTATTTGGTTGAAATATGTGCATCTGTATCACTATTATATCTCTTACCACTTGGCGGTATGACTACCACTGTGTCTGTGTGCGTAGGGATGGGGTGCGACTTCCCAGTGCAAAATAGCTCTTAAACTGTTATTCTTGAGCTTTGGTTTATGCTCATTTCCGTAAATTCCATGTCGTTTCCTGATTGGATCATCACAAGGTTATTTTGATAGGACCTCGTGGTATCATTTCCTTGCAAGCTTATAAAGCTGCCTGTACGGTAGGTTAGAGAGATCTTTAGTGAGGCTTTCAGCATCACCTCCCTTAAGATCCTCATAGAGATGCTGGTGACAAAGACTTTCGTAGTTTCACATCAGATAAGAATTATTTCCAGTACAGCATGGATGTGCTCGTCTTGTTGCAAGTGCTTTTATTCTTTCTTCCTGCCCAGTCCATATCAGTTTTTTCAGCCCTTAATACCTGATCATGGTGAAAGAATGGTAGCTTCTCTGAAACACTGTTTTGGATGTGCTGGATAGGGCAAGCTTCTGCCAGCTTGTCTGAATGATGCTTTTTAAAATTGTGTGCAGAAGAGGTGCTGGAGTTTGCTTTTGGTTTAAGCTAAATGATATGCATCTTGCTTTCCTTAAAATTAAAATTCTTAGATAATATTTTTTTTTTTTACTTGGAAGGATGAAATATGCAGAAAATGGTAATTTCTGTGATTTTCACTATATATTTTAACTGAATTTTATCTTTCTTTCCCCTTAATAGTCATTCAGTTTTTATAATTAGCTGTCACAATAATTATCAAAGGCAGCTTCTCTTAGATAGTGAGAAGAAATGAAATGACAGTTGTTGCTGAACTCTGTCAATGTTCCACGTGCTTTTAGTTGGATTTTTGCCTGTTTGTTAACAGGCAGTTTTCTTTAGCCTCTTAAAAATACAGAAGCTTGAAGTCCAGACCTGTGGCATAAGAACAAATAGATGTGGTTGTAGATTTGTCCTATTTTTGTCCATCTTAGACCAGTAGTACAAGGCAGGATTAGCTTTTTTCTGCAAACACCCTGAGGGGTTGTATAATTTCTGGAGGGTATTTTGCAGCATGTGGCTGCAGCCACACTCCCTTTGCTTTTCAGTGGCTTCTTGAACTTAGATGAGTTTAAGAGACAAATCAAATAGGTTTAAGAAGCTCCTTGCTGCCTATAACAATGGGTAGATGGGGTGACTTTTAATTAATTTCAAAAGCTGTGTTCTTGTCTTTCTTGGTTTCTGATATAACATTTGTGCATTATTTTACATCTTTGTCTTTAGAGTAGTAACATTTGTGGTTTAATGCAGTGGAAATTTTGATACTTGTTATCAGAGAAGCATTTCAACCATTTTCACATTCATGGCAGTTAATAGTTGAGAGTCCATGGATTTTTGTTATGAAAGGAATTCTTATTTTTGTCTGCCTGACAGCCTGCATCCCAGTGTGGTTTTAAGCCCTTTCATCTATTTCAGCCTGATGCCTATTAAATCTTCTGAATCAGTGGGTTTATGTCTCTAATACATGCCCATTTGGTATTTTGATGGCTGATTCTGTTTCTTTAGATTTGGCTGTTCAGATTTCTGTCACTGGGGTAAGAAATTATGGTTTACCTGAGTTTACAGATTAGAATGGTTTATACTGGGCTGCCAAACTTTTGACTGTAGTCTGTCATTATACATATTCTGTGACTTGAACAATTGTCTAGATTAGTGATTCATTTTTTGAAGACTGCATGGTATGAGGAGAAGTTGAGGATTTTTCTTGTGTTACATCAGATGTCTTTTTTCTGATATTCATATCTTGTAGCCTTTATATCTGTAATTTCCTCCAAGTATTCTTCTGTGAACAAGGGATGACAACAGAACACAACTGAGAGCACTTTATGAGTCTGACCAGTGAGAGGAGTAGTTTCAAATCCAAAAGTTGGCTGTTATGTTCCAGCTTGAATTATAATCCTCTCTAATTAGGTGGTCTTATGAGGAGAGACAGCAGTCTAGAGAAATGACAAAAATAACTTTAAAATGGATTAACATATTAGAGAAATGTTTGGAAGCCCAGCCAAATGTGGAGATTTTAAACAATATATTTCATCTGTGATTTAGACAGCTTTGTTTTTTTTATTTGCTGGTGTGTATGTTCATTGCTTTCATCTCTGAATCACTTGATCATATCGTTGCTAAAGAACATACTCATCATAAAACCAAAATTTTTAATCATCTTTCAACTAAAAACAGGTGCTGCAAGCTCCTAATTTGAGGATTTGATTGCATGCCAGACTGAAGAAAGTAAATTTTTAAGTGTTACAATGTGATTAACTTTTGTAGGAGGTTTCCCAGTCCATTAAATCATGTTTTCACAGCCATGAGCTTTCCGATTTTCATTTATTTTCATTTATATTTGCTTGTGGAGTTTAACTGTTCTTACTGTATATTTTTATTTAGAGTCACATTTAACTGGTTTCCAAACTAACCCTCCAGGTGTACTGGAATTAGCATTGACTATGGAAGTAATTATCAAAGGTTTTCCTATCTTTTTTAATTACTAAAATATGTCAGTATTTGAAATTTTACCATGTGTTACTTTTACCTTACCAAATTACATTAAGTATAGTTATGAGAAAAATTATAAGCTGGTATGACTTGGTAAGTCATGGTAAGATGCTTTTTCTTTTGAAAAGTTCCTGGATGATATACTATAAACCCTGTAGTGTTTTTCAAAACCTTGTGTGGGTAAGGCATTAGTCGTTCTCTTGAAGAAGGAGTTGGCTTGGAATTTCACGATAGCCAAAATTTAAGGGTGCTGCCTGTATTTCTTTTTTCCTCTCCAGTTTTTTTAGACCAGCTACACCCAATTGGATTGGCCCAGCCAGTGACAAATCACTGCATTTGCCCTCTGATGTTACAGTATCCGATTTTATTTTATATTCTTTATATCATCTTTCTTCATCAAGTAATTTTGTGCAGGCAAATCATTCAGAACACTTTAGGTTTATTACACGTAACTAAGCCTCTGAGTCTTCTTGCAGTGTAACATTGAGTTTTGTGGCATGTCAGAATTTATATAGCAGAATCAGTTACAAAGCCTTTGTATACTTCTGTTTGAGCATGAACACATAATCAAAGCATTATATAATTTGGATCTGCATCCCTCCCTCAAGCTGCAGAGTTTGCTGGAACACTGGAGAATGCTGGTCTCCTGAAATAATGAATGGTGGAATGCTGGTCTCCTGTCAGAGATCAGGAGTTTTGCTGGAGTGGGTAGGCATCATGGGGAACTTCTGCCCCTGAAGAAGACCCAAAAGAAAATTTAACTTGGAGGGAGTTAGGTTGATGGCAATGTGGTCCCTAAGAAGTGTTTCAACTTGCAGCTTTAATGAGGGGGATACCTGTTATGTTTGCCTTTGCTTTATGGACTAGTATGAATAACAGCACTTCATTATTTTTCTGTTTTCTGGCTCCATTAGTCTGAGCATAAATCCTCAATTAACTTGCCTAAATCCTGTTACCCATTGTGAGCAAGAATTGTGGATATTAGCAGGAGGTTTCTTTTGAAAAGAATGATAATGATATAATTAATGTTGTTGACATTTAAGCTCTTGTCATTATATTTCATAGTTGATGATTCTTCAAGAGATATTTTTGTAATTCAGATCTCCCAGAATCGTGTTTTCAATCTGTTTGAGATGGAGGAAGATAATTTGTTACTCTGGAACAGTGTTGGTTTATATTCATGAGGGTTTTTTAGTGATGGTGAAACCCAGTAATGCAAATTCAAACTTAGCACAACAGATCAAGGCTGTCACCTTGTAGATTATTGTATTTCCAGTAAATGTGGGATATATTTTTTGGGGAAAATAAAGTTACGATTTATTGATATTCCTAGGTTTCCAGGGTTTTTTTATCAGGCAGTACTTCATGCTAGCCCCAAGAGACATGGGATTCAGACTAGTCATGTAGATCTGAGGAGTTCCTAGAATAGTAGCAGTAGTTACTAGACACTCTTCAAAGGAACATGCTTTTCCTAATTCCAAGTAAACATTATGAGATGGGAGAAGTAGAAATGTGCATCTCATCTTTCTGCATCTCTTACAGCATAGGCAAGAGCAGCCAGTCAGCAAGGGATAATTTTGTTTCTTTTCTTTTTCAAGTCCAATTTATACCCCTGCAGATGCTCTCAGGTTAAAGAAAATAATTTACCTTCAACCTATGTAAAGCAGTCTCCTCTATCCTGACACAATCCCTTTTGGTTAGGCCACATTGATTTAAGTGAATTTATGAGCTCTTCAGCTGTGTAACCCTGGTGTAGTAAATTTGCCTATCAGGCTGCTTGAACCAGTTTCAGTAAGAACAGAAGATAACCTCCAAGCATGTAGAGGCATGGTTCTGAATTTTTCATTTACTGGGAATAGCAAAATCAGCTTAATTTCCTGTCCTGATTTACTAAGTGTGTTGCATGTGATTATAAATGATCAAACACTAGAATGTGTTGGCAGGTCTTGGGGATAATACAATGGGTGGAAACTCAAGTGTTGCAGTAGTGCTTGCTTGATGGTTGAGAGTTGCTCTCTTGCTTGTTACCTCTACAAGCTCTTGTTGCTCTCTTCTGCCTCTACAAGCACTTGAGCTGAAAATTTTCTTCCCTTTCACAACTGTACGGATGAGGGGAAGGAAGACCTGGATTAGGGCTGGATGCAAGAAAAAAAATCTAGCAGGAAAACGAGGCAGAAATTAGTACGTTCTTTTTTCCGTTGCCTGGTGTTGACATCCAGATATGATGGGGGAAGAGCAAGTGATTGTATTTGGAAATGTGGAGTATCACTTGTGCTGCCCTCAAATTTGACAGCTTTGATTTATAATGGTGTGTGGGGGAATATGTTCTGCACATATCCTACACATACACACAGGATCAAATGTGTAGGGATTTGAAACCAGGGTGAGACAGAGTCTGCACTGTGGGGAACAGAAAGAAATCTGGCCAATTTTGTGCTCAGTGTTTGCCTTGATCTTTTTCTCCTACTGGACCTTACTTAATAGAAGAAATTATTAAGAATGTTGGTGTAGGCCAGAGAAAAATAATACTTGATTTTTACTTCATTGTGATAGCTGAAAATAGACAAGGGAACTGGTTGCTGGAGAGACCACAGAGCTGACATCCTTTCAAACCTAGCAGATAGATTTTGGGAGCATTTGAAGAAAATGCTGCCTAGAAAAGTCAAGAGCAGATGGTGGCAGAGTCAAAACACCATGGAGAGGTTCTTGATCTGATTTTATAGTGTGCTGTTGCTCAGCTTGTGGAACTTAGTCCTTTAAAGATCTACTCTGTGTCTATTTCCTGAAAGGCTGACATAGCCTGGTTTGCCCACGAAGCCTGGATTCATATTTGTGATGTCTCAGACAGAGCCTGGAATGTAGTACTCACAGGACCCCCAAACTTGGTCTGAACTGAAGCAAGCCTGAGACTTGCTGGGGTCCAAGATTTTTATGGTTTTGCTGTCTGGCTGAGGGCATATGGCTCAGAGATTAGTAGAGGAGCATATAATGGATGTCATCTGGATTATTCTCATGGTTTCCAATGGTAGCAGTGTTTCAGATTACTTTTAGAGATTTCTGTGGGGTTTTTGATTGTTTCTTAACTCTGGCTATTTAGTATCAATTCAATTGCTGTAATATGGTTTTGGCTTAAGTTAGAGGCCAAGTATGAGGGCTGACCTCTCACATGTGTTGGAGAATAAGTCTTATGAAGGTGAATAGTGCTGTTAGTGTCTTATCAGAAGCTCTGCAGCTTACTCTGTGTTTCCTACACTTTTTCTTTCTGTGGGTCTAAATGCCTGTGACTGTTTAGTTTAAACTTTTCCTGACCAGCTTTCTGGTGGTTTTCGAGAATGTCATCTAGGCAGTCTTTCTGCCCTAAATCAGTTATTTCTATGGAGAAAATAGAATTGCTTTTAAACTGAACAAATCAAACATATGTTAAAAGATCACAGAATCATAGAAAGATGTGGGTTGGAAGGGACCTTAAAGATCATCTAGTTCCATTCCCCCTGGACCTTCCACTTCCACCTCACCTTCTACTAGACCAGGTTACTCAGAGCCCCATCCAGTCTGGCCTTGAACAATTCCAGGGATAGAGCATCCACAGCTTCTCTGGGCAGCCTGTGCCAATGCCTCATCACCCTCACAGGGAAGAACTTCTTCCTAACTGGGAAAAATTGGGGCTGTTCAGCCTGGAGAAGAAAAGGCTGCATAAAGACCTCATAGCAGCCTTCCAGTATCTGAAGGGGTCCTACAAGGATGCTGGAGAGGGAATATTCATCAGGGACTGTAGTGATAGGAGAAGGGGGAATGGGTGTAAACTTAAACAAGGGAAGTTCAGTTTAGATATAAGGAAAAAGTTCTTTACTGTGAGGATGGTGAGGTGCTGGAGCAGGTTGCCTGAAGAAGTGGTAAATGCTCCATCCCTGGCAGTGTTAAAGGCCAGGTTGGAAAGGGCGTTGGGCAACATGGTCTAGTGTGAGGCATCCCTGCCCATGGCAGGGGAGTTGGAACTGGATGATCCCAAGGTCCTTTCCAACACTAACAATTCCCTGATTCTGTGATTCTATGATAATGTCTGATTTAAATCTACCCTCTTTCAGCTTAAAGCCATGTTGATTAAAGATGTTGATTAACAGGATGTGTTATCCGTAGACTGGTTGTTATGAAGTTGTAGCCATTACTGCTTAGCACATTGATGTAGTGCAGGGGGAAAGCACAGTGAAAATTTTCTTATTAACAATTCTAATTATCTTTTAATTGATTTTGAGGAAGATAAATGGTTTCATTACAAAGTCTTATAATGAACACCTTCACTGGAATTAAACATTCATGGAAACTTCCTGACAGTTGTTCAGATAACAAAACATGAAAATCTCTTATGATCTTCTCAGGTGTCTGTATCCTCATTTATAAAGTCAAATGAAAATACCTTGGTCACAGAATGCCCTTTGTTTAATTTACATAACCTTATTTCTCAAGCAATAATTTAATTAAGAGAAGGAAAAATAACAGGTCAGCATTCAACCTATGTTGAGGGCCTGGTAGCTTTAGGAAAAACATACAAATTTTTCCCATCCCTATAAAGGCAGTTATGTAATAGGAAGAATTATTTGGCTGATACTAAAATTTGAGACTTAGTTAAGTATTTGAGAACAAAGATACCAACCGAACAAAAATCTAAATAGTTTCCTATTGCAGTCATCTGCCTCTTCTGATTGAAGGATAATAAGGATGGTATGTGGTTACATTTGGTTTTAAAGAACATAAATTATAATATAAATTATAGAATGTTTAGTTCTTCAGATTGGAATAATTAAAATATTGACAAATAAGTGAAAAAAAATTCTAATGTGTGCATTTTAGCTATCAGCTGACTGCTTCTATCTTTCATCTAAGTATGTGCTACATAACTATCTGGGCAGCAGTGAAACACCTAAATCATAGAATCATAGAATAGTTAGGGTTGGAAAGGACTTTAAGATCATCAAGGTCCAAGCCCCCTGCCATGGGCAGGGACACCTCACACTAGACCATCTTGCCCAAATCTCTGTCCAACCTGGCCTTGAGCACTGCCAGGGATGGAGCATTCACAGCTTCTTTGGGCAACCTGTTCTAGTACCTCCCACCCTCACAGTAAAGAGCTTCTTCCTTATATCTAACCTGAACTTCCCCAGTTTAAGCTTAACCCCATTCCCCCTTCTCGTATCACCACAGTCCCTAATGAAGAGAAATCAGTGTAAAATAAAACTCCTCAGACACTACCTAATACTGAAGATACTTTAGCATTAGAAGTATCTGAGGGCTTGACTTCATAAGTATCTAGTTTGTCTTCTGCTTAAGTGCACAGTTGTCCAAGGCTGAGCAACTAAATGTGTATTTTTGGCTGACGTCCAGTTGTGGTCCAGTAAACCTGCCTTCTGTCACTGCCAATTAAGAAATCTATTTACCTTCAGTAAAACACCAAAGAGAGGCAAGCCGCTGTAAACAAGAAATGCTGAATAGCCACACGAGCATTACTATTCTGTAGAATATTACTCTAGCTTACCTTGTTACTCCCATGTAGGTATGCCCCTTGTAGGTATTCAAAATGTGTAGTAAAGCATGGTTCTTTTTTCTGTTTCTTTAGGCTACAGACCCAGATGCTGGTGTTAATGGTCAAGTTCATTACAGTTTGGCAAACTTCAACAATCTTTTCCGAATCACAGCAAATGGTAGCATTTATACGGCAGTTAAACTGAACAGAGAAGTAAGGGACTATTATGAACTTATTGTTGAAGCAACAGATGGAGCTGTGGACCCCCGCCGTTCAACATTAACTTTAGCGATCAAGGTACTGGATATCGATGACAACAGCCCTGTTTTTACCAATTCTTCCTACACTGTCTGTGTGCCAGAAAATCTACCACCAGGCACTGTCTTCCTGCAAATAGAGGTAAGAAAGCATTATGGAGAGAAGATGTTTTGTAAATGTTCTGCAATACTAAGCATGTTCTTTTTTAAATAACTTGTCAGTGAGACTGCAGTAAGAGATTGCAAACTGAAGTGGGGAAAGTTGTAACACTTAAGAGACCGAAAAATGCATGGTATTTAGAGAGATACCTAAAAATACCTTGAAACTGAGGCTCATTTGGAAATAAGAACAATTATTAAAAAGCAAGCAACAAAGCCTACATTGCTATTGTAATTTCTTGGAATATTGTTTTACACATTTGAATTGCCTTTGATTTGTTTTTGGAAGCTTATCGCATTAATTCTACCTGCTTACATTAGTAGCAAGAGAGAGCCTTATCTCAACTGATTTAGACACGTAAGTCAGACCTAGATGTCTAACCTCATGTTAGATAGTTAATGGAGATAAATATTTGCTTCCAGAAGCATTCCATCCAATACCAAGATCATCATCTAAGATAGCCAGGGTGAAGTGAAGTGAACACCTGGAGATGTTGTCTTCTCTTCACTGACTACACTCAGAGAAGTGAGAGTTGTTCAAGGAAGAGCAAGATCTCTAAAGGCAGATGAAATTCACTTCCTCAAGCAGTCTATATCCTCCTGATGTTTTGGTCAGCATCCTTTAATGAGAAGAACCTGTCCCAAGCCAATTTCAACAAGAATAGTTTTCTCTGAACCTGGCTGCAGATAAACCTAGTATCAAATTACAGCAAAAGCAATCACAGTACTTCTTATCCTGATGAAAATTTGTATTCTTTTTCTAAGTACTTGTATAAAATGAAAACATCTGTGATGCCAGAGAGGGTGAGATAAAATATCTGCTTGGCCCAGCATCCTCTCCCTGGCAGTAGCCGATAGCAGGTGCTCAGGGAAGAGAACAAGAACAGACTGAGCTTCCAGAATCCTTCCCAGAATATTGTGTTCATTTCCTTGCAATGGGTGTCTCTGGATTTTGCAACCTTAACTGGACTTTTCTTCCATGTGGTTGTATGATAGTATTAAGTACATCCAATATTATTAGAATAACATAACAAAACTAAAGTTGTTTGCAGTATTTTGTTATTTCTGTGTTTTTTAAACTAGTGGGGATTTTTTGTGAAAATGGATTTTGTTTGGTTTTAAGTACTTCTTTTTTTTTTTCTGTATGGCATGTTCTAGGCAAAGGATGTTGATCTTGGTTCTGATGTTAACTATCGTATACGAACCCAGGAAGCACTACAGTATTTTGCACTGAACAAGTATACAGGCGAGTTATCACTTCTGAAGTCCTTGGATTACGAATCATTCTCTGACACAGAAGCAACTTTCACCTTTCTTGTGGAAGCCTTTGACAGCAAGGGCACTATGCCACCTGGTCTTGCTACTGTCACAGTGAGAGTAAAGGTAAGCGGAATAACTTCTCAGTTGATAACATCCCCTTCTACTTGTTATGAAATACTTCATCAGCCCTTACAGGTGACCTGAGGAAACACCAGAGCATGCTGGCAGTATGTCTGCTTTCCTGCTTTTTCGCTTGTGTGAAGCTACTTCCTTTTAATGTTGTCAACTTGTTCAGTTAAACATACAATTTGTAACAGCTATAATTACTTTTCCATATGTCATTATGTAGTTAAATCTTGCATCACAGATTTATAAAGTACAAGAATACCTGACACATATATGTATATATTTAGTCTTTTAGAATCCCTAAAAGATTGAAATAACTACCTAATGGAATCGTTTGCAAAAATTACACCATCATGTTGCAGTTAAAGCTCTCATAAATTGTAATTTTATGAACCATTCAAGTGTATCGAGTGCTGAAGTGGCACACCACATCCTATATTTCGGACTCTGCTACTTGTAAATACAGAGCTGCAATGTAACAGGCTTATTTAGTTGTCTTGCACAATGAATCGTTTTTATACAGTGAGTTACAGCATCACCTCTGGGTTTCAGTTATCTCAGCAGTAACATAGGGATAATGATATTCTGATGGTAATGATCCACAAATGGAAAGCATTTGTAGCTGAAACATTAGCACTTACCCGTCTTCATTTGGTTGATGTACTCATGTCCAAGAGGATAGGATATTTTAGATGCTCCTTGCATTTACAAAGGTGCTGTTCTGGAGCCAGTCAGTCAAGTCCATTGTGCAGCTGCTTCGTTTTTGTTGACTTTGTCAGTGAAGAACTGTGAGCTGTGGAAGAGAAGAATGTCTAATTACTTGTATTCTAGCTAAGAGAGAAAAATTGTAGCAGAAACAAAAGCATAGCTCACAAATGTGAACTTCATATCTGGCAACTTCAGTTTAAATGTAAGTCTGTGGATCGTATTTAGCATATATGAATCAGTCTTGGGTTCAGCTTACTGTGTATCTGCAGATGCTATGAATCGCTGCATGATTTTGAGTAATTCTGTTTGTCAGTCTCTACTGAGCTCAGAATTATTTTAGGGACAGTAAATGTCTCCAATTACTATCTTCAATAACAGCGTAAGAGGGCTTCTACAAAACCTCTCTGCCTCTGCAAAATTTCTCAGCCTGAGATGCAGGTCACCTATTTCCTAATAGTCTGCACTCTTTGCTGGCAGTTTCCAAGTCAATCAAAGGAAACATAGCTTTTGTCATTATTCCCTGAGCCCTTTTACTTACATTTTTAAGGAGGAAATTGCTCAAATCTGTTTTATACCAAAAAGAAACTTTTTCCCAGCACAGTGAATTTTTGAGAGAGTCAAGCATTTCTGTATGTTTGGGTGGTTTTGCTGGATTTTTTTAAAGGTACTTATTTTTAAAGAGAACTGTATTCAGAGAAGCACTAGTCTGCATCATAGGACTGACCTAGCTGTGTGATTGTGCTTTTGTATTGTATTCATTAATGACAGGGTAAAGGGAAGCAAGACAGTTCAACGTGGTGGCCTTAGCATAACAGCAGCTTGTGCACTGTGAAAGGAGAGGATTAGCAGAATCAAAAAATAGGTTTCTTGTTTTCCTGGAAACTCTTCCACACATGAACAACAAAAAAGGAGCATGATGGTACTTGTTTGGAAAGGCAGTATGTGAGAGGCTGGAATACAACGCTGGAGCCAGAAGCAACAATTTCAGCAGTAAAAGTTATTAAGCTGGGGACAGAACAGGGCCTGAAAGTAAGATCATGCAGATTGTATTTCAAATGAGAAAGAAATTAAATCAAAGAAATTGAGTATTGTCATAGTCAGTGTGACAGGCTGATCAGTGGACATAATTAAATATTATATATGTTGCTGAGAACAGTAGTTTTTTGAGTGGCAGTTGAGGAAATGGGAGAGGACTTGTGGAAAAAACATTTTGAATATCTCATTTTGTTGAGCAGATGTCATTACTGGGTAATATGTCAGATGGTAGAAATTCAGAACCAGGGATGTCTGGAGTAGAAAGAATGGTTTAGTTTGAGCTTGTAGATCGTAGAATCATAGAATAGTTAGGGTTGGAAAGGACCTGAAGGTCATCTAGTTCCAACCCCCCTGCCAGGGGCAGGGACACCTCACACTAAACCATTCCAAACAAGGCTATGTCCAATCCAGCCTTGAACATGGCCAGCGATGGAGCATTCACAACTTCCCTGGGTAACCCATTCCAGTGCCTCACCACCCTTACAGTAAAGAATTTCTTCCTCATATCCAGTCTAAACTTGCCCTGTTTAAGTTTGAACCCATTACCCCTTATCCTCTCACTACAGTCCCTCATGAAGAGTCCCTCCCCAGCATTCCTATAGGCCCCCCTTCAGATATTGGAAGGCTGCTAGGAGGTCTCCACACAGCCTTCTCTTCTCCAGGCTCAACAGCCCCAACTTTCTCAGCCTGTCTTCATATGGGAGGTGCTCCAGTCCCCTGATCATCCTCGTAGCCCTCCTCTGGACTTGTTCCAACAGTTTCATGTCCTTTTTATGTTGAGGACACCAGAACTGCACACAATACTCCAAGTGAGGTCTCAGAACTGCAGAGTAGAGGGGCAGGATCACCTCTCTCGACCTGCTGGTCATGCTCCTTTTGATGCAGCCCAGCTTTCCAGATACAAAATTTACAAGGGCACTGGAGGGAAAGATGGAGGTTGAAATCAGAGCCTTGTGCTTTCTCTGGTGAGATGATAAGGATCCACAAGAGGACCTTGAATGGTTGATTCAAGACACAGAGCAGCAGGAGAAGGGTGCAGAGCCAATTGGGAACAAGAACAGCAGAAGTAAAAAGTGTGTTGCAATGCAGATTGGTTTTGTTCTTAATGGAAAAGACTTCTGTTCCCTTTGTTCTGAAGGGGGAGAGCTGACATGCCTTTGCTGGGGGTTAAATGTCCCAGGGAGCACAGAGAGGGCAAGGCACTAAAGTTACCTGGAGGATAGAGGCTGTGTACACCTTTTATGGGGCCAACAGCGTGTTCTGCTAGCCTGACAGAGGGAGCTGGTGTCTGTCCAGAAGCTCAGTGAGGATGTTTACAGGGCACTGAATCAGGCCCAAGTTTCTGAAGGCATGAACACATAAATGACATGTGGTATGTAGTAGTCTAGAGCCTCATGCACAGTGTATTGCCTATTCTAATCCAGGCTTTTATTCCTCAGCAATCTTAGCGGTGGTCCAAGGTGCTGAATAGGCATCGCGAAAGGGAAAACTCCTGGTGAGCATGTTCACTGTTTCATTAGTCTGATAACTTTTGGTTGACCAATTAAGATGTCTGCAAAGGCAACCAAAGGAGTTCTAAAACTCATAATTTCTGCCAGACCATCTGCCAAATTACAGCCTCTGTTCAGGGACAGGGTGCTCCTTCATGGGAAGGTACATATTTCTGCCGTGGCTCTGGAGGAGTTGTTATCTCCAATTCAGCCTGTTTTTTTTGCCCCTGCTCCGGGACCAGGAAATGGATGCGTCTGTTTCATCCTAGTAGTAATTGTTCTTCACTTTATTTAGAAGATGGTTTTAGAATAATTATTTTAATACAGTGTGTGTGACCCCAAATAGAAAATAAACCGATTGAAAGTACACTGTAGTCCCTAACACAACAGCTATTCAGACTTCAGTCTTTTTAATCGCACAAAATTGAGCTAGAGAAACCCAGAAGCAAGCATTAGGGCAATAGTGGGTCCAAGCAGGGTATTCTTGTAACCCATTAGGGATTCAGTCCCTATAATCCTCAGAGCATTATTTGTATTATTACAGACGTCTCAAAGTGCTTTTGGGCTTATGCTGCTCTGTTAACATTTGTCATTTTTCACAGTCCAGCTCTTAACCAAAAGCATTGTAATTTTTACTGTGTAATAGGATTCTGTTAACCAGCTATGGACAACACCTGACGGTGTCGTGTATCATTTATGTGATATAAAACTGAATGAGCAGCAGCGCAGTATACCCATAATCACACTGATCTTTGTGGCTAGGAGGAGAGTGGATACACACAGTGATTTTCTTTAGGCTCTCACTTTCAGCCTTTGGCATGACAAGTAACAAATAGTTTGTATTAACCTTTCCTGAACTTGACCATAAGTCAGATTACATAGCAGAATACTCACTGTAGAAAAGAATAACTTAATCTGTTACGTGCTTCTCAGTATTGAAATACAATATTGGCCTCTGCTGCAGCCACATGGCTCTTTACATTGTATGGGTATCTTATGAACTTTTTTGTCAAAGAAAGCAAAAGGTAAATTAATGAATTGTTGCATCCTTTCTAGTATTACTAAGGAGGAATGGTATAAGTGACATTTATTTCTTCTCGCCAGAAAGATGCAAAGCAACTCTAGCAGACTGAGATTAATTTTTTTTTCCCCAGCTTTCAGATTCCTTTTGCTGTTTTCATAACTTTTCATCTTAGCCTGAAAGTAGTAATGAGTCATCTTGTCATGGCATGGGAGGTCACACAAGTGTTCATCCAGAATAATTGATGATTGTAATCTTATCTGTAGAAGAGAAAACAAAACTTTTTTATCTGTTGGGTTTGGGGTTCTTTTTAATAAATATATATAATTATACAGGTTAGACATAGCAAATTTTATCAATCTTGAAAATGTAGTTTAAGGGGTAAAAACATTAGCAACTCCAAGAAACAATTTGTATGCTATTTTTCAGTGGTTTGTCACTGTTGAGGCATAATTTCTCTCACTGTGAGAATGGTAAAGACTTGCATTCAGTCTGTGTCTGAGAGGGCTGAAATGTTGCTAAGAATGGCTGTAGTGCATATTGCAGTATATGCACTGGGAAATACAAATGTTTCCCACTATTAGAAGAAGGAAAATCATTGCTATTCAAATGATGTGCTTATTATTATGATTTAGCATTTGGAAACAATTACTGTAGTAATAGAGCTTCTTAACAGAATCAGGACTAACCTTTTTCCAGTTTGTATGCTGTTAAATGAGTAATGTGTTCCTAAATGCATATGATAAGAATTTCTGTATCATGGGACCTGCCTGTAAGGTATTTGCATATTTTATGCTGTGTCTTCTTCTTCTTCTTATTATTATTATTATTACCAGCATTATTTTTGCATTACTTTGTCTGTTTCTTGATTTTTATAATTGCTTTTTCTCCTTATTTTGGGATTGGTTTTCTTTCTAGTTTTTTATGAGAGTGTGTAGTATAATGAAGCCATAATCTCTGGCTGATGATTCAAAGCAACAAGAATATATAAAAATGGATTTATATGTTTCTAGCAATACCATGTTACAAGTGCCAAGCAAGTATTTCATATAATTCCTACTGTGCCTTAATCCCAGTGGACTATTATAAACATTACACAGTGAATTTCCAGATTTAGGAAAACTGACTATAGCCATGAACATCAATAAACATACTACTGTCATCAGAGAGTACACAAACTGCAGCTGTCAAACTAGATTTTCAAGAGAAATATGCCACTGAGAAATCTTCATATGTGTTAGATCATGCATTATATGCGTTCATAGGTACTTATTGTTGAGCTGAATTTGAAATGTGTAACAGCTAAATCTTTGTCATGGTTGCTTTGAATGATCCTTCATCAGCATGATAATTCTTGTAGTCCTGCATATTCAAATTGGAAGAAAATGGCTTTTTCTTGGTTGTAATTATGCTGTAGCAGTGCAGAGCTCCAGCCTGCTCACAGAAGAAAGCTCAGTTTGTTTCTCTGACAACCTAAAGCTTGAATCAGAACAAGGAGAAATATAACCTGTTTACTTTTCTAGGGTGGGAGGGTTAGAAGTAGCTGCATGTTTGTGGATGAATCACCCTTTCAAACCAAACAGTCAGAGCCAACAGCAAAGCAAAGAAATCAAGATGTGTTGGAGAAAGTACACAAGGACCCAGCATTTGAAACAACTGAAATAAAAATTTACAGCAGGACCCTCTCCTCTCACAGAGTACATTTACTGTACTGCTGCAGAGTGCTGGGGAGTGAGTGGCTTTAGTCTGTAAAATGCTTAAATTATAGTAGGAAAGAATGGGAGAAGAGTGATCCCACAGGTTGTCATTAGGGAGAAGGGGGTACATTTTAATTCAAATCCTGCTCCACCAGATGTTAAAATCTGTGTGTAGCTGCCACTACTTTCTCTTCCTGCAGGTATTTACTAGAAATTCAGTCATCTTGTTTCTAATGAGCAGGTGAGCAGTAATACATCATTGCTTTATTATGGCAGGATTTCATGTTAAGGTGAGACTTAATTATAATAATAATGAAGATTTTCTGGCAGAAATTATACAACAAGGATATATACAAGAAGGATACATGGAAGATAACCCATTAGTGAGTCAGTTAAGGCTGAAAAACATCATCAGTTTCTAATATTTCTAAAATAAAATTTATGGTTTTTCATTAAACATATCCATGAATTTAATCATTCCTTTCTAACATGCGATGAAAAACATTTCCCATTTAAAGAGTAACAGAGCAGTCCAGAACAGCAGTTGCACATAACTTACATGAAGATTTGAAAAACTAGCTGTATTGCCTCCAAAATGTAACTGCTCATTTATCTATTTTCTAGTGTCATTACTGAAATAAAGGGCATGGTGTTGGACTGTGGTGCCAGTAAGCAGATCTTTTTCTTTTTTTTTTTAATATCAACTTATCTGTTCAATCATCTGCTGGCCATTTATTACCTCATGTATTCCACTATGAATGTTATCCCTTAATTTCCATTAAGAGCTACTTTAGGGCTTACTGAGCACTAAACATGAAAAAGAGGCAATTATACCATGTTAACAAGCCTCTGGTTTGTATAGGTTCAGACAAAGAACCGTGTGTAAAGAAGCACTGCACTCAACTACAGATAAAATTCAAAGTGCCGCTTCATACAGTTTGTCATAGTATTTTGTCAGTATCGTCGCAAAGATTTTGAGCTTGTTGCTCAAAGTTACTCAGCATTGCTTTATTCTCTAACCTCACTCCTAAATTAGTCACTGTGGTTGATACATAAACTAAACAATATTTCAAATACTTTCGGTAAAGCTAGGAGTAGTTTTCAAGTCGTGGCTTACTTCAGTGGACTTAATGTAAATGTTAAATTGAGACAATTTTCCAGTAAAGGGGTTACAGCTGAATAACATTTTGGTTTTCTTTTAGAAAAATAAACTGTCTTGTAAGAGAATGGTTTTCTGAAGTCACAGCTCACATTTTCAGTTGTTTCTACACTGAGTCTGTGACTCCAAATCCAGAGACTTTGTTTTAGAAGAGCATTAAAAGAGCTTTAAAACTTATTTTTAGATTACCATGTAATTTAAGATCACTATGACATGAAAGCATATGAAATTTACATTTTAATATTTAGTACTAAATTAGTACATTTGTACTGTTCTGAATGTGGTTGATTAGCATCATATTGAAAGGCTTTGGGACTTGGTAAGCTTAATAATAGGAATGTAATCAAGTGAGGATTTGCAGAAATTGAGAAATTGCAGAAAGAATTGAGGGCATTAGATGGCTATTACTAGTTAGCATGGATCAGAAGAATGGATGGTAAGAAAGTACAGCATTTACAGATTCTGTAGCTGAAATGTAATGATGGTAGCAAAGATGTCATCCTGTGCTAACGTCAATGAGTTCCATGCTGGAGAAGTTTCTGCCAAGGAATAACCTGCATTTGGCATTTCCTTTAAAGCTAAGCAGAGGTTTATGAACCCATTGCAAAGCACAGGTGCATCAAAATGAAAGCACTTTCTCATTTGGGCCCAAAAAAATTTTGGTGAAGGGTAAGGTCAGGCTTTGTAGCAGAGGTCAGAGATTCTTTGGTTCCTTGGGTACTTGTTAAAAAGGGTTCACTTCCCACTTGCCTGTTTTTTTCATGAACTGGTTGTAAACAGATGAAGAAATTGGAAATTACTATGAGAGATTAATGTGAGTGAGGCTGCTCCACAGAGAGGGATGAGCCAGGAGCTGGGTGTGACTCAGTGTGGGCAGTGCCTTCCTCGACTGGGTACAGTCCCTGTGGGAACGGAGACAGGCAGGTAAATCAACAGCCTCCACCAATAGCACCAGACATGGTGAGAGCATAAACCCCTTCTGGTGTCTGTCCAGGGAATCCAGCCAGGAGTAAAAGGGGGTGGGGTCAGAAGCAGAGTTGAAGACTGGTATCCAATAGAATAACTGGAGAAGGACTCGGGGTCCCAGATGGGCTGAAATTGGGTCCTGGGCCCAAAGACAGGGGTGTTTTGGGGGCCTAGGTGAGGTTAGTCCAGGCTATGGATGCCCTTAGGGTCTGTGATATCTTCTGACCTTTTGTTTGGCTTTTTTTTTTTTTTTTTTTAATAAGGTATTGAGTGACATCTTTCTATGGTTAAAGAATACAGAAGAGGAATACTGATTTTCAAATACAGTGCTACTAAAACACCCCTTTCCTTTCTGTAGGAGAAGGTTTTATGGACATGCAAAGGAATGTTAAATGTGCCCTTGGAAGTCCCCAAACATCAGGGGATTAATAACACTTGGAGGCAGCTCAGATGGGAAGCCATCAACTCCGATAATGTTCATAGAGACTTAAGTGGCAGATGTTTGAAACAAAATGACAGCAGAAAATTACAGATACATATCTGTAGCTGTATAAAAAGATTGGGAAGGTTTGAAAATTTCAGTGTGTGACATATGCTAAGCTTTGAAGTAAACCTTCTTTCTTTCTCCCTTTGTGGGATTATGTTATGTACATTTAATACTATTGGAAGGAGGGATCCCTTTAAAAATGCATTTTTTCCCTATTTATTACGCTTGTCATAAAAGCCAGCAGACTGCACAAGAAGCTGTAAATGCATAATATGTATTTATTAACTCAGACACTATTCAGTCATGCTGTTTTTTTATAGCAAGAGAATATTGATTTCTAATTAGATATAGTTGACTGGAAACCTTGGTATCAGCAGGTGTAATCCTGAAGTGGTAAGAAAAACACATGGATACACTTCAAATTCTTTATTTGCAAAGAAAGACAATTCATTTTTAACAAAAATGAGTGATTTCTTTCAACGGGCCAGAAAAAAAGAGAGTAAAACATTTCCTCAGACTTTTAGAATCTTTATGATGAGATGCTTTCTGCTTAACTGTTGAGAGGCAAGAGGAAAGGGAAGCCTTGTGCGAAATTACATTTGTAAGGCAGGCTCCCCAGGCAGGCACCTCTGCACATATGCTGTTTATAATGGTAAAAATCATCCGAACAGTGTTGATTCTCTTAGTGGTCTAGATAAATCAACAGAATATGTGATTTTGGTGTTCTTTGACAAGAACTTTTCCTTCTGAAACTGTTCAGCAGATTAATAGTTAGATTTTGCTGCCATGGATTTACAGCTATTTTAATAATAATCAATATTGCTTATAGTTGGGTCACGATCTACCAAAAAAAAAAAAAAAAAAAGAGGGGGGGAATTTTAAAATCAGACTGATTTTATCAGCTGCAAAAAACACCCCAAAACCTCGATGACTAGATGTAAAAAGGTATAACCCCATTTTCGTAAGAAAGAAGCTGTGAGAAGGTAAAATGCCTGTATTTTTGTGGGTGTTAGGGGAAGAGAGTCTTCACTCCCATTTGGTAGAGCTGCCCTCTAGTGCACTGAAGGCTAAAGACAGCAATTTTTGCAGTGCAGTGTCTGGGCTGCCTTTGTAGGAGAAAAGGCATTTACAGATATTATTATGCCTGAAATAGGTACAGATATATATACATAAGTATATATATATATACATGTAAATATATATTAAATATATTGGAGTGTCATCTGGAGTTGCTTCTGTTTGTGTGGAGATACCTGATGAAAAAATAACTCTTGGTTTTATGATTTATTTTTCTTTTGAAAAACAAGATTTCTACCAAAACATATTAAAAAAATTATTCTTTAGAAAGTCTTTAGGCTAGTGGTAAAGCTAAAGTCAGACAAGTCTGTCACTGATAGTAATGTTGCATGTTATTAATTGAAACATGGTAACAGTTATAAGCTGCAGCTGTAGTTCACTGGGGTGAGAAGGAGCCATACCCTTAGCTCATCACCACTCCTTTGCTCTCAGCAGTCAGCAGGAATGAGCTGTAATACCAGTGTATCCAGCTCCTTCCTTCAGGTAGGATTTTCCTAATATCCTGGAACTGCAATAGCAACTCTTCATGCAGGTGACCTTCCCAGTCTTTGCTATTCAGGTTATGTTTTTAAAGTGTGGGATTTTATTTTCATATGCACATCTTGATCCTTTGGGAAGTGGATCTGCAGGATCCACTGCAAAGTCATAGAGGAACACTGGCTCCAGTTTGTGACAAAGACTGTCGTAAATCCTAATGACTTCAGGATGCAGGAGCTGGCAAAGTGCTCCTCTGCTTGCTGCCTGTAAGTACACAGATCTGTGCTGTCTGTGCTGTGCTGCACATACAGGACTCACAGCACTGTATGCACTTCAATGGAAGTTAAGGGGCAGTGATGGTGCAAAGAAGAAGGCAGATATTTGAATCCAAGTTGTGTGTTTCCCAAGTTAGTGAATGAGGATGAAGAAGGGATTATTTCAGTCAGGTGTTAAATGCTTATATTCTCAATTTGGTGGAGTACAAGCATCAAAGGTCTTCTTGGTGTCCCCATGAATCAAAAGTACGTTAATGTCTCTGAACTCCATTTAAGTTTACAAGTTAATTTTATGCCTGGAACACTGTACTGCAGGGATTTTTCTCCTGCTCTAGTTGTGTATTGCCCTGTCAGGTTGGCAGTCACCACCTGTCTTGGAGCACCCAGCTTAGCATTAGTGCATTACAGCTAGTGAGTGTCTTAATGATTTTTAAATTACATATTGATTCCTCTTTAATGCCTTTCCTCCCCCATGCTTTGTTTCTCCTCATTGACATTCCTACTTTACTTCGTTCACCAATAGTTTTGTTCAGCATTTTCATAATCTTTAGAGAGAGGTCAGTATTTGTTTCCTGCAAACCTTTTGCTAAACAGCAACTTTTTAAATCCTGTGAATGAGATGTGTCTTGGTCAGAGAGAAAGGAAGTTGGTCAGGAAGTGGGAATGTTCACATGTTAAGGGTGAGGTCTGAGTTAATAAACAAGAAATCTCTTAATATATTTTAATTTGCTTTTGATAGTACTAATGTAGATTCTCAAGAACAGTAGTATTTGAGCATCACTACTGTATTGTGCTTCTTCATGCTTGATTCTTGATCTTTGTGCAAGGAAAGGATTTAAGGATGTGTCCTTTTCTGCTTTTGTGTGCTGCCCAGTATGAGCAATGTGAAACAAAAATGGAACAAAAAGGTGTAGATAAAGATCATCTATGACAGGGAGAAAGCTTTGGGGGGTTTATGTTTTGACTTTCACTCTGTTATGTAAACAGTGATGTATGAAAATATAATAAATCTGCAGCTAGATGAGCAGTGACAAAGGCTGTTTTGTATTTATAAATATATGGCTATATTACCTTACTGTCAAAATACACAGCCCAAGTACTTTAAAGTGAGATATATAGATAACTCATTACCTATATTTTCCATTCACATATTTTTTGTATGTGTCTGATAGTTAATAGTAGTCTGGATTTATGTGACTGAAGCGATGAACTATGAGCAGTTGTAACATGCTGCATTCTGGCCACAAAAGCATCCATAGGGTTATGCCCCAGATTTAAAAGGTGATGACATTACTTCTTACTACTACTTTGAGGAAGTTTACAACCCTATTCCTAACCTGTGGTTAGGGACTGCACTCATATGATGCATCCATTTCTATGCAAAGTCAGGTTTAGTGGTGTTTCAAGCAGAATCCATCAGATCTATAATTTTCAATTGTTTAGCTGTGCAAAACCAGATCTACGTCTTTGGTCTCCAGCAATAAAATAAGTTCAGTACTTTCTCTAAATGTTATCTTCTTGCCCAGAGTCCCCCTGTGATAAAAATCTGAAAACAGTATCTCTGCATCTGTCAGGGAATGCTGAACACTATTCACTGTTAAGTCCACTTCAATTAATGGAATTGCACTGGGGACCTTGGCTACAGAGGCACAAGTTTTGGAGGTAGGATGGAGTGGATCATGCCCATGATCTCTTGAGCTATTCACAGATGTTGTGGTTTAAGCCCAGCTGTAAATCAGCCACACAGTCGTTAGCTCACTCCCCCCCTTCCTTCCCCCACTCCTGGAAGGATGGGGAGAATGTAACTCCTATGGGTTGAGATAAGAACAGTCGTGTAACTAAGGTATAACACAAACCACTACTGCTACCACCAGTAATGATAATGATAATGGAAATAACAAGAGAAGAGAATACAACCTCTCACCACCCACCAACTGATACCCAGCCTGACTGAGCAGCGATCTCACCCTTCCAGGTAACTGCACCCAGTTTATATACTGGGCATGACGTGCTGTGGTATGGAATACCTCTCTGGTCAGTTTGAGTCAGGTGTCCTGTCTCTGCTTCCTCCCGGCTTCTCCTCCTCCCTGGAAGAGCATGAGGCTCAGAAAATCCTTGGTCAGACGAAACATTACTGAGCAGCAACTAAAAACATGGGTGTTATCAGCACTGTTCCCAGGCCCAAAATCAAAACCACAGCACTGCACCAGCTACTAAGAAGGAGAAAAATTACTGCTGCTGCTGAACCCAGGACAACAGAAGATACATGCGCATTCTTTCTGTGTTCTAACAGAATCAGCTGTAGACTATATTCTGTCTTTGATGGTCGTAATATTTTCTAGAACATCACTAGTTTCTTTTTGTGACTTTTTTGGTGCCTTTAAGTGCCCATAATATGTAAAGAGAAATTATACCAGTTGAAGTAGATGATTATATATTAATTTCTACAAAATGTGTCTGACAAAATCTCTACTTCCTTTATCGGAAATTGTCCAGAAGAGTCATTTCTTCCTCACATCTCGGAACCAAGACTTTAATTAGAAAAAGAAAGCATTACCAAAAAAAACCAAAACAACAAAACCAACCAAAAAAAAAAAAAAAAACCCACCCTAATTTCCATGCCAACTGCATGCTTTGCGTGTTAAACCGTCCTCTTTCTGCTTCTACAGTTATTGACCATAGACATTTGTGATGAATACATGAGAGTTAATCACCTGTCTGTAATGACAGCCTTGCTCTCTCTGAAGTGCACTTACTGCAGCTGTACAATGAGAAGACCCGTGGTGATTCTTATGGGGAGCTTTAATTTTGTTAAAAGTGGAAACACTTAAGCTTGAGCTCTGCTATAAAAAAAATGAGTGCTTGGTTTAGGATTCAGGAAGAGATGAGCCTGCAAGAAAAGCACATGGAGCTGTTCTGTCTAGTTAAGACTGAAACAATTGGTGGCTATTCATTCGGCTCAGCTAAGATTTATGAGGCACAATCATACATAAAGCTTGTCTTAGAGGAAAGATATGTTAGGGAGGCAAAGAGCTTTCTGTGTCCTACTTTATGCTTTGCTTTGTATTCCTGTGTATTTTGTACTGATCCATATATCTTGAAAAGTAAGTGCGTTAGGTGGGATGTCTCAGTCATTTTCTATAGCCAAGGATATAGTTTATCATCTTTAAACAGGATTATGCTTTCCATTAACTAAGTCATGGATTTTCAAGTGCTAAGAGCACTTAAAGATATTCAAAAGATAACAAAAGCATCATATGGTGATTCTCCCTGCTCTCCAGTGAGCAAACAGCAGAGAATTATTTTGCTGCTGCTCCATAGAAAAAAGACCACATATGGCTCTGGATTTGCAGGTGCTCAGGAAGAGATGGATTCAAAATAAATTAATTAATACATGTAAAAGGCTGTGTTGTTTCAGAAATTTCACCTGCATTATTGAAGTAATCCTTAGCATCGGAAGCAGAGGAAGCAAAAGCTGGGGGCAAAAAAAAAAGGGGGGGAGTCATTACCCCAAATAGAGATTTCATATGAAAGGACAAGTGTCTTCTCTGTGTGTATGCAGTTTTAAAAGGTTGTGTATCCCACTGGAAACCTTTCAAGGTCTATGAACCGAAGCAGTTTCAAACACATTGATTTACACAGTTGTAAGACCTATGCATGTAGTGTTGTATTACATTTCTCCTATCATACTAGAGATGATTTTTGATGTTCCATCACTAACTGCATAGGATTTCTATACTCATAACTCCTGGGTGTCTGCTTCAAATAATGTAATTCCTCATTTTTTCTTTGAGGTAGAATGGCTGTGAATGGAGTCTTACAATGTGAGATTGCTGTATGATGTTGGTTTCTCTGTCAGTGCGAAATATTGCTCTGGAGTGGAGCTTCTGTGAGCAAAATGGAACAAAGGATAGCTTCTTTTACAAGCATGATGCCACTTTGAAGAGTGATGAGAAACATGGTTATTTATGTAAAATAGTCCTGGGTATTAAATTCTCAACTGAAGTAAATTAGGTTCTTGCAAACAGGTCAAGAAAATGAGATGATAAGATTCAATGCCTGTAATTCCATGCAGAAATGTTTGAATTTGAATGTTTTTCCAAAATGTTCATCTGAATTCTCTCCTAGTTTGAATTGCCTAGTAGTCACTTTTAATTCGATGATCCAGTTGTCTCTTTGAAAATCTGAAAATGAGAGAAAAAGCATTTTCAGTGCCTTGAAGATTTGAATAGCAGACATTTCAGCAGAACACAAAGCATTAATTATTCAGGCATTCACTGAACTTTCATGGACATGTTACAGCCATTCTTCTTCATATATAGATGTTTATCATACTGTTGTTTTCTCTGATGAGGTATGGATGAATGTTTTAAATGATCGTGTAATATAGTGTGCTAGCCAGTATCAGCATATTGCATTTGCAGCATGAAGAGCTGTGACAACAGGTAGAGACATTGTTGTATGAACTTTGAGTAACTGGGGGGAAAGGAAGGGTGTTACCTACGAGGTGATTGGCACCTGCGTTCCCCCAGAGCTCTGAAACAAATTCTGCTTTGAGGAGGAGAAAGTATGCTCTTCATTTGTGGATCAGTAAATTCACTCTTGTGTGATGAAGGCATCTGATGCTGCTTATTTGTTCCAGGAAAAAAAAAGCTAACAACAACTAAACCCAACTAAAAAAAAACACAAAAAAAAAATCAGAAAATTCAATCTATGTTATCCATATGTGTAAAAAAAAAAAGTAGAAATTAATTTTATTAGTAGAATAACGACTGTGATTTACAGATGTGCATTTAATTTTTTAAAAGGAACATACGGATGAATTTTCTGGCACTCTCTGTGAGAGAATTTTGACCAAAAAAAAAGAATCAGTTCCTGGCAATTTATGACAGTCAGAATGATTACTTTTTAATAACCCATGAAGCTATTTGATTTCTAAATATTCATGACCCCTGATGCATGGGGCAACATGTCACAGTCATGCATCTGACTGCACAGCTCACAGAGTTCCACACAGCCTGGTGTTTGGGTAAGAATGTATCTTTCACATAAGGCGGTACCCATGAAGGTATATTACTTATATATCTATGCATACATGTCTAGATGTGAAAGTACACATATGTGCATACACACACTACTACAGCAGTGAAATTAGGACTTTGAAGCTTCTGTTTTGATAACATACCCATCAGTCTGAAGAACGCTGGCTCCCATGAAGTGTTGATACTAATCTGACATTATATTTTCCCTTCATTTATTGCACATTAGAGGTAACAAACACTGTCAAAAACCAGGAGCTCATTCATTTTAGGAAATCAGCAAAGCCATGTTGTGGTCCAGTGCTTCAGAAGCAGGTGTCATGGAAATTTCTGCTTTGTTTCCTTGTGGGACTGGGTGTTTTTCTGCAAAATCTCCTTCTGTTATCTGTCTCACGTGAATATTTTTATTGAAACTATGGCACCTTCTCCTGGTGTGCTAGTTTTGTGCAGTGGTAAAGGAGTGGAGATCTAAGAGAGACTGTGAATGGCAAATAGGCTTTCTAATGAGTACGAAGCGATTGATAGAGTTTGAAGAAATTTTTGTGAATGCGTCTATAGTGTTTGAACTTCAGAACTAAACTCTTAATTATGTTTTTCAGGATATGAATGATTACTCTCCAGTATTTAGCAAGAAACTCTACAGGGGAATGGTTGCTCCTGATGCAGTCAAGGGCACTGTTATCACTACCGTTTCAGCTGAGGATCAAGATCCTCCAGTAAGTAAAAAAGTTCTATTAATGCTCTGCACCCAGGAGGAAAAAATCTTTAACCCTTATAAGTGACCTAACTCTTTCGACAGCAAAGATGATTACTATGAGTTTTACAGAATAGTAACTCATACATTTGTTTATGTCAGCCTTTGTCGTTCTGGACAGAGGCTGCATTTACAATGGTTGTTCCTGAATCTGGCAAATCAATGTTACAGCTCCTTTGTTAGGAAGATTTTTGGAAAGTTCTTTGTCCGACTTCACAGTGTAGAAAAATAAGAGGAATAGGTGGGAAGGGAGGCCATGCCTGTCTTTGGTGCAGTTCTGCAGCTTGAAGAGGAAACAAACCACAGCTTTGTAAGATTATTTCTTTGTTGATTTCGCAGTCATTGTGAATTTCCAGTCTGAGAAATCACAGGATCATGTGGAACTATACAGCTCACCAGTCAGCTGTATTGAATGTGCAGTATCTGAACTGAGTGCACTTGTTTTGGGAATAAAGTTTCTTTCTGCAGCTGTCTTCTATTGCTGTTCCCTGGTGAAGCACTTGATTGACAGAACTGGGCACATATTTCTGACTTGTTAGCTCTTCTGAAGGGTAATAACAATTTTTGTAATCAGAGGTTGGTGAACACTGGTGACCAGATGATGCACTGAGGACAATAGAAGCCAAAGGTGTTCTGCCAGTCAGGTTTAATTTTTAATTGTTAGTGTTTGGCATATTAATGAGAATAATCCTCAGGGAGAAGAGTTCAGAGAGAATGTGCCATGCACATTAAAAGCTGATGGCATTGTTTGATACAAATAAAATGTAGCTTAGCTAAATATGCTGCATAGTAATTTATTTACCACCCAAGGACAAAAATGCTAAAGTAGTATTTATGTAAGGACAGTCCTGCTATGCCCTTGTAAAAAGTCCTAACAGACACAGGTAAGTAATTCCCTGCAGGTGATATATACTAGTGGGATATTTCTGTACTTGGTGGTGTTTAGGTAATTTATAACAGCTGAAGATCAGGGCTGTTGTTTGTTTAATGCATATGAAAGACAGTAGTATCATCAAGTACGTAATAAATAGCAGTAGTTATCAAATAATAGCGGAACAGAGTATTTAAGGAATGTGGCAGCAGAGGATATAGAAATTTGAGTAATTAACAAAAGATATGGACAGAGGTGTGCCTCTAGTGGCTAGTCTTGAACAATTTTAAGAGGTGTATTAAGAGACATTGGTGCCTGATTTTGAGTGGTCTGCTTGCAGCATGGAACCCAAGGTGTGGGTTAACCT
Source organism: Ara ararauna (assembly GCA_028858755.1). NCBI lineage: Eukaryota > Metazoa > Chordata > Aves > Psittaciformes > Psittacidae > Ara > Ara ararauna. The sequence continues at coordinate 46,853,906 of CM054381.1, forward strand.
CCTTCCACAGGGCGTAGGCACATTAGAATAGATTCACAACCAGCCCTATCACAAACCTGCTTAATTAAAAGCAGAGTAGTCAGCTTTAGAGATGCTTTAAAAAAATGCGTAGCCTATTCTCTTTCTGGCTGGTACCTATGCTTCCCTTCAGAGACACATCTGAGCATACTTTTAGCATGCAGCAGGAGAAAGATGAGGCAGTGGTAGTGCCTACTCTCCTCCCTTTGCATCTTTTTATATTACTCTTGCTAGGAAAAGCCTTTCCATGGGACACTAGAGGCCTAGACTGCCTTCCCTCCACTGACTGAAGGATTCAAACTTTTAACTCTATTTCCATACAAAATATCCTAACAACCAGGAAAGAGGCTGGCAGAGTTCATGTGAATTTTGAGGTGTATCTGCAGGTGCATAGAAGTCTTCCAAGCAAGGACATTGCTATAAAGGTAAAAAGGCAGCTCCTGTGAAAATCAGGGACATGCAAGGATAACCAGACTTGTGCCTATGTCACCTGGTCCTTTTCTGGACTTGGACCGTTCTGCCTAGACAAGGGGACATACCTCTAGTAGCATTGTAGAAGTCTAAAATGTAGGACTCCCTGCTACAGCCCTTCAGAAGGCTTTGTAAGTGTTCATGTTTCTGTGGCCTACTTGCACTCTTATTCCCACTGCCTTTTTGCTCTGTGAGAGTCTAGTGCTTTTTATTTCCTTCACTGTTCCTTGGGGTGCACCAGGCCTAAGTTTCCACCATTTTTCAGTCACCTTCAAACAGTGATTTGCAGGGAAAAGTAAGTTTAACTGCTTATATCTGGTTTTATTATTTTTTGTTGGGTTTTTTTATTGTTTGTTTGTAGTTTTTGTTTTGTGATGGCAAACAATTTTTAAATTGATTTAAGACTATTTAATTTTACTCTGTGAATGACTTTTACTGTTGCATTTCATGAATGTCTTATTCTTCCATCTGTTAGGTGCAATAACCTAGAGATTACAGAATGAAAATAGAGATCAAAGTGGGCAAAGTCTCTGTGTCACATTAGAAGCTTACAAGGTTCATATTTACATTATATATTACAAAAAGTATTAGCTCATTTTACTAGCATTTCTTACTGAATAAAGCACTTGTACGGCTGGAGTACTGCCACCAAATAAGTAAACCTTACCTGGATGTAAATGGGTCTGAGTTGCATTCAGCACTTCAGAGAGTTGCTTTCTTGATTTCCAGCTGCTTAGCTGGAGAAAATCCTCTGTTACTCTCCCTAGGCATGACTTAGGAAACTGGGAGGTTCAAGAGCTCTCATCCTCTGCAGTTAGCAGCAAATAATTCCAAAGGAAACCCTCTGTCCTTATCACAAGTGGAGTCACTTCAGATTGATCTGCCAGTAGAGAGTGGGGAAAACTGGTTGCGCACGTGTGTTGAAAGTGTATGATTTTTTCATTGCCAAAGTAGAAATCTAAAATATTAAGTTCACTAGTCACAGTCCTATGGACCTGTCTCTGCCCCTTACACCAGTACACATTTGCTTCTAGCAGATTTATTATACCAAACTTGAGAAAAGGATACAGAAAAGGATGCTGTGGATCAATGAAATGGGACAAGAAGATTAATTTCTATTCTGTAGAAATTCTGACATAAATGGGTTAGTGAGGATAGAAAAAAAGATATTCATTGGGTCTAGAGAATCACTTTTTAACTGTTTTTGTGCAGCTTTCATTTAATAGTGTCTGTTGACTTACAACCAGATAATTTGGTCTCAATAAAGTATTTACCCACAAGCTGCATTTTATAATCCATGGATGCTATGTGTCTAAATCTTAAAAAATAAGATATCACTGAGACACTGGAAGAAACAAAATAGTTTGGAACCTGATTAACGTACGGTTATAACAATTATTAGTCCTGTGGAATAAGCATTTCCTAATGCTAAGTTATTTCACTTTTTCATTTAAAAACCCAAAGCCCTTCTGAACTCTCTCCTTTTCTAACATTTCTGTCACTATCACTTGAACAGATAAATGTAGAAACTTGACATGGATAAGCTTCTGTGCTATTTGTACAGTGGGTAAAAATGGCCGTCTCTAAGTGTTACGAGAATGGCAGAATAAAAACCTGACTTATGTCCCCCAGATGCCTTTCTTTGTATTTATATGGCTTTCTTTTATATGATTTTGAGTGTGTTATATTTGAAAGAGGTGGGGATCATTTCTACTTCTGTGGAGAAATTGATGCACCTACACGAGAGATCAAAATAACTGATTGTGGGATCCTTTTTATTACCATTATAACAGGCATAAATGCATATGACAGTAATGTTAAGATAATGTACTTCAAAATCAACTTTTACATTTCTTTGATTTTTATGCAGACTTAAAAATGAAGTTAGCCTTAGGTTCTTAATGAATACAATGGCCATAAAAGTTAGCCAACTGTGGAGGAAAGCTCTTAAAATAGTTTTTGAAAGTTGGTATTTTGTTTCAAACTGATGGCTGATAGTTTTTACTTTTAAAATAATAATAACAAAAAAAAAAAAAACAGAGAAAATTATCAGGCATAAATGACTTTTTCTTTTTTCTGACTGAGCCAACATGGTTAGATGCTCCATGCTATTTGCGAATCTCTATTTATTTGGAGCTGGTTTTGGCATTAAGTGGTTTCACAAAGTATTTGATATGAATTCACCAGAAATTGTTTTAAAAAACATACAAGCTTTTCTCTGTTCACCAAAAGTACCTTCCTCTAAACTTGCCTTAAAGGAAAGAATATTCTTATCAATCATCAATATTTTAGTTGTGTGGTTTGTGGTTTTTTAATCTGGTGGAATCTTGTTTGCAGTGTACTAATACATCTATTTTATCAGGTCAGGAAAAAATATATATATTTCCTTATATATATATAAAGTCATATATATTTATAAAGATATATATATATTATTAGAATGCAACTGGTGATAATAGGACTTGTTTGGTTGCAAAAAAAGGCCCCATGGATTTCTGGTTACCTTAGACAGTTACTAAATTAAATCAAAAATTATCTGTGCTAGTTTCAAATGATTCCAAGTATTTTGTTTTTATTTTGATCTGTGGATTTCAAAGTGGTCAAAAAAAACCTGTCCTGAAGGCATAACAGATCTCTCATAGTTATTCTTTCAGTCCTTAGTAAAATGTCAATTAAAACATAGAAACCAGTGCTTTTCACTTAAAGGCCAGCGCAGGATTTGAAGGGCTGTCTTGAGCAAATGTCAGTTTAAATCTTTTCTTTCTTTTCCAGTTTGAATTCACTTTTTTTTGCAGTGACTGAGAATATAAATTATGTTTCACATGTTGCTTTTATATTTGTTAAAGACACTCTAATTTGAAATACCATTCTGGTCCATGAAAGCTGGTAAATTCTGATTTGCATTGTTTCATAAAATAAGGTAAATCAATATATTGTCCTTTGGTTTATCAGAACAATCCACAGAATATTTTTCTACAGTTTTAAAATAGTTATATGGTATCTGATTTTTCAAATTACTTAGTACATCCTGTAGTTACTCACCCTGTCTTTCCCAGAAGAGCTTACATCTAATTCCAGGGACACTACATGTAAAGGGTAAGAAAATACTAAACACAAAGCAACAAAAACAGTCCAAGGGAGCCAGAGGGAATTACGGTAATCGGCTAGAGCCTTGGTTATATGGCTGCCAAAGAAAAACTTGAGTACAGCTTCAGTTCTTTCTAAATAACTGGTAAACCTTACCAAAATAAAAAATTTTCAATTTTAGAAACATTGCAATTGAAATTGTTGAGACAGTTGAGAACAATTTCTGTCTAGCATTTGAATAATCCCTTTAAGGTGTAAGTACTTACATATTCATAATATTTTATTGCATAGAGATCTGAAAGAAGGAGAAAAGTTGTACTGTGTGCGTGGGTTTAACCATGAAGAAGATGTTTGGGTGAGGCATCACTGCCACTGTACAAATTGAACTAACAGAGTGATAACACTGGTTTACGAGGCTGCACTGAGTGGGAAACAGCAGGGACAGTTGTGTGCCAAAGGTTTCCCTCTCATATCATCCTGAGTTTTCTTACCAGAAGTGTTGTCTAGATGGAGCTTAAGGACTTAGTCTTCTCTGGTGTTTCTTAGCATCTAGTAGTGGATAAGTTTAAGCTGTTGGACATTATGGTCAGTTGTCATGTTCAGGGCAACCCTGGAGCTCTGCATAGTGAAGCTGTGCCTCCAAAACCCTCTTGGAATTCCTGAGCACCATGTGTACAGAGTCACTCAAGCAGGCTTTGCTGTATTTGTATTGCTAAAGTTGCTCCAGTGAGTCTCAGGTTGGTTGTACTTGCTGTATACAATGTAAACAGATATCTAAGTAATCCCAGGCAGAAATACAATAAAACTGAGACAATATTTTTCCACTATGAACTCCTTTCTTTCCTGGAAGCGTTCCACTGACCCTATTTGAGTTTAATTTCCCCACGGACTCTTTTGTGTTGAAGACAGTGATCTGACCAAAAGACAAAACGAAAAATGGTGCGAGCAGGTACCCTGTGTGAAACACACAATTTTGCACGTGTTTGTGTGGCTGGGAAACTAAAGAAATGCTGCATCTCTGCTGGAGGTGCCTAAGAAATGCTTCTAGAAACTAAGGAAGTTGTGATAATAACATATAGATAAATATTAATTTTTAAGTGCTATTTTGCTTTAGGTAACACAAACATATGCAGCTTTGGTTTCTCTCAGAGATATTTTCAAGTCTTTACTGGGAGAGATATTTGGAGTCGCCAAAACATGGATGAAGTCAGTGTCTGACTCACATACACTCTGAATTTTATTAGCACAGTCTTTAGTATCCCCAGCCAGCATCTAATGTCATCTATTTGGGGGGCAAAGAGATGATTGTTTGTAGCTGAAGTAATCTGAAGCCTGTATCAGGGTTGGTACAGATGCATAAGTCCCTCAATTTAATGATGTTCAACCACTGAGAAAGTCCTCAGAACTATTTATTTTTCCCCCCTCTGTGCTCAGTTTAAGAACTTAGCTCTCAAAGAATGGCAAGTGGCCTGGCCAAAATAAGAGCTTCTTAAAATGCTTCAGGAGTGGCAAGGGAAAACGTGTGGAACCAATGTTTATAAACTCTTTGGACCACCTGGGTGACTCACCACTTCTACACTCAGCAGCTGTATAGAGACTCAGCTGAAATTGCTTTTAAACTGCCTCCCTCTTGCTGCCTTTCCATTCTTTGTCTTGGGTTTTGATTTGGCTTAAACTAAAAATAAATGCTAGTCCACACTGTAAATGGCCACAAAAAAAAAGTGTGGTATCTTTGTTTCCTACCCAAGCTAATGTATACTCTAAATTAAAATGACAGGGACTATCATTTTGTGAACAAGAGAAAGGAAAGCAAAAGGACTCTTGTGGCTCTGTGGAATAATCAAACCAAATGCACAGCAGAGCAGTGGTTTACTTCTAAACATTAGAGGTCAAACTTGGCCACAGCTGGGAAGGTTCTGGAGAAAGAACTTTGAGCCAGGTTTATTTTCTATTATGTACCAAAGTTTACAAAACTGTATTTTAAATGAGACAATTGCATGTAGAGGGATTTGAATGGTGGTTGCTTTTCTGCTTGTCAAAGGGACTACCTGTAATTATGTTCAGCAGGTCTGTACAGATGGCTGTACAAATACTTAAAGTTATTCAAGGACACCTGAGATTATCCTTGGAGTTTTCTTCATTGTGAACAGTTTGTGCTTTATTGAAGTGATGTGGTGATGAAAGATGCCAGATGATTATGACTACATTTGCAAAGCTCTTAGCTCTCCAAATATTTTGAAAAGAAACCAACATGAGCTACTTGATAGGTACTTGGTTACTTGCTTTGTTTGTCAGAAGGTGAATATTCTCAGAATTGATGTAACTTGAGGTGTTTGCTTTTCCTGTATATGCCCCTGTAAAAGCTGTTTTCGTTCCACTGGTAATTCGCCTGCATATTCTGATTTTATTGATTTAGAATTGTCAATAGAAACAGATGCAGAACACTAATTTTAATGAGCAGCCAGCTTCCAGAGCTCCAGAACATCTGATTTAATGGTTTATCCAATTGCGTAACACCTTGTAAGGTTTTTGTTAAATGGAGCACTTTTGTTAAATTGAGAGTAATTGTCCTTATTGCTCTACAGGAACCCACTAAAAGTAGGATATTAGCACATATTTAGTTAGAGATTTCACAGATATTTAATTGGTAATAAAAGCATTTTCAGGCAGTCCAGGGCTTGATCTTTTAAAAACTTACTGTTTGGTTTCATAGTGTCTGCTGGAGATTTGTATATGAATCATGCTGCAAATTCAGGAAGTTCTTGAAGTATTTTTATCTCACAGTTTAAAAGTTTATCTTGTTTTTGGCCATTTTGTTATAGTTAATACTTCAGAATTTCCAGATTTAGAATTCAGAATTCCAGGGCCCCTTGTGAAGTTACATACTGAAGAATTAACTCCTTCAAATTTTAGAGTTTATATAAATGAATTTAAAGTGAATATGCATAAATCATAGAATCATAGAATAGTTAGGGTTGTAAAGGACCTTAAGATCATCTAGTTCCAACCCCCCTGCACCATTCAAAACCCATAGATGGGATAAGACCCACCAAAATCATTTGCTTGCTCTGTAGGCTGTCCCATTTTTAATAGTTCCTTTACACTGAGTATGTTAGAACATGTGCAACCACTTGTAAATTCTGCTTTTAGCATCACTTTCAAATATTTTTTTATAGAATTACTTTTACAAAATTTGCCTTAGTGAACTCTTCACAATGCAGATCATTCAGATTTCAGTCAAATGCTACAGATGGAGGTAATTTATTAAACTCCTTTCCAGTGTCACTTTTTATCTATAAAACCCTCAGAAGTTTTCTGGCTTCAGTAAGAAGGTGGCATTGAGAACAAAGACACTTGGTAAATTGATCTGTATTCATTATGTACTATTCCATACTAGTACTTAGGGATAAAATCCAGGTTTTTTAACAGATGCACATCTGAAATCTTCACTGGTAGACTGCAAATAAAAGTGAAGTGTATTTTTCATGGGTCCGCTCTTTCTTGGGCCAACTCACTTGGGTTTTGTTACCCACTTGGATAGTGGAAGTCACATTTCCAAGCTTTCTTTTGAATTGCTTGCAGAAATATACATGAAAACATTCAGAAGTTATTGTTGTGTTGTACTTCTCACCATTTTTCCTGACTTTCTTGCATTACAATTTCTCTGCAGTCTGTCTATGCCTGTTGAGAGTTATCTCAACGGTTCACATGTGCACCCTCCACAGGCTCTTTGCCCAAGTCCTCTGTGTGCAGCCCGATCATCTAACATAAATGTTGGGAACATTTTTGTACCTATCAGCTGTATCACAAATGAACATCGTTTCCCCAGAGCAAATGGAAATTTGAGGAATTATGCAACAATAAAAGAATTGCATGAAGCTGGATGAGCTTTAGATCTAAGTTTCATATTAGTCTTGAACTGTCTGCTAAACTTTGATTTGAGAATGAATACAGTTCCTGCCAAGTAAAATCCTTGCTCTATGGTTTATTTAAGAATATTATTTACTATATTCAAGTTTTGCTGTAGACATAAGACTGCATCTAAATTCATTTAGAAAGAAGACAAAAGATGATTAATATTTGAGATAATTAAAACTTATTTCTAAATAGATTTCTCTGGGAAATCTCTTTGGATATTTTTCTAATTACATTGGTACCAAAATACAGTAAATAAAAAATAAATCCCTCTTTTTTATTTTCAGAAATGACAGAAGTGTTCTTGATAGTCATATCAGTAATGATAACCTGATGAGATTTTGTTTATTTAATAACAAATTAGCTAGTGTGTGCAGGTTTAATGATGATAGCTTTTTAGTCTTCCAAGCAAATGTGAGGACAATTACTCTGCAACCAGATAGAGTGTATTTCAGCAGGTAATTTCCTCTTTAATTATAATGTTGAAGAAAAATTACTAACTCAGGGAATGCAGAGGGGGGAGTAGTATAATGACCCCTGTTATGCTATGATCTCTGAATTTTCTTATGTTTTCAAGGACTTGTATTCTTTTGTGTGTATAGACCCATGAAGTACTTTTAACTATTAACATGGTCTTTCATATATTACTTCACTAAACACCAAATACATCTGGCAGACCCACTTCTGAATTATTAAAGGTGCTGAGCACTTTTTAGCACTTTTTGTAGCCCTTCAGGCAGCACTGGAGCAGTCTACTGCCTAATAAACCCTTCCTGGGCTGGATTTCCTTCAAGGGCTCAAAGAGGCAATGGCCTCATCACTGCTGCAGTTAGAATCATCAAGAAGAGCAGCTGTGCAAATCTTCCCAGAAACTCTGTGAATATCCCAGTTGCATCCAGCCCTGTTCACTTCTGTTTATGTGCAAGGTGTTATGTGTTTTATGGGGGAGGAAGGCTGAGATGGCCTGTCTGCCTTGTTCTCTGTCTTACTCTTCAAATTACTTAGGTCTCGCTAGGCTTGTCTTAGGAAATATTAGACTTGTCCTTATAGCAGCTATGAAATTCTTACAAGCTACTTATAGTTTTAAATTTTAATAAATATTCTTTAATAGTCAGTCACTTTTCTCTCATTCAAGTATGGTTTCCTCATTGAATAGTCCTACTACACATCAGAAGTTAATGTGGCAAAATCTGACACCATGTTACACAGCTCTGTAGCATTCGGTTGCATGATGTAAAATGCCTGTACTAAACCCATTCCAGTAGAGCTTTTAGTTTAGATCATGCATTTTGACTGCATTTCAGTGCACTTATTTTGTATCAACAAAATGTTGATATGATACAGTGAGCTTAAACCACTTCTCTTGCTGTTTACAAAAGTAAATCTCCTGTTTCCTAGTAGTTAGTAGCTGACATGGTACATTGAATAGATTCTCAATAACAAAAAAGCTGCTTTATACCACATTATTAAATGCAGAAGAAAATTATTGATTAGCTATTAATGAAACTGTAGGCTCTAATATTTTGTTTGTTTAGATACAATGTCAAGGTTAAAACCTCATCTGAGGTCTATATTCAGAGGCATTAAGAAAGTGAAATCATGTTGATACAGCCCAAGTTTCTTAGTGCTTCTATGAATCTACTCCCACATTGTTTAAATTTTGTGAAATATCACAAATGTCTGCGCATCCAGGTAACACAGTCTTTTGTTTAGTGAAAAATAGTTATTCAGACACCAGTGTGCAAAAACACCCTCTTTCTTTTCTTTAAAGCCCTTCTTTGATGACCCTTTTTCTTACAGCTCTTTAATTTATAGTTTATTTTCATACTGGCTTCACTGCTTTAGTAAGCTGCTGTTATGTCACCTTTTAATCTTTGAAAACAGTGAATTACTATCAATTGTAGTGAAAGGACACTTGCTGAAAGTAACCTGTTAAAAATTAATGTCTCCCAGACATCCTCTGTAACCTGTCAATGGTACAGTTCATCTGGTAGGAAAAGAGTTTGGGTGATTGCCGCCAGAAGTGCCTGATGTCATTAAGAGAGACTTCAGGGCATTGTGACAACTGGTTAAGGGATCAGGAGCACAAGTGGTTTCTCTTCTATCCTTCCAGTTGTGGGGAATGATGAGAGAGGAAATAGGAAGAGCCAGCAAATCAATACCTGGCTCCAGGCCTGGTGTCATGGGCAGAATTTTGGGGGTCTTGGTCATGGGTCAGTTTGCACAACATGAGGCCTGCTGGCAACAGATGTGGTACACCTGTCCCAAAGGGGAAAAAGTATCTTTGCACAGGAGTTAGCAGGGCTCACTGAAAGAGCTTTAAATGATATTTGATTTGGGATAGAGATAAAATCAGGCTTGGTAGAAATAAGCCTGCTGGTAGCATACCAGTGTTTGAGGGTCAGTGTGCTAGCATTGTCCTTTGGTCTGCTATCTTGGTGGAGGTAGGGGGTGCTGATTCAGGCAGCAGCAAAGATGCCAGGGTTATTGAGGTGGTTGAAATAGCCTTTGACGCCATTTCTCACAACATTCTCTTGGAGAAACTGGCTGTTCATGGCTTTTTTGGGTGTACTCTTAAGTGAGTAAAAAACAGGCTGGATGGCTGAGTCCCGAGAGTGGTGGTGAATGGAATGAAATCCAGTTGGCAGCTGGTCAGTAGTGGTTTCCCTCAGGGCTCAGTATTGGGGCAGCTTCTGGTTAATATCTTTATCAATGAACTGGACAAGGAGATTGAGTGCACCGTCAGTAAATTTGCAGATGACACCAGGTTGGGTGGGAGTACTGATCTGCTTGAGAGTAGGAAGGATCTACAGAAGGACCTGGGCAGGCTGAGTCAAAAAACCAAAGACAACTGTATGAGGTTCAACAAGGCAAAGTGTCCTGCATCTGGATCACAGCCACCCCATGCAATGGTACAGGCTTGGGAAGAGCCACTGGAAAGCTGCTTGGTGGAAAAGGACCTAGAGATGTTGGTAAACAGCTGTCTGAATATGAGCGGTGTGCCCAGATAGCCAAGAAGCACTCCAGAACCCTGGCTCATGTCAGAAATAGTGTGGCCAGCAGTACTATGGAAGGATTGTCTCCCTGTGCTCAGCACTGGTGAGGCCACATGTTGAATATTGTGTTCAGTTTTGGTATGTAAAAAAGTCCATTTAAGCTTCATGGTGAGTTTGCCCAGGCAACTTAGTGCTGTCTTCATTTTATTTCCTCTAAATAGAAGTGTATGAATGTCACATAGACTGTCTTGTATGCAGAACGGTAGTCTGACATTTCAGAAAGTAAGATAGCATACATTTTTCCATCTTCAGCAGCAAGATACTGTGACTTTCAGGACAAGCTGGATAAGTGTTAAAGTTTTTAGAATATTTACAAGTTTCTTGAACTTCAAAGGAGTTTTATAATGTTAGCATTTTTGAAAGGTATATTAACCAATATTAAGCTGTGCCTATCTTCTGTTATATAAAAATTGCAGTAGTTATAAAACAGATTACTGCTTCTGCCTGTATTTAAGTAGATGCATCTTTCAGCTCTCTTCTTTCCAAACCTGCGGTCATTTTCTTACTGGACCTCTCAGATGTCACTGTAAGGTATTTTGGGTGGAAGCAGAAGGCATGCTCAGTAACAAATCCAGTTATAAGGAAGACAAACAGAAAGTTTTGTTTGTGATGATCTGATTACCAGTGTTGCTTTTTAATCGTTTACTAACTTCATGAGATGTGTAAAAGTACAAAAATATGTAAGTTGCTTTGTTCTTGCCTTACAGGGCACACCAGCAAGTCGAGTCCGATACAAAGTGGATGTTGTCCAGTTTCCTTACAGTGCTAGCATTTTTGACGTGGAGGAAAATTCAGGACGTGTAGTAACCCGAGTAAACCTAAATGAAGAGCCAAGTACAGTGTTTAAGGTATGAACTCGTATAGCTATTTATTGTTAGTAAATATTGCCTGTATTTGATGGATTTCCTTCTATCTTTGTGTTTCTCTATGTTTTATATTGCATAGAAAGATGTGAAATTTTGATTTTGTTTGTTTCTTTACTTTCTTAATTTCTTCCTTGCACATGTTCTGTGCTTTTTTAATTTCAGAAACATTTTCAATGGATGTGATTGCTACTGTTATGAGGATGGAAGAAACAGGGAGGCAACCTCATCTTTTGAAAGTTGCCTTGCTTATCTTTTTGTTTTCAACAGGGCTGTCATCATAGCAATTTTGTGAGAACTTCTGAAGAATAACAAGATATCTTGTAAACAAAGTTATTGTATAGTGGATAGTTTGGTACTTCCTGTTCACAAGTCTCCTGTCTTTAAGGAGATTTAAATTACTATAGTGTTGCTATTGTTCCTGAAGAGTCTCAAGTGTGATTAGTATGGACTATTTATGATTTTAATCAAAATCATTGTGACAGATATCCCCCTTTAAATCCATAACTGGAGGTGGTAGTTAATGAAAATTGAAGTGTGTAGGTGTCGTACTTTAACCCCAGATGACAACTAAGCACTACACAGCCACTTGCTCACTTTCCGCAGCAGAACTGCGGAGAGAATCAGAGGAGTGAAAATGAGAAAACTTGTGGGTTGAGATGAAGACAGTTTAATAGGGAAAGCAAAAGCTGTGCATGCAAAGCAAAACAAGGCATTCATTTACTCATTCCCATTAACAGGTATGTGCTCAGCCACCTCCAGGAAAGAAGGGCTCCATCATGTGCAACAGTTACTTGGGAAGAAAAGACACCATCCCTCTGAATGTGTGTGTGTGTCCTCGCCTTTCTCCTTCTCCCCCCAGCTTTATATGCTGAGCATGATGCCATTTGGCATGGAATATCCCTTTGATCAGTTGGGGTCAGCTGTCCCAGCTGTGTCCCCTCCCAGCTTCTTGTGCACTCCCAGCCTACTTGCTGGTGGGGTGAAATAAAATATAATAATAATAAAAATCACAACATTAATTATAATAATAATAGGGAACCCAAAAAGAAGAAGAAATAAAAATTCAGGAAGTACAAGTGATGTGCAATGCGGTTGCTCACTACCCACTGACTGATGCTCGGCCCATCCCCAAGCAGTGACTCATGGCTCCTGGCCAACTCCCCCCAGTTTATATACCAACCATGATGTTCTGTGGTATGGAATATCCCTTTAGATAGTTTGAGTCAGCTGTCCTGTCTGTGTGCCTCCACTCATGCAGCAGAGCATGAGAGGCTGGAAAGTCCTTGATCAGGGTAAGCATTACTTAGCAACAACTAAAACATAGGAGTGTTATCAGCATTATTCTCAGACTAAAGCCAAAACACAGCACTGTACCAGCTACGAGGAAGAAAATTGACTTTATCCCAGCAGATGCCAGAACAAGGATCTCTTTTCTTAAGAGGATTTTTTTGGGGGGGTGGTAATGTTAGTTTTTTTGTTTTGATATCAAACCTTGGTTTTAGGTATTAATGTCAACAACACTTTTTCTGTTTATTGGAAGATACAGGTTGTTTTTCAATCAAAAAAAAAATATAAATGTAGAACTGAATGATATACAATTAAAGAAGGTGAAATTGATTCTGGAGTTCTGAGTGAAGACATTCTGTGGTTAGATGTGAAGGGAATCCCCTGAAAAATGTACTTGAGGTTGGCGATGTGTTTTCGAGAGGTATTTTTACAAGACTTTTAATTTTTTATTTTAATTCCAGTTTACTGTGTATCTCTACATTTTCTAGTGGCTGTTTCAGCTTGTGGGTGGCTGTCACCTTTTTAGTTTATGTTTTGTTTTTATGCAATGTATGATTTGCTGTGAAAGAAAATCTCATCTGACTTTTTAGACTCTGAAAATATGAGAAGAGTTGCCAGTCAATATGAAAAGTATTCATGCCTATAGGAAGAGAGTGATTTTCTGTATTGTTTACAGCTAACGGTCATTGCATATGATGATGGGGATCCTGTGAAGTTCAACACCACAACTGTAGAAATTGCTGTACTGCAGCCTTCAGTAATTCCACGGTTTACACAGGATGAATACAGGTGAAGCATTTATTCATTCACATTACAACTGTTTTGAGTTTTTTTTTTAAGTTGAAATAAGTTCCTGTTTGAATGCTATTCTAAGATATATGGGGTACAAAAATACTGTATTGTCAGCGTGGAAGTGCTTCCACTGCATATACCTGAACTTTCGTACCTTCTGCTGTTCATTTTGGCTCATGGAAAACAACAAGACACAAAAATAAGGTTTGAACAAAATTACCAAAACCCTTATGTACTTAGAACTGATAACATATTTACTGATATGAACTCTTCTTCAGGAAATAAATTGGGGGCTGCTCTGAGGAGAAAGCAGTCAGCGCTCAGATCCAGCAGAAGCATGACTGTGTGAAATTACCTGCAAAACTTCTTTGCAGCACTCCTGTTAGACAAAGTGAGGGTGGCAAAATACTTTAAAATTCTTCTTTCTCTTCACCACAAGTTATTTTGCAGCCAGCCATTCCCTAATCATATTAGATCGTGGTGCAATTTTACTGTCTTAACAGGTTGTCTCCAACTGAAAAGATCTGGACTGTAGGTAACAATGACACTTAGGAAAGGTTTGTTTGAAATTATCATCTCGGAAGCTGTTGAATATGTCAGTCATATTTGAGTGTGTTTTGATTCTGTAAACCATTTATGTGGAATATGAGGTAATTCAGACTCTTTGACATTAGAAGGGAAGATGATAGTTATTACTACAGCATCATTATTTGATAAAGTTTACCCTCTGGCAATTTAATAAAATCAATCCCATTTTCTTAAAATTAAGGTAAAAGAAATGGTGCAAAAGATGAATATTTTGTTAAATTTTATTACAGAGAGTGTGTTCGTAGATAGTTTCACGTCTATATAATAGTAGGAAGTGATATGATCAATGCAACCAGCCTCCTGATATCAAGAAGTTACAGCCTTGCTGCAATATGTGCTCTTGATTCCAATGTAGCAACATTATCAGTATCAGAATATAGTGGGGTTTTCAAAATAGTATATTTTCAAAGCAAAGTACTGCAGAAAATTAGAAAACAGAAATTGAATATAATATTATTGGCTTCAGCAGACCTTCATGAGAGAGGACTTGCTCAGCTGTCTTAAGGAATTCAGACATAAAATTAATTATATTCATGTTATTTTTCCTCATGACTAGAATAGTAACATTTTGAAGCAATATCTTAAACAAAATTAAAAATAGCAAAATACTATTAGTCCTCTACTAATGTCGTTATAAATCTTGAAACAAATATGAAATCTGAAGGAATAGTGCAAAATTATAAACTTTGCACTTAATGATAGTGCAAATTATAATATTTTGAGGAAGGATTTTTCTTGAGAGGGATAATTTCTGCTGGTCCCTTTATTTTATTACTTATCTTCAAATGTATGAAGTGTAGTTTAAGTAATGTATCAAAAGCTAGTCCTTTGAAAATGTTTCCATTGGTTACTATAATTTCAGCTATCATGTCAGTGCATGCAATTTCTGAATAATATTTAAAGCCTTTCTGTAATAGTCTTAACTTCTGTGCTACTGTTTGCAAGGCAGAAGTGAATAGGTCCAATAAGCATAGCTGTGAGGAAAAAAAATAAAATCTGTAGCTACATTTAACAAAGGACATGAAAATATGGTACTATGAGACCTTTCCATGATACTCCACATTTTGGGTAAATTACAAAAGCTAATTTATCTAGCCTCAGGAGCCAGACTGGGGATTGGAACCGCTAAAGAAGACTCTTCACTGCTAGAGGCATGTTTAGTAATGCACTCTGTAGCCTTTTTCTTTTATAACTATTCCAAATGGCCTTCACCTTTAAGGAGCTTGTCTTTGAATCTTATCTGGTGACAAATGTGATCCCCAGCAGTGTGTTTTGGAAAAGGCTACAATGCAGCCACAGTTCTAGACTGCTCAGGCCAAATCCAGCTCAAGCCCAGCCTCAGAAGTACTTGGTGCACTTTGTGATCCACCTTTCCAATGTAAAAGAGGTATCTTGCAGTTATGTCAACCAACACAACGTGTTTGTTTGCAGGACTGTAAGAAGCAACTTGCAGGTTCAGGAGCACAGGCAAAGTTTGCATTGCCTCCTGAACAATGAACTGAGCTCACACTTCCTGAGGCCACCTTGAGCTTCAGTTTTATCCTACGGTAGGGTAAAACTTTTATCTCACTACAGTGAAGAAAGTTTGCAGAAATAACTGGCTCATATCCCATAATACACTTATATGACTACTGAATAACCCATGTTATCTTCTCCTCCATGCAAATTCATCAGGATTAGCTGAAAAGCCTCGTTTCTCTTTCCAAAGAAATAGTGCTATTCCATTCTTGGTAAATTACTTGATGCACACCATTGTAAAAAACCTCTTTAAATCTTTTGGAGACAGCAAAGGCATTTACTCATTTTCTTCAGTGTCAGAAATTAAATGAAGAAAACCTCATAACTTTCTGGTTCAGTTCTGAAGCTCCCTCAAAAATTTTGGAGTAGGACTAGTTTTGATTCCTAAGGTTTTCAGGGATTGTCACACTTTGCAAACTGCACTTCGTGTTTGGTTTCTTGACAGTGATGCAGCCCGAAGCTGGCAGGTTTCATATAACTTTGTTTTTCATTTGACATGGTATATCTTTAGAGTAAATGTCAGTAGAGAGTAATAGTGCTGCTTGCCAAATGATGAACCACTGGGTGTGGATAGAAGAATTTTTGAAGGACTGGGAATTAGTGGCTTTAGAGTGGATTAGTACTGATCTTTGCTTGAATAATTATCATAATCTGGATGATTCCAGCACCATTTTATAGCTGTTTTACAAACTTCATTTCTGTGTATTCAGAGAAAGGTCACAGTTAAACAGTTTTACAGAATAAAGCTGCCTGTGCAGTTGCAGCATGTATTCCAAATCAGAAATAAATAAATATAAAAAAAAAAAAGAGAGAGGGGACCAGATGGCATGGTCAAAAAGGCATAGCCTTGTTAGGCAGATAGGAAGATAAAAGTATAACTCTGCCTTGAACTGTTGGTCTGGCAGGTCTCTGATGTCAGCAGTACACCAGTGCATTTGGGTCTCTGCTTGGAGTCCTGTTCATGCTAAGAGGTGCTTTGATTTATTATTTGTGTCTTTAAGTGACTTCCACACAAAGCAAGTAGCCAAGCACTGGAAATTTTGATTTTAGTCACTACCTCTCCTTCTGCATTATTCCATAATTTGGGGTAAATTAATTAGTCTTTTTTTCCCGTTACTATCCTTGTTTGGATTGTAAATTATACTGGAGACTTCTAAATGCTGCTGCTCTATACATGTAAAACAGCAAAGGGAACCTAAGAGCTTTGAGAACCATAAAATACAATATGGAGCAGTTGCTTTATGACAAGTGATAAAATATAGTTCCTTCCTAACGACTAAGATAGATGACGCTAAAGTAACCCTTTCTGGTGGGAACTAGCAAGTCAATGCCAAGCATCCCATCACCCTGGGTGGAGCATGCTTTAGCGCACTTCTCCCTGTACACTCAAATCCTGTTAGAAGCAGAGCAGCATCAGCCAAGCAGGTCTGTTTGATCTGGTCAAGCAGCTTGTGAAGATGCCACCTCAGGGGCAGAAGCAGTAGCATAGTTAATAAGGGCCATATGATGCATTCCTAGCGCTCATTGCACATGGCCATCTTCTGGGGACATCAATACACGCTGCAAAGCCCACAGATATCTCTCTCTAGTGCATCCTTTGATGTGAGCCTGACTGCCTTCACTGGACTTCGGCTGGTACTGCAGACTATCCCAGTGCTCCTAGCCTACATCTTTATTCTGAAGCCACAGAGTTTAACTGCATTCGCAATGCAGATCCTTTCTACTTGGATCCTTGTTTGTCCTTGTCATGGATATTAAATATGACTTTCAGAGAGATGACAGAAGCAGTAACCACTAAATAAAGTGTTTTCCAAACCAAGCATTATTTGCTTGTTCCACAAAAATGCAAAGTGTGAAGAGGCAAAAATCAAAAAGAATCAAAGGTCTGTAATATGCAGACATTTAATTGTAGATGGCTAGTCCACCTCTGAGCCCACTCGACCTTTTGCTGCCCAGGAAGAACACTGCTGCTGCTGCTGCTCTTCTCACTGCATCTCCCTGCAGAATGGTTGGCGGTCAGATTTTGCTGGTTCTCCAAAATACTGACAGCAAAGGGAGGCACAATGCTGAATCTGATGCATGGGGTGGTTCTCAGCAGTGTATGGACAAGACCTGAGCTGCTACTTCCACTGCTTCTCTCCAGCGAAAGTGACAGGCTGGAGAGCAAGAGCCCGAGGTTGCTGGGTACAGCAAGGTTGTGAAGCAAGTGGTGCCAGCAAATGGCATGTGAGACTACTGCGTTGCTGCCCAAATCAGGCTGTGCCCATTTGCACAGTTTAGTGAGGTTTTTAATGCTGATTTTAATCTCATTCTACTTAGTGCTGGTGAAACAGCCATGTCTTTGGCTTCCTTGGAGTGAAGAAGAGCCCAAGAAAATTGGATAATATTCAAGGATCACCTCCTTCAAGCTCAGGAGCGATGCCTCCTGACAAAGAAGTCAGGCAGAAGTGCCAGGAGGCCTTCGTGAATGACCAAGGAGCTCCTAGGCAAATTCCAGCATAAAAAGGAGACCTGCAGAGGGTGGAAACAACATAGCCTGAGAGGAATATAGAGAAATAGTCAGAGCAGTCAAAGATCAGGTTAGGAAAGCTAAAGCCCTGACAAAACTCAGTCTGGCCTTAGACATTAAGGGCAGCAAGAAAATCTGCTATAGGTACCCTGGGGTTAAAAGGAAGACAAGGGAAAATATAGGCCCTCTCCAGAAAGAAGCGGGAGACCTGGTCACCCAGGACATGAAGGCGGCTGAGGTACTCAACAACTTTTTTGCCTCAGTCTTTACTAGCAAGAGCTCTAGCTACACTCTCTAAGTCACAGAAGGCAAAGGCAGGGACTGGGGGAATAAAATGCTGCCTGCTGTAGGAGGAGATCAGGTTCAAGGTTATCCAAGGAATCTGAAAGTGCACGAGTCCATGGGACTGATCAGATATATCTGCCGGTCCTGGGGCAGCTGGCAGGTGTACTTGCCAAGCCATTATCCATCATATGTGAGAAGTCTTGGCAGTCTGGTGAAGTTCCTGCTGACTGGAAATTGGGAAATATAACCCCTGTTTTTACAAATGGTAAAAAGTAAGACCCAGGGAAGTACAGGCAAGTCAGTTTCACCTTGGTGCTCGAAGCAAGATCACGGAGCAGATCTTCCTGGAAACTGTGCTAAGCCACTGAACAGTAAGGGAGTGATTGGTGACAGGCCAGCATGGCTTTGCTTATGGCAAATTGTGCCTGCCAGGTCTGGTGTCCTTCTACGATGGGGCCACAGCATTGGCAGGTAAGGAAGAGCAATTCACATCATCTACCTGGACTTGTACAAGGCATTTGACACTATCCTGCATGGTACCTTTGCCTCTTAATTGGAGAGGCATGGATGTGATGGATGAGCCTCTCAGTGGATAAAGAATTGGCTGGATGATCACACTCAGAGAGTTGTGGTGAATGGCTCAATGTCCAAGCGGAGACTGGTGACAAGTGATGTTCCTCTGGGTTCAGTATTGAGTCTGGCACTGTTTAACACCTTTGTCGGTGACATAATGAGATCAAGTGCACCCTCAGCAAGTTTGCTTGATGACACCAAACTGTGTGGTGCGGTTGACATACTGGAGGGAAGGGATGCTTTGACAGGCTCCAGAGGTGGGCCCATGCAAGTCTCATGAACTTTAACAAGGCCAAGTGCAAGGTCCTGCACTTAGGTCAAGGCAGTCCCAAGCACAACCACAGGATGGGCAGAAACTGGATTGAGAGCAGCCCTGAGAAGAAGGACTTGGGGGTGTTGGTTGACGAGAAGCTCAACATGAGCTGGCAGTGTGTGTGCTTGCAGCCCAGAAAGCCAACCATATTCTGGGCTGCACCACGAGCAGTGTGGCCAGCAGGTTGAGGGAGGTGATTCTCTCCCTCTTCTCCACTCCTGTGATACCCCACCTGCAGTGCTGCATACAGCTCTGGGGCCCCCAACACAAGACTGATGTGGATCTGCTTGAGCGAGTCCAGAGGAGGGCCACAAAGATGATCAGAAGGCTGGGGCGCTTCTCCTACAAGCCAGGCTGAGAGAGTGAGCTTGTTCAGCCAGGAGAAGAGAAGGCTCTGGGGAGACCTTACAGCAAAGGGGTACCTTTGAGGACCTACAGGAAATATGGAGAGTGACTTTTTACAAGGGCATGTAGTGATAGTAAAAAGGGGAATGGTTTTAAATTAAAACAGAGTAGATTTAGAATAGACATTGGGAATAAATTCTTTAGTATGAAGGTGGTGAGGCAGTGGAACAGAGAAGCTGTGGCTGCCGCATCCCTCGAAGTGTTTAAGGCCAGGTTTGAAGGGGCTTTGAGCAACCTGGCCTAGTGGAAGGTGTTCCTGCTATGGCAGGGGGGTTAGAACTAGATGACCTTTAAGACCCCTTCCAACTCTAACCATTCTAGAATCCTTGCCCACTTGCTTGGGAAAATCAAATCAGCTGCTTTTAGTCCTCTTTTCCCAGCCTATTATTTTGTTGTCCTGATGGCTCCACCCAGATCACCTTTTGTCTGAGCAAGTAATCGATCCCAAAGTTTCCATTTCTCCCAAACAAGTAATGGCAGCACTTTCAGTTTTTCATTAACAGATCCTAATTAGTGGTGCTACAAAACAATAAACACCAGATATGAAGTGAACCCCAGATGAATATAAGGACTTTTTTTTCTTTGCAAGCCTGTTCTCTTTATAAATATGTCCTCATTTTAAAAAGTAAAAGTTCAAAGGGACTTGGGATCTTTTTCTTGTTTTGTTTATTAGTAAATATTACATCCTCTGCAACTAGAAGGTCATTGCTAATAGCAGTGTACTGCTGCAGCAAGAAATGTTAACCAAAAGCACTGTCATTGGTTCCTAATTATTGCCTGTGGGCACATTAAACAGGTGTTCAGCCATTTCATAGCAGAAAAAGGAAAATACTGGAAACTTTTAGCTTCTGTTGGTATTGCATTATATGTCCCCAACCGGTTAAAAAAATGTGTCCACCTGTAATCTGAAGTTTGGTTCCAGTTTATGAGGAAATACATGGAGTTAAGAATTTGAGGCTATTGGTGTAAATGTAGTGTGGCATTTTAGTTCTCTGAGCAGCAGCACTGCTGTGAAAATGTGTTTTGGTTAAAAAAGGAGATTTTGCGACATGTGGATTTCCTGCAGTAGAATACTCAATATAATATTTTCCACTTAATTAAGTCTTTCAATGCTACACACAGAGACCATCCAAGCAAATGGCTATGTATCACAGGATTTCGCAAAACAAATTATGAAGGGATATCAGAAGGTAGTTGGAAGTGTTATTCAAAGAGCCTTTTCCCAGTTCTCTGGTTTACTGCTGTTAAAAAGTTATTTATAGTCAAATAGTTATTCTCATTGTGAAATAGGAAATGGGGAATCCTGCACAGTGACATTGAAGGTATAGGTAGCATTTCATGTTTGAAATCTCTCTCATTTGGTGCCTCCTTAGAAAAGGTGCCAGAACACCACTCACAATGTCATGAATGTCTGAGGTCTTACAGAAGGAACTGTGCTTTTCTTATCATGAGTATCCTACTCCTTTGGTCAGCTTTCTTTACAATGCATGAGAGATAAAGACAAGTATTAAAAGAAATTAGTTATTCCAGGGTGAGGAACAGAATCATCGATACAAGTTTTTAAAAAGTAAGGAGTCACAAGTTCTGGTCATAAATGAGGTCGGCAGCTGAGAATATCCTTTGTTCAAATAAAGAGCAGAACAGGATTAAAAAACCCAAACCATATATATCAGGGATGTGGTGGAGAAGGGAATATTTTTGGGGTTGTTGGCAACAGTGAGATTTCCAGAGCTATTCTCTTACTGATTTACTTTTTTCTCTGACATGTTGCTTTGAGAAGTAATTTGGGAATTCATACCTTGCTTCCTATAAGTAAGATGGCGTTATTCAGGGAATCAAGATGTTTCCTAAATGAAACCATGTGCTGAAGTGGCATTATATAAACTTCTGCTAAGATAATTTAACCATGCCAAGTGCAAGGTCCTACACCTGGGTCAGAGCAATCCCAGGCACTGCTACAGGTTGGGCAGAGAAGAGATTCAGAGCAGCCCTGAGGAGAAGGACTTGGGGGTGTTGGTCGATGAGGAAGTGAACATGAGCTGGCAGCGTGGGCTTACGGCCCAGAAAGCCAACTGTATCCTGGGCTGCATCAAAAGGAGTGTGACCAGCAGGTCGAGGGAGGTGATCCTGCCCCTCTACTCTGCTCTCGTGAGACCTCACTTGTATTGTGTGCAGTTCTGGTGTCCTCAACATAAGAAGGGCATGGAGCTGTTGGAACAAGTCCAGAGGAGGGCCACGAGGATGATCAGGGGACTGGAGTACCTCCTGTGTGAAGACAGGCTGAGAAAGTTGGGGCTGTTCAGCCTGGAGAAGAGAACGCTGCATAGAGACCTCCTAGCAGCCTTCCAGTATCTGAAGGGGGCCTATAGGGATGCTGGGGAGGGACTCTTCATTAGGGACTGTAGTGATAGGACAAGGGGTAACAGGTTCAAACTTAAACAGGGGAAGTTTAGATTGGATATGAGGAAGAAATTCTTTACTGTAAGGGCAGTGAGGCACTGGAATGGGTTGCCCAGGGAAGTTGTGAATGCTCCATTGCTGGCGGTGTTCAAGGCCAGGTTGGACAGAGCCTTGGGTGGCATGGTTTAGTGTGAGGTGTCCCCGCCCATGGCAGGGGGTTGGAACTAGATGATCTTAAGGTCCTTTCCAACCCTAACTATTCTATGATTCTATGTAGTTGGTTTTTCATGAGGCTGCTCATGAGCTGTATTTCTTTAAGCCTCTATTTAGTTAAGGTCTCATTTTTTCCTTCGTATTACAGTTCACTGTCATTTTAAGTAGTGCTCAGTTAGGGGGTCTTTCCACCCTTGTAACAGGAGTGCTTGGGGTTTTAGTTTTGTCTCTCAAAAGTATTTTGTTTGATGATGGAAGAAACAGAGCATCTATTTGTGTGATCCTTTTCCCAAGATATCCAAGTCTTACCACTGCTTC
Organism: Ara ararauna; assembly: GCA_028858755.1. Taxonomy (NCBI): domain Eukaryota; kingdom Metazoa; phylum Chordata; class Aves; order Psittaciformes; family Psittacidae; genus Ara; species Ara ararauna. The sequence continues at coordinate 46,876,520 of CM054381.1, forward strand.
ACTCACCTTTCCCATAACAGAATTTACATTTACATTTTATTAATTAAAATCCTGAAAACAAGTGAAATACCACTGGTGACATTTCTAATGAAGCATTTTTGAGGTGAGTGGGAAGTAGCCAATGTTTTCCTCAAACTGAAGCTAGAGGAGTGATGCATAGGTTCCAACATGCATTTCTAACTTGCCTCAGATATCAATGGAAGCTTGGCTTTAGCAAAATATGTATGACTTTGCCTTTGGAATTGATATTTTATGATGGTGTTCTAGTACTTGGTTTGTAATAAATATAAGAAAGCACACTTTGCATCAGGTTATAAAAATTAGGAAATTATTTCTACAGCAGATACTGAATGGTGGTTTGCCCCTGCAAAATTAGCGAGCTAGTTAGCAGATGATGACAATATACTAGAAGGATCATTCTTTTTTCCCTGTTTTTCCTTGTTTTGATAGTGCCGTGTTGCATTTTATTAAAAACTTCTGCTGCTTTTTATGAAATGAAAAGGAATCTCTCAAGTATTTTTTTTTCCAATGAAATATTATGGTGAAATTAAGCTAGCTGCATATTACCTGGTTATACCAGACAAAGTAAGCAAAGGGTCCAGATTCATGTAGGGAATCTGCTTTAGCTGTGCCTAGTGAGGATGAGGGTCAGAGCTTTCAACACCATGTGTCATTTTAATGAAATGTAGAACTAAGTCACTGTGGGAATGTGAATATTGAATAGAAATAATACACATGTGTAGTACTAAACCGTGTTGGCTTTCAGCAGTGTGTTATGAGAGAACAAAGCCACAGCATTATTCTTGGTTTTAGAACTGATCCTATTGGTATCGGTCTGTCTGACCAATTCAAGTATGTTAGTGTGTCCTACATTGTGCTTGATGGGATTTTTTTTTTTTTTTGCTTCTGTAGTAATCTTGACAGAAATTTTCATGTCTTCATGTCCTTAGCTTTAATTTAAGAAGACTGGTGGGATAACACAAACGTATTATGCCTCATGACAAAGAGTTCACAGGAATGAAATTTGACATTTGGTTTAAAAGACAATAGGTTATGACAAGGCTTCACTATAACTGTGTCCAGATTCCCTTGTCATCTGTTTTAGAGATAAATACCATGAAAAGGTCAGAATGTCTTGGACCAATCTGAGAACTAAGATGGCAAGTAAGGGTATTAAGGGCAGTAAGGAATACATGACCCTTTTCAGGACATTTTGAAGATAAACTGCTTGAAAAATACATCTAATTAAGAAGAAAATACTCTTTTCCAGAGGGGGAAAAAAAAAATCACCGTCTGATAAACTGTTCAGATTGTTACAGTTGCACTATTAACCTCCTAGCAATGGGGGTTTATTGTTCTAATATGTGTCTAGGTCCTTCTTTTTTTGAGCATGGACAGGAAGCCAAAATAGTCTAAATGCGTTGGTGAAAGGATTAAAAGAATTGCCATCATGATGTTTACATCTTGCTTTCTTGTTTCTTTACTATTTGTTTTGCTGCACCAGTTAGAAACTCTTTATTTTTTTCAAAATTTTAAAAACTCAGCTGCATATCCAGACCAACTTAAGTATTTCTGTTTGTAGAGATTTTACTAGCTATTTTAGTTTCCATATAACTTCATTGTTAGCTTGCCTCACTTTAGACAGTCTAGTCCTCTGTCTACGCTTGATTTTTCTCCATAAAAATACATGAATTTAGTTGGGTTTAATGGCTTTTGTAGCTTCTTTTAATGCAAAGCATCAGACAGAAAAGAACCCAAGTGAAATCACTTCCCATGAGGCGTCAGTTGAAAAGTGTCTGTGCAGGAATGGGTAGGCTGCTCAGAAACATGTTTCAGATAGAAGAGCATGGAATAGTTTCAGGTAAAATGCCTTTGAGACTTGAAAGGCCAAAATACTTTAAGAAGCTGTAATGTGAGAGTAGGTAGGGAGATGATTTTACCAGGAGAGGTCCAGATGGCATTTTAATCAAGTTGAGCTAAGAATCTTAGCAATGTAATTAAACAAGCAAGCAGATAAAATGAGTTTAATTCTAAGGTATGGTTATGGACCTCCATGAATGGAAATATAATCCACAATATACAGTCATCTGAAGTCTCTAATGCAAAGTACCTACACATTACACTATTAAACTTCAGTACTAAACCAATTTATTATTGGCTTTGCTGGTTTAAAATTTAATTTTTTATTAAATCTCACGTTCATGCTTTTGGAGATAGAAAAGTTTCATGGTGAATTTAAAGCATATTGGATATCAGACAAATTGAAAAACTGACAAGAGTCTGATGTGCTTAGGAAAGAGAAAAAAGAAACAGAAAAAGAAAAAATTTAAACTTTAGATGTTAATAGTTATGCTCTGCAATGTATATGACACGTTCTGTGTGCATTTCCTCCTCTGATAAAGGTACACATAATTGAGACATAGCAAATTAAAAATTATTATAATTTTTTAATTTGTATCTCTTTTCAGTGTTTTTTGTGTATAAATAATGACTTTATTTTCATCTTATTGTTCTTCTAGCTCAGGGTTGCTTTTTTTCTTTCCTAAGGGGCAAGCACATTTTGTGGCATGGTTTCCTACTGAAGCAGAGTAAGCAATGCAGTAGAGACCTCAAAGAAATGCAGACAAATCTTAAATTTGTGCAGGGATAACAAAATCAGAAGAGTGAGACAGAAGACTTACTGTTGAACATCTATTTTGTTAATTTTAAATTCTTTCATTCTTCCCAAATCTGAGGCCATCAGATACCAATCTCATCTCAGCATGGCACAAAGCCCTTTTTTAAGCTTCGCTTCTTTCGTGCCCTCTTTTCTCACCACAGGTTGTCAGGAAGGGCTTGAGCAGTTTCAATGGGTCCAGGGATCCTACAGGGGTTTTGTTGCACTGCAGTGATGGGGGCCTCTCCTGGAATCCATCCTATCTTGCATGCTGACAAGACATCATTTATCATTTCTTTGAAAACTTTAAAGTGAAGATTGAACAACTGAAATTGCACATTGCTGGAATGGTTACAGAAAAATAGCATGTGAATAAACTAAATATTGGTCCAAAATATATTTATTTTGTGATAGTCAATAAAATGGTTGTGCAAAGGAAAATGTTCAGGAAGAAAGATTAAGATTATGGGTAGACTGATTTGCAGCAGAGGTGGCCATGTGGGATGTGTAATGTGGCAATGTGGTAGTGTGTGTTAGTTGCTGTTTATATCCCATTTCACCCTCAGATTTATGGGATGCAAGTGGATTATCATGTTAATGCACAGGACCTCCTTACCTTCAGTGACTCTATGTATGTGGATAGCCATGCATGTAAGTATTGGGGAGGAATATTAGAAATCGCATATTTGAGAAAGTGTTTTGTTCAGAAGAGCAGAAGTAACAGTTTCAATTAAAATATTTTGGATTAATCAGGACTGGACTGTAAGGCAGTGGTGTGCCAGTCCCACGCAGGCGACAGTGACAGAAATGTACTGTTAGGTACGGTCAGAGCCTGTGACTGGCAGGGTAATGGCTATATTGGCAGTTGCACTCAGAGGCTCGATAAGGTATTGCAAACATTATCAGACAAAAATACCTTCAGACGCTCTGAATCTTAATCATGTGTTGAAGTCACAGCAGTACCCTTCCCTTTCACTATGCTGTCAGTTTTCTAAGTCTTCTCTGGGTGGTTTGGACTGGATTGCACTGCTTTGCTAGTTTCACATTTTCTTACAAAAATAACCAATCTTTATCATCCAATAATGCAAAATTATTGTATAAAAATGCCCTTGCCTGTCCCCTAAAACAGCTTCATAAAAATGCCCTTGCCTGTCCCCTAAAACAGCTTCATATAGTAGGTCTACCAATTACAGAAAAACAAAACACAAACAAACAAAAAAAAACCCACCAACCCCCTCCCCCCCCCCCCCCCGCTGTTGTACATCTCAGTCCTTCGAAAATTGGAAAATAATGAACTTACCCCAAAGAAAGCTTGTTACAGCTTATAGTACAGGATAAAGAACAGTATTATTGTCAGCTGAATATCCTTGTCTTTTGATGGTTCACTTCTCTACATTTCAGCAAAATGTTCTTAAGAGACCGGCTGTATGTTTTAATTCAGCTGGTGCACTGCTCTCATTGAACCTGATCACCTTAGTTAAATCAGGGAAATGAAATCAATACAATCACTGTGGCAGTTTTTTATCCACTCCCTCTTTAGCCTCTCGTAACAAACGCAAAAGCTGCTTGCTAATTGATATGGATTTATCAATTCATTGAATTCAGATATGAGAGAGGGGAAGTTTCAAAGCCATTTCCATTAAAAGAATATACTGAAAGTGTGCTTTAGATGAAATGTGAGGTTTGTGTATACACAGTTACAAGGTTTTTTTTTTCAAATTATATGTCTTTAGAAGAAAAAAAAACCCCATACTATATAATGCAATATAAGAGGATCTTTATTTTCCTCTCTGACCTCATCAAAGAGTTACAGCTTGAAATGCTTTCAGATTTCACAGACTTTTTTCCCTGTTTCTAAGATTAACTTTTGCATTTGTAAACTGCACATTAATAAGTATTTTATAACACTAGTTTTGCAACTTAAATCAGGTAGCAATAATGAATTTTACTTCTACTGTAGATAGGACACTTGAGGCAGAAGGATGTGAGCCAGAGTAATCTTCTCTGCTCAGGTGTGTTTGAGTAAAAAGTGAATTTACCATCATCTTTTTCTTTGAAAAAATTGGGAGGTCAGTGTTTCAGTACAGTCACTATTACATGATCCATTGTGGCTCAGCCTGGAGCAGTATTTTCTCCCCATTATTTGCACAGTGGAAGGCCTAAGGATGCTCAGAACAATTGATACCTCACCATGCTAAGTGAGATACAACATTTAAGACAGACTTGCCCTCCACAGGAACCAAAAAAAAAAAAAAAAAAAAAAAAAAAAAGTAAACAAAGCAGTGGAAGATGTTACAAGAAGGGAAGGAAGAATAAAGCTTAGTGCTATGGGCCATGGATACGGTTTGCCTTTGGCATCTTTTTTACAGGTGGCATAACCTGGAGCATGAGCGGTCAAGCCAGCAATACAGTGCCATAATTGGATTAAGCTGAGAGCAAGAACCTGCGAAGAGCAAGAGAAATATGACCCGTAGGGTAAAGTTAAGGGAGTAGTCAGAGAATCTAAGATCGGGGTGAAGGCAGTCTGAATAGGAACTCAAGGGAAGAGGTGGAAGTATAGGTAAGCTTCTGACCAGTGTTCTGTAGCAGCTACTACAGAGAGCCACAAAGCCACATTACCTCCAGGGCAAGACGTGGCGTAACAGGCACCATCGTGCAAACTACTCAGATGTCTTTTTCTTTTCTTTCTCTTTTTTTTTTTTTTTTTAAACAATAATGAATAATTCACCAGATGAATTTTTTAACTTAATTCCATATATTCATATTCATCCATATCCATATATGTAGATAAGTGTTATTATCTATAACTTTTTCTAGGATGTTCAAATTAATATTCATCCTAAAGAAAATGGAAGACAGGTCAAGGGCAGACTGTTGGTCTCTTGGTGTGTGACGGTAAAGGTTTGGGTTCAACAGTTAGGATTGTAATCCAGGGTTCCAGCTTTCTGCCCTTAGAATGGGAAAATGGGGTATGGGGTGGAGTATTTGAAAAGTACCTGGAAGAAAAAAACCAAAAGTCATAAAATATTCTCTGAAATGAAAGCAGATATAGATTCTGTCCAGAATTTTGAAGACCAGTGCAAAACTGAAATACTCCTTAAAGTCTACCCCTACTTAAGGGCCTGTCTGAACATATCCTCAGCTGTCTTATTGCATTATATATGTAATTAGTGTAATTTTTTAAAATGAAAAGTATCCATATGATGTTAGTTTCAATAAAGATGCATCTGGATTTACAGATGAGTGCAAAACTTTCCTTTTGAATTTATTTGTTCACTAGCATGGATAGTTTAAAGCATGAATTCAGCCTTTAGTTGCTGTGATGAAAATCTGAACATTTTACTTGAGATTAGGTCAAGAGTCTCACTTCTTGTTGTTTTTTTCTTTTTCTTTTTTTTTTTTTTTTTTTAAGTAAATTAGCACAGACTCTGTTCATTCTGGAGTAGTTACAGTTTCCTTGAGGAAACAGCATCTCAAAATGTTACTCATCACATTTTCCAAGGAGGTAGCGCTCGAATAAAAGAGAAAGAGTGAAGTAATTCTTTGCTGTGTTTCAGGAGGAAATTCATTATTTATACATGATGAAACTGTGCTGAATATGAGATGCTCAGTTTTCAGTGTTTGTAAGGTACAAAGGACATGAGATACCAATGTGTTAATAGTGTGATTTTTTCTTTTTCATTACACAAATAGGTGCTCAGTGAATTAGAAACAATTTAGTGAATGCTTAAAAGATGTGCATGTCTACTTGGGTTGCAGCTGATTTCCTGGAAAGCATCTTGGCTTTTGGTACTGAAATTGATTGCCAAGAGAATTTTTGGATCTTTCTGAAGAGTAGAAATTCCTATGGAGGTGGCTTTAAAGTGTTTACTGTTTAAATGATAAAGGCTTATCTGTGAACAAATTTTCTTGCATGCATTTCTGATAGATTACTGAGGCTTTTTAGTAGTAAGGGTATTATAAAAGAGCTATTATATTCCACATTTTATTTGCAATTTATCAGTCTATGGTGGTTCTTATGTTTCTGTTGTTTTCAACAAAATATTCCTTGCTTTTCCATTTCTTGTGTCAAAGAACCGTTAATATCTTTATATTGTCACTTCTTGTCAGTTGGACTTCTTGCTGGTTTTTGAATTTGCAGAGGTGAAGGCTAAATGTTTGCCTTTTTAATATGTTTTTTTGTAATAACAGATCCTCTCATTTTGGCAGCCTAATAGGTGGATGAAACTGCTAACCTGAGGAATAAATTTCAGCAATCTGCTGTTCAGGCAACTGGAAAATAACACAAATAATTTTGTTCTATTCTGCAGACCCCTGCCAGTGAGTGAAAGTGCACCAAAAGGAACTGTGGTCACCGTTGTTACAGCGGCTGCCTTGAACCAGACAATTGTATATTCAATTGTTTCAGGAAATGAAGAGGGTAAGTGCTAATCTTACTGATTATGATGAGCCTAGTGAGTGCATCGGAAGTCTTCAAGAAACAGTGATCAGGAATAAAGCTGCTGAGGTGAAATTCCACCTCATCTGTACAAGCAGGAGGGACTGCCATTATCAAGCCTTTAGAAATCAGATAAAGATCAGATTTCTTAGCAGAATTACAATAAAAATTAGAAGACAATAAAATTCTCACTGATGTGAAAATTCCCGTCGTTGCCACATGGTGTGAATCCGTGGCATTGTGAAATAAGAATATAAACAGCTTTGACAGAGTTGTAGTGCTTGCTTAGAAATCTATTTAAAGGCATTATAGACTTTGCCATGCTGGAGACACAACTGTTAGATTAGAGCCTGCTATTTAAACAAAACATCATTCCTGCATTTGCATCCTTCTCAAGTACTCTTCGTGATCCACCTTGAAAGATCTATGAAATTATACTGAATTATTTGGAGTGATGTGGGAGAATTCCCCATCCCATACTCCTTTTTGTGAAGGTGGCCTGTTTGTCTTGTCTGCTCTTGCCAGCATCTCCTCAAGTTAGTTATTACAGCACCAGGTCAGATTCAGCTGCTGTGCTTCTTTGAAGACAGCTTCAAAGAATAAGCCTGAGGGAGGAATGGAAATGACTTTCTGAAGACAGTCACTATTCAGGGAATAGTGCCATCACCAAATTAGAAGCACTTAGGCATTAAAAAAAAAGAAAAAAAGTGTTTATGCATCTTAGAAAGTTACTGTTTTTGCTGGATTTCAGATGTGTTTGCTATTAATAACAGAACAGGCGTGATCTCAGTTAAAAAGTCTCTGGATTATGAAAGTGTGAAAAGTTATGAGCTTCGAGTTCAAGCAGACTCCTTACAAGTGGTACGATCCAATCTGCGTGTCCCTTCCAAAAGTAAGCTTAAAAGTTCTTATTTTTAAATCTTTTCTTAATATACATATGTATTGTTATTTTTTAAGGATATTGGTAGCGGCACACTAGCTAGTGACCTTGCTTTATTATCAGTACAACAGTGATGATGGTATGTGAGAGTGCATTTGTGGATATCTGTGCTCATTTTTCATGCATTGTGCTGATCAGTCTTGAGCAAAATCCTTACAAATCTTGTCCATGTTACATGGTTATAAGTCTCACTGGTACAGATTAAAATTGTGTTTATATATAAACAGAGTGTTGATGGCATGAATTGAGCATTTTCAGTATAACATGGGCTTTTTGTGATGGAATGTCACAGTTACTTTTTTGTAAACATGTTATACAGCCCAAATACAGACTTCCTCCCTCCTGGGCTGGTATCATTGCAGCAAATGTTGGGACGCTACCAAGAGGAATGGGGAACACATACACAGCAAGGGTGACAGGAAGAAAAAGACCCCTTCAGCACCCCTGAGGGTCTGCGTGGATTTATTGCAACCCTGACTGAGAGCAAACTGGAGGCAAGGACCTGCTTGTGACAAAGATAAGAAGGTTTTTTGCAGGATCTCTAGTCAGGAAGGAGTTTATTTACAAACTAGTTTGCTTTGACTCTCTCTCATGGTGAGGTGGTGTTTTGTTTTGTTTTGTTTTGCTTTTTATTTTGTTTTTTGCCTTGGATGGTTTTCCTTTTGTAATAAAAGTAATTTGAAAGGACTTTTGATTATTTTTGTCATCCTCCCTGGAAGGCAAAAAAGGCTCTGGAAGGTCTGGCTTTCAAACATCTGGCTCAGTGTCCTATTCCACCCTATACAGCTTCCTATTAAGACGCAGTTGGGCCTTAGTTAAAAAAATCAAGTGTATCAAAAAGTATTTTGGTACACATAGAATCATAGAATAGTTAGGGTTGGAAAGGACCTTAAGATCATCTAGTTCCAACCCCCCTGCCAGGGGCAGGGACACCTCACACTAAACCATGCCACCCAAGGCTATGTCCAATCCAGCCTTGAACACTGCCAGCGATGGAGCATTCACAACTTCCCTGGGCAACCCATTCCAGTGCCTCACCACCCTTACAGTAAAGAATTTCTTCCTCATATCCAATCTAAACTTCCCCTGTTTAAGTCTGAACCCGTTACCCCTTGTCCTGTCGCTACAGTCCCTCATGAAGAGTCCCTCCCCAGCATCCCTATAGGCCCCCTTCAGATATTGGAAGGCTGCTATGAGGTCTCCACGCAGCCTTCTCTTCTCCAGGCTGAACAGTCCCAACTTTCTCATCCTATCTTCATACAGGAGGTGCTCCAGTCCCCTGATCATCCTCGTGGCCCTCCTCTGAACTTGTTCCAACAGTTCCATGTCCTTTTTATGTTGAGGACACCAGAGCTGCACACAATACTCCAAGTGAGGTCTCTTTACACAGACTGTGTTTGTTGTCTCTTTTTTTTTTTTTAATTGATTTTTTTTTTTTTTTTTCTCTCTGAGAGTCTCAGGTTTTCTCTGCTCTTGCATCATGGATGCAATGAAAATAACCCCAGGGAAGTGGACTGTTGCACTGAGAAAACAACAATGAGGAATTGAATATTTGTTTAAAGGCTACAAAAATGTTATCTCCTTTCATTTCAAATTGGATGTAAGTTCATTTCAAGCCATGTTTCTGCAGTCACAGTTATACTAATATGAGCTGTGGGCCAGATCTGTTGCAGGTGGATGATGCTTTTTTTCTCCTCTGCATTTCCACCAGTATTAATCATAAAGCAAATCTTAAGCACTGGAAAAAAGCAGGCTCATCCTGACCAAAACCAATCCCATGGACTAATAGGTTTAGCCTCTTTTATTTCTAAATGTCTATCCGCGGGACACTGCTGTACCATCTCATAGCATTTGCCCTTGTGTGAGCTGAGGAATCTGAGAAAGCCAGGCTTTCAGCACCTGCTCTTTATTGATGCCTGTGTGTAATTCATTCAATAAAGGACATTGCATGGGTATTTTGGAAGCGTGAAATACAAATGGAGTTCAAATTTAATTCAGACTTCAGTTTTATGCAGATAACCAATATGCAGTTACTTGTCAATCCAGGGGGAGATACCATAAACAGTATGCCACTACCAGTCTGTTCCTAAACATCAGTGAGATTTAGGCACTTATCAAAATGTGTGCATAATAAAAATTCCTTTAAATTTTTGGAAGCTTCCAGTGGTATAATATGCAATTTTAATTCAAGTTCATCTTTTAAAGCATTACTGTCTTTAAAAATAGGGGTTGTGCCGAGGAGGTCTGTATGACAAACCAGTATGGCAAAAAATTTCCATTGGTCTTTTTATCTGTCACTAATGTTAGACTGTCACCTTTCTACCTGGCCTTAGCAGGACATAATTCATTGTGCTTTTGTCCAGGCACAGAGAGCACTGGGCAAATTAGGACTTAGAGCACAGTGTGATTCTTTTTTCTCCTTTGCTGCAGGGATAAGTGAGCTGTGTCAGCTTTTTTGCTTTTGCTGCTCACTTTGGGCTCTTTGGCATATTGGCAGGCAGAAAGCCAAAGTGCCACTCCGTTACTGTCAAAAGGTGACAGGGTTGTTCCATGACAGACAGAGCCTTTTCAACACTGCAGGTTGTGGTCCACAGAGTTAATAGTCTGAGGGTTAAAAAGGGAAGGCCACCTTTAAATAATGGGGCTGATTCTGCTGTCTTTTTCCTGTAATTACTCTTGTTATCATTATTCTGATGGATACAATAGTAGCTATGAATATCAGGAAACCCATCTCTAGTTTTTTTCAGTGCCAGTTTGTGTATGCTTATGCTTAAGAGTATTGTGTGTAGATTAGAGGTCAAAATGTAGATTTTTCAAGATAGTGATTTAAACAGGGTGCAAGTCTGTTTCTTCTATATAGAGCTACTGCTGTAGAACATGCTAGCAATACTGAAATTGGTAGTTAATGTCAACTTCCTTATAGATTTTTAAAGTTCTTAAAAATATTAGACTTAGTAGGTTTAAGTATTTGGGAACATGCCATAAAATTGGGTGATAGAAGATAGCCTGAGAATTTGTACATGTGGTGGAAGTTAAAATATATTCATCATGCTTTCCAATACTACGCACATAACCAGCAGAAAATTTTTGGAAATTGGACATGTATTATCATGGATATTTCTTCTTCCTTATGAAAAAATTGACAGTGTGTGTGGTGTAACACATATGCGTTATTCAGTGGTCAGAAGTTTAATTGTATTAACAGTGATGTAAGAGTCTATTGCTGTTATAGCCCCCATCAACAATGTGCCTGGAGGGGGAGGAAAAGAGAGCTAGTGCCAGTTGACTGCATTTCTCTGTGTCTGGGACAGGTCCAGTTAAGGTTATATTCTGTAAAATACAGCTAGGCCATACGCAGTGAGGAAATAAGGTTCCATGCAGTGTACAGCTTTTTTCAAATCTTACTCTGACACAGCTGAACAGACAAGGGAGCCAGGAGGTTCCAGCAGTGGTCTTTGGGCACACCTTCTGACTCATAGTCTGCACTAGAGCAATTCTCCCAGCTGGGCAGCAGTTTTAAAAAGGTGATAGCTGAATTATTGCAGTCAGGAATATTTTATAATTACTTGAGTTTGAATTTGGTCCAGGTTAAAGGAGGACATGCACTTTCTGTATGTGTTTGAATCGCAGCCCAGAAACACAACCATATACTGGGCTGCCTCAAAAGAAATGTGACCAGCAGGTTGAAGGAGGTGATCCTGCCCCTCTACTCTGCTCTCATGAGACCCCACTTGGAGTTCTGTGGGCAGTTCTGGTCTCCTCAACATAAGAAAGTCATGGAGCTGTTGGACCAAGTCCAGAGGAGTGCCACAAGGATGATAAGGGGACTGGAGCACCTCCTGTACGAAGACAGGCTGTGTTCAAGGCCAGGTTGGACAGAGCCTTGGGTGATATGGTCTAGGGTGAGAAGTCCCTGCACATGGCAGTGGGGTTGGAACTAGATGATCTTAAGGTCCTTTCCAACCCTAACTATTCTATGATTCTACGAATATCCATGAGTATACAGCATGTATTGGGTTTTGAATATGCACTGTGCTGGATGGATAGCTAAATAATTTGGTAGATGTATATTTTTTAAATATTTTACAGGTATCTGTCTAACTAAATCACTTATGCCTTTGTAATGGAGATCCCTTGACCTCTAGGTTTGATTCCTACATCTATATGATGTATGTCTTTCCATTTTCTCAGCACCTTTTTCTTTCTTGATGAGTCTTAATCAGGTCAAATGCTACTTCTGAGTTTCAGGGCATTGAATTGATGAGCTATAGTGGAAGGAGATGAGACAGAATTAGTGTCCTGCTGTGGACTTTGGTGACATTGAAATGATGAACTACTTTAGAGATAGATGACTTTGAATGAACTTCTCTAAAATTATGTGACATTGAATTAATACACTGCTCTGACACTCAATGGCAATTAATAACTGTCAGTTCTGGTGTTAGATACCACTGAATCGGTGAACCATTCTGGAATTTGTTGGCAGTGAATTGATGACCTACTCTGGAGCTGCAACGATGAAGCCTTCTGGAGCTAGATAACACAGCACTGACAAACTGCCAGCCACAAAACAGTGCTGAGTTTTACAGAACTTGGAAGCTAGGTACCAAAGTGTTTTTAACTTTATGATATTATAGAAGGTAATTATACACAAGTAGGAGTTTTAATTTTCATCTGTGCAATGAAAGAGTGGATGATACTGCATTAACTGTAACTAAGCTTGTCAGTGCAGCCTCAGCAAGTTTGCCAATGACAGTAAGCTGTGTGGTTTGATTGATATGCTGGAGGGAAAGGATGCCATCCAGAGGGACCTTGAGAGCTGGGTTAATGTCAGCCTTATGAAATTCAACAATGAGAAGTGCAAGGTTCTACACCTGTGTAAGGGCAATCCCAGGCACTGCTACAGGTCGGGCAGAGAAGAGATTCAGAGCAGCCCTGCTCTGAAGGACTTCTCCAAGAAGGACTTGGGGGTGTTGGTCAACAAGAACCTGGACATGAGCTGGCAGTGTGCACTTGCAGCCCAGAAAGCCAACCGTGTCCTAGACTGCATCAAAAGGAGTGTGACCAGCAGGTCGAAGGAGGTGATCCTGCCCCTCTACTCTGCTCTCATGAAACCTCACTTGGAGTATTGTGTGCAGTTCTAGTGTCCTCAACATAAGAAGGGCATGGAGCTGTTGGAACAAGTCCAGAGGAGAGCCATGAGGATGATGAGGGGACTGGAGCACCTCCTGTACAAAGACAGGCTGAGAAAGTTGGGGCTGTTGAGCCTGGAGAAGAGAAGGCTGTGTGGAGACCTCATAGCAGCCTTCCAACAATTGAAGGGGGCCTGCAAGGATGCTGGAAAGGGACTTTTCATGAGGGACTGTAGTGATAGGACGAGAGGTAGTGGGTTTAAACTTAAAACCAGGGAAGTTCAGGTTAGATATAAGGAAGTGGTTCTTTACTGTCAGGGTGGTGAGACACCAGAACACACTGCGCATAGAAGTGGTAAATGCTCCATCCCTAGCAGTGTTCAAGACCAGGTTCAACAGGGCTTTGGGCAACATGGTCTAGGGTGAGGTGTCCCTGCCCCTTCCAACCCTGAACATTCTATGATGCTATGATTTAGTAATAGCACCGATAGTGTAGTAATAACTCAACAAATGAGGATGGAAAGTAAATTGAGATGTCATTTAGAGTGTGAGAATATAAAACTGGTGACTTAAACTGGGTTTTTAAAATATGATGGTAAATTATGCAAAATCACATTCTTTCAGTGGAATTGAACTCCTTAAATTAATTACTTTGGCTGAATCTTTATAATATGAAATTGCAGTGCATTTTTGCTTAGATTGAATGGAAGAAGAGTTAGGTTTTCTGATTATAGTGAATATAAACGGTTGGAATTCTAGCTGTAAGAATCAGCAACTAGTGATGCTGAGCCCTGAAAGACATTCACTATTAATGGACTTCTCCAATTCAGTTAAATTTAGCAGCCCTGAACTTTTTTTCTGACTGTTCTTTGCTTCTTAGATTGTCTATCACTATGGACTTTAGCCTGATGTTTGCTATAGGTCAAATTAGGATTGTGATTATCAGCTTCTAAATAGAAGCTTTCAGTTCTGCCTCAATGGATAAGATTAAAAAAGAAAAGAAAAACTGATACATAAGATGAAAATCACAAAACTGTGTGTAGTAGGATTTCTTCTACATCTGGAAGGTGCTGCTCTATAATCTATCACAGAGTGAGCAGCTCCTTCCTCCCAGAAAGAGATGTGAATTAGTGAGATGAAGGAAATGTATCAGTACAATTGATCATTTACTAAACCAAAAGTACTTCTTGAAAAAGAAAAGAAGCATCATCTTTTACCTCATTTAGCACTGTCAGCTCTTTGCAAAGTTTTCATCTACGTCTCACTGTCCTGCATTTTGATACCAAGGAAAATGTGGTCAGAGCAATAACCTTGTTGTGGCAAGGAAGGAAGAGACAGGAGGAAACAGAGGGGTTTACAGGAAACCAGGGGAGCAGCAAAGACAAAGTGCTGCCTAAACGCAACAAGAAAGAACAGTGGAGCAGTATAGGGGTGAAAAATCTATAGGTTATAGGTAGCGGCAAAGAGAGGGTTTTACCAAAAAAAACCCATGGTCTTAGCTTTAAGAATTAAAACATCAGTGGGCATCTTGTCCCTGTGCCAGGCAGATTAAATGTGCACTGTAGTAGGAGACACCAAGGCTTTCTACTTTGCAATGAAAAAATCGGTATATTTACAAATGAGCCAGAATATGTTTGCTTTTGAACACCACAGGAAAAAGGGCCCTCTAAATTCCTCTGTGTACAGAAGTGAACAATTTATTTTCCTGTTTTGCATTGTTCATAGTTCCAGCAGCTGAGTATAGGATATCTTTCCATTCCCTAGCTCCGTACATATGACCCTTTCATCCTGTCACTGCACTCTTGTTCACTGAACTGCTGCCAAGAGCAATTGTCATTTACTCTGTTATCTTAACCATTGCCATCTATGCATAGGTTCACCCATCTTTCATGGCTGCTCAGCACAGTAACCTCCAGGCTGTTCCAGTGTCTGTCTGCAAAGGGACATAGATGTAAACAGCATGTTTAAAAATTAAACCTTACAGGCAAAAGTGTTACCAGTTGGTGCAGTGCCACATGAAAGGTTTTTGCTCATTAGAAGTTACCTGTGTTAATGGCTTTTTTGTTCAATGAGCTGTTGAGCAGGAGACCAGAGGGAGTATTTTTGTCTGAGGTTGCTTTTGTGTAGATTTTGTCTTGTTTTAATTATGTCTAAGATTGACTGTGAGATGCTGCTGCCGCCCAAGTAAGTCATGTTCTTTTGGCAGGGATAAAAAGGAGGGTTTCTTGTGTCATGTAGTTGTAAATGCAATGAAACAATCCCCTACATCCACGATCTTGTCACCTGCATCTTCATTAGGAAAATTCTGTCATGGCTTGTAATCCCACTGTTATCCCTCCCATATCCTCTTTCTTTTTTTTTCTTTCTTACTTTTGCTGACTTGATTGGGTCTAATTAAAGAATAGGGAAAAGAAGAGCAGCAGGCACATCTTTCACATTTCTAGAGATGCAGGCACGCTGACAGTATCACATAGATGGTTCTCCTGTCTTTTGAGAAGAATTGAAAAGAAATTAAAAGCACTGCAAACAATGAATCTGATATTTTTTACAGTTGTGCTTATACTCGCTTGATACGAAGGTTTCTTTTTTAGAAGTGCCATCTTTGTGTTTGCATCCAGCCTGCTATAGGTGAGAACTAAAACAGGTATCTCTCCAAATTCTCATGGGTGTATTCAGAGTAGCACAATTTCTTATTAAAAATCAAGTTAGAATCATAGAATCATAGAATAGTTAGGGTTGGAAAGGACCTTAAGATCATCTAGTTCCAACCCCCCTGCCAGGGGCAGGGACACCTCACACTAAACCATGCCAATGAAGGCTATGTCCAGCGTGGCCTTGAACACCGCCAGCGATGGAGCATTCACAACTTCCCTGGGCAACCCATTCCAGTGCCTCACCACCCTTACAGTAAAGAATTTCTTCCTCATATCCAATCTAAACTTCCCCTGTTTAAGTTTGAACCCATTACCCCTTGTCCTGTCGCTACAGTCCCTCATGAAGAGTCCCTCCCCAGCATCCCTATAGGCCCCCTTCAGATACTGGAAGGCTGCTATGAGGTCTCCATGCAGCCTTCTCTTCTCCAGGCTGAACAGCCCCAACTTTTTCAGCCTGTCTTCACACTGGAGGTGCTCCAGCCTGCTGATCATCCTCATGGCCCTCCTCTGGACTTGTTCCAACAGTTCCATGTCCTTTTTATGTTGAGGACACCAGAACTGCACACAATACTCCAAGTGAGGTCTCACAAGAAAGTTAGAAGAAGAATTCAACAAGCAAGAAGTGTAAGGTATCTCAAAAGTGTTGGACCTGCTGAGGGGGAAATACGCTTCGACATTTTCTTCATTTCAGTCAGTTGTGATAAATATTACATTCACTGCCAAGTGTGTGAATATATGATCTTGGTAGAGATGGTATTTATTTGGGGATTGAGAGATTTTTAAGCAAAAATGCGCCTTTCAATTTATTGTTTACATGTTTTATTCATTGTTAGAATTATTTTTTTTTTTTGCCTTTGGCACAGCCCCAAGCAAGAAGTGGTGTATACCAATTCCCCAAACATATGCTGGGGCACTGCCCCAAGGAGGGGCACTTCTGTTGTCAAATTGCTGCTATAATCCCAGCAGTAAGACAGGCTTTTGCTGTGGGTGTTGGAGAGTAAAAGAATAGTTCTGTCTTTAAGTAATGTTTTTTGTTTTCTAATAAAAAAAATATACTTTTGGGAATCATAAAGCAAAAAGGGATAGCACTAATTTTTCAACCAAAATTCTGCAACTGCTCCATACTAATTGGGAACTATAGTTTTACCAAGTTAAATATGAAAATAAATTCCCTATCCCTGTTTTATTGACTTTCCAAGTAGTATTACATTTTTAGTTTCAAATTGATGTGCTGATGGTTTTTCAAATAGGCTGCCATGCTAGTCCCTGAATCCAGATGTGATAGATGGACAAAATATGCTTCAGAGCTGCATATCTGCCTCCTCTATGACACAGCTCTGGGGTAGTTTCCCTGAAAGCCACTGGGACAAACTTCATATTTCTGTGGGCAACAAAGCAATGTATTTAAGAGATACTGCGTAAAATGTGAGCTCACTTTCAATCATAGAATCATAGAATCTTAAAAAGTGTCCAATGCTGGGGAGTCCATCACTTTCCTGAGGAGATTATTCCAATGGCTGATTGTTCTAATTGTGAAAAGTTTTCCTTTTGTGTCCAATCAGAATATCCCCAGGAGTAACTTGGTCCCATTGCCCCTCATCTTTTCTACTTGACTCCTCAGAAAAAAGAAAGTCTTTGTCTTCTTTGTAGCCACCCTTTAAATACTGGAACATGGTGAGAAGGTCTCCCTTGTGCCTTTTCTCGAGGCTGAACATAGTTCTTAGCTTTTCCTCATAGGAAAGGTTTTCCACTCCTTTTATCATCTTTGTGGCCTTTCTCTGGACCCTGTCCAGCCTGTCCATGTCTTTTTTGTATAATGGGGACCAAAACTGAACACAGTGTTCTGGGTGTGACCTGACAAGGGCTGAGCAGAGTGGGATAATGTCATCTTTATCTCTGCTGGTGATGCCCTTGTTGATGCAGCCCACCATCCTGTTGGCTTTCTTTGCCACACCAGCTTACTGCTTGTTGTTCATCAGGAGCACCCAGTCCCCTTATACAGAACTGCTGCCAGCCAGGTAGATCCCAGCCTGTGCTGCTCTCTTGGATTGTGTTTTCCCAGGTGCAAGACCTTACACTTGTCCTTGTTGAACTTCTTAAGAGTCTTGTTAGCTCACTCTTCCAGCCTATGCAGGTCTTCCTGCAGGGTGGCTCTTCTTTCCAAGGTGTCTATTTCCCCACTCAGTTTGGTATCATCAACTAACTTTGCCAGGGTACACTTGATTCCATCATCCAGATCACTTAAAAATATATTAAATAGCCTTGGGATCAATATTGATCCCTGGGGGACTGCACTTGTGACAGGTCCCCAGTTTGAACATCACTGTTCAGCACCACCTGGGTGTGGCCTGTCAGCAAGCTCCCCATCCATCACACAAACGCACTTGTCAAGACTGTAATGCATCAGTTTCTCTAGGAGGATGCTGTGGGAAACCACTTCAAAAGCCTTGAATAAATCTACGTAGACAATATACACCTCTCGGTCCACATCAGCCAAACAGGTTACTTTGTTGTAGAAGGCAATCATGTTTATCAAGCATGATTTGCACTTGGTGAGTCTGTGCTGGCTTTTCCCAGTCATGTGCTTCATTTGACTTGTGACACCCTCCAGGATGATTCATTCCATTACTTTCCTGGCAACTCAAGAAAGACTGATGGGCCTACAGTTTCCTGGATCATCCTTTAAGCCCTTCTTGTAGATGGGACTGACATAAACCTTCTTTCAGCCTTGTGGGACATCCTCCAATCTCCATGACTTCTCAAAGATTATGGAAAGCAGCCTCGCAGTGATGTCAGACAGCTCTCAACAACCTTAGGTGGGTATTGTCAGGGCCCGTTAATTTGTAGGGGTCAAACTCCTGCAATAGTTCACATACCAACTCTTCCTTCAGTTATGGTGGGTTTGTGTTTGCATCAGCCTGGATTCTTTGATCCCAAGGCCTGGGGCTCAAGAGTGCTGGTGAAGAAAGTGTTGAGAATCTCTGCCTTTGGAGCATTGTTGGTGACCAATTCATCTTTCATGATTAACAGCAAGACAGTATTTTACATCTGTTTCTGCCTTCTCTTTATGTACCTGAAGAACCCTTCCTTATATTTTTTGACATCTCTTGTCAAGCAGCTCTCTAGGGCCACTTAAATCTCCCACATTGCTCCTGCTCACAAGAGCTGCTGGCTCCAGGTGGGGCTCCCTGCTCTTCCTCAGGTTTCCTGGAGAGCCCTGCTCTGCACCTTAGCCTATCACAAAGCCTGCCATTGCCACAGCTGTGTACCTCGTGACCAAGTGCTGCTTCCAGTTTCACCACACTTAAATCTCCCATGGTTGCTCCTGGTTATTTGGTAAAAAGGATGGGTTTTATTGATTTAAATGAGACCTTGCATCGGTGCTACTCCAAACACGTTGCTTTTTACATCTAGTCAAAGCTTCTTTTTGCACTGTTCTTGGTCAGATACAGCATATGATGAGCTTGTTCAGGCTTTATGGGCAAATGCTGATTTAGATGAAAATGCCACTGAAAAATACTCAGCGTTGGTTCCTATTTGGTTCTCCCAAATTTAGTAAGGTGAGATTGAGCCCAGCTGCAGTTCAGTTTAGTTTACCTGCAAAAGCACAAAGTCTGCTCAACACACTTTTTAAGACAGTAGTAAAGCAAAGTGTTATTGAACCCCAATGGTTTACAATTCTTATTCCCACTTTGATTAAAATGAACTTTTAGAAGAGAAGAATTTGCTGTTACCTACTACAGAACAAACAGCCACTGTTTAATCTATGTGGTTTTTATGTTAAAATTATTGATGCATGAAAAGCAGCTCTATCAATGGCTGGCTTAGCATATTATGGAAGACAAGTGCAGCATCATTGATGAAAGCATAATGTAAAAAAAATCAGTAATAATGAAAGCATAGTTGACACTGTCTCAGCATTCAAAAAGCATTGATTTAGTTCAACTTAATTTCTGCAATCTGGCAAGAAACTAAAGGCTCACATGACACAGGCATATTATTAGCTCTACTTAGATAAGCAGTAATACTGGAGAAGAGTTTTCAACAAACATGTCTGGAAAAAACTTCTGGAAGTGATAGCATACACTAGTTCTGACCAGCTCCCTGGAGTGTTTGTTCGTTTTGTTTTCCATATTAGTAATGATCTACTAGTTTTATGTGCTTCAGAGGGTCCTTAGGTTTCCTTTAGAGAACCTTTAAGGATGTTTTCACTCTCCTAAAGCAGATCACAAAAGCTTAGAGATCCAGATACTTTGTCTTCTAGTTTTGGGAGTGATTATTTAGCTGGAGCAGTGCATGCAGTATGTTTGGTTCTTCTAAGCTGAAGATGACTTACAAGCAGCTGCAGTTCTGTATAATCTTTGCACTGCAGCTCATCTCAGGGTGGGACTAGAAGAGGCAAATGGGACATAGGACACCTTGCAGGAGACTGTAGTGAAGAAAATTCCTTTGCAGTGTATTGTCTGGGCGGCTGACCTGACCTTCATGACTGCTGAACTAATTGGTGTGAAAAACCCAGACAATAAATGTGTCTTAGCAATAAAAATGTGGAGTAAAACTAAAGAAACTATTTGCTTATCAAGTATCATCTGCATACTTAGTATGCAGACAAGTACTTTCTTTACAGCTGAAGGCAGATAATTGTAGCACTCAATCAAATTTCTTCTCAGCTCTTTCTGGCCACCTTGTCAGTCCTGTGTTGCTTTATCTAGGGAAAGATGTTTTTCCTTCCTTCACCTGGCCAGCCATTTAGGTAACTCAGTCACAGTAATAAGAATTCTACTTGGATTGATTACGTCTCACAAGATGTACCACGGAGAAATAAATTCTGATTTCAGCTCCTGGAATCCATGAAAAAGAATGTAACTGGAGCTGGATTTGAGATACCAAAGCAGCATGGTTTTACATACATGGGGATACGAAATTTCCCTTCTGGAAGGTGAATGTGGATATTGGTTTCCTTTGCTATTCGCTGTCATGCCTGTGAGAGTATCAGTGCACATTATATACTGGGTGCTGTTCACTCCCTTCAGGTACCAGAAAAAAGGGCTAGAGCCACACACAAATGACAGTTAGAGCAAGCACTAACAAATTTGGGATATGAAGAAAAAAAATTAGTCTAATGCCGGAATCTAAACCAGGCTTTGTAAGAACATGCTCAGGTTGGGTGGCCTTTCCAATCATGCAGGTTACTGGAGGTGCAGGGGTGGTAGATGTAGGAGCATCATACCCTGTGTCTCTGGGCACCAGAGTATCTCCATGTGCAGGGGATGTCTGACCAAATCAAGTGAGGCAGCTGGGGAAATCCCCATGGCAAAGGCTCTGGCACAACCTTCACCCAAAATGGCACAGTTTCTGGTGAGAGATTTTAATGTGTGCTTCTTCTAAGCTTATCTGATATGAGATAAGGCAACCTCTATAAGTGTTTGGGGATTATTTACCATGGCCAGCTGTAGGCTGGAATCAGACAAAAAACACATGGTAGGAAGGAGTTCACAGATGCCTTGTTCCCTCCTGCCTGCCAGAACCAATGAAATATAAGCTGTGTCTAAAAATCAGGCAGTAAGATAAAATGAAGGTATATGTTTAATTTAGTATTAACGATGCTGATGTTAGTCTCTATATGTGCAGGATATTTAACTTGTTTTGCACTCAATGTAATAACTTCCATTTCTCATTTTCAAGGCATTCGACCATCACTAAACAAATCAGCATTTTGGCAGCTCAGAGAACTACCAGCAAATTAAACGAATGTTTTTGAGCAAATTGCAAAGCAAACTTTGCACCAGGCTAAGCCACCTCACCAAAACGAGTTTGAAATTATGAAGATAGTAAGCATTATGAAAAAGATGTTTAATTTGCATTAGAGAGAGCTAGTGCAAGCTTGCAAATGTTTAGACCTACGAGTACTGAACGTGATACAATTAGGATCTTCCCTACTGCAGTAAACTGGTCCCAGCCATTCATGCAACTGTTTATCAGCTCAGCAGGTCAAGGTCACTTACACACCTTGCCTGTAGTCCTGCTTCAATTGCATTCTTCCCTGAAGGGTGTAGCTGCAGTTTCCAACTGTAACTCAGTATTGCAGCCAGAAACATTAAGGATACATTTTAACAAGAGAGGTTTGACTATTCATGCAACCTCTCAGTATCTCTTTGACTGAAGTTTTCTTCACTGTAATAAACAAAGACGCATTATTTTGAAAAGAACATAAGCAAACTGGAGATTTTTTCAAACATGCCATTATGTCCACATTACATGTATTCAGGTGTTCGATTGTGGCTTTTTTTCCATGTTTGTAAAAAGAATGAATGTCATGAAGTCATTTTCTCATGAAGTAACAGTGCCTGCAAGCTGTTTAACATATCTCTACAGATTAGTGTGAAAGGTTAATAATTGATTATTCCTCTGAGGAAATGTAATTTTATTTTTCTTTTCCTTTCCTTTTTTTTTTTTTTTTTTTTTGTTTTTTTTTTTTTTTTTGGGGGGGGGGGTTTTTTGTTTTCTTCCTATTAGTGCATTGGATGGCATATTAAATGTTTTTCTCAGATTTCAGTTACATTTATGAACTCCTGATTTGTTTCTCACCAGTTGGACCATCAGATAGATCACCTGATCAGATAGATCAGTCACCTGTGGTGACTCTGGCACCTGTGGTGACTCTGGCAATCTAAGAAATAGTCTGGGTTGTTTGCTTTTTTTGCTCCTAAAGATACAGCTACCAAACACTTTCTTAATGAGACTGTGTTTTGAAGCTAACTCAGATCGGCATGGCACCTGTACAGCATTCAAATTACCCTGGCACTGAAACAAGCTGGGAAAACCAACTCTGAATTGAGGCAATTTATCACTTGAAAATGTGGTTTTAATGAACTGGATATCATAATTTCCAGCAGTCTTTCTGGATTATACAATTCTGAAAGAGACAAACAGATGTTAGTGTAGATTAATGTGCAGTTGTATCTTTTTTTGCACTAGCTCTGTAGCTTTTGCTAGAAGTTTTTTTTTCTTGCGTAAGTTGTTGTCTGTGATTCAGTGGAGTGGATCAGTAACTGTTTAATAAAACACAAATTAACAGCAGTATTTAGGTTGAAGGTGTGTTGAACTCCTAGGGGTGAAGTGATACTTCTCGAGTTCCAATGGGCCAGTCCAGGTTTGTGATTTAGACAGACTTAGGCATGCATTCAATTAATACAGTAAATTCATTAGGTTTCAAGGCTGCTTAGCCAAGTGCTACATCATGACTGTTTGTGAGTTTACAGATACCATGGCAGAATCACCCATTAAGTATTTGTGTGGGAGTTAATTAAAATACATAAAGCAAGCTGCACGGGAAGTGGAAAAAGCAAGCTGATATTTGCAGTATAACTGCTACTATGTATTAGCTGTTCATTACCTCTTTCTAACACTTGTGAGAATTTCATGTGACCGAAATCTGAGTAACTAAAGTATGAGATCCTTAATTGTGCTTTTCCATTTATTTGAAAAATTAGTCACAGGTCTTTTCTTATATTTTTCCCAAATATCTTGGTTTTTAATGAAAGCCATGGCAGCTTTCTGTTTACAAGCAAATTCAGGTATCCATAATAGCAAAGTGCAAGTGTACAAATAATGGGAATCATATCTAAAGGTACAAATTTCAGGTCCAAGTTAAATTCAAGATTGGCAAGTGCAGAAACAATGAATGTAGATTAAAAAAAAAAAAAAGAAAGAAAGAAAGAATGAAATCTCTTTATTTCCTTCAAGTTCATACCCTTCATAGCAAATGTGCTATTCTTTCTAATGAATTTACTTTTACAGTATTATCCATACACCTATTTTATATGATCTGTTTGGGCTGTAAATGTATGAACTATGGTAGGTGTTAAAGGTTTATTGAAAAATTTTCTATGTATACTTTCCATTCTCTCTTTTAGGTAATACAGCCAAGGTATTTATTGAAGTGAAGGATGAAAATGACCATGCACCTGTCTTTACAAAAAAAATGTACATTGGAGGGGTATCTGAAGATGCTAAAATGTTTTCTTCCGTGCTTAAAGTTAAGGTAAGACTGAATTTTTTTAAAATAACATTCACTTGCAGTGGGAAAATATTTACTTACTGATTTGATTTTTTGGCAGGAAGTTACAAAATTTTCTTTTAAAAATGCTTGAGCTTCTCAGATACTGGCAGTAATTGTCATTTGATTTATTCTCATAAAAAAAACTATAGTGAGCACAGAATGGGTAATTCTTCTTATGAAATCACTGAGTATGAATATGAGTGTGATGCTTTCTATCTCTGTGTGAGTGACATGCATTGGCCTAGTATTCCAGCAAGGCTGATTTTGAGCTGAAAAGACAGGTTTATTTCTGTTGATTTCTATTGATGCTCATCTTTCATTTGAAGATTTGTAGCTATCATTTTAAGTATGTTAATATTTGGAGGATTCTTTTATGCTCAGCACTAATTTTTACCTTAATTTTTAGTGACTAGTTCTTTAGCAGCAGCATGTTTATGCTCTAAAAAGGAAAAAAACAGTTTCTGTTTCAGCTCAGCAGAGGAATTTCAGTTCTGTGCACTGTGACACAATTGTGAGCAAATTGGCTATCTGCCGGGGGGGGGTGTGTGTGTGTGTGTGTGTGTTGGTGTTTTGTTGGGGTTTTTTTTCTTCAAAAATTAGAGAAAATTCAAGGAAAGGTAATATATAGAATGTAATTAGTATCAGACATCAAGTAAACTTAGAATAAAAGCTATCTGTTTTCTATAAAATGCTTCGTGGTGCAATTTTTTGTGCTAGAGACAGCTTGACTTGCAGGAACTTTCCAAGTCAGCTTGTTTCCTCTGCCTTTATTTTGTTACCTCAGCAGGCCTCCTGCAACTTTTTTCAGCTTAAGAGTTAATGGGATGTCTTTGATATTGATGATACAAGTTTACCGTGAAAGGGCACAGAAATATGACCTGCTGAGAGTTTTACTTTGACCCCATGATGTGTTTAGAGCACCAGTAATGAAAGAGAAAATATAGGAGCTTATTAAAGTTGTCCATCTCTGTTTTGTTTCATAGCAGTCCTTCCCAAAGTAAGCCCAGAAATGGCAGAAGAGTGCGAAATTGTTAAGTATTGACTATTGGAGAGAAGCTTCTGTAGGTGCAATTTGTTTACTTTGTGAACTAGTCCAGAGTATTTTTTTTTTTCTTTCTTTTCTATAGTGTTTACCATAGGCAAATTTTTGTCCCCAGATTGTGTGAAAAAGAGCAGGCATACAGGCAAGGGATATTTGGGGTGAGGAGAGGAATCTGGTTTTACCCTTCAGAAACATTTTACTCAGAAATGTGACCAGAGGACAGAAAAGCATTGTCACAGGAGGACATAAAAGAAGTCACAGTTTTATGTCTCTAATCTGTTTCTGTTAAAACTTGGGACAGAATTCTCACTGACTTTGCTGACAGGCAAAATAGAGCAAGGTATAAGACAAAAGTTTTTACTAGTGGATGGCATCAAACATAAGTGTGTGCTTAGTTAAAGTGAAATTAGAAACAGATAAGTGCTTGTTGTAATAAATCGGGCTTTAATTTATTGCCCTAGCCCCAAGCGTTTTCAGCAGTTGGTGCTATTTAGCTTATAAGTTAGAATATTTTTTACAACTGCAAGATATTAAACTGCACAATACCGATGGTTGAAATCATTGTTCTTGGGACACAGAGTGAACCAACATTTTCTAATTATCATTAGTGTCACATTACTTGTCACAACAGTGCCATATAGTCACTATTGTAGCAAAGTATGCAACACTTCCTGCACACTAGGCCTGAAACTTGTCATTTTTTTCCCCTGTGCTTCAAGGAGATACCAGCAATAAATAGGTGCTAAATGTGTAGAAGTGATACTAACTTTTTGTTTTCTAATGTGCATTCCATTATTCTGAGGGAAGAAGGCAGTATTTATTTTAAAGTGCAAGTTTACTGTTACCGAAAAAAGAATGGACTCTGAATTGAGCTGGTGTTTTCCTTGTGTTAGACAAAACTAGTCATTCTAGAGGTACAGCATCAACCTTGTTGATTAACTCTTAGCTTCTGTGTTTTTTCTCTTGATTCTAGTTTGTAAGATTATGCTTGAAAACCTGAAAGTCAAAGTCTTCTATTGGCAGTGGATGATTTGGATAGTCAAGTCAGCTGTTTCAAAATTCCAAGTCCGTTTTTTTTGTCAGCCTCTATGTGTGTGTGCATGTTTAATACCAGCTCCTACTTAGTGCTCTCCGAGGCCTTTATATTTATATCCCTCCATGTGAATATCCATGCTCCTAATGACTTATGTCGGTTCCTGCATCTGTGGACAGGGCCAATATAAATCATAACATTGTTTTGTACCAGGACATTTTCTGTGCTGTCAATATATAGAGGTGGTTGTCAAGGCTTGGTTCTGTGAGGTTAGATGTTTGAGGAATTCTACAGGGAAGAGAATAAACTTTAGTCTGTAGAGCAGTAGGGCATACTACAGATGAGGACAACCCAATCCAGTGAAGAGAGAATAAGAAGGGAAAAAACAGCACTTGGTTAAAGGTGAGATAGGATCCATCTTCTACTTTTATAATATAAAAATGCTACTCAAGTGAATGGCGATAAATTTCACATGACTTTCATCAATTGTGTAACTATTATATACCATAAAGATAGTATAGATCACGGTAAGGGACATTTAAGTCATGGATGAAGATAATTTGCATTGTGACCACCTACATCTACTTTCTCATGTGAAAGTGATAAAATACAGCAAAGCTCTTTTTTGAGGTGACCTACCTGCCCAAGTGTTGGAAGCATTAAGGGCAGACAACCATTCAGAATTTTATTTGATTGCCATTATATAGCAGCAAAAAGTTTTCTATAACACAACTTTTATAGCATAATTTACTAGCTGACCGTTATGTATCAGACTTTCAGAAAAAATAAATCTCATTCATTAATTGTATTTTTATGTTTTAAGCACAAATATATGTTTAATTTGTGTCAATGAATACAATAAAAATTCCCCAACAGGGGCCTTCTGGCAGGCTGACAGAGGATGCTGCTTCTGGAAGCCCTGATTTTGGAAACACCAGCACTGGCTCCTTTAGTGAGAAATGCCTTTTTCTGTATGGCAGAATGAGATATTTTTGATTGAAAATAAGGGTCAGATTTATTGCAAGAAGCTGTCATTGCTTGTTTGTTTATGTTGAAAGCAAAGGAGGGGTCTGGGTACCTATATCTACTTCAGCCCACCTGAAGATCAGGGTCAGGAATTTCATGTTAAGATCAAGTGTGAGATAGTGATTTGGTTTCTGTTACCATTTATCCATGCATTTATTTTTAAGGAAAGTATCATAGCAGAAAAGCAAGGCTCATCTTGACACTTTTCCTTTCTCCTTAAAGCTCAAGATCAAAGCTGTTTGTGGCTTTAGCAGAGAGTTTGAATGAACACCACATGGTTCTTGTGTTCAGATATCTTCGGTTTCAGCTTCCCGAGCTTTAACCCTGTTCCTGTTGTCTGAAGAAAGGCTGGAGCAGGCTTGTGCAAACGAATTTGCTTTGTCTGGTCTCTGTGGGTGGAATAGCCACGGGAAAAGATCAATGGAAGGCTGGTCTAATTACAGTAATCAGAATTGCTGATATTTAGATATTAATATGGCTCCTGCAGTTAGATGTGATTTACAGGGCATGCCTGCTTTTATTTGCCATTACTGTAATTAAATTAGTTAAGCATAGTAATCACAGTGGCAGGCACTTGCCAACAGTTATCATTTAGCAGCAGTTTAAGCTAATATAATTTTTCCTTTTTATCAAATAGTAGATAGAAAAGATGAACTCAGAGAAGGTAGTTAGGAAGTACTCAATTGTAGGTGGTTACTAGTATAGCTGCTAAGAGGGCTCAAAAATTATTTTATAATCTGCGTAGAAATTCATTGTGTCTTTATTGTAGATAGTATGTGGGTTACATCAAGCAAGAAGTAAAGAATATTTTAAGTTTAAAAAAAAATCTAGTTTTGCAGTAGTTTAAAAAGAAAAACAATCTGAAATGTGAGAACAGCATTGGTGTTAATACCAAGAGGTGCTTATATTGCAGGATAGAATTAACAGCTTTGTTTAGTCCCAGATCCTCAAGTCTAGGTGATTCCCACCCCACCAAGATCCGCAGTGGCCTCTTCCAGCAATTGTCCAGGCTAAAAGATGCATTAAGGCTGCTCACAGCTCTTTTACCAGCCATGCACCTGTGTTTTCCCAGGGGTAAGCACGGGTGTGTGCAGGGGGCACTTTCTGCTCAGGCTTTGCAGCTTCGGTGTCCTGCTGACACACTCCCTTAAGCTGTAGAAAGATTTCCAGTTCTGTCTCATTTTAGCATTTAGTAAGTTATTCTCAACTACCTCTGTCTCTGTACAGTGTTGTTGGCACATACAAATGGGTCATTTTTAATGACTGTAATTTATGTAAAAATAATACAACAAGCTGTATGGCCCTATGCAAAACCTACAGCTTAAAAAACAAACAAAATCCCAAACCAACCAAACAAATGGAAAAGAAACAAATCCACCACAATTAGTTCCTCTTTAACAGTACTTCATTATTTGCTGTAGTCATTTTTAATACAGTAGTTTATGTAAATAATTTTAGATTAATTCCTGACAAATATACTGCTGAACATTTGTATGTTTAACTTTACTTAAATCAGTAATTTAAATTAGTAATTTCCTTTAAAACTTAGTTGCTTAACTTATTCTGAACAAAATTTCACTCCTCCTATCAAAGCACAGTTCTTCCCCTCTTGAAAATATTTTGTAAAGCACCCCAGTCTTGTCACTAATTATGCCATACACCCCAGCGAGTAGCACTGGGAGTAAGAAATAATCTAACTGCCATGGGCCAAACACAGAAAAAAGTGCAGGGAGAGAAAAAAACTGATAATGTGAGTACAAAATCTTGCACACAAATTGAATTTAGAGACAAATAGGCCAATAAAATATTGGATAAACACTTCTCTCATCATCAGAACAGTTACATATATATATATTTGACAATATGTATATAAGGCAAAGACTCTAGATTGCTTTTCCCAGCTCTACAAGGTGCCACAGTTTTGCTGGCAGCATCAACCATTCACTTAAGTATATTCATTTGAATATAAAATCCTTTTAGAATAGGGTAATGTGTTGTCTTTCTCTAGATTTTTAGAATTATTAATGTGAGTAGATAAAGAGGAAACTTTAGCTTAGAAGAATTCCACAAATCATTATCAAAAAAGTCACTTTTAATTAGAATTAATTTGGTTAATGATATGCCATATGAATTGTTTTATATGAATATGGTAAGGCTAGTGTCTGGCTAGTGCAGCTGATAAGTACTAATGTCTCGAAGTAAAAAAATAAAAGGATTATATTTATTTAAATGGCACTTTTAACTGAGGCTTTAGTTCTTGCATCTTAAAGACCATGTTCATATTATTAATAGCTCAGCAGGAAATATGGAGCTATGTTAAATACCATTTCTCTTGAAATGACAGCTGAGGCTGATTATTGCATCACAAATCTACAGGCAGTTTCACACAGCCATCTTTTCAAGCCTACTTATTTCCCCCAAACCTATCAAAGATACACAAAACACAGATGAGAGCTTTTGAGTCCAGGCTGATGATTTGATCGAAGACTGAACAGTGGTCAGAAGCCATGGTGGTAGGACAGCTGTAGTATGTCTTGGTTGCTGATTATCTGGATTTCCATTTCACTCTACAATCATTGCCCTGGGCCTGAAGTGGTGGGGCAGCTGGAACAAGTAGTCTGAATAATCACTTTAACTACAGTTCTGGTGGTGCTCAGAAATAGGTTTCAGGTTTTAGACAATCCTGATGGGGATTGGTTTAATAATAATCTTTTATGTTCTCTCTTTTCTGCAATTCTCTTTTATACCCAGAATTTTCAGTGTATAAAAGAGCCGATTTCCATGATTAAAGATCTTTTTGTGCTTTTTGTTACAAATATGTTAATTAAAACCAGATGTAATACTCAAACCTACTAATTTATGAATTTTGTGGTTTGAGATTTGCTTTGCATCTCATTATATTAGAATTAGTATTTTTGCTTTGCCACTGGTAGTTTCATGTAACACTGAGTTTTCCCCTCTGAATTAGAACCAGATTTCCTTCAACCACATGCACAATATTTTTAATCTGCTGTATAAAAACAAACTCAAAATCAACACAATCTTTAGGGAAATTACTGGTGGAAAATGACTCTTCACTATAATGGTGTGTTATTAGCCCTTTCTTTTAAAATATTTTCTTTTGTAGTATTAATCTTTCTTGTTTACTGAAGTGCATTTAAATGAAGAAATATCAGAAGTCCTAATTCTAGTAAAGAAAATGAGAGGGTTTTCTGAATTATTTCTCAGTTTATAAAGGTATTTTTTACTGAAAATGTTTACCGAAAAGGAAGCTTGCCAAAATAAATGCCAGTGAATCAAAGTCTCTAGAAGTGGCTGACCTGTATTTGATAGAAATTGCCTTAGTATGAAGCTGGCAGAGAGGTTTGATGATAATAATAGGAGCCAGTGGAGACTATAATGCTGTTACATCCTGCAAGAAACTTGATTCTTGCAATATGGTTGATCAAATTTTCATTTCAGACCTTTTCTGTATTTTGTGGCCCTTTCTGATAGGCTTCATAATGTAACTTCATCCTTTACTACTGTTTTAGTATCTTAATATGCAGAACAGCAAAATAAAACAAATCCATTTTATTACTACGAGTTTTTACCCTAATGACGCACAAGGGAATAGGAGTTATGCTTTACTTAATCGTAATCCTTGAAAGCAAACTATTTTCATGGTTGTATACTGATCTAAAGCGATTAATAAAAATGGTTAAAATTCCAGGGTTTCTGTATGTCACATAGAGAATACTGT
Organism: Ara ararauna; assembly: GCA_028858755.1. Taxonomy (NCBI): domain Eukaryota; kingdom Metazoa; phylum Chordata; class Aves; order Psittaciformes; family Psittacidae; genus Ara; species Ara ararauna. The sequence continues at coordinate 46,907,245 of CM054381.1, forward strand.
GGTTACTGTTTTGCCTAGACAAATCTATCCACGCTAAATCTCTGATTATTTTCTATTCATCTCTATAACCTCTATATTTTTTTGGTATTTCCTTTTTCCTTGGGATGACAAGTAAATCTTCAGAGTGGCAAGTTCTATAAAAGTGAGATTCAACCCTAGGCACTTTGAGACAGCTTTCTGCTGTGAAAAACAAAGTGTTCTCTCCTTTAATTTTGCTTTTGCATGTAGACAAGAGGGCAACTTCTGTGTAAAAATGAACTGCTTTGCCAGACACAATCTTTTATTAGTTAAAATATGGGTTTGGAATCACAGAGTAATCTGTAGGGAGAAAACATACTTTGTAGAAGTAACAGTCTACTTTGAAGCCTATCTGCAGTGACAACAGCACACCCTCAAACACACATCTGCTGTAACATCTGGCCTCCAACAGGAAGCTACTTGCCCTGCTAAGAATGAAATTACAGTAATTCCAAATGCACAGATAATTTAAAAAAAAATATCTCTAGGTAACACATTGGCTTGCTAAGTTTTTATTATAACCCCAGTACTATTGTTTTCCTTTGTCAGTATTTAGAAAAGCTACTAACTTTTGTGATTTTTTTTTTCAAATGTAATATTATATTATTTCACTTTACTGTGTTATTTCTAACATTTTAAAGACTGTTAGTCCTTCACATGCCTTCCAGAGTAAAATACCTTCTGTGGGACTGGAATGAGGGAGTATGCCCAGAGTGTTCACAGTGCTCGATCATTCCAATCCCGTGGAGGATCAGCTGCATGATCTGCACTCCCTCCCAACATACACATGTAAAATCATAGAATCATAGAATGGTTAGGGTTGGAAAAGACCTTAAAATCATGTAGTTACAACCCCCCTGCCATGGGCAGAGGTGCCTCACTCTAGACCATGTTGCCCAAGATTCTGTCCAACCTGGCCTTGAACACTGCCAGGGATGGACCATTCACCACTTCTTTGGGCAACCCATTCCAGTGCCTCACCACCCTCAAGCAAAGAACTTTTTCCTTGTATTTAACCTGAACTTCCCCTGTTTAAGTTTGAACCCGTTACCCCTTGTCCTATCACTACAGTTCCTCATGAAGAGTCCCTCTCCGGCATCCTTGTAGGCCCACTTCAAATGTTGGAAGGCTGCTATGAGGTCTCCATGCAGTCTTCTCCAGGCTGAAGAGCCCCAAGTTTCTCAGCCTGTCTTTGTATGGGAGGTGCTCCAGCCCACTGACCATCCTCATGGCCCTCCTCTAGACTTGCTCAAGCAGCTCCATGTCCTTCATATGTTGAGGACACCAGAACTGCACACAGTGCTCCAAGTGGGGTCTCATGAGAGTAAAGGAGCAAACCTACTGTATCGAGCACTAACAGCTATGGGCATAGCAAAAAAAAATGTGTAAAAATGTTTCTAATTGGTTTTTTGTGGGTTTTTTTCAAAATACAAGTTTGGGAACATCTCTTACTCATCATTTTTTCCCATAAGACAGCCTATCAAAACTTATCCATGTTTCCACACCTTGGGTTTTTCAACTCCATTGGAGGAAAAGATGAACAACTCTCCCTTTTTTTTACTACCTGTATTTCTTACAAGTTTCTGTGGAGCTGGAGCTTACTTGGTTGCTCTGGGCAGGTATCAGCAATATGCTTAGTAGAGTCCATTTTTTCCTCTTTGTTGTAGTACCTTTGTAAGTGTGCCTCACAAATTATACATTTAAAACAGAAATTAATTAATTTTTGGCTCCATTCAGCCCTCATGAAAGGTGACTGTTTTACATTTCTCAAGTCTGCGCATTTCCACAGGGAATATGACAGTGTGAGGCGTAATTATGTGGCTGCACAATCACGGTGTTACAGTAGGGCACTTATCCTCTCACCTAGAGAGACATGTAAGAGCAATACCATGTGGCAATAATATTCCGAAATGTCACCAAAATTGCCAGTGGCTTGCTTGGGATAAGCATTCGAATCTTCATTAACTGTAACTCCTGAAGCTATTGCATAGTTCTCAGGCAATTACAGTTTTTATCATCAGCAGCATGAGCTAAATTCAAACTACCTGCTTAAATGCAATTGTTAAACAGTTTCCAGTCTCACTAGCAGGGTCACCCTTAATCATGAGCCTGAGGATGCTAACAGGGCATGTAAAATATATGTGATAGAGTTGTTAGGGATTTTTTTTCCTTTGTAGCAGATGGCAGGTTCAACTGTTTCCAATCAGTTGCTGGCACATAAAATAGGTTTTAGGACAAGACCATTTTTGCTTGTTGGAATTTACAGATTGTTGAATATTTTCAGTTCTGAAGTCACGTCTGCCATTGTACTGTTTCAGAAGCTGGACACGTAAACCACCAAGTTTGTTGTAGCTATTTTCCTCTTCTGTTTTTCTTCTCTGTATTTCTTCACTGCTGTACTCTTTCACACAGTTACCTGTCTCTAGCACTTTTGAACTCACTGTCATCGGTTTGTTTTGCCACTGACTTTCTTAGAAATTTGTAGCTTTGCATCTCCTGGCATCTGTTTCTCAAACTTAACCTCCTTTACAGACTTCTTTCCACCAGATTCCCATCTGTGAAATATTTGGACAGCCTTTAGGGGTAGCTGCTGTGTTGAGTGCTCAAATGAAACCCGAGTCTTGTGCTAGTTACACCAGTTACACCAGAAAAAAACATATATACTTGGACAAACTGTTTCTGCTTACAGGAGCAGCACTAAAGGGATCTCTACCACTTGTAGTTTTCAGCTCATATATTTTCATTTTTTGTCTTATGGACATTCAGCTTGACTCAGTTCTAGTGAGTCCTATGTACTTCCAGACTTTAGCTAAAGCTTTCTTTCCCTGCCAGTCCTTGTAACGGTGAAAATCAAACTAAAAAGAAAGTACCCTTCTGCTTCCTCTCTGTTTTAAGGCAAGTGATATGTTAAGAGCACTTTTTGTGGGCAGCAAAGGAGCTGTACAATTCATCCCATTGCCACTGCAGTGTTTGGCTAAATTAGAACCCGGCACTAACTGCGTCTGTCTCTGTGTGTCTGCTGCCTCTGCAGTGACAGGAATTTTAACATTTCCAGTGATTTGCTGCAAGTTGTGCTGAAGGTCCTTGTGTAGGAGATGTAGCCATCAGGAATACTTGGCTTATTGGTCTTTTTGTCTCCAAGAGAGATAGTTGCCAATAAAATTGTAAAAAATAACTGTTAATGACTGTGGTAAATGCCCTCAATGTTAGGGCCAAGAGCAGCATATTTCAGCTGATACCTGGCTGGTGTGACATGCTTTTCTGGTGGGGTTGGAGAGCACCCTAACAGTTGTGCCTCTTCCTTTGTGGGTTGGAAGCAGCATATGGTGATGCCATGAAATGCTATTTATGTGGGCATGCTTACCCTCAGTTACAGGAGGGTTGAATTTAGCCTGGTAACTCCTAAAATCATACATATTTATCAGTCTTTAATCATAGCAGAATTTAGGAGACATCTGTATTTCTTGCACATAACAAAAGGAAGATATACTGCTGTAATATTAAGTATAGATCTTTCTCTTCTTTGACAGTCATAATGCAGCTCTTGAGATGTTGTATATCTCTTTGTAACGAAGTGTCAAAAATATTTACCTTCTGGACAAACTAAAGGCATAGCAAACATCCTTACTCTGTATTAAACAAGTTGGTACATTAATGTCAGCAGCTCACAAGCTCTCTCTGGTGTTCCTGAAAAGCTGAATGTTGCATGAAGTCTCGTTAGGTTTGATGAAAGTACAAATAGTGGAGAAAGGGGGGAGGGAAATGGAAACAGCAAAGTTAAAATATTTGAAATTGGAATCTGATGTTTTTTCCAAGTTCCCCAGGCTGTTTTGCACCTGGCTTTGCTCACCTGTGTGTATACGGTTTTTGGGATGGAAATTGCCTGAACTGAAATGATACTAAAGCCATTGATTTCTCTGGAGTGCCTCTGAGCTCTCAGAACTTTGAAAATTAACTCATAGCATGTCTACCAGCTTTGGGCATCTGAACTGCAGGATTTTAGAAACTGCATACTTAAAATTTCAAAATCACTCTTTCACTGGAGTTTCAACTGCACTAGTGTGATGTTTGTTCAGAAAGACTGACTTCAACATTTGTGCCTGTGATATTGATAACCTAATTTGGATCCAAAATTTGTTTGTTTTTAATTACAAACATCTACAAGTGTGAAATACTGAAGGTTGTTGTGGTTTAAGCCCAGTCAGCAACTAAGTACCATGCAGCTGCTCACTCAGTCCCTGCCCCAGTGGGATAGTGAGGAGAATTGGAAAAAAGTGTAAAAACCCATGAGTTAAGAACAGTTTAATAATTTCAATTAAAAGTAGAGTAAAATAATAATAGTAGTAACAATAATAATACAATAATAATAATCAGAAATAAGGAGAGAGAGAGAAGGAATAAACAAGTGATGCCCAGTAGAGTTGCTCACCACCCACTGGCTGATATCCAGCCTGACCTAAGCAGTGATCGGTCGCTTTCAGGTAAACTCCCCACTGGGCATGACGTGCTGTGGTATGGAATACCCATTTGGTTAGTTTGGTTCAAGTGTCTTGTCTCTACTTCCTTCCGGCCTCTTGTGCCCCTCCTCACTGGTCAAGCATGAGAAACTGGGAAGTCCTTGATCAGGATAAGCTCTACTGACCAACAACTAAAAATATCGGTGTGTTAACAGAATTGTTCTCAAACTGAAGCTGAAACACAGCATTGCACCAGCTACTAGGAAGGAAGTTAACTGTATCCCAGCCAAAACCAGGACAAAGGTGAAACTGATTTCTGTTGTTATTGAAATGAACTACTGTTAAAAGCTGTATCTTTATATTGAGATGGAATTTGCTAATATTTGCTAATATTTTTCAAGGCCAGGTTGGACATTCAAAGCCAGCTTGGACAGAGCCTTGGGTGGCATGGTTTAGTGTGAGGTGTCCCTGCCCATGGCAGGAGGTTGAAACTAGATGATCTTAAGGTCCTTTCCAACCCTAACTATGCTATGATTCTATTCTATGATTCTAATATTAAAAACAAAAATAAAAAATTAGGATGTCCTTGTGGTCCAGCTGAAGCAACCTAATAAATCCATTTTAACAAAGAAATTGGCTTTTTATTAGAAGGGCGCAATGCGCATCTTGCAGGGCACCTCCAGACAGCCTTTGGCAATTAACTAGGCAGTCACTGTAAATGCTCTCTCGCTAGAGTCAAGATCCCTAAGGATGCAAATTATATATTACTCTCCTGCCTGCTGCTATGTGCCTCGTGCCAAGACACATGCAGCATGGGATTATAGGAACTACCTTTTTTTTTTTTTTTGCCCCCAGCTTCATTAGCAGCACGTGAAGTTGAGTGTGGATAAGCCAGTGGGTTTTGTCAGACTGGTCTTTTCTGTATTGTTCGTGGCTTTTATGTTGTAGAAGCCGTACTTGTTTATTACGTGCTTAAATGCATGCTTAAATGTATGCACACTGTGATTTGTTAGGTGAGTGGCAAGAAAGTAATTTATTCTTTTTTTTTTTTTATTTAATTAGCTGCTCTGCATTACCAGGAAATGATTTCCAAAGAGGTTTATTTCTTGTCTCTCAGGTAGCACATAGGTGGTCTTCTAGGTTAATTGCATCAAATATTATTCTTTACAAAGTCACGTGTCCTGTCCTACTACAGGCAGGCTCTCATCTTTGAATACATGGAGGATCTGAAGCTCTCTTAGAAGTTGAAAAAATTGATCCAAAAAGCACCAAGAGAAGCCACTTTGAATGCTTATTTAACCTACAGTTTGCATATTTTCAAGGATGTTTTATTTCTATTATTCCATTTTTTAATTTTTCCTTAGTAATGTTAGTAGTAATAATCTAGCAATACTAATTACGTGGAATCTTTCACTATAATTTTAAGATTTCCTTTGCATTTGGTTAAGAACAGGTACTTAAAGTGAAATACTTGATTTTATATGTGCACAACATGCTTGTGCCCAGGCAGGGGCTGAGGGGTCTCTAGGAGGAAAGGTTGTGTCTGTCTCAGGCTGGGCACAGCCCCTTCCGATGGTCCCATGGCCAGGCACAGCTGAAGTGGTGTTTTGATTTTAGTATTTGTTTCTCACCAACCAAATATTTTTTTATATGGCAGTAAATTAATTTAGTTTTGTTCAAGTTGAGTGTGTTTTGTCAGTAACTGTGATTGATAAGTCAACTCCCTGTCTTTATCTCAACCCACAAACTTTTTTATCCAGTAGAGGCGGGGGTGAGAGAGCAGCTGAGTAGGCCTTGGGCAGCTGGGCATGATCATCACAATATACTATCTGAGAATATATCAGATGAAACTGTGGTGGAAGTAAATATCTGATAAGGTCACTGAAGTCAGTGTGATTGCTAAAGGAATGAAGGTAACTTGTTCTTTTCAGTCATTTATGCACCTCTTGAAAGGACTGACTTGAGCTTGGTGCTCAACACGACATTTAGCTCTCAAAATAGTGAGGACTGTTAGTGCTTGCATATCAACCTGATTTTTAGGTATAGCCATTTCCTTGCTTTCTTGTGCCATCTAGTATGCTTTCACATTTTTTTGTTCCTTCAGCGATTTACTTGTCAGAAGGAAAGCCAAAATTGAGCCTAGTCCTGAAAATCCACCTGGCAAGCTCTCGTCTGCTGTCTCCGTGATGTTTTGGGGTTGTATTTAACCATACCAGTTGGATAGCAGGAGTGCTCTGAAAAAGCTCACTGATTACGTTTACCTACTGACAGACAAAACATGGTAAATTTGGCTGACAAAACTGGGTAAATTTTAGAAATCTCTTATCTTTCCCTGTCTTTTCTAAAAATACTAATAAAGGGGTTAGAGATTCACCCAACAGGTAGTAATCTTGAGTTTAAAAGCCTTAAAAAAGCTATAGATCTAGAGAACAAAAGCACTTTAACACACTGTATATTTGTGCTTTTCACAGCCAAGCCAGATAAAGTTTTGTCAATGTAAAGGAAAACAAAGCATCAAAACATTTACAAAGGATGTAAGGACCATTTTAAGCAGTTTGTCTCTGTGATGAGCGGCACCAGTTTCATTGTGGGAGCTTTTCGGCAGCTTTGCAGCAAAATGGTGTGCTATATGAAACATAGTTGCCACCTCTAGCTAAACAAGCCCAGATATTTTTTCTCAAGCACTGTATAGTTAAATCTATTCCATCTTAATCCAGTCAGAGCAGCATGAAAAGCATGTACAGCTTTGGGTACATGGATTATTCATACGGTGCAGGTATTGCTTGGTGGTGTACAATGCAATCACTGGGCTGCATAGATTTGCTTGTTACGTCTCCTCACCACTATTCCTGAAAATAAAGACAAGGTAAGAGTTAGTGAAAATTTTCGCCTTAAAGATCTTGTTTACTGATGGTGAGGAAACATTTAATGATTAATGGCCATCTGTTGAAGGCTTAATGACCTTGTACAGGTAATATTTTTTTAGATCTCAGTGGTGTATCATAATAAACAACTCTTCATGCTGCCATAAACCCTGACTAGACTGTGATTATTGTTTTTCTTTCTAAATCATGGTGAAATATGGATTTTACGCAAAAATCCGCACCTTTTTAAAAGTAAGGATGTTATTCTGTCCAACATTAGCTTGAACCAGAGGCTGAAGATGTTGTGCCAATATTTTCTTAAAAGCCTGCTAATAAAAGCTGAAGTGTCCCAGATGATGAGGCAGTGTCCAAGTCTAATGAGTGAGCAAATGTACAGGCGGTAATTAGCTGCCATCTTGCTGACCCCTTCCTCGATGGAGCATATTAAAGCATTATAAGGGTACCGCGAAGCATTCCTATCTGAATATGTGTACTGCCTTTTGAACAGGAGCATGATTTGTGCAACGGGCTAGGTCTGGAAAGGCCAGAACAGGGCTGCACAGGGTTGTCAAGCACAAGGTAGGTGAAATAACATAGCTCCTGCGGCTGCTCTATTGATGCCAGTACTGTGTCCTAATTGTTCAGTAGTTCAGCAATGGGAGAATGCCAGGGCAGCTTTCTGTCCTACACTGAGTCTGTACATCAGGTCCAATGTGCAGCATTAATGGAATGCCACTCAATCCTTTTTTATTTGTTTTGCACAATCAGTGAGGGTGCAGAATATGTCTCAGAAGAGGGAAGACGTTCTTGTTGTATAAGTTTGTGAACTGTGTTTGCATTGATGGGGTTTTTTTTTCTTTGATATTTAATTGTGACAAGACTTTGCCAGTGAAGGTTTCTCAGAATTAAACTGTTCTTACCTGCTCAGTTTGTTGCAGACTTGAAAAGTCCATTTATAATTTTTTTTTCTAGTCTTTGTTTTGTAGCAGTTTAGTGCCAACACAGGAGAAAGAAATTGCTGGAAAAGCAAAACTGCGTGCATCAAAGTTAAATGAACCATTTGAATTAATAGCGATATTGGCTCTCTGGGATCTAACATTTAAAATGTCAGAGTAGAAGAAATTTGCAGGACCAATATGACTTTATTTAAAGGACAAGGTTAATGATTCTTTGCATGCATATTTACTTTTTTTTACATCTGCTTGTTTGCTTTTTCCTATTAGGCAGATGATAAAGACACTGGGAATTACAGTGCCATGCAATACAGACTCATCATTCCTCCAATCAAGGATGGTAAAGAAGGTTTCGTGATTGAAGCTTACACCGGGCTAATAAAAACTGCTATGCTCTTCAAAAATATGAGAAGATCTTATTTCAAGTTTCAGGTCATTGCAACTGATGATTATGGAAAAGGACTGAGCAGCAAAGCAGAAGTACTTGTAAGTATGAGCCAGGCATTGTCTTTATGGAATAATTCCTGAGGAAATTCAAACACATAAAGTTTACCTCCAGGCAGAACTATAGGAAGGCCATAACTGTGTTTATTTTGTCTTTTTAAGTCACTGAAATACAGCATTATTTTTTTAAACCAAAAGCTGTCATGACAATCTGAAACATATGTTCATGGCAGAGATAATGATTTCAGTAACTACACCAGATAATTTTATTTATTCAATGAGCCATTGTTAATAGTTCAATTTAGATTCTAATTGTCTGCATTAAGTATGGACCTAAGTTATGCTCTGGGTATTCTGGACCCAGGTGGCAGCAAAAATAGTGCTGCATTTATGCATTACAAGTATAAAGCAGGTCACATCTGCGTGGTCAGACACAAGCATTTTCAGATCATCTCCACCTGATCTCTAAGCCAGCAAGATGCAACCAGCTCCTGTATCAAAGCTGTGAAGCAGGGTTAGCATGGCATTAAACACCAGTTAATAAGCCAAGGTGAAACCTTGCTAAACTGTGCTTTGTGTTAACGTGAGTTAACACAGATTCTGGATTGGAGTTACATCTGGTGTATCGTGTATCATGTAGTGCAGGCAAATATCTGAGCAAACTGTCCCTGAAAGCTAGAAGTCAGTTGACTTACTGGGGAAAGCCAAAGTGGCCATGTCTTGATTGGCCATGTCTTAATTGCTTATGTCTAGAAGGGAGACACAAAGAATAATTTTAGGCTAAGACTGTACTTTAAGTTTTCAGGGAAGCAACATTTAAAAACTGGCACTAGCTTTAGGCCTTGAGCTCATGGTTTTGTGCTGAGTGAAGGACATTGACTTAGTCCAGACAAAGAAACCATCAAAGCTAAATTTCTTTAAAGGCTATATAACTTGATGGATTGTATTAATATTAGCATAATGTCATAGGGATGAAGTGCATTATCTAGTTCATGGGAACACTGTCAAATGATACAGATGATAGCCATTATACTTGGTATATTGAGTTATACAGGAATTCAGCAAGTAAACATAATGTAAGATGTCCTCATTCTTGACCTCCCAAAATGATAGGGCATTCTTATGCAATTTATGCAGTAATAGTATATTAAAATATAGCCAGAAGGTATCGACATTAAAATTAGAAAGTGAAGTATGTCTCATTAATTTATAGAGGTATCTCAAAGTTGTCTGAGTGATGAACAGTTTATTCAGTGGTTTTGAGCAAGTCATGAAAGCTTAGAGTAGCTGTAGATACAATTACAGACTGACACCATCCCACCATGAAAGTCTGGTTTTGCACTAAGCATGATCCAAAAGTGAAGATCCTTTCTAGCTAGACTAAGGTGTTCCCAGTTTCATGATCTGAATAGAATTGGTCCTGCTGTCACTGTGGTGTCAGTTGTTCAGACTAGGAGGGGTTATTCAATACAAGCTCAGGAAGCAACATAGATAAGGGAAATTAATTTAATTACTCATGTGCAAAAGAAAAAGATATGGGGGAAGAAGGTAGGATTGCACTGGGAGGAGATCTAGGGAGAAGACTATGACACCAGGAGGAACAGTACTGGGAAGAACCTGAGCAGAGCAAGGTATCCTCCAGAACTGGGGCCAGGAAACTTCCTCTCAGCCCTGGCACAGGTCTGTGAGCAGCATAAACTGCCAAATCTACTGGTAAAATGTCTTCACGCAGTAGGGGTGGTCCATGCATTCCATGTTCCAGTCTGTTCCTGCTGGCTGGGACTGGCAGGATGTCATATTAGACATCTGTAGATCTACTGTTTGATTCCATGGGATGCAATTTCCCTTTTTAGCCTCTGTGAGACAAAAGAAAGAAATAAGAAATTACATTTTAAACCAAGTTTGCTGCAAGTAAGCACTTACAGGTATTAAATGTGGATAGTAAATATTCACTATGATATCTTTAACCAAATGTTTGTTGGGGTTTGGGAGTGGTCCCAAGGCCCTTTCCTTATTCAGCTTTCAGCATAAGCCACTACCAGGAACCCATTGGTGCTGTATAATGGTCAGGAATGTTTGTAGGTTTTGCCTTGCTTGATTTAAAAATTGGAAAGTGCCTAATGAATGAAGCATGGGATTAAAGGGATATCACTTGCTGGCTAGCAGTTATCAGCAATTACATGCTTTCCTTGCCTACTGCTGCAAACTTCCAGTTTGTTGTGCTACTTATTTAATTTAACCTGGAACTTATCTAGTTCTCACCAATGTATTCTTCGAATATTTATGGACATGAGACATCTGAACATGCTGACTTCCAACCCTATAATTGAGGCTGGTGCCTGCTATTTGGCATCAAAGTACCTGGCTGTATTTGCTATTTCAGTAGTCTGGAAGTAGCAAAAGCATTCTAAGGAACAGTGGTTTGAATGATCCCTGGTAACTATGCTCCCAAAAGCTTGCAGAAAGCAGTGACCCTGGTGCCTCAGGGAGAGCCTTTTGTTTCCCACCCCTTCCATCTCTGCTCCCAGCATGTTTCCATCTCTCCTGGAGTAGAAGGGAGCACTCTCTTCCCACAGCTTTTATTACAATGTAGTTAAGTTGGACTTGGTTCCTCAATATAATGCTGTTTGTAATAATTGAAAAATGAAAACCTTTACAAATGTGGATAGGAAGCCAGTTAATGTTACTATGGAAACCTTACCTTTATCTTGATTTTTCTTCAACACACTTGTTTTGCTATAACTTGTCATGAATGTGTGCTTTATTCATATTTTTGTATATGAAAAGGTAGTTATAATTGTGATTCCTTGAATATCACAAGAACTATTACCATTTTTTTAGGTGTTGCATTTATGCAGTACTCCATGCATAGGTGCACAGTGACTGGCTAGTGTATTTAATTCTATTAAATAGATCATTGTTTTAGAGTTCCTTTCAGTGATCTTTGTCTAAAATTTGAGTTCATTATAATTCTCTTTTTCTTACACAGAAGTGTGTACATGCCACTCAGTGCATCTGATGACATTTCAAGGGCATTTAAATATTTAAAGTTGAATTAAGCTTCAAAGCTGGTGAATCAGTGTTTGATGTGAAAATACATTATGGTTTGTCTGCTGAAGTGCTTAAAGGGCTCAGGCTTCTCTTTAGAAAATCGGGGTTGGTTTTTAGATTTGAATTGGATAACTCTGATTTTTAAATTTATAAGGTTTAACATTGTTCTACTTTTCCAAATTGACATCCAGAATCCTTTATAGGGAGTATAGGTTTTGGAGTATAATGTTTGCTGTCATGCCTATATGGACATTATCCAAGTTTTAAGAAATGTTTTATTTTCTCCAGCAGTATGGGAAGTAACGGTTCCTTTCATAACCTAAGGGAAGGTTGGCTGTGCTGGTTAAGACAGAGCTATTACAAAATGAAAAAATATTTGAAAGGGAGGAAAAAGCATGCAGTCATTTTACTGGAAGGAAGCCTTGGGATAAAAAACAGCTTGAGGAGACTAGATCAGGAGAAGTAAAGCAGAGTTTGCCATGTCTGCTGAATATGATGCATGCGCATAGTCCCTTCTGAACCCTGTTCAACCTGCCATAAAGAAACAGAAGGCTTACACTGGTTTTGTACTAGAAAATGCTAATGTGAGAAATTTGTTCTGAGGTCAGTCTGTTCTTAGGTGGAATTCTGGAACTTTTAATTGTGGTTTGTTTTTTTTTTTTAAACAAAACACAAGTGTTGAGTGTATTTGAGTCTTTTTTCTGTCCCTTTTAGAGGAAAAAGTTAAGTTGTAAAATCTACATGGTAATGTAAAATCTACAGATCCATGATTCTGTAAGTGAAGTATAAACTATGAAGACCAAGTTTCATAGTCTGTCCCTATAATTCTGATGCAGTTCTGCAATTACAGTTCTAGTTAAATCTTTGCCTGCTGTTTATTGGTTTTGGCTGCCAAGAAAAGCAAGATTTCCCAGCTCACTTACTCCTAATTAAAATGAGAAATCTGTATATCAGGGCATGGCTATGATGGCAGGAAAGTAATTATTCCATTCTTTTTGTATGGGGAGGATGCTATGCATGGGAGTGCCAATTGAATTTCACTCTTTTGTTTCCAGGTCTCTGTGGTCAATCAGTTGGACATGCAAGTCATCGTCTCTAATGTTCCTCCCACCCTTGTGGAACAAAACAAAGACCAACTTATAGGGTAATAAATTTATTTACTCTACAAATTTCAGATAATTCACTGGGTTTATGTTTAGATTCAGCACAGAGTGCTCCTTTTTATGCCATAATCTTTATTGCCAAAGACTTGAAAATGAGCAAGCAGGTGTTTTGATTGGGAGCACAACTGGCTGAGTGGCAGCATGGCTTCCATCCCCTCCAAATCTGTATTTTGTCCCTCCCCCAGAGATGGCAGATCTACAGCACTTCTTTGCTTGCACATTTGCCCACTTTGCAGGCTGAAACATGGGTCAGAGCTGCCCCTAATACAGACCATAGTGGAGCCTCCAAACACTGAGCACAGAAACTGCATCTGAGAGAATCCAGGATATAAAACAAAGCACATTTCCAAAAGGTTGAGGCAGCATGTCTCAGTGAGCTGTATTGCTTCACTTTGGGTGATGCAGCTGTAAGGAAAAGCAGAATTTAAAAAAATTATACTGGCACAGTTAATACCACTAGCTTCTTTAAGATTCTTTCCAACCCAAACCATTCTATGTTATTATGATAAAATTTTAATTGAAAAAAAAAATGGTTACAGGGTGTCAATATGCCTAGCAGGCATAAAATGTTGTGATGGGGGGATGGGTAATTAGAAACCTTAATACCTTGCAATAAAAAGGATATATTGTATGATATTGGAAACTAGCTAAAATCCTTTTAGTAAAATGTGTTTTAATAGCCTTCATACACCACAGCATCATCAGCTGCCAGGAGTTAGGTTTTCAATTCCAACTTCTTTTTGTAAGACAAGGACAATTTCCTATACTTTGTGTCATTAGGCATATGATCATGATTTATACAGTACGGGAAAGAAAATACTGTAGCAAATAGTTTAGAAACATTTCTGTGTATTCTTCTGTCACTTTATCACGCACCGATAAATGGCATTTCTCAGATTTCAACAGGTCTGTTCCATCCTGACTGTTATCATACCTTTACCTCTCCATGTAATTTGAAATACCTTGGGGATGGTGATACAATCACTCACTGAAAAAGAATTTGTTGTCTCTAAATGGCTCATGTCCTTGTTGGGCTAGGAAAAAGTATCAATGGACTTGGTTCTGAAGATTTAGGATGTTTCCCCTCTCCTTCTCTATTTTTATCCATGTGTAAGTTAGCTCTGATAGATTCTAACATCAGAAACACTAATTAAGTTGTTCAGACAATAGTCTGTATTCAGAGGGATTCCATTTCTTAGAGCTAAGAATAATAAAGGAGTCTGCTTGCTTAACACTTAAGATCTAGCTTTCCAAAAGTGTCAGGTGTTTGTGTTGGCTGGGGAGACAAAAGAACAATATATCTTTAGTGACAGTAATAGGAAAAGTTTGTTTCTGCTTTGCTAAGACTCCAAGTTCACCTTAGTGTGCTGCATTGTGCAAATTTTTATTTGCAGAGTAGTTTGTAGCCTTTCTGGGCTTCTGCTTTCTGGAGTGGTGAAGATGAACATGTGTTCAGTACCATGTGTTTCTAAGTGACACAGGACAATCTCATGCTAAATTGGACTTAACGCTGTGTTTGAGATCCTCCTAGTTTGGACTGTCCTGATGCCAAGGAACCACCAGTAAAATGCTGATGTCCCTTATAGAAGATGGTTTAAAAGCAGGGTGGAACAAGCGTGGCTTCAATGAAGAGTGTCAACCGCATGACACAATTCATGGGACTGAGCATCAATGCTGCAACAGGTGACATGGCAAGACCAGGAAGAGCAGATAGGATATTGCCCTTTCACAATCCCTGCAAAGTTCTGCTTTTACAAACACTGGAGCAGCTTGTTTCCAGCTCCTAGAAGGTCTCAGCAGTGTTCAGTGCCTCAACAATGAATTATGCCATAACCATACCCTCACTCCTCTCCTTCAGGGTCAAGAAGAGTAGCAGGCATATCCTGCCACAGTCTTGGAAAATGGCCCAGAGCCACATTCATCAGTCTCCATGCTCCAAAAAAACTCTTCTGCCAGGCTGGAGTCTTGTAAAACTTGTTTCATGCTGTTCTGGCCCTTGTGCATGGAAGTCTCAGACAGATGTGTAAATACAGTGGTTGGATTTGATGAACTTAAATGTCTTTTCCAACCTAAACAATTCTATGATTCTATATTCCACGGTGAATGAAGCATTAGAATGATGGCAAAAATAGAAAAAAATAAAACATTGCCAGGTTTTGAGTTCTCAAAATTAGCTTGGGAAAACTTTACCTTCTCAAACAGTGTGAGGCCAGCAAATGAGTGTAACATAAGTATTTCACTTCTAAGGGTAAGCTCTTAAGGACAGCCTTTGCTGGAAGAGATTGCATTAGCTTTTTTAAACTTGGTGCATTCTTTACTGAAAATATTTGAAGAGAGCAAAAGTTTCAGAAATAGTTTTTCATCTGTGTACTTGTCTATTTCAAGTAAAAATGCATTTATTTCATTTTCATCTTCAAATTTCTTTGGTTTTTTTCCCCCTAAAGTTTAAAAGATTGCTCTTTCCCTGTTTTTATAAAGGCTTTAATAATTCATGAAGGACATAAAACTAAATCAATAGGAATTTGTGTTTTTTCATGGCTTTACAGAAGATATAGCCACAGGCAAAGGAAAATCAAATAATTTGGACACCTTTTTAGGCTGAAGTACTTTTGTCCAAAGGGGTTTCTGAGCCATTTCAAATAATGCACTAATTTATAAAATTAGAAGATTTTGTGTAATTCAGTAACAGATAAAAACACTACATCATTAACTGAATTGGTCAATACAGAGGTTATGCAGCTCTTTCTCCTCTCATTTTGGCACTTAAGTGCCAAATAGTAAATATTCCCTGAAAATGCAACATTTAACCACTGATTGCAATACTTGGTGATGGGGAATAATAGGGAAGTGAGTAGCTGGGTCATTTTTGAAATTATAGCAATTCTTCACAATAAAATAAACAGTGATTTAAACAACTTTGAAGGACCAGTTATAACAGATTCTCCCTGCCTGCCTGTTATCTTCACTAGAGGGTGGATACAAGGTATTGAGAAATATATAATTCTGTTCTATCACCCTGGAAAGGCTTACTCAGGATAGCCCTGAGATGTATGCTGGTTAATGGTCCAAATAAAGGAAGCATACCATAGAAAAAAAGATTTCAAGCATCACAGCCTATTTGGCTTAGGAATTTGGCTTTTTGAGGGATACAATGCCTATGTCATTAGCTAATGTTTCTAATAGTGTTGTGATCCTTTGCAGTCGCTCAAGAGGGGATCATGGTTTTCCTCCAACTGCTTTAATTTCATCAACAAGTTTTTCATATCCTCCAGACTGTACATCAATGTCAGATTTGCAATTTTTCTCACCCGCTATAATTATGTCTGTTCAGACAGATCCATTTATGTCTACTGCAGAAGATGACAGAGAAAATGGAGTGAGGCTTAGTGGAAATTTCAGTGTGTGTTCCTCAGAAAATTTGGTGAAGGCAGACAACACAATGTTTTTTCAATATGGCAATATTTGTGACTGCATACTTGTTGGGCATGGAACAGCATTTCAACTAGAGTAAAATAGCCAACCTTGTACTGGAGCGTTAAGTTCTTTGGGTTTCATTTGACGGCAACTTCAACTTCTAGCTAAAATTTGGTATGCCACATTAGCAGGAGAGACCTCTGTTTCTCTCATCCCATGAGTAATGAAAATGTCTTGCAAACAAAATTCCTCTGTACATGCTTCTATAGATGGAAAATAATTTTCTCTGAAATGGAATAATGGAGTGGCTCAAAATGACTGCTTTGATGAAATACTCCATCAACATTCCTCTTGAAAAGGCTGGTTTTGCCCTACAGCCTACAAACCCTACAAAATGAGATAATACTGCTTGGGGGATTCTTTCTACCTGAACTACAGCTAGCCAAAACCATTTGGGCATCATTTTCAATGTTGATGCTTTTTGCATTGTGTGTGCTTTCTAAGCTAATCAAGAGAAAACACATTTAGCTGCACTTGGACTCCTCTGGAGTTGTTAAAGAACACTGTAAGGATTCTCTCCTCACTTTCAAAAATTGTGTGAGGTTTACTGCATTATTCTTTCCTCCCTGTAGTGAAAAGTGAGCCTGGAAAGAACAGAATTTCTTTTCCATCCACGTGAAGAAAATTTCCCAGTGGTAGTGTAGTTGTCTTTCATTGGAAGAGAGGGTCTGATGGAATGACCTCATAGGGCTAATAAACATGCATAGATAAAACAATAGAGAACTGTTTTATTATTTAAAAAGAAATTATGTAATAGGTATAAATATTTAAGCACTGAAATCTTAACTTCCCACATCAAGAAGTTTCTGTAGTCTCCTGTATTTTCAGTGGGGTCTTGGTGGTGATTGTTGTATCTTGACTGAAAAACAGACAAGCCATGGTGCCTGTTATGGTGCAGAGGTAGAGATCCCAAAATGCTTGTACTAGTTGCACATTGTGGGCTTTGAAGCTTGCCTTCTCTCTGTGTTGCTCAAGCATTTTGCGCTCTCCTAGGCTGAGGAATTTAGGTGCATACATCTTCCTGCCCAAACCTGCCTCTGGAAGTGGAATCCAAGTGAAAATGCTTCTGTGTAGCAACTTTATCTGTCTTCTGGATGTTCATGTGTATCATGTGCATCTTAATAGAGGTTAGTCCCCACTCTTCAAGACAAAACTACTGGAAATAGCACATGTGATAATTCCCGGGAACTTTTCTCTGTATGTACTTTAGCCTGTTATAGACTGCCATCCTTTATATCTTAATGTTTATAAAAGGAAGCGGCAGTTCCATAGTTCAAGAAAATCCGCACTCAAAACCTCTAATGCAATGTAGAAATGACCAGGAAGCCCATTAGTAGAAAATCCAAAGTGCTGATCCTTGGAGATATATAGGGTGAGTGTTTTGGAATAAGTTCAGCCTGCTAACTTAACATTTTGCTTAGATAAAGTTGACTGCCATCATTTCTCAAAGGAATGTCTGCTCTGCTGCATAAAAATTGTGGTCCACTTAAAAGGAATTTCATAATATATACTGTAGCAATATATATTGCTATAAATTATGTATCATAATATAGATCACAAGAACGTTGTACATCATATATAATTTTATGTATAATCATAGCATATAAGATAATATATTTTATGTATAGGAGCTGGATTGCACAGTCCTCTTTAGGGAGTCATCTCAAAACATGGATCATTTCCCTTCAGTAGCATTTTGCTGTTGACAATATAGCAAATGGTGTTTTCTAATCTCAGTTGCAGAAGCCAGCCAGTGTCATTTATAAAGGATAGCTTACGTGAGTGCTTTACATGGCACTTGTGTGTATCATTGCATTTTATTTCTCTGTTCCTCCTTTCTTTTTCGTAAGAATGTTGGTATGTTCAGTAATTGGGAGCATGAGTGAATGCCTGTGAAATGTCACATACTTATCAAGATATGTCTGTGTATAATGAAAACAAATGTTATGAGTCATCACTGGGATTCCAGCATTCTTGGTGCCTTTAGTAAAGCCAGACACAGCTATCCCTTGGGTGAGACACCTTAGAGGAGTCTGTGGAAACACAGTACCTCTGAAGACATACCTGAGTGTATTAAAATATTCAACCTTAGCATACCTAAAAAACACTGTGTTTTTTTTCTTCTCAGTCCATAGATTGCTAGAAAATAAGCATCTCTCTCTTACTGGCTGAAATTGCAGTGTAAAAATCATTCAGACTCATTTGTTTTGCTATAGGAGTGCCATTCTATTGCTTGCTTTATGATTTTTGCCATGTGATTACTGAATTGTACCTAATTACAGGTGATTGGACTTGTTGCATATTGGGGTGGTGGCAGTGAGCTTGCCATTAAGAGCTCTTCACAGCTAGCGCTTACTTCCTTCCCCATTATTAAATGTTCTTTAGTCTTGCGTATTGCTGTAGCTGCCTTGTTCCTTGTCTCAGCACTCTCTGATGCTGTTTTATGGGTTCATTTTTCTCCTGGCCCTTCAGACCACCTCCCCTCTGCCTTTTTCCCTTCCACTTCATTGCACTGTATTGTTTCATTCTAAATTAAATTGCAAAGTTAGCAAATAAATAAATTGGATAATAGATTATATTTAATTAGATAAAATAAGTAGATTAGAGGGACATTTGCCACCAACTGGCTGCATTATATTTCATATCCACCCTACATTTGGCTTTGCTTGGAGAATGCAATGCATGCTGTAGTTCTCACTTTGTACAGTGTTTAACAGAGCCCATTCTGTTTCTTAGCTGACCTTAGCCTCCCTCTGCTGTAATCAGGATGATTAATAACAGTAGGCTACCTTTATTAACTTAGATAATAGAGACCAAAGCTTATTTAACTCCAGCTTTTCCATTTGCTCCTTCCACTGCCAGCTGGGAAGCACTGGTTCAGCAGTCTTCTACCCTCTCCTGTCAATAATACCTAACGCTGTTCTGTTAATGTATTTTCTCTGAAGTGCTATAATGCAGTGCATGGGTTCTCAGATAAAGCTGTAAACTTCTGCTTTATTCTGAAATTGCTCACTGTTGCAGTAAAAACCCTTTTGTGCTGAGATCTGAAGAAACATCTTCTGGGTCAAAGTAAAGATGTCTCTGTATTACTCTTTGGGTGAGTGTAATGTTCCTTCTGTGACTGGGAAAAATGATAATGAAATAAAAAGTTGGAATACATGTAGGATTTTTGGAGGACAGGATTATACACGATGAGCAGAAAAAGAAGAAAAACCTTAGCAACATGTAAGAAACAAAATTTTCTTTATGGTGTACAGTCCAATATGCTTTTATAGGATTAGGATAAGTAGGTATAAAGACATTGTCTCTGGCTTTTTTTCTAAATAATTTAGATGTTATTATAGAATCATAGAATAGTTAGGGTTGGAAAGGACCTTAAGATCATCTAGTTCCAACCCCCCTGCCATGGGCAGGGACACCTCACACTAAACCATGCCACCCAAAGCTCTGTCCAGCCTGGCCTTGAACACTGCCAGGGATGGAGCATTCACAGCTTCCCTGAGCAACCCATTCCAGTGCCTCACCACCCTCACAGCAAGATCTTTTTCCTTGTATCTAACCTGAACTTTCCCTGTTTAAGTTTGAACCCATTGCACCTTGTCTTATCACTACAGTCCCTAATGAATAGTCCATCCCCAGCATCCCTATAGGCCCCCTTCAGATACTGGAAGGCTGCTCTGAGGTCTCCACGCATATCCAGAGTAAATTGGCTCAGTAGTGCTCCTTCCTGCTAGACACATGCCTTTTGTGTGATAGAAAAGTAAAAATAATCTTTGTCAAAAGACTATTTTATAAAGAAGGAATAGTCTTAGGCTAGAAATAAACACCAATTCTGGCTTTTTTATTCTACACTGCAGCACAGAGCAGGCTGACTTAGCTGACTAATAAGGGTTTCTTGACTTGTGTTGGCAGCTCCAATGCAGCTCAGCACTTCTCCAGAGGCCACAGAAGTAGTATAACCTACCCTGTGCTGTATGAATATTGTGATAAGGTATCTGGGAGCTGGGGCCAAGTGTATCACTTACCCCTTCCCCCCAGATCTATTGCTACCTGCATGGGAGGGACTGGAATTGTTGCTTATCTGCTAGTGAAATTGCAGTAGAAAATTCAGCAGTTTATTTGTCAATTATTAACCTTGCAAAAACTCAACACAGACAGAATTTAAGCAAAATTGAGAGTGTACTTGGATTAAATGAAACACTTGAAAAGTCTGTATTGATGTGTACTGGCAGAACTCAATGCTCTCATCTGTACATTTTTGCCAAATTTGCTTGCATTTTCAAATACCTAAAATATGAATTTATCATTATTACTAAGCTATTTTGGGGATTTAGAATTTTCATTGAAGGAGCCAAAAGTTACGCAGGATGTCTAGCTGTCAACACTTGTAGGTCCTAGTCTATGGCACCAGTTATTTTGGAGTCCTGAAAGAAAAAAATTGATTTTTTAAAGTCTTTTTTTTTTTTTTTATTTCTTAAAATATTTTTATGTGCTTCAGAAACATAGCAGCCTATTGAGCTGCTACAGAATTTAAATAATTTTTCTCCATAGAATTTTCTGCTAAGTAATTGCCCAGCAATTAAATTCAGGTTCTGATGAGGATCTAAAATGTTCTACAGATTAAATTGTTTCTTTTATTTGTGCTTACTCAAAGGATATGCATTCAACTTGACAACTCAGCTCAAATGTACAAAATTACTGGAACACTGCGGTGCTCTTTCAGGCTGTGTCATGCATCTTCTCTGCCAGGGACAGTAGAGGGTCATTAAACCTTGCTGCTGAGTTACCAAGTCTTACATGATGACTATTAGTCTAGTCGAGTTGTCATTGCTGCTGGATTTTCCCGGTGTGGCTGATTCCATATTTAATATTTTGAGATTAATTAACTGATTTGTATGGACTTCTCACATTAGTTTTCAAAGGGCCTTCTAAGTAGTCCTTTGCATCTTTCCTAGTAGCAGGTTCTCTCCTATGCTGAGGCATACATCTGGCGTGCTGGATTTGTGCAGCAGTGGGGAAAAAGCAGCATGATGCTATGATGCTAGGGTGTGGCCCTCAGTTTAGTCCTGTGCTCAGCAGGATCTCCTCTGCCCGTTATGGGGTGTAGCAACCTCAGCCATGTCATGTGGCGTGATGTGTCAGGTGTGCCTAGCAGCTCATGGACATAGTGCTAAGTGTGGCACAGGAACATTGTGCCTTATCCCAGATTTTGGATTTTGCTCTGCTGTTTGCGGAAATGTTCTGGGAAGCAGAATGCCACAAGGCAAGGGACAGCTCAACAAACCAACATATCTGCATCAAAAGGAGCGAGCCAATAGATGGAAGGAGGTGATCCTGCCCCTCTGCTCTTGTGAGACCTTACTTGGAGTATTGTGTGCAGTTCTGGTGTCCCCAACACATGAAGAGCATGGAGCTGTTGGAACAAGTCCAGAGGAGGCCACAGGCTGATCAGAGGGCTGGAGCACCTCCCATACAAAGACAGGCTGAGGAAGTTGGGGCTGTTCAGCCTGGAGAAGAGAAGGCTGCCTGAAGACCTCATAGCAGCCTTCCAGTATCTGAAGGGGACCTACAAGGATGCTGGGGAGGGACTCTTCATTAGGGACTGTAGTGATAAGGCAAGGGGTAACGGGTTCAAACTTAAACAGGGGAAGTTCAGGTTAGATACAAGGAAAAAGATCTTTGCTGTGAGGGTGGTGAGGCACTGGAATGGGTTGCCCAGGGAAGCTGTGAATGCTCCATCCCTGGCAGTGTTCAAGGCCAGGCTGGACAGAGCTTTGGGTGGCATGGTTTAGTGTGAGGTGTCCCTGCCCCTGGCAGGGGGGTTGGAACTAGATGATCTTAAGGTCCTTTCCAACCCTAACTATTCTATGATTCTGTGATTCTATCTGTATGTTTTTGCCTTTACATTTCTTTTACATTTAATGATGAAAAAAGTAATCTCTGAGTATTCAGGATATTTACGGCCACATGTCCACAATGACAGTGAAAATCATCTTGGTCTTAATTTACTTTAACTGGTGTCACTCGTGGGAATTCAGAACATGATGGTAATGTACCTGGAGGCATTTCTGTTTATTACGTTATGTCTGGAGAGCTAAAATTGAGTTACAGCAGCAGGAAAGTCTTGTCACCTGTTAAGTTGCTGGTTCTACCTCTCACTGCATCACTGTTGGGAGGACAGTAAAGTGACAGACAAATTAAGCTAACTGTTGCTCATAAATCATAGAAGCATAGAATTGTTTGGGTCGAAAAGGACCTTAAAGATCATCTAGTTCAAATGCCCTGACATGGGGAGGGACCCTTACACTAGACCATGTTGCTCAAGGACGATCCAACCTGGTCTTAAACACTTCTAGGGATGAGGCAGCCACTTCTCTGGGCAACCTGTTCCAGTGTCTCACACCCTCACAGTAAGGAATTTCTTCCCAATATCTAATCTAACTCCACCCTCTTTCTGTTTAAAACCATTCTCCCTTGTCTTCACTTCATCACTACACGCCCTTGTAAAAACTCTGTCTCCAGATTTCTTGTAGGACCCCTTTAGGTATTGGAAGGCTGCTCTGAGGTCTCCTCTAAGCCTTCTCTTCTCCAGGCTGAACAAGCCCAGCTCTCTCAGCCTGGCTTCATAGGAGAGGTGCCCCAGCCCTCTGATCATCTTTGTGGCCCCCCTCTGGACTTGCTCCAGCAGGTCCATGTCGTTCTTGTGAGGTGGGTCCCCAGAGCTGAACGCAGTACTCCATGTGGGACAAAAACACAAAAGCAGAGTAGAGATGGAGAATCACCTCCCTCAACCTGCTGGCCATGCTGCTGCTGATGCAGTGCAGGATACGGTTGGCTTTCTGGGCTGCAGGTGCATGCTGCTGGCTCATTTTGAGCACCTTATCAATCAGCACCCCCAAGTCCTCCTCCTCAGGGCTGCTTTCAATCCGTCTCTGCTCAGCCTGTGTTTGTGCTTGGGATTGCCCTGACTCTGCACTTGGCCTTGTTGAACTTCATTAGGTTTGCATGAGCCCACCTCTCAAACCTGTCAAGGTCCCTCTGGATGGCATCGTTTCCCTCCAGTGTGTTGACCACACAGCTTGATGTCATCGGAAAACTGGCAGAGGGTGTGCTCAATCCCACTGTCCATGTCACCAACAAAGATGTTAAATACAAGTGCAGATTCTTTTGTTACTTAAAGCATGTATTTAAAAATTGGTTCTCATGGGTAGTACTACAAGCAGGTGGCCACTTTCAGTAAGTTTTAAAATACTACAGTTTTCAGCATCACAACTTCAGCTGAATGACTTTTACAGTAACTCTATATGGAACTGCCCTATTTTTAAGTGCATTCTTTAATTGCTGCTTTTCAGTCTTCAGTACATTTTTATTACATATTTCAACCTAAGCATGCAATTTGTGTGTTTCAGATGAAATATTACTGTCATTTCACTATACTTGTAGTGTTTCTTGCAATGTCAGTTAAAGCCAGTGACTGTGGCGTACCTGTTTCTCATAATCAGAAAGCAGTATGCTATTTGTTCTTCAATTTTCATCATGTTTTAGACAAAGATCCTTTCTGTCCTGTGTTCAGCTGTAGCAGTCATTTTTCTCCTTCTTAGTAGAGACACTTTCAAAGGCAATGAATTCCAGCAGAAGCCATGCCAGGAGTTTCTGAGAAAAGGAATGTTATTACAAATTCTGCTGAAAGTGACCCTACATTGTAACCTTCCAACCTTACAGGGTGTTTCTGGCTTTTCTGAAATTATAGTTCTGTGCAAGGAAACCCCTGCAGTGGCAGAGGATGGTTGTATACTAAATAGGGGAGTAGATCTGGTAAAACATATTTGTTCTATCTGAATCCTTGTACAAAACACCATTCTAAAGGTCATTATGGTTTCTTTTAGTCGCATACATTCATGTAATGTTTGGAGATATTTTTATAGTAATCTGCATTTCCCAGAATTGTTCTATCAAGTTTTATCTGGGAGAGTTATTATTACTGAGTTGTCTGTGACAGGTTGTCACCTTAGCTGCCAGTTAAGTGTGTGCCAGATGTAGAGGTGAATAGAGTTTACCATATCTACAAACAACACAAGTGCTTCTTTAGAGGACACCAGTTAATTAGCAATGTGTCAGACAGATCTGTATTTTTATTTTCCCCACAAAAATGGTGCTGCACTAAAAGTATTATTCACTGCTAGGCTAAGAACTGGGTCTGACATACCTGGGTTTTTCAAAATCTGATAGAAAAGCTTCTATTTTAAGGGCACACTAAACTTTCACACAAAGAACAGGGAAACTGGATGAATAAATGTGAATGAGTGGTCTTGAAAAATTATGAGATGGTGATACGGCTTTGACAGCATTACTTTACTTTGGAAATTCTGTGTTAGGGAAAAAAACAACAGCAAAATGTAACCTCAGCAACTGCGAAAGATTTTAAGACACGTGATTTCTTAACACGTGACTTGATGCCCTTTTTTATGAGATTTGTCTTCCTCTGCATGCTAGTGCATCCTTGATAGAACATAGTGCATTAGGCAGCATGCTTCCTCTCATTCTCTTGCTTTTGCCTCCTAACTCAACTATCACTTTTTTGATCTCTGATCAAATTAGCCCAGAGACTCTTATGTATTTCCATAACTCATTGCTGTGGTGGAATGTTTAGACTACCAGCTTCTCTTGTTCATGTCTCTGAACGTCTTGTATCTAGTATTGATGATATTTGCTTTATGCCTTTGTTTATAAAACTTTCTGTTGGTTTTAACAGAACTCTTCTCAGTCCCAGTTTGGAAACCTCATCACACCATTAGCTGCATGTAAAGACCTGTGTTCTCTGAGATGTATTCTGTCCTTTCCCAGCAGCCATGGATAAAGCTTTTCTGATACAGTGTCTGAACAGCTTTCGATTTTCCTTCTGGCTCCATCCATTCTTGTGAGAATTGGGGTCTCCACCATCTTGGCTGCCAGCCTCAGCTTCAGTCTTGATGGTAGCAGCAGTTCTCCCTGTTACATACAGAATTTGAAGGTCATCCAACTGACCTGTATTACTTCTAAACCTCCTTTTTTCATTGGATGCACAGCGCAGAAGATATAGAGGAGCAGTCTGCTACAAGAATTCAGCAAATTTTATGGGCTCCACTAGAGAAGCGGACCAGACAAGGAAGGGGGTGTTTTTTTTTTAAAACTTTATTAAGGTCCTGTCCTTCCTAAAGCAGCTTGTTAGAGCACTAGTGAGTTATGCTTATGCTTTTCCATAAACCCTCCATATCTGAGGTACAGGTGTGCTCGCTGTCTATGCAGAAACTTCTCAGGCGTTCAGTGAAGTCCTTTCCCCATCAGTTTGGTGCATCTGTAGGCACGCTACACTGAAGGCATTTCAAACACATATAGGCATAAGTATTTTTTATTTGGAGGAACATTCTGCAAACAGCCATTCTGCTTTTGCCTTTTTGAATATTTTAGGAATGACATCACATTTTAAGACTTTTCCCATAAATAGTTCTGCGTGGAAAACTGTAGCAAAGTAGGAGATTTAGAATTAAAACACAGGCTTCCCAAAGCACAAACTAAGATGTCTGCAGGCATTCAGTTGTCAAAAAAAAAACCAACAACAAAACAAACCTAAAAATTCAGTAATAAAGTTAAAGCATATAGGAAATTGATCACATGACAAGAATTAATAAAATGACCAGTATATGTCATCTTTTCTAATACATTTTAATCCCCCAGAATTGCATTTACCTTGTGTATTGACACATTGTGATTCATACACATATCTGCAGAGCATGCCATTCTGTGCTATGGCAGTTTGTAATGATTCCTTTTCTCTTCAGAAAAAGAACTTTTTTTCTGGTGTATTGTTGTTATGCCCTTGTTATCTCGGGCATAGCTGTCTTTCTGCTGCTTGCAGAACGTCGGCAGTTTATTTTTTTCCTGTGGTAAGCATGTCAGCTTTATATTCCAACTTTCTTATGGCTGTAAAACTTCTTCATGCCTTTTGGAGTACCAGGTATTCTGGCATCTGATATGCTGTGCTGTACTGGAGGGCCAGATGAAATAGCCCACCAAAAACATGGTTGTAGTAGTTGTTCTGTGCGTGAAAATGTATTGTATGCACCCTGTGTAAGGCTGGAATCGAAGAGTTCTGAAATCATATAGCTTAATAAAAGGATTACAGGGGTTTTTTTGTGAAATATAAACGGTGTTTCCCATGAGCCATTTAAAAAACAACTGATGTCATAAATACAAAAAGTCAGACTTAAGAACGCTATTTCTGATGGCCTCTCCTAACACTGCTAAGCTTTTCCCAAGAGTTCAGCATTTAAGAGGTTATATTGAAGCAGAAATTTTTTTAAAAGTGCTTGAAGGTTACCATCCTTCTAAGCCTGTGGATTTTATCTGTTAGTATCTTGTTTTGGGCTACTGTCAGTCTTAATCAGTGCAAATGAATCACTGCAGCTTTCTGGCTCTGTCTCATCTTTAGGATTTTGGAACGCTATGTCCAAGATCAGATTCCTGGTGCAACAGTCGTGGTGGAATCCATTGGTGCACGGAGGTTTGGGGATGGGTACTCTGAAGAGGATTATACCAAGTCTGACCTCATGGTCTATGCAATTGACCCTCAAACAAATAGAGCTATAATGAGGAATGAACTTTTTAAGTAAGTATATTATTTGTTGCTCGTCCTATATTTCTATGGACTGTTTCAAAGCCTGTTTGTCTGTCTCGGGAAGTGGTTCAACGCAACAGGAATGGAAAAATCTATTGATGCAGCTGATGCATGCTCCTACATCTGCCTTACTTGGAGCTTGGGAGTTTACAACTTTACTAGGTTCAGTCCATTCCCTTGAGCTGAATGGCCCCGGTATGTGTGGTTTAGATGTTGCCACCATAACAGCTTGCAGTATATTTGGTCCACTGTGTGGAAGAGCTTCAAGTTTGAATTCCTCTGAAGGAATTTACTTTCTAAATACTAAAATATTTCTGTGATCTGCAAGCAAGGGCTTGGTGCTCCAGCCATTGACCTTCGGACTTTCTGCAGTTTCCATTTGGAACATACCTCTTTTCTTTTTTTTTGAGGAAACTGAATGAGAAGGAAGGGAAGGGAAGGGAAGAGAGATGGTGGGTCCTTATCTGAAGCATAGATATCAGGGCATGGCCCAGGTGTACATCTACATGCAAGAAATCACTAGAGCTCACAGGTGCCCAGTGGGCTGAGCAGACAGATCTGCATGGGCCTCTCCCACCAGCTGCTAGAGGAAATGGTAAAGAGCAGTAGATAGGCCACTTATATGCATAATTTGATGTTGTTTTGCCTTTTCAATTGACTTCCAAATTAGCAGTTAAATTCCAGTGTCACATAAAACATGAGCTGGCTTTTTATTGACTGATTATAATTAGAGCATGTTGTCAGTAAGTGGACCAGCTCTGGTCACTTCAATAGGGCAGTTTGGTAGGGTGCCACTCTGCCTGGACTTTTGTACCTTAGTGCAATTCTGGTGGAATATCATTCTGGCATGCTCTGCCTGCCTAAGAGGAGAAACCAGAGATTACATGGGTAAGGAAATTAAATTAAGTTAATCTCTTTACATGTTTTTCTGAGTCTTCACTAGTGGCAAGTAGGTTCTAAGACAAAATTAGTATCTCAACCCATTCACCTGCCAATGTACAAACATGGCTGTAGAATCATTTTGTAAGAAACTATGTGTTTGTGTTTCAGCATTCTGCATATGCTTTTTAACACTGAAAATGCAAATCAGGCTTTTCTTCTAAAGCAGGCCCTATCTTTTGGAATTCTGCGTGTGTATCACCTTTGTGTTTGCTTTTTATCTTGATGAAAACTGGACCAGACTGCTCCATGATGCTATAAAGCAGCATGTCAGTCAGCAGCCTGAAAAGCAAATGGCTATGAACCATCTCAGTGAACTGTGATTGAAAAAGGGCTTGTTCTCCCAAGCTCTTAATTTAGTAGAGATGAATTATGGCATACTAAATCTCTACATATATTCAGAGTTTATAGGTTGGAAGGGATCACTGTGATCAGGCTGACCTAGTATAATAAACACCATGGGCACTCCCAAATTTAATTCTGCTTTGTCCATGTCTTTCAGCAAAGCAACTGCTTAAGACAGTCTGGTCAATTACAAGTTTTGTGTTGTTATTGCAGGGTAATTATTTTTACTGAAAAAAAAATTAGGCGCTTTTTTTTTTTATGTAGTCATTTACAGTTTTCTCCAAACCCTCTCCAGTCTTCCAGCATCACTTTGTGAACTAGGAATGTGGAAGTCATTAGCACTGGTAGCTTTCAGGGTGGTGGCAACACAGACTCCTTCCTTCTGGTGGCCATTTTTTTTTTTTGTAGGTGTCTCCATGGTCATCAGACTGTTTGGGTCTCAGAGTTGCACTGGGAGTTTGTATTCACTTGTCCACTGCTGGAGCAGATGGTTCTCAGAATGGGGTCTCTGTGATTTTTTTCCAAATTTTATTCAAGAGTAGAAGTGAAAATTAAGGAAACCTGACAGGAAGCCAGCAGAATTCCATGATAGATAACAGTTTTCCTTTCTCTCTAAGGAAAAGTGCCAGTAAATTTGACTATTCCCAAAACTAGTCTCAATAAAATGTATCTTACTGCCTTACACCTGGACTATCTACTGATCCCTCTTTATCATTGCTTTTCCACTTTTACGGTTTGTAAATTCATTGAGGTCTGTGTTTTCTTCCAGTCATAGCCAGTTTAGAGTATGGCCAAAGTGGGATCCTATTAGAAATGCTTAAGGTCAAAAGGACATTATCCAGTGCTGATCAGATTCAGAAAATTCTCATGACAGTTGAAAATTCTGACACTATTTTACACTTTGGAAAGCTCTCTGCAAATCTACCATTATTAGTGTATGACAGTAAGCTAGTATCCATGCATAGAAGCAGTTAGTGCTTTCTCTTTCAAATCCATAAAAAGAATCTTTTCCTGATGCAGACTGTCTTCATCATCATAAAATGTGTCCCTCTTCATTTTGGTGCTCTTTGAAAATATAGGAATGTCTTTTTAGGGGTGTATGTGTGTCCAGTGAAATACACAGAACAGGATAAAGTTAAAAAACTATTTATCAAATGTGAAGGACAGGTTATTAATTTGCCTGGTCTGCAAATATGTGGGGTACCAGCTTAGAAGCAACTTAATTAAAATGCTCCATGTGCCTGCATATTCAGCAGGTTTGGGTTGGTTTCTGTTTTGTTTATGGTTTTTTGTTTGTTTGTTTAGGTTCATGTGGTTAGGTTTTTTCTCTTTTTCTTTTCTTCTCTTCAAAAGCTTTTAAATATTTGCCAAGAGACATTTTGGATGCCCCATCCCTGGCAGTGTTCAAGGCCGGGTTTGATGGGGCTTTGAGCAACCCGGTCTACTGGAAGATGTCCCTGCTTGTGGCAGGGCGGCTGGAACTAGACGAGCTTTAAAGTCTTTTCCGGCCCAGACTGTTCTATGATTAAATTGCCCAAATCCATGGGAATGCTTTCCTGGCTTTAGGATAGATGTGAGCAAGTGTCAGCTTGCAAAAGTAAAGAGAAAAATCAAGTGAGAGTTTTGTAGCTTAATATCTGAGGTTAACAAGTTTTCACTAGCAAGTGGATGAACCTTGAGATTTGGCTCAGCTCAGCTGCTTACCCAAATCTAAAAAGAAATGTATTCTGTGGCCGCCTTTCCTAGAGTTTTGGTCTTTAGAGGCATAGCTCAATGTTCTTCCTGCTACAGTCACAGGACACGGGTACAATTGCTGTCCCCTCACCAGGATGAGATTGCTAAGGGTCACAACCTTCCTTCTGCCAGCCAGGAATCTGCTTCAGATCCTAGCAGAAAAGAGATCAATGGGAGAAAGAATCATTTAATAAACTTGATATGATGAGAGAAAGGTAGGGAAGTCAGAAATTATGTAAACCCCTGTTTTAAAAGTTTAATTAGCAATAAGGAAGATAAATTTAGCTAAGCATTTTCTAAGTGTTATGTATACAGAAGAGTGAACTGTACCAATGGCACAGATTTAGCATGTGAATTCTGCCAGTTGTAATTTTAACACAACTTACTAAATGATCGTGTATTGAAAAATACCTGTGCCTTTTCTTTAATTGGACTTTTTTTGGGACCACCCTCCTGTGTTTCTGCTTATAAAAGACAATGGAAGCCCTGATTTCAACTGTGTTAAACCTGTCACTGCTTGGAAACAATTGTCTGCAAAAGTCTTTAATGAATGTGGAGGTGAGTTGAGCACGGAGTGAGCAGAACAACCTGTTCCCTTTGCAGGGGGAGTGCTGCTGGAATATAGACAGATATCACCATCACTGCTGACTCCTCCTCGTTGGTGCTGGCAGCCAGGCACAAGTCAAAGCAGTGTTGGGGTCCCAGAGGTGTTTGGCTTTACACTGGAGCTGGGAGGAAGGGACAGTCAAGAGCGCTAATGCCCGTCAGCAAAATCACACTTGTGACCAGCTACAGAGCTGCATTTCTACAAGGGGTAAATTGTTAAACCAAAGCTCATATTTGAGGCTTGCATAGTCACTGTGGGAAGTGTTGTTCCAGTATGTCAGGTTACACCAAAAAAAGAGTCTGAACAGTAACCATGCTTTATTTCCTCCTCAACCTCCTGAAAGACTTTGAGGCCACTTAGATAATTTTACAGAACCGAAATGAACAGCTTCCTTTTTTATCTTTTATGTGAAAGAGGGTTTGATGTATTGGAGCATAAAAACCAGTTGAATCCAGAAAATTTCTCCTGCATATGTTAAGAGGAAAATGTCCACCATTAAAAAGAAAACGCTTACCATGTCTTTGTCTTTTGCACAGTTTCATCAGCGAGTAAATGTGCACGGTTGAGTTATGAACCTGCTTAAAATAGGGTTTGTCAAGAAAATGCTAACAGAATGTTAACTGAGAGATTGTTAAAATCATCCAGAGATTTAATGCTATCCTGCTTGAATAGTATTCTTTTACCAACTCAAAGGACGTGCAACATGCATGCGCCAGTGACATCTAGTGTACAACAAAAGAATTAGAGCTCAGTTTATACTCGCATGTCCTGTGGGTCATCACTGCAGATCTTAAAGCTGTGAAAAAGGATTTTTGCTCAAATGTTTCGTGGACAAAATCAGGGAATTAGTTGTGAATAACAGAAGAGAGTACTAATACAAGGGAAATTATTCTTCATATCATCTTGTGTTGCTTTTTGTGAGAGTGTGGGTCTGTGAGTGAGCAGCTGCTGGTCTTTGAAGTTAGTATCACGATACCAGCACTATTTCATCATTTGGGATGAATTGTTCTGCATGTTATGAAATTCAGCTAATAGATCACACAGATCAGAGTGCATTCTCCCCAGAGAGGGAAAAAAAAAAAAAGAAAAAAAGAAAAAACCCCAAACAAAAAAACAGGGACAAAATGCAATGAGGTATCAGTAAATTGAAAGGAAATCAATTTTGAGAAATTAACACCCTTTAAGAAATGGTCTTTTAGGAGTGTAATTTCTGCCATAGGATCAGACTAAGGAAATGGAAGCTATTTCAGACTTTCTTTAAACATTCAGAGTTTATGTGCAGAAATCCTTCCAGAACATTTTTCAGCTTTTTCTTTTCTTGTGTGTGTGTGTGTGTGTGTTGTGAGTTTTTGATTTTCTTCCATCTCAGTGTTTTTCACTTGACTTTTTCCAGGAGAGCCACTGTACATGTAAGGGCCTGGGGTGATGCTACGTTTAAGAGCCAGCAGGATACTCCACCATCCCAATGGATGCATCCTACTTTGATCTTTATAGCTGGACCCCACTACTTGGTAGCTTGTGATCCTCACTTCAAAGTGATCCAAGAATTTTTATTTTCCTTTAGAAGCTGAAGCATTGGCCAATATATATATAGAGAGAGAGAGAGAGAGAGAGATATTTTCAAATAAAGCCTTTGCCAAAATATTGTTTCAAACTCCTAAAGTAAATTTCTTAAACAATGTGTGCTGGTTTTGGCTGGGATAGAGTTAATTTTCTTCATGGTAGCTGGTTGGAGCTATGTGCTGACAGCAGTGTTGATAACACAGGGATGTTTTAGTTACTACTGAGTAGTGCTTACACCAAATCAAGGCCTTTTCTGCCTCCCACCCCACCAGGGCATAGGCTGGGGGTGCACAAGAAGGTGGGAGGGGACACCTGCATTATAGCATCATGCTGAGATTATAAAGCTGGGGAAAGAAAAAGGAAGCAGGGAGGTTCGGAGTGATGGCATTTGTCTTCCCAAGTAACCATTAAGTGCGATAGAGCCCTGCTTTCCTGGAGATGGCTGAACACCTGCCTGATGATGGGAAGGAGTGAACAAAGTTCTTAATTTGCTTTCCCTATTAAACA
Source organism: Ara ararauna (assembly GCA_028858755.1). Classification (NCBI taxonomy): domain Eukaryota; kingdom Metazoa; phylum Chordata; class Aves; order Psittaciformes; family Psittacidae; genus Ara; species Ara ararauna. Next base: position 46,940,018 of record CM054381.1, read on the forward strand.
GTGTTTATCTCAGCCCACAACTTTTCCCACTTTCACTCTTCCAATTCTTTTCCCCATCCCACTGTAACGGGGGGGGGGGGAGTGAGTGAGTGGCTGTGTGGTGCTCAGTTGCTGGCAGCAGTTAAACCACAATACAAACATATTGTTTGCTATTAAAAAGTCATTCAATAGGAAATTTTCTATTGTATGAGAAATTAGGCCATTTGATTAGGATTTGTGTTTGGCTACCAATCTTTAAAATGCCAGTTAGCACATCAGATACTAAACTTCTTCCACTGCATTTGTTTTTTCAGAGGCTGTTCCAGTCCTTTGCTTGGTAACTGTGTTGTTCCAAATTCCTCTCATAGGTGATGTACAGACAGAAGGTAGACATAACTGTAGGTTGCAAGCAGTGGCAGCAGCCGTGTCTTTCTGTTAGCTAGTATCCTACTTTTGCATAGGACCTAACTTGTCTTAACAGTGTCTTGTAGGACAAATTGAAAACAACATTTTTCTCTCTAGCTGTAGAGATAGCCTATTGTTCCTGTGATTAGTGATGTTAGTCAAGATTGTTCTAGTACCTAGCAGTGTTTGGAGAGCCCACAGAGTTTAATTACAGTTTATTATAAGCATTTAGTGGTTTTCCTTTTAGAAGATGTGTGAAACTTCTGAAGAAATGGCCTGCATCTTCTCCAAAAAAAGGGGAGACAAGTTTACTGTAATCTCCATTTGTCATCTTTTGTGACCTCCAATTTGAAAGTCACAGAGGAAACATTTAAGGAAAGGAAGCCAGTAAATAAATTCCCTCAGCACTATGCCAAACATTGAGAGGGCACATCCTTCTGCTACTGTAATGTTCACTCCCACTGGACATGAGTTCATCTGATCATTGTCCCTCTTTGTTTTCCTCTTGCAGTCAAACAGTCATGCTATAAGTGAAAGTCTAACTCAAATAATTCAATACTTAGTACCAGCACTACAATCTAAGAAAATAGCAGAGACCTGGAGACTAGCAAGACAGAGCAGATGCAAGAATGAGGCTCAGAATTGATACAACTGGGGGAAGGGGGTAAGGATTGATAAAAGCATAGTTTTTTCAAATCCCTTCTTAATATTGAAAGGGAATTCACAAGGGAACAAACTGTAGGCTATCCTTCCAGCTAAAGAATTTCTCTCAGAAGCTAAGGAAATTCCTCTAAAAATTACCCACTTCTAGAGTAGCATCCAGTTGCTCTTTAGGCCAGAGTAGTCTTTTGGGATGTGTGCAGGAGGATTAATTGTCTGTGATAGACCACTGAAGGAAAAAACACAAAACAAGCCATTTGCCATGCTTCTGTCAACTGCATGGAGAACATTTTGCCCCTAGAAATTAGGATAAACTTCAGCTCACTCCTCCTTTTCAGTGTTTGAACTGTGATCTGGTATTAAGTACATTGGAGTTATCACTGACATAGGTATTACAGGAAATTACTAATATTCTTAAGCACATAAAGAAGAGATATATGCTTTATCAGACCACAGCTATTAACCCAACTATGCAGTAATTCAAACACAGTTAATGAACTTGGGTGTAATAGTTTTCTTTTGTGACATTGAAGGTTCCTGGATGGCAAACTGCTGGATATCAATAAAGAGTTTCAGCCATACCTGGGGCAGGGGGGACGCATCCTGGAGATCCGCACCCCAGATGTAGTAGCGAATGTCAAGAAGCAGGCACAAGCTGTAGGCTTCACGGAAGGCGCGTTACTTGCTCTGGCCGTCATAATCATCCTTTGCTGTATGCCAGCTATTTTAATAGTTATGGTCAGCTACAGACAGTAAGTATTCCTCCTCCTTTTTTGTGGTAACAATGTTGTAGTAGGGATGCTGTTTCTTAACAGAATTGCTTTGAATATTATCCTTCATTGCAAAGAAATTACAATACAAAGAACATTTTTATTTTCCTTCTTCTCACAAGAGTTGGTCACTGCTTGGTGTACGGTGTGCCTGAAAAGAGAAAATGCACAGGAAGTGCATCTTGCTATACTTTCTATAGTTGTGGTGCAGTAACTGTTTTAGAATATGTGCCAAACATAAGATCAAAATCCAGGTGTTTGAAACGCAAGTGTCGATTCAGAGATGACTTCCATGACAGAAAAAAAAAAAAAAACAACAAGGGAGGAAAAAGGTGCTGTTTCAATAAGTGTTTAAAAAATCGAAATGCACAATAGCTTGGGCAGAATAAGAGCACTCAACTTTTTTGTTTATATCCTAAAATACATTTATATTTTTTCTCTAGCTGGCTGCTTCTTCATTGCCAGTGTTTGATGAAAAAATGACTTTGTGAGATTTTAGCACTGTCTAAAGCAGCATACCTCAGAGAGAACCTTTTTGATATTTCCACTCACTCACCTCTTATAGACTCAGGAGGTTTAAGTAATTGGGCCAATAGACTAATTAAAGGATCAACATCACTAACAAGTTTCTCTCAACTGTATAATTATTCTTTAATTTCTTCTCATGAAAGATTTCTAATTCCATGTGCGTGCTCTGAGCATTCAAAGAATTACCAATGATTGCAAAATCAAAATATAAATAATTCTGTGCATCTTCCCCATTAACTTCTGTATATATTGGTCTGTACCTCCATAGCTTCCTATCTTGATTTTAAAATTTTTGAACTAGCTGGAATGTAAGAACTCCATAATGGAAAATCTCTGCTCCACAGGACCATTTAAGAAGGAGTTCCCAGAGCCCTGATGGATTTTTTGTTTGTTTGCATTTCTTTTTTATTTGTTTTGTTTCTGCAAAAACTGCTTTGGTACCTGCTCCCTTCATTGTGTTGAGACCAATGAAGTGTCACTGCTTCTACAGACTCCTGCTGCAGTGTTGCGCCAGTCAGAGAGGGAGAGAGCATGGATGGGCTGATATACATGTTTTACAGTAAAGCAGTTATAATCTGAATGCTGCAATAGATGTAATGTGGCATAATATGCCGGGTGAGATTTAAACTGTTAATTTTTCCTTTCTGCACTGCAGTTAAGAGTTAGTAAATCACTGTTAGTCATCATTTAAAAAGCGTATCCTACATGAAAAAAACAGCAGTCTGCCTGAGAGCACTTTCCTTAGTGACACCAGAAAAACACCCAAGGATAGCCATGTCTTGATAGCCACTGTGCATTCTGTGGTTTATATTTACATCCAGTGTCTCCAAACAATTTGGGTCAAAGTAAAAAGTCCATTTAAATGATTTTGAAAGAGCTTGACAAACTGTACCATTGGGATAGCGGTACATCTCAAAGCTGCTTTACTTCTCCCAAAATTGTATATAAAATTCGCTTCCAGTGAAATGCTGCTGAACCAGTTCAACCTACAATTAGATGGTGGTTGTTATCTGAATTGCCTGTTTCTTTTAGAAGTCTAATAGCAGTATTTTTCCTGGATATCTGTTAGGTTATCAAAAGATTATCAATCTTTTTTAAGTTTTAAGGAATATGCCTAACTTAATTTCATTTAAAAAACCACATTTTTGTCATCTGGAAGTATGACTTGGAATTGGATTTATAGAAAACCAAAGTGAATAAACTATACTTTTATGAAAAATGTGTCACTGAAGAGGGTCAAGGAAAATAAGAAGAATTTTAGTGTTAATATCAACACCAAAAGTTGTCCTGAGCCTTGTGGTTTGTTTTCATATTGCACCCTTTTTTCTCCTTTTCAAAAGGAAATTTGGTATTTTTTCTGATAACATTCTGGGAAAGAAAGTACTCCACTCTGCCTCTGAGTGTAGAGATTATTGCAGGATAAATGTAACTGTCAGACAGCACATATGATGTTAAGATTTTCTCACTGATAAAACTTTTAATGTGCAGTAGTCCATTTTTCAGTGCTTTCAGATCAGTGATGAGCTAACTAGATTTTGTAAAAATAATAGTTACTGAAAAGAAAACTAATTTATAAAATTATCACTGTCGAAGTGCAGTTCAGTGCCTATATTTGACATGTAAATAAGCCAGAAACTATCACTATTCTTTTCTATTAAGTAGTGTCTTTGAAATACACTATCCAGTACAGCTCCACAGGTAATTATAAATAATGTATTATTTACTAATCACAAAAGACCATTATGTTCTAAACAGTAACCAAAAATAATATTCCTTCACTACTGAAGATGTTCCTGTAGCATTCTTGAAATATGTTAAAATTATGCGTAAAAATAGAGCCTTAGTAGTCTAACAGTTAAAGAAATATCATAAGGTATATTCATGCCTTCATGCCTTTTGTGTGTGTGTGCGCGCGTCAGGGAGCTGTTTTCTCTAAGCCCAAAGCAGTTTTCTCTGCTGTAATTCATGTTTATGCTGACTGCAAAATTGTTTCAAGAGTATCACAAATAGCAGCTAAACACTGTTCAGCTCTGGAAATCACAATTCTTTAAACATGTCATTAATTCTGTAATTTTATGTGGGGAGCAATTAAGTAGCATCTAGTTTAATACTCCTATTAGGCTCACTGTTTAAGACTATTGTTGCAAGCAGACTTCATTTAACCTTCCTTTTTATCTCTTTATCTTTCTTTGCATAACAAAACAGATTCAAAGAGTAAGTACTTATTTTCAGTTTTGTTTCTAACAGCATGTATAGGAATTCTATCAGCCTACCAGTCTTTATTTTTAAGAAGAAGGGGTACTTGACATTCAGTGAGTGTTAGAGTTATGCAGAGTTAAAAAAAAGTATTTCTATGTCTGTGGTATTTCTCAAGCAAGCAAGTGCATGTAGGGCTGGCATGCATAGAGAGACTTCCCAAGGAATGATCAGGTATCAATCACCCTCAAAACCAAAACAAGGTAGATCAGTCATGTCACCACAGTGGCGCTCTCCCAGTTTCACACATGAGGAACACAGGCTTTGTTTTCTAGATAGAAAAATAAATTTGTTTCATAGTGAATTTACCTATTTAAAAAAAAAAAAAAGTTTTTTTTTTCAGGAAAACTGTTAATTGAGACAGAAATTTCCCAGCCAACTCTAATGAGAAAGAAGTTGTAAGTGATAACTTTAACTTTCCCAGAGACTTTTCGTGTGTTTAAAATGACATTTTCTTGGCTTGAATGAAGCACTTGACCAAAGAGCTTACTCCCTCCATTGTAAGTCTTCGGCAGCCAAAGCAAAAAAGCCTCTTAATGAGAAAAGTGTCAAAGCTAGCACATACATTATCTCCTGGGAAATATTATTTTCTGCTGTTTCAGTGATGTACTGCTTGGTCAGGAGGTTCTGTCCAGGGGGAGTTCTGGGATGCCACCAAGAGATAATAAATAATAGAGAGTTGAAAAAAATCCAGAAACAAGATTATCACATTATTACTTTTCTTTAAAGAAGACAAAACACAGGCATGTTTTGAAAACTGCTGGGAAAAAAAAGCTAAAACAAACAAATAAAAACCAAAACAACATAGAAAGCTTTATGCATCTGCTTATGTTAGGGTTTTTAATGAGTATTTCTCCTTCCCTCCGTGGCTTACCAAAGACGGCAGGCTGAATGCGCCAAGACTGCAAGAATCCAGATGGCTTTACCAGCAGGCAAACCAGCAAGCACCACTGCTAATAACCTCTATGAAGAGCTTGGTGACAACACCATGTAAGTATTCCTTGTGATAAATCAACAAAATTATTAGTGTCCAAAACCATAATTCACTTTCCAGGGCTTTTCTTCATGAAAGGGGGATCTCAGACATCCAGGAAATAAATTGGATAAGTCTGTAAGGAGAGATAAAACAGTTTAACCTGCTAATGGGGATTTCTTGTAATGCATGGGGGACTCCAACAGATTTTAAGTTGGAGAAAAACATGATATAACCAGATGGGTTTTTTTCAAAAGCAGTATCCTAGAGCAGGCTATTGCTACCAGGGCGAGCTAGGACTGGGATCTTCTAGTGCCTTTGCAAATCCAGACCAGCCCACCACATTTTTCAAAGCTGTTGACAAAACACATCCAATAAAATTGCTGTCCCAAAGTCCCCATTTGCTATAGTAAGAAATATTCTGATGAGTAAAGTAGATGGTTTTTTGCTAGAAATTTGAAACTGTTTGAATATTGACATTAAGGTTAAAGAAACTATCAAAATAGAGAAACCAATGGCAGTTCAGTGAATATATCTTTTACCTATTTACATGCTCGTAAAATAATAATATTGCAAAGATGCCTTTCTTTTCATGGTTCTGTAAATCTGAAGTTTATGGACTACAATAACAATTTAACTCTCAGTATGAAGATACTACAATGGAGAATAGCCAGTTAATATTTGAATCATACTGTGGGGTGCTGATAAGCTTGCCTACTTACTCATACATGTTTATAAGTAACGCTAAAAAGCATAGCATTAATAACATGTTTGGAAGCAGGTAGAGAGTGAACTGCTGGTGTGGAAGATTGTCCAACTTCTGCTCTATTTTCATTATTTGTTTTGCTCTAAAAGTTGGAATTTTCCAGATGCTGTGATTGCGTTTGTAAAATGTTAAGGATGCATTACAGAGTGTACCACTGTTGCTTTAACTCTTGTCCATCTGAGCGCAGTCTCTGCATTTGAAATAATTCCAGAGCTTGAGCTTGTCTGCATAAATAGAGGATCTATGCTTGAAGCAAGAATAGCTTCTTATTGCTGCTGAACTTCTTCCCATGCCTTTTGCCTTTTTGAAGTATTAACTGCTTGGGCAGGAAGTGAGGAAAAAAAGTATGTTTGACAGTAGCTTATAGTGACTACTGAATGTGCGCACTTTTGCTTGTGAACCACATGAGATCACCTCTGTACACTTCTACATACAGTGAAGTGCCCCACTGGATAAAATTCCTGTTTCTTTTGTATTTAAATAAATTTCTACTAAAATTAATGATTCACTTCTACCAATTTTGCTGGCAATGATAATAAAGCTGACTATCTGTGAGAACTGGACATCCCAGTGGATGAATCTGCATTTTGTAGTGATGAATACCTTATGCTAAACCCAGAACAAGCCTCATTGTGCTGGGTTTTTATCTGCAAAGTTAGGGGGTTTTATATTTTAGTATGGCAACATATAGGCGCAAATTTACAGATTTGCAGTATTGACTTTCAGGGTTAGATTTATGTTCATTTTGACTAAAAATAGTTTTCATTGCGCCAACAGAGGTGCCATATTTGGAATATTTTCTCTCAGACACCTATGCACACAGCTAAGATATATTCATATTCATCATGCTAAGGAACTGATTAAACATGAGCTTGTAAAAATCCTCTACAAGGCAAATTAATATACTTAGGCTTTTAAAGAAAATAGTATGCTTCAATAAAAATAATTGCAAATTATCTTTTTTTCTGTAAAATATTTGTTTTCAAAGCAGTTCTGTAACTTAGGAAATTATTATTTGGGAAATACCTTTTTTTTTCTTTTTTCATGAATTTTAATACAGTATTTCCTGTCTTTAGTTGTCCTAAGACAATCATCTTTCATTTAGAATGCTGCCTTGTGTCTTGTTTTCTTAATTTGGTGTTTATAGCAAATGAAATGGAACTAAGCTCTTTAGTTGAAATCTGCCTTGTCTCATAAATTTCATTTTTCTCTGTCTTTGGATACGTAGGCATCAGTAAGTAAGCTCATTTCATTGTCTTAATATCCGTAGCTGATAGAAAATGCTAGTTCATTTTTCTTTCAGTAGTTCCCATTAAACCTTGCAATCTGAAACACGTATTTTATTTGTCCATTGATCAAGTACAGGAAAGACATTTACTGTGAAGTCTCAATACTTCTATGCTTCTTTATCCTTTTCTTGGAAGTAGAGATGAAGTATGATTGCTGAACTTGAATGGTATTATTTCTAAAGCCAAATAGTTCTACTACCTGAAAAAAAAAAAAAAAAGAAATAAGAAAAGAAACACTGAATGCATTCTCAGAGGTTTGCTTTCAGTTCATAGGCTGAAGATCTCACAACTGGATGCAAGCAAAATCTTTCTTGTCTGCTGTTTGCAATTCCTTGCAAGGCAGGTACACTTCTTTTGGTTTATATAAATGTGCTTCAAACTGGTGAGCTGATGTTTCTCATTGGTTAAAATACCTGTATATAACCAGAATAAGATTGCAGGATAACCTTATCCTTGAAAGGCATCATGTGAAGCAAGGAGGAACCAAGAAGCTTTTGAAATAATCTGTTCCAGTAGCATAAAGGTTATGTCTTGCATGAGCCTTCTACTGGAGGGTTTCCTTCAAGTTCAGAATCATTTATTTCTCTCACCTCTAAATAGACTGAGCGTGCTTGTCCAACCTCAAAGTATGCTGCTTTAGAATAAAGAATTAATTTGTTAGGTGTGAGCAAATTATTTTTCATACTGCTATTTTCTGCCCAAAGTCAAGCTTTAGGCATACTGGGTTTTTTTGAGAAATTGAGTGGTTGGGGAGAGTTTATTCACCGGGATAACCCTTTGTGGCTTTGCTGGGTGTCATTCACAAATGGGAGAGTGATCCCTGTACTTTGTGCAGTGATTCTTCTCGTTGGTCCTCTCAGGTCCTTGTGACCATTCAGGAGCTGTAGTTTCTCTGTGTGGGTAGTCTCCCAGTCAAAACAAGAAACAGAAGGTTAGCAGCAAATGTGTTTCATTACAAAATACAGACCTTTGGGGGACTTTTACGTATTAAATAACTTAAAGGAGATTTACTATCACTTAATCAGCCTCTATCTAGTATCTAGTTTTTAAATTTCTCTTCCAGTTTTGTTAGGGAATATTTAACCACTAGAGGTTAAATTGCCATTAATTTAGATTTGGTAGTATTTTCTGAGATATGAAAAAAACAACACTAAAAAAGATGGAACAATTTGACCAAGGGATCTAAAATTTCACGTAAAAATTCATGTAATCTTGGAAAATGCGATTTTTCCCCTCTTCCTTTGTAATAAAGCCTAACCCTTTTTTATCTAAAGAATATGACTCAAATTTTGGTAGAGACAAGGCTTAGAATTTTTAACTCAGAAGGTTTTGTGAAAATGCTGGACAGTTCTAAGTTGCTAAAAATAGTTTTATGTGGTGTTTTGATTTTTGTGTGTGTAAAGAAGTCAGTGCTACACATGCTATACTTTAGCAACAGTTGTTTAACTGGAGAAAAGTAGGAAGGTTTTAAGTATGGCATTCAAAATGTGTAATGCCAGCAATGGGCAGAGGTAGTGAAGGTATAAGTGAATTGTACAAAAGTGAAATTCAATCTTTGTACACCATTTCTGCCATAACATTCCTTTATGCCATCATGTGCTCACCATGGCCTGTCTTACAGATGTATTTAATTTTTCAGAGGGATTTTAGAGTAGGTGTTGTTCTTAAGACTGTATTCTTGGTTTGAGCTTGGGGGTTTTTTGTACCCTCATGCTAGACAGCATGTTTGTTTAGGTACAAAACACTTGTACATGGCAACAATAGAAATGCATTTTTACTCAAGCTCATTGCCGACAAGCATAAACTTCTCTTTGAAAGGATAAGGGATCTGGTTTTAGCTGTATCTGACATTTGCCAATATCCTAAATTTGTCACAGGTTGAGGGGAAATATTTGTTTCAGCTTCAGGTGAACATTAGTAAGGCTTTAAAGGCACACTTTTGTAGCAGGCAGTTTGGGGATATTGATTTTAAAATACTGTTTATCTTAAAATCAGCCTAGAAGCTTGTGGTATTAAAAATACATTAGGCAAGTAGGTTCATGAGGCACTCAGAGGTGCTAGATGAATTCCAGAAAATGGTGAGACCTACTTTTAGTGTAGAAGTTCAATGTAATCCAACTGCAGGAGTTTCTCATTTGGTTTAACATGATACAGAGATTAAATTCATGCACAGATTCATACTTCTACCTCTATATGCATATCATGAATGCAAGAAAATCATGCCCAGCTTGGTAATTCTTTACGTATCAGTATCAGGAGGATGGTCTGAGTTTCACATGCATATCAACTGACTGGCTTCTGCTCCCATTGCCCACCTCACAGAGACCATATAGCTGTGCACTTCAGGTATGCCCAGGTGCACCTCCTGAGGCCAGGGTTTCACACCATCAGTTTGAATCACAGTTCTAATTTTGTGTATGACCTATGGCCAGTCCTTAAGAGGCAATGCAGGCACACTTAAACACTACCTAATCATATACGTGCTTGATAGAATAGCAGAGTTTTGATGCACAATTATAATAGAATATATTTATCATAAAAATCCCAGCGAATATTCTGTTGGCTGTGTGCAGTATGGCACAGTCACACTGCAATCTGAATGATGGAAACATAATTATATGTACATAACAGTATACATACCATCAATCTCCCACAGAGAAATTGTATCACATAACTATGTAACATGGAGATAAGGTACAGTATTAACTGATACTTTGAAATCTGAGGGGTTATTTTAAGAAGAGATTGACTTACTTTTGAACTCGCTAAGTAGCTGAAAACTTGTTTTAATTTTTCTTCATCAAGTCCTCCCTTAAAGAAGATGTTAAAGTAAATGTCTTGCCCAGTAGTATAGTAAATGTGATCTTTCTGTTGGATAGTAGTAGTTTGCTAGAAGTAATTTAATGTCTCTGATTCATATCATAAGTTCTTTTTTTTCTCTCTCATAAGTATCTATGTCCATGCATGTTTCCTCACATGTGATTATCTTCTTTTCTTTCAAGTCTTTTTCTTCTCTACCATTTCCAACAAAGCAGGGGAAAAAAGTCAGTCTTAGAGGAAGGAGACCGTCAAAGAGTTATAAGCAACTTTGCTTCCCGTGCTATTGAGGCTCACAAGCAATCTAATATCAATGGATCATTGAACAATAATCTTCCCAAATCTTCAAGTAACATCACTTTCTTATCTGATGAGAACCCATTAACTACTCAAAACCCATTATATGTGGAAGGTGTCACTCAAAGTCCTGCTGCTGCTGGGTTTCTATGGAAAAGAAAAGATACTCTAGATACTCTTTCTCCTTCAAGACTAGTCTTGAGAGATACCTCTTTCGGAGGCAGTCACCGTGCGTGGACAGTACCAACTCACATTACTAAGAGACATGCGCCTGGTTCTCTGACTAGACCAGTTATTATGGACCCCATTCAGTGGCAACAGGAGAGACTCAAAGCAGAGAAGGAAGGAACTGAAAATCTGCATAGCAGTGTTGATATTAGCAGTCCACTATTTCAAAAAATAAGTGGCCCCAAGTTAACTGTAAAAGAGAAGGCAAGACAGTTTGAGCAGCAGGCTTTGCAGGAAATGAAGCAAGTGAAATCTCCTGATGTGAAATCCATCCGATCACCAACACAGAGCATCTGTTTCCAAGGAGAGAATGTGCTAGAGCCGTCTCCTAAAAGTGCGGTTGCTTCTCCTTGTCTTCGCTGTTCTCCTCTGTCCTCTCCAACACCTTCTGCTGAAGTAGTTGAACCAGAGACCTCCAAAGTCCCCTCTCTAATCATCACTCACCATGACTATCCTGAAGATCTTTCTCCTCCACCAACTCGCAAACCAACTCCTCCATCTTTTAGGATAAAGAAATCAGTTTGCCAAAGTTTTCTAGCTCCTCAGACCAAAGAAGTTATAGAAAGCATTCCAGATCCACCTAAAATTCCCCCACCCCCACCTCCACCACTACCACCTCCACTGGCACCACCACCTCCATCCCCTCCTCTTTTGCCACCACATACTCCACCTCCACCCACAGTTTCTCTTTTTCCTTCTTCTTCATCTCTTCTTAGCACCCAGAACCTCTTCCCTGCCAAGCATACAAAATCCCTTGCCAAACAGCCAGCTGTACCACCACCAGCCACAGTGCCAGAGCCTCCTCCCCGTAGGGAGCTGAAAGGTATTCTTAAAAACATTCAGAATTTAGCAGCAATTGAAAAGTCTGTGGCCAATATGTATAGCCAAATAGACAAAAACCACGTTCTGCCCAAGCACGTTTCTAAGCTCAAACCAGTTGCAACACCAGAGCTGCCAACTCCAGAAGCTGTGGCTGACCACAACCAGCAGAATGGCAACTTGAGCTGTGTTGTGGAGGAGCTTGAGAAACGCTTTCCATCTCAGTCGACAGCACTGTAATATTTACAGTTGGATGTTTTCTGCATGTAACATTTTGAGTGAGATGACTCTAATGCAGAACATGGTATCTGCCTCAGACTATCTAGACATTCAGACTTTTTCCCTTTCTCTGCTGTATATCACTACCTAATAAGTCCTAATCCCAAACTGAGAGACATTGTCTTTCATGTTCACTCTGAAATTTGTAATGTATAATAGTTTTGCAAGTTGTTTTCTCAGAGCTACATCTTACTGTTCTATGATGCTGGTTCTTAGCCTGTTTACCAAAAATGCTTGGGGAAAACCTGTCCATTTTTACCCAAGAATTGGTCACAGACAGCAGAGGGCTTGATACTGCTTAGTGTTAAGCAGCCTTCACTGTAGGCAATATCAGTAAGCAGAGCGATTTTTCTACAGGTGGAATTGGAATCCCTTGCTTTGCCCATAAAATGTACCACCTGGGAGGAATCTTACTGTTAAATATTGGATGTCAAAGAAAACAAGCACCTGTAGTAAGCAGGCTCAGCAATAGTGAGACGGAGTTAGTGAGACAGAGTTATTGCAGTAATGCATTTTCATTTTTGTGGGAGATGACGCAGCACTCCGTTATGCTGGCATGTTTTCTTTCGCCTCATGTTTGCATCTCAAGTCAGAAGAAAGGTTTTGTCTTGATTTGTCAGTAAAGCTGGCTGTCTTCCCTCCTGTTATCTATGTTTTGCCTTCCATTGCATTTTTTATATTGTAACTGCATGTTGAAAGTTTTTATTTTGTAAATTTCTTTAATGTACAAAGCATTTGTTTGTTTTTTATTTCGCATGTGCATGTTTTTGATGTCTCTTTAACTTCCGTGCTAGTTTGCCATGAGCTTCATAGTGGAAGCATCTTGCTTAAGTTGTAATAAAGTCACTCTGATTAGTGTCACCAAATGAAGGGTTTTGAAGTACTTGTAAAAATCCATGTAATATGGCTTTACTTTACTTTTTGCTCACAGTCATCTATAATCAGATCTTTACATTAAATATTTCAAATATAGTAAATTAGCTCTTTTGAAAAAAAAATGAAAGTGGTAAGCAAAAGCAGTTTTGTCATTTAAAGGAATGATAGTTTTAGTATTTGGCCAAAATTAAAAACATTTGTCTTTAGTATGACAATTTTAAAAAGTATATTAGGAAAGGTGGATATTACATACTGAAGAAAAATTAAAAATCTGATTCGCTATCAAGTGTCATAATTCTGAGCAAAAAGGTAATTGATTATCAGAATGTCTAGAAATACTCAGCATTTCCATGGTGCTTGGCTTTTTCTCTTTTATCTTTTTGTTTGCTTGTTTGTTTGTTTAAATCCGCAGTTAGGACATGGTGGATACTTCAGCTGGAAACTGCTGAAGGTAGTTTCTGTCTCTTTGCTCCAGAGCCAAACTTCATGAACTCCATCACACAAGTTTCACTGACATTAGGATTTTTCTTTACTTAAAACTCTTGTTGGGCTAAACTGTAGTTCCAACACATGTATACGTATGAGGGACATGATGGTTGATCATAACAGTTTTTTTGTAGCAGAATCTGTATAATTTATGAGATGCACATATGTGGAATACCTGCTAATGATGCTAAATTCTCCAAGAGTGGCACAAGTGCAGCATAATGTCAAAGTTCAGCAGTTATTAGGAAGAGAAACTCTTTAAGAGCCAGAATCGGAAGGTGGCTTACATGTTTACTTCCTTCTGTGTGTCTGCTATGGTCCTGCCATGCAGACAATAGAACAGTGGAAAGTGTGGAGGGATGAGCATGAGATAGTACTGTGCTGAGCATGTTCATAATGCACCAATCCTTAAGGGGATCTTGTAGACCCATACCAGATGCTTTTGTGCAGTTCATTGGATCACTGCTGAAATATAAGATCATTATGACCTGATTTTGCAGTGTGCGGTGTCATGCAGCAAACCTGCAGGTGTTTTGTAATTCACAGCATTAACGCCAATGAAGTTATTCAGCTGCAACTGTTTCTGGCATTCCTTAAGCCAAAAGAATTGATGTCACACATGAGCTCCTTTTTAAATATTTGGTTCCATCAGTCTCACAAGAGTCTGGGGGGTCATGGTGATCAGCTCTTTACTAATGAGGAGCACCTACTTCCTCTTTCTGAAAGCCTTTACTAAGTCAGAAAATTTACAAAACCTAGTTTCATTTTTTCTGGAATTAATGAAACCTTTGTTCTCCTGCTGATTTTTTAATAGCCTTTGCTAAAAAATTATTATATTAGACTGAGAAAGAAACTGTACCAAGAGCATGTATTTTTAACCTAACCAAGGGAAGTTCTGTCCCATTGAGATGTCTGGATGCTACTGCAGTTCTGCAGCACTACAAAGCATTATAACCAATATAGTAGTTGGTAAGAAGTTGAGCCTATATAAGTGTATTGATCTATCTTCAGGTTGTCTGATTTGATTAATTAGGGTCAGATGTGACGCTGGATATATCTCTCATCCTTTCATAATGGGTTTGACTGGGCTTAGTTCTGAGCAGGAGCAGAGATTGCATCAGTGGAGAGTGCTTCTTTGCAAACCTGTTTGCAAAGCTGAAATCAAGCAATAGCGTATCATTACTCATCTCCCTTCCAGAATCTTTCTTCTCAGTTTCAGCTATGCACTGCAGGAAGCCTCCATTTTAAGAGTCAGGGCAAATTTGTAAGCAGTTGTGTCTTCTGAGTACTACTATCTGTAGTATTTGGGGTTACAATGCTTTTGCTTTTAACAGGAAAACAGACAGAAAGTATGAAATAGCAAATGCCTGCTGGGATGTCAGTAATTTGGAAAATTGCTGCTTTAAGCAAATCACAGTCCCTTTAACCTATGTTAGCAATACAGACCTGTGAAAGGTTGTTGGCAGATTTTGTACATCTAATTTCATTCTTGTTTTATTTTTCATGTTAAATGCCACCAGTGTATACTAGCTGTCATATTATCGTACATTATCATAGGCACTATGTCCTTGCTTCCCATTTTGCACTGAAGATTTCTCTGACTGATTGCAGTGAAGTCTGGCTGATAAAGTTTATCCAGAAGCAAGTCTTACCTTGGTAGAGTGTTTTAATTACTTCCTGGAAACAAATTATGTTGGTTTGACCTTTGCCATTTTGTCAGAATAGATCCTTGTGCTGTATTGAGTGAATGGGTATTTTTTGTCTTTTGGTTTGTTTCTTTCTTCTAATCATGACCATACAAAACTGTAAGAGAAGTATAAGCATCTCTCAAAACACAGCATGGTGCTATTTTTAAGAAAGTTGAATTCCAAATTTAATTATAATTACTTATGCTTTTAATCTGCATTATGGTGACTACTTTAGAGCAATTAAGAATAATAGGCTTACTTCTGTGTAACACAAGACCTTCTTTATCTGAAGATTGTGTAGGCAATATGGAAACTAAACACAGTGTTCCTCAAGTGGGTTTTGAAAAGTTGCAGGTGATTTTTTGATGATAAATCTTCATTTCAGTTGTTCATTAGTTTATTAGTTATTTAGTCTATTAGTTGTTTATTAGTTTAGTAGTTTATTAATTTAATGCTCATAATCAATTCCATGTGCTGAATATTAATAGTAAACTTCATAGATGGTGGTATTAAAGAATAAAAGGACTTCTACTCTGTTCTTTATTATTTACTCCAGTATAATTAAAGACTTTCTATTGACTGCTGTATGTGTACTAGGTTATGCTCAACATAATTTTGAGCATTTACCCTTTCTTTCTTCAGAAGAAAAAAAAAATAAAGAAAAGCCAAGCTTATCCTTAATAATAATGCTAAGACCTAAATTTTTGTTCCCTAGTTTTGTCTAAGCAATTTTAATCTTCTGTCACAAATGTGAATATGGAGAACTTAATGGACACAAGTGCATTTGCCATCCATATGAAGGGCTTCAAGAAAAGGAATTAAAACAACAGAAAACTTCCAGTAAGATCAAAAGCATAAAGCTTTTGGCAAAATAATCATAGATAGCAAAAATAATTTAACTCCCCCCTGCGGAGCAAATGTTAGGAAATGTGTAACATTTCTATATTACATTCTACAAGAAATTAGTAATAGAAGCTCCAGGCCAATTTCTGATAAGTCCTGAGTGAATACAGAAGGTCCAGAAGTAGAAGAGAAACTGTTTTACTGCTTAAGCAGATGTGTGAAATAATAGAGTCTCTTTGTAGATGGTCTCTATAGGTCTCTGAGACAACAGAGAGCTTGACTGGGCAGGATGTCTATCACAGGAACACAAGGAAAGCCAAACACAGCATTCACCCCTTTTCCTTGGCTGAGTTCCACAGGGTGCACTGGCTGTCTGGCTTTTGGGGATTGGGGATATCTTCTCATTCATTTGTAATCTAAAGCAAGAAAAGATCCTAAAGATTCGCTACCCTTTTTCATGCGATGACTCATGTCCAGAGCAAATCTAAATAAAAACATTTTTTGTATTTGTAGATGTATATTTCTTTTCTTGCCAGTAATATTTGTAATTACATTATCTTTTCACCTCTCTCCAGAAAGAATGGCAATATGCATCTTTATGTAGTCTCACAGAAGGATGCTAATTTTTTTTTTCTCTTTTCTTTTTTTTGACTTCTAGGCGAGGATATGCACAGCAAGAGGTAAGGCTGTTGCCGAATTACATTTAAAATATTAATTACATCAGCATACTTTTCCCATACAACCTATGTTGTGAAACTCATTGCTACTCTGTGTTTTAAAGACAGAAATATGAAGTGGTTCACTATTGTGGCACAAATGTAACTTCTAGGCTAGGAGATGGCTATTGCTGCTTGACAAAGTGCCAAAAGCAGTTTGCCAAGGAATTCCCTCCGTGCTTGCTCTGTTTTCTTATGACACGCCATTGCCCACTGTTACGGGCCAGGTAATGGACTACATAGACCTTCTCAGCAACTCAGTGTAGTCTGCTGTTCTCGCAGCATCTTCTTCTCCAGCAATAAATAGCACAGAGAGTTTCTTTCGGAAATCTGAGCAAACTCAATAATTGGAAAGTTCTCCAAAATACATTTCAGACATAAAGGCTGACATTTAGTGCTGAGAGCTAGGTCAGTTTTACTAACCTTAAGAAGTGTATCTGGAGCTCCTATTCAGTAGTGTCTTGCAAATTGCAAGACTTCTGTTGGTCTGCTGTGATTTTTCCTACCTTTGCAGAGTTGATTTGTGTATCTCAGTTTGGATACAGAACATCCCTATCTCTCAGGGCTTGCTTTTGGACAAAAAACTTAATATAGTGCCATCAAGTTTTGGGGGGAGTATGGGGACAATAACAAAACTTGTTTTTCCTGACTGATTTTCCTGAGTAAATCTGATTCTGATTTACAAAACAGCAAGTGCTGTGCATTGGTCTGCAATTTGCAGAAAACTGGAGCTGGAGAGTAATTAACAACATGACTACCAAACATGACCTGCGTTTAGCTGTGACATACCTGAGAACAGCCATATCATCCTCCATGCAATCTGCTGGGGTGTTTTCCCTCATGTGAACATGCTTTTCTCATTGTGTGCTGCATACAGAAAGAAATCACACATAAGCCTTAGAGAAAACAACTGAGATAATCCTTCACTGTCTTGCTGGTATTGAGAATTAAAGTGTATTTGTGTTTTCAAAGTACATAGTTAAAAGCCACAGAAATATCTGAGAATAGATAGAGATTTAAAGTGATGGTATTGCAGTAGAAGTTTGGGTAAGAAATCAAATCACTTCAGGTTTTTAATAGCTGAATCACTGACATTACTGCAGATACCCGTAGATTTGATTTCGACCTGTCGTGGATAATTTTTGTCTGCTATTGTCTCCCTGCTGTCTCCAACATACACCACATAATAGTTCTCTTGGGCCCTGATAGAGGTTAAGTTGAATAATTTAGAGAATCACCACATAAACTGGGAATTTGATCTTTTTATTAGGCAAAAGTAATAGTGGACTGTAAAGTTATTTTATTACATCAGGTGTTTAGCAGTGTTCTACTTCTCACTTAGTGGGGAAGTACCCAGGTGACTACTGTACAATAAACACCTGTGTTTTTAGGATTTCTTTCCAATCTTAACTCAAACACATATTACCTGCATCCTAATTACTGCTGCCTAATTAACCCCTTTCTGATTTTTTTCTGTAGCAACAGCAGTTGCTGAGACCTTCTCTTCTCAGACCAGAGGTACTTCTATTTTTTATTTCTTAATTATTCTATAACTTTTTAAATGGCTTTTACATAATTTCCTAATAAAAACTTGTCTTAGGTAATATTTTTCCCTGACTCTTAGATAAAATGGAAAGTCCCAACATTGTTATCACACTTATATAAATACTTCAAATTTACTGTATCTTTATATTTTCCCTTTGATCATCTTGCAGTTGCTCCCATAGACTTGAATCGCACAGACTAAAAGCTTTCCTAGTTTCATGTCCAGATTCACAGACAGAGTAATTTCCTCGCTGTCCAACAGCAATCTATTTTTTAAGATGTCAGTCAACTGATAATTGATTATTGTACCTAGAGATGAACTAAACAGTTGGCCTGTCAGGATAATGGAAGCCTTAGGACACTGCTCTTAAGTGCAAAGGCAGGGCTGAATTATAAACCAAGTACTTTCTATTTCAAATCTTTGAGACCCAGTATTGTTTCCAGAATAAGCAATAGAGCAGATGTAGCTTTTGTGACACATTGCTATTGATGGTATTTTTGTGGTACAGAATAGCGATAATTTCTGCAGTCATTATAAGTAATTACAATGAGATGCTCTCACACAACTTTTCTTTTCATTGGACAGAAGGAAAACCTATAGGAAGCTGTGAGATAGAGGCAACATGCATGCCAGGATACAAAGAAGTACTTAGCTTAGTCCAGTGCTGCTCATGATTGTTGATGTTTAAGAAAACATTTTAAAAGAGTCCTGGCAAGCAATGTAGGTAAAATAGCCCTAATCTTTCAATGCAGTTTTTTCCTTTGAGAGAGGTACAAGAAGTGACAGTGTATTTGCAGAGTCCATTCCAGTTACTGAATGAGGGTTTTGTACAGGATAAGTGGGACAGTGTCCCCAGCCATAATAGCGTCTGCGTTTAGCTGATTTCAGTTACTCCCAGAGAATACACAAGAGAAGGGGTCATTTAAAACTCCTGTAGGCTTCTCATTGTAGCTTTTGACAGTTTTAAGTGTTTCTCAGATTATTAATTTTTTTTTATTTTGCTTGTTTACACTTTAATATACAGTTCTATACTCTTTTTCATCAGTCATTGCTGTGTGTAACTGTTTGCATTCACTCAGTGTTTCTGTTTTGACAGGAGTTAAGTATGGAGTCTGGGATTGATCCAGGACAGGAATACTATGGGCAAGATTACTACAGCTATGAGCATGGGTATATTTTAATTTTTCCTCTATGTTTCTGAAAATGCTGTTTTCCAGGTTGGTGATACTTCTTTTTACAGCATGTAATCTGGAGATTTCCCTTCACCTCAGGATTACTTTAACCTTTGTGTCCACAAAGTCATGCACTGACAACAAAACTATTTTTAAAAGCTAAGGGGGTGTTGTATAAATCCCTGCTTTTTTAGGAATCTATTATGCTTGGAGAGTGTATACCCCATCTATCATACTGGTTTCATATTCACTTTTTTGTTTACATATTTCTGCTACATTGGAAATAAATTTCTATCATCTCCTCCCCTTTTGTGGCTCACCAGCCTGAGTACAGTAACTATTACTCTCTGCTCACAATTCCCAGCCACTGTCTGGCCTTTTACATTTATCTAGAAAAATTTCATCCTGCCTTGTTCTGATAATGCCCATCTGACTGAAAGCACTTTAAGGATTATTGCTGTTCTTACAAGCTCTCAGGGATTCTCCAGAACTGATCCCGGGGAACCTGCTCTTTCATTCCCTAATTATAAAAAGGATCCTCCAAAAATCAGGTCTAGTGATCTGTAAAGAAGGTCACTGTAGCTGGGGGATTCTTGACTGATCCCAGAGACACCCTCAGGTCACCTTCTAGTTTTCATGGGCTTGCAGCCAATTGCAATAAGAAGAGGTTTTGGACTGTGTTAAAACTAAGGAAAAAAGAATAATAGTCTTTTCAAAGGTAGAGAGAAAAGAGAGCAAATAAATTCTTGTCCTTTGGGGGTGTGAACATGTGCATTTGTTGCTGTGTGTGGAGGCATGTGAAGACATTGGTGCACATTATGAAAAGAAAATGGTTTTGCCAGGTATGAACTGCCTCAGTATGGGAGCCGCCGCCGACTGCTGTCTCCTTCGGGGATGTATGATGAGTATGGGGAAGTCATGGTGGAGAATGAAGGTGGCTACTACTATAGTCCACATGGATCGACAGCAGAAGAGGTAAGTATCTCTGGTGTGTTGATTCTGCCTCTACAACAAGATGGAACATTAAATTTGTCAAATGTATTTTGTAATTGATTAGAAAATTGCATTCGGTATATACCTAATAAGCAGCTCTGCCAATGCTAATCATTGCTTGCCCTTCTAATGACTGGTAAAGTTTGTGTCAGCACCTCTTTCCCTTTTTCTAGAAATAAAAAGGAATTGCAGTTTCTTTTAATAGCCACGTCTATTTTTCCCTCAATGTAGATTTCGATTACAAAGAAAAATCCACATAGCCTTAGGTAATATCATTTTATATTGTTAACAAAATGGGGTATTACTAATATTCAGCCTATAACTGGTGATTTTCCACTGAGAAAAGCAGTCACCTGAGCTCATTTATCATGAAGTTCACAATTTAATGTAAAGAAATTTTAAAATGTCAGTGGCAGCCAGAAAAAACTTGACATAAATGTTCCCTTTTTTATAATCTGATTTTCAGAAATACTAGACTCTAAATCTATGGGTTTTAATTAAATGAGAAGAGAGAACATTTCTGAGCCGGTACTTTTCCCTGTTGTAGAACAAGGTAGTTATGTAATTGCAGCCTATTCTAGAAGTATAACTTTCCCCATAACTTTGGTAAAAAGCTATTCTAAAACAGGTAAGTTAGTTTTTATGCTGGGAAAAACGTTGCATTTGTTCCTACTGATTTATTTTAGGGTACAAGTTTTCACAATAACTATCTTTCAAATTGTAATCAAGTTCCATTTTCATAATTTGCAGGGGATGAGTCAAGGCAGAGGTCCTTCAAGCAGAGGTATAAGCCAGAGAGCAGGGGCTCAAATAGAAGGTAGACCTTTAGGTGGTGGGATGGATCTCAGACGTGGAAGAGTATATAGGACCAGCCAGGGAAAAAGGAAACTGAAAGCAGTGATGCATTTAAGTCGCGTAGCAGTCAGTGCTCACAAAACAGTAGGAAAAACTGAGTCTGCTCATTCTCCATGGAAGAAAGCAAAGATATTCCCAATGATTCTGCATAAAGTGAAGGGTGGTAGGAAAGATGCCAGTTATGCCAAGTTGATGTCAGCTCGCCAAGTGGACGGTGAGAAAAGTATGATTATTAGGGGTAGTTACTTTCAGAAATCGACAGATGACAGGCCTTCGATGAGAAAACTTAATCATGTGTTAAAACGCATTAGTGTCTCCAGAAAATTTCAAGAGCCTATTAGAAAAGATTTAGTGCGTGCAAGAGGAGAAGGAGAGGAAGAATATGAAAGAGATGAAGCAAAATCAGGAGTTTCAATAAATATCACAGCAGAGAGTGAACATGAGGATAGTGATTATGAGAAGAAGAAAAAGAAAAGAAGAAAATACACTTCAGATGAATCATCGGTGAAAAGTAGCAGCTCTGGCTCAGAGTCAGAAGATAAAGACTACTTGAGAATTACTCTGGACCAAGATGAAGCCACTGAAAGTACTGTGGATTCGGATGAAGAAACTGGGCATGATTTTGGGGATTCTGATGATGACTCTGGATCCAGCTCTAGCAGTGAATCGGAGGAGGACTCATCTGAAGAGGATGATGATGAGGAAGACTCTGACAGTGATGAAGATGGTAGCCTGTCAAAGAGCTCATCTACACGAAGTTCATACAGCAGATCAGGGAGCAGCAGGTCCAGCAGTAGAAGAAGCACTGAAAGGTCCAGTATAAAAAGTAGGGAAGGTAGCTCTTGTGGCAGAGAGAGGCAATCCAGCCATAAATCAAGTATTAGATCTAATGTATCAGGTAGTGAAAGGGAGATGAGCTACAGGAAAGCTTCAGGATCCAGCTATAAGAGCAAAACCTCTTCTGCCAGCCTTGAAATAGAAGAAACAATAGAAGAGGTGTCAGAAGAAGATGAACAAGTGGATGGTGAGCAAGTTAGTGAAATCGCTGATGAGATAGCAGGTAACTCAAATAAGGCAGTTTCTGAAACATCCGCCAATGCAAAAATAAATGCTACTGAAGAAGACAAGAAAGGAAAATCAGCTGTTAATGGTAAGGATAGTGTGGGTGAAAGCACAGAAGAGGCTGATACAGATGCTAGTGACAGGGAGGAAACTATCAGTAAGAATGAATCTTCTTGTCTAGAAAGTGAAATCAGTGTTACTTCCAAAGGAACTAAAGCGACAAAAAGCACAACTAGTGCCACTTCTGGTAAAACAGCTACTTCCCCTGAGTCTGAGAATCAAAGTTCTGACACCAAAACAAAAAGAAAGAAAATAAAAAAAGAGATGTCCCAGGAAAACAGTCTGTCCCAGTCAGATGAGACCCTGGATACTGCCATTACAGAGTCAGAGACTGCTGGTGATTCTACATCCTTTTAAAAAGGAGCAACAGTAGGTGAACGTTTTGCAGTGAAGAATGATCTTGTTTGCTGTGCCTTCTGTGTGGTCTTTCCTAAGAAATATGCACTTGACTAAAGATAGCCAAAAAGAAAATGTTAAAGCTTATTGCTTCAACATTTGAATCCTGTCATAAGGATAAATGGTATAAAATGAAATTAATATAATTCCTCTGAAATACTACTCAGGTATACTTAATGGTAGATTTAGAAAAATTAATTTTCATTAAGCAGTGGCATGAAGGAGTACTTCTTTTTTTCTGCTAGTTTCAGTAATGTGGTTAAAGAGGCATTGAGTTGTTTCTTAGATTTAATCCTTTTTGAAGTATGCACATTCTGAAGTAACACTGCATTTTGCTTTAGCGGTAACGGATAGCTTAGTGAACCTGATGGCACAACACCATTACGGAGCCTGTGTTCATGCAGGTTGTGCCTGTCACAAAATGGAATGCTGCAGGAAGGAAAAAGGCCAAAACCTGGAATTCAGTGAAGAATAGGAATGAGGATGAAAAGACTTAGAAGTCATACATAGTTTCACTTTATGTGAAGCCATACAACATTCTCATCATACAACATTTGCTAATCTTCAAATGAGTTCTCTGCTGTAAACATTAGCCCTGTTTGCAGGGAAAACAACTGAAACTGCAGCAAAGCAATGCTTCTAAAACTGCAGTGTTACTAGCAGAGCTGGTATTAAACTGTTTCTGGGTCATGGGATTCAGGTTGCAGGTACCAGTGGTGTACAAGACAGGAATGCAGATGTAGGTGAGCAAAGTGAGCTCAGTCAGAAAAGAAAATGGATAGCATTGCCAGCATCTGTCCTTCCCACCTAACAGTACAGTGATTTTATTATTTTTTTAAGCATCTGTTTAAAAGTTTGACATGCATAACAGCAAAGTGTTGCTGAAGGTGACCATCATCTATGTTCTATATTTTGGTATTTGCCTTTTAAAATTCAATATCCTGCAATATCTGATGTCATTCAATAGAGAAATTTTATAGTGCTTCCATTAGCACAATTCAGCTCAGAAGGAGCATGATCGCATAGGAAGGACCTGTGTTATTGACAGCACAAGTGACCTTTTCATTTTCATGGAATAAGCAAACTTTGAATGATATATCTTCTCACAGAGCTCTTATCAGTGCTGTCAGCGCATAGGGTTTGTAAGCTTTGTATACAAACAAGCTATCTGTGCTTTATTTACCCACAGCCACTGAGTTGTTTCACAACCACTAAGTTTATCCAAATAAGCCATAAGAAGCCTAAATAAAGTTAAAGCTTTAAGCCAGTATTGGATTAGTCTTGTGAGTACTTTAAAGCTATTACAAATTCTGGCATATGCACCAAAGCTCTGCCATTAAGTCTCTGTTAGACGGGGGAGAGAAAAATGTTTAAATTTTTAAGGTACTTGAGCCTGCTGTGGAGTTACCTTGGCAGGACAACTGGTGTTCAGCTGCAAAGTATGATAGTAATTTTAAAACTACTGTCTTTAATTCCAGTTGAAATGCGAACTAGATTTATGATTGCTTATCTACCTTTTTTATTCCGACATTGCACGCAGTTGTTGCTGCACAGAGTGTTTAACATAAATCCCATTTAAACTACTCAGTCTTTTCATCCACCTGAATATATCTGTGTGAAGAAAATTGTATGTCTTTATCAGGAGCAAAGGAGTAGGCATCTAAGTAATTTGTATGAAGTATAACTTCTAAGAAGCTTAAGAATAATCACTGCTGTTTGTACCTTGCATGATTTTTTTTCTCTAAAAACTGGCTTTTGTTGTGTGCATTTGTATGTATTGCAGTGGAGTTAACTGTGATGGTATCTGCTGCCTTAGTGAAATAGCAGTGTTTCCATTATTAATTCAAAAATGATTGTAGCTTGTTTTGGTCTACTGAAAGGAGGCATTTATTCTAAAAAGATCAATTATAAATTAAAATAACTAGTGTGTTTTGCGTAATCATTATTAGTACAAAGTCAAAGCAACATGGAAATCGTTTACATTAAGTCTTTTAAAAAACATAAAAATTACATAACATCTAAAGTCTCTTTTCTCCACCATCTCCCATTTAACAGCAAAGATTCCACTATATTGGAACTGGCACAAAGTCTTATATCAAGTTTTTCTTTTTTTAACCAGCCAATTTTACAAACATCGTGCCTGAGAATTTCCCTTGTGTAGGTCCCAAGATCTTTCTCTGCTTGATGTGTTGTGCATATAAAACAGACCTGCTCAATGCCATTTCTGCACTGAATTTACAATGTACTCATGCTCTAGAAGAAAACTTCCAAGGCCATCCTAGCATTGACCCTTTCAACACAGAAGTTTCTTAGAAGTATCATTTACACAATGCTTCAACATCAGTGCCTTCTAGTTTCTGTTAGATGGGGTTATTAATCTAGTTGTTTTTCTTTGTAAGACAAACTGAAACACTGCTTTGTCAAAATATGACTGGCTTACCACTATTGTGATACACAGAAGCTTTCTTTCAGAAAGTAATACCTCCATTGTCAGGATTCTCCAGTGAAGGTGCGCTTCTACTTAATGGGAGCACAGCTGAATGCATCTGTAGGAAAAAACAGCAACAACAACAACAACAAAAAAAAACAAACAAACAAACAAACAAACAAAAAAACCCAAACAACCCAAATTTGTAACTACTTTCCAAATCTGAACAAAACCATCAGTTTTTATACTCTCTGTCTTGCATTATACTGTTCATAAACTAACATGGATTTATCAGTCCTATAACTTTTTAGTACAAAGCATTGTTTGTGTGTTCAAGCATTAGGTATATATGATAGAGGCACACAGTAGTAATCAAAACAAGAAAGATCTGTGTACAAGCTAAAAGGAACGATGCAAAAGACCAAGTTAATAAAAATACATATGAGTCTCTAGATGGGAGATAAGATAAAAAACAGATAGAAAAAGGGCAGGAAAATGTAGGAAATAGTGCTAAGGTTTAATGACATTTCTGTTTATTGTCAAACAGTGGGCCAGAAAGAAAAAGATTAAGTTGATCGTGGACCCAGAGTATGAGACCAGCTCCACTGGGGAAGACAGCGCTCCTGATTCCAGCCAGAGGAGTCGTCTTAATAACCCAAATATTCAAAACAACATCAATGGTAACATCTACATTGCACAGAATGGCTCTGTTGTCAGAACCCGGCGTGTTTGCCTTGGTAATAATTTAAAAGTCACATCTCCAGTGAGGCTGGGGAAACAATTCAAGAAACTGGACAAGCTTGCAGTGACACATGAGGAGAATGTCCCACTGAACACGTTGTCAAAGGGACCATCTTCTAGTGATAAAATGAACACAAGACCTTGCAGTGTCTCATTTGCTTCCTCTACTATAGGGGCTGAAAATATAGTAACAAAGCCAGGGGGCTCCAAAATTAAAAGCACAGAAGAGCAAGAATCAGTTGTTGATAATGAGGATGTCAAAGAGCCCTTGGAGTCACACAGCGAACACACTCAGTCGGATGAAGAGGAGCTCTGGATGGGCCCTTGGAACAACCTTCACATACCAATGACAAAACTGTGATTTTTTTTTTTTTTTTTTTTTTTTTTACTTCAGTTTATAATAAACTGCGCTTTTTATTGTCACTGAGGAAAATGTATGAAATTTGTATTGTGCACATACATTGTATACTACAAACAACGCGCTTTAAAGTTTAAAAACAAAATTTGCACTCACATTTGTACCAATTAATTGTCCTCCCAACAATTATTTTGACAGGCTCCCATTTCACTAAACAATACTTCATTTAAATTAATTAGGTTTTTTGGATCTTGATTTATTGTTTAATAAACAGTAAACTACTAATAAATGCACAGCAACATTTGGTTAACTTTTCAGACAGTTCTATACATGCCTAGCTTGTTTTTTTGTATGGTACTTGTGGCTCTACTGTTTAGATTTGGAAATTGTCTATTTATGTTCAAGATTTATATCCAGAGCTCTTGATTCTGAACTCAGAGTAATAAATTAAAGATAAATCCATGAAAGTCAATGGGGCAAATCCTCGGCTGGCTTAAATTTGAGTAACATTACCAAAGTCAGTAGTGATATACCAGTTTATGCAAACGGAGGATCTCACTCAGTACCCAGCTATCAAACTCATGTAAGAGTGGAATCAGAGTTTCTAAAAGTATAGCACTGTTACATAGAAAAGTGGAATAGAAGATTAAATAAGCTAAAAGTTGTGCAGAGGAAGGAAATGTGTAGCAGTTAATCTTGTTCAGAGTTATATGGCTGTGGTTTGTTCATTTTCATTTGTAAATTGCCTCATTCCAATTTTCTTCTCTTGTTAGTTTTTCATCTTTTCATCTCTTCACACATCAGTTCTGTTTTCTTCTTTGTATGGTCTTCAGCTCCAGTTTTTATGCTCCTCGGTAATAGTCATCCTATGGAATATTCCTCCAAAATAAACCAGGATGATACAGGAGTCTGTGTGATAGAAATAGGCACTAAAGAGTAATTAATAGGAAAGGGATGGATGCATTTCAAGCCCAGCTAGATGGTAGGTTAAATGGTATAATCACCATTCCACTTCAATAGTGTTGAACATAAACCTGTTGAAAAGACAAATGGATCATGGTAAAGATGATGAAAACTGAATATTTTATGAGGCTGATATGCATTAATGTATCTGTGAGGGGCAAAGGGAGTCAGAACACACACAGAGAATTGTTTCAAAAACTTTAAGTAAGCATTGCTTGTAAAATACACCACATGAATTTTGGCTCCTGCTTATAATTTCCATTTGTACCTCTAAGTAGTGAGTGTGTTGTTGTATTACAACTTGAATAGGGACCTGAGAAATGCCACTGTTCATAGTCACCAATACCTAAAAGACATTAGCAATACAGAGTGAAGTATTTTTCTCCAATGAGATATATGAAGGAAAAAAAAAAAAAAGATGCGTATTCACATAAGAAGCGTCTCCTGTTGTATTATGCAAACTCTTTTTTTCAGGACAAGATCAAACTGGTTGTGAGAACAATATGGATACTTCTCGAAAGATATGAAGAGTCAACAGATAAATGTTTACAATTAGTAAGGAAATTATTGGTATCATTATTCTTTTCCTGTTGCTATAGTTGAAGTTTCATCACAAGATCTGGATGACCATGACTGTTGGTTCTGCTCTGGCAGTAAACGGACTTCTGACTGTGATTGTTTTCCGCTTGCACAGGTTCTCACCCTTAATTCCTCTTAATGTTTGTCTTTTAGAAGCTGTTCACATGTTATGCCAATGTAAATGTGACAGTTCTGTCAAATGCCTCATTTTCAAGCTGAGGTTTCTGACCAAATATTTTGAGAGATGGTGCTTGGTTTTAGGCATGAGAAACACAATGTAGCCTACCACGCAAGATAAAAAAAAACAAAGACCTGGTATTTCTTTCTCTTAACTCTTTTATCTTGACATATTTGCACTTGGTACATAACAAAAAAAAAAAAAGAAAAGCTGTTTGGAGTTTAGCTACAGTCTGACTATTTAGATAAGAATGATGGAAGAAAAAAAAATATATTCTTTGAAATGACTAGTAAAATGTTATATTTTAATCCTGTTTAAGATACTGTTATTATTTCACTGCATCATTTTTATTGCAACATCTGTCAGTTCATTTCTCACTTAATACTTCAACAAGGTCATATGTGTTTTAGAGAAACATTTTCTCTCAGCTGCTCTCAATTTTCTGAGGGGAAAAAAAGTGTTTCTTTTCCTAGAGAGTCACAGGTACACCAGCTTTAGCTCCAGCTCTGTGGAGAATTATCAGGTCTAACACTGGTGGTCAGTGTTGCTGTGCATGCTTATCAAAGGCAAAACCTGTCAATACAGGTTTGTCTCCTTTGTGCTGTCCAGGTGCTCAGAACTTTTCTCACAATGTAAAGAGCATGAGAAATTTCATTTTTTCAGCAATGGCTGGGGTTCATCTAAACTTTAGCTCGATTTAACTAAACTTGCAGTGACTTTCAAACTCTTGAATACTGTTGGCAAAGAGAGGACTTCATGAAATCTTTTTATTTTCTGTGGATGTAATGCTGTAAATCAATACAGAATTCAGATCTTTATTTTCTGGGGATGCCATGTTGTAAATTACTAATGATTTTAGACTGTGAGCTGTCAGTAAGCATGAAAAACATCAGTAACAGTACAGACTGCAACGGTAAAAAAGGCACCTTTCCTTTGGGAGGTGAAGTATTAGCATGGCATTGGTGGATAGAGTAAGTAGAATAACGTATCAGAGTCTTGGGATATAATTTACAGCTATTTAACCAGTGAAATTTGTAAAGCTGACGTGAGGCATCTGACACAGAGTGGCAGAACTTCTGATTGCCTAACCAATCAAGGTGATAATCATTGCTCCTGACACTGATTTAATTTGTACACTCCTCCAAGCAGGCACTTATAGTTTTGTGGTTTAGTATGCCACCTGCTATGTTCTTAGTATAAGCAAGATTCAAATGACCAACTGTGCGGCTGTAGAAGGGCAACGCAATGAGGCAGAAAAAGGAATGTGAGGAGAAACAGAAACTTTTTTTCCTCCTTTGTTCAAGTACATACTACTATGATCAAGACTGTAATGAAAGCCCCACAGATCTATTTTGGACCTGTTAGGAGGCTTAAGATATTTATGCAGTAATGGTATGCACCCAGGATTTGCCTGAATTGGTATGGAGAAAGCATAGTGTAACGATGTGTATGTCTGTCTTGGTGCTTTCTGCTGGCAGAGTGGTGTCACAGTGCGATCACTCAGCATCCCTAGACCACAGGCTGAATCCTTCCAGAACCTGGTTATGTAGCTTGAAAACTTGGAGAGTCAGCAAAATGGAAAAGAGAATAAAAAAAAGTCTGAATTATTAGCAATGGTAGAACAGCACCAATCTCTGACACAAATTTCAGATTATATGGTGGAAAAACACATAGTGGGAATGGGATATTTTTGGCCAGTGACAACCATGAAAGTGCTTTCTGGAAAGTGTCACACACCTCTATGGGGATTCAGCTTGATATTTGAAAAAGTGTCTGATGGATCACAACCATGTTGGTTCTGGTTTCTCATGGTAGTTGTCCCCAGGTTACTTCCGTGTTGTGGTTTAAGCCCAGCTGGTAACTCAGTACCATGCAGCCATTCGCTCACTCCCCCTCTCTGCTTCCCCCCCAACTCCCTGAGGGATGGGGAGGAGAATCAAAAGAATGTCATTCCCACAGGTTGAGATAAGAACAGTCCAGTAACTAAGGGATAACACAAAACCACTACTGCTACCACCAGTAATAATAATGATAATGGAAATAACAAGGGAAGAGAATACAACCTCTCACCACCCGCCAACTGATACCCAGCCCAACCAAGCAGTGATCTAACCCTTCCAGGTAACTGCCCTCAGTTTATATAGTGGGCATGACGTGCTGTGGTATGGAATACCTCTTTGGTTAGTTTGGGTCAGGTGTCCTGTCTCTGCTTCCTCCCTGCTTCCCCTGCTCCCTGGCAGAGCATGAGACTCAGAAAGTCCTTGGTCAGGGTAAACGTTACTGAGCAGCAACTAAAAATATTGGTGTTATCAGCACTGTTCCCAGGCCAAAAGTCGAAAACACAGCACTGCACCAGCTACTAAGGAGGAGAAAAAATGACTGCTGCTGCTGAACCCAGGACATTCTGTGTGATGATTTCAGTGGCTGGGAAGTGGCTTCTCCTTTTTACGTCTGTTTCTTCTAGCAAATGTCACTTGTAACTCAAAATTTAAAAGGTCTAATTTAAAGCTGGTGGATGGTGATAGATGCTTCTTACCTTTTAAGATTCATAATTGTGCTGCAAATGGGAGTATATATTTGGATACTTTATCATCAAGCCCTAGTTTGTGGCAGTGCAAAGACAGACATCTAGCTAGAAATAAAAAGGGCAGCAGCTTTCTCCTGCCTAGCACACATTTGCTTGCTGACACTTGAAATGCATGCAGAAATTATAACTTTAAGTTGCCATTGACTGTCTTATTGTTTATAGTCTGAGAAAGACTTACATTGATTACAAAGTATTGATAAACCACCAGGTTTGATAAACCCAAAGAGTGGTGCACTTTATCAAATGAATTTTGAAGGCAGCTGGTTCTCAAACGCCCATTAGGGGAGTACTGAGGAATATTACCTTTATTCTTTATTATTGGAAGAAGAGAGTCTCAGTGATTTCACTGTTTGGTCTGGGCGCACTCAGCCCAGCTGATCAAATGATAAAGCTGTAGCACAGACCTAGATCAATAGTGTAGCAACAACATGAGCAGAGTCAGGTAATTCACTTGTAGCATAACAAAACCAAAGCTTCCAGGGTGGCGCCAGCCTGGACGGCTGAAACAGTTTATCTTTCTGTCGTTGATTGTTGCTCTTTACTAGTACACAATAAAATTATGTTGTTCCTTTTGTGAGCCATCCAACATGAGCAACACCAGCCCTGCAAACTGTGTGCATGTTGTTAAGAACAGCCGATCATGATTCTGCCATGATACTCAATGTGAGTTGTATCATTCCAAGGAGTGCTTGCCTTTCCTCATGCAGATGCCCTAGAAACATATAGGTGGCTGTGATATTCAGGAATTGCTGCCATTTGGCTTTGTCTAAACAACCAGCATGGGGTGAGCAGGCATGGGGAAAACTATGGACATGGTACAGGCAAAGTCGAATGCATGTCTGTTCCCAGATAAAGTGTTCCTGGAAGCCTGTGAGTGCTATAGAAGTCAAATTGGAGTTTTCTGGGGAGACTTTTTTGGGAAGCCAGGTAAAGATGCTGATACAGAAGGGCAGCTTTAATGCAGAACTGAATATTGTGTTACACTGGAGGAAGGTTTAGTTTTGTTTCAAGAGTTTAGGGAGAATATAAGCCTTTTTATTGATAGCACTACAAAGATGTGTTGTACATCAACGTTGCAGAAATGGAAAGTTAATGGCTCATTGGTAAAATCCATTGTAGGTTCTACTTAGCAGTTAGATTTGCGGTATGTCTGTGCATCATCTCTCTGGCTGCCTATAGATTCTCTTATTTTTTGAGGCACATAAGTGAGGCAAGTTTCCATCTCAGAAGGCAGTGGTCTCATAGAAGTTTGCACCCTGCAGCCAGGTGTCTTGTAGAAGTGCTCCCTGCAGCACCGTAATTTGTCACTGGTCATGTTGATTGTAACTGGTGGTATTTCATTTGTGTGAGAGTCAAGCCTAGCCTCTCACAGGGTACTGTGTTGTGTAACATGCTCCCTTTTGCAGACTCAGCTGTTCCTGCTCAGCTATTGGCATGTGATGTGCTGTGTGACATAATTAGTTGTGCCCAGCTGTGCCCTGCTGCAACTTAGCAGTGGGTCGATGTTTTTTGTGAGAGAACATGTCAAACACACAGTGCTCAGCCCTGCCATGGTTTAGTTTCTACTCAGTGAGGTAATGCTTTAGATTCTCCTTAATGCGAATATTGAAGGCCAACAAGAGAGTTTAGAGAAACTCTACTTTGTCATGATTATTTTTAGTATCTAAGAATTTCTTATTTCATCAGTAAAGGTCAGCAAGGGAAATTGTATTAAGGTAATTATTTAAACTGACTAATTTTTTGCAGGTAGAAAGATTATTATTTTTTAATGCATTGCATTTTAGAAATTAGACCTAGACAGCAACTCTCTAACAGCATTCAAAAAGCACTTCTTTATTCTAACATGTTATCTCAGAAATGCTGGTAAGAGGCTGTTTTAATGAAAAAGGAAAGTGTAATTTTTAAACATATAAAATATTAAGCAAGGTTTGCCCTGATTTAATGTTTCAAAAAGCTATTGCAGCATGTTAGTCCTAGGAAGAGGGGTAAATAAAATGGCAAACGCTGATTAATCACAACAGTTTAAATGAGGAACACAAAGTATAAGAAGGCAGTAAACTACAACACTTACTACCATCATCAAGCCAAGTAACAGTAAATATTTGTCTCTCCCATCAGTTTAATTTACTGATAATTTTTTTTTCCTTGCAGACTGAAAAATTTGCGTAGTTACACTATCAATATGCATAAATAATTGAAGCATAAAGTATGTGAATTCTGAGCAAACATCCAGGCACAAAGTGGACTGTAGGCACTTTGAAGGACCTTCGCAATGTGGTGAAACACTGGTTGTGGATAGAATTGTTAAGGCCAAATGAGTTAGAAGCACAGGAAGGGAACAGAAATGATGCTCCCAGATGTCATGTTCGGAAGCTATGCTTCACTCAGCCACTGTCTCCTTAATCTTCTTAAAAAGGTGAGCAATGGCAGGAGAGACAG
Source organism: Ara ararauna (assembly GCA_028858755.1). Lineage (NCBI taxonomy): Eukaryota > Metazoa > Chordata > Aves > Psittaciformes > Psittacidae > Ara > Ara ararauna. The sequence goes on from CM054381.1 coordinate 46,973,050, forward strand.
GACTCTGCACAGTGCATGGAGAGATACCCAGCCTAGCACACGTGCCAAAGTACAGCCATGCTGGGCATTTTGCTTCCCAGGCTAATTATCCTGCCAAGATGACAAATTACAATCCAGACTTAAAGGATAACCATGCCCTTGTTTGCTTGAAGGAAATTTGCTCTCTTTGAGCACATACATGCATGTATCTGTACACACACATGCACCCACCTGTCCATCATCCTTCTGCGTTTATAAATGTATAGCTATATCATAGACTGTTAGACTACTAAATGAGTACATCTTCCTGTTAAAACAAGCTAATGGCTAAGGAGTGACTACTGTAAATGAAAGATGGAAATTCTGAGAAAAAATAGATATTAAAGGAGAAGGGAGAAAGTAAGAAATGCTGAAACATGGAACAACCATTATCACTATGTAATACCATGCCCACCAGACCCTGGCAGCTCATGAAGCAGGGCCGTATGGCTGCAGCATGTGATGTGCACAGGGAAGACTTTGCAGCAGCAGGCAGTCAGTGGTGGTGCCGCACCTCTTGCTCCTGCTCCCACTTGCTGTGTATGTTCCATGGCGTTGACTGAAATGCAGAGCCAGACCTGTCTGGGTGCTACCTTGTGCACACAGCTGTCACATACAGCTCCCATAGAAGCAGGACCAGGTTTCTTCTGTCACTGTGAAGGTAACAGCTAGATAGCTTCTTATGCCAAATGCGTTTAGGTTAGCAGGAGGAGAAGGGCTCAGCTGTAGTCTCTACAAAGGCAAGCTGAAAAGTCACATTGATTTCAGCAGCTGCTCTGTTTATGACAGAGCTTTCCAGCCTCCCTGATAACCTTAACGTCCTCAAACTAATGAAGATGTAGTTGCTAAAGGAGAAAAGCATAAAAAGAAAAGACAGCAAAGCTTCTGAGGTTTAAAAACAAGGTAACAGTCTGCAAGTACAATGAAACACCCCATCTGCTACTACTGCAGAATGTGTCACCTTGATTTCTTGAGCTTCCTTCCCAGCATCCATTCACCTGGAATGTTGCTTGAGAAATCAGGTGAGGGCATGATTTTTCAGAATCGGGGTGAGGGTGGAAAGATGTAGAAATGAATTAATCCTAAAGTGTGATACACATTCTTCTGTGTGCTGCTAGTTTAGTCTTCATAGAAAATACACTCTATTCTTACAATTTGGGGCCAATAAGATCTAATAAATCATATGAGACAGCAGCTGGAAGCACAGTCCTCCTAAGGTCCACTTAAGAGCAGAAACTTTGCCAGTATGTAAGCACACCACCCTGTGTTAGCAGTACCCTGAGCACAGGTAAATGTGAATCTGCGGCTGCTACAGCTGGACAGGTGTACCTTTTCCAAATTTTACACCTTCTTTTGCTCATCTTTAGATTGCTTTAAAAAAAATTCTTTTTGAAAAAGGGCAGGGTGAGTATGGTCTTAATTCCTAAGGCCTGGGGTAGTTACAGATAAGCGCTGATAGTATCATATCAATGTTAAGTCCTTCTTGAGGAAGCTTTCCACTTTGGCCAGAAAAAAAAAAAAAAAAGAGTGTTCATTTGCCAATTAAAATCAAACCATCTCCCAGAATTACATAAACTTGCATCAAATATATTTAGCATGTATGGGAATTTTGTGCTGGTAGTATACTACAGCAGTAGAAAGCCAAGCTTGTTGCATGCATCTAGCTAAGATAAGTGCCCAAGTACAACTTGCCTGCTGAGCCTTAGTCTTGGTTTCACTGCAGATCATCACTAGGAATGCAGTGATTCCTTTTGCAAAGTGGGTACAGGTTACCAGGACACTGACACCCTCAATTCTCATCTCCTCCAAACATCATACCCACTTTCTCTGGCTAACTGCTCTTTTTTCTTTTTGTCAATTGTCCAGATCTCTGATAGCTGCTGAGCACTGCATTGTTTACAATGGGTGTATAGGAAAATGAAAGGCTTGTTAAGCAGTAAGTAGCTATTGGAGGTTAACAAGAAAACATCACCAATACTTTAGGCTTGATCTTTTCTGGTTGAGTCAATTAGGGGCAGGCTGTTAAAATGATGAAATCTTTGAACTGCAGCAGCTACTATAGCACTACAATTTCTGAGGATGATTGATGTTAAAATCAAAGAATGCTCAGTGGTCACACACACTGACCATGCCTCCATATAGCAAAACTCTGCAGTCACATTAATTCCATCTGATGTCAAAATATAATACAAGAGGGATTTTTTAGGAACTAATGAAAAATATTTCTCCAATGCCTGTTGTTGCTGCTGCTGAACTACAGGTATGTAGTTACGTCTAAAAAATGGGGGAGTGAGTCTCCTGAATAAAGCACAGAAGAGCAGACCATCCAGGATCAAGCTGATTCTTACATAGTCTTAGCAAAGGGGACTTCTGTGAGGTCATTTCATCAGGGAATGTGGCTTTGTCTCTCATTGCTGATTCATATTTTAGAAGTTTAATAATACATGGAAATGTTTATAAGTATTGAAATATGGACCCTTTCTTTGATTCAAGCAGCAAAATGGATTTATTAAAGGAGACTATCTATGAACGCACTGAAATAACAAAAATGCTGTAACGTGACTCGGTTTGAAGTGGGGTTTTTTATAATAAGTTCATTGTGGAAGCTATTCATAACTAGCCTATTTCATGCATAGCTAGCTTGAACAGTGTTAGTTCTGTATTGCAGAGTTCAGCGCTTAAGGTCATATTCTTGTTAAGCATAAATATGTAACTCCTTAGACTTTGTTCCCCACTGTACATCCCAGTCTTGTTTTCACATTTTCCTTTTGCAGGTTGGTTTATAGGCATCGATTCAGTTTCTATAAAAGTGGGTTTAAAAACAGGTAAACTGTGTTGAAGCAGAACAGGGACAGAAAAATATTGGTTAGTGCTAGTAAAGCAGCCTGATTACAGTGACCATTAGATAAACAAGCTGACTTTTCAGTGAAAGGTTTCTTTCCAGTAAAGATTCATCATCCAAGGCAGTCTTCTCTCTGTCTTTTTTGCAAACAACTTCTGCAGCAGGATTTGCATGGAAGAAGTGTTTGGCCTCTCCTAGCTGCTTTCTCAGTTCATGCAAATATTAAATAAAAAAACATAATCTCTCCCATGACCTGTCTGATAATGCCCCAATTATTTATTTTAACTGGTTTTGGTTACTGATACATGCTGGGCTGTGCCCTGATTTCAGAGAATTCTCTGTGATGACTCCAGGAGTTCTTGCTGTAGTACCTATTAGTTCAGAGTGCTTCATTTGATAGGTAGCATTTGGACTACTTTCCCCTGTATGAATTTCCTTGCATTTATCTCTGATGAAAGTCACCTACTTCCCTTTTTTTGCCCACTCATTCAGTGCTGTGAGGTTTCTCTGGCATACTTTAGCATCACTGTGGTGTTTGACTATCCAAAACTGCTGGTTTGTTTGGGTTTGGGTTTTCTTTTTTTGGCTTTGGATTTGCTGGTTTGGGCTTTTTTAAAAATATATTCCATTATTGGGAGTGAAATAGCATTTGATGTATTTGGTATTTTGTGTGGTTGCTGGTGACCAAATAGCATTTATTTGTATTTGAACAATGCAATATGGATGGAATGTTCTTAGCAGCCTAGCAGTAATGTGTGAGTCTAGCTGGTCTTTAATCCCTCTCTATATTTCTAGGAAAGGTTAGATTTATATATAAATTATGAAATAAAAGGTGTGTTCAGGGTAGGTAGTGTTGAAGAGATCTTATTTACAGTTGAACATACCTCTGTGTGGCTGAATTGAAGAGGAAAATGATTCCCGAAACCAAGAAGGAAACTGAGGCAACAAAAGCTGTGGAGATTAGCAGCAAGAGTCTCATGCTCCTGTAAGTGACACTCCTTATGTGGGCTAATGAAGTTCGTGTTGCTACTGACTTCCTGCTTCATCACTTCTAAAGCATGGTTCTGTGATACCTTCTTTTTATGTTGTATTCCACATCAACTTTCCGTTGACCTTAAACTTGTCAGATTGCATTAATAAGCTTTGATTTTGTGACATGCCACAGGCATCTGAAGTGTGGGCAATATTTCAATCAGCTGCTGCTGATTGCCCTCACTTTCAGAAATGCAAGTTCTGTTCTAAATGGTTGTTTTATTTATAGATTTTACTGTGCTCTTTATGTTTGACAAAGAGCCCCGTTATCTGTAGTCATGCCTGTAACTTATGGGAAGTGCTCACACAATGCACTGCAGCATCACTACACCAATGTGCATATATAACCAGTACTTCTCAGATGCGTGGTCAGAATTAGTCCATCAACAATTATTTCTCCCACAGGTGTGACATACTAATTAGGTCTTCTAAGATTTGAGGACCTCTTTTTTTTCTAATGTTCTTGTTAATCTCTTGATTTCAGTTTAATTTCCTAGGGAAGCAGCGTTTATGTGACTGCAGTGTCCACCCACCTGTCCCTTCCACTCTGAATAATTTAGGAACCAAATGACTGATTTCATCCAAATTTGTAGGGGGGTTACAGTCTCCAAATTAATTAAGTTTCCACAAGCTTCAGGAAAAGCTTCAGCTGGGTAGAGGAAAGTGAGAAGCAAATAAATGCCTCTGTGCCCCCAGAGGAAGGTGAGAAGTCAGCCTTTACCCACTCAGTTAGCCACAAACAGATGGCCAGCCAGGATGCATCCGGTTCTTCCATGACAGCTGGTGGGTGTCCTGGTGGCCTTGGGATGCCTGATGTGACTGTGGTGTGGGTGGCAAAGAGATGGATAAGAGAAATCCAAATTCTTTCTTTAGTCATGATGCAAGTCCTTTATTTTCCTACTGTCTGAGGTTCCTGCACAGCTGAGATCTAAAAAAGCATATGAGAGGCAGTCATTGCCTGATGTGTACATCTGCCATGAGATGCAAATGTGCTCATTGCTGTTCACTTTGACTAGCAGAAAATTTCATACACTGTACTCCAGCATAGACTTAAAAACCTTTGACTTCTAGTTTTGATTAATGTTTTGAAGATATAAGAGGAATTTAATATGTTTAGTAAGAACAATTATTCGCTCACTTATAATAAGAATTATGGGAACTGTGTAATACATTTCTTTCCACACTAAAATGAAGTTCTAAGTAGAATTATAATTTTTCTTCTTTGGAGAAGCTTTTTAAGCAAGAGTGAGGTCACCTACAACTTTCTCTGAATGAGCAGTTCATTGTCAGTTTCATTTTCATCACCATCTTCTGTGACTTTCACTGTAAGCCTACAGCCTCCCACTAAATGTAATTTCCAATAATAGAGTGTCAGATACTCGAGGTTTCTTTTGCATTTTAGCAAAGAAAGATGCTGCACAGACAATTCAGGGTAATACTTATTAACCCTGTTATATTCAATTCCTAAAAATTAAAGAGACTAGAACTTGGGGGTTTAAATGTCAATTTTCAGTTTATCATCTTGAGTGAATTCTGAATACTGATAAACTTTGCAATGTGTGCTGTATCTGAGGTAGAAAGTGACTTGTATAAGCTGCTTTCTACCATATTGAGTTTTCATGGTAGCTGAGTATTAGTAAGAGGTACAGCAAACTATGGTTAAATATGTGCATGTTAGCAGAAACCTTAAACTGCACTTTTGTTCTTCTGGCAGTTTATAATGTCTTACTCTAAGGCAGCCATGACTCCTTAGATGGCTCAAGTTGATCACCACTGGGCACTCTTCCATATTGTATCCCCTTTCTACTGCTCTGTTGGCCAAACTTCAACCTGCAGCCTGCACCTCATGACTTCTCTGCAACCTCCGTCTGTGCTACTGCCTGTTTCCTCCTGCCCTGTATGTACTGCTGGGGACATGCCTCATCAGCACAGCAGGTTCTTCCAGCCCTGGAATATAATCAAAGGTTTCTATGGATGACCAGGGGTTTTATTTCCGTCTAGTGGATCAACAAAGTCTCTTAAATTCTCCTCTGTTAGGAAAATTGATAGGATATTTGCAATGTGCTACATGTATAAAAACAGGAGCTGAAAGGAGCCAGAACAGCAGCTGGACATGAACATAAACTGTTAGTGAATTTTGCAGATTATCAGCTGTTACGGGCTGAAAAACCTGAATCCTAAAATGGTCTCTGCACATTCAGCTGCAGAGCTGATTTATTCATCCTTTCCCTTCTCTTTGAAATTATTTTTGCCCTATAAAGTTGTAGAAGAGTCCCCCTTGTGGTACAGGCCATAAAAGCAACGTGCAGCGCTGTAATTTTGTCTGGTTTGATTTTCCCTTCTGGCCTACAACTTAAATGTATAGTTGTCTATTAGATCCGTGTGCCCTGATTTTTACATGGGGGGTTTTGTAGTTGGTATTAGAAGACCAGAAAGTAAAGACATTAAGACTGATTTTCTTCCTCTTATTGCAGCTCTAATTTCACCGCTTATCAACTGGAAACTTCTTCTATCACAGCTTCTGCAAAATGTAGTACTGGAGGGGTGAGTGCAGAGGGTGAGAAAGCTGTGAAGAAGGCATTTTGCAGGATTTTTTGCAAGTCTGAAAAGTTGAAGTGGGGAGAGGAAACAAGTCAGTGAGTCTGTGTTTCCAGAAATCCCAGTGGTGCTGGGAAAGATCAAGAGCCGTTCAATGTGGCTGTCAGCACTAACTTGCCCCTTAGTCTTCCAGAAGATGCAGCACCTTTTCTTCTGGTCACTGCCACTTTCCTCCTCCTCTCTAATGTATTCAAATTTGTTTATATTGAAGTGTACAAAAGTCTGAGTGCTGCGTGGGATGGCTTGAGGAGCTGCGAATCATCGTTTCTGTGTTGTTCATCTTATAATGTATTTTCTGCTTTACACCTCCACTGTGGATGTGTTAAAAAACTTTACCCACTAATGAGGTGTTCAGGACAGTTGTGCTTTGTGGGTTGCTCAGTCTCCCTCATAGAGCAGAGGGCTTTCTTGAGTGCACAGTGATTTTTTTGGCAATATGTCTGGTTCTGACTGCCTGATCACACCCAACACCCGTGTAATTACATTCAGCTCCAGACAGTAGGAAGGATATGCAGGTTTTGTAGCATGTTTTTTAAGGCTGAATTAGTGTTTGGGCTCTTACCGGCTGAAAGAATTGCCCCCTCCTTTGAGAGCCTGCACCGAACTAATTTTTTCCCCTTTTCTTCTTTTTTTACTCTCAGTTGGAGCAGTCTCTGCTTCTGCGTCCATTTGTTATCTCTGCGCAGCAAAAGAGGAATTCATAGCTTGGAGGCTTGACACACTACAACTATGATGCAGCAGCATTTCTGGGTAAAGTCTGGTTTGACTGTAACTGTTTCCTGCAGTGTGGGAGAAAAACAACGAGGCCCAAACGACACAAAAATTCTGCACTTTTAAACAAACAAGGTGGTCTTTAAAAGAGATGTCCCTTCCATTAAACCAAGGATGGCCAACCACCCTGCTCTGAAGGCTGGCCACACAGACCCTCTGGAAGTATTTAAAGACTGTAATCTGTTTACCCTGCTAATGCACCAAACGTGCATTTGCTTATGAGGCTTCCTCCTCATTCTTAACTCTGTAAGAGTTCCTGGTCCCTCCCTTCACACGGGACCATGGACAATTTATTATGTGGGATGGGGTAGGGAGGACATCCTGTCTAATGTGCTCTGGTGACCAGGAGAAAGTCACAGTTTGCATGTTTTCTAGTGGACTGGCTGTACCTGGGAGTACTTCTGAGCATATGGATGTCCAGCTTAATCTTCTTGTGGGAGTAGGGAGGGGCATCAGGCATGGCTTGCCTGGACCAGCTAAAAGAAAGGAGTATATAACAAGAAATGTTTTCCCCTTAATGGGAAAAGTCCTTCCAGGGGTTGACTGAGGTTGGGCATGTAATGGTTCTATAACTTTTTCCTATCTGCTTCCCTGATTTGGGTACCATAAAAACTACCCAACTAACATTTCTCACTTTCTCCATCTTGCTAAACTCCCATTTAAAAAAGCAAAGCAAAACAAACCACAAAAAAAACCCAAAAACCCAACCAACCGAAAAAAGTATTTGCTTAAGGACACATGTGATACAATGATGTTGGTCCAGATGACCAACAGCCTTTCTTCCAGCCCAAGCTATTTGGTTTTATGTGGGGGAAAAGAGATAAAGTTAGTGCCCCGTGACAGAACTGAATACCAAATTATCTGCACAAATGCTCTCTTCGGGAAACAGCTAATTTGACATTTGGTTGCATTACATCATTTTTGTGTGACAAAATTTGTATTCAAGCTAGCAGCATTTAGAGCCACTTTTTAAATTATCATTGGCTTTTCTAGGTACTGTCAAGTCTGTTTTCCATGTTCTAGGTTTATTTAATTGAATGAGAAAGTGCTGAAAGAGTTGTGTGTATTCATTTGTTAACTACACTGGACTCCACACCTCTGTTGGCATTATTCTACTTCATTATCCATGGGGCTACACCAGACAAGAGATAGGTGAATAGTTGCCAATCATCTGAAGCTCATCTGAAGCCAAGAGGCCCATTCTCAAAAGGATGCAGGAAAACTAAGATAGTGGAAGTGAGAGGCATAATTCTGAAATAACCTGCTCTGAAAGTGCTTGATTCCGGAGGCCAGTAGCCTCAGCAAGCAGCTTCCTTGGGTTTTGTGAAGGTTCCCTAGTGCCACTTTGCATGAGCAGAAAGCATTTTATTGGGACAGATGCCTGGAGGATGAGCTCAAAGACAGCTCAGGACCTGAGTGGGTGGCTGTTTCAGGGCATGTGTTGAAAGTGGAAGGGCCCAGACTCCTGTAAGGAGTCTAACACTGTGAGGACAGTGCCTTCCAAAGTGAGGGAGAGAAGTGCAATTTTTCTAGAGTTGCTTAAGCATTCAAGAAGGAGTTGGGGGACCCAGGGAATGTGTAGGTCTACCTTGATGTCATCTGCAGTCTTGGTGTCTAGCTGCCTCCCTCTGTAGGGTGATAATATGTCCTGGGGTAAATCTGCTTGTACCTTCTGAAGGGCAGTTATTCAATATTCAGCTATAGCACATGTCCATGTGAGAATGAAGCAAACCCTTGAATGAAACTGATATTCCAGCTGAGATGGGGGCATTAAGCTCTCAGTCAGGCCACATTACAAGTATGCTGTGAAGGCATTGGGAGCAGAAGACGTCCACACCTCCTGAAAGAGCTGTACAAACCAAAGCTTGGGGTAATTGTCTTATATGCCCCTATATACCGCTTCTCATTGGTTAACCCTGAGTGGATGCCAGCTGCCCAACAAAGCTGCTCTGTAATTCCCCCTCCTCAGGGAGAGAGCATAAAATATAGCAAAGTGCTCATGGGTCCGAATAAGGACAGGAGAGAGCTTTCACCAATTACCATCAGGCAAAACAGACTATTCAAATCACAGTAGGACAATGAGGAATAAAACCAAACCTTAAAAACACCTTCCTGCCGTTCCTCCCTTCTTCCTGGGAAATTTACTCTTGAATTCTCTACCTCTCCCTCAGAGATGCTGATAAGGAGTGGGGGTTGGGGGTCAGTTCATTACATGTTGTTTCTGCCACTCCTTCTTCCTCAGGGTGAGGACTCCTCACACTCTTCTCCTGCTCCAGTGTGGGGTCCCTCCCATGGGAGACAGCTCCCATGAACTTCTCCAATATGAGTCCTTCACATGGGCTGCAGTTCTTCACTAACTACTCCAGCATGGGTACCTTCCGTGGGATGGAGTCTGTCAGGAACAGACTGCTCCAGCATGGGACGCCAATGAGACCACAAGTCCTGCCAGCAAACGTTCCACAGAGTGGGCTTCCCACAAGATCACACACTCCTTTGGACATCCACTGCTTCAGCGTGGGGTCTTCCACAGGCTATAGGTAGACCTGCTCCACCATGGGCTGCAGGGGCACAGCCTGCCTCACCATGGTCTTCATCACAGGCTGCAGGCAAATCCTCTTCTGTGTCAGAGGCACCTCCATCTCCTTCCCTTTTGATGGACCTTGGTGCCTGTAGGGCTGTTTCTCTTACGTATTCTCACTAGTCTCTCTCGCTGCAATTACTCCTGCACAATATCTTTCCCCTTCTTAAATATGTTATCCCAGAGGTGCTACCACCTTCACTGATGGGCTCGACCTTGGCCAGCAGCTGGTCTGTATTGGAGTCAGCTGGCATTGGCTCTCTTGGACACAGGGGAAGTTTCCTGTATCTTCTCACAGTAGCCACCCCTGTAGCCCCTCTGCTACCAAAACCTTGCCATGCAAACCAATATACAGCTCCAAAATGAAAATGCAGAACCAGGTCATTCCTGCTGAAACCCAACCAAAAAACCAAACAACAACAACAAAAAAGGCTTTATTTGGGGACATAACCAGTTTTGGAAGTTGAGGTAGCCTTTGGACAAAGCGGCAAGGGACAAGATGCATTGTGTGACTTACACCCTACACCCTACTTCTGCTCCCTCTTTGGATACAGCTTAATAAGTGATGTGAAATAAAACAAGTCAGTTCTTGGGAACAGAGTGGGGGTTCACTGGGTGGGGTTTTGGCCAGCCAAGAGAGTGCCAAGTGTAATAGTCTTTGTGGGAAAACAGAAGAGTGACATTTTTTCAGTCCACTTTACAAGTCTAATGGCCAGAAATTGCAGTGTTTCTGAGCTGCCCTCAGACAGTGTCACTGGATGTGGTTTTGTGCAGTCTGAGTAGAGACCAGAAGATGTCACCATAGGACAGTGGAAAGCAGGCAAGCTCCTCAAATCCACTTAAAAACAGAGTGCTAGACCTATGCAATAACCAGCCCAGGCAACCTCTAGGGATTTTGCTGTTGGATTTAGATTTAGAAAATAGTTGTTCTATTGGGGTTTTAATAATCAGATGAACATGAACACAATTATGGTAAGAGAAAAGCCAAGAATGTGATAGTAGTTGCAACACTTCTTCTGGGGAGGATTTTTGGGTGAAGATTTGCATTCTGGAATAGATATTTATAAGCAACTTAGACAAGGCTGAAGACTATTTTTGAACAGTCACAAAAGTAGTCATGGGAAAAAAGTCTTTTTTATCCATAAAAGGAGTGGTCAGACAGTCAAATGAGTGGGTTATTAAAAACAAGCAGTGTCCTGCTCTTGTTTTTGCATTGCTCTGTGGCTCTTCCGCTCATTTCCTATTCCCTGCCATAAGTTTAGCAAGTTTCTCATTTTTACTAGAAAGCCTAAAGGGTCGTTCTTTAAACATAATGATGATGTACAAATAAATAAAGCAACTATTTCTTTTGCAAAGTCACCATCCAAAAAACTGGTACAGCCAAGTATATTCATGATGCGTCAACACAATCCACTGGGGATTGACACAGGCATTCACAAAAGCTTTATGAGATCTGCAGCTATATACTCAGATGTATTTTAGTTGCTTGCTTAACTTGCACTTAACTCTTAAGTCTCCAGTCTAGTGAACCAGGCGACCAGTTTGTAAAACTCATCCTATCCAGAGCCTTGCAAAAATTGCCATGACTAGTTTCAAGTAGCTTTGTCCATTTGTTTGTCTAGAAAATCTCAATCTAGAAAGTATTTCCCAATGAATTTTATTTCTCATTTGCCAGGAGTAATAAAACTTAGAACATAGTAATAGAAAAAAATCTATATGCTATATTACATGCTAAAAGAAAGGGGTATGTTGCACATTGCTTTTAGTAGTATGTCCGTGGCTTCCCCTTTTTAGGGCTTGCATATCAAAACTATCACAACACTTCAGATATGATAGAAAATATGTAGATGTATCCATGTTATTATCCCTTGGACGACGTACTTAATGGCTACACAGCCTACATTCATCCTTATGGATGCCATAATTCACCAGGCTTGTATACCAGCACACAAATTTCCAGCAAATAAAAAGGTTAAGATGTGAATAAAAGCTAAAAACAACTGATACTAACAAATAAGATCTTTTCCAGGTGTTATCTATAGCTCCAGATTGACTAAATATATGCATCCCTGACAATTCTTCTTATAGCTAACTAATGCTTTTGTAGGAAACATCAGCAAAAAAAAAAAAAAAGTTTATCCAGTAAAATGAAGTTTCATTCAAATCTAAATCCCAAAATATATGCTCCTGCTTAAAATCATCATGGAGGATAGGCCACATTGAAAACCTTCATGTTAAAAGAAGCAGGTGGGTTGTAAAGCCAAGGATTCAGCTTCAGAACTGAAGTTATTTGATCAGCTGTAATTGCTCACATGCATCATGGTGCAGTCATTATGGCACCATTCTCTTCTGTTAATACAGTACTAGCGCGTAGGAAATCAAGCCAGTCTTCTCTCATGCACTGAAAATACTTGCAGTGTCTCAAAAATCTGAAAAAATAATTTTTCTCCATGTCTGGTTACCAGCAATAACATAAATAGACCAACTTTGGGGGATTATGTGATTGTCTCCTCTATTCTACATGCTGCTGACTATTATTGATATGAAAGTATTTGCTGTCTTACTTTACACCCTCATAAAAGAGGTCCTTACCATGAGACAACAAGGGAAAATTTCAGACTTGACTGTCAGATCTCACCATGCCCCCACGAACACCCATCTTCTTGGTCAGTTGCAGACAGCCACGCATTAGCTCTGCCTACTCTCTGTGCCTGCCTACCCTCAGTCCAGAAATACATGGCCATCCTAGCAATCTGTGTCTGAGAGTCAGGATAGGATAATAAGGGCACAGTAAAGTGTCTAATGAGCTTCCTGATTGATGATGCTGCCTGCTGCAGGCAGGAAAGAGTCTCTGCCTTCTGTGGCCTGTAGGTAGCACTGACCAATACGCAATTTAGCCAAAATGAAACTCAGAAAAAAGTTTGAGAATGGGATGAGTGCATCTGGATTTCTAGGTATTTTTCCTTTCCGTACTGAAGTACTGTTTTAGACACTTTGAAAAACAGTCTTGTGACCTGATGCTCCAAAATCCAGCTTGCCATGCAAACAATAATATGGTTTTGTATTATACAGTCTATGTTTTATTAAAAAGAGTTTTGTTTCATTATATTTGATATTTTTTGTCCTATAGGATTAGTTTTCTTGAAAGAATGTACATTTTGCTTTTACCTTTTTCATTTTAAGTGAACCATTGCATCTTTATTTGCAAATGTTTGCCTTCTTTTCTATTTGAGATTTTTTTAAATTTTTTTTTACCTACCTAGCATAAATTGATGAGGAAAAGAAGACAACAAACAAACAGACAGACATAAACCCGAAACAAACACTAATAACCCCACCACAGATCATCCTAGAGGGATGAATTTAACATTTTGAATTAGAAGCTGAATGTAGCAGGTGAAAAGTATAGTAAATCAGTCACATAGTTAAAAACTAGTTAAAAACTGTCTTCTGTGTTGGATCACAAAATCAGTTATTTCAACTGCCTGGCTTTTGAAACGGTTCTCTGATAACTGCTGCTACACTGTTCAGTTTAACTTCACTGTAATTTTAACTCTAGCATCTTCCCTGACTTACAGCATAACTAATAACCATCTTCCTACTCTTTTTTCTCTTCCTAAAATAGTGCAGTCACAACATCATCACACTAGATGGCAATGATGTCCACAGAGAAGGAAAACAAACCCCAACATTAAGTTCTGCGGAGAAACTGAGTTGAGAAATTTTACCCCCTCTTACTTAAAAAAGTCTTGTATTGGCTAGGGAAATCACAGTTGAAAAAATGAGATGGCAGTGATTTTCATAACTGAACTTGCCAAGGTGCAAAGGTGAAACGTGTGTATGAGGACAGCGCAGCTATCATTTCCAGGGCTGAATATATTTTGAATACTATTGATGTCAGAGAAATGAAGGAAACCCATACCTTAAAAACTGAATCCTGATGACTAATACTGCAGCAGATGCGCAAAATCACAATATAATTTCTTTTCAGCACATGGTTTCCATAATTCTCCTTCAAGCCTTGTCTTGGAAGTGTGCTTTCTGGCTTGGTTCATCCTTAATCTTAAAAATGCTTCATCCTTAATCTTAAGGATGCTTCATCCTTTAATCTTAATTGAACCATGTAGATGTCAATCCAGAAATTAATATTTTAGGAAAAGGAAAGGCAGGGGGAAAGGTCTTTTACCTGTTAGAAATCTGCAGATCATTTACATAGATGAGTGTTTCAGGGCAGCAATGTCATAGAAATGGAATTTGCTTGGCAATCTGTACTCTGCATTGTGTTGCTTTCAGTGGAAAAACAATCAAAATGTTAATCTTCCCTTGTGCTTTTGTATACATATACTTACATGCACACATGTGTATATTTATAAGTGTACATATACTTATTTATATATAGATGTGCACACAATCACGTGTATTTGTATTTCCCCACAGCTTGCATCTAGGTAAAACTTAAAAACCTCCTTCCCCAGGTCAGCCCAGGTTAGAAGATTCATGTGCTTCTCTCAGGCTTTATCCTGGAAACATCTTTGAGCACATTCTCCCTGTGATCCCTTGGCTTTTACAGCACTGTGTATAGCTTCTGGCTCCTTTCCCTTCCCTTCCCTTCCCTTCCCTTCCCTTCCCTTCCCTTCCCTTCCCTGACAGCAAATCAGCTTTGGAGCATTACAGCTGGAGCTATCAGCTGGTGCTTACTTGGAAAGCCCCTCTTTGCTACTCCTGCCGAAACACATTATGAGGGATAGTACAGACTCAGCACTCCAGAAGACCAGTGGGGCAAGACCAAAGCAGCTCTGTACATGAGGGTGGGCTGTTTGTACTTGCCTAATTGGGTTCTGGCACATGCCACTGCTCACTGCTCTCTGCTTCTCTTTTCTGGTGTCTGATGATCTGCAGAGACGCAGCTTTTGTAAGCCAGTTTACTCTGCATAACCTCAGTGTAATGTGAAGGTTTGCTGTAGGTACAGACTGCAGAATATATGCCCACCTCTTCGTTAATTGCCCTGTCTGCCATACAGATGCTGAATGGACCACATCCTGGGTGCCATATACTTGTTTCTGTAGCAGTTGTGTAAAACGTCAATGGTCTTTCACAAGTAAAGCTGGAGAAGCTTGATGATTACAAGACCTAGGTGCTGAAATCAGGGGTTTATTTCCTCATTAAGGGCAACTGTTTGTCTGCTTGTCTGACTTCAATGTGTGCAGCTGTGCTGTCTGCCCATGATGTCTCAGGTAAGTGGGGCTCTGCTGCTAAGCCAAGCTGGTTTTTGGTAAAAGCCAGCAAGACTGCTCTAGGAGGCCTCACACTACCATGCATTTAAAAAATACACTTTTCAGAAATGCGTCCCTCATGTTTTCATGTAATTAGCTTTTCTAAAATGAGCATCCTGTATTATGCTGCTTTCTAGACCTTTCACCAGAGCAAAAAAAATTTGACATAATACATTGCCTACCTGCCAAAATCTAATCATTTTGGTGCAGGGGTTATATAGGGTCTCAGAAAAGGTAAGCAGGCTTTATCTCTAAATCTTACCATTTTTATTAGGAATTTGAAGATTCTTCAATGCTTATTCAGTGAAACTTTTGCTGTTGACTTAAAGGAATTGCAGACCAGCCCAGAATCTTCCAAATGGCCTCTCTGCTGCCAATAAATTATAACTGTATTTTCTTTCTTAAGGGCATTTCTTACACTTAATGTGGGAATTCGAAAGGTTATATATAGAACTGTGAGCTATGCAAACAGAATTATGTTTACTATGTAAATATTTACCATATAATCTGACCTCTTGGCTATAGTGCTGTTATTAGCTGCAGTCTGGCTATGTTTTTTTAGTTTGCCCTGTTTACATAGCATCTTCACATACTTTATTTATTTTTTACAGGGACATTTTTATCAATAAATATATTTTGGGGAGGAAGATATTGGTATAATTTGGATAAAATATTTTAAAGACGTGAGAGATTTGTACTGCATCTCATAAAGTTACCTGCAAACTTCAAGGGAACTTAGATCATTAGAACTGATTTCTGTTGATTTTTTTTTATGCTGGAGAAGTTTTGGAGGAGTCAAGGAAAATTAGTGTTTAAAAAGGTGAACATTGGCCTGTAGGCTTCATAATGAGTTTGAGGCTGGCTATTGGAAAGATATGGCCAGATGCAATCAGTGAAAGATTTAAGGCAATATAATTAACACCAATCAAGGGGGTTTTGTGAAAAATAATTCTAGCAGAGCAAATATGAAATCTATTCCGATAGGGTCAAAAATTTAATTAATAAAATTAAATTTCAGTCGAGGGGCTGCAAATGATTTTGCAGCACTTAATTAAAGCCACAGGAAAGAGCATGTCATGTGGTATTAAATCCAGACTAGACCATTTAGGAAAGTGAACAGCACAGTTCAAACAGGAGTCAGACTCTTGTTGGTGAGTGATGTCCTGCAGCACCCAGCCTTGGTGAGCTGCAGTCTAGTCTGGCCTTCAAATACCTGAAGTGAGTTGGGCAGAGTTCCTCTAAAACTCCTTTAGGTATTAATGTAGACACAGAAACAGTAAAGCATCGCCAGCCCCAGCAACTGTAGATCATTGGCTGTTAATAGCTTGCTTGGTGTGCTTCAAAGATGCAATGATACTGGGATGTGCTTTTTCGTCTCTGCTCACAAGGCTGGTTTTTTTTTTTTTTTTTTTTTAATTAACAATGAAAAATTTAAACCCATTGTTATTACCTCATTAACCCTAGTCCCAATAAAATTATGAGGGTAGAAAGCGCTTAAACATTTTTAATCAAATATGTAACCTCTGCATACTTTTTACCACAATGTAGTGGTATATATACTGATTAATGTGTACATTCATGGTAAAAAAGTGTACAGAAAAGTGTACAAAGTTAAAAATACTGATGCTAAAGTGTTTGGTGCTGTTTTCAGGACAGCATGCACAAGGAAAAAAACAGGATTGGAGATCAGACAGAGGACCCTAACTAGGCAATGCTTCAAAGAGAAGATATCTCCTCTTTTAGCTTCACTGTGGATGAGCAGAGAAGAAACTATTTCGCTCCACGGGAATTCCAGGGCAGGTGAGGAAAAGCTTTTCAGCTCAGATTGCACTGAAAATAAACAGCAGGATCTGACTTGTCAGCAGGGCTCTGTAGGAAGCCTACTATTGAAGACTGCTCAGGAGAAACTGCCTCACTATTAACTGAAGTTAATATGTCTGGACTGTGAACTGTATCAAACATCCAATGTCAAAGTGTGAGGTGGTGCAGCACATTCTTGTATGACCGCATTAACTGTTTGTCCTGCTGGGAAAATAGCGTCAGGCTTACTCATTTGTAGAGGCATGCTTTTCACAGGACCTTCACAAAGTCAGAATGAGTCTTGATGTCAGGCAAAACGTGGCAACTACTCACTGATAACTGCAGCTCCTTTTCAGCATTGTAAATGTGATCAGTCCTTGATCAAGTACAATGTTTTTGGCCTCTTGAGGGTGGTTACAAGTTCCCAGAGAGGTAGTTTCAACTTCCTACACTTAGAATTACATTCACAGCTTTAAGATACAATAAAATTATTTAAACCTGAAAAAACAATCTTTTTTCCTATTCACTTGGCAATAGCACACCCTTTATGTGGTTTGACCACAAAGATGCTGATCCATATTGTTTAAAATGTCATTTTAAAAAGTCCAGGTAATACAAGGCACTGCAAGGTAGCTGTCACAATTTGGAAATCGTCCTAGATCTTCAGTATGAGAGAGAAGATAAATGTTTTTCCCCCTTTCTAGGGACTCTGGCATTAAACCATGGGTTTGGTTTTATTCACTGTGTTCTTGTATACCTGGTGCAAAACAGTGTCTGAGCTTTTTTCATAACTGGCTTTAGGATAACTCTCCTGAATTCATCTTGTAGCACCAGACGTGCAGATTGGCAGCATGTTGGCTTCCTTTGCAAGGAGTGGATGAGGCAGTATTTGAAGTAATATTATAAGGAATCATCAAAGATAGTCAGTGGTCTCACTCTATTTCATAGGTGGTTATTTCCCTGGCTCTTCTCAGTTTCTGTGCAAATTTATACAACGAATGATTTGGTTATTTTGAAATTGCAGGTAATCCTACAGTAAATTGAGAGATTCTGCTACACTTTACACCATCTTAAAAAAAGTAATAACAGGTACAAATGATACAAATCATTAATAAATTAGTGATCTACTTACTAATAGATACAGTAATGAAATCAAACCAGAATTGTCTGGTTGTTTTTATTTTTTTTTCCCCCAGAACAGTCACTTTCAGTTCTCCTGTGAAGTTATTGAAATCGCAAATGAAGTAAATTTGCAGTCTTTTAGATATAATTGATCATTTATAAAGTACAATTATTTCAGTGATAGGGAAGAAAGGGTTTAGTGAGGGCTAAATAGACTGCAGAACTGTTACTGAATAAATTCAGTCTGTCCAAAACCAGTATATTTTGTGCAAACTTTAGTGAAACCGGGCTTAAACGAGATTTTGCAGAATAGCTTATATCTGAGTGTCCCAAATGCTGTTGAGCTGGCATGAGTAATAGACAGCTTGTTTCCATGTCATGTGTCAGGGAACTAAAATCAATTTGTTACAAAGACATTGAAAAGTAAAGAAGTGAGGGAAATCGTGAACAGTCCCATCATGTCTGTTAGCACTCGCAAAAGCCAAAAAGGAGCAACTTGCACAGAGTAAAACCATGCCAGTGTGAAGGTGGGTTGTAGAAAAGTGTTTGGAAAAATGACTAGAGGCTTTAGCAAGCCACCTCACCTCCCTCTGCAGTGATTTAATTCATTTCTGCCACCAGAGCAGGTGAAAATGGTTTGCAGCAAGAGGTGCAGTCTGTGGGGGAACAGGAAGGGCTGCTTCCTGAGAGTCTGAAAAGCTTTTAGAAGGAAAAATAATTTTCAGAAAGTTACTTCTGCTTCTCTTCCTTCCCGTTATGTTTGTCTCTTTTCCTCTCTTTTGCTTAATCTTACCTCTCATTTCCCAAGAAGTGGCTGCGTGAAGGCACTGGTGCTGAGTAACCTAATGGGTACTGGGAGTTTTTCTCACACTTTTTCTCTGACAGATAAGTCTGGGGGATGTTTTGGTTCCAGAGCTGGCATATTTTGTAAGTGAAAATACATTTTTTCTGGAGCATTTCCCCACAAACTTCTGGGTTTTGCTGCTGGGTCTCTGACAGCTTTAGCATTCCTTTATATTTAAAAGACATTCACATCTCTTGTGTTTTCCCACTGAGGCAGCTGTGGGGGCAGTGTGTTAGGCTTCATGTTTCTCGGGTTATAACCTGGCTTCAGGGTGACACGGTTATGTCTAAAGCTAATGCAGGTATAAACTCTTTTGCTCCCCCAGTGTGCCAGTCTGCGCAGCTGAAACAAGTTCTGAAGTAGTAACAGGCATTGCAGTCTTAAAGCTCTGGCTGGCTGGATAGGAGTCTTCAAAACAATACATTTAACCAACAGCGCTGATTGTTCTCACCTCCATTCCTATTTACTTGTTAATTTGTGAAACTCACATTAACTGCTGAGTCTTCTACCTCTGGACAGATGAGTCATGCTTCCAAGGTTAAACAGTTTATCCTGAGGCTGGCCATCTTATTTAGGTAAGGTGAGATATTCAGCCTGTCACTAGAAAGGCTTGGATAGGGAAGGGGTTATGGGAATTTGTTTGCAAAACATACAGTTTTATGCTGTTGGTTGCTTAGATAAGAGGCATGCTCTTCACTCATGGAAGCGCATTCCATGCACCTTCAGTGGTAGTCAATATGGTTACAAAAGGGTGGATCATTTTGATTCTAGTTACCAAATTTTTGGATATCTTCACAATTTCAAAATTGCTTATAAGTCAGGGGAGCCATGTGTTGGCTGAAAAACTCCGTGCATGCTCCTGAAGCTTCAGCTTCATGGACAGATAGTTTTTACTGGAGGGAAGAGTCACCTGAATAATAACTGAGTAAAACTTTGTTGATTTTCCCATCCCATATGTCCTAGCATTATAGAGATTCCCATATACATACAGGCTTTTGGCATTGTTGGGTCACAGTTCTTAGTCTGCACTAATACACATGAAATAAATAAAAATTAGGTCAGTCTCTGTCCAGCAATACCAAGAATTTGGCCATTATGCTGTTGTTTGCAAGGGGGGATTGGGGACATATACTGATGTTTCTCTACAGTCACAGAGGTCCATCTCCTGTGATGTTCAAGATGTAACTGCTGACCACAAATGGCTTCAGATTTAATTTTGGGTCACCTAGGATACAGCTGAAGGCTATCATGGGAATCGCAAACTTCTGTGAGGAAAACTTCAGAATGAGCTGTCAGCAGCCAGAAATACTATTGATTTTGATTCCCCTCCTTCATGAAGTTCAGATAGCATGGAGGTTTATTTCTGGAGTTGTTGGTGCTGTAATTTCATCTCGTCGTTTCAAAATGTAGGGCAAAAAGTTGCACTAAAGGATGGTAGTAGGGTTATTGATGTGCAGGTAGTTGGAAGCTGATGTATAAGGGCATTTATTTCAAGAGCCTGTGTGTATGTATGGTGGTGGTTTTGCTCTGAAGCTCAATTTAAGTATAAGATTTTCTGGACATTTCTGACTATTGTAAAAGTGTTGTGCTTGGAATATTGTCTAAATCTGAGTGAAATCAGATTCAGGCTATGAGTAGAGATCTTTATATGTTTTGAAAGTTACATTAATAGGCATCAAAATGTGCAGATTAAAGGCTGACAACTATTTGCATGATATTGTTGTCAGTGCCGAATTCAGAT
Organism: Ara ararauna; assembly: GCA_028858755.1. Taxonomy (NCBI): domain Eukaryota; kingdom Metazoa; phylum Chordata; class Aves; order Psittaciformes; family Psittacidae; genus Ara; species Ara ararauna. Next base: position 46,993,670 of record CM054381.1, read on the forward strand.
CAGGCTCCGCTGAAATGCTGATTCCACAGGTTATAAAGAGGACACAAAAATAGCTCTGGGTGAAAGATCAGACACCCTTTATATACTGCAGTTCAGCCTCCAAAACATGGCAGAAAGCCTATGCATCAGGTAAAATGTACTTAAGAGACTTATGGTTGGGTTTAAGTAATCTTAATTGATGTTGTGATTCTGTTATTGGACAACACTATACATTTATCAAACCACGAGGTTTGCTTTGCTGTATGCTGTTATAGCTGAGAATAGTTTCTGGCTTGTGACTTCTTTATGAAAAATGATGGTTTGTAAAAGCTGTTTCCAGTCTTCGACTGGAATCTACTGAAAATTCCAAAAGGCTGCATTTTGTACCCTTTTGTACTGAGAATTCGTGTGGTGAAACTTAAACTGTGGGGTCACAAAATTTCAGTTCTATACAGAGCCACAAGGGTAGAAAAGGCCATGTTTTCAGATGTTGCACTTCTCTGTAAACAAATATTTTAAGGGTTCCCTTTTATTGCACATATTCAATGCAATATAAAGCAGCAATCTAAGTGCTGTTATTGTTCTATGGAGTCATAGTGTAATAAGTAAAAACACATGCTTTGTGAAAATTGTTATATATGCAACGTAGTTCACATGGTCTTTTTTGGTGACATCACTAGAAATACTTACAATGAGCACTCAGATTTCTTTACTACAACCCAAATGTTATGTCAACACATTTGTCTGTTGCATAGGCAAGCTGGTATGCCAACAACTTCTGGCACTCGAAAACAAATATAAAACTTCCACTGTGGAGCAGAAGCCTGATGGCTCTATTTTGGGGCCAGGACTCAAGTCCAGCAGCACTCAAACTGAGCAGCAGATCCAAGGAATTTAAACAGGAATTAGCAAGGTCAGAAAAGGCAGGTGTCCTAGAGGACATGCTTTGGAAATATTAGTTAACCCACAACATTATGAAAGTTATTACAAGTAACAGCTGCTGCATTCTACTGTAATTAAACACTGTACTTTGAAAATTTTGGAGATTACATTCTGCAATGAGAATTGAATTGATGGTGAACTGAATGTAACTGTTAAATATCTTGGTGTGGAGTTGGGAGTATGATGTGCAAACTCATGGTCTCAGGCATCACCTCGGTAAGATGGGCATAAACAACCTTGTAATAACAAAGAATGGTGCTTTTCCAGACCTTTGGCTGTCTCTTCTTCAGGAAACACTGTCTCTTAGAAGCCTTTCTTGCACTAGCACTTGTTAATGTACATTTCTGTTGTATGGAATTTTGATATCTTCAATAAACCTATGGTGGTTTGTGGGCTTAAAGCCACCTAGTTGATAGATTTAAAGTCCAAGAAAAAAATAAACAGAAACAATAGAATAAAAATCTTCTTCAAAACTGTGTGATATTAACTGTGATTTGGACTGTGTTGAGATTTATATCCAAATTTGTACATGCTTATTTTTGGAGTCCAGACAGAAAGCTAACGTATCCATGAATTCTAGCGGGTAAAGTTTTCTCTCCTGAGTAAATCCAGAGCTTGAAGTTTCACTCCTAATTTTCATGCTGTTTTGCTCAGAACAAAATCCACCTTCCCCCAGGAAAAGAAGTTTGAAGGCCGTATGAGAAATTAGGACAGAATAAGTGTATCATGGAATTATATAAGCCCACAAGGTTACTTCTGAAGGCCAAGGAAAAATGTGCTCCAGAAAAGTGAAGGAATAAGTATTCAGCATCAAATTTCTGATGTGTAAAGCTTAATATCCAGAACAAACTTATCTTAATTGGCAGTAGTAAACCTTCCACTTTGTGAATTTCTCTCTAGGATGCAGGAAAGGCCAAATGCCTTTAGATCTATCTAGAATCTACACAACAATGATTTGTCCAGTTCAGGTTCATATTTGTCTTCTCAGGAATAATGGCTAGCAGTCCTACTGCTATCTGGTATTTTAGATTGCTGCTGGGTGACTATCAGCATCCTTTTGGGGGCAGGTATCCCATCATCCTAGCTGGGTTTGGTTTTGGGGTTTTTTGAGAATGAGTATTATAGTTCATGTACTGTAAAAGCAAAGACCTGACTGGGGTAGCAGTGTCTGGAAAACACCAGCAGTTGCTGGCATGCAAAAGGCTGGATATAGTCACTATGCCAACCAAGTAACAGACAGGTGCTGTCTGTAGCACTTCATTTACTTTTCAAGGAGAGTCAAAAAAGTGTGGAGTGGCAAAGTCAGTAAAGAGAGTCAGTAAATGTATCAAAATGCATGTGGAGCTGCAAAGTTATAAGGCAGTTTGGTAGTAGGTCCCATGAAGGAACTGACCTCTTCTTTATGCTATTTCACTGGTTTTGGTGAACTTCTTTGGTAAACCTGCCTTTAAGTATGGACCCGCACTTGATGTTGGTGGTACTAGGATTTGGTCTGAAATTCTTTCTTTCCAAGTATAGTGCCAGGCATTGAAAATTATTTCAGTTTGCTTTTAAAATAGTCATGTATTCTGTAAAGCCTATTTCTTTAACAGACTAGTGGAAGAGGAATGAGTTTATAGAGTTTGACTCTTGGTTCTTCAAAAGTTCCAGTTTAACCATAAAGGTATTTCCAGAAAAAGACAGTAGAGGGGGCTCGTGAAATACACTTTTTATTAGTTTCTGCAGTAAAATGCTGAATTTCTTCGTTTTCCTGCTGCTGGGGTAGAGAAAGGTGCTGACATTGTTTTTCAGGCAGACAGTGTACTGCCACTGTAGACTGGAAGCTGAGGATAATTTTGAGCGGCTGTCAAGTGAGATCTACAATGGGGAAAAGCCTAAGACACCCTAGGAGTATATATCCCATTTTGGGATATATTTATATTTTTTTTTTTTGTTTTAATGTATGGAGTATATATGGAGCATGGAGTGACCTCATTTCCTGCACTGTGTACCTTGAAGTCCTAGAGTAATCAGAATGAGCTTTTTAAAAGGCCTTTTAAGTGGTTCTTCGTATTTTGTCGTCTTGGCAAAAATTTCATTCTATTTTCAAATAATCACAAATTGTGACAACATCCCTCTAAACAGACATGTGATCAAATAATGGATTTCTCATGATAATGACCTAATCTTAAATGTGACATAAATGGGAAAGGTGAGTCAACATGGGCCATATGGGTAAAATTACCCAGTTAGTAGTACATATCATGATGTAACTATAATATGTGCACATAAGCAAGTTATTTGAGAGAGAAGTTATTACTCATTTAATCAAATCTTACATGTACCTCTATGGTTTAGGGCTGTTTCTTCACTGGTTTTTTGTGCTGAATGCGTCCGCATGTTTGCTGTTGATAAGACAAGGTATCATGAATACTTCAAGCAGAATTGTAGAATGGTTTGGGTGGGAAGGGACCTTAAAGATCAGCTAGTTCTAACCCCCTGCGTGGGCAGGGACACCTTCCACTAGACCAGGTTGCTCAGAGCCCTGTCCAACCTGTGCTTGAGCACTGCCAGGGATGGGACAAAGAGAAAAACTGTATTGCTGTAGCAAACCAATGTCATTCATAATGTTACATATATTACAGCTTTTTCCCTTTTCCACCTGTGTTTCAGGCGTCTAAAAGAGTGTCCCACCCTACTCAGTGCTTGCCAGACCTGGAATACTGTGTTCAGTTTTGGTCCCTGCTGTACAAAAAGATGTGGACAGGCTGGAGAGGGTCCCGAGAAGGGCCACAAAGATGATCCAAGGACTGGGAAGCTGTATAAGGAAAGCCTGGAGAAAAGAAAGCTTGGGGAGACCTTATCATTATGTTCCAGTATTTAAAAGTTGGCTACAAAGAAGACAGAGAGTTCGTTTTACAAGGGGTCACACAGGGAAGATGAGGGCTAATGTGTGCGCGTTACTCCTAGGGAGATTCTGATTAGACACTAGAGGAAAATTTTTCACCATGAGAACAATCAGCCATTAAAATAATTTCCCCAGGGAAGTGGTGGACGCCCCAGTGTTGGACACTTTCAAGACTCAGCTGGATAGGGTGCCAGACCATCTAGTCTAGGTCATGGTTTGCCAAGAAAAGCTGGACCTTGAGGTCCCTTCCAACCTGGGGTTCTAGGATTCTATGATCCTACCAGTTGCACTTTTTCAGTGCCTGGTCTGCCAGCATGCCCAGGATACTAAAATATCACAGGATTAGCACATTACTTGTAAACAAAACACATACACTATTGACTCAGAACAGTATTGCAAAAAGTAGGACATAATACAACATCAATTAAATACATGCTTAACTGTTCTCTTAATGTTTACTGTGCTGTTGAAGAGATTAAAAAGGTGAACAGATTTCTTTTTAACTTGAGGTTTTTCTCACTGAAATACATTTGCTGTTTTATATGCCACCTTCTGTCATGACTTAACTGTTGACAGAAATGACCTTTGATTTGCTGTCAGTGACATTGTATTGAACCTTGGTCAATATTTCCTTGTGGAAACATGATCATAAGTGTTGTGTGCTGTGTTTGCTTCCACATTTCCCTTCCATAATAGCAATGACATAACAGGAACCATAGCAGGGGTTTTTTTTCCAGGTAATTGAATTCATATGGATTTTGGCCTCGTGTCCTCTAGAAAACCACAAATACAAGGTGCTGAAAAATCCCCTGTAAAGCTAAGGAATGACAGTGGACCTTTACAGAATAAAGCTTTTGATGAAACATTGTGACCTGGAAAGCATATTACGAATGTTCATTGTTAATAGCATTTAGATGATATCTGAAAACAAAATCTTCCCAGTAAAGTAGCCAAACAGGGTGAACTTTTCCCATGCAAAAGCCTACAGTCCTGGTGTTTAGAAATGTATATCATACAGCTTAATACTTCCTGGGGACTGTGGAAATGTATCAAAACCCATAACAAGACTGTTAATGAAAGTACATAACTATGAATACATATTTTGTCCCAAGTTCTTTGTCAGTAAAATACTAGGTAGGTATAAAATGCCTCTCCCTTCATTCTTCACAGACTAAATGCTGTAGAATATAAATGTTGGTCACAAATCCTTGACAGAAAGATTGTGTTGCAATAAGTCGGCCTTTTTATTGCAGAATAAATAGGAATCTGTGTATTTAGGAGGGCTTGCTCAGGCCAAAAACATGCACCATTTTTGTCAGGCTTGTATAAACCTGAACAACATGAGGGATTGTCTACTGATTCTGGACACAGACTTGAGGTTTATTATTGATGGCTCTTCCTCTTCTCCTTCTTTAATGGTCCAGGATTGTCTGTCACAGTGTTCATGTAAATTATTTTTATTGGCAGAAGGAAGTAACTAGAGTGCTACTGTAAAAAACTGAGGTGAGGGCAGGGGCAGATATCTTGACCATGTTTTGGCTGCTGAAGAAAAGCAACCTCCAGCACCTGTCATCTGCACTCTGCCTTCTTGTTGACTAGGGATTTTTCTAAGTACATGGGAGTTTTTTGCGTTTTCTTTCAATTTAATCCAGTTTCCTCATAGTCCAGGTCCTGTATGTCTATGTGATGGGCTGACCTTGGCTGGATGCCACGTGCCTAACAAAGCCACTCTTATCCCTTCCTCATTTGGATAGGGCAGAGAAAATATAGCAAAAGGCTCATGGGCTGAGATAAGGACAGGGAGAGATTATTTACCAGTTACCATCACAGACAAAACAGACTCGACTGGAGGAAATTAATTTATTACTATTCAAATCAGAGTATAACAATGAGAAATAAACCCAAATCTTAAAAACACCTTCCTGCCATCACTCCTTTCTTCCTGGGGCTTTAACTTTTCTCCCAAATTCTCTACTTCCTCCCCATGCAGTGGAAGAGGGGAATAAGGAATGGGGATTGGGGGTCAGTTCATTACGTGTTGCTTCTGCCATTCCTTCCTCCTCAGAGGGAGGACTCCTCACACTCTTCTCCCATTCCAGCATGGGATCCCTCCCATGGGAGACATTCCTCCAGAACTTTTCCAATGTGAATCCTTCTCACAAGGCTGCAGTTCTTCACAAACTGCTCCAGCATGGGTCCCTTCCATGGGGTGCAGTCCTTCAGTGTGGGTCCCCTGTGGGGTCACCAGTCCTGCCATCAAACCTGCTCCAACATGGGCTCCTCTCTCCAAGGGTCCACAGTCTCTTCCAGGAGCTTGCTCCATCACAGGCTTCCCATGGGGTCACACCTCACCTGTAACTTTTATTCCTTCTGAAATAGCAAGTCAAAAGGGTGAGGTAAATCTTCCACTTTTCCTTAACATGTCAATGTATGAACTGACTGCAGGAACCACATTACTGGGGCTAACTTAACACCCATCTGCTCCTGTGGCTGACCCTGAGTGAAAACCTGGAATTAGGTAATTAGGGATACTTTGTTCCTCTGTACTGAGTTTCATTCTGTCACTAGTGGCAGGAGATCAGGAGTTCAGAACTGCAAACACCCAAGCATCAAAGTCGAGTTTATATATTGAAATCTCACACAGAGTTTGGTAGAAAAGTGGTGTGCTGCTGTACAGCTCATCTCAGCCCCTTGCTGCTCTGCGCAGTCATGCACCCATGACAGAATATCCTTGCATCTCCTGAGCTGTGCCTTGTGCAGAAAACAAGTGTACAGTTCTTCACTGCTTTTTGCAGTTTTACCACAAATCAGGTTTACCTTGAAGTGGTAGCAAAATTATTCCATTCATTTCTCATACTTTGATCTTGTGGCTTATGTTGAAGAGTGAAATAGCTGGGCTAGGAGGACGTGTTACACAGTCAGCAAAAATCCTCTGGGAGCTAGCTAAGCAAATTCAGGACTAGAGCAAAGCTGCCAAAACACACTTGTACTCCTAAATTGCAGAAAACGTCAAGTTCTCAAGACTTCTGAGATCTTCAGTATCAGTCAGAAGTAGAACAGAACACCGATCTAAACCTTCCCTCTCTTCCCCTCTCTCATTCTTTTTTTTTTTTAACAAGAAGAAAGTAACTATTCAGTCACTTACTCTTGAAAGAAAAACGTTCAACCCAAACCCTAATGCTTAAACCTGTCACTTTTGTCTTCTGTGTCAAGCAGAGAGGAGTCACAAATTCTATGGCTTTGGGGAATGAGGAGCCAAGAAATAAAATAAAAGTATATTGTGCTATTTCTGAAGTAGACTAATGTCATGTTTTAAGCCCAACTGGCAACTAAGTACTATGCAGCCGCTTGCTCAGCCACCCCCACTCCTGGTGGAATGGGGAGGAGAACTGGAAGATGGTAAAACTTGTGGGTTTAGATAAGAATAGTTTAGTAACCAAAATACAGTAGAATAGAAGAAGAGAAATAACTATAGGGAAAGGGTGGAGGAAGAATAAAATTCAAGAAATACAAGTGATGCACAATTAAACTGCTCGCTGTCTGCTGCCTAAAGCCCAGCCTGTCCCTGAGCAGTGGTCAGCAGCTCCCAGCCAACTCCCCCCAATTTATATACTGGGCATGACATGCTGTGGTGCGGAATACGCTTTTGGCTAGTTTGGGTCAGGTGTCCTGTATCTGCTTCCTCCAAGCTTCTTGTGCTCCCCTCCTCACTGGCAGAGTATGCGAGACTGAAAAGTCCTTGATCAAGGTAAGCACTACTTAGCAATAACCAAAACATCAGCATGTTATCAGTGTTGTTTTCAGACTACAGCCAAAACACAGCACTACACCAGCTACTAGGAAGAAAATTATCTCTCAGGTGAATCAGGACAACTGAACATGAAAGGCAGAATATTAATGAGAAACCATAAGCTTTCCCATCTAAAAAAAACTTTGAGCAAAATATATTGAATTATTTCAACATTTGTTGCAGCAACTTCACAAATTGATGTATTTCTTTTCCTTATTTCAGGTTAGTGCCAGCACAAATCTTTCTGTCTTGGAGCTGCTACAAGCCATAGATGTTACCTGCATCTATCTACCTGCAGTCTATGGGAGTCTAAAGTCTATAAAGTTTCTTAAATCTAAAGAATGGGGAAGAGTGAAGAGAAAGAGAGGGAAAAAGAGGTAACTGTAGATGTAAAGATGAGACCGTGCTCCATTTTCACCACTGGAGCTGTAGATGTGGAGCTGTGTTTTTATCTTTGGGAATTTGTTTTAAACTATTACTGTAATTTTTCCTCTTTTTTTTTTCCTGGTAAATACAGAACACTACTCTGAAGTATGTCCACCACATGTCCTCCAATAGAAATGAAATTGGACAGCTCAGATTTTTATAACCACAGCAAATTTAACTTTTGGATGTACTATTTCAGATCCTAGCAGAGACTGGAGGAGGTGATAGGAAATGTCTCTTCTCACGGCTATACAATTCGTTTTAGTTGTGCAGTAGCTATTGCCAACTTGAATGTTTCACCTAATTAAAAGCCTTAATATCTGAATGGAAATCCTTTTCTACACCAGATAGATACGATTTACAGGGAGACCTAAGAAAAAGGACCTGAACTGGATTTTTGTAATGAGAAGGAAAAAGAACCCTCCATGCTTCTTCCTATGAAAAAAGAAAAAGAACCCTAAACCATTAGCCCAAGTCCTGCCAAACTTAGTTACTGGAAGCAGCTGAGGGGTTGGACAAGCTGGAGCTGGATTAATAAGCAGAATACAAGTGGGCTTATTGACACAGAGGTCCACAATGCATGCAACATTCATATGAATCACTGGGTGAAATATCTCCTACAGTCCTTGACATGTCTTTCATGTTGAGGTACTTCCACTTAAGTGGCTCATTAATGGTCCATCTTTTGCATCATCAAATTCCCTCAGGATCTATCTCAAATTTCCACTCATCTTTGTTGGCTTATGTACAGTAATATCCTTCTAAGTCCTTGGCATCTGTCTCCTGTATGTAAGTATGTAGAAATTAATCTCTGTGTATCTGAACAGCTCATTTTCCAAGATTAATACAAGGGCTGCTTACATTGTTATTAATAAAGCACCTATATTTATCAAAGAACTCTGCGAGGAACAGGCACATAAACTTCTATGTGTAAATAATACACTAAAATTCTAGCTGTCTGGACTACAGCCCGATGTTGGAATGCAAATGCTGTCTTTTTTTATTGTGAAGACAGCAAATGTTACATGTTCTCCACTATGTAAATGGGATTAGTTAACATTAATCAAAATTTTTCATCAGCTGCAAAACACACTTCTAGATGTGCATCTCCAGGGCAGCCCAAAGCCCTGGGTGACAGGCTTCCAAATAGATATCTCATGAAACCCTGCTCCACCAGCACTTGTATCTGTTGAAGCTGAACTTTAGTCCATGTTCTCACCTTGTTATACAAGGTATGATATATCTGGACTGGTCTTAGATACCGTAACTCCTTCATACTAGAGGAAAAAAAGCATGAAAGCAGTGAAAGTATGTAACCTAAACACATGCAAGTCTTTTTTTTCCCCACAGATCCACAAATTTTGAGGGTTTTTTGCACGAGTGTAAAAAGCTCACTTAAAAGAAGCATCCAGTCAAATTCACAGTGGTTCACTCAGAAGTCTGATATCCCAGTGAGCTATGCAATCATTTCCCATTTGAGGAAATGTCAATTTCCTGTAGTATATGCTGTTGGTAAGGTAAAAATTGGAGCCCATGCTAATACAGTAGGTGGGCATCTCATTGTACTGCAAAACAGAAAGTGGGTCAGGGAATGGGCTAGAAGCCGGCAGTGAGACTACTTCACAAGCAACTAGTTTTGCGCTTGTGGCTGAAAATGTATCATCTATAAACTGCTTCAGACCTTGTATATATAAATCATAGAATAGTTAGGTTTAGAAAGGACCATAAGATCATCTAGTTCCAACCCCCCTGCCATGGGCAGGGTCATCTCACACTAAACTATGTCACCCAAGGCTCTGTCCAACCTGCCGTTGAACACCGCCAGCGAGGGAGCATTCACAACTTCCCTGGGCAACCCATTCCAGTGCCTCACCACCCTTGCAGTAAAAAACTTCCTCCTTATATCCAGTCTAAACTTCCCCTGTTTAAGTTTGAACCCGTTATGCCTTGTCCTATCAATACAGTCCCTAATGAACAGTCCCTCCCCAGCATCCCTATAGGCCCCCTTCAGATACTGGAAGGCTGCTAGGAGGTCTCCATGCAGCCTTCTCTTCTCCAGGCTCAACAGCCCCAACTTTCTCAGCCTATCTTCATATGGGAGGTGCTCCAGTTCCTGATCATCCTCGTGGCCCTCCTCTGGACTTGTTCCAACAGTTCCATGTCCTTTTTATGTAGAGGAGACCAGAACTGGACACAATACTCCAAGTGAGGTCTCACAAGAGCAGAGTAGAGGGGCAGGATCACCTCCCTCAACCTGCTGGTCATGCTCCTTTGTATGCAGCCCAGGATATGGTTGGCTTTCTGGGCTGCAAGCACACACTGAAGCCGCCTCATGTTCATTTTCTCATTGACCAACACCCCCAAGTCCTTCTCCACAGGGCTGCTCTGAATCTCTTCTCTGCCCAACCTGTAGCTGTGCCTGGGATTGCTGCCACCCAGCTGTAGGACCTTGCACTTGTCATGGTTAAACTTCATGAGGTTGGCATCAGCCCACCTTACAAGCATGTCAAAATGTGAAGTTCCAACAGATTCTATTGATAACTTTCTGAGCAATGGTTTCCTGTTACTTTCCATGCAGCACAGTTATCTGTGTTAACAAAATGAGAACTGGATGTATTTAAAAGCTCCCACCCCATTAGAGTAATATGGTTCACATGAGCACAGACCTCCATGTGTCTAGGAAGGTGGGGCAGCCGGTACTGGAGTAGCAATAGCCTAGACAGTCTGGTTGCTCAGCCACATGCTAATCCCTAGAAAAGCATGTTCTATTCGATTTCCAAATATTTTAAAAGCAAAAGGATAATCAAAGATACACTTATTTAGGGTAAATTGTGCTTGACCACCTGGATTGCCTTCTCTGATTAAATGACTGGTTATATGGTTGAGGGGGAATAACAGATGCAAACTACCTAGATGTTTAGAAAGGCTTTTGACAGGATCTATCTCAGCATTCACATTCGAAAGCTGTGGAAGGCATGGGTTTGAAGAGCAGACAGAAAGACAGGCTGAAAGTTGCCTGAGGTAGGCTTGAAAGGTAGTGATGATGGGCCATATGTCCCGGTAGCATCTGGATAAGGGTAAAGTACCCTAGGGATTGATTCTGGGGGTGATGTGGTTCAGGATCTTCATCAACAACCTTGATGAAAAAAATTTCCCCCATGACAATTACTAGGTAGCTCTTTATATATGTATCCTAGTTAGGAAAAGAACCTGTGATGCTGCTGAACTTTTGGGGCTTAGAGTTGGGATTTTTTCTAGTCCTAGGTTTTGCAACACGTGATCTTCTATGAAGCTGTGGAAAACTTTTAAATAGGCTGAGTTTACTTGCCAGTATTTGAATAACAAGGACCTCAGTAAAGTAAGATGTGGGACCTTGTTAGGTCCAGTTCCATGATCAGCTTCAAATCTTATAAACAAAGTGAAGCAGTCCAGCCCCAAGAGCAATTCAGTTATTTTAGTAAACCTTATAAATTTGACTTTCTGGAGCAATTTAGTACCTTCATGTAATATAAAATTAGGTTATAATGTCATTCTCTTGACAAAAAATGGCACTTTGAAACAGGTCTACTTTCTTATTCTGGTATAATTTTCCAGAGTAGTGGCTTAATTAATGATTTATGCTGATAGGTCTTCTGCTCATACACCACCTTCAAAATGCAAGCTAGAGGACTAAAATCTACTAAAAGACATAGGGTTTTTTTTCTGGTATAATACTTTAAATTCTTAACTAATTAAGTAGTAGCTGGGAATATGCTGTGATCTCACATAAAATAATTTTCTAGATGAAAGGACAAAAATAGTAGCTTAATGTTGGTGGTCCCCGAGGAGGACAAAAATAAAATATTGTTTTTAATACAGTTTTAAAATTCTGTGGCATTAATTAAAGCATGTTTTGGGGCTGTTATCTGTTGAAGGTCTTAGAGCTTGCAGTGCCTAATAAAGTGCTCTAAGAAGAAGTAACTTCAAATATAGGTCATGGATCCCGGTTCTCACATACAGGTTTGAATTGTCATGATACTTGTTTTACAAGAACATAATATAAGAAGGGCCACACCAAGAAAAATATGTATTTTCCCAGCTTCCAGTGATTTTCAACTCAAGCAGCCTACTACATGTCATATAGTTTCTGAGTGCTAAGAGGTTTGGTAAACTGTTCACATCCAGGACATCTTGTGGCAAGGAATTATATGGTTTAACTAAGTATTGTATGAAAAAAATCCCATGTGTGTTCTTGAACCTTCTACCTGCTAGTGTTATTTTATAACCCCCAGGTGCTCTGCTGGAAGAGGCAGGCAGTAGCTGGCCCCTATTCAGCATCTTCTTCCCACTCATGATTTTAGATGATCTCTGTTGCTCTTCTGTATCATATTTTCTAGAGGAGAAAGTGCTGGTTTATGCAGTCATTCTTTGTATGAAGGAATTGGCTCTTCAGACCACTGAAGTCCCAAAAGAATTCCTGTAGATCTGCTTGGGTAAGGCTATGCTCAGTATTTGGCATGTTTCTGCCAGTGCTTGATCAGCCAGCCTGGATCTGGCTTATTTTTATCACTTCAGACTTATACAAAATTTCATTGAAGTTGCCCGTATAATTCTGCTTAGGAACAGTTTTCTGTGGAACACAAGATAATTTTCTGTTAATATTTTCTCTGTGAAAATCACAAAGATACCTCAGAGAAATCCAAATTCGCTGATACAAGCTCATTTAAAAATCTAATCTAATTCCTTCAACTGAATTGGAAGAATATTGGTTATTAATAAAAGCACAAACCAGAAAGAAGTTTGAATCTGCTTTGGTATTCGTAAGGTAGAAAGCTATGAAGCTTGGCAAAAGTCTTTGCAGCCCAGTGTCTCATCCGCAACAATGGCCAGTAGTGTGATTTCAAGATGAACCTGAAGAACTGGCTGTTCTCCAGTTATTTTTTGTCATAAGCAGAGGTAGTTTTGCAAAGTTTGCCTGACATTCTCTCAGCAGAGAGATGTGCACATACAGAAACTCTGTGCAGCAGTAGGTCAAGGTCAAGGCTGGATCCAGGGTGCCTTGAGGTGACCTGGTTGCACTGCCCATGTGCTGCACAGCTGGACCTTCCCATGTGCAGGAGTTGGCACCCAGAGCTGATGCATCCTGAGCGCCCTGGATTTGCTCTGCATGCATAGGCTGGCTGTGTAGCACGTGGGCAGCAGATGTTGTGTGGTTGGTCAGTGCTGGGCATGCATTGTGCGCATGTGCTATGGGGACAACTGTGCAGCAAGCTGCTCTGGGGGCATTGTTGATCATTTCATTCATCTGAATGATAACCAAAAACCTATATATGGGCAAAGTCCATAATCTGTATATGGACAAAACATCCTTTGGAGAAGATGATGTATTCCAATGAATTTGGATAATGCAGGATAAGCTTAGTATTAAAGAGTTTTTAAATAGTCATTATGGCTATATTTCTGGCACATCTCAAAATCTGGACTAATCTCTCTCCTGCTGAAGCCAGGGCCAAAATACACACTTGTTTCTACTGAAGCAGTCATTGGATCTCTTTTCCCTTTTCACCAAAAATCATACTGCCAGTACGTATGACAGTAGTCAGAAAATAGGGAAGTGTAAGGTGCAGAGAAATCAGTGCCTGTCTAGATCATGGCAGCTGTGTTAGCGACTTGGCTGGAATCAATATTTTGGCCATAAATTTAAATTCCAGTACTGAATTTCCATTCTGCTGACAGTGAAGAGGAACAACTAAAATCATTGAATTCACTGGCCATAGGAATAGACTTAGCTAATTTCTTTGCTGTAATGGCTCTTCATCTTGAATAGTCTTTTAATAGTTCCCCTATTGTTCAGGGAAATCAGTCTTAATGCATCTAACTCACAAGGGTTCCACAAGGCTTGCAAACATCTCTGAGGTACTTGCAGCTGCTGAAGTGCTTTTGAATGACAACACCACTTTCATGTAATACTTCGGTGTTTCCTTTTGTATTGTTTTCAATTACAGTAATTTCAACAGATCTGTCTACAATCAGAAACTATGGAAATTGAATACAGAAAGATGTAATATTTCAAGGAAGAGTAAGTATAGCAGTGACTTTTTTTTCCTAGAGAAAGGATATAGATTTCTCAAGACCAGCTCTGTATTCTCAGTGTAACTGGCAGACAGGAAATGTTTTTTCTTTCTTTAGGATGTTTCTTTGTTAGAAAGCCAAACCTCCATTTCCTCCATTTCTTGTAACTGATAGCAAACCTGGTGAACATAGAGTAGACTTGGCACCAAATGCATGAACTTGTAGCCTATTTCTTTTACAAACTAATTTTGTTTGAACACTGGAAGTCTGCCTTTGTTTTTTGCTAGATAACTTGGTGGGCAATTAATTGATGTTCTTGTGGCCAGATGCTGGAGCCTACCCTGATGTTAATGAGACTCCACTTACACAAACAGACTCAATGAGGTTAACAGCAACCCATGTGTGCATGGAAGTCCCTGATGTAGCTGTGCATTGAAGTCCCTGATGTAGCTCTTTTATACTGAGAAATGTTAGCAGTTGCTTGGTCTCAAACCTCACTTTGACCTGCAACAAATTCCCTCTTTCTCCCCCAGGATCCTGTGCATACATTGAATTTGGCTAGACTGCATAATGCATACACAGGAGTCCCCAACCTAGTTTTGGTACAACACCAATAGCTATGTACACCCATAAACCTGTTTTTAAGAGGACTAATTGTAGTTGGGGGCGCAGAGCATTCTGTCCGAATTGCTATGCAGCTAGCACATGGGCTCATGTCCTGTTAGATGGCAGGATGGAGATTTCAATAGCATTTTGAAACAAATCTGTCTTGTAGTGATCAAAAAGCTATGATCATAGCCAGGTGGTTAGTTTAAGTAAATTGGGTATCTAGGAAGCTGAGTGAGTGTGGCATGATGATATGGAGCAGATATGTATCTGAGAGAGTTGGAGATGTATTGCAAAGATATACAGAAGTACAACGCCAAACAGTGCAAAACTGAGACAAAGCAGAATACAGCACTGGAAGTCAAGCTTCTGGCTGTTACTGGTACATAATTGTCAGATGGAGGGCTGCAAGAGCAGAAGTATGTATGGCTGAAGCTGGCCTCATGTTCATGGATGCAAAACTGTAAGCACCATTTAGTTTTATTTTTCTGTACAGAGTAGGAACCTTGGTTGCTGGAGTCTGCCTTTACTACATGCTAGTCTGAATCAGTATCTGCAACATTACATCTTTGCTGTCTTTATGTTTTCAGGGGAGAATTTTTCTTGATTTACTTCAAATCAGGACATAATACCTGTGTGCCTTAGGATTACTGCCTAAGGAGTTTCCATGATTCTGAACTCAAGTTTAAAGTTTCTCAGTCATGAGACTCACCTTTGCAGAACTGCTGATACAATTTCCATTTACAATTAAATGAGAGGTGATTTTAGCCTCCCATTTTGTTTGGGTTTGTGCCCACGCCTTTAAACTGCTTCTGCAGGGGTTTGTCTGACCATGCAGCTGTAGAGACCTGGCAGAAACAAGGAAGACTTCGAATATTTGATTGTCACCCAACTGGCAATACTAGAGTTTAAGTTGGGTTTGGGGACTTTTCGAGCTGATAAGTAAGTTTATGTGTTTGAGTTTGTTTATTCTTGGCTGACGATTGTGTTTACTTCTGGTTTAAAGAGTTAATTGAACAACCAGTTGCTTACTTTCACCACATGCAAATGTTCCTACTTTATTGGTGAATTAACCATTTAATTCTTGTTTAACAGTTTCAAAATATTCCTGCATGCTGCTAGATCTTTGTACATGAGAAGAGAAGAAGAATGCCAAATTTATGAAGCTCCTTATAAAAAGCATACAAGTAAAAATTAAGAACTCATGAAGGACCAAATTATAGGTTAGAACTGTGATAGTTGGATATCTTAATAAAGAATATTTGTTCTGGTTGCAAACAATCTGCAGAAACACTTTAAAAGATTATCCATGAAGACAATATATTCAGAAATAAACGCTATGTGTTCTTGGAGGAAACTATAGCAGTGAAGCAGCACAGGGAAAAAAGAAGAAACCATGCAACAAGCAGGCCTATTATGTTGCCTGCCTTGCACTGTATACATTACTTATCCTGAGGTTAAGATTGTCAGTTCTGCAATGAGGTAATTCGCTGTAGCACTCTATTGCATTACCATTCAAAAAGGTAAAGAGGTTTTTGACCGGTTTAGTCCAGCTTTAATAAAACAGGAAGCTAAATCTGCACCTTTATTCAAGCCATCAGTAAATTTCAAATTCTTTAGCTAGCAAGAAAAATAATATGAATTTTAATAAACGTGATAAAAGTAATTTTATGGTACGAGATGAGTAATCAGCCTCTGAAAACACACCTAGGTAACTACTAGTAGGTTTTCGTATAACTACTTGATATGAAATTAACCACTGTTAATAATTTCATCGTCAGTTTAACTTTGATAAAATGTAGTCACTAGCACCTACCTATTTTGGCTAATACTGCAATGACAAGGTACTTTTATGTCATGTTCCCAACAAGAGTTTATTTTGTATGTTTGTCTCCAACTGCATATTCTCTGTAAAATCATAATAGCAGGATGTGGTTAGAACATCATACGTGATATTACAGCTCTTAACAACAAGGCTTTTCCAGGAAGGGATGTTGGAGACTTGTCTGATATAGTGCTTGCAACCATGCCCCAGCCAAAATACTGCACACTGGATATCTGCAGTTACGTTACCAACCTTACCAGAAGAACAGTGAGGCTCATAGCAAGGTATGAATTGGTGGAGCTCACAACTGTTCTCACTGCTCTTCAGCAAAGTCTCTTTATTGCAAAGTTATGCAGTAAGATGCTTTTGTTTTATTAAAACAAACAAATAAATAAAAATCCCAACCAGCACCACATCAGTCTATCCTTAACTAGCTAAAACAAAGCAGCAGAACTGTATTTTTCTGATAGAAAATATGGACTATGATCTTGTTGCTACTGCACAATGTCACCTATTTGCAAAGTAATTCTTCCTACATATTGATAGTTGGCTTTGTCACTAAATTATTTTTAAATGGGATCAATTTTAAATGCAATCCACTTTCTTAATTTCCTCCTAATTAGTCTCTTTTAGACATCTAGGTCAGTGGTCCCTCAAGATAGAGATGACCTGCTACAGGAAGGATAAATAGGAGTCCAAGGTTTGTTCACAGGCCTTACAAATCTGTGTTTCTCTCCAAAGGACTGGTTTTTTTTCTTGCTCATTCCTTTGAAAAAAAGTCTTTGGTACAAAGCAACCTTGAAAAAACTTAAGTAAATTCAACCAGCTCAGATATCTGAATCTGTGAAGAAGCTAAAACCAGATCCCAGAAATTACCTGGAATACATATGCCAGTTCTGTGATCTCTTAGGCATCTTCTGAATAGAAACAATGCTCAGAAAATTTCCAAATAGTGTTGCCCAAAGCAGAGGGTAAAGCAGAGTCCATTGGACATTATAGCTGAAGACAGGCAATCTGAGATGTGTAAAACTTGTAATAGTGTTCATGTGTGCTTTAGAATTCCATGACACCTTCCCGAATTGGGGTTCAGATGCTGGTGGTTTGGGAAGCATTATTGTTGTGGTTATGTTAGGTTTTTGTAAGAAGCTTTCTTTGCTTAGGCTTAGTCTGTTGTATAGGACTGAGATCTCAGAAAACTTACATGACAGATGAAGCATCCCATTGCTTCACTTCAGCTGAGTTTTACTTTGTTAAAAAACAAAACAAAACAAAACAAACAATTTTTAAATGAAGGAACTTATCAGAGGAATATATTGGAAAGAAAAATGTTTGGTTTCTGTAGATGCATGAGATGGACCTTATTGCTTTCTGCATTCACCCAGGGATCTGACTTAACTTGTGAAAGCCATATCCTGTAACAAATCAGTCCTCATTCAATCAGTGTTTGGTTAATGCTTGACATGCAGGAAAGCTGATAGAGCTGACAGGAGCATGACCAACGTATGTGTGTGTTTATATTGCTTGTGGTTACCACGAGGCAGAACTTTCCTTCACTACAATAATACCCCAGTGGATGCTGCTCTGCTGATGTATGGAGGTTCACTGTTTCATCTTCATTACATGGTAACTCTGCCTTGTGAGCAGAGGTGAGATACTGAGCTGTGTGGACCTGATCAGATACTGATGGGAAGAAAAAATATTTCAGGTTTTACTGTGCACAGTGGTGTTTTGCTTTCCGCAAAGAGCAGTGGTGAGTCAAAGAGGCAGCTGGTTTAGTGGGTGAAATACAAATAACAGTTACAGTTGTAACAGGTCTCTTGCTGATGAAGCAGCTCTTTTCCTGGTTATGATGAGCCACTGTAATATATAAATCTCCAATATGATATTTCCCCCTTTGTTCACTAGATGAGCTGTAAGTTTCAATAACTACTTAAGATCCTGTGGTTAAAGTAGGATCCAGAGGTGTGTATGTTTATACTTACCAGCTGCCATCGTAAAAGCTCTGTAGTTTGATGATCCAATTTAATATAAATCACCACTTAAATGCTCACTGATATATCATAGTGAGACATCAGCCTTTGAGAAAGGCCTTTGTGGCTGTGACGGTGCAGTGATAAGGAAAAAATGCTTGCTGCTCTGAATAAGGATCATTATTAAGGTAGACTGACCTACTACTGTGTTCTGCAAAACGTTGAAATCTATAGCACATCTTTTCACCAATCCTTCTTTAAACTGCAGGGCTTGATGCTATATCTAAGTTGCTGTATTAAACTCACATGTATAGTCAGCACAAACACTCTGTGTTGCTTCTTCGAAGCTTTTACCCAGTGCCATGACTTGTTCCTTGCTTTTTGCAAGAAAATCATGGTGCATCATATGCTTAGTGATTCAGTTTGGGAGTAAGGTGGTGGTGAAAAACTCATTTGTTCCTTTTGAAGTAGATTTTACATTTCTGCCTCATGTGCCGTATTTCATGTGCTGTAACAGCTGGATTTCCAAACAGATATAGTGAAGGCTGATTTGTCCAACAAATTTTAATGAGGGTTTTCAAATATTTCAGGCAGGAAGGCCTAAAAGTTAGTGCTCCAAGGAGAACAGAAAATTAACCTGCTTCTGCTGTGTGGAATCAGTTCATTATTTCCAGAAGTGCTGCAGCTTCTCAGATAAGATTTCTGGGTGCTTTTCTGTTTAGGAGTTAATTCAAGTTTAGCTGAATCCATCACTTAAACTATCAATAGTGTCTCTGTTGCCATGATGTCTAAAGATGCAATAATTTATTCCTATTGTTTGAGTATGAGGCAGAGTGTCTGTGTGAGAGAGAAGAAAAATAGATGAAGTCCAGGAAAAGAAAATTAAGGTGTTTCTGCAAAGCTTGTGGAGGTGATGAATGCTGTTGATGTAATACAAAAACAGCAAAACAAGTGGTTTGGCAGCTGCTGCAAAGCTATTTACCTTGCTCACCAATACCACCTCAGTCGCATTTGTGTGCTCCTTTTGTGGCTTGCACGCTCCGCAGTTCCTAGCCTGTAGGTCTGTACCTGGGTTGGCCAGGGCTGTTCTGTTTCTGTGGGTGCCTAAATAATTGTGTTGCGCAACTACTTGTTACTAAAGTTAACAGCAGCTTCATCATAGCTCCCTGGGACTGCATAACCTGCTGCCCATTGCTGTGGAGTGTGCATGATAGCAACAAGGCTCTGAGATCCCCTGGGATTTTCCCAACTTGTTCTGGTGGGTACTAATTACATATGTTAGTCAAACATTGAGAGGACACTGTTGTTAGCCTGGACTTTAGGACACAGAACAAGTGAGACCCCTCAGTCTGATCCATGTTCCACTGAATACAGCTAAAACATTGATATGGTACCATCTACCAGTGAGAAGGCTGTGTCTTTTGGCTGGACTGAATACTCTATGGCATAAAACTGCTAAAAGCTACAACAGCAAGACTGACCCCTAGCTCTGTGGGAGCTTTACCAAACTGTAGTGCAAAAGCTGCAACACAGCACTCAATGTGACTGATCATACCTCAGACACTGCTCTGAGGTCCCATTAGAAAGAGTGGCAGGCTGCTCTGACTATGACCTTCAGTGTGAGAAGATGGGATAGCCCAGCTGAGACTGCAGTAATGAAGTGTCCACAGGGTGAAAATGTCAGTCATGTTAAAATCCCTGTATCAGCAAAAATTTTCACATGCTCTGTAAGATGGTAAGCGATGGAAGAAATATCAAAAAGTTCCCTCATTCCATGCTCGCAGCAACCATGCTGTTTGGAGCCTGGACTGCAGTGCTGGCACTGTAGGGCCTTAGCCAGTGCTGTAGGTGCTCCAGGACCTGGGAGCATGGCACTGGAGCTGCTCCAAGCAGGTACAGCTGCTAAGACTCTGCTGCTAAGTCCAAGGAGGCCTTTGAAACATCTCCATGGGTACAGAGTGCTGCATCTCAGCCACTGACACTGTTTCATCAGAGCTGGAAGCAGCTTCAGCATCTCTTTATCAAGAGCAGCCTAAGTCTAATCAGTAGCCTACAGACATTACTTAACCAGAATCCAGATATCCCCATTCTGCAAGTATTGGTGGGCTTTTGGGGATTTATATCAGCAGTAATTAGACACCTGGATCACTCAAATGACTGTGAGTCAGGCAAGAGCACCTGCATTTAATCTGGAAGGCCACCCCTTATCTGATCAGGAGAGCAGGAGAAGAGGGTTGGGTGAAAATGGTTGTGTGTGATAGATGCTGTTAAAATGGATGGAAGAGGCAAGAATTAAATACTGTGCAGCTTAGTGAGTGCTACTTTGCAGTATAAAAATATTGGCTGGACAAGATGGATTTTGACTTTAGAGTTTTGGTTCTTAATGTTTCCTCAGTGTGGCTTTTTATACTCAGGTAAGACAAACCAAAATGAGTATTTAATATGAGTGTGTGTGGGCACAATGATGGCTTCCAAAAGCCAAATCTACACTTCAGAAATTTCTGTAGCAGTGTCTATACAGGGGAAAAAAGCATAGATGTTATAGGTGTTAATTTTCTTTGTTATCGCTGCTTTTCACTGTTATAGGTGGCTAAGAAGACTATGCCAGCTGATGTACTTTGGTTTCTACAAGTGTTTTAATGCCCCTGTGATCAACTGAGACAGGCCATCAATTTTGGTAGATTTCAGTAATGATCTTTGACACAATTAATCACATCTTATGTGTGATGGATAATTGTATAGGATAATGCATGGTTAAAGTCTTACCTTGATATTTATTATTTGCCTGGCTAATTCTGTTCAAAAAGAAGCAAGGTCACTTTCCTGCGGTATACCACCAGCACTTTGTGTATTTGAATTGTTATTGTCATAATGGTAAGGTGTCTTTTAAAAGGAAAGCAGAGTAGCCATAAAACTGTGTATGTTTCAAAGAGCAAATGTGCGCGCTAAAGTTTTTAAGCCAAGGATAAAAAGGGGACAGTCTAGTTAAATTTTTCTCAATAACAACACTTTTGCATCTCATTTGGTAAATCACAGGTGTATTTCAGACTAATTATTTCAAAATATGGTTGCTTACAGCTGTAGGCCAGTTGTACAATGACATCTATGGAATATTCAGAATTTAACAGATCTGGCCTTTTAAGCCTGACAAAGACACATAGTCCACAGAAATACTTGATAAACAACGAATTACTTCTAATATTGGGTTAAAAAAGAGCTTCCTGATTTGTTGCAAAAAAATTCTCCTTGCCTTCAATTTACAAAACCTCTCTAAATTTTATGCCCCTTTCTAAATTTTATGGTGGGGAACAGGAGATATTCTGGGTATTATAGCTTGAAAAAACCCAGTCTTCTCTGGTACCTTCTTCTGACACTGTTGATTGTATTTAAGTGATTGTCATACATTATCTACAGTGGAAAGAGTTCTTGGTGTCTGGTTTTCCACTGAATGGCTTGCTTTTTTCTTGTACTCTTTGAGCCCTTACGCTGTTTTCTGCTTCTAGAGGAATGTTCGAATTTGGTGTTTCAAAGGTGCAATGAGCTATTTCAAAAGGACACAGTTTGGACTGTTTTCCCTTGCAATAACTTGAAAATAATTGTCTTATGTACTTTATATTTCCTGAGACCTGTTTTCTTACCCTTGCTTTTTCCTAGGAAGTATTTATAAAATCATTTCAATTCTGTCTTTCTATATTGTAATGACAAAAGAGATAGTCTGCACTAATGTCATAAAGTATCACTGAGGAAATTATTAGTACTTTGGATCTGTTATCACAGCTGTAAATGCCAGTCACATACTGGCAGAGGTGTATTTCTTCTCGAAAGTGCAATGAGGTAAAATGTTAAAGCTGTCAGTGATTCATAACAAATTCTTCACTCCAGGCAGTGTGATTGGAAGGATACTTGTGTGATTAGAACAAGCAGCTTGGGGAAAACACCTTCTGAAATCATCCTTTAAAGCCACCTTGCTGCATGTTCTCTGCAGCCTGCTTGGGAAGAAGGAAATAATTGGTAATTGCATGGGAAAGTTAGGCCATCTGCATGCTCCTAGTTCCACACTTAGTTATACCCCTATGTTTCCCCTAGGAAATCTGATTTTTGCTGCAATTCAAAGCTAAGTATGTTTTTGTATTCTTTGCAAGAGAAAATCATAATTGTTGATAGTAGGCACAGAGTTGGCTTTAGCAAAGAAGGGTAGGGAGGTAAAAGTGTGGTATTTGACTACTGTGCAAGAGTTGAGCTGGCTGCTCTGAGGGTAGGCTGAGGTGATAATCCTTCCCTATTTCTTGTACAGACCTATGCTAAGATGCCTTTGGGCTGGCTTTGAAGGAGGCCTGATTCACTGAAAACATCTGCTCCCATGTTCCTGCTTCGCAAGCAACCATACTTTGTAGTTTGTCCCACACTTGGAAACTTAGATTAAGAAGTGATGGAAGGTTAAACAGGTAGTGTTATGGTGGACTAGAGAACTAAAGAATAACCTTCTCAGAGTCATAGCTGAATGTGGCGCTGAGACATATTTTTCTGTGATTGTGTCTTTCAACTTCACAGCATCCCCTGTTCAGTACTGTTTACTAAGATGCTCACCCCTCCTCCCTGTTTCTTTTACTATCCCCTGTCTGCACTTCTCCTGGCAAGCACCCAGGTCATTTTGAAAGCATCTGCTGGTCTCTGACATAGCATTGGCTTTGCTAACCTACAAAGAGACACAATACTTCAGTGACAGAGTTTGTATACTTTTTATATACATAGAAATGCTGGGAGTGAGCTGAACTAAACTCAAAGTATCAGAAGGGCAGCTCCTACTGCGCGTGCTTGACTGCTCACATGCAAACCTGAAGCTGGGTGATGGAGGTCAGAAAGAAAAAACAGCTGAGGATTACCTGCAATTCTGTACACTTGTCCTTCTCATAAATATTCTTGAAAATGTGGTAGTGTGAGTCCACTAAAATGTCAGCAAGTGTTGAGTGAAAGATATCTGCTACTACTTATGTCCTGACAGTATACAGCCCAGCTCTTCTGTTTGTGGCACACAAGAAGCAAGCTGCGTGCAAACACCCTAAGCATGCAAATCCAAGCCCAAGGTTAGGACATTCCCTCTTGAGCCAGCCTAGGGCACAATGGGAGAATCTAGTGCCTAGGCCACCCTCAAACAAGACTGTAGGTCCTTTCTTTATAGGAAGACCTTAGTTGTGAAAGAAGGCAGTGCCTACTGTCTTCCCCACAGCAGCAGCTGCTGCCCCTCAGGGACAGCAGTAGGAGAATGCCCTTCTATCCAACATCTATGCTGGCTTTTCCTTCCTAGCTTTGTCCTTCATCTTATATATGTTGTGAAGGAGAAGGACTCGTATTTTTCTGAGCCATTCCTTCCTTCTAAAAGGGCTGGGGGGGTAGATCCTTCTTTGTAGAAGGAGTAGGTAGGGGGGCTGTAGGGGCCTGCTGGTGTAGTCCTCAAAGGAAGAGGTTGAGATCAAGTGACGGGAAGGGGGCTTTCATTCTTCCTTGTGCTTTTAACCCCAGTGCTCTTTCCTCAGCTGCTCTGTATCTTCCAGGACACATTCTGCTGCTGAGGAAGCAAATTCAACCTTGCCTCTGGGGCTGAGATACCTTGCACGCTGAAGTCTTTCTTGTCTACCAATGACATTGTTCCACATACTAGCCTCTGTTTGGGGTGTGACTCTACATGGGCGTAGGTATTTCCCTGTGTTCTGGAAATATAGTATTATGGAAGAAAGAGAGCTGGGAGGGATCTCCAGAGATCAGTCTGTTCAAGCCCTTGCCTAAAGTAAAGAATGATTGCAGCTAAGCCACCCCTGTGAGATTCTTGCATCATCTCAGTTGCAGATTTGTAACATTCCTGCACATTCTTCCTGTATTTACCTCTCTGTTAAAACCCTTCCGTTGACTTCTCTGTTATTTCTTACCCTACCCACTGCAGATCCAGAGGTGATCTGTTTCCTTGGGGTGTGCAGTGGCTTTTTATCAGTTTGAATGGTTATAATTTTGAAGATAGTTATTGTGTGTCTTCTCTGTCTGGTCTTTCTTCAAGGACTAGCTTCTCTCGTGGCATGAATGAGCTTGGTTATTCCAGATGGATGCACAAAAGCAGCTCTCTAGACTCGCTTCAGCTGGTTCCTACCTTCCAGGCAGCGTCTTGTGCAGTATAGGATATTGCACTCTGGATTGCACTGTGGATTAGCTATGAGCAAAGCAAGGCTAGTGAGGTTTGCAGGAGATCCAATGAATCTTGCCTGACAGCCACCTCAGAACTCCTAGGCAAAGCACACGTGCAGTTAATAAACTGTGTTTGAGGAAGCCATTATGGTCCTGAAAGAGATACAAAAGGTGACATTGATGGAAGTCTTTGAAAGAATGCAATTTTTCTGTGGTCTCCTATGTTGTACAGTGCTGTTTGTGTCCACAAAGACATGATAAGAGGGGACACATCTCTACCCCTTGTCATGAAATATGCTTCAGTTCAACTGTACCAACAACGATCAGTATCTGAGAGCAACTAGGACACTGTGAATGACCCAAATCTATATTTGCTATCCTGAAATGCTTATATATTGTCCAAAAAACACCTCTTGCTGTCAGTTCTGTTTTCTGCATGCTTAAGCCTATTGAACTGTATTTCCCCCTAGATATTTCCAGTAAGTGGCAAAAATAGGGGTGTTTCACCTCTCAATGTGCATGTGCGATTAAATAAGGAGCATCTGTATGCCTATTCTTAACAGTGGTACTCAAAGAATAGTATTAGTTTCCCCCATGTTCTAGTGCTTTTATAAATAGCTAAGAGCAACCATGCTTTTACTGTTCTTTTGCAATAACCAACAATATTTTTACCTCTATTAAAGCATAAAAAAAACAATTAGAAGCTTTCATCAAAATATCTATAAGTAATAAGGTAGAAACTTTTACTGCCTGGTTTCTGGGAGTGTACATGCATACAGATTCAGCTGAATTCCTCAAAAAATGTACATATAGTTGCTCAATTTAATAAATTTATGTGACAGTGAATGAAAAATCTTTCTATTCTCTAGAATAATTGTATTTATGATGGCCTTCAGGAACCTCAACTTCAGTTGCTGATTTTTCGTCTTTTTAGTGACAAGCCATAGCTTCCTTTAAGCCAAAGGCATGGTACTCCAAAAGTAAGATAGCTCTTGATTTACAAATACATGGGACAAGAATTGGAGGTGGTTCCGTTTACATTTGGGATCTGCTTGCACATGACCTCTGCATGCTAAGTCCTGTTCTCGAATTGCTGTTTCTTGAATGGCTTTCCTTACTTCTGACATCATCCTTCTTCTCCAGGGTGACTGCAGTACTGTTTGAGAAATTTAAAGGTTTTGAATGTCCTTTGAATATCCTTGAAACCAGCCTGGTCATATCTGCTAGGAACCAGCATGTTGCTGTATGTAGCTCAGGTATTGTTTAAAGTTTAACAACTATTTATGAATAGCAGACAGAGATCTGCCCCAAGACTAGATGAACAGTTACGAGTTAGAGTGTGTGGGATAGTACGGGCAAGTATCTAGGACAGTGGGTACCTTCAGTGTTTTGGAACATCAACCCTGAGCAAGTACGAAATCTGGAAAAACTAGTATAGTATTTGGACAAACTATGCTGTCACCCTGGCAATACCAGAGAGGCACAAACCACTTCAATGCGCTCGGACCTGGCCCATGCCTACCCAGCCCTGTTCAACACTACTTGGTACCTTCAAGAGGAAGAAAAGTTTTCTGCATCTGATAACAAGGTGACAGGCACTGCAGCTACTCCAACTTCTGCAACAGGTACTGCAGCTGAACCAGACTTAACCTGTGCCGGTATCCTGTACATAAGAAGAAATGGGCACAAAAGACATCTCCTTTAGTAAAGGAAGAGCAGTTGCAGCTGAAGAAAGAAGTGATGAGAATATGTGAGAGAAGCAACTCCACAGACACCAAGGTCAGTGAAGTAGGAGGGGGATGAAGTGCCTCAGGTACTGGAGCAGAGATTCCTCTGCAGCCCATGGTGAAACAGGCTGTCAACCTGCATCCCAGTAGAGGTACATGGTGAAGCAGATATCTACATGCAGCCCATGGAGGACCCCATGCCAGAGCAGGTCAGTGTGTGAAGGAGGCTGTGACCCTGTGGGATGCCTGTGCTGAAGCAGGCTCCTGGAAGAACCTATGGACCAATGGGGAGAGGAGCCCACACTGGAGCAGGTTTGCTGGCAGGACTTGTGACCCTCATGCAGGACCCATCCTGGAGCAGTATATTTCTGAAGGACTGCACCCTATGAGAAGGACCCATGCCGGAGTAGTTAGTGGAAAATTGCAGCCTAAGGGAAGGGCCCATGTTGGAGAGGTTTGTGAAGAACTGTGTCTTGTGGGAGAGATGGCATACTGGAGTGAGGGAAGAGTGTGAGGAGTCCTCCCCCTGAGTTGGAAGAAGCAGCAGAAACAATACGTGATGACCTGACTGTGACCCCCATTCCCCATCCTCCTGTGCTGCTTGAGGGGAGGAAGTAGAGAACCTGAGAGAGAAGTTAAGCCCTGGAAAGAAGGGAGGAATGGCAGAAAGGTGTTTCTAATATTTGGCTTTATTTTTTGTTATCCTGCTCTGATGTGATTGATAATAAATTTATTTCCCTCAGTCAAGTCTGTTTTGCCTGTGATGGTAATTGGTGAATAATCTCTCCCTGTACTTATCTCGATCCGTAAAACTTTTGTTATATTTTCCTCTCCCCTGTCCAGCTGAGGAAGGGAAATGATAGAATAGGTTTCTTGGGCACCTGGCATCCAGTCAGGGTGAACCCACCACAGTCCTTGATCCTGTGTACCAGGAAGAGAGGCTAGTGGGAGGCTATCAAAGAGTAAACCACTTGGGGCAGTGGACTAACAGAAGGTGTGTGAAAGTAAGCCTGGGGCATATTCTTTGATGGGGAAGTAATGTGCGGTGGCACATCTGGGAGGGGAGAAGCCTGTCATGGGGCCGATATGGCTGATACCATACTGGGAGCTGAATTGAAAGTTGAGACAAGTGCCAGAAAGCCCTGGGCCACAAATAGAAAATTGCTGTCTGAGCAAGGTTGGGAAAAGGGAAATTGTGTTATAAAATTGCTGCTGTTGAGAAATTGAGCCATGAACTGTGCAGAAAAGGTTGGTCTTCTATAGGAGTAAAGATCCTCTCATGATAAATGCCCTGAGGAGAGGAGTAACCAGAAACTGGGAAGTATGAATGGGGGTTTTGTTGTGTCTTGTCTTGGGATTAGTGTTCTTCAGTTTATTCAGCAGGGACCAATTACTTCTCTATTACCTTTAAATCCAATAGATGCCTTCAAGCAGGGGATTGACAGAGGGAGGAGAGAAATTGTTAATATGAAAGGAATCTAATGGGTCTACACTACAGTCATGCAAATCTACTAGACCAGGTTGCTCAAAGCCTTGTCCAACTGGCCTTGAACACTTCCAGGGATGGGGCAGCCACAGCTTCTCAGGGCAATCTGTTCCAATGCATCACCACCCTCACAGTGAAAACTTCTTCCTAATATGTAAATCTTTCCTCTGTCAATTTAAAGTCATTCCCCCTTGTCTTATCTCTACAGGCCTTCGTAAACAGTCCCTCCCTAGGTTCCTTGTCAGCCCCTTTAGGTGCTGGAAGGCTGCTCTCAGGTCTTCCTAGAGTCTCCTTCAGGCTGAACAGCCTATAAAGTCTTCTCCATTTGGTTGCCAACAACTTAAGTTAAACTCCAAGCCTATGACTTTCCCTCTGCCCGGAGGTTTAACAGTGTCTCTTTCACTCCCTAATTCTACCTCCTTCTATATCTTTCTAACTAAAAGGAAACACACATCTACTCTGCCTATGGCCCTCTCTGGAATGCAACTGGGACAAGCTTCTAGATGTAGAGCTACTACTCCAGAACTAGCAGCTGCCAGAGTTTTGAGATGTGAAATCAGACAGACAATGAGAAGTCTTCTAGCTAAACTTTCCCTTTTTTGTTTATAGTTTTTGTTGTTTGAGGGGGAGTTGGACAGGACATGACTTAAGACCAAGCTGGATGTGGTTCTGGGCAACCTGATCTAGTTGAAGGTGTCCCTGCTGATTGTATGGGGACTGGACTAGATAACCTTTGAAGGTCTTATGCCTTCTAACCCATACTGTTCTGTGATTCTATGACAAGGCAACAGAGTTTCCTTCTTCCCCACAAAATAGGAAATATTATTTTAGTTCTCTAAAACTTGTAAAATAAAGGATTTAAGAGGATGTAGTTGTATATTTTGATCACACACACACCTTTTCCCGTGTTGCTTCTAACCTCAGCCACAAAGTATGCAGTGGAGAGTGCAAAGCAGCACGTTAGGTGGGGATTAAAAGACTGGCTCTAGAGAGATGAATAACAAGCAGGAGGAAAACATCAGAGTGAGGGGAGAAATAAAAGGAAAAGGTGTGAGACACACAAATGGGGGCAGGAAGTGGAGTTTAAAGTGGGTGAAATTGTCAGGGGCTGAAGTTTGTGCTTGAGAGGGCTGAGAAGGAAAATCTGAGCAAAGTAGAAATCTTTGTAATACATGTTATTTTGCTTCCAGCTGTTCTCACCAGTAAATACATTATTGTAGGAAGACAAAATTAAATAAAAGTTCCATTGGCTGGTGAGGCTGCTGCCACTCCATTGTAAGAATCTCTCCAGAGCAGAGACTTACAGTCTGATACAAGTGTGTGAGGAATTGGAGGAGAACAATAAATAGCCTGTTTTCATCTCTGAAATTAGAATAAAATGCTGGCCCGGAGGTGGCAGACTAGCATAACTCATGCTACTGAGACCCCCTTTTGTTTTCCATGTTTAATTGTATGATAAAGAAGCAGGATGCTTATGGAAGCAAAAGAGTCTTTCAGAGAGGGTTCTGGCAAACAATGCAGTGCTGGATATGAAACAGCAAAATTGAGAGAGGTTATACATAAAAATGTAGTGTAATGATGCTTACTTTTCTTTTTCTAAATCTTTCACAACTTCTGACATCTGAAAGCTGTCTTGCTGTGGTAGATTACATGGTGCTGGTGTACCAGCAGATCAGGGTACTCAAAGGATTAAATATCTGTACTTGATGTTCAGCAGGCAAGTGAGATTTGTGAGCTAGTAACTTGCTGGCACTGGGTTCCCTTTTGGGCAATGTCAGGCTCCAGGACTGCAAATCTAGTTTTCGGAAACTCTGCATAAACAAAGTCAGAAGCTCACTTTTGAACACAAATGCATACTTAATAGACTAATCCTTAATTTCAGGGCCTCTCTTAGACATGGGATCTTTGTCTGAATTCCTTTAACAAAAGAAAATTGAGGGTTTGTTGAGTCTTTTGGTGGGGGGGAGGAGGGTGGAGAGAGAGGTAGTTTTTGTCTTTTGGGGGTTTTTTTTGTGTGTTTTTGACCAGGGCTCCACTAATTAAGTAGTAATTTAGTTGCTTACACTTTGAAGTTTCATTCATTACCTGTCCTGTGTTAAGTCAACAAAAGGCTACATCTAAGGCAGTGAGTCTCAGGCCATCACTTTTTTGGCTGCCTAATTAAATGTAATTACTTTATTTTGTGCTAGGGTTCATACTTGTAACATTGCCTTGTAATAATTTAAATTGCATATATGCCGTAGGGGGACTGTTTGACGCCAGAAAGGAGACGCTCCTGCTGTCCTTCCTTGCAATAGCATGCAAGCCAAAAGTACAGAGACATCATTTTCCTACCTACTCATTAGCTACCCTACAGGAGGATCACCAGTAAGGCACTCGTTTTATAGGGACAGGATGTATAACGGACCCACTATTGTGCCTAAAAATAGCTCTTATTCAGGACATGCCACAGAGGGAATCCTAGACATTTAGAAGTGAGTGACCTTCCCATGGCACGTGAGCTTTGCATCCGTTCTCTTTTATAACTATGACAGATCAAAAGCATTACATTGCCACTCATTATCTCTTTAAAGGGATTTGAAGAGTTACTGTCCCCTTGACAAGCAAAATACTCCTGCTGCTTCTATTTGTTGAGATCAAGCAGCAAACACTGCTCAAACAGAAAAATCACCTGTATTTCATTTTTCTGCTCATGCATTAGGAAAGGGTTGCTGCAGAAAGAGTAAATGAGCAGACCAGCACAGTTAATGAGCTCTGGTAAAGCTTCATGATCCATGGAGTAAGTACAAGCCAGTCCGAATTTTGAATTAGACTTTAATGATTAATAATATGGTAAATCTAGTCTCACAAGCACTAATAATAGGGATCACTTTTGCCTCTTTGTTGGCTACTGAAATGTATGCATCTTCGTTGTGTGTTGGAGCCCTCCCTTTTTGTCAATGGTGCCAGCACGTCTACAGTGAAGCAGTTAAAACTAATGTGAGTCTCTCAAGCTGCATTCAAGTTTAAAGGGCAGTGGGGGAAGGAAACCAAACAACTTCTGGCTTTCTAAGGGCTAGATAATTTGTGGAGTGTTTGGAGGAACATCACAAAG
Organism: Ara ararauna; assembly: GCA_028858755.1. Lineage (NCBI taxonomy): Eukaryota > Metazoa > Chordata > Aves > Psittaciformes > Psittacidae > Ara > Ara ararauna. The sequence continues at coordinate 47,024,627 of CM054381.1, forward strand.
AATACAAATGGAAAAACAATTAATCAATTTAATGTAGAAGATGGACGGGACTGTTTCTTCCCAGAAACAATGCCATATCAGTACTTGGGTACAAACAGGAAGCTGGAGTTCATATGCAGTGTATTTGGTCCAATATAAAATGGCTTGATGGGGGAAGACTAAATTTTTATGGCAGTTTTGTGAGGGGCATCAAAATAAAAATTAAACATGCATGTATTTGCTGTGGGGTTTTAGTTTGGTTGGCTTTGTTTGTTTATTTGCTTTTAAATACTGTTAAGAAAACCTGATTCCTGCTACACATTTTTTAGTTTAAGCACCTTTGGAGATTCAAGTGCTGGGTATGCCTAAGATGATTCTTTATCTTGCTGCATGTTGCTCGCATACAGCCCACTAAATTTATCCTACCTATGGCAGAGTATACATGTCACTTGCAAAAAACAGTGGGAGATACTGGGAAAATTTTTGCTCTTTGACTGTAGTAGGTCATTGGGATTTTAGGCTGGTTTTTAATCTGCAGAAATATGGGGAGGGAGTTATATGTTCAGCTGATCCTCTTTTGTGTTTAGGACTCCATTATATGTACAAAGAAGTTCTATGTGAGGTATGAGGATGTTCATCTTCATAGAGTAGAATAGAAAGCATGAAAAGTTATTCAGCTTTGCCCCAGTAGCTGCATAAGCTAAACCATGTAATTTAGTTTTCTCTTTTAACTTACATTTGCACCCTCTTACAGCCCTGTTTGCTATCTCATGATTACATAAGCTTGTTCAAAAAGGGAGACGATCAGTCTGTGTTCAATTTTAGATGTAGGGATATCATTAATGATTTCTATCATTGAATATCAATTTAAATCAGGCCCATTTAGAACATTCATTTAGAGTGTTCCAAGTACAGAGTCCTCAGACTTGGATCTCCTTAGCAGACTCACGTAACTGAATTCATTTAAGGATGAGGGAAACAAGGTCATGGTAATACAGGCAGAAAAGTCTTTATGCACACTCACGGAGGAGCATCAAAGACATACTCTGCATGTAACTAGTGGTTTGGTTGGAGAAGAATGTAGACCCATGCCTACCACTGATGAAAAAGCTTCAAACACACGGAAAATGCTCCTGCCTCTTATGAAGCTCTGTGCTATGCTAGCAGAGCCAGGGAGATCAAACTCTGTGTTGGAGGAGTAGTGCAGGGCTATCTTCATAGCTAAGTTTGTATGGCTTCCTAAACCAGCAGGTCCATGGTTAGGTGTGTTTGCCCCTGCAGTTGATTATGGGCTATGGAAATTCAGTGGCAGAAGAAGAGCTTGTGATCTGCAATAGAGCCGTTTATGTAGAGCCGGCTGAGATGGTCTCTTGCGACCTCAGTCATGCTGTCTTAGATGAGCAAGCAAGTGGCAGAGCTACTTGAAGTCAAAGAAATGAGGAAAAGCTGAGAGGTGCTATAAAAGATAATCTGCTCTGTGTTTTGCTTTTCGTTTTTTTGGGGTTTTTTTTTTTCCCTTCAAACTGTAAGAGACCTGTATTAAGAGAGATTGAGGTAGTACTCATCTTGCCTCCACATTTCTTGTCTCTTTCTCTCTCAAGGTTCAGGGCAACTAAGCCTAGCTGTTTCCTACCAGAGAATTACAATGGAGAAGAATTTTGTACAATAGAATGTTGTACAATAGAAGCTAAAAAGAAAGTAACCACTCACATGAGGACTGTGAACCAGTCTTCCTTTGTTTCTGCAGAAGAACAAATATGACCTGAGTCATTAAGCAACTATGCAGTATATCTAATATATATATATAAAAAAGCAAATACGGAATTGTTAGCAGGCATAAACCAATGCATAATTGTGCATGTTTTACTATAGCTTAGATTAACACTTGTGTTCTAGATTTACTTCCTGCCAGAAGATTTCAAGCACAGCTTCCTTTTGTTGTGTTGCTTTTGGTGGACTCTTGCAGGATGACTGGCAGAGGTTTAATTTCAGACTGAAGAGTCTCAGTCTACACAGTCATTCCTTGTCTGAGATCTGTTCTGTAATTTTATAAGACTGCTCTGAATGTTACAGCCTTTCTTGAGATGAGGAGACAAGAGTGTTCAGGTTGTGGGTGAACCATGGATTTGGCAACATGATATTCTTGTTTTCATTTGCTGCTTCCTTCTAATAATTTCTAATATTTGAATTACTTTTTTACTTGTAATGTACACTGATATAGTGTTTTTATGGATCTTTTGTCTGTAACATCAAGATTTGGTAATGGTCGGATCAGCTGTCACTATTTGTGTATGCATTTAGATTTTTTTTTTCCCTATGCATTGTTTTATGCATTAGTGTTTAATTTGAGCTGATATATTATTTCCCAGCTTTCCAGTCTTATATGGTCCTTCACCAATTCTTATCAGCCCTTATTATCTTAAATCACTGAGTGGTATTAGCAGACTTTATCATCTTTCTGCTCAGGTAATTTTGTTAGTATGCTGAAAAAAGTTAACCGTTCGAATATACAGTCAGGGCAAGTCAGTGAGCACATAAGCTATTTGTGAGATGGTTGGTACATTGGGGGTAAGTACTGTTTGTTTTCCTTAACACTACTTAGATTACTGACCACCATTATGTTTGATAGAGTTATTTGGACCCAGCTGGAGACTTGTAATGCCTTAAGAAATCCCTCCACAGCCATGATCCTGTTGCTTTCAAAAAGATTTTAATAGACTTGGGAGAAACAGTCACATTGTTTTCCCTCCGAAGGAGTTCTGGGCTATGTATAGAAAAGATGTGAAGCCAACATCCAGATCTTTGCTTGCCAGAAGCCAATGAGGCTCAACTTGAACATCAAAAATACCAAATCAAAATACTTCCAAACCCTAACTCCTCTCATCAACAGATGGTATTGATAGGCTGTTCCATAATAAAACAACAAAGGTCTAACCAGGATCTTCAACAAATTGCCAGCAGGGAGGACAGAAGGGAGTATAAAGGAAAGGTTGCTTTTAAATAGAAAGGAAGGAAAGTGGAAAGATGATACTTACAGTTTTATAATTGCACAAATACTGGGTCCAGCAAGAAAAAGACTCAGTCCTATTGCAGACCTACAAATGGCAGCAGAGTAGGAGAGTGAGGAATGGAATTGCTCACAAAATTTTGAAGTCTTTCCAGTATTAAAAACCTGGAATGTTACTGGGGAAGTATCAAACCACACAGCAGCAAGTATAATGTTGCTTAACTCAATTTTCCTGGATACACAGTAAATGTCCCCAAATCTGTTGTTATCATATTCAGTTTCAAAAGAGAGACTACATTTTTCACTAGATAGTTATGTAAAAATAGCTTTGTTTTTCTACCAGCTCCAAAGACAAATCTAGGTAAGGGCACCTAATCTTAAGAATAGGGAAAGCAGTGCTATGGGGAGCTGCAGACTCAGAAGCCTGACATAAGAGCTGAGCAAATAAAGAGGGACTGTGCTCTAGACTATAATTATCTGGTGCTTTGATAAACATATATCTGAGAGCAGCCAGTGGGGTGTCTGTGAAGACAAGCAAAGTCTCATGTTTTTTTGAGTTCTTTGATGGAACCCCATTGCTGTCTGCGTCCCAACTCCCAGTTAATACAGATTTTGAAAGTGTTTGGCAGTTAAAGGCACTGAGAGGGAAGGTGTTTACATGTTAAGTAATTAGTTAAAAGACAGGGAGAAATTAGCAAGAGCAAGTAACTAGCCCTCAGAAAAGAGCAGTGGGTGTCACCAGCAGGTTGTGCAAGGATTTATTCAGTATTCAATATGCTGAGACATGAGCGGAAGAACCATATGGTAACAAAGTTGTTGATGATACCTAGGTTTTCAGGGAAATAGGGTTGAGGACCAACTAAGAGGGGCTGCAAAGAGATACTGAGGCTAAATGACTTGTGTAACAAAACAGACAAAGCAGCAAAAGTGCTGGTACACAAGAGGGTGGGGGAAGTGCACTTACAGCTCTGAGCTGACACTTTCTACCTCAGTTATAACAAATAGCTTGTGAAAACAGTAGCTGAGTGCAGTAGCAGTTGAAGGAGGAAATCAAATGTCAAGAGTGGAGATGACTGTAGCTCTACGAATGTGTTGTATTTTGGTGTAAAGCGGTCTGTGCAGTTCTGGTCCCCTAATTCCTGAAAGGATGTGGGTAACTGGGAAAAGCCCAGAGAATGTTGACGAGATAATCAGAGTTCTGGCATGACTTCTGTATGAGCAATGACTAAATAGGAGGATTCATCAGCATGGAAAAATACTCAGGGGGATATGATAGAATTATATGAAATAAAGAAGGTGTCTGCAGATCAACTGTTCAATGCCAGCATAAATATTTTTTTTTCCTTCTCCCTTTGTAACTAGGTCTCCAAGTTCTTATCAAGATCTCCATGTTTGGTCCTAGTCTGCCAATATCTTTTGCCTGTGAGTGATGGCACTGCAGAGTGGAATGGATCACAAACAAAAAGTTGGTATGTCTGTTTTAATGTTTGGTGCGTACTTTAAAACCCATTAGCTGAAATACTGTCTATACTTTCATGCAGCAGAATATCAATCCTAGGGAAGTTGCAGAAGAAAGTACTTAATATTGAATTTTCTTGCCTTCAAATTTGAATTATAATGATCTACTGTTGTAGCTTTGCATTTTACAGTACAACTCTAAAAATAATACGCAAACACTTTAAGATACCTTATGATTGTAATGTCTGTCTTGGCAAATGGTGTTCATTACAAAATATATATATATTTGTTATAAAATGTATTGTAGCTTTATTGAAGTTACATGTTGTACCAAAAAAATCCCCCTTAAAACAGATGATACATTAATCATAATTGTACGTTCTGTTTGAAAACTGAAATTGCTCTTAAAGCACCTATCAAAAAAGTTCAAGTAACAAACTTGATTTTTTTTTTTTTCTTATGTATCCCATCCTCCTTATCTTTGGGAGAGGACAAGGAAATCCAAACAGGATAGAGGTTTAAGCTATAACATTGTTGCTATTTTCTTCAAGTTTCAAAAGCTTTCAAATAACTAAATATTGCAAAGCAAATTTTGGTGTGCTGCATACAGTACTCTGAATTCTTTCTCCCGGTATTGCTTTTGCATCTCAAATTTACTATTGTAGGTCAGAATAGTGTTTGCATTAATATATAAAACAAGGTGGTGCATGGAGATCTTAGGGGAAATTCTGAAGAGGAGATTAGGTATTTTCACTACACAGTCTAGAGACTGTGATAAAAATATATCTTTGGGGTTATAAAGAATCTTTTTCAGGTATAAGGTAACGTTAGTAAACAATGTTTAGCCGAACTGCTGAAAATGTTGAGTCCATTTAATCTGTAAGAGAATCTTTTGAAATCCAAGAAATGTACAATAAGGGTTGCTGTAAAAGAGGTGTAAGGACATGACAAATTTTCCTCTTAGGCGAACACTTCATTCCCACTCATGCAGACCGGATATTCAGCATATGAAGTAAAACCAGGGTCTTGATAAGCGACCATCAGTACCTGACTGACTCTGTCTCGCCCTGTAACTGATTTATGTGTCATATATGTTTAGTCATGTAGTTTTCTCCTTATGTAAACCTCTTCCCTGACCCATGCTGCTCTGGATTCATTTTTTTTTCCTCTGATGAACTGTAATAATCAGACTTCTAATTTCTTCTATTTTGTTCGCAGTTTAGTGGGAGGTGTCCCTGCCCCTGGCAGGGGGGTTGGAACTAGATGATCTTAAGGTCCTTTCCAAGCCTAACTATTCTATGATTCTATGATTCTTGTCATCCTACAGCACTGTAAGTGTTGCCACTTTATCTTTTGATGTCTCTTGGGCTATGTTACTACATCTCTGCTTCAGACACTTTAATTTATAATGTTAATGCCCAAATTCTTCTACCACCCCTGTTTTGTTGTGCAGTCTTTTTCAGCCTTTGAGGTTTCTGCACTTTGAGTTGCCTGTGTCACAAGGTCCAATTCATGCACTCTCAGTCCCTCTTTCCCCGTATACGTTCCATATTCTGTCCTGAACTCCTCCATTATGTCCAAAGTACCATTCAGGATCACTTACTTGTCACCTTCTTGAAAGTTACATATATTGAGTTTATTAAATGTATATAATTATATATTTTTAAAAAGTTGGTCAGTTTGCTTAAAAGATTTCCTTTGAATTTATCTTTCAGCTGTGTTTAGTTTTTCATGGGGGGAAGAAGTTGTGCTAATGACTGAAAGCCTGGCCTGTTTCCTAGGTAAGCTCTGATAAGGTTTTATTGCAAAATGATCTAAACATTTATAAGATACTCCATTTTATAATCAGTAAAAAAGACAGAGAAGATCTACTTAAACTGAGCAAAAACAGAGGGAAAGCCATTAAACTATTAACTATATTTTTTTTTATATCATCTTCTCACTTCAATCTCTGGAAAATGAATGTTTCAGCAGAGGCATCTGTAGTTACCCGCTTGATTGTTTTATTAGTGTACGTGTGGCAAATATTTCTGACATTACACTGGGATAGATACTGCAGTTAATTAGCCACTATCATGGTTTTTTGCTTTGGCAGCTGTCGGGGCCAGTTAGTGATGGCATTGCTCTAGGCTGGGAGAGAAGCAAGGAAAGAGGTGGTTCTAGCAAGTTCCTTGCCTCCTGTTTGTAGCTTGACCCATTGCATCTTGCCAGACACAGAGACTCCTCCAAGTGCTTTCACAATCATTTCTTGTCTCCTCAATTACCACTTCCTCCTTCCCCTGCCTCTCTATTCTGTTTGACCTTCTGGTAATTCCTCTGGCGCTGGTTCAGTATGGTGTAGTAGGCTATGTTACCTCCTCCAATTAAAGATATAAGTATGTGCACATTAGAAGTTACCTAACAAGCATCTAAACCCCCCCCCAAACAAGAGCCTGCAATTTCATTGATCTTGCCTGGCACATTTTGAATCCCAAATTTTTGTAGCCTGAAGTTAATTGTCACAGCAATTTCAGGTTTTTGGAACTTTGCTGTTGCTTTGCTTTAGTTTGTGCTGTCAGCCAGGAGTAGTAGGCTTATAATTCCAGATATAGGCAGTTTGATTTCCCAGGTTTACATATTACACTCAGGGTTTAATTTATAAAGACCACTTGATGTAATGATCAGCAATCGAAGTATATGCAGTTATCACTCTTGCAAACTTTCCTGTGTCTCAGTAATTAAACCAAGAAATTAGTTAAAGGCTCCAATGCGGAAGAAGATTGGTAGACTGTGGTCAAGACACACATTTATGGATTTTTCCCTTAAGCTGCTTTTCTTGAGGAGGCTTTGATAAAGACCATATGATATCAATTATCATTAACTCTGTGTGGTTTCTCTGCATTTAGAGCTTTCAGACATTAGTAGGCAGGAGTCCTGTGTTAAGTCTTTAATGTATAACTGGTATTTATGCTACATAGCCTATTCTCATTTTGATTTGTCAGCTGACATTTGAAAAGGAATATTTGAGATAATTTATATGTGCAAACTGTGACCTGTTGTGCTGAGTGACACTTCCTCCTCTGATCTGATTTGACAGAGAACTATTCTAACAGCAGCAACATAATTTAAATGCCAGATTCAAAACCAAACATTTTAATTATACCTTGTATTCAGTTGCTGCCTGAAAAATTGAAGGATGTGTTTTTGTTAAGGTGTCACTGCCTAAGCTTGGGAACAAAGTCAGCATGATTTGATAAACTGATTTAAATCCTCTGTTTAGAGAGTGCACACTCACATAAAGTGCCTAAACATCAAAGTCTCTCTTGTCTTAAGCTCTGTTCTACAGTCCGTCAGTGTGAGCCTTCCTTCACAGGCAGCAGCAGGAATTCAGCAAACATGTAGCTGTGATTCATTCTTAAGATCTTCAAATATGTGGATGAGTCACTGATAAGTACATGTAAGTTGTGCTGACCAGATTTAGAGTGCAGCAGTCAGCAGTGGAAATTACAGGATGTAGCTGGGAACAGATGAGTGAGCCTGAGAACTCTTATAATTGAGGAAGTAAGTATGAAAATCCACAACAGCCTGGAGAATTCATTTCAGCGATACAATAGCAAAAAACCCCCAAACTACCATTTTACTAGGATTTACAGACTAGTCTAAGCTGATAGTTCATAACTCTTCTTTGCTACATTTTCTGTTTGGGGTACTCAAGAATTTGGGGGTGGGGGGGAGAGCAGAGAAGGCAATCGGAAACCCCATCCCTGAATTGTTTTTATTGTGTAATTTTCTGGAAGTTGAAAGGCTGCACGCGATTTGCAATACTGGCTTACATGTTAGGTGAGCTTTATGCCCATGTCTAATCTGGATGCTATGAGCTAGGGAGAGTGGGTGGCTGCAGCATGGATGTGGATAACCGAGAGGCAGAAACATCTTAAGAATTGTTTTATTTTTTGTTTATTTTTTTTTTTAGCAACAGGTAGAGCTAGATCACAAAAAATGAGAGAACCTTGAAAAGTTTCTCTTGACTTTTTGTTGACATGGCAGAGCCCATGGGTTGCTGCTTTACTCCATATGTAAGAACACCACAATTTCAGGGACAAGGAAGGGTGAATTATGTTTGAACACATGCTTTCAGGCAATGCTCTTAAATCCACTGAAACAGCATGTAGCATCTTATATCCTTTTTGGTAGAGAACACCCAAGAGAAATTTGGAGACTTGAAATGACACTTCTATAGATTACGTTAGTCAATTTAACTGACAGCTATATGAGGTTGTCACCTTCTGCTATTTGTCTTTCTGACTTAGAACATCACTTTGAGGCAGTCCAATGCTACTACGCCTTCTGTCATGTTCTACTTAGGGTTTTCTTCCGTTCATCTAAAGTTTTCATGGCTTTTTTTTAAAGTTAGTCAGCATGAAATAGTGCAGGTAGTGTTTCCAAGTGTCATAACATAAAACTTGTATATGTTTTGCAGCTACTAAATATGAAACAAACCAACCTGTTAAGCAGCCAAATTCCTGCTTGATGTCAGCACACAGCAGGGCTCCACCTGCACAGCAGGCCTGGATTTGACCCTGTGATTTTTCACTCTGATCCATCAAAGGTTATTTGGCTGGGATATTGCTGTAATCGTGGCTTAACTGGAAAATCTTATGCTGTTCAATCACCTTTAACCACCTATTATTCTTAGCTGTAACTGAGCAAATATCTTCAAGGACAGCATACCAGGGATGCAGTTTCCCATGGCTACCAAGAAGAATTGGTGGGTTCCAACTTTTCTCACAGAAAATAGCAGTGCTACCTTAATGTTTCCTATTTTTCAACATTTTCAGTCTGTCTTTTCCCTGTTCATCTCTCTGATATTCTAAACACCTCAGTGTTCAGCTTGGGAGTTTGCATTTTAACTTTAGATGCCTAATAGTTCTTGCATAGTTGATTAGGAGCACTTATCCTGTACTTCCAATTTCTGAGATTTTTTTCCCAACCAAAAGTAGTGGGAGCATAGACAGGCAGACTTTTAGCTTTTCTTCACAGATTTTCCATGCCAGGTTACACATTGTATGAAGCAGAAATGTGAGAATACCTTATTTCTTCCATGAAACTCTAATGTTTGCAGTGTCCTCTGACCCAGCCAAGATATAAGCTCATGGCATACAGTGTAAACTTCACAGATTACAAGTTTCTGTAGTGACTTCTGATGTTTCTAAACAACAACGCCCAGGTTTTCTACCTGAATTTTTGCTACTTTCAAACTTCAGACTATCTGCATTAAATTTAACACCCTGGCACATAAAGTGCTGGTTTAATACAAGACTTTCATCCCTCCGAGAGTCTGGTGTTTCAAGATGATGCAAAATTAAAAATGGGACTGAGCTGAGTGGCAGATCCCAGGATGTCATCACCAAGAGTAGCTCTCTTCACACATAGAGCCCATTCCTAGAAGTTGTTAAAGCCTAAACTTGTTGCTGTCTGATTAGATGACCCAGGCTTTTGATAAAATTTCTCCTAGGTAATGATGACACCAGATCAAAAAGCGAATGTCAGCAGTAGAAGAAATAGAGAGAGGTAGAGGGAAAATAAATAGACTTTCACCAGCCACTTAAAAACTGCTCTACTTTTCAAAAACTGTGACAGGCAGCTCAAAAGAAAACCCAGACAGGAGAAATGAAAATTCCCCTGGTAATTTGAAAACAAGAAAGTTTTGAATGCGTGCTTGTGTTAAACAGAGGCTGGCCCCTGGCTTAAACACAGCCCTTGCTTAACCAAACGTAGCTAAGAAAAGCTTGTGGTGCTCAAGGCGTGCAATTTCTGAGCATGGTTAGTGTTGCAGTGAGAGCCACCAAAGAAGCAAAAATTCAAGTATATCACAACAGCAGAGATGTTGTGTTTTGATTGAGTAGTTTTGTTATTGCCAAGAATTTGAATTAATTGGAGTAAATAATTTCCCATCAAAACTTTTCATGAATTACCCCAGTCTTTCCATTTCCATAGCTGACCAAGACAGGAAAAAGTTCTTGCATCAGTCTCACAATACTACTGAGATTATGTTTAATGAAGCTAGGAATTGATTATATTTACTGAAGTACATCTTGACTGTTCATTGAGCTTTTGTTATTGTTGCATTTTATTAACCTTCTTCAGCAAAATATGCTGGAATTACATTTGCTTATCCTTTGTGTAGGCTTTTACCATTTACACAGAGCAATCTCCAAACTAAATATTATACATGCACTGTAAAGCTTCAAAGCAATACTCTTAATCTTCTGGGTTTACGCAATGCAAGTTGAATAGGTTACTGAAATTCTTAGTGATCCTACCACCTCTGCTCCCTAAGCTAAAACCTCTTGGGATATATCCTGCAATGCCCCTTCTCAATTTCCAGGTTCCTATGAAATAAAACTTAAAAGGATGTGGAAGTGAGCTTTAAAAATACCCATTAGTAAACTGGATTAGCATCCTGACAGTATGTGGCTCTGAAGAAGGCACTGGGAAGCTGAAAATAAGGCGCTGTTTTAAGATTCTTGTAAAGAAGGCATGACCTCAAACTTCTCTTAACTTGCATGAACCATCTTTCACTGCTTCTCTCTGTGACTGTGTATTAGGACGGAGTCATGACAAGCTGCGTGGCAATTATGCTTTGTGTTTCATTGCACATACAGCTCTGCCAGCCCTGCACAGTTTCCACTCTAGAAGCTATGAAAAATAATTAAATAACAGTTTTGCTTGTATTTTTAAAATATTATAAACAAACAAACAATAATAAAAAACCACAAAACAAACAAACAAAAAAACACCCACAAAAAAAACAGCCTGTGAGTATTGATAAATTAATTGGTAATGTGATTACCATCTGTGTAAAATTTAGGCAAAAAGCCTCCAGTAGAGGGAGTGACCAAATTAAAAATCCCATCTAAACTCTCTCTCCCATCCAAACACGGTGATGGTAAATATTTTTATTCCTCAAGCGTATGTGCCCTGGGAAGCAGGGAACTATCTTAAATAGGACTGTATTTTACAGAGCCTTATGTGTGAGGCTGACAATCACAATCCCATGTGTGAGCCAGTGCAATTCAAATAGTGACATATAAATATTCCAACAGCATTAAGTGTTTTTCCTTTAGGCAGCTCATGCGCTGTGGATGCTGTTACCCTAGTTTACTGCTCTGCACTTCAATATTCATTATGCCACACCACCTTTCCATTCAAAAGAAATGAAAAAAATTCCAGCTTTGACCCTCAAAATCCTCACTGAGCAGAAGTCCAAACATGAGTCATATTTACTTTGCCTTCTAGAAAAGTATTGTGATTAGTCAAAAGCATTAAGAGGTTGGTTAGCTTTTAAGTAGCACCTAAAACACTGGTAATAACATCTTTGAGGTACTTCTGTATTTCCCTGATGATTTTGCTAATCTATCTTCTTTCAAATCCATCCTCATTATCCTTCCCTTGTTGCCCATGCATATGCACCTAAAAATTGTTTTTTCTTCAAAAGCAGCTCAGAGAAACTATGCACAGCCAGGGTGGTGATGAAATATAAAACCTCTTTTCCCAGTGAACTTCATAAATGTATATTCTTTCCATTACACAGAATCACAGAATGGTTTGGGTTGGAATGGACCTTAAAGCTCGTTCAGTTCCAATCCCCTGCCATGGACAGCGACACCTTCCACTAGACCAGGTTGCTCAAAGCCCCACCTAACCTGGCCTTGAGCACACAGTTTCTCTGGGTAGCCTGTTTCATGATGTCAGACTCAGCCAAAGCTGACTGGACTCCCCTGTCTCTTTCTTCCAGTGGTGTTTGCTGTTGGCTTTCCTCTGAATCTATTAAAGCCAATAGTGAAACCCCTTTAGTTTGCCTAAGAAATTCTCACCTTGCAAGCTTCTATATGTATTTAATTTTTAATTTATTTAATGTATTTAATCCAGGGTCTATCCATCCTCAGTCTCTCGCCTTCCACTTCTTCCCTCTCCCCCTACCCCAACTGCTGTTCTCTTTAATATTCAGGCAGGAACAGGAAATATTTGCATCATGTCTCTATTTAGAAGCTTCTTCTAAGCTCACCATATAACTACTGCACAGGGAAGCATCTTACTGATCTATTAATAATCATAACGGTAACATTAGCAAGTAACTATCAAATACAACAACAGAATATGAACCCATGATCTTATCCCAAGGTAAGAATGATACGAATGACAGTGTCATAATCTAAAGATTATCTAGTTACTAAAATTATATCCCTACAAAGCTAGACAGACTTGTTGCTCTTATTTTAAAGACTAGGTCAAATTAAGAGCGTTCCTGATGCGTCTGGGAGGTTAGAAGAATTTAGGCGATTGCTGTCATACTTTCAAAGTAAATCAGACTCTTAGGCTCTAATGATTACGTTCCACAATTTCTGTCTTACTGTATTATACTCCCAAAGTAATCATTGCAGTGTAAGAAATTATTTTACAAACGAAGAGCTAAGGAAAGCTATTCCATCATTTCTATTCTCATCAAGGTGAAAAACACGTTCTTGCAATCATCTTACTGGGTTCAATCCTATGCTTGATTAGCAGGAAACCTTTGCATTTAAGTAAACACAGATATTGCTTTTGTAAGAGAAGTTTGTATTCGCCAGCAGCATCTCATCTCGCTATCAGTAAAGTCAGTGGGAGACATGCTTCTGAAGGTAATAGTAGTAAAATGAGATCTCTGGTCATGTTCCCTGTGCTACGCCATCAAGAACCATCAGTTTCAGAGGTCATGGATGTTCCCATCAAAGAATCTATTTCTTCTAACAAAAAACCAAATGGGAGTAGACCTGAAATATATGAAACTTCAAAGTGACCTGCACTGCAGCATGGCAAGGGCATCAGACCTTATGTATTTTAATAACTCTCATGAGGACAAATCACCCAATTGATTCAATGACTTCAGTGCTCCAGTTAATGTCAATATGCATGCAATATAGCATCTTAAATTGTTGATTTTATTCAAAAGAAAAAAAGTAAAATTCAAAATTCCCTGTCTTCCCTAGAAATGCCACAGAAAATAACGAAACCTTTTGTTCTAAACGAAAGATGTTTAATTTTTCCAAGCAGCAATATTCAATTTTTAATTTGGCAGGAAGCAGAAGGATCCTCAGTTTTCTCCAAAATTATTCAATTTTTTTGCTGTGATTTGTTTGCATTTTCCTACTTTGAACTCTTTTATACATACTAACAGCTCAGGTTAATATTTTTTTTTTCAGTTCAAATTTTTTTTTTAATCAAGTTTTTTACATATGGCATGAGTAATTTGAACTAGGATCTTCATGTTACAAAACATCAGACAGTGGAGATACAGTTTCAGAAACCTTTCTACAAACTCTTACTGAACAGTTTAAAGCAGTATCAAAAACTGTCCTAACATAAAAAATAGCATAAATCCTATTTAAAAAATTGATTAGAACAGCAGTGTCTGGGAATGCTGGGAAATGCTGCACTTAAGAACTTGGGCATTGGAGGGAGGAGAACTCCACCTAGAAAAGAACTTCCAGCATTGAGTTTGAATATGTGTTTTTGATAGACATCTAATTTTTCAAATGATCCCTTACGTTCGCACTTTCTTGCAGCTTTCAAATGTAAGGGTTGTGTTTTTTTTTGTACCCAAGCTGAACTGTGTGTAAAGTGGTAGTCCCATTTCAGGTGAATTTTTAAGCTCTAAAAATTTCATAATTGTAGCACACAAACACTTTTTCCCCAAAGACAAACAATATAATATCCTCTGGGGCCAACAAGAGGTCTCCAAGTTTAGAAAACAGGCTGGAGTGATCATTAGTGAAGCACAATTTCATGACAGGATGTCGGCTTGGATCCCGTCTATGTATCCCAGACATCTTATGGTCTGGATAGAGAAAGCTCATATGGTGAATGTTGGGGTTTTTAACAGCCATATTTTGGGCCCATAAAATAACCAACTACAACAGCTAATTTTCACCCACACACCCAAATTACTAGTTGGTATCACAATTTCAGTCCCCTGACACCCCTTACACAAACATACGCTATTCACCACCGAAAAAAGTAAAAACAGGAGGATAGTCTTTGGGGATTGCAATGGAAGTTAAAAAAAACACACACACCATACACACAAAAATGAGCAGCAGATGACTGATTATACCTTCCAGCAAGTTGCAGAAGGAAGCAGTTTACAGAATGTGTTGCCTCACAGCTCTTCCATCTCTCCATCACCTCCCTGTCCTTTTCCTTTTTTTTCTGCTCTGGTCTCTGCCATTCTCCTTTCATAACCTGTTGTAGCCAGGAGCAGAACCAGCAGCTTTCAAGAGTACCAGCAACTTTGAAGTTTGCTTTAACTCTTTTCAAAATGGCTCCACGTGTTTTAGCAAGAAATGCAGTCGATAGGTTGCAACTGTGTTGTTCTGTATTGCAAGAAAATATAGGCAGACAGCTAGGTCTACTTATCCCAATAAGAACTTAGCTCTACATAAAATATTGCTATATTGCAGAAGAAAGTAATGGTGATCCTCTGGCTCATTAGAAATGAACAGCATGACCAAGCTAAGTTGTGAAACACATTAAAGTTTGTTGATCATTCAGTTCAGTAAAAAATAAAGAGTGTGAACACTTACTAGGATGGAGGATTTTTTTCTTAAGCTATCTGAAGGCTCCCAAGTCCCATTAGAAGTTAGTTAGAAGTAAGGACCAAGTCACAGAGATGGTTTTGAAAAGCTTTTTTAGTGTAATTTTATTTTCAGCAGAGAAATGTGCTAATGTGTTAATATGTATTTTGAACTAGGGTCCTCTTGTTAGGAAGATGTGGGTGATTAGGGATGCCTGGAGGATGTCATGCTTTTAGGGGGAGAGATATTATTTGATAAATTATAACAAGCTACTCAGGAACTTAAACTGTGTTGAAATTAAAATGGAAATTTTCAGGGGTGCATAGGGTGTCCTGAGATGTCTGAAATGCTGACCTGAGGATCAAGAGCAGGATGCTGACTCAGCCAGTTCTAAAACAAGAAAAGTGGGCAATGAGCTTGAAAGGTGCAGATATATAGACCACTCCTGTATTTACAGAATTAGTTATGTAGATTATTTAAGAGGCCCTTTCTTTTACATTTTTATGTCCTGAGCTGTGGGAAAATAATACCAAGCAGAGAAAAAGTTCAAAAAATTCTAAGGTACTGGAAAAACTAGCTGTAAAATACAGATATAAAGATGACCAAGCCTCCCCAGCCAGCCATGCCACCTTTCTGTCTGCCTCATCTGATTAATCTTGTCTAAAGCAAGCTGCATACTGTAACACATTGCATCTCTTTTTACTGTGTGTTCAGACTGGTCAACTTCCACTCAGCTAAGTCAGAAGGGAGCTTGGCACACAGCTTGTAAACACAATTCCTTTGGAGTTTGCATGAGATAGGTGGTGTTTTTCCTGAAGCCACATTCCAGGAACTTCTCTCCTTAAATTGCTTCCGCAGCATAGCTTGATAGTTCCTCATAAAAAAGAGGACAGCTTCCTTATAGCCTTTCTGGGCTGACAACACATCAGAGAAGATGTAATCCTTTTTACCTATCTCTGCCAGAAGATGTTTTATCCTGTTGAAGATCTCAAATCATGTTTCCTGAGTGGAACTTGCCTACACCACACACTTCAGTGTTCAGACCTGGTCTCTCCTGGCACCTTGCCCTGTGATCCTGTGACATCCCTTCAGTTGTGGTCCCCAGCTTCACCTCACACACTAGTTCTTTGCAAGGCTTTGGCCTAGTTTCTAATCATCAGGTTTCTTCACTCGCTTGGTTTGTATCTGCAGTCTTCCAGCCTCAATCAGTGTCTCCAATGGCTTTCCGGATTAAGCCCTAAGAACAGTATGTTCCTCTTGTTTATCTGAACATGGGATTTACTGCAGTAACTCTCCACAGCATCCTGGCCTAGAGGCTCTTTTATTAAAAATATATGTATTACAGGTACTATTGCTGCTGATGAGCTAAAGATAGGAGGGGATTTACAACTCCCTTAGCATCAGTTCTTTGAATTATTATTTATTTTTTAAATGCAGGTAATTTGGCTGGCAAAACTGTTGCTCAAGAACATTTGAGAAACACCATCTCAATGTGCTTTGCGAGACAATTTTCACTGGTACTGTTTTAAGAGTCTTCAGTCAGGTTTGTGCTATTCACACTAACTCTGATGAAGTCCCATTTAACATGTCAAAGATAAAACACGTTTTCCAGACTGCAGCATTTTTCAGGTAGTGTTTTTAAGAGAAGGGTAAGGGCCAGCCTTAGTTCAAACAGAATACCGTGTACCATATCCACAGCTTGAAACATGACAGCTTTGTGGGATACACAATGTCTGACCTTACAGATGCATGGAAATTCAGACTGTAAGCTCTAGCATGTTGGGGAAAGTAGTGAAAAAATAGCTATACACCCTGCTCATCAAGATTATGGCATACACTTACTATGCAAACTATTATTTATCTAGTCTTACACATAATCCTTTGGAGCCGGAAATCCATGTCTAAAAGGTAAAAGAGCTGAAATTTTGTTGTCTGACATGCAGAGCTCTCTTTTTTGAAATGTGATATATATAGCAAATTTCAGCTTTAAATATGTAACAACAGCAGCAACACTCTTGAACTAGCTGTTTACACCATTGTGGAAAACAAAGAAACTTCTGTCATTTATCATTCAGCTTGAGCCAATACTTTCACATTTTAGAGTCTTGGTTTGGGGCAAACTTTTTCTGACTTTAATTTTCAAAAAATTTATTGTATTTCTGATCAGAGTGATGCAAAATGAGCCACAGTGAGCTTAACCAGTATAACACCAATAGAACTAGTTTCCAGATAGCTCATTTTAATTTTCTGTAAATCAGATTACAATGGTTAGCCTTACTGTCTGGTTTGCATGATTGCAAGAGAAATTAAAGCAAACTTCAGCACTCAGCAAATTCACAGAAATCCAATGACAAACTTACTGAGCAGAGAGCAGCTAGAAAATGTTGAACATGGAAGACTGCAGTCTAACAGTGCTCAGCTGATAACCTTAGTTTAATGATTCATCTTAATAATTACCATGGAAAATTAAAATATTTAATCCACCAATAAAAGGAGCCTTCACAGCATTTGATGTTCTTTTCTAAGGAAATATCAATTAATATGATGGAGTGAAATCTGAGCCACAGCGAAGAACCACTGAAGTACTGGCTCAAGTCAGGAAGTACCACCATGCATTAGGAAAAGCTTTGGAGTTGCTAATATTTTTTTAATAATTACACCTCTGTTACATAATTTGGAGCACTCATTAAACTTGAAGGGCCATACTCTGCCATGAACTCCACCATCATAAGTTCTCTGCGTGTTATCTTATATGCTTACATATCTTACATCAACTGGCAAGAACACAATGCATATTTACATGAGCACAACTGAAAGGAATTTAGGTTAAACTTTTGGCTACTGCTTCTGTTCTGATGCCCACAAAATAGTATATACCGGCTGCCTGCTTATTCAGTGCTCCCAAATGCTCCAAGTCATGTTCCCAACATGACTCTAAGTCGTTTTTTTCCATAGACAATATTTTGGATTGTCTTGCTTAGCAGTTCCAAAATTGCCATCCAAAACTGTGTTAAAAATCAGTATTTGGATTGAAATGCATCTTCCAATTTTACAGTGATTTTAAAAGCAACAACTTGCACTTCACAAAGTAAATTGGACGTAGCCCCAGATATGAATTTGCATTAGTTTTTCTTCTCATATATAGGTAGTATCATAACTAACCCTCTGCATATGTATCCAGTCCACCAGGTTGGTTCCTGTTGGAGGAGTGTTTTTGACTATTTTAAGCAACCATATTTTACACTTTCATTGGCTGGGTTCATAGTATATGTTTGCTGCTACTTTTCTCTGAGGCCTTTGCACAACTTTTTCTATCAAAACCAGGAAAAAAAAAAAGAAAACGAAAAAAATTTAGGTTAACCCTCATCAGAGTATATAGCCTTTGCAACCGTTTTCCTCCCAGAACTGCAAAAGCAGAGGCAGACACTGTGGCAATATGCTGTAGCTAAGGAAAGCCTAACAACTTTGAATGCAGAGGAGGGCTGCAGTGGTTCTCCCACATTAGATAGTGGATCGGGCTGACCTGGCATGGCACTCGTTGCAAATGTGAAAGATGTGAACTAGTCTGCAAGAGAGTGTATTTGCTGGCAGCAAGCCAGGTGTGTGCAACAGTTAGCTCAGGAAGCTCTAAACTTTGGAGTGCCAAAAGCTGGGAGGGTGGCCAGGGAAATACAGGTGCCATAGTTGATTATTATGTTTTACTGAGACCTTCAGTACTGGGGACAGCCTGAAATAAAGGCTGGAGCAGATGATTTGGGAGGGCTGTCTTGGTATTGCTGTTCCTGTATTATGTTGGGTGCATGACATTTAGCAGGAGAGAACTTCTCATGCTGCTTAACCACGTTTTTGCAAGTTTTGTGTTTTGGGGAGAAACAATCGACCCAGATGAAAAGCACTCACCCAGTGACATTAACTTCTCTGTAGTATTTTTGAAGCTCAGGTCCACCCAGTGCCAGAATTGCAGTGCACATTTTAGGTACTGATATGCAGAACTGCATGTTTTGTAATGTAAGTGGAAAAAGTTGTGATTCGGTGAGTTGAACCAGATAGCAGCTTTTTCCTTGCCAGGGGCGGATGACTTCCTGTATTTATCTTAACCTGTTGTTCCTGTTATCTGCCACAGGGAGCAACCTAATCTGCAAGTGACTCCTTTTTTAGTCTAAAGATCAATCTAACAAAGTTTTAACAAGTTTCTTGTAAGCAGAATCCCTGGATTAAGCAGGCTCTTCTATCTGCTTGCTCCTCCCCTCTTCCTCACACCCTTCCATGCTACTGTTCCGTCCTGCAGCGCATCCCCGCCCAAAACTGTACCCAAAAGTGTACCAGGAGACTCCCATGAAAACTAACTAATTTCCTATTCTGGGCAATTATTCTCTAGGCTAGTAGTGCTCTGCTTGCACACGGCTTTGCAGAGGGCTGGGAAGAAGGTGTTTTAGCATTTTTGCTGACAAATGTTTCAGCACAGTTTAAGCAGCATGACCTGAGCGACTTACAAGCATAGGGGTGCCTGCCCAGCATCTCCCCCAGTCTCTTGTGTGCAAGAGAAGATCTGCAGAGCAGTGAGAAACACATTTTTTGAACTTTTCCTAGTATGTAGGCTGTGCCACTTCAGAACTTTCAGAACTAAAAACACTAAAGGGAAAAAAACGCTCCCTTTTTATAGCCTACTGTCTCATTGAAAGTGATTTATGAAATGAAGCTTCCTGCCCACCCAGTGCACAGAACAAATACAGACAGTGCTTTGAAATAACTACAGTACTATGCTATTTTCAGTAATATTTAGCTCAGACTTAGCCAAGAAAGCCCACTAAGCTTAGCAGACAGACATAAAAAGAAACACTCTTTCTTCATTTTTGTGTGCACATGCATCTATTTTAGGTTTTACTACTCTTTTCTCCAGTTGCATAGCTGAGTATCAATGCAGCAAAGCCTCAGCTCTGAAAAATGTCTTAAGCTTCTTTCTCAATACAAGTAATAGCTCTTGAGCACATACCTTATTATAAGTGCCTTAATAAACATAAGCTTGTGCTTACATTGAGATACTTCAATTTACTGCAGTGAAACTTGTTTAATTCGTTCACTTCAGTAACTGTAGAAAATATTATGGTCCATATACTTGCATAATTTGATAATTTTTTGTGTATGTGTGTTTTGGAAAGTACTTTTATATTTTCTATGACTGTGGGGTTTTTTTATGACTATGAGATTACTACCTGTCACACTTGGCATCAGTAGTGCAGTTGAGGAGGAAGCTCTACCTGACACTGCCTTGGCCATCACCTACTATATTTACTTTACACACCTTTCTTCCTTATCTGCAAATTCTGAGCCATAACTTGTTTTCACTTACATTCAGGAGAAAAGATAAAACCAAGCCTACCAAGTCGTTTAGGTCTGACAAATCTGTTTCTCCTACCTTCAGCAGTGAGTGCCTAAGGAAGAATATAAAATCAGATTGAACATACCATAATAGTTTTCCAAAGTACTCTTCCCTTTTCCCCAGTGATTTGGAGGTTGAAGGACTTCTTAAGTAAGCAATGTCATTTTTGTACTAGGTGGACTTCTATTTGAAACAGCGTAATACTTTTGAATGCATGCACAGCTCAAGCATCCAGTCTTGCTGCCAGGAGTTTCACAGTTTAATGGGGAGTGGTATGACAGAGTACCTCCTTGGCTTGTTTTGAACTTGCTATCTCCTGGTTCTGTGTAACACTGCCTGGTTTTTGTGGCATAAACCAGCAAATTACAGCTTCCGCATATCCATGCCACCTAAGCAGTCACAGAGCACTTTGTCATCTCCTGCCCTGCAGGTATTTATGCTCCTTATTAAGAGTCCTTCCTGCAGGAAACTCTCACTGGAGTAGTTCTGCTGGCACTAGTGAAGGTGCTTGCAGGAGTGGGTGCTGGCAGGATCATAGCATTACTCAAGACCAAGAGACAAATATTTTATTTAGGTATTGTGAGTGTTGTCCACAGCAAGCATTACCATCTGCACCTGGGTATCTGGATCCTTAAAGCGATCCAGCATTTGCCATAATTCTATGGAAGTAGAGGTCCTTCCAGTTGTGTTTCTACTCTGAGATTTTGGGGATATATATGTTATGTCAGTTTCAAACTGCTTCATAAACCTATGAAATATCTGTAAAGCTTACCTGTTTATGCTAGTTTACCTCCACCACCCCCATTATCTATTTTTCCTGGTTTGAAGTGCTTTTGTTATTCTGACAAAGCTCTGGGATCTGACTGATGAGAGACATCAGTGGTGCAAAACTATCTAGAAATCTCATCATGTTCAAAACACAGTAAGAAAGGTCTCTCTTCTTGGTGTTCCCACGCTGTTAACACGTGGTTTTCTTATTGTGGTTTACTTTATAGATCAAAACCATGTGCTGTATTAGGAAATGCTGTGGAAGGTCCGTTTCTCATGATAGTTTATCAGATGAGATCCTTTAGAACATACATTTAAAATACATCAAACAAAATCATTATAGTTCAGTATCTCATTTCAAGGGAATGGTAGGAAAGCACCACCAATGATAAGGACTTGGACTTTGTGTCTGTTGCCATGTAAGCAGATAAACCCCCCTACCCAAATAGATCTCCAAAGAAATCTTATAAAAAGATCTTTCAGAATGAGAAATAACATGTTGTTTTAGTTAAATGATGTAGTACTCAGTTGCATAGTCAGATTTTAAAAATGCTGAGACTCTAGTAGATAGAAAAATAAATAGTACTATTTAATTTGCATCCCACTCTGTTTATTTACATGTCCTTGTTTATTCTTTCATGGTCAGCTAAGGTAAACTTTTTGATGTGCTTTTTCCTCATTTAAAATCCATTTGGGATGTTAATGTCTTACAGTCCTAAGATCTGAGATGAAGTATATCTTTTACAGCTCTAAGAAAGAGGATAGAATTTTCAAAGGCAGTAGCTGCATGCTCTGCAAAAGACCCCAGTTATAATGGAATGCTTGGTCTTCAGCCCCATAATTATAAAAAGTAGTTACTTGTCAAAGACTAAGGTACTGATTTGCAAACTTTCTGATGCATTACTTGGTGAGACATACTGCTCCTTTTATATAGCTGTTTTTCTTCCCTCTCTTAATTCAGGAGAGACTTTGACCCAGCACTTTCTGTCATGCATTAGTAACTCTGAAAACATGTTTACTTAAGTACAAAACCACATTAGCTCAGCATTATTGTATGCTTCCAACACACATAAATTACAATATATTGTGGGGTAGGACCTCTGATCAAGAAAATCCCGCGCTGAATTAGCTTAGAGGTGGGGAGGAGGGTTGGAGTATTTAAATGTCCTTGTCTCCTTTTCCTCTCATCCCTACGATTCTTACTGCCAGTCAGTCTTTCCTTGCTTGCTGTATCTGCACTTCAGGCTAGAAGAAAAGAAAGCACTGGCAATAGTAGCTGTAGGAAAATCATCTCTAATGTTCTCTAACATTCATTTCCAAATGCAGAACCTCAAGTGTCACTTTTAGAAAATCTTCACTTGTTGTCTCCAACATTGTGTCTCTCACCCAAACAACACTGGGGTTCTGGAGTATAAAAGCACTTTTGGAAGGAAAAATACTACAGATAGACACCCAAAAATGTAACTTGTGGCCAAGATTATTTAGCCTGGGGAGTGGCAGTTACTCTTAACATATGCTGCTGTTTGTAGAGGACAGAGATGGTGAAGGGTGGCCTCAGTGTTCCAGGCAGGGCTGCAGCAAGGGCACAGCACACCTTCCTTCTGTAACTGGAGATGCCAAGTGCCTGCACACAGTCCAGCTGGCCTTCATTGGCCGGCCCTCCTGCTCACTGCAAGACAACCTGGATGGGATGTGAGCAGAGCTGAGAAACAAAACCAACATAATGTTCCTACAGGCCAAATACAATCAACCCAGTATAATAGGTCTTGAAGGTTAACAAGTCTAGAAAGCATGTAATTACTCTGTCCCCCATCCTCATCTGATAAATGAAAAACACACATCCTCCCACTCCTATGCTATTTTTTTCTGGCAGCCTCTGTTCATCCGCTTTTGGAGGGCCTTTTATGTGCTATCATTACATGCTGCACTGAATAAACTATTATATGGCTGCTCACAAGTTGATTCTGTGGACATTGATGCCAGCAGCAGAAGGAACCCAAGAAATAGCCTCACTGCCTGGGCGAGATTTAAAGATTGAGGAATCAATGTCAGTTCCATTAAAGTTGGAAGAAACTTTGCTCCTGTTGCAAATGGAAGCAGAAATCAGTCCTTACTTGTATTTGAAGTGTTAACTGGTTTTGGTGATTAGACAGTATGATACACTGTATCAGCTACTAAGTAAAAGCACAGATTCTTTCCATGTCAAGTATTTGATTTTTTTTTACTTGTTGTTTGTAAGCACAGAAATTTAAAACCATAAATTTTGAGAAGCTTTAAAAAGTGACTTGATTATCTATATATACACCAGTATGCAGAATATTTCATGATAGTTTGACTCTGATACTAGCATGTTTTCTGTATTATTCTTCACTTGTTTTTTGCAAGTTAGAACATCCTCCAAGCCCTAGGCTTTATCTTGTGATGAAATTGATACTGCTGTTATATGGAATTTCGTCTTTTTAAAGGGTTTGGATCCTGCAAGTGATGTGTGTCTTGTCCAGCAGTCTACCTTTGTTGCAGTAATCCTAAATAAATAATCTTTCTTTCCATTTAGTTTGGGCGCTTATTACAAAAAAGTGTATTATAAGACGTATAAAGTTTAGCAATGTGTAAAAGCAGAGAGAAAAAGTACTAAGAATTTTTTTTACTTGTATTTATGAGACATCACCTCCCTTTCTTTGCTCTATCATGCTGTATGATTTGTAGTTTAATTTATTGTGAAAATTAAGCTACTTTAAACGAAGATAGCATGATACCTCAGAGAAATTATCACTAGAGAGTGTCAGTATGTCCCTAGATGTCACCTATATTAAAGGCGTTATCTTTCTGGCTCCAGAAGTCTTGTTTAGAAGTGGACCCAACTATAATGAAAGGTTCTTTGCAACTCCACAGATATTCAGGGCAATTATCTGCAAAAAGAGCTGTAGCTAGTTCAGCAGTCTGACAGAGTACTACATACAATCCATGGGACCTTTGGAAGCACATCAGCCCATATGCTACTCCACATCATCATAGCTAGTGTGTGGGGCAAGATGCCTTTTGTACTTGTATAGTGAAATGTCTGATCAATCACCAAAATTGACAAGTGAATTTTTTTTAATGATATCCCTGTATACATTGTAGGCTCAACTGGATATATCTTACACAAAAAACAGTTTGGAAATCTGGCTCAGTTGAAGGCCAAGGAGTTTTTTCCTATTAAATATTTGTTATGTTTATGCAAATTAACATTAAAGAAGCATCTAGATTCCAAAACATCTGCAAGGAACTGCTGAGACATATTCAAGCATTTCCTATACTGCACATTTTATTTCTGTGCTCCTCAAGGCCATCCTAAGAATTGATAGTTATATCTCATGAGCTAATTCACAGCAGTTGTAGCAATTACAGGTATCATAGCTGCCACTGATTTTTATTATTTAATATAACCAAGTAGCTGATAAGGGACTTAAATATTGCTTTATGTTAAACTGCTATGCCACATTATGGTTGTCATGCTGTTGTACACATAAGTAAGCAAAAAAGAACTACAGGATTTAAGAAGAAAGGCTTATCCAGAACTCAAGTAATTTACAACACACAAGGAAACAACTCACGTTTGTTGAGGAATATTACCTAGTTTATCTCTTCTTTGATCAGAAAAATAAAAAAGAATTTCAGGCCACTGTGAAGGTCACATCCATGGAAACAAACTGGTTATGACAATGCTTCTGATTTTTAGAGAAAAATTCAAGTCAGTACAGCTCATGGATTTCTACATGCTCATATAGGTACCTTTCTTTAAGCCTGCTAGTACATTTAAAATTAATGTTTGGTATAGTAATACAGCTCTTGTTATAGAAGAATTGCATTTATATGGTTTGATTATTATCTACCTAAACCATCTAGCAAAACCAGTTTATGCAATAATATACATTTTACTACATGCAGGTCATCTGTGTTCCGTTGCATTGAGTTGTCTTATGCTTTTGCAGGCTGCCGGTACAACATGTAGCTCTAAATGATCTAAGATGGCACACTCCCAGCAATTCATCACAAGTACAGCAGGGTTCTCAAATCAGAGTTCAGATATTATACTTGTCATGCATGAGTTTACTGGGAGAAGTTTGCCAAAGGCAAATAAAACAGTGTCTGCTGTGATCTCCTGTCAGAAATTACTACTAATCGAGGCAGGGCTTTGCTTTAACCTGACGAGGTACAGGGGTAACTAGGTGCAAGTACACTACCCTTTGCTGACTTTCCCATTAGGGCTGAGAGAGCCTTTAGGAATGCCATTTGAGTCATAAGAAAATGCTGTGCTCACATCAGCAGCCCATCAAGGTGGTGTCATTGGAAATCTTCATGTTTAGCACATGAGCCTGGCCACTTTCAAGGTTCTTCCAAAGTATCTGGGGAGATGCACTTGATCACAAATTTATCTAACCCATTTTTAACCTGCTGGTGCTGCATCCAATGGAAAGAAGTCCCAGAGGCTTGTTATCTGGCTGGCATTATAAATTGAGCTATGGTTTTAGAAAATCAATATTAACTCTGGGATGGTTTCTGACTGTAACTGCCATTGCATAGCTCAGGATTAGGCAAGTAGGCTCTGGTTGTTTTGTCCTTAAGTACATTCCTTATGTTTATCTATACTTGGACTCCTCTGCCTCCTCTTTACCCTTTCACTCTGGATTGAGAGATCTTTATGGAGTTTCTCACTGTTATCAAAGCATTTGACTACCCAGAAGAGCTCAGTGTCATCCACAAGCCTGGATATTTCACTGCTTTCTTTTCTCCCTAGTCATCAATAGGACTGGCTTTATGCCACAGCTTCAAGGAACCTGTTCACCCCTTCCCTCTAGCTGCCTGGCACAACAGCAGTTTGCAGAGACAGGTTGCACACCCTGGCTAGGAGTTTTGCAGCCTCACAGCTAAATTCATTCAGGACTTTCAAGTGATGACATTCAATCACTTGAATGTCATCACTTGTTTAATCACTTCTGTCTAGTGTAACTCAACCTGACATTGTTCCTCTGACCAGTCTCTGCTTCAGGGCACACATGTAACGTCCCCAGTACTTTCTGGAGGAGAGGGTAATGGGTAATGCAGTTACTACTTTGTCTGGCACTACCTTATTATCCCCAAGTGCCCTTTTACACTTTTATCACTGAGTGGTCCTACTGATTCCCAGACTGCTTTTCTGCCTTTGAGGAATGCAAGTGTTTACTATCAGCTTGATCACACTTTCCAAGGTGGTCTGCAAATTGTTTCAGCCCTCCCCATATTTTGCTAGCACCTGGCCTGCCCCACTTGGCCACTTGTTCTACTTCACATTATTGAATGCTGACCTTTCCTTATAACAGTTCCTTAGCTTCCTTCTTAAACCACACAGGGGCTTCTTGGAAAACCTTTATCAAGTAGCAGGACAGGCTTTACCTGAGCTTATAACAGTAAATTTTGAGCAGCTTCCAGTTTGCTTGTAGGCCTGCTTGTACCCTTCAGACCCAAGGGTCTCTTCTTGGCCAAGCACCAAGCTCCAGTGCTTGCTGCTCTTTGGACCTCTTGGCTTGAAGAGGTGACCATCAACTTTGTGATGCCTGTTCACACATCGCACCTCCAAGGTGTTGAGGCCAGCATTGCTAAGAACAAAGGGTAGACTTATACACATACCTATGTTCTCTGACATAGATCCATCTTCCATCACATGGCTTTCATATCATCTTGAAAAGAGCAGATGAGGATACAAAGGCTGACAAACTCTGAGCTTGCTTAGCATCTATCAGACACTTGCTTGACTTATGCAGTGCCTTAGGCTAATAAATACAGACACAGGTGCTTGTCCCCACCTTTTCCCTGAATTTCCTTGTCTGTGAACTGTACATATTTAGATAGGCTATATATTGTACTAAGACTGAACTGTAGTGTGTCAGGACTGCAAACCTGCTGTGAAGTTGGAAAGTACCTGCTTGACACCTGATCAAAGTGATAGACCAGGACCTTGAAGTTCAGTAGAAAAAAAATAGCTCCTAGAAAGATGTCATGCTAAAAGAAAATAAAGAAGAAAGATCAAATAAAATGTAGACTCAAAATACTCTCTGTTAAGGTCCACCTGTATCAGCTGATTTTGTTCTAGCAGTGCCATAAGTGAATTTTCACTTTGCAAATAAAGTTGCCATAGTTTTGTTTAACAATTGTACAGGTTTGGGCAGCAGCTTCACCACTGAACACTGCTGGTTATTATATAGATTGAATGAATGCAGATGCCTTACCCCAAATATTTACAGCTAAGCAGACAGATTTGTGAAACTGAACATACTAAACAGAGCTGATGTGCAGTAACAAAAGCAGTTATAATTTCTCTGCTTGGTCTCATTTGTGCCTGGAGACTCCCCACCCCTATTCCAACCTTTAACCTAACTAAGGAACTCAGTAAAGTACAGCCAATGGGTATAGCAAGACCAGGAGCAGCCCCAGCCCAGGAATGTTGGGCTCCTCTGTGGAGATGGGCTGAGGCCAGGCAGAGGCAAGTCATGGTCAGGATGCAGATCAGTGGGTCCATAGCCAGAGTGGCAGGTTGACCCTGGCCAGCAACCAAACATCACCCTATCTTTCACCCAGTGCCCTTTCCCAGGGAAGAAAATGGGCGGAGAAAAGACTCTTGGATTGAGATAATTAGTGTTTAACGAGAAAAGCAACAGCTGCAAAGGCAAGCAAACCAAGAAGAGGAATTCATTCATTTTCTTCCATCAGAAGGTGGACTTTCAGTCACTTGCTGGGAAGCAAGCGCTCAGCATGTGCCATGGTTGCTTGGGAAGACAAATGCAATAACTTAATGTGTCCCACTTCCTTTCTTCTTTCCATGAGATTTTACTGCTTACTACAATGTCATATGGTAGAGGATATCCCTTTGGTCAGTTTGGGTCAGCTGTCCAAGTTGTATCTACTTCCAAGCTCTTGCCCACACCCAGTCTACTGACTTTGGAGAGCCTTGACACTGTTAAAGCCCTACTCAACACTAGCCAAAAAACTGTTGTGTTGCCATCACTGTTTCAGCCACAAATGCAAAGCAGGACTCCATGGGAGCTGCTATGAAGAAAATTAACATTATAACTACATCGCATTCAGACCCAGTACAATCCCTACCCCTTATCCCATACCACTGCATACTTAGGTCCCACATGAGCTGTATGTATATATGATATAAGTATCCTCTAATTCTTACTGGGGGTGTCATACCCAATCAGTGCTGTTTCTTGGCCTTGGAGTCTATGAGGCTATCTTAGAAATTAGTCCCATCGTCTGACTCAGTTCTTTCTGGGGTACTGTGTCACCAGAGAACTTGCCTTTTGAGGTCCAGAATGATGTTATGGGCAGTGGTGTGGTTTTCATGTTTCCAGCCACCAGGTAGTCACATCACCATGCTGAGCATGTAGCGGTTGCCCTGGCAGGACTGTGGCAGCTGTCCAAAAGTCAGTTTGCCGGGCCTCACCACAGTGATATCCCAGCCACCACTTTCTATTCCAGGGAGACTTTGCTCACCTGGATCACTTGACTGTGGCATGCTTCGCATTTATGTAACGACCTCAGTGGGCAGGTCCATCACTTCATCATGAGTCTGTCTGTATGTTTTGTCTCTCTTAAGATGTCCTAGTGATTCGTGGCCCCACAGAGCTACCAATAACTCACCCTTACTTTACTAGTCCAGGACACCTCAGCTACGTCAGTTCTGGTAGCTTGGCCTCCCTGCTCATTGTTTTGATGTTCTTTGGTAGTGCATTTTTTCAGGGTTTTTTTTTTTTTGCATATGGGCATCTACATGACATATCTTTACAGTAATCTTTTCTAACTGAGCAGTGATGTCTTGCCACAGTCCAGCAGCTCATATGGGTTTACCTCTGCATTACCAGTTTGTCTGTTTCAAAACCCCACAAGACATGTTTCACACTTATGAGTCAATGCAGAGTTAGAGTACGGGTCACTTTTGTCACTCAACAATCTTGAGGCCATCTGGATGATTTTCACTTCTGAAAACTGACTTAACTCACCGCTTTCTTTGGCAGCTTCTTCGGCTTGTTGTGGGGACTCCATGCAGCAGTTTTTCACTTCTGATAGTTTCTTATAATGCGACCGGATCTATTAGTGAGCAGAGCACATTGCTTTTCACCTTCTAATAACTCATTGTATAGTGGAGCCTTTTGGGCATAAATGACCTCCTTGGGTAATGCTCCGAAATCCCTGCCTTCCTTCATGCCAGCTCATGACATCTTCCAGGATTCCTAGGCAGTTGGGGTTCCCCATTTGAACCCATTGTGTGACCAGCCCTACTCATTCCATGTAGGTTTGGCTGCATGGTGTGTAGAGGGGTCCTTGAACATCCAGTGCACTGCAGGCAATCATGGTGCAAAGAGCTGTGCTTCTATTCCAACAACTTCTGAAATGGCTCAACTCCTCATACACCACTAATATCTTTTTTCAGTTGGGGTGTAGTGTGCTTCAGCTCCCAGCTCTCAAAGCAAATTGGAAACATCAGTTACTAACTTGGAGCGTGCCCTTCAGTGACTACTGCATAGATAATTGATGATCTGTGGGACTACCACACAAAACCAATTACAAGTTTCTCATCCAGACTGTGGCCCATTTCTGGGGGCCTCAGCCCAACAGGCAGTGACAGCTGATCATTTGCTACTACTATCTTATCCTTGGCCCGTACAGTTTGCAACTGTAGTTTTAGTATACTAAAGAGTTAAATAGCATTAGGGCTGTTGAGCCATTAAGTCTCTGACCGAGCAAAGCACTTAAGTGAGCATGCACTTAGCTACTTTGGTTATCCTGAAAAATCCTTACTTACCCAAACAATCACATAGCAAAGGAAATAAGCCAGAAATCACAGGATAAAACCTCTTACCATTTGCAGGAATAGCCCTAAATTATTTCACTTAAGCTCTTCCTGGTGTGATTCTGTACTCTTTCACAAGTCTCTCAACTTGACAGCAATTTCAGTCAGTCGTCAATAAAGATGGGTCTCTCGCTCTTTATTTTCTAAAATAAGTGTATGGCATGAGGTGGTTTTTTAAGAATTTGAAAGTACAAAACCAACTCCTTGTACTATTTTTGGCCAATCATATGTGAAGTCATGTGACCTGACACTTTTGGCACATTTTTGTGTCCTGAAACTTTTTAATGCGAGAACAGGTATCAAATACATGATGAGAACGTGCTGTAAATTGAGGAGAATCAATAAAGCGTTCTAGCCCCTTCTCTGTTTTTAAATTATACAGTTTTGTACTAAGGCAGTGATGCTGAATTTGTTTAGGGTATGGGTAGGTAAAACAAATCAGTTGCTTATACAATGTATAGAGAGCCTGCACTGGTCCCCTGAAGGGAGGGTGCACAAGTGGGCAGGGCTGCACTCTGTGCTCCCCAGTGGAGGTCCTCCTTCAGCAGGTGGCTGAGCTGCGGGATGCTGTTACTAGGCTGAAAGGTGTCAGGGAAGCTGAGAGGAAGCAGCACTGCTTGCTCCAGGCCCAGACTCTGCAGGGGCCTCAAGCATCCACTGTCGCTCATGCAGGAAAGGAGGCCGCTAACCCAGGAAGCTGGGAAACAGTAACAGAAAAAAAACAACAAAAAAAAGAGGAAGAGGACAATTAAAAGCAAGGGGCTTCCTCCTACATCTGTTGCTCCCACCCAGAACCGCTTTGCTGTCCTGCAGGGGGCTGATGAGGAAACACACTCGCATCAGGAACAACCGGCTGATGTACTGGTAAAGAAGATCACTACTGGTGCTGCCAGGAAAAAGCGGCGGCTCATAGTAGGAGGGGACTCTACTTTGAGAGGAACAGAGGCACCCATCTGTCAGCCTGACCCAGACTCAAGGGGCGTGTGTTACCTACCAGGTGCTCAGATCAGGGATGTTGCATGGAGGCTGCCTGCTATAGTCAGTCCCACTGACTATTACCCACTTCTAGTGATCCATGTGGGTGCTACTGATATAGACAGCAGTAGCCCGGAGAACATAAAGAAGGACTACAGAGCTCTGGGAGAGGTGGTTAGGGGCTCTGGAGCTCAGATTGTCTTTCGTCAGTTCTCCAGGATACAGGGGAGGACCTTAAAAAGGCTGGGAGGATTGGCCAGGTTAATAAATGGCTAGAAGGGGGGTGCTATGGTCAGGGGTTTGGGTATCTTGAACATAGGACTCAGTTTAGTAGGCCAGGTCTACTGGGGGCTGGTGCAGCTGGTCTGACAAAGAAAGGGAAGAGTGGATTTGGTAGGAGGCTTGCCAGACTGGTCAAGGATGCTTTAAACTAGATGTGTTGGGGGAGGGGGACATCATTCCATCCCAACACACCCAGTCAGTTGCCAGTACCTATAATAAACGTTCAGAGCAATGCAGAGATATTCCAGCCACTCCAGCCAATGAGCCGGCTTCAATTGGAGCTCGGCTCAGATGCCTCTAAACAAATGCCCGTATCATGGGGAACAAACAAGACGAATTAGAGATGTGTGCACGTCTATGGGGGTATGATATAATAGGCATCACAGAAACATGGTGGGATGGCTCCTATGCCTGGAGTGTTGGAATGGAAGGTTACAGGCTCTTTAGGAAAGACAGGCCAGGTAGGTGGGGAGGGGGAGTTGCTATTTATGTTAGGGATAGGCTGGAGAGTATGGAACTCTGTCTGGGGACAGGTGAGCAGTCGACAGAGAGTTTGTGAGTCAGGGTTAAAGGGAGAAGAACAGCAATGGGAGACATTATTGTGGGGATCTGTTACAGACCACCTGACCAAGAGGACTCTGTGGATGAAGCGCTCTATAGACAGATAGGAACAGCCTCACACTCGCAGGCCCTTGTTCTCATGGGGGACTTCAAACACCTTGATATCTGTTGGAGGGATGGTGTGGCCCGGCACAAGCAATCCAGGAAGTTCCTCGATTTTGTGGAAGGCAACTTCCTTCTGCAAGTAATAGAGGAGCCGACAAGGAGAGGTGCTATGCTTGACCTCATCCTCACCAACAGGGAAGGGCTGGTTGGAAATGTGACGCTCCAGGGTAGCCTTGATTGCAGCGATCATGAGATGGTCGAATTCGAGATCCTCAGGACAGTGAGAAGAGTGTGCAGCAAGCTCACTGCCCTGGACTTCGAGAGAGCAGACTTTGGCCTCTTCAGGAACCTGCTCAGTAAGATTCCATGGGATATAGCCCCAGAGGGCAGGGGGGCCCAAGACTCTTGGTTAATATTCAAGGATCACCTGCTGTAAGCTCAGGAGCGATACATCCCTTCTAGGAGAAAGTGCTGCAGGAGGGCCAAGAGACCTCCTTGGATGGATAAGGAGCTGCTGAGGAAAACTCGAAGGAAAAAAGAGGCTTATAAAAGGTGGAAGCAAGGACAGGTGGCCTGGGAAGAATACAGGGATGTTGTCTGGGAAGCTAGGGACCAGGTTAGGAAAGCTAAGGCCCAGTTAGAATTAAACTTGGCTAGGGGTGTTAAGGATAACAGGAAGGGATTCTATAGGTACATTGCAAATAAAAGGCTAGGGACAATGTGGGCCCCCTCCGGAAGCTATCGGGAGAACTGGCTGCCCTGGATTTGGAGAAGGCTGAGGTTCTTAATGACTTCTTTGCCTCAGTCTTCACTGGGAAATGCTCTGACCACACCACCCAAGTCTTGGAAGGCAGATGCAGGGACTGTGACAAGGAAGACCTTGGGCCCACTGTAGGAGACGATCTGGTTCGAGACCATCTTAAGAACCTAAATGTACACAAGTCCATGGGACCTGATAAAATCCATCCGAGGGTCCTGAAGGAGCTGGCAAATGAAATTGCTAAGCCACTGTCCATCATATTTGAAAAATCATGGCAGTCAGGTGAAGTTCCCAACTACTGGAAAAAGGGAAATATAGCCCCCATTTTCAAGAAGTGGAAAATGGATGAGCCGGGGAACTACAGACCAGTCAGCCTCACCTCCATGCCTGGCAAAATCTTGGAGCAGATTCTCCTGGAAGGCATGCTGAGGCACAAGAAAAACAACAAGGTGGTTGGTGCCAGCCAGCATGGCTTCACTAAGGGGAAATCCTGCCTGACCAATCTGGTGGCCTTCTAGGATGGGGCTACGGAACTGATGGACAGGGGTAGAGCAGTTGATGTCATCTACCTGGACTTGTGCAAAGTGTTTGACACTGTCCCACATGACATCCTTGTCTCTAAGTTGGAGAGACATCAGTTTGATAGGTGGACCACTCGGTGGATAAAGAACTGGCTGGTTGGCAGCACTCAAAGAGTTGTGGCTCAATGTCCAGCTGGAGACCAGTAACGAGTGATGCCCCTCAGGGATCAATGTTGGGACCGGTCTTGTTCAACATCTTTGTCGGTGACATGGACAGTGGGATTGAGTGCGCCCTCAGAAAGTTTGCCGATGACACCAAGCTGTGTGGTTTGGTTGAGATGTTGGAAGTAAGGAATGCCATCCAGAGGGACCTTGACACGCTTGTGAGGTGGGCTGATGCCAACCTTATGAAGTTTAACCATGACAAGTGCAAGGTCCTACAGCTGGCTGGGAGCAATCTCAGGCACAGCTACAGGTTGGGCACAGAAGAGATTTAGAGCAGCCCTGAGGAGAAGGACTTGGGGGTTTTGGTTGATGAGAAACTTAACATGAGCCAGCAGTGTGCTCTTGCAGCCCAGAAAGCCAACCATATCCTGGGCTGCATACAAAGGAGCATGACCAGCAGGTTGAGGGAGGTGATCCTGCCCCTCTACTCTGCTCTTGTGAGACCTCACTTGGAGTATTGTGTGCATTTCTGGGGTCCTCAACATCAAGAGAACATGAAACTGTTGGAACAAGTCCAGAGGAGGGCCACAAGGATGATCAGGGGACTGGAACACCTCCCGTATGAAGATAGGCTGAGAAAGTTGGGGCTGTTCAGCCTGGAGAAGAGTAAAGGCTGCATGGAGACCTCCTAGCAGCCTTCCAGTATCTGAAGGGGGCCTATAGGGATGCTGGGGAGGGACTCTTCATCAGGAACTGTAGTGATAGGACAAGGGGTAACGGGTTCAAACTTAAAGGGGTGAAGTTTAGATTTGATATAAGGAAGAAACTCTTTCCTGTAAGGGTGGTGAGGCACTGGAATGGGTTGCCCAGGGAAGTTGTGAATGCTCCATCGCTGGTGGTGTTCAAGGCCAGGTTGGACAGAGCCTTGGGTGGCATGGTTTAGTGGGAGGTGTCCCTGCCCATGGTGGGGGGGGCTGGAACTAGATGATCTTAAGGTCCTTTCCAACCGTAACTATTCTATGATTCTATGATTGATAATACTGTAAAAGACACTATCAAAACATCTGAGCAAAAATAAGGTGTTCTGCATTTTCATGATCTGATCCCCTTTTATTTATTAGTTGCATTTTAAATTCATGTTTTCAGGTGTGCTTCTAAAGTTGCTCCAGCATCAGAGAGGAGACTCCAGGCACAGGGTGACAGAGAATAGATCACAGACTGATTGGGATGACAGCTCTGTGCCAAGGGTGGCTGACAGCTGTTTAAGTTAAACAGCAGATCTTGGGTATTGGCAAATTATGGACACTGTATTTTCCTGTATTCTAGGGCCTCATGTTTGACAAATTCTCTGCCCCTTAATTTCTGTGTGTCTCTAATCAGCCAAGCAGTATGGACTTGACTTCATATACAAATCACAAGCCAAATTCAGACCTGGAAGAAGATAATGTATTGCCATGGATTTCAGCAAAACTTTTTCTAGTTTGTCTAGCTCTTAATTTCGCTCCTCTTGCTCCTAACATTAATAACTTCATAAAGGAGGCTAATTAGTTTAGAGACTAAACAATTTGCGGAGCAACTAATATCTTGTTCAAAATGAGAATAGCAATCCAGGACATTATTTGGTCAACTGATTATGCATAGGCTCCATGACTTCAGAAAATATCAGGTGATGGGCAGTGGACCTCACAGCACATTTTAATTCTCCTGGCAGCCTTTGCCTTTGTGAACTGCCAGATTTATCTTACAGGACTTTCCTGTCCTGCTCTTGGGATTCTTATCAGTTATTAATTTTGTAGTGCAGATTAAAGGAGTTGTTTATGTTTAGAAAAAAAATTCATTCTTGGCCAGCACCATATGGAAGTGCTTCTGCAAAGTGTCCCACTTTCTGCATTTCTCCTTTGCCTTTGACAGCAGGAAGGTACTTGAATTACATACATGGTGACTAGCCCCTGTTCCCTGGAGACCTTGAAACAAGAAAATAATGCTATATATCAGAAATTCCACCCCAACAACCATTCACAACTTAACCCTTTGCACTCAAGACTTGTAAAGTCAAGGTAACACTGACCATTTAGGCTGTCTGATAGATTTTTGTCTAAGCCAGTTTCTTGATATAAAGCAAAGAAAGGAACTGAGGGGTTTGATATAAATGTCAGGTGTATTAAATATATCTTCTTAATCTTTATTTCACCAAAGTTTTGTAAGTCCAGTTACCATTTTACAACATACAAAGGTAAGAAAAAGGGATGCTGGAGAGTGACTCTTTGTTAGGGACTGTAGTGAGAGGACAAGGGGTAACGGGTTCTGACTTAAACAGGAGAAGTTTAGACTGGATATGAGGAAGAAATCCTTTACTGTAAGGGTGGTGAGGCACTGGAATGGGTTGCCCAGGGAAGTTGTGAATGCTCCATCACTGGTGGTGTTCAAGGCCAGGTTGGACATAGCCTTGGGTGGCATGGTTTAGTGTGAGGTGTCCCAGCCCCTGGCAGGGGGGTTGGAACTAGATGATCTTAAGGTCCTTTCCAACCCTAACTATTCTATGATTCTATGATTCTATTATTAAAGGTGAAACTAAATCCAGAGTTTTATGCCCATGAGACCACATTTAGCCAAGAGTCCACTCCAATTTCGTTAGAAAAAAGAAGCAAGTTACAACAGTGTAGGTTAAGATGGCATGAGTCAGCATCAAAACCTTAACCTTGGTACTGCCTTCAAACCGTCTGCTCCAGGCTCATCCTACCTCCCAGTTTCTGTCATTGTTCACAGCCCTAGACATTTGGCCATAGCTCTGGAGCTGACAAAATATCCTGAGCTTCTTCTGGCTTACCTCGACAGTGCAGCACTCCAGTGTG
Organism: Ara ararauna; assembly: GCA_028858755.1. Classification (NCBI taxonomy): domain Eukaryota; kingdom Metazoa; phylum Chordata; class Aves; order Psittaciformes; family Psittacidae; genus Ara; species Ara ararauna. Next base: position 47,060,907 of record CM054381.1, read on the forward strand.
TGCTGGGGAGGCTAAAGGCACACTATAGCATGGCAAGGCATCACTGAAGTGTGGGAGATACCTCGGCATGAATGCTCTGTCTCAGCCTGTAGGCATTTTAAAAGTGGACTGCTATTCGATATTTAGGAGATAAAAAATGTGTTCTCTCAGTTCCTCAGAGCACCCCAGTTTGCTATACTTAGCAGATAAGGAACATGTCCTGTCTCTAGAACGGCACTAAGGCTGCAGAGCCAGCAATGAAAAATACTGCCCAGGATTCCTGCATGAAGGGTAAATTTTCAGCGTATTTTAGGTAAGTTTGTGAGTTTGGAATTTTCATTTCACTGTAGCCAATTGAGGAGGAAGTATAAACAATTATGTGCCTTTTCAATATAGCCATAATTATGTGTACTTTAATGTCCTTTACAGAGTCAGTGTAGTATCTGGGGACTTCATGTGTATGAAATAGATTCCCAGTCTTTGTTTAATAAATTTTACAAGATACCTTTTTTGTTTCTGATGATTTCCAGGTGCTCATGTGGAAATTTTCATAAATGCTTTTGTTTTACTATTGCAAGCAAAATAAATGTGTGTATTACAACGCAAAGTAACCTGCAGATATTTTTGGAGCTTCTGCATTCAGTAGTCCCATGCATCTCCGGATGTCATTTATCAAAACCAGATGTTCTTTATATATCACTGTGTTTTGTATCAATGTCTATTTAAAGTTAAACTGAGAGCAACCAAAGCCAAAGAAGCATGCTTTGATTTAAATAAATCAAAGCATATCACAGTCATAGTAATTAATAATCCAAGACTGGAGCAAACATGACGAGTAGGAGAAATCCATTTAGACAGGATTGGTTTTGTTTCTTGCTGCTTTTCTAAAGCTTATTAGAAGCAGCAAGTCTTTGATTAAACTAGATCTACTTCCACAAAAATCCCTCAGCAACAGTAGGTATTGAGAGTCTCAGTCCTGACAGCCTGAGCAAACAGCCTGTATAAATCATGGCTGGGGTTTTGATTATAATGGTCCCTTATTTATGACAGGTCATAGAAAGCAATTCTTCACTTGAATCATTCTCAACATTAAATGGAAAAGCTCCTGCTAATGATACAGGATGAGGACTTGAGCTGTAATTATGTTACTTGCATCATGTATCAGGCAGATATATTAATGAACCACGACTCAAGTAATTATAGCTGCAGGAAAGGGAGCTGTAGATTATAAAACAAACTTCAAAATGTACTGGAGCAGCAAAATCAATGTCTGTTTTTATTCCTGTTCAAGTTAGTATTTGGTTGTACTTAGTATACCTGTTAAAGTTAGTATATAGTTAGTATTCTGGGTGCTTTCAACTGAAGGGCATCTTCTTCCCATCTTCTCCAGCATACATTTACCGCAGTACAAAGTCTGATCTGCCTGAACTATGTCATCTGAAGAGGTATCAGAAACAAGAGTTCAGAAATGTATTTAGGAAATGACGAAAGAATGTTCTGTTGAGAGGGCCCGTCTTCAACACAGGTGTAAGGGAATCACTGGAGAAGAAAGTTACTGGTGGAAAATAGCAGAAGTTTCAGCTTTATCTTTGGAGTAGGTGAGAAAGTCCCACCAAAACTTTCATCTCTTTCTACTGAGAAATTTTGCTGTAATAGTGAAAGATATACAGTGCATTTCTAAGAAGGAAACACATTTTCTTATTGCAAAGCTAACGAGTATTTGTTCTATGAAACTCTAGAGTGACTATTCCATTTTACTGTACCTGTAATTATTTTGAAACTAGGAATATATATATTTGTTAGATACTTGTAAACTTTCCCCAATGATTTGAAGAAACAGTACAATGACACCACTGACATTTTATTAGTACACTTGAAGACTGGCTTTGGGAAAACCGTCGCATCCACAGGGCAAAATCCCTCTGCTGCATGCATAAAAGGGCTCAATGGGATGAAAGCATGCAGGAAGTAATGTGGAGGCATTAAGCAGCAGGCTTGTCACATTTTCTGCAAGCAGTAGGCTGATTATGTTTTCTACAGTATGTTATAGAATCATAGAATAGTTACGGTTGGAAAGGACCTTAAGATCATCTGGTTCCAACCCCCCCCACCATGGGCAGGGACACCTCACACTAAACCATACCACCCAAGCTCTGTCCAACCTGGCCTTGAACGCCACCAGCGATGGAGCATTCACAACTTCCCTGGGCAACCCATTCCAGTGCCTCACCACCCTTACAGTAAAGGATTTCTTCCTCATATCCAGTCTAAACTTCTCCTGTTTAAGTCAGAACCCGTTACCCCTTGTCCTCTCACTACAGTCCCCTCTCTTCTTCATTAACTGTAAACCAGTCCACTTATTCTGAACATTGGAAAACAAACATTTTATGTCTTCAGAGAGGATGGCTCAATCAGAAACATTCATAAAAGCTAGGATGGTATAATATTAATGAAAGCATCAGTATAAACCTAAGAAAAATAATTGTGGTCAAAACTTTTTTCCATCCAAAATGTTTCTTTTAATTTATGCAAACAATTACGCAAATTGAAAAGTCCAGAAAACTGGGGAGTTTTGCCCACATTTTCAGATTTTTTTCAGTGCTTCACCGTTTGTTCAAAAAGGACTTTTTTCTGACTGATGCCAGCTCCAATCTTGACTGGCAAGCATTTTTTCCACCCCCATTCTCCTTTAGCAGCAGCTCTTTGCTCATCTGCAGAGCCAGTACTGAAATCAGTGGAAACAAGAGTTATTAGGTAAAATGCTGGTAAAGTTTAGGTTTAAGCTTGTTATATCCATACCCACTAAAGCGGAAATTAAAAATATTAAAGAAAGTATAACTGTACTTAGTTTAACTAATTACTCAAATGGCAAATTTGATGCATTTATTTGTTTTCCCCTTACCACTTAGACGGCAGTGCCCATCTCTGTTAGAGATTTCAACCATTCAGGGACTGCCATGATGTTGCATCTCTCAACACAGCATGTGCCATCATGTGGTGTGGATGGGTGCACGTGGTCTGTTTGCTCTCCAGTGACTGGACAGGCACCCAAGGGAGTAGCGGAACAGACAGCAGCTTCTCTCTTCTTTTAATCAGATGCTCAGAGGTCTGGTACTTATTATCTTCTGAGGAAAAAGCACAGGTTTTTGCAAGCAACTTGAGCTCATATCAGCACTGAGATCACAGCACATGATGTAAATGGTCAGTTCAGAAAGACAAATTGGCTTGAGAAAGAAAATGAATGTAATGCTCTGACCCTCTGGCTTAATTACTTTCTGCTCCAGGTTGACAGGATGGAGTTTAGCAGGCAAAACACGAAGCAAGGCAAATGAAGATGCTTCATGTGAGAGGATGACGTAGCCCCATCTAAGGCAGGGGATGATATATTGCTTGCTGAGCTGACTGTGAAGACAACGGCGCCTAAATAAAGCTGTGAATCATCCCCCCGTCTCACACCACTTCCACGGCAGTAGCTTCCCTTCTGAAAAGAAATGTGACAAATCCTTTGATTGCAAATACTGCAAATAAACATGTCAGTCCTGGCAACTCTTTGGACAGACTGTAGGTAAGTGGGTACATGTCCCCCTAGTCCTACTGGGGAGGCTGATCCCTTGCAGTGGTGTGGGATGGGACCATATCCACCACTTAATAAAAGTGAAAAAATATCTTCATCCTTGTGCTGGTTCTGATGCATTCCAGAATGTGAAATGACTGATAATTTTCTGAGCAGAAAAAAAAAGCATGTGACATTTAGCTTGATTAACGGTTAATGCTGAATACGTGTGCTGCTGATAGTGTGACTAGGACTAGGTTCGAGTCTTTGCCTTCAGGGCTTGCAGTGTAGGCTCTCAAACCAGGATAAATATCTGAAGGGAAAGCTATGACGTCAACTGAGCCAGCCCTGACTGTACCAGGAAACCTGATGGACTTTACTTTTTTGGCATTGAGCAAAAAAAAATATATCCCTAAAGGCTTAACATGCATATTTGTTTTCTCTGTTTTTCTCCACGAGATGCAACTTTCCAGTACTTGAGCTCATCATCATTTAATTTAGTTGGAATACTTGGGAGTTAAAACAGGATAGTGGAGGTGCCCCTAGCTACAATCTACTCAGTCTTATCTAGTCTACTGAAAACAAAATGTGGTTCACTTTATGTTTCACTTAAATTGTGGAAAATTGGGGCGAGGGGGAAGTAAGAAAAAAACCCTAGAGAACAGGTGAAAAACATGCACTTTATAAAGTGTGTGTGGGAGCTATATAGACATAAGTCAATAAACAGAGTGCCTGTTTGTGCTGCTGTGCAGTTTGAGAGGTGTTCTACACTGCCTGAGGTAGAAAAAAAATATTTTTTTTTTCTGTAAACTGTGTACCTTGGACAAAAACAATGTGATTTGAAATGGTAGTGAAATACACTTTTCTACCCTAAATTAGCAAGCAAACTCTGTGAACATGAAGCAGACTTTGCCAAGTTCACAGAGACTCAAACACTGCAAAGTTTTCCCACCTCTAAATTGAGCTCCAGAACCACGTAAAGGGGCTCCTTCTATGGTGCAGTGTAAGCCCAAGATCTGGGGATGGTATTAGAAATATTAATATTTACTGAATATATGACGGAGATAACTAGTGGAAACTTGGTAGCCTCCATCAGCTATGAAGTTTCAAAAAAATCTAGAAGAATGCTATTTGACCTTTGGCCTGTTGACAGAGATTTGGCTGAATTTGCAGACTCTGAAAGCATGAACATCCTAGAAGGCCCTTAGGAACAGAGTAAAGTTTAGTACTATAAAACAGCTAGCTTAGGCTTAAGGAAATCACAGCCTTGGTACACCTCTAAAATCCAGCAAGCCATGAACCAACCTGAAGTGATTAGAAACACTGCAAAGGCTTATAACTATAATCTTACTGCCTCCTGTCTGATGATGGTACTGTCACGCTTGATGCAAGAGAGAGTGAAATCAGACTTTCAACCCTGGGAGCCTCACAGTTTGTTGCACAGGGGACTCTTTCTTTGCTCACACAACTGCTGCATGCTTTTGTAGTCACAACTGCAAGCTAAATGTGGTGTACCCTCTTTAGCAGGCATTTTGCCCATAGGCTTTCTTGCTTTAACATGGGACTGTGATGCATTTTTTTTATGTGCTGTGAATTCATTGTTGGAAGTCAGCAAAGACTTTATTTCTCCCTTTATTTCACTGAAGGCATATCAAAAAGGACTGGAAGAAACTGTTAATCACAGGCTGATTCCCCTACAGGTCTTACAGCCCTACAAGGCTAGAAGGAGCTGAATCCAAAAGTTTGGAAGAAATGAGAGAATGCTTTTGTTGTTTGAAAACATGTTGACAGCCGCAGTGAAGTCTAGCCCAGGACTCACTATTTAAACATGCTCTTTTTAATGTATTCACAAAGTCACTACACATGTACTGGAGCTTTTGGCAGTAAAGAACTGCAGGTAGAAGAGGTCTGAGAGTTTGACAGCAGTTAATCTGTGGTCTTCATTTAAAATGCAATCAATGATGCAATTTAGAATAAACAAAATTGCTGCAGCAAAGCCATGAAGTACAAGGAATGGTGCCCCAAAGAGGTGCAAGGCCTGAGCCGGTCTTTCAATAGTTTCTTAAACCATTGATCATGCATATAAATGTAATTTTACCAAAAAGCTGTTTGATTTCAAATACTTTCAACAATATGGTAGGCCATGGATGCTTAAAATTTTGTTCCAAAGTTACATTAAGAAAATGTATACTTAAGTAAGTTTTATCATGATAGGCAATGGAAAATAAGTCTGAGAAAGAAAGCCAACATCACATGTTTTGTCCCCTCTCACAAATTGTCTGTTTTTCAAACTGTTACTTGCAGATGGATTTTGTTGTTCCCATTTAAGACATTTGACTGCTAAGCTGGAAAATCCCAGCACTTGAAGCCCCAGCCATATTTATCCTTATGCCAATAATGCAAAATGGTATGCAAGTACGAAGAAGAGTCTTCAAGGGTGTGGGACTCTATAAATGATGCCATGGCACTAAAGGACAAGGACCACTTAGAGGACTTTTCTTATATCACTCCAACTTTCTCCTTCTGAGTGCAAAAAGCCATTAGTGGAACTTTCCAGCTTGGTGAGTAAATTGGCAGAATGAAAGACATTTGTTGAATGCTGCCTCTGTGGTAGAGAGAAAAAAGTGTGATAGAACAGTCAATTGGAATGATCACAGGAGAAATTTAATTTATGTGACTCCATGTTTTTGGCAAGTTATTTATTGCAACAGTGAAATATATACTCCACAGTTACAGTCGCAAGTCTTATCGACTTCTTTTATCACCAGTAATAAAGGCAAAGCAGTGGCCCAAGCTGAGTTTTTTTAATTTCTTTATTTTTTGTGTCGCTATTCCCAGGAGAAAAAAGAAACATGCTGCTTTTGGGAATTAAATGGGGGTATCACACCTAGAGCAAGGGAATGAATTATTTTTTCCAAGTCATTTACTGCAGTTTTGACACATACATATCCTGTGGAAATCTTGAGTAGGAAAGCAAAATGGGGAGCGCATCAGAAAATTTATCAGATGCCTTTGTGGGAAAGTTAGAGAGTGGACTAATTTTCCATCTGCAGCTGGATTTACAGGGGTTTGGGATACATGACTATGTTAGAAATATTTTAGTGATAAATTGTTCGGAGAATGAAATTCTCCTTCCTATACTTAAATTGGATTATTAGAAATTGTTAGAAATCCTGAAGGAAAGTAATGCCCACCATTGACAAAAACGCGCTTTTTCTAAATTTTCCAGAGGGCTTTCCTTTTAGAGCTACACAAGCAAAACGTACTTACATGGTGTTGCATTTAAAAACAACAAAAAGAGTGGAGAAGCAGAAGCACATTATTAATTCTCATTTGGTTTTGCTTACATTTCAAAACAGAAGAAAGATGTTGATCAAAGAGGAAGCTTTCAACTTGCTTCCAGCTTTCTCAGTGGAAAGGGCAGAATTTTGCTTCTGTGAGAACAGTGCCGATTTAACCTGGTTAAATCATATTAAACATGCAACGTGTGCCACCATTGCTGTGGCTGGAACTGAATCTGCTGCCGACCTAGTATGACTTTCTTACAGTCAAATGTTTTTCAAGGGCACTATAGGAATAGAAAAGAAGAAAAGGAAGCAAAGCTTTGTATCCTGAGCGCTGAGGTGGGGTATGTGTATGTTCAAATACTCATCATTTTTCTATATAAAGCCTCTACAGTTTAGGCACTACATCCAGCATAGTTAACACAATATGTGGTGAGTGTTTTTATACCAGATAGATACTCTTGAAAGGCTGTAAGAAAGTTGGTTTATGAAGGAGGTCCATCAAGAGAGAGTGATGGGTACTCAGAAAAGCTGCAGCCTTTCCGAGTACCTCTATGAGGTACTCTGAGTACCTCTATTTGTTCTATGAGGCTGAGTTTTGCAGGTTCCCTCTAGAGTCAATACCAAAAGAGAAGATGACAGAAATCCTTTCCTTGCAGCACATTTGGCTGTAGCTAGACAACTTTATAATACATGACAGGGGTATTGCAAAATTACGTGATTTCACATATGTTGGGGGACAAAAAAAGGCAAGCAAACGAAAGAAAATCCAATCACACGAAATTTCTTCTTTTCTTAATTTTTCTCCAAAGCATGGAGATTGTCTGCACTGGAGATAATTAATAGCATGCTTTGCATGAGCCCTGATGCTGTCCAAATTCTTCCACTGACCTAAGACTAATTAAGGAGGGGTTATGATTTCTATTTCTATTTATCTTTATTTTTATATTTATATTTATAAATTATTGTGGTTCTTATTATCTACAGGACAAGCTACACCTATTGTATAAATGATCCTTTTCCTGAAAAGCCAGAGCAGGCTGACAAGTTGTTTTCTCCTTTTGTACTGATGGCAGTAGATGGCAGAGAGCAGATCTTCCTGCAACACCACAAGCCCAGAGCAGCTCTTGCCCTGTCCTTGCACATAGCAAGAACATGCAACATCTGAATGCTGGGGAAAACAGGACACTTAAGCTTATTTTGAAGCTCTGTTATTAACGTTTACAGTTCACTAGTTGCTCTGCTTCCATCCCCCATAGGGTTTTCAGAAAATATCGCTGACCGAGGACAGCAGCATCTCATCTCCTATAAACAGCCATGCTTAACAGAAGTGTTTCTATCCAGCATGTCCTATTTTGCCTTGCCACCCAGCTTCAGTTTAATGAAGCTGACATGTTTTCAATTAGTTTTGTACTGCATGTTTGAAGATATAACCATATATATTTCAAATGACATGTAGAATTCAAGCTGAAATCCTGTTCACAGCAATGTGATTGGGTTTCCTTTCTTCCATGCAACTCATTTACTTTTTTCCCAGCAGTCTGTCCTGCATTCCTTGAAGTCCAACATTGCTGTGACAAGCCAGAAAGAAGTGAAATGCTTTTCCACTACTTTATTTAGCTTATTGATTTGTTTTACAGGATGTCCAGGAGAATTATTGCCTTGCAAGTCACTGATGCTTCATCTCTAAACTCTGGCCATGCTCATGGCCAGTTACATACCCCAGAGCCATTTCCCAGGTTCATGGAGCACATCACTGCTCTTCTCCTCCTCCATAAGGTGGTGGAGAAGAGCATGGAAAGACAGATTCCTATCTATCTGTGGCATTTGATCCTACTGCTCAGCCTTAGTCTTGCACATCCTTAAGGACTGTTTAATGCTGCCATGGGAATGGATGTCCATGCAGGAGAGGTCTGTCAAGTACTAGGCAAAAAACCTAGGTTCTCCACAGTTTTTTTTTCAGATCTTTTTACTGGGTATAAGCAGTGGAAACTGCCTGCATACCTCCTGTGGCGCCATGCCTTGCACCTTCCCACCCCACATCCACCCCTTTTGGTGTCATGAATGTGATGAGGCATGGTGGTAACTACCTCCCCATCTCTCCCTAAATACCAGCAGGGTTACATTTTCAAAGCGAAAAAGGGACTGAAGCTGAAACCTGCGGCATGCTGACTACTTTCTAAGCAGCCACGACACTTCTCTCCCCATCATCTTGCAGAAGGGGGTCTGTGCAGAGCAAGTCATGCCAAAGCCCAAGGACCAGAGTAAGTGGCAAAGTAAAAGATGTCTTAAGTATCCCTCCCTCCTCACTGAGCAAACTCATACTTTCCACTGAAGAAAAAGGGAGAAGGATAACCGTGCTAGGAATCCACAAGCTCCCTCCCCATCTGAGTGAGTGAATCCTGCCTTTAAACTAAGGCTTCCATCAGCAAGCTCCCTGCCGGATGTTGCTAGACACCACTCCTTAATGAGACTGACGTGTATTTTTAATGTGGTAATCTTCTGGCTCTGGCAATTGTACAGACACAGAGACTACAAAAGAGTCACTTCAATGCAATGAGCTGCCAATGAGCCTCATGTCAAAAAGCCACTCTGCCACAGGGACGAAGACATTGCAAATAAACACTTCTGGGTAACTCTCTCTCCTTAAATAACACATTTATAGAGCATCCAGATGTTGGTTTAACACTTAACGATTGTGGGAGAAAACAAAGCATTAAGGGCTGTGTTTGGTTTGGTTTGAGTTTTGTTTTTTTTTTTTTTTTCTCCTTGATCTCATATATTGAGTGTGTACAAACAGATATGGTCTTAAAACAGTATAGGAAATCCATATATACAGATGGATGGATAGATGGATGTGTGCCAAGATAGTTATTGGTCTGTGATAATGTTATTGGGTCCTGTGAGGATGGAGGTGGAAGGATAGCCCTGCGAGAAGTGTGGTCTGCAAAAAGGGAGAGACATGTCTTTGCTTTACATTGGGAGGGTCACAATGAATCCATCTTACCCAATTTATTTCCAGACTGGTTGCAAGAAAAACAAGGGAGGTGGGGGGAGAACAACCCCCAGACCTCAGTAATGAGATGCCAAAGGTCCTAAAAGGAGATCTGAAAACTGAGGAGTAGGAACCTGAAGTTTTATGGCTTTGATCAGAGCTTTGAAAATTGTACTGCGTGCTCGTCTGGTCCTCCAGGGGATGGGTCCTGCCTTTGAAATTGAAGTGTCCCAGAAGGTCAAGGACTGTTTGTGAATTGAGAGTGCGAACCCCCTACTTCAATTCCATGGCTTGAACACCAGGTCCTTCAGGCAAGCCTGATTGATAGGCACCCAGGCACAGGTGAGGAGAGGGACATTTCCCCAAGCTCCACCAGTTCCACCCAGAGGAACCCGAAAGCATTTCACAGAAGCTCGTTTTGGTGTTGGGGAACCACTCTGAGTGAGAGATGAGTTTGGAAGTGAGGGGAAAGAGCTTGTGTTTTAATGCATCATTTTACAGTGAGACTTAAGTAGAGAAAATCTGGCTGCTTAGTCCAGACTTCCTCCTGGCATAACCTATCTTTTGCTCACTGTTGTTCTTCTCACTTCCTTTGTTCCTCTGATGGGGGGAGCCCTCAGTATCCTACACAGCTCTGCTATCAGGGAGGCAAGAGCAGTTCAAGCTGTTGATGCTGGAGATCAGACTGCCTTCCTGCTCCACTCAGGAGCCAGGGCAGCCTCACTTTCCCATCCATTCCACAGCTCCCCAAGCTTTCCCCGCTGCTCTTTTTGGATTGTTCAGATGCACAGTGTGCAGTCACAGTGACAATGCTGAGCAATATCTATTTCTATATGGGAAAATGCAAGAAAATAAATAGTGGATAACATTCTTAAATCTGGTTCTGAGCATCCATGGCCCAAAGAGTCTGGGGGAGTATAGATATTCCCAGCCAGTATAAAGAACTCATTAAACTGATTGATGGGGGTTCTTGTAGGACTATATGGAAACAATAAACTTAGGTTAATACAGGGCTTGCCATGGGATGGGGCAAATTCATTAATATGGGGGGACCACAGAAAACTACTGCACTATTCCAGATGAAATCACAGTAACAAAACATGGCCCACAAGCACTGGTATCCTCCAGGGATAAAAGTACTAAGCACTTCCAAAAGGCAAAACTAGTTTTTAAGGTTGCAGCACTCAAAGGCCACATACCCAAATTTTGCACACCTGGGAAAGTGCTTTGTGCTATTACCACGTAAAACCTATTTCCCAAAAAAAAGCTGAAAACACAGTGACTGTGTTGCTAAATTTGGCTATTTTGGGATAGCTTTGGGGGAGACAAGCATTTCAGCTCTTGCCCTGAGGGTTCCTGGCATGTTTGCTACCAGAGAGTCCCTGGGGATGCTGCCAGACACCCACAGCACCCATGAGGCTGTGCTGAATCAAGGAAGTTATGATGGGTTGGGTGCTGGGTTTTATTTTCCCTTCATCCTGGTAAATGTTCTTCTATCCTTGCTCCAAAACATCCAAACTAATTAGGATCCATGGTTTCCTTTAGGTGGCAAGACATTGAGGAATGCACATACGTAGCGCAGAGATGGAATTATCTGGTTTGGTTTTGATTCAGGGTGGCTAGTTCTTGGGGGTAGAGGCAGATTCACACAAGTAAAAACCTTGCCTCTCCCCTCGCAGGCAGCATCCAGCACCACCCACTGAGCCACAGCTATCTGAAATCCAGTCTTCTGGCACCTCATCCCTTGTCCTTCTATCCATCCTTGCCAGCATCTCCTGGTCGAAGGCAGCAGCACCACTCCTGCCCACCACCAGGTCACTCCCAGCACCTTTGCTCTCTGCGCCTCTCTACTGTATCCTGAAAGTGTGCATGTTTGGAAAGTTTATCTATCTTTGCATCCTTGCTCACATATTTAATACGTATTTCCTGGCCTGAGTTTTCCTTTTCCCATGTCTAACACACTATTTCTGAATTTTCCATCGCCCAGTTGTTATTGATGCCTTTGCTTTTCTCATTCACTGTCCTGTGATTGACTGAGTGGTGGATCAGTTTGTTTGCTTTCCTCAAATCCTCATCCTCTGAAAAATCTCAAAGCATGATGATTATTTCAGGGCCTGCCAAAAGTGTCAGATATGATCTAGTGAAATACCGCTTCCAAGGATTTTCTGCAAAGCATCCCTGCACGCCTGTTTCTCTGAGCATCTGTTTTAAAAAAGTGCTTAATAATACAGAGTTAATACCTGAACTGAGGTCACACTCCCCATGCAACATCCCCACCATAAAATTCAGCAGATAGATAGGCTCCATCTCCTTTTTTTTTTTCCTTTCTTGTAGGAAACTATTATATCCTAGCTGCAAAATCTGCCCTGGAGTCTGGCAGAGTGGAGTGAGGAGCCCTCACTAAAAAATCAATTCATGGTGGTCTCAAGCTATGTTTTTGTTCTGGCACATTAAACAGAATGAAGACATATGTCTGAATTTAAGACATCCTTTTGGTTCCCTGTATACACGAGCCAGCCGAGAAATTTGAACTATTTCAAAGAGCTACGAAAAAGAATTGTAGACACATCCTTTGTTTAAGCATATATTTTTAATTATCCTGCCTTTTAATATTCCTCTCCATTTGAGTATAATCAGAGAAAATAGATCCTGCTGGGCATTGTCATGCTTAATAAAAGTAAGACTGAACATCTGCAAATTTGGCGACAGTGTGGCGCATATGATGCACCAGCGGCTGAGCTGCATTCTTGCGTACTTATAACACCACATGCAGCTGTAATAGTGTAATTCTCTGTTTACATTAGTTCTAGCACTTATCCTAAACTCTGCTGGGTTGGGGTGATAAGCATTTGCAAACTGGTAATGTTTTTCTACCCTACAGAAGAAAGCTGAAAGGACAGGAGGACCATTTGTTGTCTGCCCATCAGTGAGATATTGGGTTTGGGGGAAAAACTTGTGCAAGGCAGTAGTCTGCCCCGCTGTGCAAAGTAGGGCTGGCGTTGCCAAAGTTATGGCTGTTAAAATTAAATCAGTGAAAGTGAGAGCAGACTTTGGGCTTTCTCTCTTCCTAATTTTTTTTGGCAATGCAAACCCCACATCCTTCAGTGGCTGAAGCACACACTTAACCCTGCATTCTGAAAATTACACCGCTTCCTCCCGGGAAAACATGGTTTTGCAGGATGGAGAGCCGAAGGCAACACTTCCTTCATTACCCCAGAGAAAGCTGGGCCATGTTGCCCTTCTGTGAAGCTGAAAGTCGGATATAAACTCCTCTGAGCAACTGATGCATGTGAGACTGTGTGGGAGGGAAAGCAGGGAAGGTCTTCTCTTTGCTGGCAGCTGTTTGCCTCCTGCACACTTCACCTCCTGCCTGACTGCTGTATGCACTGGGTGTGCTCTGTCCTTCCAGGGCTGAAGAATAGGGAAAACGGGCAACAGGGAAAAGTGGCAGAGGAAAGGGAGCAAGATGCACAGAGATATATTCCCAACCCTGGGAAACATGCAAAGCTCAAGCTCTCACCAGATATAAGCAAATATATGCATACCTTGCCTTACCATCAGCCTTCCCTGCAGCGGCACTGCTCTAAGAAAGAGAACTGAATTTAGACCTAGCACCTTGGAAAGTTGAGCCTGGTACTATTACGAAGGTATTCTGCCCTTGTACATCCAAAATCTTGCTGCACATTGAGGTTGTTTCTGTCTGAAAGCACTTTGGTACCTAACAGATTCCTCAGCTTTCCCCCTGAATGCAACAGTTCTGTGTTTGCAACATTGTGTGTCCCAGCTTCAGTCCATTCACAGAAATACAAGGGTGACAATGGTACGCAGTCATCTCAGCCCTAACCAGAGGTGTGGGAGGCAGTAGGTGGAGGATGTAACGGACCTCTGATGCTCTGGATTATTTCAGGGGACAAGGAAGATCTCGCTCTTCTGCCCTAAATCAGCCCCTGCAGTAGTAATAAGTGAAGATAACTTTTATGCAATGCCATAATTTCATTTCCAGGAAGATCTCAGGCTCTCTCTGGAACAAAAACTGGATAGTTGCATGCCAAAAAACTGTCACAGGCCATAAGGTGAAAATGCAGGGAAAGAGGAAATAAAGCTATTGCTCTCAGCTAACAAGTTGGTGCTTCACTGGCCGAAATCTCCCAACTTGCAGCCTAACATTAGGACCTGTTAAATGATCTCCTAGGAGGCTCAGGGTGGCACACCTGCACTACAGTGGCGCAGTCCTGATGTTTTGGGGGAATTTGCCAGCGTTTAGTGCTGTGCCCAAGGAGGGAAATGGTAACAGTCCTTCCTCTGAAGCTGATAGGAGGCAACGACCATGGTGCTGTGATTCCCAGCATGCTCCTTTGTGGACTTGCTATGCCAGGCGTTGTCTGCACCTTCCAAAGAACCATTTTTCCCAGACATTAGTGCAACTCAGGTTCTTATAAGGCATTCTTTTTTATGAAGGCAATGCCAAATGAAAGCTCTGTCATACCCTCCTGTCTGTTCTGTGCAAAAATGGAGAGCCATGGGCTGGTAATGCTTGAATGATTTTTAGCACAAGCTGCAAATCTGAGCATCTCCATCTTTCAACAACTTTCCAAACCATTGTGCTGTCGGGGGAATAAAATGATCCCCCCTAATCTCAGCCATTGGTTCACCATTGGTGTGAAAATGCTTTATATTGCACTGAAATCGAAGAGCTCAGAGGGTCCAGGAAGCCACCCCCAGCAATAATGGTGCTGCTGAGAGTGAATGCTCTTATTATAGCACCCCTTTAACTAACAGGCAGTGCTTTCCCCTTGCACATGTGCTCAGCAGCTGCCTGGCTCATCTTTTGAAAGGATGCCACAAGATGCAGCACCATATGTTCAACTTTCCAGAGACCAATAATGGTGGACTCGATTCTGTCTTCTTGGCTGCTGCAGCCAGAAAGGAAAAGGATAATAAATGACCAGCTTACCATGGCAGGGGCTGCAGGGGCTGGGAGTTTCTTTCTATAACTTAAAAGTGATACAGCAAGAGAGAGATATGACACTGAAAGTACTAGATCAGTTACTGCATCTTCAAGCATCTTCTTCTTTGCTGTTCTGACTTCCTTGAGCTGCAACAATGATTGAAATGCATGGGGTTACTTCATTGCAAGGCCAAGGCATGGTGTTGGTTTGCAGTTTACAGGGCCCATCTAGTGTTCCAGTCTACAATCTTATGCGCTCATGACAGCAGCAAACACTAGCAGGAAGTGTGTACCATTCCTTTTCTCACAAGTGGCAATTCCTCTGCTGTAACATGCTGCCAGAGATGGGTTTTGACACTGGTTTTGGATAAAACAGGCTGGGATGGGAAGAGGGATTTCAGGGTCTATTCTATTTTGTGTAAACTATAGCTGTGTCTTATGGAGAATAAAATACCTCATCAATAACCAATCTTTAGAAACTTGCATTAAATCCAGTCTGCCTTTGTATCTGAAACACTTATTACAGTTCAAAGTGATTTTGCATTTCAATTTCAACATAACACATCTTCCAGTGTATTTTCATTACTTACTATCATAGCTGTATGCTTCAGAGTTGTAATTATTGTACCACGAATAATTCAGAGGTGGCTCACAAGCAAGGCATGCAAAAGCATGCCTCCCTACTGATGTGTCTGATGGGTTTCCAGGTGATTCAGGCAGGCCTATCAAGGCAAGAGCAATGGGGCAGAGAGGATAGCATGACCTGCAAAATGCCCTCTGCTGGTTTTGTGGAAATCCCTAGATGCACAATTCAATCTATATCTCGATTCTTGACCAAGTTGCATATTAAATGAAGTGAAATCATGCAGAGAGCAGATGCTATTACCAGCATAACCTAAAAATACACTACAGCATAATCACAGCTGTAAAATATCATTAAACAAAGCAATTATGAAATGTTCATGGTAGTCTTCTCTAATGATTCTTGGGGGCAAGGAACATAACCTGTTCCAAACCCATGCTTGATGCAAGAGAGAGGGTGAGTTGGCAGATCAGCATTAAAGCTTGTCCCATGGTGTGTGTGGCTTGTGATATTCCCCAGTATGGTCCAAAGAAGATTTGATTATTGTTTATTACACCATATATATATACATATGTAAATGTATGTGTGTGCACACTGTATTAATTCCAGATATCTACCACTGTCTGCAGAGACCAAGAGTTTTTCTCATTCTCTGCATGTTAGCTTTGTTGCTCAGGGTTTTGCCCTTCTCTGTAGAGACAGTGAGAGATGGGCTGTTGGTTTAGTCCAATGACTCTGCACTGTTCATGTTGATTTTGGGATCAAAACACCATCAGATTTTCATGACTTTTGGTCTTCTTTTGTACTAAAAGCCTTGTACTGACCAGCATTGAGTGTTTGGGGTATGAAGGGCAGATGCTCCCTGGACCAATTTCTTCGCTTTATGGCTTTTGACCATGAGTGATGGTTGTCACATGCTGATGATCCTCTGCTTCTGTAAATGTGCTGGTGAATACTTCTGCTTCAGTCCTGAAAGAGGTGCTGTAATGGTGGGAAAGAGGAAAACACAGAGTGTCAACACCAGATGATATCCTAGGAGCTTTGTGCAGCATCTCGCCAGGCAAACCAATTGCTTAATGCTCCAGGTGTGACATCCAGCCTTGTTCATGTCTCTTCTGCAAGGGCACAGCAAGGGGCAATACCGCATTCCCAAAAAGTTCCTTCCTTGTCACATTTGAAACAAACCCAAAGAGCCTCCCCCAAGTTCTCCACAAAAAGATTTCCTTTGGGAAGAGCACAGCAGCAGTGCTCCACCTGCAAGGTGACCACACTGTGATATTGCAGTGACATTCCTTGTATTCCCTACACATTATAGCATTATGTATTATCTTGCACCTACCCACATCATTCCATTTTTATTCATCATTAGACAAACACAATCAGCCCCCACATTCCAGAAATGCACTGGCTTGCAGCTAATTAAAACCACTGTACACTTTGTTATCCCAGCTTTTCTTGGGCTTCAGTTTCCACAGCCCAAAAGAAATGAAAAGGAGTTGGTTCTGAGCAGCTTTTCCTCCTCTGGCTCTGCATTCCTCAGGGTCTTACAGGAATTGCTTGAATTCTCAGATGTTGTTAAACAATCAAAGAGTAAATATTCCATCACATCCTGATTTTTCTAAAATGGTTGTGGTTGCAGAGAACAGCTTCTGTAAAAGGGGGCTGAGCCCAGCAGGCCTGCAACTAGCGGTTACTGAATGGCCACAAATTAAAGGCAGTCAAAAAAAAAGAAACAAGCCCAGACCACAAGCAAACGATATTGAGATGTGCACTGAAGCATGGATGAGTTTTGTGTCGGCCAATTACTAAAGGCAAGGGTGTGCTTGCTTTAGAGTGACTTCCAAAATGCAATGTGCCCCTTCTCCGCATTCATGCCGAGTCCCCCAATAAAGGCACAGAGTGCCAGAGCCCAGGTGAAATTTAAATGCACAGATTTTGCGCAGGAGCTGCAGACTGCAATGTATGCACCTTCATAGACACTGTCCTCTTCAAATCATCACAAATGATGTCGCATATCCAAGGGGTTTAAATTCTTGTGGAGGTCAAGTTAGGCTGTGGTTGTCCCAGAAGAGGGCAGAGGTGCTCCTTCCAACCCAACTTGTCATTGAGGTGGCTTCAGGAGCCACCAGCACCCACCATGAGCTCTGCAGTCTCCACAGTACCTTATCTGACACTTCTAGAAAGGATGACATTCATCATTTGCTTCTCCCATTCCCAGTGTGTTGCAATCAGCTGGCATGGGCTGCTAAAAAAATGACTGGCACTGAAGAGAAAAAACTTGGTATTTTAGATGGAGACATCTTTGAGTTGCAGCCATCTTGGTTAACTGCATGGGTCTCTATTTTCATGAGCCAATAAATTTAGATGTCAGATCTTAAATGCTGTCTTCTTAAAAGTAATCCCATGTCTGAGGAAGTTATCAAGAGATCAATTCAGACTGATATTGTTCAGAGATTTAAAATGTGCAACCAGGAGTGACCCTGTTGGTCCTCGTGTATTTGTCCTCAATAGCATACAATACAGATGAAGGTCAAATATGAGTTATATTTATTTTTAAAGGATTTTCATGTCATATTTTTTCATTTAAATGTCCATTAGCTAAAATCACATCAGGGAGACAAACCATAAGGTGTTAAACTTACTAATTAGCCTCATGGATCAGCATTTTACCTCACCATGAAAATAATACCTCATTACATTTTACATAAGCATCTCATCTATTTAAAAGTGAAAATTTTGAATGCTATTATACAGATTTTAGGTTCAATAGCATTCCAAGATGGTTGCAAGATCTAGTAGCAGTGTTTGCAACTGCAGAGGTCTATAAGAGTAGAAGGGGTGAGGTTTGTAGGATAAGCATCCATCAGAGAAACTGAGATTTTGGAAAAATAGAGAAGTGTGGGCAAATTTTCTCTACTTCTTATATTTTTCTTTTCCTTTACTTGTTCCCTCCTTATGGCCTCACTGTATAGAGCATCCTATTCTTTGGAAATAAATGCTGTATTTTATCCCCCAACAACATCCCTCTGCTTGGGTGTTGTGTTTGCCCAAGCAGCTGGTGACTTCTCTAGTTTTGATCTGCTTCAAATCCTCCCTTTCCTCCTTTTAAAACACCATTGCTTTCAGGAGAGCCAAGATGAAAGTTTCCATTAAAACAAGTGGCCCCCCTCCCAAAAGAATGAAGGCCAGCTCGAGTGGCGAGGCAGCCAACATAGGCAAGGTGATGAGCCTTTCATCTTCCAGATGCCCTCCACACCCAGCTGTTTGTCCTGGTCCCAGCAGCAAAGGTTGTTTGTCTTTGGGGCAAAACTTCAGCCTGTGAAACTTTGAAGTTCCCTCCCTGGCTTGGTGTCACCTACTGCTCCTGTCAGCAGCAGCCAGATAAACCCGATGGGCTCAGGGTGTCTGCTCTAATGCCTTCATTGACACATAGGCTTGGGTAAATGGCTGAGTGTGGAGATAGTAATGCGTCATTAATCCCCTGCCAGATAAGCACCCTGATGTATGCACTGGCCATAGCTTCCTAAGGCCCTAACAACCCCCAAATCTTACAAATTAGCACCTTACCAAGATCAAAGATTTCGCTCTCCTTTCTTTCTGCCATTACCTACTGGCAGAGTTTAGGCACCAAGCCTTCTCTGGTTTGAGCATGTCTTCCCCAAGTTAGTCTTCCCCAAGTTACAGAGCAAATGGTTAAATTTCACTCCCATGAAGGTCTGAGTGTCTATCCGTGGTCATTTCCCCAAAGAAGTAATCTGGGACAAGGCTGGGAGAGGAAATGTTTTCTCTTACAAGATGAAGATGACATACAGGAATTTTGGGTTTTTTTCATTGCTCATGTGAGTTTATAGTAAAAGCAGTAAAATTCTTATGATTTTTAAGAATCAAAGGCTTATGGTTACAAATACACTGCATTGTGGGCAACCATAATTTTAAAGGTTACTTAATAGTAATTACATTATCATCAAACATGATGGAAGGGATATTGCTTGGCCTTTCCTGAAAATGCCCTGCAAAGCCTTGTCCTTCAGACCAAGCCCAGAACAAGTGCTGTGAATATAGTGTCCTCCACAGCAGGTCTGAAATATGCAATGTACACGCAGGGAACATCTTACAAAAGAAGATATTTTTAATCAAAAGACTGCTTTATTTTCCTCTTTGAGATGCTATGGAGCACCATGCATCTGCATAAGCAATAGCTATGGATAAGTACTTCCTTATATGCAGTATCTTTAGCAGAAGTATAAAGTGTGGAGTAAAAGCAAATATTGCCATCAGCCATGCTGCAGCTTCCGGTCTTTAAGCAAGTCATGCATAGTATATAATGTTTTATATAGAGGTGCTAGTCCTTGAAAAAGTGTCAGAATGTTTAAAGCAAACAGAAAAAATATGAAGGTATTAGAGGAATCGAATCTGCCTCAACCAACCACCTAAACAGGCAACCAGATCTGAAATAGGTCATCTGGGTTTAGAAGATGAGTCATCTAAGCCAGCTGGTAGAAACTGGTTAAAAGACAAGCATAGTAAAGGCCCAAAGAAATCATTATGTCTTTTCAAGCAGGGTTCATTACTCTGGAGGTCTCAGGAGGCCTTGAAACTCCAGCTGGAGTTTGCCCTAATGCCTTTTTTCAAGAAACAAAAAAAAAGTCCTTTCTTCCCAAAGGCACCCTCCTTACTCTCCTTATACAATATCACAATGATTAAAGCATCTATTTAGGATGTGGGAGATGCACACTGAAGATTCTCCTTGCCTGGGGGGGTTTGGACCTGATCTCCAATATCAGGAGAGTATTCAGCCAGCTGGGCAAGTACATGAGGCAGAGGAGATCTCTCCCACTCCCCCCAGCCCCACACCACAGCTCCTGAAGGTATGGGTAGCATGAAGTGAAAAAATACTCTCTTTAAAATGAAAATAAAAGTTAAAAGAAATGTTTGTTGTAGGTCATACGTCATACTTCTAAAAGAGGTGGCTTTTTACTCACACAGGTAAGAAAAAAAATAGTATCATGGTGAAACCAGGATTTAAATGAAGTTTCATGAAGTTTTAATGAAGTTTAATTAAGTTTCTCTTCTATGATATTAAATCACTTCTCCTACCCATGAAAGAGGTGGCAGTGACTTTCCCAGGACAAGTGAAGGTTGGCTTCTGTACACAGTGGGCAAAGCTTTAGGATCAGTGGTTTGTACTGTGAGCAAATTCCTTCAGTAGGAAAGAAATTATTTAGAATGCTTGTAGCACATTTAGCAAACAATGCCGAGAAAAAATAATGCTAGGTTTGGATTGGGTGTGATGGCTTTAATATGCCACTCCTTCAACCGTGGAGGATACTTTATACATGGGCTTCTCCTGCTCCGATTTTTACAATAACTCTTGTCCCAGACATGTAGCAGCATTAGCGTTAGTGAAAGCAGCTGAGAAAAATGGCTATTAGTAAAGAATATATTATTTTAATAGTGGTTTAAGTCATCCCTTCAAGAAGCATTTCATCAACTCATTTCCAACATGTCAAACTGTTCCTACAGCAAGTCCTGTGGATTTTCTAACTCTGATAAAGGAATTGCTCCATTAGCCTTTGCAGTGACGGACCTTCACCACTGAGGTCCTCCCATGCCACCAGCTCCTGAGAGGTCTGCAGTGAGCCGTAGCTTCCTCTGAAGCCACAGACACAGTGGTAGGCTCTGCGCCTACTAGGATCTTTTGTACCAAACTGGAATTTGGGACAAGGTGCACTGGTTTTAGCTCAAAAATGAGCTGGATGTATCCATGGGAGTACCTATGCAGCTTTATGCTTAGACACTAAGGATGGGATCTGGTCACCTAAATGTAGTTATTTGAGGTGCTATAGGGGTATGTAGTACATCTCCACTCTTGTTCCTCACAGTGTCCTGCAAGTCCTGCATCACATCTGCTGGTCCCCTTTGGCTGGAAATGAAAAGCGGTTTGGGGACTCCTGGTGGGGTCAAGCAGGCAAGGAGAATGCTAGACTAAACCATTATCTGAAGTCAGGCTGTGGCAATCGCCAAGTGGAAGAGCAGATGTGACATCTTCCGACTCAATCTCCTGCCTCCCCTTTTGAAGTGTGAGATTAATGACCATATCAGATTGTTGACTTTGCAGAGGCTGTAGTTGGGGCTAATGTCATAGTGTGATACTTCAATAGCAGGAGGACGATCCTCATGTCTGACAAAAGCAGCTAATAAACAAAGATAGATTGAATGTACTTCCAGGTTATTAATGACTTCCCAGCACAGTAATCTCTAGAAACAATAGGGAAATGTTTACTCAGTGGGTTATAGTTTTACTTAGGTTAATGACTGTTCAATTAACTGGCAGCTTGGGCGATGCATCAGAGTGTGCTTCGCAGCAGCATCCTGCAGGGATGGATCAAATGGTATGTTTTGGGTTGGGGGGAATGAGAGCTCAGCTGTGACCTGTGTCTTCTCCAGTACATGAAGACACTAGGAAAAATAATTGGAAGCACTCTTTGCCCAGTGCTGCTCAAAAGATGAAGCACTCTGTTTATCTGCCTGTGTTTGCCTAGTCTTTCTTCTTCATCTTCAAAGCACTTGGCTAGCATTATCCCATTAACGTCCAAGCGGGAAAGGTAAGCAACAGGCACCAGTGTGGAGACAAGCCTCTGTGATGCTGACATCTGCAAGCACCACCAGGAGCTGGCTATGGAGACATCCACCCCTAAATGATGCACATTCCCCATACGCAGGGCAAGGAAAATCCAGCTCAGGTCCTGCTCCTTATGGGATAAGGATGCTGCCCATGCTAGGGGCTGAACTGCTGTTGTCTAGACACAGTTTTACTGGGAAAACTCTGAGGCCTGGCCTTAATAAACCATTTCCAACAGATAATATTAATTGTCCCACAGGGGTCTTACTGGGAATAGGAGCTGCATGTGCACATGCATGCTCACTCAGAGACCTGAGCTACCAGCACCGACTGTCTACCACGGGTAGGGCTATACTAGTTTTAAATATAGGACTTTTTCCCATTTGTAAAAAAAAGTTTTGTCTTTTACCCATGGTTGCCCAGTGAAAGTAGAGCCAAAGCGTAAACAGAGCCACCAAGAAACTGAGGTTTGTTTTTCTATCACTTTTCTGAACAATTTGAACATTGTAATTTCGGCATGTGGTTCAGCTGAAGGCAATCCCACTGGGACGCTGCAGGACATACAGCAGTTTCTCCATAAGCAAGAGTTCTTTAAGGAAGAATTCCTTATTTTCTTCTTGTTCTTCTGCCTTCCTTCCAGCCCAAAATTGCTGACAGAAAGCTCATGAGCCCGGGTGCCCAGGAGGAAAGAGGCTGCAGCAGGGGTGAAGCAATACAGTTTTAAAGGGAAAACATGTAAAATTCCAAATATTGGGAGTAGCAACACAACTCCAATGCTGCTCTCAGATTTGAAAATCTCTGTGTGTCACTCTCAATGAATTCTCCATTCACTACCAGCTGGAGGGCAAGAAAACCAATGTGAATTACATCTGGTCTCACGCTGCCAGAAGCGGTGCATATGGTCTTACCTCAGTTTAAAACTTTTATAATAATAAAAAAATAATAATCGCCCATGCCTTCTTCCATCCCTGGCAAGGACGCTGCAGAGGGCAGTGTCTCATTTTCCACGTGCAATATCTTGTCATGTCATTTTTTTTTCTGTTGGGCACTTAAATTATAGCTCCATCATCGGCAGTCACCTGCTGAGCGGCGCTGTCGTTCGCACTCCCCATCTTCCTGTCTGCTGGTCATGTCAGAAGGTCGAGCAGCATGAGCGAGCTGATTTATGGGCTTGCCGGAGTGCACAAAGGCTTTCGGAGGAAGTCAGAGCTCTCCTGCCAGCGTCTTTCAAGGCTGGCGAGTCGGGCGGCGCGGGGCTGCCGCGAGGAGCTGCCGCCCAGATGAGGC
The DNA here is from genome assembly GCA_028858755.1 of Ara ararauna. NCBI lineage: Eukaryota > Metazoa > Chordata > Aves > Psittaciformes > Psittacidae > Ara > Ara ararauna. The sequence continues at coordinate 47,084,158 of CM054381.1, forward strand.
TGCCGCATCAGCAGCACAGGGAACATGCCTGCCTGGAGGAACCAGGCTGCTTGCTTTTGAGTTTTTAGGCAAAGATAGGTTTTTAAATTTTTGTTTTTCAAAAAAGCAATCTAAACCAATATTTTTAAAAAATTATTATAAAAAATTGGTGCCTTACCTATAATATCCATTGATTCTTATATAAAGATTTGATGATGCTCTTTGGTGATGCATTATTGCTTTGGGAGCAATGCGTCTCAAGAGAAACCCAAGACCATTTTTTAAGCCAAATTTTCCCCTTGTGCATTTGCTTCCAACCTTTCTCATTAATTCAGTCCTTGTGCTCCTCTGCCTATTGTGTCCTACTGGTTTTTCCAGCTCCACACACACAGATCGATATGGGCTCTGCATCTGAGTCAAGTACAGGAAAAGGTTGAGACCTGAGTTGAGGTCAATGGCAAATATCCTGCAAATTTTTTTTTGCCTCAATTTGAACATTTGCTTCCTGAAGTCTCATTGATTTTTAGAATTTAGCAAAAGCTGAATAAATACAGTGGTCCCCGAATGTGTCCAGGGGGTATTTTACTTGTGAGGAAGCATTTATTGCCCAGAGAGCCATGTAACATTAATCCAAACAAACCAACTTTCCTTTACTTTTTATTTTACCATATAGGAAAAAGTATCCTCATGCTGATTCATTACTTTTTAATAGCTTTTTTTGCTGATATTTTTGCAAGTGTACACTCAGCCTGTACTCAGCTGCACTTCACATCAGCATCGGTTCAATGTGAAACAGGAGAGCTGTTACATGCCCTGATGGCTGTGCTGATCTATGATATTAACCTTTACAGAGATGCTGTTTTGCAGCCTTTTTCTCTTTTATGCTTTCCTGGTGGAAAGTGCTCCCATGGCTTACTAAAGAAAACTTGATTGTTCTTGTGAACCCCAGGGGGAACACATTTCAATTTTTATGTTGATATCCCATGTCCTTCCCATAATAATTGTAAATCTTTATTTTGAAAAAACAATTTTCTAAAGCAGAATGTGTATTTATTAAATGGCTGGGTTAACCACAAAGGGCAGTTGTCATTATGTTAATGTGTGTGCATATACGTGCATAAAAAGTTATATATATCTATAGAGTACACGTTGATATATGTGGAGAGAGTACCATCATGTATATAAACATTTTCCTTTTTCAACTGGGAATGAAGGAGGGGGGGGGCCCCGAACAATGGCCTCAAATTCCAATGAAAAATTACACTTCAATGTATCTGACTGTATTGAAAAGGGAAATACTGCAACAGTAGTTTTTCTTGCACTAGTTAGTTCATCATGGTGTTGGATATAATTAAAGGAGAAGTATGCATGAGTTTTGTGCAGCAAATCAAAATGGTTCAGTGAAAGAAGCCAGCTTTGAAGAGACCACCTACCATAAACATTATTCTGAAAGCCTAAATTCTTAGCACAAGCATCCAAAGAGTAAATGATAAACAGATGAGGGAGCAAACAGAAATTTCACAGAGTTGTAACTTTAACTTTCTGCATGTGTCAGAGAAATACATCTTTTAAAAGAGCAGCAGAGCTGTTTACTATTAACAGCATCACTATATTTATATACACAGCACCTGGCACTGTTCCAATCCACTTGATTCAACATGTGAAGGGGTTACACCTTGGCTGTCAAGATATAGTTTCATTTACTGTAATATAACTTTTATTTTTGCTGATCACTGTTCTATGCCTACACTAAAGCAATCAGATTGCATGCACTTTTTCATGCTCTATACAGCATATTTCCAGGTGCATATAACTTATATTAGCAAGTGCACTGGGAACAAACTGCAGCAGCAGCAACGCAAATTTGAGTGCTTAATAGACCTGGATATGCTTTTTTTTGTTACCTTCCTCAAAGTTGGCCAATACTTTCTGGCCCCTCCAGCAGCACTCAGCACCGGCAGTGTATACCAGCACCCTCAGCCAGCCACACCACCCAGTCTGCTGTGCCCCACCATTTCCAAATTATTTCTGTTGGTTTAATTTTGCCACATTTTATAAAATAGTGACAAATTTATAAATCAGTTCAACAGCTCATAGACAATTTGGATGTGCAGCCTCAAGAGAAGACCTCAGCTTACCACCACTACCTGTTTGGAGTCAAACTGAAGCAAGAATCTGGAGCATGACTTGAAAAATGCCTACCAAATTCACTTAAGTACATTGATCGCTTCAGTATACCACAAGCCATATACAGACAGTATTTATGGCTGAGAACAAAAAACAAACAAACAAAAAAACCCAACAAGCATATTTTGCTGGCTGTCAGGTCACTGTGAAAATCCTAGAGTGGATTTTCAACTCATTTCAAACCCATAAGACTCTTTTGTAATACATGCACAAGTAAATAAAAGGGTCTAATGAACAAACTGTTTCCTTTACAAGATACTGTGGGGCCCCGAGCACCTGACTGCTGCATCCCAAAAGCTGCTGGCAGTCGCTGTCTTCAGGGTGTACAACTCCCAGCATTTGTGAGTATATTCCTAACCAGCAAATTGCTGGCTTGCCCTGTTACAGCTTAAAATTGTGTATTTCAAACCCCTTTGATTTTAAAAGCATCACACATTTGTGACAGCCTGACCTGCCCAGTTAGATTTGTCATGTATGGAGGAAACCAGACTGGAGTTGGTGGTGACAACTTGAGTTCACCTTCTAGACACACCACCATGGTCCAACAAAACTAGGCGTCTTGTGGAGAATAAGGCTTTTGGTGCTTTCAGTGCAATATTTAAATTCCTAACTCTGAATAGTGGGGATTTTGGACTGATCTGAGGGTTTAATACTTTCTTGACCCCAGAAATTTAATTTGTATTTCTGGTGCAGCAGGTCCTGGATTTTAATTTACCTGAGGCACCACTGCATCTTCACTGTTCGACACCAGTGAATCCAGCATTTCGAGACAGGAGTTTGATAAAAGCCATCGGATTAACTGCTCAAGGACACTTGGGATGCCCATGCTCTACTAGCTTCCTCTTTTTCTGTATAATCTCCTTTAAAAAAACTTTTCTCCTCTATTCCTAATTTGGAAAATGCATGAACACCACAAATCCATGGCCACAGTCAAGTACCCCAAACCCTATCTTGGGCATGGCCTCCCCTTTGCTCACCTCCATGGGTCCCAAACTGAAATGAGCTTGTGTGGTCTCTCTTGAAGAAAAATAAATTAACTATGCCAGGTAATGGTGCTACTGAAAGGGAGCATCAACTCCTTCTGTTTGGGAAGGGAAAAAAAAAAGGAAAAAAATAGCAATGAGCTGAAATCCAGAGCATTCATGGTCAAAACCCCAACTATTTCATTATGGGAAGCCTGGGTCTCGTGTAGCTTCTTCCTACACTTTCAACCTCACCTAGCAAAGGGCAAGGAGTCAACACAGGGTGAATTTTGGGGTGCTCCACCCTACTGGCCATGACCAAAAGCCATCCGGACAGGACTGAAATGGTGATGGCATTTTAGTGCGGTAGGCCAAGCCTTTCCACACTGGGATCCCCAATAACAGGGTTTGGAAACAGCTTCCTCATGTTCCACAGCTCATGGGATTCAGTTTGCCTGCGTGTCCATCCACGCTTTAATGAAAGGATCCTGGGTGAAATCTATTCATCTGCAGTCTCTCATTTCAACACATCCCTAAGTATACTGTATGTGCCCTGCAGAACTGGTAACCTACTATAAAGGGCCTGATACTGCAAAATGTGGAGCAACTCCTGGGAGGTGCTGAGCATCTGCAACCCCCAGAAGTCCCTCCATGCTTCCCAGCATCAAATAAACAGGGAGAGTTATTCCAAGGTCTGCAAACCAAAGCAAAGATCCAACCCGAGCCAGCTCTTGCCCTGTGTTATTTGCATCTTACTATGTTTAACTCCAGATCACAGTTTTTAGTAAATTGGGCTTGAAAACTATTCAAGTGGGTTAGAGCTTGGCTAGTGGCTGGGTAGTTATTTCCTGGTCCTGTTATTTAGCTACTTCTACATTTGTCAGATGAGCTAATGTGGTAGCAGCAGACACCTCTCCTTAGGCTAGAAAGTCTTGAAGAGAGCAGGATAACAAAATGTGAGCTGGAGCCAGTTTGCTGCTTGAAACCCCAGGAGGGCAATGGGCTTGCGGTAGTGGTCAGGAGTGGAAAGTGGGCTCTCCAGTTCATACCTCTGGATACCAGACCTGGAGGCACTCTGGCAAACAATCTGTAGTAGAAGATTCCAAAGCTTTGCATTCAAGATGTTGGCTCTAAAAAAATAAAATAAGCTAAAGTGTGTTCACCTACAATTATGGACATTATTCTTGGTCCCATTGTGTGCAATGAAATAACTCGCATTTTTTTTTTTCCAGCTTACTTAGGACACTTGCCAACAAACACAGTGATGAAGGGATGAAATTATTTAACAAGACAGTTTTAGTGGTAGAACCCTCTGGGTCTTGCACTGCCAGAATGACCACTATTAGAGTTATATGGTGACTGAGTATATGGCAATGCAATACCTATCTTTATAAGCAACTTGTGCAGATGCTGTATGCAGTCAGAGAATGGACCTTCATGCAGCTTTGCTCTTACTCAGTTTTCCTTTTTGAAATTACAGGAGTTAAAGAAAAACAGCAAGCCCAGACATGCAGCAATTGGCAAGAAAGCAATTTCAAATGGGAGCCTCCCCAGGTGTTGGCCACACAATGTCACCACTTCATGATGATGAAAAGGTCTTGCATTTTAGGACTAAAAGGATCCCTTGGCAAATTATCAAGCTGTATTTAATGTAATCATTATTTCAGCTCTGTGCTTTGAGCTCACTGCTTGTGGAGCATAATAAAACCTATTTCTCAAAAACCAAACCAAACCAAACAACACATCATTTGGGCGTATGATTACATTTTTTTTTAATTAATTGTGATGAAGCACCTGAGGCAGTAAATTAATAGTTATCAAGCCTATGAGTAAAAAAAGCTGTCCTATGTTAGAAAAAGTTTTCTGTGGGGAATGAAATGCTGGACTGATTTATTTACTGTCCTGCTCTTTATGCAGAGCTGCCCCATGGGTGTTAGCTATATTATTCATGATTATTCCCCCAAAGCTGTACTCTTCTTCTTACAGTGGCTTCATTACTACTTAATTCATAAGCAGTTCAAGGACAGATAGGCACTTGCCTTTTCTTTCTATCAGTCGCTGTGACATAAGACATAGTTCCACTTTCAGCGTAAGAATACGGCCAGAACACCCGTCATTGTCATTGTTATCCCACCCCGTGTGAGAACACTGGGTAAGTGGACATTGCTGACAAGAAGGCAGATAATTATAGGACTGAATTCCACTGAATAATGCAAAATTGAAACCATTCAGGCCACGGTGGTTTCTGGGATGCTTCTTGCTGAGTGAAACCTACTCATACAAGGAAGGGCTGGCTGTTGGGACATGATTTTCGGAAGAAGGGTTGAATTTAACTTTCAGCCTAACCAGGCCAAACACAATACTATTTGTTGCTCTCTTCCCCAGTATGGTTGTGAAAATGCTTACTTAGACAATCCCTGGGGTGCAGTACTGGGGAAAGACACCCAGAATTTACCTTTCAACCCTGTATAGTGTATATAATAATGCCCGTGCTACTTTTATTTACAGATTGTGTTAGTTTCAGGGTTTTTTTAACTGTCAAGCTTTTCTCCAGTTAAGTTAGTCACACTTACAAGACCAAGCCTTCATGATCATGGGACTATGGTAGACATTTTCTGTGGGTGTTGAGTTAGGGAAAAAGTTGGCTTGGAAATAAGGGCAGGAAAGGACTATTCCTGTATCCTGGGGAAAAAAAAAAAGTAATGCCAGTGTCTGACAAATGACTCCAGTGATGCTGAAGACCACTTGTTACATGTGTGTGTGTGCAACCAGCTGCAACATAGCACAGGTTTTCCTAGGCACAGGCATCACATTTTGATGCCATGGCAAACCACACACAGACTGCTACTGCTTCTAGGCTGAGTCAACAAGAAGAATTAAATATAGAGAAAAAAAAGGGAATGAAGATGATAGAGACTCTGCTGTTGCTAGCTGAAAGGAAAATAGATTTTGGAGTGCAGGAGTGGAGGGCAGAAATCAAGGTGCTCTCGGGATGCCTCTGATCACGGTTCCTGCAGTACTGCACCACAACCTGAATCAGGAGCCAAATCTAACCCCAAAACCATTTGTGGGGCCACAGAAATGGAGCTGAGGAGAGGATGCAGAGCTGAACCTTACTGTTAAACACACAACAGTGAGACTAGCTGCAGAATAGCTGTAATCTAAAGGTAAGTGACCCAAACATGCAAGTTCCTCGACATGCAACACTTAAGTCTCTTTTTTTGGTCAATAGACTTTAAAAAAAAAAAATTAATTTTGGGTCCCTGTTTTGCTAGACTGTGAATCCTTTAAACACAACAGGCTTGGTTCCTAGTTGGGGGATAACCACAAGCCAATTAGAAGTTAAATTGTTGAGCAGTATGCATCTAATTGAAGTCTCTACTTTCTGACTGGTATTTTTAGTGTTTGGACTGAGCTGCAGCTCCACATAGGGTATAATCATGTTTATTTAAGAGCAACATGTACCTCAGTGAGAAAAATAAAATCCAGGAGGCAGAGCTGGCTTTTTTACCAAATATACGTAGGTGGGCGGTACACTTCAGGTCTAGACTGTTCTGTCCCTCTTGTTGTACACTATCTTCCATTGGGCATGCATCTTTTTTTCCTGAAGACAATGCCTGCATGTTCATGCACGTGCTTTAATGCAAAGTGCATTTCCCCAGTCATTTTATTGTCACTTATTGTCATCTACTATCATGATTTCTTGATTGTCTTCTACATACATCTGAGCAGTAACAATAGACTTTGATTATGCTGGAACTAGTAGATGGGGCTGACTTGCTTATAACTTAGAAGGTAAAAAGATGAAGGAGATGTCATGAACCAGGCCTGAGTAGCCTTCCTTTTCCAAGGGAAGTTTGAGGGTATTTTGGGTATGTTCTCAGGTACTGAAAAAGTGGTTTGAATGGTAACAACAAAATGATTGTGTTGGAGTTTTTGGGTAGCTTCCAGCAAGAAGAGACATAGAAAATGGTTATTTGCTGGAATTTTTCAGTGTCTGGGCTCTAAATAGTCATGAGACTGGTAGGACTGGGATGGGACAACTTCAACATCAGATAGGATGTCGAAAGTCAAGACATTTTTGTTTATGCTTGGCGGATAAATAAAGGACCCAGAAGGAGTGGAAAGAGAAAGCAGGCCAAGGGAACCAAATCCCATCAAAAATAATAGAAGAAGGACCTTTCCAGCAACTTGTCAAGTGGACATGAGGACTGAAACAAGTCAGCAGTAAATAAGAGAGTGATAGCCATGGGATAGATGATGTTGAGTTGCAAATGAGACCATCAAATCAGTGCTGTAAGAGAGGAAGAGCAGGGGATAATGACATGACCACATGAGACACATGTTGGGAACCAGAGCAGAGTCATAATATGAAGCACAGCCTGAAAAATGAGGGAGGAAAAGCTTAAGAGCTTTGAGCAGTTTTTTAGCCAGAAGTTGCAACAGAAGCGCTGACTCTGCCAAAATACCACATCAGTCATCTTAGCTTTAGTAATGATAAGAAGGGAGATAAGGAGACCATTTTGTACCTTAAAAAGCTCTGTCTGTCCTGTGACTGCTCATCATGACCTAATCATCTTGTTTCACTAAAACACCCCAAGGAAGTAAACAAAAAAACAAAACCCCAGCAGAAACTGCAGCAGTGTTATACTTGTTCTTAGTAACATCTGATTTTTCTCATTAATTTCTATCTTATATATTCCTGTGGAATAGCTTGTGGTCATGCCAAGTCACTTTGGGAGGAAAATAGTGGTTTTTTTCTCAGGAATTTTGCATACATTCTTCTTTCTCACCACAAAAAGGGTCTAAGTTTGTTTCAGTGAGAAGCCATAAATTTCATTGAAAAAAATCCCACAGTGATTTATCCCATTTCAGTGGCTCTGCAAAATACAAAGCCAGTATTAAACAAATGCTGCAGTGCTATTCCCAAAATACACACCTGGAAAGATAAGCCTCAGAACTTCATCCTAAAGGATACCCTTGCTCCTTATCTTGTTTCACAGCATTAGGTGTGAAATCCTCTGGTGAAGGCAACTTGAAAATTAGAAAATGTTGATGGGGAAATAAAACCCAAAATATACGCAAACTGATGTTCTGAGGATCAATAATATTTAAGGGACAAGCTAAGATACTGAGGTTGTTGAGTTACCCAAGCACTCCTATCGAACACATTTATCCTTTAGCACACAAATGCGGCAGTGGTCTTCAGATTTTAATGACAATGTTTTTATTAGCAGTAGACTACTTACTAGTAAGAAGTGTTCAAAACTAAGCTGTTATGACAACAAAAATACCAAACAAACAAGAAAAAACTTCTAGCTTTTAAAGGCTCTTACTAAATATTTATTTAATTACATCCACAGCTTCAGACACAGTCAGATCTAAGAAAGGATTGAGATGCCCAAATACAAAAGGGGTCTGACTTTCTAGGCCGTTGTATTTATGACACAATTAAGAATGCCTAAAAACAAAAGCTGAAAAACACCATCAGGAACATAATGTCAGGTCCATTCCCATCTCCAGAGTGTATTTAAACACTTCTTGAAGCTAATTCCCCCAGTCTAAGGATAATGCTTGTACTGCACAGCCACATTGACATCAGCACAGAAGGAATTATGTCATGAGCTCAAAGGACATGGCACCTAGGACACACAAACAGGACCCTACATGACATCAGAAGCCTCATGGGACAGAATCTGGCCTCCCAAACCCAGAATGACAGTTCAGCAATATGGACAGATGATCTGTTAAGCAACAGATGAGTATGGGAAAAACGCAGACATGAGGGCTTCAGCTAATACCTTGGATTTGCTCAACAGCAAGAAAATAAGGCACTAGGGAGCTTCCAGGCATTAGAAGCATTCACCACTAGGTTGCTGACAACTACTGTATGAACAAGAGGTCAAACAGCAACCTATAGGGCAGCACACAACTCAATATTCAACATGTCAATAAACTTCTAAAAGGCAATGAAACCTGGAAGACCTGCAAGGGAGAAAACTAATATTCTTCTGTCTAGCTAGTTGCTGTTGTGTCATTTTGAAGTGCTATGGTATCATGAAGACTCCTCTATAAATGCAACATGCATTTATAATCCCCATGATACAAATAAGTCCACAGAGGCAGCTATAGGCTATTTTGCTGGACAATAAGGATCCTACCAAAACTGTGTGCCATGATGATTCCTTGTACCAAGCTCTCAAGAAAAAAAACCAACGAAAATAACCCCCCAAAAAAACAACCCTAAACCCAGCTTGATGGGCTTTAAAAGGTATCCAAACAAGCTTTTTGGGTTAGATGAAAGCTGGAGGCCCCTTTTCCCAATACAGTGCTTTGGCCAACAATTGAATGATAGTTTTTAAGAACATGATATCTAAACCAAAATAAAGATAAGTAATTCAAAGCTCTGGAAAACCTTCATATGTATAAATTTTCAATGCACATGACATAAACTGAAGTTATTCCCCTCCCTGCTGATCACTCCAGCTTTCAGTGGCTCAAAATGTAACCTGTGAAATACTAAGCTGGTTTCTAGTTGCCAGTGCCTCTAGTGTGGTAGAACCACTGCAGCTACTGCCAGTTTTCAGCAATTTTGAACTTGTGCTTTCCTCAGCTTCTGAGCTCCCAAGAGAATGCAAAATTGTACAACAAGGATTTAAGCACATCAATAATTTGGGTCATAAGGCTTACGTTTTGCATTCCCTCTGCTTTTTAGTTACTCGGACAAATAGGCTGACAGAAGCTGCTGCTACCAACAAGCACTGCTGGCTTTCTGATGGAAATAATATTAGACTGCTCAGGCAAAGGGCATCCATTTCAGGAATGAGATTAGCCCTTTATCACTCTGATGGAAGTAGAGTAGGTCACTGGCACATAGCCAGATTTCATGGTCTTGGAAGTCCCCATCTGCCAACAAAGGAGCTCCTCACCAATGAGAAGCTGAAAGCTCTCCCCAACACACAATGGGACAAAATGCTTCAATATTGCTCATAATAATAATACCTTGTCTTGAAAAGGGGAAGTCAAGACAGCATTTTGCATGAATAAGTCTTCTCTAAAATTTACACAAATACTCTGAGGCAATGCTGAGTTTGAGTAGGAGCTTTGCCCATGAATGAAGGTGTTGGCCCTAACCAGCCTGGGGACAGGGAGGCTGGGCTGTTTCCTCAGCAAAGATGCCTGAAAAAAAGACGCCTAAACACGCCACCCCGTAACACTGATGGTCTTAAAATGAAAAAAAAAAAACAAACCAGAAAAACTACATGTAGAAGCAGATTTCTGCGCAAGGATTTGTGTTTACAGCTGAAAGCTCAAGAGCCCATGAGATAGATAGATTAAATCATCCCTGTGGATGGGAATGGAATAAAGTACTGTCTAAAAACAGCTCCAGACTCTTGCTTTACTTCCACTCTGAGTGCAGTGCATTGTGGTATGCAAGAAGCAAGTCTCCAAATAGGGGAAAAAAATAGGCTCATGCCCATCACTCATGCCCCTATACAGGCTGGGCTACAGCCAAAAGAAATTGCACTTCTTGGATGATCATTTATGGTCAGGCATTCTTCCTGGCTAAAGCACCTAAAGCCTCCCTAATGTGAGATGTCTGGGATAGCAAAGCCACCATGACAGCAAAGGATAAGCACAGGCCAGTCCTTTGAGAAGATGGGCAGTTTGGGGCTACCTAAAACCAGCAGAGATCTGCTCATACACAAGTTAAAGAGGAAAGAGCAGAACAGAGACCTCTTGCAGACATTTGTAATGGAAATTGGCTCCATTAGCATTTCACTTCTTCCACTTTACCCCATGGACCACAGCCTGTTCTCTTGCAAGCTGATTGCGTGAAACCCCCCACGCTCCTCCCAGAGACAGATGACTTCAGCTTGGCATTGCCTGCAAAAAAAAAAAAAATCCTTTTCATTAGAGGAGGATTCAAGGGAGGCTCTTCACACTTAAAAAAAATGGACTGTGGCTGGACCTTTTATACCATCTGTTCTCATTCTGCTACGCACCAATGGAGTGGCGCTTCTTCAGTGTGCAAACTAAAATAAACTAAATTATTAAAACTAATTGTAACTTTTATTTACCGTTCCTTGTGTGAATCCATTTATTCTGAAAAAGAACTGTTAATTCCAGGTCTTACCTGGCCAGGATTATCCGACTTCTTTCCAAGCTGTGAATCTGTCATTTTGAAGTGCCATCTGTATACCACAAGACTAGCTATAAAGCTACAAATCACCTGTGGATCAACAGAAAACAGAGAATTAATGCTAAGGTGCAAAATCAAAACTATGTGAAAATACTTTCATCTGTGGGTAGTTGGCTTTCAGGATTAAAAAAAAAAAATAAAAGAGCAAGTGAACCAATGTTGGAACATTTTCTTCCGCACTTTGCCCTTTGTTCGTGATTTATGAAGGCATTGACATATTTTTGAGTCAAACTCATGAAACCCAGGCATATGACGTAGTTCATAGTAAAATTATTTTTTATTCATTTTTTATTTTTCAAAGCACATCCACCTTATGTAACAACTGGTTAGACAAGTCTACAAGAAGTCCTTCACTGGGCACCACAAATACAGATGGAGGATGTGCCACTGACATCAGCCTGAAGTTTCAGGAGGTCATTTCAACAAGGACATCACAACAGAGGGCAAGATGGGGCTCTGAGTCACTGCTTGCTTGCCTGCCAGGGTCATTCTTCCATGAATGGAAGCTATAGCACAATCACTTATGCTTCTCAAAATCAGCATCTTGAACCAATTACATGTTTTAGATGAAGTTTAGTTTCAAGCTATAAATAAATAAATGAAGATAGACCAACACTTTCCTGTGGGTTTGACATCCACATATTTGCAGCCCAAGATCATTTTCTCAAAGAGACAACAGAAAGGCCTTAAGGAGCTGGAATTCAAGAAAAACAAAAGTAATAATTAAATAAAACCCAGCCCTCAGACACTTCCAGTATCATCCTTCCCACTGGCAATAATCGGCAGTTAGAGACTTCCTCAGCCAGTAATCAGATACGAACCACTGTCTTCTATGAAACTGCCTTGTCCCCATGTGACTTAATTTATGAGTTTTCATTTTGTGGCCATGAGTTACACAACTTGGCAGTATGTTGGGCTTGCTTTACACTCACTGGCTGAGCAGTTCATCTCCTTGCATTGCAAGAAACAAAAATAACCACTTGATCACCTCCTCAGCATTGTTTACAGCTTTACAGACCTCTCATACCCTCCCTTAGTCAGCTCTTTTCCAGCTTAGAAGAGCTGCCAAACCTTTCTTTGTATGGGAGCATACTCTCATCTTCTTACCCTTTATTTTCCATGGTTCTGCTACACAATATGCTTCTGGAGTCACTTGGCGTTGCCATGTTGTCCTGCAAAATTTTCCTAGTCTGATATTGGGATTTTTTTTCATCTTCTTTTTAACTTTTTTCCAGATTTACCTATCCTGATTCTGTATCATGTACAGTATTAAAAAAACCCCAAAACCAAACCAAATCAAAAACAAACAAACAAATAAATCCAAAACAACCAACCAACCAAAAAATGTGGGTTCCTTTTTGGGGGGTTTGTTTGCTTGGTTTTGGCTTTTTTTGTTGCTTTTAAGAAGTTAAGAGCTGTACAGCACAAGTCCCAGTATCCATCCTTTTAGGACATCATCACTTCCACTACAAGCAACAACTATTTGCTCCCTTGGCTTACTCCCCAGCTACTTCAAAGGAAGGGGAAAACTTTGCTTTCTCCAACAGCAGCAGCTTCATCTCTTTAGTGAGGTTCCTCACCAAGGTCTTAGCAATCAGATAGATCACCTTCCTCTACCTCCTTGTTGATTCCTTTAACCACTTCTAGACTAGCAAAGCACTACTTTCTCACACAAAATTCACACTGACTCTTTGTCCACCCCACAATATCGGTCCATTCATCTACAGTACCTTCTTTTTATTCATCGAACCATTCAGACCCGGGAATTGTAAAGGTGGGAGCCATCCCTACCAGATGCTCAGAGGAGAAAGGCTTAACATCCTATTGTGGCCCAGCTACACCTCTCACCCTCCCCAGCCAACTCTTTCATCCGGCCACAGCCATTTGCATGCTGATGGACTTACTACTAACTTAAATCACCTGCTAATGGGTCCCCTCCCTCACTGGCGGCAGATTAGAAACTCTGCCCAGAAATGTCCTCCCTAAGTATCTCAGTTATCCTCACCCCCCTCTTAAGGTGTTAATTACAGACACAAGTCAGGCACTGGGGGGCAAAGAGGGAAGAGTGGAAAAAAGCTACTTAGGAAAAGAAACAGTAATAAACATCACTGTGGGTTAGCAGGGATGTAGTGTATGTGTTTGAAGGAGCAAAAGGAAAGGAGTAAACATACCTTTAATGCTCTACAAGGGGGGGTGATAAGCTGGGCTACCTGGATGCTCTGCTTCCCACCAGTCTAAGTAAGATCAAAGTTTCCTTCACCAAGCCCTCAGCTGAAAGACAATAAAGAACAGCTTCAGCAGGTGGGTTAACACCCTGCAAGAAAAACCCACCCCCAAATGTAGGGAAAAGCAAACAATCAAAAACCCAAAACCTGAAAAGCTTTCTGTATTGCATTACACCCATAAAGGTTTTCACCTGTTGTGTCTGTTCAGGGCTTTCATCTTTCTAAGCTAAAACATTCAGTTTTCGGCTCTGTGTCAGGAGAGGTGAATATAAAAAACCTTGGAACTTTAATTGTCCTAGTGTTTGTGGATGGATTTAAGAACTTTAGTAACCCTGTCTTGTACTGTGTGAGTACGGAGATGAGCTAAGTTCCTTGGACAAGCAGTTTTATTAGCATGGGGGTTTAGTTTTAAATGTGATGTGAAGATCGGTGGAAGCAACAGGAGCACAAACATCTGTTTAAAAGCTTTGTTATAAAAGGATGAAAGGATATTTCTTAGTCTACAACTTGGGGCAAAACTAGTTTCTGAAAGAGCTTAGGAAGCAAATGAGAAGAAAATAGTATTTGCTTCCCTGAAAATTCATTTCACCAGAAATCACAGTAAAAACTGCCATGTCCCATCGTACCCCCTCCTTCTCTTGTAAGATTAATGCCTTTAGACCAGTATTGTCACTGGGAGCAACAGAGAGAGGGTTCTGATGATCTTGAAATCTCCTTGAAATCTGTATCCATAGTGTAAAAAAAATCATCTCAGGAGCACCATAGCATAGTTGGAAGAGTGATTCCCTTTTCTCTTCAAATCATTGATACATTTATACAGCCCATGTAATCTTGGGGCTGGGGTAGGGCTATTGGGTTCTGGGGTTGCTTTGTCACTTTTAGCTGAGTACTGCAGAGATGCAAAATATCCAACAAGCCAGTGGTTAAGAGTTCAGAAAGGTCTTAAAAAAAATCAATAATTAGGCAAATTAATAGCAAATTACCCTGCCACTCAATATTGAAGGGAATATGACCTTTAAAACCTGTAATATCATACTTGTAGCTGTCAGGAGGAGTATGTGAAGGAGTGGACCCTTTACATACTGTCTTCTACCACTGCAGAGGCTCAAACCCCACCTCGTTACATGCTGCTTTTTTATCTGCCCTTCTATAGGCCCTCAAAAGGTAAAACTTTGGAGGGGGTATCACTAGCTCCCTTCCCATGCTTCTGCTAACCCGGGCAATGTACCCAGTTTAAGGGATGAGCAGGGCAAGCACTGTACCCTCATCCTTTGCACAGGGCTGTGCTGCCTATATAGCAGTGACAATGAGACTGTCCTTATTTATGCTCTGTCAGGGCTGAAGCCACCCTTCCACTGGCTGTATGATGCAGGATTTAATTTGGAATAATGAAGGAGAAGGGTTATATTTGCAGCAGGCTGTAAAGCTGTACTGGCAGCAACCCGTCATTAAGAGAGGCTGCTTTACAATGTTCTGGGGTTTTATTCTTATAAATAACAATATTTAACTTCTTTGAGCTTTATTGTTAGCTCTTCCAGCCCTATAGCCAGGAACAGCAAGTAAACAAGAGGAGCTAAACCTTCTTCTCCACCAAAACCTGTTTTTTAATTAGCTCTTCTCTTTGCTTAGAATATGGGGGTTTTTTTCTGTCTTTTAGGGGAGAATAATTTCATTGTAGAGGAGACAGTGGGGGAAGTGCATCCTGAGATGCATTTTACTACGGGTGTTACTAGATTGTGTGTCATGTGATGAGATAATGTGGCTTTCCATATTTGCTCTCTTTGGATAGGTGCATGAGATCCAGATCTGAACACACCTGCCAGTTCAAACTTCAGTGCTCCCAACATCCCACATCCCATTTTTTTCTGTTCAACTTCCCATGTGCTTGCCTTTTTTTTTTTTTTTTTTCAGTTTTGGGGAGTGGGGGAGGTTGCATGTGTTAATTCAGGTTTTCTGAAATATGGAGAATCTGCTGGGTGAGGAGGGACCATGGAGATGCTGCTTATTTATTCCTCAGGGCATCCCCATGCTGCCACCCATCTTTCAGGTGCCTCTGCCCTGTACTGGGGGCATAGGCACCTTTTGTTTTGCTTCTGCCTCCTTGTGACCACATTCACAGGTCGGGGCTCAGGTACTATTTACCCACATTTTTGAGCTTCTGCTCGCACTAAATGAATATTTTGACTTCCCAGGCGGGGGATGATCTCTCACCCGGGAGGTAGAAGGCTCTTTTTTAATCATTTCCCTCTACATGGGGTTGTGTGCCCCCTCCTTTGCATTTTCTATAGCTGCGAGCTTAATTCAGCAGCAGCTGGTACTTCAGGTACCTGTGAGAGCTGCAGTTCAGACTCATATTCAGTAATCCCATGTACCAGTGACGTCCCCAAAGTCCCTAAATAGGCAGCATTAATGCTAGAGGTACCAAACAGCAGCTAGCAGGTGACATTTTAAAACAAGACATAGCACTACTGGAGCATCCCTGCAAATGGGACACAGTGCCCTCAAGACCCACAGGGTCAGATTTGGACTTCAGGTACAAAACGCTTTTGGATTGTACATCGTTTTGCATCCTGAACACCTTCCACAGTCTGCAGGGTGGCCAAGGGTAGCCTGCTAGGTAGGCACAGAACAGACACTGCACTTACTGCCCACCAACCTCATACTGCATGACATGGCCCCCACACTCACTCCATGCACATTTACAAACGCTTGCAATTGGTGAACAGTATTAGAAGCTAAAGGGCATGGGAAAACAATGCATATTTGCAGCTTTCCCTCCCTCCAGGACACCCCAAAACGGGGAAAATACATAGTAACTGGCTGCAAAGTTAAGTGAAAAATAGTCTTTGCTGTGCATGGAGCAAAGATTATGTGATGGACCAGTTAACATTGCTGCGCTCCTCAGCACCCATCCTGTGGTCAGCTACATGCTGCAGTCCAGCATAGTGCCTCCAGTGATCCTTCACTCCCTCTTCACCCCATGGAAAAATTGGCCAGGAGGGCATTTTGCTGCCACTTGCCCTTCCTTCCCAGACCACTGGCCATGGTGCCCATCCTTGCCCTGCATGTGGCAGTCAGAGAGTACTGGCGGCTACCATGGCACACTGGTAATTCCTAGAAAGCAGTTGAATAAATACTGATAACCAAACAGCCTTTCCCATGTGGTATCAGTGGTGAGCCACCCCTCTTCCCCTCCCCCTTTGGGCATTTTCACCCCAGGGCACATTTCCCCTCACACGCAGGCAGCCTGGGCTGATTTTAAAGAACGGTTTATTCGCTCAGAAACAGACGGTCGCATCTCTTTGACCGAGATTTAAAATCCCAGTGTGTACAAAGTCACAGTCATGGCTTGCAGGGCACACGGCAGCACCCTCAGAATAAAAAGTCATTAAAAATCCCAGCGCTATGTACAGCTAAGTGCCAGCTCAAGTATTCACAACACAGTAACGTACTGCAATTAGTTGCTTAAAAGTAGTTCCCTTGAGAAACAACCTTCTGCTCCGGCAAAGCCAGAGTCTGTTCCATCCTGTCCATCCAGTGATGCTCAGTGTTGCTGGCAGGTGTGCAGTCGGGAGGCATCGGCAGGGCCATGCTCTCGCTGGAGGCGGCATACCAGCCCCTCTGCGCACTGGCACCGCTGGAAGATCTCCAGGCCGTGGGTGCCTTTCCGACGGTGCCGGGTACACACCTGCCCTTCCCGCAGCACCGGCTTGCAGATCTTGGACCAGAAGTGACGGGCACAGCACAGCCCGGCTGCACAGTCTGAAGAGCGTAGGCAGAAGTCCCCCTCCTCACCTGTGTGGGGACAGCATGGCATGTGCTCAGCCCAGGATGCTCCCACTGGGATGAAGGGGCAGGGTGGGCATCCCCCATAGCGGACAGTGAGGCAGGGAGCACAGCCTGCACTGCTCCATAGGGATCAGTGGGGCAGGATGGGCAGCCCTGAAGGGGACAGTAGGGTCACAACACGGCTGACCCCCTTACCTTTGGCAGTGGGAAGCCAGGCGGGAGCAGGCGTCCGTCGGGTCAGAACCTCAGTGCCGATCTCGTCCAGCTCGGTGGCTCCCTGGGGTGGCTCCGGGGGCATGCAGAGTCCTGCGGGAGGCAGCGGGATGGCTGTCAGCTATGGATGGATCCCAACAACCCCTTCCGCGGACACCTCCAGGGTGCCGTCCCCCCTCCCCAAGCCCTGCCGCCCCTCACCGTTGCTGCAGGTCGTGCCGGGGCAGCACATTGCGTCGCGCAGACAGCGTTTGCGGCGTTTCCGGCAAGCGAGGCAGAGCGGGGCACCCCCGCCGCGGGCCCCGCCTCCACAAAACTCCTCGGGGCCACAGTCCTCGTCCTCGGCGCAGGGGAAAGGCTGGAGGAGCAGATAAGAGGCGGAGGGGGTCAGTGCGGCCGCCAACCCCCCATCCCCAGTGCGTCCCTCCATCCCCCGTATGTGTCCCCCCTCTTCAACCCCAGTGAAGCCCCTTTCCTACCTGCCGGGTGGCGGCCGGCGGTGGCTTGTTGCTGCCGTCGAATGGGGCGGCGGGGGGGGCGCTGGCCTCAGCCGCTACCCCCGGTGGGGGTCCCTTGATGGAGTTGGAGCTGAGCGCGCCGCCGGGTGCCGCAGCCCGCCCCGCCGGGGCCGCGCAGCTGAGCGCCGCCAGCAGCGCCACCAGCCCTCGCATCCTCGTCCCGTCCCCTCCCAGTCCCTTGTCCCCGGTGATGTCCTATCGGCGAAGAAGCTCCAGCGACCCCCTAGCAGCAGCTACCTGCGCTGCCCGCCGCCGCCTTTATACCCCTGGGGGCTGCCTCCTGCGCCCGCCCCCTCGGGGAGGAGGGCACTGCGGATGGGATTTCAAAGGGTCCCCGGGGGGTTGTGAGACCCCAAAACCACCCCCACCCCGCCCCGAGGGCTCCATCATTGGCCGCCGGCCCGGGAAGGGGGTTTCGCAATAGCGAGGGCAGACACCACCACCACCACCCTCCCTCCTCCCCCCACGCCCCGGTCCCCGGCCAGATGCTCCGCACGCCCCGCCGCTGTCTCCAGCCGGGCGCGCCGCCTCTCCCGACGGGAAGGGACGGGAAAAGAAGGGGAGGGAGGGGGGAGCACCCCATACAACCCCCCCAGTGGCTGGGAGCCACGATGGGATGCAGAAAGGCCGCCCCACCGGTGACAGAGGCAGTCCTTTGGTCTCCTATAAGTCGGCGCCCCCTCCCCCGCGCCCTTCCTGGCGCCAGCGCGACTTTACAGGAAGGGAGGGGGCCGCTCGGCACCCCCTCACCCCCCGGCCTGGTTGAGGGGGGGTGTGGGGAGACGGGACATAGGAGGGGCTGAGCCCCCAGTTGGTGGCCCCCCCCACTCCCGCGCACTCGCCTAACCCTAACCCGGGCAGCTCCTCGGTCGGGATGGGGGGGCCAACACCGTCGGGGGAAGCTCCCGGCACTTTGATGCGGGGAGGTCTCGCCTTTCACCCCACCCCCCCGGCCCCTGCATCGGCGCCCTCGGGGCGCCGCGGCTTCCCCGCTCCCCCTCCGAGCCTCCCTCTCCGGGGCAGCGCGGAGCTGCTGTCACCGCCGCGCCCCCTTGCGGCCACGCTGCGGTAGTGCGCCCCTCCATCCCGCGGAAGGTTGTGCAAGCGCCGTTAGCAAACCCCAGTTAATTAAATTGGTTTTCACGATGACTGCCTCTTGCTCGTATTTATTTATTTTAGTTGAGTTTGACAGAAAATACAGTAAAAAAAATAAAGCGCAAGCACCGCACCGCTGCCAAGCCCACCATAAATACTTATTCCCCCCGAGGGTGGGTGATTTCAGATGTCACACTCTTGCAATTAAAACCACAGCAGTGCTCACCCACCTCCAACGCAGCGGGTATCGCTGTGACTCCACAGGAGCTCCTGTCAGGTATTTCAGGTCCAAGAGGCTCAAGCTGGGCTAATAATTATCTGGGAAGGTTTCGGCGAGCATCTAACACAGGTGCCGGCGGAAGTGGTGCTGTTGAGTCAGCGCTCGGCAGACATCCCTGCCGCAGCCAGGTGAACCGGAGCCTTGCTGCTTTTAGCCTGCAAGAATGAAGGCCACACCTTGTCCCCAAGCCCCTGTAACCCCCTTGCAGTTTCAGGTGAGGGCCACCAAGGGTTTTTATTGTATTATTGACTTGTATCTGTGATTGCTGCATCCTGCAAATGCATTTTGCAGTGTTTCCTGGCTCCTGCTTATGCAGTTAGCGAATTTCTCTCTCTCCTGGGAGGATGTTTTCATGCTTCTTTCTCCAGTTTTTACCTCTGTGTCCACATTGCACTGAAGTACACCTTAACCTTGACCTTGCTGAGATTTAAATAAAACTGTGTCACACGGGGGCTGAGCTGCTTCTCAGGGAGGGATTTCAATCTATTGGGAGTGGTAGTCTCAGCATCCTGAACATCACATCATCCTGCACACAGAAGTGATGTCTTCATGACATCCCATACCTGTGCTGCCATTAGGGGCTGTGCCTCTGTCATCACATCTTGGCATTTTCCATGAGGGGCAGCAATGACAAGGACACCATTGTTTTTTTGACACGTGTTGTTTGCAGTCACATCCCACCTATGGATGATGCAACACATGTTGGAAATATGGTCCCTTCCCAGCTGCATGCCCTGGACTCGCTTATACTGGCAGCAACCAAAATATAAAGTGAATTCTTCATCCCTGAATAATAAACATGCCGCAAATGTGCTTATTGGTTAGTGTGTTCATAGAATAATTTGGTTGGAATTGAGCTGTGGGGCTCACCCAGTGCCAACCCTGCTTGAAGCAGGATGTCCCGTCAGCCTCAGACCTCTTTGTCCAGGCTACTCGGGGTGGTGCTGGTGCTCAGGTAAGTCCTATAGTAACTGTGGTTATTTGCCTTTGCAACCTGCAGCAAATCTGGATCCCAGTGCTAATTTCCAAGTACCATGCATTTTGTTCAATTGTGTCTTACTGCATATGATCATAAGAGAGAATACACCCCCCAATTTAATCACTAACCAGAACTCCTCTCCCAGTCTTGGCTTCTGCTGTGGAAGAGAGCCACCAACAAGTCGTTCAAAAGTAATTATTTTTATTTCAACTCTATAAAGTATACAACAGGCACTCGGCAATTACAGCTGCAGGGAAAATACAGAGCAAAACAAAAGCAGTTAAAGTTTATGAAAAAAAGGTCTTAAATCTACATCAAAAGAATGCAACCGGCCAATGACCGGTGGATGACTGACAGTTGTCTGACAAACAAAACCTCTTTCATGTAGGAAGAAAACTGGAAAAAATAAGAATCTGAACCAAAAGGCTAGTGTAAAAACAGCGTAAACTGGGACTTGGGACGATGGGCAACTCAAAACAAAAATTTCTCCTTTTGCCAGTAAGGCTCTAAAACTGCCCAAGTCTCGGCGTTACGGCTGGTTTACACAGCCACGAGCTGTGGAGGACAAGGAGCTTCCAGCTTCCCAGCTCCGCTTTGTGAGAGTGCCGAGGGCTCGCCTCCACGGTAGTTTGCATATGGGAGTCAGGGGAAAAGCACAGATCCTGTTTTGTTGAGTGGTGCAAACCAGCTACGCCTTTGAGTCAGGCTTTCAGGTCAAAACACGCAGGTTGGGTTGCACACCGAGTCGCTCATTGTTTTTTGTGTGTGAGAGATTTCTAAAGGGGTTTGTATAAGACAGGAGGTTGGCGCTGGACAGCATGATGGGTTGAATCTGCACACCTTAGCAAAACAGGAATACCTGTCTACGGACTGATAGGATGTCATATATTAATTTGACCTGCACATAACATTTATACATTTCACAGAAATGACTCTGTATCTCATTAACAGATACACAGCTCTGGTACACTGAACAGAAATAAGAGAACGACTTCATCATTTCTGTAATTCATCAATATTATATAATAAAGGCTTAGAAATTGGTAGCAGAAAGAACTGTAAAACGCAGCAAGCTAAGAAAGGACGACATTTTGAGGTGTGTTTGTCTTTGTCATGCAGCATAACACCAAATTTGTAATCTTTTTTTATAGGATGCCACAGATTTAAGGCACTTGCAACAATGCCAGATAGCTAGTGATGTTCTAAAACTATGGGACAGATGAGTTAACAATACAGTTGACATAAAGTTTAATAATACTGGCAATTATGACATTAATTCAAGTCTACCTTGATCTAAAAACATTACATTACAAATAAGAAAATGAAGTAATAATGCCATGGAACTCTAAAAGAAAAAGTTATATGTGTACCACAAAATATCAACACGAAAATACCTATTTACATAAATATTTGCTTGTGGTCCTGTTGTTAAATAAGAGTTTGCTATGGATAATGCAGCACTGTGAGAAGCTACAGATCGTCTGTGTCTTAATGACACCAACCTTAATACACTCATTTTAAACATGGGAGCTGCTTTCCCCTTACGTAGATATGCCACTGTCCCATATATTAAAAAAGGAGACAAAGAAGAAAGTACAGTAAACTGGAAACATAGAAGCAATTCATCGTTGTGAATATATATATATATATATAAAATGCAACTCAAATATATTACTTATAAATGAAGGTGGTTATCATATACATATGCTAAGTATGTTGTTTAAAGTATGCTTAGGAAAGGTGATGAAAGTCAAGTTAGGTGTTTGATATCAAAATAAACTTATATTCCATATAGTCCATGCTGCAAGCCGCAGGTATTAATAACTGTGCTTGGCACAAGGAAAAAAGGACAGGAAAAAGAAAAGTAACTCAGCCCATTTTAAAACCTTTTTCCTGTAATGTTTTCAGGTTGGCCCCCAAACTCATTGTGATGCTTTTCCTCCCGGCAACCCCTTAACTGACAACTGCATCTCAGCTACCGAATATCATCATTTTGGGACAAACTCTTCTCTATGTTCTTCTATAGAAAGTTACCAAATACAATAAGTTTTCTCCTCCAATATCACTGCATCATTGAGTGAAAAAACAGGGAGATGAAAGTAAAGAATTCAACTTTTAGGTAGCAGCCTGTTTGCTAAGATGCCTAGTGATTATTTTAGCCCTAGTACTCAGCACTGGCTTTCAGTGTTTTCCATCCCTCAGATAAAGGTTGAGAAGCCAGTAGTTGCTGTCTTTTCCCTATGGTTTTGAAAGCGAACAAAGTTTTAATGATTAATGAATAGCAGAAATAACCTGAAGTTACTGTGTCAATGGTGTTGCTTCACCCTTTGGAAACTTAGGAAGGAAATTCAGAGACACAGACTGGTTTCAAAGGCATCATGATGACTGAGCTTTTTAGTTTGCTATCAAACATCAGACATTGTCAAAGCTGTCAAAGAAGGGGAGAAAAATACCTTTCTAATACATTCTATTTAAAGTTCCTTTAATTAGAAACATGGGAAAGAGTTGGGATTTAGCACAGGGGAAACATTTTTGCTATTAAAACATACATTTTCTGTGTACTATGCAGGCAAAAGTCATATGAGTGACTTTCTAGCAAGAGCTGATCTTTCAACTTCCAGTGCATACAACTACTCTTGGCTGCCAAGATCTTGGCAGCTCTGAGATGAAATGGGGCAGCACCTGCTAATGTTTTGAGGCAGGGCCTGTTACAAAGACTGAAAGCTGACGTTTTTTGTTGGTATGATGGGATAAACTTTTAGTCCCATGTATATGCAATAAACAGGCACAAGGACAGATTCCTGTTACATCCTATAAATCAGAAGAGACAGTATTCAAACAAAGGAAAAACAGTGGAAGTGAGGAAAAAGTGTACATATGATAATACTATAAGAGCTGACTCGGCTCTAGCTATCCCCGTGCTTTAAACATGGTCACTGGGGTCCTGGTACAGCAGAGACATGGAGACCTTGCACAAACACATCCAGTATCAGTTTTCCATTCATTTCCACTGACTTTCCTGTGGTGTTCCTTAGTCTGGTGAGGCACTAGGATTACATTTTTATGGGCAATATTACAAACAGAGCCAGAAAACTGGCCCAGTACCACCTTTTATTATAACTAGCTTTGTACTGAACATGGAAGTGATGCAGACGTGAAGATGTAAAATTATCTAAGAACATGACGGAGAATGATGCTTCTTGCTACATATTTCTGAAGTGGTGGTTGACTAAGTAGGTATATTCACAGATGAGGGATGTACGTAGCACCTATAAAGTACATTATGGGTCTTATGTTTTCCCTTTTGTTTCTAAAAAGACAAAACTTAAGCTTAGTTTTATGCCTAATAGCTAATTAATAAGACCAGTGGGCTGTTGTCGCTTTATTACAGGACCATTATTTAAGCACTATTTTATATGTAAAATGGATTAATTTTATGATTTTTTTTTTCTCATGCAGTTATGTATTTGTATCAAGGGAAAGGAAAAAAACCCAAATAAATATCGTGTTACAGTATGTTCTCAGCTGTATGAGAGAAGTGACCCATATCTGCCTTAACAGGATCTAGAGCAGTTGTGCTTTTGTTTTACCAGTCTAAAAAAGAAATTCTCAAAAATAAAGAGGAACTGTAACATTCATTCTTGTCATGAATACTGCTTGGAAAGAAAAAGAACAAATTTTATCACTGCTTTGACATGAACTCCTTGACCAGTACTGTTGTGGTCCTCCTTTGTTCCTACACTGGCCTACAGTAGAAGACCTATGAGGTTTGAAGGGTGGGAGTAGCCCAAATCCTGCACTGTATTTAGCTACAGCACTTAACAAATTACTATTGATCCTACTGATAAAGCCAGAACCTTGCAGCTAGAATTAAGTGTGTCTTGAACTATGTATCTCTCGACTTTTATAATTAAGAGCGTAGCAAGATCATCGCAGTGATAGAAAACATATTTCTTAACTGGTGAAAGGCTTTGCGTCAGGACCACCATGTCAACTGCTATTTTAAGTTCGAACATAAAACATGAAGAGCACTATTGTCATCTAAGCAATAAGTCCTAATGCCACTGTAGTTACTGTAGCAGCATCAATCAAGGCATCATGGTGACCCCGAGCACTAATCCTCCCCAGTTCTTTCAATTTCGCTGGCAGCCATGTCCCAGGAAGCTGTCTTCAGCAAGGCAGAAGCAGGTAAGAGAAATACATTAAAAATCTATGTCCCATCCTGAGTTGTCATCAGGCGGTGGTTCATCACTGTCCTCTGGGAAGCTGTCAAAATTGCTTGTGTCTGTTGGAGATGCAACCTGCAGAAAGAAAAGAGTGACAAGAAGGTGATGGTCACCAAAGTGGACCTCTGCAGACACTTCCTCTTGATCTCACAACCATGGTCATTCAAGAGTGTTCATTGCTAACTGCAGCAAGCAAGAGAAGTTCTGCATTCTGTAACTTTTTGCTGAATCCCTGGAGGACTTCCCACAGATCTTCTCCTCTAATGATTCAGGCCCTCTAGGGTCTCTAGCTCAAGAGCAACTGTCCTACCCATTGGTACAAGGTCATCAGAAAAGACTTGGGAAAGCTCTGGGCTTCCCTCTGTCCCTGATTTCCAATTTATGGGTAGGATCCTGAATCTGAGAGGCTGTAAGCTGCCACATTTGAGTTTCCTGACAAGTATTGCTTGGTCTAGCGAGCCTACCAGAGAAACTCATCAGCTCATCTTCCTAGGATGAAGGCCAAATACCTTTCTTCTTTTTTTTTTTTTTCACTTTACGATGGTGACTGAAACTTCTTCACCCTGAGACATTCAATGTAATTTAAAAAAAGAAGAAACAATACAAAAACAGACCTGCAGCTCTCCAGACCAAAATTATCAGTGAAATCAGTCCTTGAAACTGTACCCCAAGTAGCCAGTCCAGGCTGGAGGTGACTGCCCTTGCCATGGGAATTCTGGTCAGGAAATGCTGTCATTTTTAGCCATTTCACTAGTGCGACTAGTGGAAAACCCACAGCCAGAGGCCAGCCTACAAATACATCTCCAGCAGTCTAAGAGATGT
The DNA here is from genome assembly GCA_028858755.1 of Ara ararauna. Lineage (NCBI taxonomy): Eukaryota > Metazoa > Chordata > Aves > Psittaciformes > Psittacidae > Ara > Ara ararauna. Next base: position 47,109,636 of record CM054381.1, read on the forward strand.
ATTTGACGCTGGATGCTGCTATAAGCCTTGGGAAACAAGAGCTCCAGCTTCAGCTCTAAATTTAATTTGCTGCCTAGCTACATCAGCACTTTCCTGCTGCTGAAAACATCTTAGGGAAAATTAAGGCTCTTGAATACCCACATAATTTTGGAAAAAAACAAAAACTGTAAAAGCTTAGTGGAGTACTACAGACTGATGTGATGCTTCACTGTGTACTAATACTGTAATTTTGTTTCTTTTGAGTTATCTGGATCTGTTTACTCTGTTGGTGCTCCTCCACCCTTCAGGTCTTAATCCTTGGGGTGCTCTACACTTGTTCTCCTCCATGGTGCCATGGGCTGGACCACATTCCTTTGTTTCTCTCAGCCCACCCCATGTGAGCTCTCCCTCTGGGAGAAAAGCATTGGAGATGTATGTACAAGGTACCAGATACCAAAGTGTAAGAGATGCAACTGGTGCGCCATTCCAACCAGGATGCACACAAGCTGGAACTTCTAGCAAAGGCCTCTCAGCAGTGATAGACAGTGCGTAAGTCAACTTCACTGGGACAAAGCATCTATGGAGCTCCCTGGGGCTCCTCTGCAGATGTCTCTTCTGGAAGCACATAGCAGGCAGTTTTTTTGAGCTCTGGTTAGTTGAGTCTTTAAGGGAATTAAGTCCTGCTTTGGGAAATGGATTGCATTTTGTGTTCATCTGACAAAACAAAAAGGCTGAGCATATCTAACACCTCAAAGATAGAGGGTTTTCTTAGAAGAAATACGACTTAGGGAAAAAAAGGTTGGATGAGTTGTTACTCTACTGATTGACATTATATGATGCTAATGCTGTTATGTGTGATTCCCCACAGTTCTGAGGTTCAGGTCACCTATGTGGCCTGTAGCTCTTTACTGTTGGAGACATGGGAACAAACGTCCTCTAAATGCCCTCTTCTAAAATTACCTCTTGTCCAAGAAGATAAAGTGCAAGTGTTAGTATCAGCTTTCTGGTTGCTTAACAACATAAGGCCTTGAGATGAATTATGGTGGAGGGATCTGTAGATCTTACTCAATGGCAGAAGCTGTGATGTCAGACAGCACATCTTTGGAAGACTCAAGAGCTTTTAAGGACAGACACTGTCACTGATTTCTGCTGTGGTATCGAGGGTCAGCTGCTCCCTGAAGCAATGTCCTAGCAGCAGGATGTAAATTAAGATCTTTCCTAAAATTCCATGGAATAAGAGCTAAGGACTGCCTCACTGGTAGTACCACATAACTGCTGATTAAGAGTTAAAGAGCTGGGGAAGGCCTTTTTTAATTAACAAACAAACAAACAAACACACAAAAAAAGCTCGTCTCTATGTTTAGCCCTGCTTGCTCCTTTACAGCTAACAAGTAACTAGGAGAGATGCACTGATTGATGTTAAAATGGATTTCTTTCCCAGAGCTATGTATTTTGGGCCCCTTTTCAGATATGGCTCTTACTAGCAGTTGGGACTTTTGCCAAAGCAACTGAAAAACTTGTGGAAAACAAAGCTGAGCAGGACTGACAGCTTTGGTGTTGACAAGATACACTAGTTAATGGAGGAAGGTTTTGGAGAAAATCTCATGAGTATGTCTACAGAAGATATTACTCTTAAGAGCTTGAGGAAAGAGGTAGTGGTGTTGAATTGGGATCAGGTCAATGTATGCCTGTCAGCATTGAGTTGCTCTGGGAGAAGGATTCCTCTGAAGAGGGAAGGATGCTCCCATCTATTTTGGACAGCCTCGATAGTGGTGTGCTGGCCAAAAGCGTAACAGCAGATCACTCTCTTGGGAGCAATCACAGACATATTCCTTGGTAACATATTCACAGTCCTATGAACATACAGCCTTGATGATGCCAAGAAATAATGCCAACAAAGTAAACTGGGTGTTCACAGAACCCTTTTCTACTACTGCATTGGAACACAACTGAAAAAGCAAAGAATGTGTGATTTCCTGCACAACAGACTGGAAAGCAGCCTTCCTCTAGGCAATGTCAAAGGAGCAGAGACCATTTCTGGTAGTGGAGCAACATCCCAGCTTGGGGATGTCAGGAAGCAATTCATGTCCATAGCGAGGAAATTCAGCTGAAGTCACTGCTGCTAGTTGTGCTGTCTGAGAGTTAGACATGCAGGGTCCATACACATACTGGGTAAAAGCAGTATTGGAAATGCTCTTACAAAAGTAAAAATTCATGAAAAACAAATAGAAAAACATATTTGGGCATATCAGGCTACACTGACATCCTGCACAGGTAAACCAGGAACTGTAACTGGATATAAAGGAGAAGACTTGACTTTATATTGTGATTATGAAATGTGGGGAACAGTGCTGCTGACAAATTAATAGTCATTAAAAAGAAGCTTACCAGAAGAATCATAGTTTTGATTTATAAAACATTTACGTATTCTTTGGGCATCCTGCTTTAGGCAGACATTTGCTAAGTCCTGCTTTCCCCCACTGACTGTCAGTAACTTCTACAGCCCATGCAGCAAAAGGTGAGGGGGGTGCAAAACCCTCTGCTTTTTCATAGCTGGAAAAAAACTTTGGGATTGCAGATTTAGCCCTGGAGCTGTGCCCGCCACTGCTGCAAGAGGTGCCGGACCATGGGTGGAAAGAGCAAGGGGCTGCAATTAAACATGATTGCTAATGTCATTCTCTTGGTGATCCTGCGGGAGAGGCATGGAGGGAAAGGATTAAGTTGAAACAAGGAGGGGAGGCTGCAGAACAGAAGGGGCCAAGGTAATTTCTATCAGCTAATCCTGTTTGGTTTCTCTTTGTGGCAGGCTTTGTGGGTAAAGAGCTCACAAAGACATCAAAGGAAGAGCTTTGCTCCAAAGGAAAATGAGTCAAGCCCTTCCTCCATGTCTGCTCCCAGTTAAACATAAACTAGGTGGCAACGGGGCTTTTCATGTAGGACACAGACACAGGAAAAAAGAAAAGACAGAAGAAGAGGTTAATGCAAAAGAAAAGGGAAATGGCATACAAATCCCACTTGCCTTCCCAAAGAAGAATAAAGGAGGAAGAAAGAGGACGCATTTGAGAGAAGGGGTGAAAGTGGCAGCTCTTCACTGAAATGTGAAAAATAGATGAAAAATAAGTGGAGCAGTTTCAAAAGAGAAAAATATGTAGTAGTGAGTGATTCGGCTCTGATCTCCTGCTGAGAAGGGCATTTCATCGCAATCATGCTCTCCCCAGACTGCTTTCTCCTATAGGAGACTGCCCAGAGACCAAATATGAATGAAATGGCTCGACTTCTTCAAGCATCTTCAGAAGAAATAAAGCACATGCTGTTGCCACTTGACTGCAGTGTACTAGTGCCTGCAGCTCATAACATTCATGTAGAAGAAACTTATTGGCTGTGAAGGAGAAAATAATTAGGAAAACTTACACTTGGTATTATAGGAGGTGTCAGTGTCCCTTTTCGTAACCCTTCCCAGTTAAAGCCTTCAAACCACCTAGAAGGGAGAGAATAATGAAACAGTTACACATACAGTGAAAATCTCTCTGTAGCACAACATTAAATTGAAATTGCTTAAACAGTGTGTTTCATCTTCCACAGTTATCATCTTCAAATTGTCTAATTAGCCTTAATAATTCTTCCTGACAACTTTATATATGTTTTTTTGGGGACTGAAAATGAAGCGTGTGTAGAAAGCAAGTGGTGATACCATGGCAAGTACAAATTACCAGTGCTCAGAAGAAAACTGTTCCTCACTGCAGATGTCCTGGCAGCTGTTCTTGCCTTTCTACAGAGTAGATCCATCCCATATGAGACCTCTAATGTCCTTTTTTTGTATGAGACTGGGAGCTAAGGGCGTGCATAGGGATGTCCTCCTCCCAGTTTGGGCACTTCAGGTTTGCTGAAGCCATGGCAGCTTAGATGGGTGATGAGCCCTGAGCTGTTTTCAACCCGTTCACCCAGAATGTCCATCCAACCCACTTCTGTTGCTTTGGGTATGGGATAAGGACCAGCACGGATGGACGAGAAGGCCTGCTTCTGTGATGGGTCTCTAACTTGTTCGTATCCTGCTCCAGCAGGAACATGTAAGACATCACTTAACAGCTCTGCCATCAGACCAGAACTGATGATGAATTAACATTACAGATAGGGAAAAAGTGTGTTGGGCTTTGGGGAAGAAGGGAAATTGAGGAAAACCTTGGAAAGTTATTCTGCAAACCAAAAAATCCAAGCAGGCAGTGGCTCAATTGGATTGCTTTCAAAAGCTTTTTTGCATTAGACTAAAACATAATGGTCAATGTGCAATGCATTTTGCTCAGAGGTAAGGCTAGAATCTATACCAAACACTGGGGGGAAAAAAGTCTGATAGAAATTCAAATAGGATCTAAAGCATACTAGAAGGCAAGTATTATTTTGCAGAAAATTGAAGTGCTTGAAATGCATGTTTTTGTGGGTTGGATCTGATGATTGGTGGAGGAGACACTTACTTGTGCTTTTGGATATCTTTCACTCCATTTTTCAAATTCCCTAACCTCTCTGACGGATTGTCCCTATAAAAGAAATAACAAATTGGTTACTTTCTTAATCCTTCTGAACAACTAATGTCTTTGCAAACAAGATCAAGGTAATTATATTTCATGTGCTTACCTGCATAGTTTTTTAATTAAATTAGCAGCATTTTTGGCAATCTTCTTTGGAAATTCAATCATGTCTATTCCCCTTAGTATGATGTTATAGGTCTTCATGGGGTCTGGGCCTGAGAAAGGGGGACTTCAGAGGGGAAAGGAAAATAGAGAAGATTAAAAGTTTGCCTTTAAAATAACACTGAGGATTGATTAAAAAAAAAAAAAAAGATTCCAAAGCAAAAGAGTACCGTACTGAAATGAGAAAGGGCAGATGACAACAAGCAATGCTTTGCTTTCTGTAATCTTAACAATTTCTCAGACAAGGAGCTCTGATACTGTCTGGATTTCAGTAATGTTGGCTGCAGGGAAGTATCAAAGAATAAAGTTTTGCAGAGCAGCACATGCTAAACCTCTTCTTTCCATAATGGCCCATGTACCAACAGCGTGAGGAACAAGGGTCTGAGTAATGCTGGCTGGCTTACAATGATATGACATGCTTTCAGTGGAGATTAATTAAGTTTCCATCAGTTTAACAGAATAGTGGCTTAGGTCCATCCCTAAAGGATAAGCCAGGAGTGAGTGATGGGGGATGAGGTTAGGAAGTGCCAGAAAGCCTCTACTGTCAACATCAGCACTAATATATACATCCAAAACTATGTAAGGGAATGGATGGATATAGGGACTCAAGTCCCCATGGTCTATCTCCTCCTTTTCAGACATGCAGCAGCCCATCACTGCACCTCCCCAGTTAAACTGCAAATCCTTTCTCTTTCACCACCATGTTCACCTCACTTAGGGTCAAAACTAACTTTCTGGCGCAATTTTACAACATTTCCTAATAGCCTGCTCATGTCTTGCCCTTTGAGAGGTCTGCATTGAAGCTGTGATTTAAAGTGGAAAAACTAATTATTAGGTTCAGCATCACAGCGCTGCGCCGCTACAAGCACACACCAGCTCTGAACCTTCCTCTTGCCTAATCAGGGTGACAATGGCAGAAATATTTGGATCTACTTTCAGCAGTGGTGCCGGCCCCGATGCCCATACCTGCCAGTCAGGAGTTCATACATTAAGATTCCCAGTGACCAGTAGTCTGCCGAAATATCGTGACCTTTGTTCAGGATGATCTCAGGGGCTACATACTCTGGGGTTCCACAAAAAGTCCATGTTTTCTTTCCAAATCCTATTTTCTTTGCAAAGCCAAAATCGACCTGCAGAAAGGAGCAGAGTACTCATCAGGGCAGAGCACTGAGGGAATGTCAGCCATGTGCTCTGCTCCTCTTGAAGTGAAGCAAAGCAGAAAAGAGGTTTCCTCGTGGGAATATTCTCCTAACTAAAGCACTGTGGGTCGTTCCAGGACCAGGCAACCGCAATGACCTCTTAACTGATTTATCCTTCGTAATATAAAAGGAAGAGTCTCATGAAGGAAGAAGAACAAATGCTGGCACCAAGAGTTTCTTGGAGATGAAACTTTGTATCATTCATTTTTGCTTTTGTGTTTTTGTTGTTGCTTTGTTTGTTTGTTTTAACTCCCAGCTTTAACCTGAGCAAGTAACTATTTAGGCTAAACACTGACCATTTTGGCAGCTACTGAAAAGCCCAGATTTCTCTCCCAGGCCAAAGAACAATGGAGTACAACAAGTGTCCTCCCAGTTTGCTTGAGGCTCTTAGAATGTGCTGGTGGGTTCACAAAACGCAGCATGTCCCTATAGCAGTGCCCTTATGGCACCAGCAAGTCCGGAAAATCAAATTATACTGGGAACTAAAACTGCCCTTTTCGGTCCAGGTAGAGATCATATTAATAGGCTTACTGTATTTCTAGCTCTACCCCTCTGCCCTTCCCTGCCTTAGTGCTGTGATGGCCTAGAGCTGTGGTCTATAGCAAACTCTCCTGTCTCTTCATGGCTGTGAGATGCTCCTATACCTGCAATGGTCAGGAGTAAAATGTCCTACATAGTCACAGTCCCACAAAGGATCTGGGACACTTCTTGTACTATCATGCACATATCTGGGGGGAGATAAAAATGTCTAAAGAGCTGGGGGACAGTGATGGGACCAGAAGACACCCAGGTCCAGATCCTCCTGCAGCAGAGAGAAGGACAGTCCTGCACCTAATGGCCCTCTATTAATCAAAAAAATTGCTGGAGCTCCCCAGCCTTAGCAAAATGCTGTAGAGGATAATTTCTGATGTAATTCATTACGTCTAGTGTCACAGTGAAACACGGTGGCTGCCATCAGGCTATAAAAGTCCATGATGATGATGGTCTGACTTACTGCTCCTTGCTGCTGATGCCACTCCCAAGTTTCCCTTCCCAAAGGCAGGGAAGAGTCCTCAAGACAAGAAGCAGAGACCCTAACCCTTGTGACTCTCAGGGAGAGCATCAGCCCCTCCTGGATGCAGCTCTTTTTAGAAGTGTGTTGCTTCCCAAGTGCTCACATCCTCCAGCACCTTCTACTAAGGGAAGTCTTTCTTTTCTTCTCCCCTTCTCCGTGGTATCACCTGGCCATTTGGGATGTACCTTACATTTAGGGCACCTCTGCATTCATTTTCAAGGCAAAAAAGTAATTTGAGTGAATAATGCAACACAGTAAAACTCATCAGGAACTCCCTAGTTTGGGGGGGTGGAGGTCTTGTACAATACTGCCATCCTGGTTTGAGGAGATGGCTCTTGCAGGGGGACAGCACCAAGAAGGACCATGACTTTCTGGGAAGACCTGCTTCAGGCAGAGCCTTATGCAGTTTTCCCAAAGGAGCTTGCACAGATTAGACAGGAGTGCTATCAGTGCTAAAACACAAGTGGCCCTCCTAAAGCAAGAAGCTGCATTGGCCACAGTTCAGCAACACCATCCAGAGCAATTAGCAGTAATTTCCTGCCATGAGAGAGTCATGAATAATATTTCCATTTTCCATTAAGAATGAATTTATAATTGCTTACACAAAGGACCTGACATGGAAACAATATTGTACAAAATTTGTTTCACCAGTCACCTCTAAAGCCCACAGATGCAAGTCCTCCGGCTCTCCCACTAATACATCTATTCAAGTTAACTATTAATCTTTCAGTAGCTTCAAAACAGCTAGGTTGATGTCTCCTGCTGCTGTTTTTGAAAATTTTCCACTTCAGGAACAAAGATCTGAATTTTAAGCCAGAATTAGTGTTTCCCAGCTCAACTGCACCCTGAGCCTCAGCCTGCTGGAGGTCGGGAAGATATCCTGGTGGTGGGTGACAACACCCATGCCCTGATCTCATATCAGCATCTACTGATGGCAACCGTCAGAGACCAGACCCTAAACTAGGAGGGCTTTGCTTCTGACCCTCTGTGGCTAATCTCGTGTTCTCCTCTATCCCTAACACCAGTTAGTAGCAGTGACTTTTTTGACAAACCAGATGTTGTAGGCACTCACCAGTTTGGCATAACCTCGATGATCCAGAATGAGGTTTTCTGGCTTGAGGTCCCTATAAATGATCCCTTTGGAATGCAAATAGGCAAAAGCTTCGACCACACATGCTGTGTAAAACCTGGTTGTCGAATCCTCAAATGAACCTCTACATAAAATGAGAGAGGGAAAGGAGATAAAGTGATTAGATCTCTTCCCTTATTTGACTTCACTCTACTGTTAAAACCTCTATACAGTTCAGTAGAATCACTCTTACACCTGGAAAGTGCCTGTTGCTAAACTCACCTTTGGCCAAGCCATTATCCATCATATTTGAGAAGCTGTGGCATTTGAGTGAAATTCCTGCTGACTGGATAAAAGGGGAAATATAACCCCCATTTTAAAGAGGAAAAAGAAAAAGACACAGGGAACTACAGGCCAGTCAGTCTCACCTTGGTGCCAAGCAAGATCATAGAGCATATCCTCCTGGAAACTATGTTAAGGCACATGGACAGTAAGAGGGTGACTGGTGACAGCCAACATGGCTTCACTAAGGGCAAATCATGGCAGGTCAAGGGAGGTGATCCTGCCCCTCTACTCTGCTCTTGTGAGACCTCACTTGGAGTATTGTGTGCAGTTCTGGTGTCCTCAATATAAAAAGGACATGGAACTGTTGGAACAAGTCCAAAGGAAAGCCACGAGGATGATCAGGGGACTGGAGCACCTCCCATATGAAGACAGGCTGAGAAAGTTGGGGCTATTGAGCCTGGAGAAGAGAAGGCTGTGTGGAGACCTCATAGCAGCCTTCCAGTATCTGAAGGGGGCCTATAGGGATGCTGGGGAGGGACTCATCATTCGGGACTGTAGTGATAGGAGAAGGGGTAATGGGTTCAAACTTAACCAGGGGAAATTTAGATTGGATATGAGGAAGAAATTCTTTACTGTAAGGGTGGTGAGGCACTGGAATGTGTTGCCCAGGGAAGCTGTGAATGCTCCATCGCTGGCAGTGTTCAACGGCAGGTTGGACATAGCCTTGGGTGGCATGGTTTAGTGTGAGGTGTCCCTGCCCCTGGCAGGGGGGTTGGAACTAGATGATCTTAAGGTCCTTTCCAATCCTAACTACTCTATGATTCTATGATAAGGGAAGAGTGACTGATGTAATCTACCTGGACTTATGCAAGGCATTTGACACTATCCTGCACAACATCCTTGTCTCTAAATTGGAGACAGATTTGACGGATGGACGACACTGGAAGTGTTCAAGACCAGGCTGGATGGATCTTTGAGCAATCTGGTCTAGTGGAAGGTGTCCCTGCATATGGCAGGGGGTTAGAACTAGATGACCTTTAAGGTCCCTTCCAACCCAAATTATTCTATGATTCTATGATTTGCATCTTTGAAATTCGCATCTTTGCCCTCAATCCACCTTCATACCAAACATTCATAACTGAAATATTTTAGGTTTCATTTTATAGTTTCATCTTGTGGAACTAAAACTTACAAACCATTATCTTGTAAGCAAAAGGTGATTTTTTAATCATAATCTTCGACTTTTGAGTGTAAAGCTATTTTGAGCTGTAGAGATCAAAAACTCCTGTACTAACATTCATAACCAAGATAAAAGGCAGAAAAATTATAATTGCTAGGACTTGAAGTGTTAAATGCTAATTCAGCATAAACTGCACCATATCCCCCTGCCCACCAGGAGCTGGCGGTGTGAACTGGCTGAGCTCAGAAGCACATCTAAGCTAGGTGGCAGCAGAACCACAATTTAAAGCTGAGAGAATTAATGAAATTAACAGGCTCTGACCAAGGCAATGAAAAATACAAGCTGGCACTGCTAACTTTGCTACGCTTCTTGTTTTAATGGTCCAGAGATGGCATGCTGTTAGGAAAAGCAAGAATTGAAAAAAATTAATTCTAGGTAATTAAAAAATAATTTAATCTTTGATTTCCGGTCAGTCTTTTGGATGCATTTCTTTCACTTTCCAAATTTAATTAAATTGTGTTCCAATCAAGAGCCTATTACATAGTTACAGGCAATTCACCACACCTCTTCCTGCTCCATGGATGATGTATTATGTGCATGTCCCGCATACACCTGTGCAACCCACCTGCCACCTACTCACACAGAACCAAAACCAATCGCTGCAAGGTCAAAACCTCCCAGGGCAGGAAATACCAGGACCACATTTGGTTGTGCATTACAATGTGGTATGTAATTACATGCTTTCCTATTTTTTTCCATGTCACTTCTGCATCCTGATGGTGTGGTGCTCCTTGCAGAGTGAGGACTTGATGCACAATCCTGTTTCCCACTTTGATGAGCGGCCCTCATGTACTATGCGATATCTGGACTAAAAGCCTATGCAGAACTATTGATTTCCTCCTGCTCACTGCTGTCACAGCTGACTGTATCATAAATATTAAGAAGTATTAATAGATATTATTTATGACAGTGCCTCCATGAAAGAGGTGGATGTTGCTATTCACAGTTACTGAGGGTGGGCAGCAGAGCAAACATAGATGAAAAAAAGCAGGTCTTTCTTTGGGATGGGAAATTGTGATTTTTTTTTAGATGACTTTGAAGAGGTCTGTATTTTTCACCCTGAAAAGGCACTTCTCCATGGATTTCATTTTCAACTGTGAACTCTCACTAATGCCAGTGCTGCCTTATGGCCTTGCTTTACAAAGTCCAGAGTCTAAAATGGCCATTTAGGCAGCAATGCCTAAAGATGTGGCACTAGAAGGACTTTAACTCCAGGAGTGTGTCTTGCAGGAGTCCAGCAAGACTGGCTTTGACACTGCATCTCCTGAAATGCTCCTCTCTGCCATCATACATGATACCCAAAGTCTTAGACTCTCTTAAGACAGTCCCATGTTTCCCTATCAGGTGCCTGAGCCTCCCACCAGGCTTCCAAATGAAAGAAATGATAGCCTGGACACCAAGAACACAACTGTTATTTCTGTGGTTGCAAAAGGTTGTTGTTCTAGGTAATTAAAATTAATTAAAATAATTCATTTTTTTTATTAAAATATGCTGCCTGCTATTTAGCGGTACCTGTTAGAGATGAAGACACAGAGAAAAGACAGTCAAAGACTTGTCATAGATGCAATTCATCACATGACTACCATTGCTTCTATCACTACCTTCTGTATTTTTTCAGAGATGCCATGACAAAGCAGCTCCAGATAAGTCTCTGCTTACATAAAGCCTTGTACATGTTGGATACAAAGTAAATCTGTCCTTATTCTCAGTTATAACTGGATTCACTTTGTGTCTAGTCAACTGCATAGGAACTAAAATAACACCTTTCTGGGATCTTAAATCAAACACACATAGCATGGTAAGATCCAGATCTTGATCATGAAAGATAAAGATGTTTGGTTATCTAGAGGCATATGAGAAAATATTCCACTTTGTAGGACAATAGTTTCTTACGACTTACCTGTCCCTGAGAATTGTCCAAAGCTCTCCACCTAGACAGGCTTCCATCAGCATGTACAGGTATTTGCTGTCCTTGAATGTCCTGTAAAGCCTGTCGTTGACAAGCAATATCACAAATAAATCCACTATACAAGCAAAGACACCAAGCATTCCCACTTCTCACAGACCATACACTTCATCCCAGGAAGCACCACAAGACTAAAGCTATCTTTCAGAGTTACTGCTACATTTAAGGAGATCATTTCAATGTCTCTTCTTGGGTAGGAAATACTTCAGTGGAAAAGGATGGGCATCTGAGTGGTGAAGTGTATTCTGGACCTCAGAAGAAGAGGTCACGACTACTCTGGATGCTACATATAAAATTTGCCATTTCTAATGGTGTAACCTGACAATTGGCTCTCCAAGTTGTAAGTTTTTCTACTGTTTTTTATAACATCCATAACATCTTGTTCTTCACGCTACAAAGTCCAGCTGCAGATCAGCAGCCTTATTTCCATTTGATCATTTCAAAGGAGTGCTGCCCAATTTGTGATTCATTACAGAACATAAAACCACTGATGTGGTAGAGTTTAAAGAGAACCTGCTGACATGCAGGTATCCTTTTGTGAAGTGCTCTTCCTCTTCCCCCCAGGGACTCAATATGGAGGAAAAATGGCCTAAAGAGATAGATGGGCCAGGCTTTATGAACCTGTCTTCCTCAAGTGCAATCTAAAATGTGTGGCAAAATCCATGCTGTGTGTATAATATGATATATTAAACAAATGCAATTATAAAATTATGAAAACAAAAAAGAGAATTCAGTATTAGCTGGTTCACTTAATTTTAATGTCAAACTACTTCTGTACTTATTACATGAGTGGGTATACCAGTTTAAGCTGCCTGCAGAAACAAGCCTGCTGTATGCGGATACTGGAAAGGTTCTTTGCAGCTGCACTGTTTAGAAATTAATTTAAAAAATCCAAGCTCCACAGCAGAAGGGGATGCTGAGGGATATGGTGCAATTGCTGTATTCATGGGAGTTACCAAGAGTTAAAAATTGAAGGGCCAATGCAACATGATAGAAATCAAACAGCTGGTTTTGCGGATTCTAGCTCTTCCCACCTAGTGATAAACCTAGTTATTAATATATGTTATTGAGCTGTATGATAGACCAGGGAGAAAATGCAGCAGGATATGTTCCTTTCTAAGGCATACAGTTAAATATTAAATTAAGGTACATCGCAAAACATCCTGGGCAGCTACAGCTTGGCTCCAATACGCTTTACATCACAATGCTAGACAACGTTTGTCTCCTGTGTTTGCTTAGCATTCAGCACACAGCTTAGCAGCAGTTACCTACTCTATTTTTGCCATGTTTAAAAGGCAAAGATCCCAGCAGCTGCAGCTGTGATGCAGGCAGGAGTTTGGGTACTGAATATGCTCCGGTAGATAATATGAATATTGTCTACCTGAGAAATATTATGTAGTTAAATATTCTGCTTGCTACCACAACAAAATTTAGAGAAGAAACTCAAAACAAAACAGTATTTCAGATCTTTCTTATTCTAGTATTACCTATGTGACATTTAAAACCACAGTTATAACGTGCTTCTTGGAAAAAGTTGGAACAAACCTGCTGACCATTTTATACGGTTATAATTTATGAGTTAAAAAAAAATCTTATTTCTTGCCAGTTGGACAAAACATGGTTCATCTTAGTAAATATTTAATCCATATTAATGCTTACAGAAAACACACATATTCAAGAACCCAAAATGTGAGCAACTAAATATGTTTCATTTAAATGCTACTGAAATGTTAGTAATATAAATGCTACTGAAATATGGCACTTTCTCTAGTTAAGGTCGCCCTGCTGAAAAACTGCTTTCCAGAAAATTCTATGTGCCTCAAATTTGGCCTAAAACATGCAGAACAAAAAAATATTGTTTATCAACTGTAATGGAAGCATAAAGTTTATACATGATGAAATCACGCTATTTCAGCAAATCAAGCAGTCTTCAGTTTGAAATGCCACAATATTTGAATTTTTTTTTTTTTTTTTATTTTCATTGAAATATTTGCAGATCCAATGCAGACATCCACTGCTCAACACTTGCTTGGCCCTTTACCAAACCCAGATAATTTTGTTCTTGTGATTCTTAGTTTATTTAAAAGTAAATTTTATTTAGTAGTACTTGGCCTCTTCTGCTTCTTTTGCTTTGTTTAATGTTCAATGCATTTTAGTAACCAACTGAACTATTCTTCAAAGATTTTTAATGAACCGTTTCATAATGAATTAAGAAAATAGAGTTATCTGGGATTTTTTTTTTCCCCATTCTGTTATCCCAGAGATTGTGTCCTTGCTCCAAGGCCATTTTAACCTCACCTTTCACCCAACATTTTGAAATACAATTAATCTACTGAAATGGTAATATTTCTGCCTGTAGCACCCAGAAAAATATTATTCCAGCTGGTCCAAGAAAGGGTATAAACAGGTTATGAATAATTTTAGAACAGTAACTATAAGACAACTTAAAATCCCCATGAATGCACAAAAAGAGAAGCAAGGGGGAAAAGCGGACACAGAGTTTGACAAACCAGGTATTCTCTAGCTACAGCACATGGAATAGCAAAAGGGTGAACTTTATGACTTAGAAAGTCCCTTCCCAGTGCAGGATTTACACGAGGTATTAAAAATAGTTAAGGGAAGCTTGTTACTGTAAAGGATGGGAATTGCATGGTATGGAAGGAAAAGACATACATATAACACATTCTTTTTTCACTTGCCTGCTGAAAGAATAAAAAGTGGGAATGAAGATGTATTTATTTCATTAGCTATGAATATCAGCGGCTCCATTAAGAAACGTTTACAGACTGGAGGTTTTTATTTAGGAGGGGATATTTCTGGAACTGATGTCAAAATGTCCCCCCCCTTGGCTAGCCCCACACTTCATCTCCCTTTATATCCCCATCACAAGACGGCGCAGGCTTCAGAAGATAAATCTATAGGCTGAAATAGCCCGCAAGATATATTTGGCTCTAGTCTAAGTAACAGGGGCATGTTTGTGAATTGAATATTACCGAGTGAAGGAAACTGCATCTGGGTAGGGTACTGGGCTGCAGTTGTCACCCATGAATCAGAGGCAAAGCTGTGGGCTCTGGGGGAATCCCAGGGATCAGCCCAGGAAGGAAACACCCCCCTAGAGACCGATGGATGGCTGTCCTGGCCACGTGCTTGCCTTTGCATTTATCACAGGGGTTTGGTTTCGCTCCTAGGTTAGTATGTCTCTCTGTAGCAATTTTTGGGAGCAGGGTTGCTCTCTGGCAAAAGGCAAGCGTTTCAGGCATCTCTTTGAGGGTGGGACTAAGCACCCTTGGCTTAAATGAGAGGCTGTCCTTTTACATTCCTCCAGCTGGGTGAAATGCATTGCTCTGCCAGAGTTTCATACCACCCACTGTCCTTATCCTCATCTAAAACATATAAAGAACAATCTCTGTTTCCTGTCGACAGATACTCACAATCCTTGAAGAGTCAGGTAACTTTGCTATTAGGAGTAAAACAAAAATGCCTGGAATCTGGTTTTATTGACTGAAGAATTGCCTCTGCTTAGGTTTGGTGGAGTGATACGGCTTTCGTGCATTTGCCCATGATGAGTCAAGGGATGCTGAACTAGATGCATCTAATCCATCCTAGAGAGAAGTGCTGGCTACAACTTTTTATTCACATGGCAGTGCATGATCTCAAAAGATTAAACCCTACCTTCCAGCTTCCTTTTGTGGGAAGAAAAATTCAGAAATTAAGAATAAAAAGAAAAATTAACCTTGAGCAGGGTCAATACCAAGTCATGATGAATATATCTACATGAAGAATCACCCACCAGAATCAGCAAGCTCTGCCCAGGCTGCAGGCTGGGGGGTGTGCTTGCTCCAGGAGCCACAAAGCCATGTAAGCAAGGCATGGGGCCAACACAAATCAGTTAAGACATGAGTTAAGTTTAGGCTTGGGTGAATATCCCCCATGGGCAGAGTAATCTCACATTTCCCTGGAATAGACTTCATCCTACTCACTGTATTTGCAGTCCCTTGCAGGAAAGCTATGGCTAAAGGTTTTTTGTTGTGATGGATGTTTTATTCCTATGTGCTTTTATGAAATCGCAAGATCAGCTGTGCTTCACTCCCCTGTGGCAGCAAGTAAAGCAGAGGGATGGTACCTCACAATGAAGTCCGAGTGTGCGCTCTGCATGATCTGCTTCTCTGAGCGGATGTGCTCCTGCTGCCTCGTGTCCACAATGTGACGTTTCTTCAGTATTTTCATGGCAAACGTTTTTGATTCTTCACTTTTCAACTGGACCTTGGGTAAAGCAGACAAACACAATGGTTAGAAGCAAGGCAAATCCCTTCGCGAAACTGTGACAGTCCAGCTGCATGGGAATGCAGTAATCCCACCACCCTATCTTCAAATAATTCCTCTCACTTCTTCAGCCATCAGCTTCACTTCAGTATGAAACAGATTTCTAAATACTTGGCCTACTGCTAAACTGAAAAGCTATTTCTAAAACTCCATGTGTTTAGGGAAAACCCAGCCATCAGCATTACTCGCAAGTCAGATGATGCTGCTATCTAATCTACAACTTTCACAAAGCCTTTTTCTATAGCTAGTAATAAATGCACAGGCTCTGGCAAGGAAATGCAGTCCTTGGATGTTTGTAGAGGATGAGCAGAGATGGCTTTTCAATGGCACTGCACGGTCATGTCTGTACTTTCAACCTTAAGCCTCAGCAATCTATTTTTAGCCTTATTTCCCAAAATAAGGTTGAAGGAAGTTGTTTGCTTGCTCGCCAGGGTAACACGGGTAACTTTCGAATGCTAAGCCATCCCCAGCCCACCCTGAGGGACTCGTACTCATCCCAAAGAGAGCTGGAAGGCAGCCATCTTTCCATTTTGGCCTTACCATCTTAGTCGCCACTAAAAGAGAAAGAAAGCTTGCCATTGACCTATCAGGCCTCTTAGTTTGTTAAATTGCCCCAGCAGCTGTTCACAATAACATTGCCAGTTAAATGCTTTGCCTCTTTATAGTAAGAGATGCCGTTTGGCAACTTCTATTTTGGTTTTCTTGCAGGAATTTGGCTTCTGCCAGCAGACGAGTGGCTTGTCTGTTGTCAAGCCCCATCATAAATCCAGCTTGCCTTTTAGGTTAGGAGACAACAGTCATGCAATCACAATTTATTGAATATAATATGTATTTTTATATTTTCTTGGTAACAGAAATATGGACTGATATGAGACATGGCATCTTCCATGTTTTTCCCAGGCTGCATACCATAACCTTGCAGTTTCCTCTGCATCTGCTTTGTTCATGTAATGGCTCAGGTCACAAGGAAAATGCAAAGAAGGACTGTATCCTCAGTATCCCATCTTTGTCAGAATTCAGACTGGTATTCTGATGTCCACAAAGACACAGCTTAAGGAAATCAAACTCCAAAGGCTGATTCCCAGCTGGCAAAGAGATTTCCAAAATCACCACAAGTGATACAAAAATAAACATTAATAACTGAGAGTTTATGACCAAAGTTTTCATGATTAAATTCTTCAATACGTATACACGTTTGCATGTATTTTTCTGTCTGTTTTAAAACCACTTGGGGTTTTGGTCTTCAGATTTGTGGCTTATTTTCCCTGCAGCCACAAGCATTTCCAAGCCCACATGAAGCTTTTCTTTTTCCAAAAGCGCTGTTCTGTATTTCACACAGAGACTCATAATTATTATCCTTGCATGAAGCCAGTGTTTGCCATTTAATCTTCAGGGAGACAGGGTACAAAGGCTTAAACAATCCACATAAAATAAAGAAAAACATTTTTCCTCATCTATGCAGTAGAGCTGCAAGTTATTTATCAAACTGGTGCTACATGACGCTGCCTTTGCTACGTGACTTGACCACAGCTCGAAGCATAAAGGAATTTTGCATTTATGGCAGACTGAAAGTGAATAAAAACAATTTGGGTTTAGGATTAGTGTTTCTTGGGGTTTTTTTCCCCTTTTTGAGTAAACGGCACATGGACTTCAATTCAACTGTTTGAACTAAATTATTTGATATTCTATCTAAATCAAAACAGGCTGTTTCAGGGAAGTAGGAAGAGGAGTGAGGTGGCACACATGGAATGAAGACATGATGAAAGTTAAGGTAAAATCTGGGATGAGCAAAATTTTTCGAAGTTTGAAAAAAAAAAATAAAAGAAAACCAAAAGAAAAAAAAAGAAGAAAAAAGAAGATTAAGATTTAGTATGACCAAGCACATACTTCTGGAGAATTTATACCTCTTGCTTTTGATGGTAATCCAGATTGCCTGGTTTCCCATCAGACCTGTGCATCTGGTAACAGACAAGCATAATCAGCTGCCACACAAATTATTTCAAATATAAGTCAGTGCAAAACTTTGTTAGATATTGCAGATCAGATTTGTTTTCTTTCCATCTGTATTTTTTAAGGTCAGGTTGTCCACCGACAAATCATAATGAACAGTGGAACCAAGAAAGTAGCTCCAGTAGCAAATTTATCAATTTGAACATGAAACATTAAAAAAATAAAAATTTAGCACTCTAAACTTACTTCAAACATTTCCTGATGTTAGTCTGTACCAGACATCAGTGTTAAAAATAAACACAACAACCTGGTGGAGGCTCAGATGAATAAATTCCAATGTAACAGAATAAAGGGTACTATGAATAAATCCCAGTGTGCCTCTTTATGGTATTATCACTTTAACACCATGGATTCTGACTACCTAATTTTTTGTGTCTTTCATTAAGGAGGATATCTATTTTATTAATGTTTTTTTTCAGGGTTTTTTTTTCAGGGATAGGAACTTACACAGCTTCAAAATAAGCACAGAAAAGGAAATTACTATGAGGAAGCAGAAGGCAGTGGTTTTATTAGGTGTTTGATGGTGTCATCAGTGCCACAAATGTTTAAATATAGAATAATCACATGGCTACAATTAGCTAATGCAAGACTTTGACCTAATGCCACAGGAGAATTTAGATCCATTTTCCATTCCCACTCCTGTCATGCTTCATAAGGCAGAAGACTTGTGAGAGTTTGGGAGCATGGGGTCACTGATTTGCATTAAATGTGCTGATACACCAAAATTAGCTGCTGAGGTACAAAGGCTGAAGTTTTGGACAGCCTGGTTGTCCACCTGGAAGATGAACCCTACAGACTTCTTCAACACGCGTGAATCCTCTCCTTGCTTTGGTGTTCCTGCCAAATGAGGTGACTGTGAGGACTACTTTTATGATGCAAATGGGGAGCACTGGGGATGACAAATGATGCACTGGGGAGCCCCAGGTAATTCATGTTATTCTTGCAAAGAGCAAATTTTAATATTAAGCTCCTGATAGTTCACAGAAAAAAACACAACAACCCTCATGTTTAATACGCATCTCATTTCAAAAGTAGAAAAAAATATCTAGGAGTCACCTGCATATTTAGTATAAAAAACCAAACAGGATTAACATTGAGAAGATGAGAAAGGCTGCTAAGAATACCCTGCCTTTCAATTATAATGAGAAAAATAGCTCACAGAGCCACAGAAGCCACAAGGATTTTGACTCTTGGCTCAAAGGTAGGGATATTCTGGGCAGGAAGCTCAGCCTCCCAAAGAAACCCACTACAAAATCTCCCAAACAGTTCAGAAAAGGAAAAAGGTTGCAGCCTTCCTTGGAAGGCAGTTTGCAAAGGAGTTTTCCTTATTGCACAACTCACGAGATTAGCATTCACTCACTTGGAAGCAACATCTTGTATTTCAAAGTCCCCAGGACTATTGATTCAGTGGAGACCAGCTGAGCCTTGGGTTTCAATCCCTCTTCTTCAAGAGCAGCTGAGCCACTAAGAGGATCAACACAGGGTAACCACCAGCCTCCAATTCTCTCTCAACTTTTTTTTTCAAGTTTAAAGAATTTCTGGTCCCTTCCCTCCTCACTTTTTTCACTCCTCTCCTTGCATTGACCTCACCCAGTCATTGCCTTTTCATCAGTGCAAAAATCTCCCAAATTATCTCTCTTGGAGACAATTTCAGTGATTGTAAGAGCAAACGTCAAGGCCACTGGAATGTTGACATAGAACAGTAATATTAAAGTCAGGTATCTGCTGAATACAGGCAGGGAAAAAACAGAAATAACACTTATAGCACTGAATATACTCCATCCCTTTCTCTCCACCTTCATACACATTTCAGTTTTCAATTTTATGTCCATCTCATCACTGAGCTCCGGCATGTGGCCCATGGTTGAAATTCTGCCTCCAAATTGCATGGATCACAAAAGACAAAGCAGGCTGAACAGCAAATCTACACCAAGAGCAGTCTCATACCATCCATTCCAGTGCAATAATCCCCCAAATAGTGAACTCTGCTAAAGCTGTAGTTACTACTGATGCTCTCCTGGTCAGACTCCCTCCTGGTGAATCTGCTTGAACTCTTTCCTCACTGTTACAAATTAACTTCTGGGGGAGGATATGAGCCCTTTCAGTTGTGGAACCGGAATACATCTTCTCTCCAAAGCAAACAAACAAAAAAAATGCAATAGGGAGCGCAGTTAAATAAAATACAAACACCACCTTAAAAAGATGATGTACAAAGCCAGAGAGATAAGAGGTAAAATTAATTAGATCAGGTCATTCTGCAGGATTACGACCCAGGGAATAAACAGCATCCCAGTAACAAAAATAACAGGAGAAATTTTGTTTGTAAGTAAATAATCCAATTGCAGAAACAAAATAGAATGAGAAATAGTTGTGTTCATTTTGCACAGATACATATTTGCATGAAGATATAAAATACATATAAACATATATTGCATATGTTGATATGCATATCAATTAGAAATAGAAATGTAATATAAATATAGTTGCATTTTGAAAAATATTCTGGTCCAAGCATCGTGGTGATGGGATATCACAGTCACATTTGGAGCCGTGGCTGCATCTTCAACCATCAGGTTTTAACCGGACAGCGCTACATTGGAAGAACCATACTTTTCCATCTTTTAGCACCTTACTATTGCATGAGCTCGCCTCATGAAGAAGCAGCTATTCCTTTCCTCCACATGTGCCATCCATCCAGCCCTCTGAAGCAAAGTAGCTCCAGAACATAAGGGTGGACATGAGTTAAAGCAAGCAGTTTTCTTCTGTGCCAGACCCATGGCTGCCCTCTCCCTGCCTTGTGGTTGTGTAGGAAGCACCATTCATTCAGATTCATGGCCTTTGGCTGAGCTTCAGTGTGCTGCCCCATTTCCATGTCACCAGGCGGGGTTTTTTTTGGCAGCCTGAGTCATCGTGACAAAGCTACTCCTGAGCAAACCCAAACAAGTGGGTCACTACCTGAAAATACATTTAAGAAATTCCCTTAAAGAGGACACAACAACAAAATGCAAATGCAGGGGAGAACAGAAAGACAAAAGGAGAGGAGAAGGAGAGATGGAGAGAAGAAGGAGGACATGAAAAAGAGAAGAGATCCATCCTCTCTTGCTTTTCCAAGTCCTTGTTTTGTTAGACCTCAGCTGGCTTCTCCTTATGGTTCCCCACGCTTATATGAAAATGCTGGAACCATTCCCAAAAGCTTTGCTTTGCTTTATGGTGTATAAACTTCTGCAACTTACAAAACACACAGCGCACTCAAGGCGTGATTTTTATTTCTTTTCACACAGCTGTAATTCATGTACATATAAATATGGTTCTACACCTTAGTGCTTTTTCAGATTTTCTTGGAAAATGGATATTGATGAGACAAAATCCAGAACTTGATGGAAAAAGAGTAAATGGCTCTATCTGTATGTTTCTTATCCTTCCTCTCTCTGCCCGTCTTTACTATGAATCATGTATTTGTATTATATATAGTCTGCAATGTGAGCAATTTCCATGCAATTCCAGTGACAGCTGAACTGGTACAATGCAAGCTGACCTTGAGAAACTGTAAAAACTAATAATTTTTTACCAGAATGTAGAACAATACCCCACAGAAGGATTAAGTTCAGTGAACACTGGTGAGGTGCCTGAACCTTGCCATACCTAGCTTGAGGATATGCTTTTTTAACTGCATCTGTCTCATTCATGGCCAGTCTTCTATTCCTGCATCATTTTCTTCTAGAAGACAGCAAAGAACTGATTTTCTGAATTCCCATTCAGAAGTTATGCCTGTGTGTTACAAGTCTTGCATGGCTGTGGGTTTTCCAAGAAGCCCTATGATTGTGCTTTTTTCCCCAAAGAGCTGCTACAAGTAACATCTGGAACTATGGTAATCTGTGTAGACACATAAAACCATGAAAGAGCAACAGACCCAAGGGCACAAAAGCAGAGCTTAACATATTTATATTTATATTTGAATTTATATTTTTAGTTTATGAATCCTTCATTGATTTTGGCCACTGCAGTGTTTGCCACTCAAAAATCTCCAGATTTCTTTCACTTATGTAATGGAAGTGATTGAACGAACATGAACTTTCACATTGTCTGGACACTGTGCTCACAAAAACCTTGGTCACGACCTTTTTCTGCTGAACTTCAAAGGCAGCTGTCCAGGCTCCCAGCTGAATGGGAACACACAGGGAGAAGAGTTTATGCAAGTAAAAAATATTTTGTTTACTTTGGAGACGTGGTTTTTTCCTAAACACACAGTAACAGTGAGCTTTTAGGAGCTGGACAGAAGCTTTTCTTGAACTCATGTGCCCACAACTCACAAACCAGTTACTTGTTGCTTGTGTCTCCTGTTGAACTTCCCTTGTGTGCACAGTGATACCTTTGTAATGACAGAGATGCTTTTAGAGAGGGTGTTTGCTAGCTGTGCATTTTGGTATATGTGTATTATTCAGATATGATGGAGCCAGAAATCTGTGTTATGAAATGCGAATATCTTCATATCACGTTAAATAATAACTGGTTCAACCGTAGCTCTTGGGAACTGAAGTGCAAATGCTTTTGCTTGCTGGGTATGTCCAAGGTCCTTTATTTTCTGCTGTTTCCCAGCTAGATGCATTTGAACCAACGAAAATAGCAGCAGCTGTTGCTGAGCACAGCACTTGTAAGCTGAACTCTCCTAATCCCAACAGCTGAACTGCTGCGCGAACAAAGCAGAAACTTCTACCCACCCCCATCAAAAGAGTACAGCATGCTTTGTATTTATGTTCTTTCAGGATGAAGCAGATTTCCTTATATTAATATTATTTGTTTTACACCTTGTTTTCTTGACAGCATTTCTTTTTATTAGGCAAGCGAGGGTATAGCTTGCTTGTATTTCTGCCTTAAAGTCTACTGTGGTGCTCAGTATTTCAGATCTTTCCATTTGGGTTTTGAATGCACTTTGCACATCTCCTTAAGGCCAGATTCAGGTGCTCTCCTGACATAAGGTTTAGAGAAAAATTGTAGTTTGCATATCCAAATTATAAGCAGGCTACATGGTGCTTCTCACTCTATCCTTTCTACCTCATGCTCAACATCACCTTAGTTTTGGGTTAGCTGTCTGCTGTGTGTGAATAGGCATGGTGACTGGACCAGGTTAGGCTGGAAAAAATAAGTCAAGGCTTAAAAAAAAGACCTAAGATGGAAAGAAAACTCATGACGCAGTTGACGTCATCTACCTGGCAAAAGTGTTTGACGCTGCCGTGCATGACATCCTTGTCTCTATACTGGAGAGACATCAATTTGATAGATGGACCACTCTGTGGATAAAGAATTGGCTGGATGGCTGCGTGCAGTGTTGCGGTCAAGAGCTCAATGTCCAACTGGAGACCAGTAACTACTGCTGTCCCTCAGGGGTCAGTGATGAAACCAATCCTGTTCAAGATCTTTGCTAGTGACACAGACAGTGGAATTGAGTGCACACTCTCAGCAAGTTTGCCAATGACACCAAGCTGTGTGGTTTGGTTGATACGTTGGAGGGAAGGAATGCCATCCAGAGGGACCTTGACACGCTTGTGAGGTGGGTCGATGCCAATTTCATGAAGTTCAACCAAGCCAAGTGCAAGGTCCTACACCTGGGTGGGAGCAATCCCAGGCACAGCTACAGCTTGGGCAGAGAAGAGATTCAGAGCAGCCCTGCGGAGATGGACTTGGGGTTGTTGGTCGATAAGAAACTTACTATGAGCTGGCTTCAGTGTGCACTTGCACTCCCATCCCAGAAAGCCAACCATATCCTAGGCTGCATCAAAAGGAGCATGACCAGCAGGTTGAGGGAGGTGATCCTGCCCCTCTACTCTGCTCTCATGAGACCTCACTTGGAGCATTGTGTCCAGTTCTGGTGTCCTCAACATAAGAAGGACATGGAACTGTTGGAGCAAGTCCAGAGGAAGTCCACAAGGATGATCAGGGGACTGGAGCACCTCCTGTATGAAGGCAGGCTGAGCAAGTTGAGGCTGTTCAGCCTGGAGAAGAAAAGGCTGCATGGAGACCTCATAGCAGCCTTCCAGTATCTGATGGGGTGCTTACAGGGATGCTGGAGAGGGACTCTTCGTCAGGGACTGTAGCGATAGGACAAGGGGTAATGGGTTTAAACTTAAACAGGGTAAGTTCAGGTTAGCTATAAGGAAGAATTTCTTTACTGTAAGGGTGGTGAGGCACTGGAACAGGCTGCCCAAAGAAGTAGCAAATGCTCCATCCCTGGCAGTGTTGAAGGCCAGGTTGGATAGAGCCTTGGGCGATATTGTCTAGTGTGAGGTGTCCCTGCCCATGGCAGCGGGATTGAAACTAGATGATCTGAAGGTCCTTTCCAACCCTAACTATCCTATGATTCTATGAAGGTGCCCCTGCCATGGCAGGGGGGTGGGAGCTAGATGACCTTTAAGGTCCCTTCCAACTCTAACCATTCTATGACTCTATAGAATCATAGAATAGTTAGGGTTGGAAAAGATCTTCAGATCATCAAGCTCCAACCCCCCCTGCCATGTGCAGGGACACCTCACACTAAACCATGCCACCCAAGGCTATGTCCAATCTGCCGTTGAACACCGCCAGCAATGGAGCATTCACAACTTCCCTGGGCAACCCATTCCAGTGCCTCACCACCTTTACAGTAAAGAATTTCTTCCTCATATCCAATCTAAACTTCCCCTCTTTAAGTTTGAACCCATTACCCCTTCTCCTATCACTACAGTCCCAAATGATGAGTCCCTCCCCAGCATCCCTATAGGCCCCCTTCAGATACTGGAAGGCTGCTAGGAGGTCTCCACGCAGCCTTCTCTTCTCCAGGCTCAACAGCCCCAACTTTCTCAGCCTGTCTTCATATGGGAGGTGCTCCAGTCCCCTAATCATCCTCGTGGCCCTCCTCTGAACTTGTTCCAACAGTTCCATGTCCTTTTTATGTTGAGGACGCCAGAACTGCACACAATACTCAAGTGAGGTCTCACGAGAGCAGAGTAGAGGGGCAGGATCACCTCCCTCGACCTGCTGGTCATGCTCCTTTTGATGCAGCCCAGGATATGGTTGGCTTTCTGGGATGCAAGAGCACACTGAAGCTGCCGCATGTTCATTTTCTCATCAACCAACACCCCCAAGTCCTTCTCCACAGGGCTGCTCTATATCTCTTCTCTGCCCAAGCTGTAGCTGTGCCTGGGATTGCTCCCACCCAGGTGTAGGACCTTGCACTTGGCATGGTCAAACTTCATCAGGTTGGCATCAGCCCATCTTACAAGCATGTCAAGGTTCCTCTGGATGGCATTCCTTCCCTCCAACGTATCAACCTAACCACACAGCTTGGTGTCATCGGCAAACTTGCTGAGGGCACACTCAATCCCACTGTCCATGTCACCGACAAAGATGTTGAACAAGACCAGTCCCAATACTGATCCCTGAGGGACATCACTCGTTACTGGTCTCCAGCTGGACATTAAGCCATTGACCACAACACTTTGCTTGTGAACATCCAGCCAGTTCTTTATCCACCGAGTGGTCCACCTATCAAATTGATGTCTCACCAACTTAGAGACAAGGATGACGTGTGGAACAGTGTCAAATGCTTTGCAGAAGTCCAGGTAGATGAGATCAATTGCTCTACCCCTGAATTAAATACAAGTGGACAGCAGGGTGGAAACTGTCCATTACAATGATCTTATTTTCTTTGAAAAAGTCTTATTTCAACTGGTTGGAAAAGCACTTAAGTATCGTATCACAATCTGAATGCTATGGGACTCTACAGGAAAATAAAGTACAAAATTACAGTCTATGAATACACCTAAGTATAGGCTAAAAAATCCACAGTCCTTAGGAAATCTCATCTCTTCAACAATTAAAGTTGCTTAATCAAATACTCAAGTGTGCTAAAACCCTGTAATTTTATATTTTGATCCCTATACTGAAAATTGATATTCAATGCTTGGCAATATCCACAACTTAAGTTTTTTATAAGCAAGAACATTGGGAAATACAATAAAACTTTTGTCTTTCTTTCCTGGTTTCAGTTGGGGAATCACAACACTTTCTATAAAGGTAAGTATTATTTTTCAAAAACGTCTTGAAGGAAAAGGCTAAAAAGCAGTGAGAAATGTAAACTGTTTCATGCATAAAATCATTCTAACAAAATGTAAATAGCAGAAGAAGGGTTATATATATAAAATTTGAGAAACCAAATGGAAAAACTCACTACTGTGGTTTCTTGCAAATGTCAGACAGACCTAAACTCTCCAGCCCCATACATGATCCTGACCCGCTCCTGATTTTCGCTTTGTCTACAATAGAGCACCTATTTCTACATCTAATTCCTGCTTCCAAACAGAGCTGAAGCCTCTGGCTTGACAGCTCATATCCTCATTCAGCCCCTGACAGTATTTGAGGGGCTACAAATGCCATCTCATCTTTCCAAACTTTGAGAACACCTTTTCCATTAAGGCAAGCCCTGGGAATATGTTTTCATCTACAAAGGATGTATTTAATTCCACTACGAATTAAAAATCAAAGGAAAAAAAAAAAAGTAGCTCTGCAGTGGTCCAGTGCTATCTGACAGTAACATTAAAATTAAGCATCCTGCATATAAGAAGGGAATAGGCTGCATATGCAAGAAGAAAAGGGTAGAAAAAAAAAGGGGCCAAATCTTCATAACCAGCATTTTGTTCAGCTGAGCAGCAGTAGTTCTGCTGTCAGATGAATATGGGATTTATTCAGGTACCTGATCTTCAAATCCCTCACTTAAAGTTCAATTTCTTCACCTTGACAGCACCCAAAATACCTGTTCTTTCAAAAGGAAGGAGGCCAAAGAGTACTCCTGACAATTAAAAATCAAGAGATTTCAAAGAGAAGACTGATCTTTCTAACAAAAAGCTTACTAATAGCTGGAATAAAAGGATAGCTATGCAGCTGGAAATTTTCACTAAGAAATATCTGAATTATGCATCTGTCAGTCTATTGGAAGACAATTACAGTGTTTTTTATCTCGCTATCTAATTAATTCACTAATGGTTTTGTTTACAAAATAGGCTAGAGGCTATAGTAAATTTGATTGCACTTCATAATCTGTGGCCAGATTTCTCTTAAAACATGAATAAAAATGAAAAATGCTGTACTGACCATTTTAAAACCATCTTGTATAGCCCCAGTAAAATATGGCTGAAATTGAGGCTTTGTTTTTATGTGTACATCCTTATTAATCTTCATATTGTAAAGGAGTTTACCTTTCAGTGGCCACCATGAAGCTAAAAGGACTTCAAGGGGGTTTGTCTAGTACACGGCACCATAAAACGCTTTCATTAACGGCTTGGATTATAAAATAAGAAGACTATTATTAACTTTGCACCTATTAAAATCAAGCCATAAAGGTTTGGAAGCACCTTTGAGAAGAGCAAGAAAATTCAAACTAATTGTTACAAATTGAAGTAATTACTTGAAATAAAAGGGACACCAATCAGTAGTGGCAAAATGCTGCCTCTAGCTTCCAGCTCTGCCTGAGCAGAGTTTGGTCCAGGTTGGACTAATGTGCCTGGTTTGAGTATTGCTCCAAAGAGGCAAGAGCCAGCTGCTGTCTAAGGAACAGGAACGACCACAGGCCTATAATGTACAAATTAGATGTAAAGCTCAGAAGCAGCACATTTATTCTTTTAAAGAGAATTGTTCTTCAGGTTCATGTGATAACAGTCTTCGAATAATACAACCCAACCTCAACGGTTGTATGTATTTGTATTTCAAATCTACTACAGGCTACAGCACAGAGATGTTAAATATTATGAAAAACCTTCCTGGAAACCTGCTTCCCTAAAGACTTCAACAACAAATTAGGGAAACCTGGTCAGAAGTGGTTAGCTATATTTGAATATGCCTGGATGACGACCTCTTTAGGTCCCTTCAAGCCTGAGCTTTAATGACCATATGGCTTAAGTACGTGCTGTAAGTGCCAACGACTTCTACAAAACTGCTGAATGTAAAAACGTGATTAAAGTTTTGTCAAGTCAGAGCTAAAAACTGAGACTGTCCTTAATCTGCCTTTTGCCTGCTGTCTTCAGGATATCCCAAGCCATACGTTCCCCATAGGAGTGCAGAAGGCACAGCTCCCTTCAAGCCTGTGTACATGTAGGGATGGTGGGTAAGCCTATAGGTTTTTAATGGTGCATCTGTCCTGAGAAGTGAATGAAAATGTAGCTGAAACCAAATCTCAATTAAGCTAGCAGTGGGGTGTGGAAAAATATATTATTTTGCAATTTTATAACTACAGGAGTGATTTAAAATCTCCTTCCCCCATCAATGAGTGATTGTTGGAAGCAATAACTGTGTAAACCAATGTAACAAAAAGGCATGTGTTCAGGCATGGACCTGGGTTTTAGTCTACCTTTGCTCAGCCATCACCTACATGAACTGATTTCACAGCAATAATGACTCCAATCCAGTATGTTCAGATACTCCCATACATTTATTTCAGAGCTGTCTAAAATAATCTCGATTTCAATCAAAAATAACTGACCTAGGACATATGATTGGAAGCACAGGACTTAAATTAAAAGGAAATTAAATAACAAGGACAAGAACAATAAAGTTCAGAAAAGATTACTTATGATGGCTGGGGACATCAGACCCGCATTCCTGTCCTCTGCAAAGTGAACCTGAGATGACATTCCTTATTCCAACGTATTATTAAGGCACTTTCATCCTAACACCGAACATGGTAAACTGTCATACAGCTGAGAAGCTGAGCTGCAAAAAATAGTGGATTCTTCTCTTAATCCGTGCTATTAAAAAACAAGAAGTCCACTGGAAATATCTCTTGACATATAAATAATAAAACTAACTAGAAAAGCAAGGGGGAAAAAATAAATATGATATTTCCAGCTGTAATCTCCATAAAATTAAAAAGATTTTAAATTTTAGGCTGTCTTGCCTTAAAGCCGTGTATTTGTATATGAATGCACTGAAGGGGTGACCTCTCCAAACAGCCAGCATTCAAGGAGCTGTCTGGAAAACCAGTGGGTATTGATACATACCACATCCGGAAATTAGCATGCAGACCAATGGGATCATTATTCCTTCTTGGCCAGCAAGACCCAAACTAAGCCCCAGACATTCCAGTTTTCAACCAGACAGCACCAGCTGCCCTCTTGAAGGGTATGGAGATGCCCTAGGGGGAATTTGCCCACAGTGGCTGAGGTCAAGCTACAAAAATCTTCTTCCTTTCAACGTACTTTACTTATTTGATCAATTTTACTCTTGCAAAGTGCAAAAATGTGAATGTTTTCCAGGAACAAATTCCAGCACTGCAGTGCATTAGCAGGCTTCTGTAATACACTCAGGCAATAGTCAATTCCTCTGATAAATTTTGCATTAGCTCATTTTTAGGCCTTAAATTATAACACCAATTTTTCATGGAGACGACAGAAGCAAGAGGTAGCAATTCTAGGCTTAGTTTTGACAAAAAAAATATTTTCTTGTTTTAATAATAAAATTTCCCTCTCTGGTAAAGAAAAATAAAATCTGAAGCATTAAGCTAAACTTTGAAATATCATTTATCCTTCTGTGTGCAATTCAGTATTAGTTAAAAGCTCTAGAAAATGACCTTAACCAGCATTAAAGCCCTACAAGATAATGGAAACATTTTTCCCATCAGCAGCCTTTAGCAGGCTGCATTGGTGGCACCATGGCTTCTTGGAGGCTTCTGAGATTCGGACATCTCCTAAGAATTACCTGACCCTGATCTGATATGTTGAAGTGACAGCACGTCCATTCCTGCTTTTCTTCACACCTGGCCAAGTGTCACACTTTGCTAAGATTTAGTTTTTGACAACATCTTAAACCTTACAAATTAATTCTGTTAGCACCCTGAAGTAGAGGACTGGCCCATTGCCATAACTAACAGTCCAATCTGATTTCATATCTGTGTGGTTTGAGGGTCTCATAAGCAACCCTTAGGAACACAAACCTATGCACCTTCCCAGGGAAATCTCAAGGTTTTCAAATATCTTGAGAGCTTGTGCCAAAAAAGCTTTAAAAACAAACAATCCTCATAAGCTCCTTCAGAAGATTCAAAACAAGCACCAAACTGGTGAGTCCCTCACTACAGGTCATGTCAGGCAGAGAAGCCAAAGGTGGCGTTAATTTGGAGATGAATCTCCTGAGCATTATGCTGTTGTCAGCAGAGGATGAAAGGCCTTCAAAAGGGAGGTTGAGCACAACCCAAATTAAACTCCTGCTTTAAAGCATTCTCAGCAATAGAAAGCTATAGAAGGAGCGGGGAAAGGGCAGCCTCCCAGACTACAGGCGAGCTCTCGTGACTCTCTTCCAAAATAACAACAAACAAATAAATAAATAATAAATCAAAACCCAAACCCCAGGAAGGGACCAGCATTCTCATGGAAATGCTCTCCTCTGCACAATTTTACATACACCCAAACATGAAAACTTAGAAATAAATTACATGGAAGAGCTAGTTGCACTTTTAACACAGAATCTACCTGATAACAACACAAATAATCACCAAACCACTTAATTTTGCCAGTTTTCCAGTTACCAGCACTACAAGCGTGTTTAGCGTCAATTGGATTACAGAGTGGGAATTTCCCCGAGGTTTAATGACGCAGCAGTAACTGTTCCCTTTTCTGCCCCTAATATTCAGGAGTTCTTAACATACTGCACTTGTGGCCAGTATCAGAAGCTCCTCCGTGGTCAACACTATGATGTAAACTAAGCTCCCTCTTTCTATTACAGGTTTTTGTATTTACATTATATTTCAAATGGGTCACACAACGGCTGCCAATTCAGTCTCCTCCCGCTCAGTTTTAATAACAACTGCTGACCTCTAAATCCAAGAAGAGCAAAAAGCAAGGTCGATTCTTTTCCTTTCTAAAAAATTCTGCACAAAATAAGTAGTTTTCTGTGAACTGTTGTAATAGTTTAGACACTGAATGTCTAAAATGAATGTATGGCTTTCATGATAATAAACTAAAACTATCTCTATACCTGAATCAGAAACTGCTTAGAAGAGACACTGCACCATTCTCCAGTTTTGGTTAAGTAAGATTTTAGATTGCTCCTTAAACGTTAACACTTAACAGCTACACAATTCTTCAGGTTATTTTTAAAAGGCAATCAAAAGACCACTTGGAGAGATGCATGCTCATCTCTCAACCTAGTACATAAATTCTTCTTGGTTATTGCAAAGCATTTATTTGTACATTTTTATTTACCAGAAAATGTAATTCAGCTTTCTTCAACCATTAGAAAATATATAATCCCATCCCATAATTCTCTTCCAGTTATGCAGGCATAAAAAAAAGGAAAAATTAAAAGACCAGTAACACAGTACTTACTCTAGGACACTCAAACTTCAAAGAAAAGGTTACCTACCAGCTCAACTCTTCCAAACCCTCCGACTCCAAGGGTGTCAATGATGTTGAAATCAGATAGTTTCAGGTTGGCGAAGAAGGCAGCTTCGGCTTCGTATCTGGATTTTTTTATGTGAAAAAATGGAAATTTCTTAGAGGTGTAAACATGAGTACTGTGCAATACTGTACCCGAATGGCATGAGCGTGGAACAGCCTTTACCTGCTCAGTGTCCATTTTATCTCTTACAGTTTGTTTTTATTCACACACATCAATTTACTAGTCCCAATTATAGCATCTCTCCGATGCGCATGGTTTCCAAGTGAGAAAAGCAAACATACCTACTGCATGCCTACAATGCAAATATCTGGTACTGCAATTCAGCTCCAGCTACCCAGCAAAGGCTACATTTTGATGTTTTCTATTGATCTTCTTGTGGGTGGGTTTTTTTTTGTTTGGTTTTTTTTTTTTTTTGGTGTCTTTAAGTATTTTTAGAAGATAAAGTCTCTCATAGGAGTTTTTCTTATCCACAGGCTAGCAGTAGTTTCTATAAATGTTTATTGAAAATGGCAAGATCATTGAGGTCCCTGGAGAGAAATCACAGCCAGGTTTTATGAAATTAGATCCGACAAGCTGCAGGCTGGTGTGCAAATGCCTGAAATGAATGACTTCAGTCACATATCAACATTTCTATAAGAATATCTTCACTTCTTTTCCTCCTATATGCTCATTTGGAGTAGACGTCCCATCCCTGGATGTCTCCAAATCCAGATGCTCTCTCTTTAGCCCATGTCCAACTGGCTCGCAACACAGGTTCACCAAGCCCTTGACTAAGGAAGCATGCAAATTGAACACATGCAAGCCTGCCAAAATAAGCTTCCCATGACTATCCTCATGAACATGATTCCTCTAAAATAGCTCCTTGACAAGGTTTATGGTATTTTTAGAAAGGCTCAGAGGGGAAATGGATGAACAGGATCCACCCACTCAATAAAGTCTGACATTCAGCTGCTGGAGGAGTCCCCGTGCCGTGTACAACCTTTGGCCGCTGGCAACACAGACTTGTATGGGAAAAGAGCATTGACAGGATTATGGAGAGAGGCATGGAGGGCGTATAGGGGGAATTGGTGTGGTTTGCAGTACTTAATTTTAGCCAAAATATTTTTCATATAATCCGCTATTTCACCTGGATGTTTCATTTGTGCATGATAATGCTAGCATAAAGATAAAACATCATAATGTTAGCCTCAGTCATACATACATATGCATCTATCCTTTTAAGTACCTTGTCCATCACACCCGTCTTTAATTCAATAATGGGATGGAATTGATCTATTGACTTATTCCCTTCAAACCACCTTCTTTATTTAAAATTTCAATGGCATTGGCAGAGAAAAAGCCCAATTTTAAAGTTAAAAGGTAAAAATAAAAAGAGATGTGAAGAAATGCAAAAAGTCGCATCACAAAGGCCCAAATCCAATGCAATAAAGCATAATTTTATCTTGGGGTGCTGTAGACAAATTATTTAAGCTCTGCTTTAATACTTATACTGTCACCAGATCCTCTTGGTGACCTTGCTCCTGTGGCCACAGCAGCCTGATGCATCTGACTTTGGAAACCAATCAGAACTGAGCCTGCTTTACACTTGGGATAACCTTGTGTGACACAGCCGCTTATTGATTGCTTTATACTCATCATGAGGTATGTACTAACCTGTCACTGAAAACCTCTGCTAAATTGAAGACATACCCATGTGTTCCCTTCTGAATCACAGCAGAAACATCATTTTAAGGGTGACACAGCAACGAGATGGATCTAATTTTCATGATAAATGTATAGACCAGTTGAATACCCTTAATGATTTATAATTGCTAGGGAGATGAAATCCCAGCATGGACAATTTCCCTTCAACAACCAAACAACTTCAGGTCAAGGAGTCCTGCATTACGTTGCCTAAGGCTTGGGGGCTGAATGAAGCCATCTTATGCTTCCAGGGAGGCAGGGGGTCAGCTACCCCATCTTCCCTCCTGAGCAACTAGTAAGGATTCCTCAATGCTGAACAAGCAGCGGATGAGAAATGCCAAACAGCAGTGTGTCAGAAGGGTCAGGGGCTCCAAAATCATATGGGACAGAGATGGGAAATGCTGTTTTCTCTACAATACCTCATCCTGAAAGATGACCAAGTCCTACAAAAATTATGTATAGTTCACATCATGTGTCATGAGAGGACAAAAACTAGGTAAGACATGGCATGCTGTTGGTAAGGCAAGCAGGATGCTTGTTCCAGCCCCTGCAAATTCCACCAGTTCTCCCAAAAATCCCTTACTTTGATGGGAGTCAGGATCTTCTACTCCAGTCCCAACTTTTTCATAATTTTGTGTTGAGTTGCAGAAGCCGAAAGCTCTACTGATGGCTTTTAAAGTACAAAAATGTGTTTATTTATTGTTTTGCTTGGAAAATGTACTTGCAGCATTATTGTGATAGCTTTTTGAAATCCTTTGGCTAATTCTCTTTGATAGACTTCTTATGCATAGTTAATACAGACAAGTGAAAAGAAGCATATAAATGTCGGATGCAGTTTGCTAGATATTGTGCAAGAGGCATCCAAAAACCAAAAGAAATTCCAAAACATATAGTGAAACCAAACACATTTAAAATCAGGCAAGCAAGCCTTTCACATGCTTAGTAACAACAGTCACATCTGAATTCTGTTCTAATTCAAGCTATAAAGGTCAAAGTCCACTTTCAAGATAAATTCCTATAAACTACCAGAAGCTATACACTTATAAGCCCTGCAAAGCTTAAGAAAAAAAATCTCTTCAATCACTAAATAAAAATATCAAAATGCAAATATTCTCAATCCATCTCCTCATCAGAAACTGGGGTATAATCCTCATCCTGACACTTAGAATATGGAATATTCAACTTCTGTCCTCCAATTTCCTTAATTTAAGCATGCTGCTCCCTAAACAGAAAATCCCAAGGCTTTTTGTAGTATGTGTTCCTCACTCAGTAGAATTACAGTGAAAAAAATATGTAATGTCTGATTTTATCACCTAAAAAAAACCCCAAAAACAATCAAAAAACCACCTCTTTCAAGGCATTGGGAGTGCAGTGCGAAGACATACAGAAGTAGTTTAAAATTTAATATTTGTGTGTCTACAGGAAAACATTTGGCTCTGGACCAGGCTGAAGAAATCTGCTACATTCAGATACTGGGGAGGATGCTTGGGATATTCCCTGGGAACATAACAGAGATGGGATGAATGGTGGAGACAGTTTGACCACACTTGTGCAAGATGACATGGAAATAACTGGCACTCTGGGAAAAATACATGTGTGCCAAGTCAGGGCATATTTCTTCTGGGTACCACTTTGCAGATGCTACAGGCTGTTCCCATCTGGTACCTAGCAGTCTAATAAGAAACGCGACTATATTCTAAATACGCAGCAGCATGCTGGTGCTCTGAGACTTTTCAAACAAGAATATGATTTTTTGACTTCTGGAAGAGTTGGTGATTTAAGTTTCTAAATTAACAGATAAGAGGTATATTGGGAAGACATCTCAGTCAAGCTTGGAGGCATGAATGCTGATCAGCATCATACCCATGTTCAGTGACACTCTGGAGCTATACAGATGCAATACCCAAATTTTCTATGCTGAGATTTCTGGGGGTTTCTGAATTAGACATAATTAAGAAGAGCTCTTCTCCAGATATTTTGGTAACTGCGCCTCTTGCCCAAGCTATTATAGGCCAATATGCCTGGGAAATCATAGCTGGAAGTGTACAACAAGAAAAGACACAGGAAATATCAAAATAGAGAGAAAAGAAAAATTTTGCTCTTTAATAAAAAGCTTTTAAAATTAAGGCAAATATTTTCACAAGAGCTTGTGGGAGTCCAGGCTTTTACTCCCAATGCATTCTTAATAGGATGTTTTGCTTATTGAAAACAGGTTTTGTCACCTACCCTACCAAACCAACCCTGACAGAGCATGTAGTCCACCCCTGTACCTAATAGGAGAGGTATCTTTTTCATAGTGGATGTCATAAAACAGCACAGAGGAGATGTTTAGATCTAGGCCAAACACAAGCATCCTTCCAAATCTATCAAGCTCTTCTCCAAGATTTCTTGAAAATCTGATAGAGGTACCTACTGAAATCTCACTCAAATGACCGGTTTTCTGCAACGTTCTTGCCCTAACAAGTATCAGGGCCCGTTTATGGGCGAGCTGGGGCTTGGTACCATCACTTCTTCCTCTCCCTCCAAAAAAAAATACATACTCCTAAGGAGCTGCTAATTAAAAATGCCTTGATTCCACCTCCTGTTCAGCACGGACAGGCATTACATGCGAGAAACCAGAGTAATCAGGGGGATCAGGAGTAAATACCATCGTCCACATGTCCCTCTTACTTTGAAACAGCAGCGCAGAAGCCACAGCCCAAGCATTTGGGCGATGCCTGTTATGCAGAATAGGACAGAGAAACACATGGCTTCTTACACTGCTGGACATTTCCAACAATTTAAATGAGTGATTGTCTCCTAGGATGACAATTACTCTGAAACACGTTTCAAACTTCTCCTCCAAAATCTACAAAAAAAAAGAAAAAGAAAAAAAATCATCTTACCTAGACAGCTAAAAAGGATAAATAACAAAACGCGAGGAGCAGAGGTTTGCAGTTGCCCAACTGCTCAGCTTTACTAAACCAGCTCACAATTCCTATCACATGAGCTAAATGTGTTGGGAAACATTAGACATCTGTTACCAAACTGTCATCTTGAAAGATAACTTGGCTCATTCCACCTGCATGCTGCCAACTAGATGTAAATTACAACCAAATGGGAACCACCCACCAACTCCCTGATAAGAGTGAATGTAACCATTTTGGGTGGATAAAAACAGAATTTCAGAGTCTTCCTCAGTGTCAGACACCTGCTCATTTAACAGCTATATTGTCAGCCTTATATTCAGGTTCTTTGGCTGGCCTGATCACTATACCACCCATAGTTGAGGCATACACTTCTGCAGACAGAAATAATGAATCTCTGCAAAGACTAAAATAACTTGAGTTCCAGTACATGGATGGTGATCATCCGACCCAGCCTGCAAGAAGACACAAATTAAACGAGCCTAACAGCCACAGGTGAGGAAAAACACTTTACAAAAGAACACCAGATTTGTGTGTCTGCTAAAGAAGAGAGTCCATCTCATTATGGTTCTTGATATAGCTACATTCTTAAGATATAGCTAATTCTTTTTAGTATGCTGCTTCAATTGATGCAGCACTTAAAAAACCCCAAACAAAACTAGTTTGTGAATAAATGACAGAAAAAAATTCCCTCAAATCTTTGATTTTGTAACTATTTTTTCTATATATCTAAATATACATATTTTAGCCCTGGTGAAATAATCCACCTGGGTCCAGTCTACTTATGGCACCTGGCTGCTATTGCCCTGCCTTGTACCCTGAAGTCACAGCAGGCTTCCTGGACTGGATTCATGCTATTAAGAGAGATGCAATTCTAAATGCAAGTGAAAAATGGTAGACGACATGGATTGAATTCATGTAACAAGGAAGCTTCGCTATCTAAAAGCAATGTAAAGAAGAGCAAATGCAGCAAATGGTGGTAGGGATCCCATGTCTTGCCTTCTGCTCCAGCCAGCCTTCTTCCCCGCCTGCTCAAATGACTCCAAAAAGCTAAGGTTCACATGTTTCTGAATGACTTTGGACAAGGGGAAAACTATGAATGGTCATATGGGTGAAAGCAAAATAAAAAGCACCTTATGTCATGCCCACATGAGATCCTTACCTTCAACTACGCCCTGTTTGAGTGGGGCTCAGAAGACTTAGCCACATTCAGGCAACAGACAGAAGCATGGCACAGCGACAGCGTATTTTACACAACCAGCAAGATCCAGAGCCTGGGAATGCCTGAAAGCAAATTCTTGAGAGGCATTGAGAGCAAATCTGTTTTTCTTTATGGTGCGTTGCCACTCAACCTCTCAAAGGTCCCACCCCACATGCAAAACCCTTCTTACCTAGCATTCCCTCCAGATATCAATCTATTTGAGTCACTACACCTGGTGGAGGGAGATGTCCCTTGACAAACCATTATAGTAAAAAACAAAACAAAACAAACAAGAGTTTGAACCCAAAACCCTGTTGGGGAAGACGGTAACATGCTCATCAGACTTCTCCAAGAGTCTGATCCTAGTAGGTGAAGAGCACTCTCAGGTCTCCACTGACTTGTATTAGCTGAAAGGGAGATGCTCACCCCAAAATTACACTCAGGTAGAGCAGGCAGTGATAGCAGGTAATAACTATTTCCTAACTACCCTGTATGGAAATGCCTGGGAAATGCCTGTGTTTTGTGTTTCTTCCTCAGGGTACCAGATGTCCATTTATCTCATGACACACAAATGCACCTTTTAACTTCCAAAAGTCTCTTTCAGGTAAACACTGGTATCAGTAAGAGCAAAAATAACAAGAAAAAGACCAGTTCTTTACCTATTTTACTGTCAATCACATAACATTACAGAAAAGCTGAATTCATTTCAAGCTCTGCCACATTATTGCAATTTATTAGCTCATTCACAAATACAGGATCACAAAATTGTTCCAGGATATCTCCATCAGCAACAAAAGCAGGTAAACACCAATCAAAGACTTCAAGCTGCTGGATAAAAGTACCAACACAAGATGACCATGCTATCTCCCATTGGCAGTAAAGTTGCTATCACCCACCCAGCCCTGAGTTGTATTAACCAGGGAACACTGACATGCTATTGCCCTAAATCCAGATGGTGTTTTCTGTCCTTTCACAGAGATAATGGACAGATGGCATTTTAATCTGCCCGTAAATAAATTCTGCCTGATATTTGCTATCCTGATGCTAATCCATTCCTGGGAGAGGTGGGTGTTACAGTGTTACCTACAGATCTTGACTTGTTAGAGATGATTTACTGCCCTGCACCAAGGAAGACCAAGGAGAACATTAAACTCGTCTTACTCTTCCATTTTTCCTAACTGCAAACAACATTGAAAAAGTAGAAGGTGTATATCAATCTATCTACCCGTGTCTGTAGATAGACAGATATAGGGAGAAAGTATGATAACTTAAAACCCAACTTTTCCTTAGTTCAGGTCTCCTTCTTCCAGACTATCCTCCTGAGGTCAGCAGTGCCATGGCTTTAACTCCCGATTTAGCTGCTACCACTTCTTTATATGTCTTACACTTTCAACTGAAAATCCAAATCAAGAGAGACTTCATTTGGATTTTTAAAAGCAATGTGCTGGTAGCAAAGATGCAATTGAAAGCTATAGCTGCATAGACCATTGCATCAAAAAGAAAGCCTGTCTTTCTTTTCAAGTTCATGTTGTCAGGGCTGGGAATTTCTCTTGGACCCCCCAGCACTTGAACTCACAGCATACTTGCCTTTAATGACTTTCACATCAGGAGAAATAGCATACCTCCTGGTTTAGATTTTCTTACAGAAAGTGAACATTTGAGTGGCAGTTAAAACAGACATTAAAGCTATGGCATCTCTAACTTCCTCTGGAAGGGGAAGGAGATCTGAAATTAAAAACATAAAGTTAAAAAACTAACAGAGAAATCATTCCGTTCCCTATTTTAAAAGCACATTATTTTTTAATTAGAACTTGGCAACATGAACATGATATTATGCTATTATAATAAGCTGTGCTTATTGTAAGTTGTTCCAGTACTTTAGCAAATAGAAGATCTGTTTGAATTATGGGGCTTTGAAGACTTGCTATTGCATGGAGACCAATTTCACTTGGAAATGTAACTGAATGCGCCCAAATACAGTCAGTTAAAATAGCTAGGAAAGACCTTGTTGTTATCCAGGCTCTTTAAATTTCAAAGTTAATATTGTTCAACTTCTAAATGTGCCAAGAGATTGGCAATACCTTATTAAACAAATTATGCCTATTGGGTTCAGTACCTTTGTTCTAGCAACAGTATGAGCACTGCAGTGGGATCTTATCTGAACAAAGGATGTGCAGGGAACAGCTTTATTTAAACTCCTAAAAACTTCAACCTTTTTTTCAGATATTCACTGTGGGATCCTCTCTTCTTGCAACACCCTTATCAAATATCCACACAATGCTCACATGACAGAAACAAACCAAAATTTTGGTGGAAGTATCAAACAGTCAGCTGACCAGGGGGTGATAATGCCATATAGGTTTGAAGCAAAGTGCTTTCAATAGAGCACAAGGTTATCAGGATGTTTCTGAGAGAATAGATTGCCTGCTTTGCACTGAAAGTCAAAGGGAGGTCACTGCAGAAAATGTGTGGTTTATTTTCTAGATGCATGTGTTTCTGCTCCAACTTCTAATGAAACAGCCTGGTGCTCTAACAGGACTCTCAGGGTCCTACTTCAGGAACTCCCGGTTTTAGCTTTGGTTAAAATAACATTTGCACTTTTGTAATACGCCTAATGCTGGGAACATCCTGAAAGAGTTCAAACAATATACTCTACAGAGTAGACTGATTTACAAACCCAAGACTTTAATCAATTTTAATTAAAAGGGGCGGAGGGAGGATGTGGAGTATTCCTTCCTCTGGCGGTGTTTCCTGTTCTGTACAGTACTAAAAGATATTGCTTAAGAAGGGGGTTTGTTTCTTCTTAACTCTGGGTGTTACTATCTGGAAACCAAAGAAACTGCCTCATTGTCATTGTGTTGCAGCTCTGCCTTGGCTCAGCAGTGACAGATTGCACCCAAAAGATTTGCTGATAGCACCATTGTGTATAGTATGCTGGATTAACCTGGGTAGGAAACTCATTGGTGACACTGGAAAAATAAAGCATGAATAACTTTCCTGACTCCAGGACAGGCAGCAACAGCACAACCTGAAATTTCACACTAAACAAATTCTAAGGAAAAGTAAATTATTTTTCACAGCACTTCAAACATTGTACATCAAATATAAAATGAAATATCATTTAAAAATGTTATTCATCAACATCTTTTTTCCCAAATAAATTAATGCTCAAATCACATAATTCTGTAAAGCATTTCCTTGACAATTCAACATTTTCATTAGAAAAATTCCCACCAGTTTTCCTTGGGCAATGGGTATTATCACAGTTGCTGGGTGAAAGAAATACTGATTTATACATAGTCCAATATCATCATGTTGTGATGCCAGCAGGCATGCAGTACTGAGGTGTTCTGTTGTTTTGGTTTTTTTTTTGTTGTTGCTGCTGTTTTACTGTGAGTTTTTAAAGGATATTCAGCTGAAATGTTACAGCCACTAGATAAAAGCTATCATATACTCTGGCTCACCCTCGTCCACAGACAGTTTCATGTCCTGGCCACCCCATCCCCGCTTCCAAGAAAGCTGTTTTGTTTTTTTTTTTTTTTCCCATGCAGCTGCGCTTATTACAGTAGAAATGTGGGGTAGGAATCAAATTGCAAAGATACATTTATCATGCTCTCACACACATGCATTACAAAGAGAAAACTCTTCTGCCTGGCTGATGGGAATAAACTGAAAGCACAATGCACTTCAGCTTGCCTTTTTATCTTTGCTATGCCAGTGCCCAACCGTATTATGCCTTAATAGCCTTCTTGGCACATTTCTCTCCTCACATGCTAATTCTAATATGAATAATCAACCTTTCAGAGTAAAATATTAGATTCATGGGTTGTTGGATTGCAACACAACATCTAACATCCCAAAGCAGGGTGACAAGCTAGAATAAAATGCAGTTCACTGAAGGATTGCCAGGGACTATAGCATACTAATTCCTATATAACTCTTCCTAAATCATGGGTCACTACCGAGATAAAATTTGAGTTTAAATCCTCATATGCATCAGCTGAATCAGCTGATGTATTTGGGTATACTTAGCAATACTGAATTCTATTGTAGACTCACACCTTAACTTTAAAATAACACAAAGTCAGTGAAAAATAAAACTCCCATAGTGATGCTAACTACCTTTGAATAATTTAGAAGAAAAAAAATACTGGGGTGAGGAAGAAGACAAGTCACAAACTTCCCTCTATTTTCCTTATTAGTTCTGAATTTAACAGTTTGGATCTAGAAACAAGAAAATGCATTTGGAAGATAAGGCATCAGGTTTTTTACTTCACATTTCTGATTGACATCTAAGGAAATACCTGCAGATCCCCAATTTTTTCCTTTGGAAAACACCAAGGAAAACCCATGCTTATGAGAAGTGCTCAGAAAAAAAGCATTTCACATTAGAACTCCAAATGGTGAATAAATCCCAGCTACCAAACTTGGTTCAAAGATGCTAGCATATACACCATAGAAAAATACCAAAGGTATTTTAAGGCAACTTATTGTGAGTCACTGGGGAAGAGCCATGTCCATGTTATAACCTTGGAAAGCCAGATGTAATCTCAAGGAAAATTCAGTCTAATTACAGCTTGAAATTGCTCAAATCACAGTTAGTTCTGCTCGTTGCTCTTCTACTTTACAAAATCCCACAATCTAATTGCACACTGCTAATTACATCCCATGAACCCCAAATCAGCCCATCTATGCATGTAAACACTAAATGGCCCTCTTGCCTCCAGCCTTAATGTAGGACTGTGTTTCTCACATAAGTAAAGGCTCACCATGGCAACAACAGTGCTCAGATTAAAAAGACTTGGCTGCAGTTTTCTTCTCTTAGATTTTTTTAAAGAATGAGGAGAACAGATTGATATGTTGCTGATGTTAGACATACATATTTGTCTAACTTACTGTGTTCACTATTTATTGCACATTTGTAGAAGTCCCATGTGTTTTAGACAGAGAGCCACTAAGTTTTGCCCTTGTTTCTTTTTCCAAAAGGACCTAATCCTCTGTGAAAAAAAATCACTTGCTAGGTGGTTTCCAGCTTGATGGCTACTAAGTAGAGGTCCACCTCAAATGAACTTATGTCCCTCCTCCAAGGGCTACCCAGAGGCATTTCTGCAACGTTTCCTGCAGCCTCTTCTAAATTCTCACGTACACCCATGTATGATAGGATCTGGAAATGTTGCTGTAGCAGATGAGTGAATGATATTCTCTTAACCGAGTGGCCCTCCCAAAATGCCCACAGATCATCAGCGAGAGCTACTAATTGCACTGGGGTTGCTGGACTAAACTTCCCAAAATTTTAGTGCAAGACCTTCAAGCTTTTATTCCTTTGGCCAATCTCAGAGCACCCCAAGCATGCCTGCACTGCTGGCATATTTCATCCTAATTTGAAAAAAAGGTGACATATAAGGAGAAGGCAGAGAGGAGGACATAAAGCCCTACCAAAAAAGTGGTAGCAGACAGGAAGCAGTTTTTTCCTTACAAAGCAAGTACGTGTACAAACAAAGCGAGGTTTGTCTCTCCTCTTGCTTATTCTGGCAGACAGATGAAAATGTGGGAAGAGATCAGTGAAGCTGGGTTCCACACCACCAACTCCATCCTGATATCACCCTGTGTCAAACCTGCTTTTAATTTGACTTATCTGCTAAGATTTTACTTTTTTCTGTGAGTATGACTTTCAAAAGCAAAATCAATTACTTGGGCCATGCAGGTCCTTTCTGCTCCACGTTACAGAGACTCTGCAGAGGCAGAAAGTTTCCTCTCCAGCTTAACAACTCTACAGAAATAATGAATCTGCCAGTATCTAGCAAAAGTTAAAGAAAAAGCATCAAAACAAAGGGACAATTTAAAGAATATCTGGAAAAATAGAAAAAAAACAAAGCAACTGTGCATGTGCTGTCCCAAAAACATAAAAAAAGGTCTAAGAAAGGAGAATGGGAGAACGAGGTCAGGCTCTCAACAAAGCTGTGTCATGACAAACATATAGGAAGCACGAAATGACCATTGCTAGGATGACATAATAGCAGCCACAGAAGACATGGGAAATGAAGGCTGGAAACACCAAGTAGCCTGGTCCTAAGGAAAGGGTGATCTGTTGCATTAAATCAGGTTAACAAATTAAATTATAAAGTCATGCAGATCATCTGTAATTGGAAATTATAGTCTAAACAGGAAAGGAGAGTATCAGGATGAGATTATTGACCACCCCTCAGTCAGGCAAGAGTGGCTTTGATCTGCTGAAGGAGCTTCTGACAAGACCTCATCAAAGACAAGACACCTAGCATGAGTGTGCAACAAACTCTAGATATACTATCTGTCAAGCCTGAAGTTTTAGGCACAATTAATGATTATTTTTAGAGATGGTAAAACAGGTGGCCCAAGAACAAAGAAAATTTGTGACTTAATGCCAGATGATATGCACGATGCATTTCGAAGCACCACCACTGAAGAATCTCCCTGTAACAGAAACTATAATTTATCAACATTTATCAAGGCTGGAGGTCTGAAAAGAGGTTTAAAATAGAAGCATCACTCTTGCACTTAAAAATTCACAAATGGAATTCAGAGAGTAGCTAAGAGTTGAATAGGGGAATTATATTTAGCAGCAGCATGTAGGTATCCAGAAACATATAGCAAACATACCATCTATTGAATGTGGACCTAGGATAGGTCAAAAGGAAGCTGGTGTGGCTGAACAGCAGGATGAGACAGTACATTAAAAGCAAGAAGGCAACTTTCAAATATGAACTGGTTTCAAGCAGATCAATAAAGAGACAAGAAAAAAAATAAATAACTAAACCCTATCTGGTTGCAAGGAAAAACACCATAAGGCAGGGGAAAAAAATAATGCGAGTAACAACTTCAAAAGGCTTATAAACAAATAATAAATCCTTCTCAATCATAGCAGCAGCAAGTAGCCTGACTGTAGGCTCTCGGATCTCCAGAGGCTCATGCTCTGAGAAAAACAAAGCCATCTGAGGAAAGCTCAGTGCACTTTTTACCCCAGTGTTCAACATGGAAGATCTTGGGGAAATCCTACCACTGCAAACTTCCTTCCAGGGGAATCACCAGAATAAGTGCCTCCAGTTGAAGTGTCAGTAGGGGACCCAAGTCAACTGAAGGAATGTTAGCTCATTTGTGTGCCCAGATGGTGTTCACTTCTGCTTGAACTCAAGGTGAACTACTAACTGTGGTTTGTAACCAGCTCTGCTCACAGAGGGATGGAAGTGGCTTTTTGATGTGATCCAGAGTGCTGTACTTGACTAAGCCCAACATCTGTCCTAACAGAATTAGTTGACACGTGGATAAATCTGACTTCTTTGGGGAAGAGGCAACATGTTTCACAAGTCTACTGGAGTTCTTTGAAGGAATCAACAGGCACATGGGCTGGAGAGATCTGGTCAATATAGTTGGCTTGGATTTCCAAAAGGCATTTGACAAGGTTTGAAAGGCTGCTAGAGAAATTAAACTGCCATGAGATAAGAGGAAAGGTTAAAAATAGGAAACAGCAGACAGTAATATATAGCTGGTTTTCCTAATGGATAGAGGCCAAGAGTGCTCAAATCTTTCCTGCTCAACATCTTTATAGATGATCTGTAAGAAAGGGGAGAATAAGTAAAATGACAACATTGGTCAAGGATATAAAATCACCAAACACAGGAAAAAAAAATAAATCCCAGGGTGAAAAATTGCACAGGGACTCAGGGACAAGAAAATACATTCACTTGAAATCCTGTAGAAATGCAGTGATGAATGTCAGGGAAAAAAAGTCCTGATCTTATACATAGAATCATAGAATAGTTAGGGTTGGAAAGGATCTTAAGATCATCTAGTTCCAACGCCCCCCCT
This sequence comes from Ara ararauna, assembly GCA_028858755.1. Lineage (NCBI taxonomy): Eukaryota > Metazoa > Chordata > Aves > Psittaciformes > Psittacidae > Ara > Ara ararauna. The sequence goes on from CM054381.1 coordinate 47,154,494, forward strand.
GCCATGGGCAGGGACACCTCACACTAAACCGTGCCACCCAAGGCTCTGTCCAACCGGGCCTGGAACACCGCCAGCGATGGAGAATTTACAACTTCCCTGGGCAACCCATTCCAGTGCATCACCACCCTTACAGTAAAGAATTTCTTCCTCATATCCAATCTAAACTTCCGCTTAAGTTTGAACCCATTACCCCTTGTCCTATCACTACAGACCATAATGAAGAGTCCCTCCCCAGCATCCCTGTAGGCCCCCTTCAGATACTGGAAGGCTGCTATGAGGTCTCCACGCAGCCTTCTCAGTAATGGTTTTCTTCTTCATCCACCTTTACCCCTTCCATTCCATCTCAAAACCTACAGAAAAGAATTGGAAAAGACACTGAGGAGTGTGATGGCAAGAAGAACAGGTCTGGATTGGTTTTTGCTGCAGGAAGACTGCACTAGGTGTTTCTTCCAGGGAAAAAGACAACTCGGGTAGGAGAAGGCAAAGGTCTAAAATCTGGGTGTGCCACGGAAAGCAGCTAAGGGTATTCAGTTTAAAAAAAACAAACCAAACCACCAAGAGCTACTAAATATATCAACAGCACCTGTATGCAGGAAGTCTTCGAGTCCCAGATCACTGGAGACTGGTGCATCATGAATCAACAAGCATCTCTGCTCTTATTCTCCTTCCTAGATATCCACTATTGGGCACAGTCAGAGACAGGATGCAGGGTTAGCCACATCTTGATGCAGTGAGGCCACTCCTATATTGGCACTTCCAGTGTATCTGTATATAACTAGAATAAATTGAGAAACTCAAGGCCCCTATTTGTAATGTATAATAGCATTAAAAAAAACCCCAAACAACAGAGTTGTGTTTCACCATGCCTGGTGCCTGATCTGGAAGCCTGTTTGTGTTCTACATCGTGAGAGAGGAGCTCTTCAGTCTTACAACTTGTCTTGACTTGATAAAAGGTAGTTTTAATCAGACGTTTATTTAACATATGGCAGCTAACATGAGGAAAAAACACTGTTCTTGCTTATTCACTGATGCTAATCCTAAATTCACCACATGAGAAAACTACCAAGTGCTTTGTCAACATTTATCATGTGCTAATTATAGAAAGAGGAAGAAGAAAAAGGAACCAAACAGACCACCGTAACCCCAAAGTTTTTCTACTTCAGATGACCTCTTGGCTTGAAAAGTGATGCAAGCTGTCTCATTTCAGGAATGAAATGAGCATGCTGGAAGGCTTAAAACTCTTCACATCACAGAAGTTAACTCATTTGCCTGTCTTAGTGGAGGGGAAAATTTCCTAACACCCCGCATGTACTAAGCTCATTTTGGGGAATGACTCATGGCACCCCAGGAGCTGAAGCACTCCTCAAAACACACTTCCAAGCCACGCTCCCATACAAAACCCCTGAAATATTACTGGCTACACATCATCTAGCTGGTTCAGTGCCCCAGATTTGAAAAATTTGAATACAGGTAACAATGGGTCTACCAGCACGCATGGGCAGGTGAACCTGGAGAAGACCAAGGGGCTCTGCTGAGAAACATCGATTCTGGGAACATCGGATTAAAAGCAGTAAGTTTCCTGGAAGTTTCTTAGCGTCCCTTTGCGGACTCCCTTTTCTAGCAAACTTCTGAGAGGCATTTTCCCGTACTTCCACTGGAGGGCAGAATATCCCACGTTTTCACAGGCGACCCCTCAGTTTACTGCGACACTCGTGCTTGAAGCAACTTCAGCAAGGCCTCGCCTCTGAGAGACATTCTTGAACAGTTGCAGACTTTAACTTGGTTTATCCTACTTTTATGAGTAGCTCCATTTTTTCAAAACGACATGCTTATCTTCATAAGACGACTACACTATTGCCAGTTCACCCCCTTATCAATGCCTTCCCTCTCAGTGCCCCTTTGCCTCTGCTCCCTGAACTACCTGCAATACTCCAAGTTCCCTTATTTTCCCCACCTACCTTTCCTACAGGTGGCACAAATATATTGGAAGAATGTATATATGTGAGGACCAGCAGGTTAAAATCCTCACTGCCCCCCCAGGAGGCAATAAATAAAATGACATGAGCTGATACTCATAGGAAAAATAACCCAAATTTCTAATGTCAAAAGACAGACTCCAAGATGATTGCTCTTCCTCAAAAGTTTATAACAGTCCCACGAAAGCAACAGCCCAGACATGGTCAAGAAGACAGGCTGAAAGTCAGGGATTACTAAGAAAGGAGCAGAAACCAGCTTGTCTTTATACAAGCCCACAGCACCCAGTACCTCTGTGTTCTAGTCCAGCAGACAGAGCGCTGCTGAGGAAATCTCAGAGAAAGGCAACAGGGCTGGTCAAAAGGAAATGCCTCTACAGGAAAGCAAGTTGGGACCTTCTGGCCTACAAACTGCCTACAATGTGACATTGTCAAGATTTACTTAATAAAGGGAGATACTGCTTCCCTAAAATCTGTTTTTTGTTTGTGCTGAACATAGTCTGCTATAAGGAACTCTTCTCCACACTTAAGTACCAAAGTTTTACAGACTAATTCTTTCACAACTGAAACCAAAAATGCCAATTTTTTCTTGTGTTTGCTATAATGACCCTATGCTAGCTCATTAAACAGGAAATAATTCTGCAGGTGAAGCTTTTTCCACTCTGTCTCCTTCTCTGCCATTTACATCTACATCTGAAGACTGAAGATGGGAGAGAGTAGGATGGTGCCGGCTCCAGTTCTGCTTTGTTTTTTCTGACCTCTGGTTAATTTGATAAACCTATCCATGTCTGTTTCTTCACCTGTAAAATGAAGATACACTTATTCAAGAACAGATCACCTGCGGACTGTCTCGGATCAGGCCATGGGTCCATTTTGCTCAGTACCTTTTCTGAAGAACAGCTGTGAGGAAGCACATGGAGAAGCAGAGCAAGTAGTGACATTTCCTTGAATACTCCTGCAGCTCTCAAGACTGGATGGGTTTGCAGCACATATTGTAAAGGTGTTACATGAAGGGGCAGAGTGTTGCACACCAAAGTGATCCTGGAGATCATGAATCTCAGGAGAGGCTTGTTATGACAAGGGCTTCAGGACCAGGAAACATTGCTTAGCATTCTCCTAGGCCCACGTAAAGAGGAGGACTGTGTTGCCATTTCTACCATTATAATAAATCCAAGTTTTTTTCATTTAACTCTTAAGTATATCTGTGGCACAGGGATGCCCAAAGCTGCTTCTTCCAACAGAAACCTAAGCAGTCACAAAGGGATGCTCCCCTCTACTCCATGACACAATACAAAGCCCAGATCATAGCAAGGATTTCTTGCACTGCACACACATCTCCACTATTACCCGGTAGTCAGTCTATACACAAAACTTTCCAGAACTCCATTTCTTTTCTCAAAGAGGATTACACACTTCCTTTAATGAGTAGTTTTTTTTCCTGCCAGCATCTTTAATAAACAACAAAATTTTAACTGCTGCTCACCAAGATGATGGAGAGACCCAGTAACACTTATTTTATAATGTAATAAAATAATCATAGAATCATAGAATAGTTAGGGTTGGAAAGGACCTCAAGATCATCTAGTTCCAATCCCCCTGCCAGGGGCAGGGATACCTCCCACTAAACCATGTCACCCAAGGCTATGTCCAATCCAGCCTTGAATGCACCAAAAGGTAAATAGTGACTTATGAAGAACGATATAGCCAAATACATGGTTTCTAATAAAGACTGTATTCCTGCATTTCCTCTCTGCTAATGCCTATGCTGTCACTTGAAACTCCCAAGAAAGACTTAATGGTGCCTTGTTTTCCTGGAATTAGCAGTGGTTGTTTCAAATTAGCTTCCCTTAGCCTGAAGACGAATTAGAAAAGGCCTGTATCCAGCTACATGCCAAACAAGTGTACTTTTGTGAAATCTATTGTCAAGCACTTTGGTGTTGAATGCTGTGGATCCCTGATTAATACCAGGCAGAACAGAGACAGACAGAACTCCTTTGGAAGTGATATACAGAGATTAGAAATGTCTGCATTCAGCAGCACTAAATAAAAATTTGCTTTTTAAATAGGTAGCAGTGCTTTATCTTATTAGGGCATAAAAATATGTGCTTTTGTTTATTTTCTAATGGAGTGGGCTTCAATGCTTTCTACGCAAGGCTATGCAAGACCTGCAATAGCCCTTTTGACAGCAGTGTAGTAGTTCTAAAACCACTGGGGCTCCAAATGGGCCAAACCTCTCTCCTTGGTTCACAGAGGGAAAATTCTTCATTACAAGGGTAGTGTCACACTGGAACAGGTTGCCCAGAGAAGTTGTGGCTGCCCCATCCTTGGAAGTATTCAAGGCCAGGTTGGATGGGGCTTTGAGCAACCTGGTCTAGTGGAACCCTTTAAAGTCCCTTCCAACCCAAACAATTCTATGATTCCATGATTTCAGCCAAAAGGCTGTGAAAAAAGGCTTTCCTCCTGGAGCCTTCAACCACAGCAGTAGGCACTGCTGTTGAGCAAGTGCACTTGCCTTCCTTGCTATTTGTTTCCTGCTTAGCTGTTCTACTATTCTACATTATTCCTATATTTATCTTGATTTCTCTACCTACTGTGCAGCTTTTCTATTCATCTGCGGCACTGTGCAGTCTGGAGGTGCTCCTTTGAGATCCCAGACACTCAGGACCTAAAAATATTGGTTTGCAAACATCAGTTCTATGACCACTATTTTTTTTTTTCAGTCTCCAAGGTGAAAGAAATGGGGGCCTTTCTGGTAGCTGCATCTTCTTGAACAGATATTATTCCCAAATTAATCTCATGATTTTGTCCCAACAGCTCAGTGTTTCCTACTGCGTCATCTTTATGTGTGTAATTTCATGCTTTATGGCCGTTGACATCACTGGGCTGCAGCAGCATCAACCCATCCTTTCTGTGATATTTTTCATTTAATCCTTGGCTTTTACAGCAGTTCCTCATTATGGCTGAAGTCACTAGGAGACTTCCTAAAGACACCTATAATTTGGAGTAGCCTCCTTCAGCTCGGAAGCATCCTGATATGGTTGGGATACTTCCCATGTGCACTAATTGATGTTAGGTACCTACTTAGGAAAACCCCAGTTGTAAGTCACATGGGGGAAATTCAAAAGCCTGAGGACACCAGAAGAGATGCAGCTCTGTCTGCTGCTGCCCAGCTCTGGGAAGGAGCTAGGGAGCCCCAGGCTCCAGTGACCTGCACTTGGAAGTACGTGAGAGTCAGTAGTGATGGACTGGAAGGATTATGCTTCCCCCATAAACCAGAAAGTCAGGTGTCCAGTAGACCAAGTGATCGGGCAGTGCACAGCAGGCGACTTCTCTGAATTCAAAAGCAGAGGTTTGAGATCATTGCAGCTTTCCTCATTCAGCTCTTCCTGTGGGGGCTGCAGCAGAGATCCTCCGGTTATTAGAGGGTTCAAGAGGTTTCCTGCCACCTGAATTGGCAGTCCAGATCTTGTTTCAGGAGCTACCACAACAATGGGGCTAAATCTGCTGTCTGGGTCCTCAGTCAATATCTTCATGGAATCACCTCTTCTATTCCACTTACTGATCTGAGATTTCATGCTACAAAGTGGTAGGTCAGATTTACCAATTCTGCCAGCTGAAAGTTGTCTACACCCAGTGCAGCACCTCTGAGATGCCCAAGAATATCCTAGCCCATAGCAGATACCAGCAAGCTACTCTTCCCCAGCCTCTCAAGCCCTAAAAGCTTATCACCAACAAAAAGACCTCTGTTCCTCTTAGGCTCACTGAGCACCTATTAATTGAATAGGCCACATCTTTAGTAAAACTATAGGCCACTGGAAAGGTCCAAAGCTTTCAGTGGATGTGGGAAGAGAACAACTCCCCTGAGACCAGGGGAGACGACAAGGTTCTGCCATAAGCCTCAGTACTCTCCCACCATGGGGATGTGCAGCACCAGAAGGACCAGGTTGCTTCATCATTGTTTACCCCAACAAACATGTACAAAACATAAAGCCTTAAAACTATGTATGTAGCAGAAGAGAAGTGAATCTAGTTGCTGTTTCATTCTCTTCTTTTGGAACAGTTAAAAGATACTTTAAAGCACAAAAGGATGTTTCAGGAGGCTGTAGAACACATCCATACTGAGGACAGAAAGTCACATCTGTATAACCCTGGGAATTAACAGCATCAAATGACACGGATTTTCCCAGGAAAAGGGGAGAATTAAAATTCTCTCACTGAGAAAAAAAAACAACAAAAAGCAACCCAAACCAAAACCCAGACAGTTTGGCCCATCTTTGATAAACACTGCAAAGGAAATTTCACAGCCAAAAGACAACATATATCTCTATCTATCTATCTATCTATCTCTATCTATCTATCTATCTATCCATCCATCCATCCATCCATCCATCCATCCATCCATCTATCTATCTATCCAGGGTTAACATCAACTATAAAGAGATGCCTGAAAAGAAAGACCACAAAAGCAACTTCCTGGCATGGTTAAAAAAATATTTCTAGATGCTGTTTTAAAAGGTCAAGTGCTCACCACTCCCCTTTTGAACATTATTTTAAAAGATAATTTTGAAATTGCTTTACTGCAAGAGCAAAGTGACCAGAAAGCATAGGCACTGAGACATATCCTGAAGCTGTACCATGGAACTATGGAGATAATATAACACTACCAATTTCTGATGTAGTATGTTTGATTAGTAGATTTTAAATGCCCTTTTTCAGATCAGGAAGCCAAAGGACAGGGAAAAGCAATTTGCCTAGGGTTATTCATCATTCAACACTACTGAGAAATTAGAGGGTTTTAGCTACCCTGTTCTTTCCAGACCCAAACACTGGGAGTAGGGGAAGACACACAAGTTCATCTCACATTACAGTTTACTAACCTGACTCATCAATACCAACTCAAGATAACTTCACAGAAGGTACAAGTGAGACAAAAAGCCATCTGTCAAAAGCAGGGTTATCTCAAGGTGACTGGCAATCAGCTTGCCGAGAAACATGGGTTCTGGAGAGAACTTATAGACCAGATGGTCTTGAACAGGCCTATTTGGCCTTAAGAATAAGCATTTGTGAGAAAAAAATAGCCCGAAGATAATATTACTTAGCATCCTAAAGGGTGCTCTTGTTTCAGCTGATTCTGCAAGGAATATCTTGCTGCTGAGAGACATTTCTAGGTATTCAGGAACACAGCCATGAACATCCACCTTCTTGCACATGAACATTAGAACAAATGAATAATATGTTTCAGGAACAGCAGTTTCTGAAATATCAGTATAAGTCTTGCTGGTAGTAGCTCTACCAAACCCCACTGTTTCAAAAGCCTTTTTTTTGTGTATATCCTTGCAAAGTTTTCCAAATCCACTGTTTTTTAAATCTAGACCTGTTGAAAGATGTAAAAATTATCTTTAAATTTTTAGCATAGCCTTATACACTCTGTATTCAAAGCATACATTCATATTCTTCCAGGTTAGATTCAAATGCAAACATCATGTAAGGAATTCATATACACACCATGGCACTGCAAGAAATGTCCTTGAGGAGTTTTTGCTAATTATTTCCTAATAATTATTTCAGCTCATCTACATTACTCACCTTGATTCACTGACAGATACTGAAGCAGCAGACACTAAATGATACACTGTAATATACAAACTAGAATATGTTTCTCTGCAAAATGCATGGAATTGTACATGAATATCACGTTTCCAACTTATGAGCTGTAATTAATTATTCCCGATAGAGAGGGATTTTTTTTTATTTTTGTTTGCAGTGGAGCACTTTGCACTAAAACCGCCATAAAGGGAAGCACTACAAATCATTATCTCCTCAGAAAATGTAAGCCTAACTTTTAAGCAGCATACATGGATTTTCAAAACAAAAAGCATTAAAAAAAAACCCAATAAAGATGTTTCTGGAAGGAGGAAACTCATTTACCATCAACTTTCTTGCCTTCAATTTGCCTTGATTTTTTTCCCTTCCCAGTTTATTTTGTTCTAAGTGTGTTTGTGCCTGGTATACCATACTGGCAATTCAGCAGAGAAACAGTTATGTTTTTGAAGACCTCTCTTCATCTCTATTCTCTATTGTAACAGCCCACGTTCCCATAGAAACAGAGAGTAAAGAGCAAAAGCGTAAAATACAAATGAACAGGTCTAAGCTGGCAGTTTTACATTTTATTAGATATATAAATATGACAAACAGGCACTGGGTATGGGTTCCTTTCTAAAGGAAAAGCTAGATAATGCTACACCTTATCAAATGAATACAGGGCATATAAATTTTACAGACTGAAGTCATCAAGTGCTGAGTATTAGCAGGTTGATACCGCTCTCTGGAATTGAGTCATTTTTTAAATTATTCATTTTTTGAGCAAGCAAAATACTTTTTCCTCATCTGCAAATCTGATCCTGAATCCCCCAACTGCCCCAAAGCTATCAGTTCTCATCTATTGAGACTGGAGCACTGCACTGTGGTAATGGAGCAACAAGCACTAATTTCACAGGGGATTAGGACCTTGTAAGGTGGACTTTGTAATTTTAAATTAATATTGGCGTATAGACTGAAGTTCTCTGAAAAAATGCCTCCATTGTAAAAATGGTTTTCTGAGTAAATACTAGTCCGGATACTTTCTTAATGCTTTTGAAGAAGTTGATGTATTTTGAATGTATTCCTGGGTTATTTTAACAGAACCAGCTTCAAAAATACAGCAAAAGGTGTTTCTTAAAGATGCAGGACTTCAGGAAAATTAACAATTTGATTGCCCTGGTGAGCTGCCAATATGATAGTGGGATTCTTCACATCATAACAAGGTCATTAAAAATTGGAGAGAGATACTAATGTGACTTATTATTTCAAGCTTTGAACAGTTTTTATAAGTCCATAATAAAATATGATCAAGTATATGCAAATGAAGTAATTTTTGTTAAAGACACTTTCAAGCACTGATATACAAATATCCCATTGGTGTTTATCGCTAAGCACCCTCATTGTGCCATCTCCAAACAGTGACAGAGCCCCAGCAGTAGGAGTGATGCTGTCTGCTGGAAGTGTTCATCTTCTAAGCACTTCAATCCACTAAAACTTACAGAAAATTAGGAAAGCTTTAAAATAGCCCAAGCGAGTATGATTTCTTTTTTTCAAGCCAAACTGTGGCATCCAACATTCACTAACTTGAAAGGGGAATTCATTATCAGTGGCTCCTGCTGACTTCCTGAGTGATATGGGCCCTACAGCTCATCTTTTTATGTTTGGCTTCTCTGTTACATGGCATAGAAGATGTGGAGGGTCAAAGAAACATTTGAATTTCTTTATCCAGCCTCTGTTCAAAACACCTTCACTCAAGAGACTCCTACCTCTGTACATGCCCTCATAAACCCATCACCAGCCTTTACACACTACGTTAGGAAATAGAAGGTACAGGACTTTTTTTTTCCAGCCTACATATCTTCTATTTCTCTCCTAATAAGTCTGAATATTGTTTCCATTTCCAGGAGCAACTGGTGGTAGCTGCCCTGGATAACAAGGCAATGATAAAAATCTGCCTTCTTTAAAAAAAGTAGAGAGGTTGAAACACATATATAAACAAGAGAAAATACTCTTAATTGATAATGGGATCACAAAACATCTTTCAAAGCTAAACTTAAGGCAAATGCATTCATTTCCCTGAGTGCATGAAATCAGAAAGCAAGCTAGGAAGCCGTGGGAATTTAAGGAGTTGGTTAATGTTTAAAAATAGCCAAGTAGTTAGCTTTTTCTTTTTTATTTTTTTTCAAAACCAGCACCTATAGGCAATTCCCTTCCATGTTAAGAGTCACAGCCATTTACTGGACTGCTGCAAGCCTATTCTGATTATTGGCTCCTAAAAGAATTTCAAGCAATAACAATTACATTTTGCCATCCAAGATGATTGATATCACTTCTGCAAAAAAACAGCCTCCAAATGAAAAAGGAATAGCTATCCATTAAATTTGCAGTGTGCAAAAAATACACCTTTATTAGAAAGCATCTTCTTAAAGCGTAAAGGATTAGGAAGTGCACCAAAGTCTGGCAAAGCTTGTGATTTAATCCAAGACTAAGATCAGTACAAGGATCTGAACATACACCTGTATCTCTGATGGGTTTGGTGGAGGTACAGCACAGTTATTCACAGTAGACCACCAACACCCAAGTAAATTGCAATTCCACAAATGCTTTTTAAGCCTCATTGTATCAGACTAATCCCTTGCTTTCCTATCAGCAAATTCTTATTCGATGTCTTTTGAGAAACTCGACAATCATACCTGAATATGAAGAAAACCTAAGAGATATGAAAGACAGAGTCCAAAAACATCTGTATGTGATGGTACACTGAGCAGATAGAACTAGGAACACTTCTTTCTCATTACTAAAATTAATTTTAAATACAGCAGTGAATGAGATCCTTTTAACTTATATCAGAAATTAAATTACAATAGCCCTATTACAAATCTGATGGAAGTTTTATATTAATGGCCAATATAATAGCAAGATCAGACTTTGATCTTCTCTTTAAAGGTTTACAGACATGGAGCTTTCTCTCATATTCAAAATTTTATGTTATCTATATTTTTGATGTTTTACCATGCTATAGCTACGTAAAATATGTGGGATCAGTTAAATAATGAGAACAGTTTTTCTTTTTTCTTTTCTGTTTTTTTTTTCTTTTTCAGATGATTTAAAGATTTAATGCTCAGCAATTCTCAAATCATTTAATGAAGTACTCAGTCAGGCACTGAGAAAATATAACAAATGTGGCCAAGGGCAAATGAATGCAAGTGGAGCACAGCATAGTCAGGATAAATAAGTGCACTGCCTAGCTGTGGGCTTTGGGATGCTCTAAGTGCTGCAAACAAGCAAATCTAAAAAGTAGTATTATCACATACCAGCAGTTTCTCAGGATCTATCAACAACATTGGAAGCATCTGTTTTTTTTAAATAAACCTCCTTTACTCAGTGTTACAGCATAAAGTATTGTAGTGGCAGGCTGTCACCTTACCATTGCACGCAAAGAGGTGACTGCTGTGCTGTGCAGGTCCCACAGCTGGCTGCCAGCAGCAGTGAAGGCAGAGACCCATCTTTGCAGTATCATTTGCTCTTCTACAGTGCCTCTTGGCCTGCGTTTGATTTACTGCTTAATGTTTGGCAAAATTGAGAGAAATCAAAATGAGAGAGTCTTGCAGTTGAATGTTGGCAACATAGATGGAACAACACTGCCGATATTGCAGTGATCCAACACCACTCGTGGTTACCAGCTAAGGATCAGATGCCTGTAGAAATCCCGAGTTTAATGTGGGTTACATTTAGACTGTAATTTATATATAGAAATTAATTTGAGCTTTTGGCAAAATTGATTAAGTATTCTTTACAGGGAAAAAGGAAAAGAAGAAAAAAGTTTTTTTTTTTGGCAGATCAGCAGCTGGTGGGATGGGGGTGTCACCAGTAACTTCAGAGTTAAGGCTGCTCTGAGTTTTTCACTTACAGTGGGATCTGATTTCTTTCATTTCACAGATCAGTGATTGAATTTCATCTCTGAATTTGACACAATTACTGTTCAGGGGTCAGCTGAATTTGCTCTGCAGTTTTTGGGTACCACACTTACTCATTTTTGCAGGGAAAACAATTCATATTCATTCATCTTTGAAATATGGTCCTCCACCATCCACTCTTTCCCCTCTTTGTCCTGTTTAAACAGCTGCATACATCAATATTTCAAAACTCTGGAGCTATTCCTATCACATCCGAGCCTGGGAAGTTCATTGGGTGAATGGGAATGAACTTCTTTGCAGCACATTTTCCAGCTCTGCCAAGACAATTTGGCAGCGGAGAGATGGTATTCCCACACCTCCTCCCCTGATACCTCCCTCCTGGAGCCCAGATGTCTTCCTCCCAAACCTTCCCTGTGTGCCTGCACCATCCACGTACTTGCCCTTCAGCTCCCACTGACTCTACATTATCCTCTTTCCCTTCCCTTAATGCTTGGACATAAAAGTGAGGTCTGACCTAACTCCTAGTGGATCTCATATGAGTTGGTGACAGCTCCCACACTGGATAATCCCCAAATGATTCCACAACTGTTTCTACCAGTTTTAAAAATCAGTAGCTTTCTGTAGCAGAATGATCAAAGTTTTTATAATATGTTTGATTCCATTCAAGTGCCTTTTTGTTATTTAAACCAGAAGTTGCAAGCAAGACAGAAATAGCCCATCTTCTAGTGGCTTAATCCTTATAAAACTATTTAGATAGATCTTATGGACAGCTCAAAATGTGCTGGACAACAAATGTACAGGCCCAGAAATGGTGCTAAAATGTTTTAATGCTACCTTTGCCTCATCCATCCAACAGATGCCAAAGTTTCTGTTTAAAGCTACAAGACTGTGCTACATGAATCTCTAAATGACTGTACTTGGATTAGTAAAGTATTTTTAGCATTTACTGAAAAAAGTATTTAGATAAATGCCAAACCTACATTTCCATCAAGTGCTACCATGTACAACTGATACTGCCAAGCACCTGGATGCATTTGCCACAACGTTTTTCTGTTTCCTCTAGAATGAGACTCATTATCATCAGAAAGCTTTCTGCTGCATTTTTATTTCATCAGTACAGGCCCTAATTCTATAAAACAAACGCAGTAAAATATTATAATAGCAGCCTCCTTCAAAGGCACTGATTTTTTTCACTAGCGCTTCCATCTGACATATCCCATTATCATATTGAAAGGTCAAGTTAGCAATAGGAAAGCATATAGATTATTACCTAAATAAAAATGACCTGGTTTTAAAAGCTAATTTAAAATAGCCCTTGCAAGTGACACAGTGCATTACACAGTGCATTTTCTCAAGAGGAAAGCAGCCATAAAGTCTACCCAGTACATATCTCTACATGAGCAATGCAAGTCTGCAAGCAAATAGCAATTCACTTCAAAAAAGAAGGTCACAATTTAGCAGTCTCCACTAACTTCATTTAGGGCTACTACCCTGCATGCTATCTTGGTGGGCCCTGGCCATTTAAAATATTTTCTGACACCTTATTTTCTTAATAAACACCTATTTTTACAGCAGTTGGGAAAATTCAATAGCCAGACTTGGGAATAAAATACCAGTAGCTTCAGGATGAAGCTATAAATCATTAAAGGCTAGCTTCTGTTATAAACAAAATTCTCCAGCAGAAAAAAAAAAGTTCTTGCATACCAGAGGCCAAATAATGCCATCTAAAATTTCATTTTTTCTAAACAGCTAGATAGTTAAACTCACACAAACTTAACAGGTATCAAAGATCAGTTACGACTTCTCCACAGCACCCACCAAATAGAATTGTTTTAATTATTTCAGCAGCTTAAAAGAAACTATCACATCTGCTGCTTTTGGTAGCATTAATGAGCTTTCCCCCCTCTTTTTGCATGTCTCATGAGGTTTTCCCCCAAGTCTGGCCCCGCAGATAGCCAAGGCAAAAGCTAGTTCCCATATGGTCCCTAATTCACAAAACAATTGACACAGAGGAAGACCTGCCTCAAAAGATGATTTATGTGCCCCAAGCACAGTTTAACATTGAATCCAGAGAGCCAAAGTAGCCACAGGAAAACCCCACTGAAAGGCAAATAGTCTGGTACAGCAGGTCCTTGTCGCCAATGTTTTTTTCCCTATACACATATATTCCTCTGAATACATGCTACTTACTAATACTTAGATTTGTCCATGTATAGTAAGCTTTCAACTCCCAAAGACAACTTCAACTATTAAAATAACTCTCACCAACAACCTCATAAAGCAAAAGAAAAGGCTGGTATAGAAAGGGGACACATGAAGAGCCAGCAGTATCTCTCCAAGTAACACCACCAAGGAGCCATACAGGACACTCAGACATATTTTCTCCTGAAACACACTGGCAAGGGAGAAACTAGATGTACTGGAGAATACAGCAATTTCATCCTGCAAAAAACAACACACAGGATGGGGAAAGCGTTTGACAGCAGATGGCACCCGCACACTAGCCACCAAGAGACGCCAGGAGCAGGTTTCACTCCAGCCACCTATAGGAGCACTTGCTTATGGCTGAGAGGAGAAAACTTCCTAAGCTGGTGTCTTCAAAAAAACCAGTCCTAAAAGGCATTGTAGTACATACTACCATTTTGTAAACATCAAATGAAAGGTAAAAAAGATGGGGCACCATTCCACCTTACTCAAACTACAAAGCCATATCTGTACCTTTCTTGTTAGGATAAAGTAAATTTCACCTTTATAACCAGGTTAGAAGGGGAAAACGATGTACAAAGGATGCATATAAAACCGAAAAAAATATTAACAACCACTTTCTGCAGCAAAACTAAGTCAAGAAACTGCTAGGATGCTTTGAATATATGTAGTGAGAGAGGAGATGTAAATTGAAAAAAGGGACAACCCTGGCCAGTGAAACAAAAGGTTTAGATGGAGCTTTTTATTAAAGCACAGCACAAGTAAAGAAGAAGGGTGTCTGGAGCAAGAACTGCTATGAAAGGGAAAGGCATCTTATACCTACACGAAGGTCACTTCCCCTCCAGTCCTATGAAAAAGGGACAATTTTGTCTGTGAGTACTGAGGTGTATTCCCTGAAAGCTGCAACAGAGCTGGGGGGGGGGGGGGGGGTGGTGGTAAGGGAAAAGCAAAAAGTGCAATCAAAACCGCTTATAACTGCAGAGATCCTGGAGCAACAGCATGAAGGCACCATACCTGGACTTTGATAGGGTATTAATTTCAAGACCCACTATCACAGAAGATCAAAATCAGCAGATAATTCTGTATGTGACAGGAGAAAAGGAGTGCATGACCCTGGTCATTTGAGTAGATAGGCTTTGTTTGGCCAGGCAAAGCCCAGGCAGATGCCCTTTTCCAGCTTGGTGGTGAGGGCCACCTTGTTGCTGTCCTTGTCTCTGTGCCACAGGAGAGGCTCTCTCTTGCTACAGCTATGTCATGGAAAAGTGGGACCAAGCTATAGGTGACCTCATCTGATGACCTTGTTTGTGGTGAAAGTAGTGTGCAGCGATAAACTTCAGGAGTTTCTGGACAGGGAAGACATCATCAGAACAACAGGTTCATGTGCCTGGAGCAAACAGTGTTTCCTGAACACTCACCTCACTTGGCACTGACAACTGCAGTAGAAACTACCTGTTTCCTCTTGGATTTATGAGAACTGCAGTAGTGGCTCTATCTAGAAATAATCTACACTTAAATGGGTGTCTACTCATTTAGGTAGCTCCTTTACGCCCTTAATACCAATATGGCTGGGCCTGATGCTGGGACACAAGTGCTGTTTTGCTGAAACTCCTGTCTTCTCCAAATGTGAAGCAAATTAAATGTTTGCCTCTCTCCTTCACCTTTTCTCTGGTAAGGATGTAACCACAATATTCATTAGTCAATGAATTTAACTCATCTGAATACATCTGAAGTGTAGAATATTAATTATATAGTCTCATAGATGATAAATCAATCTGAAGGGGGCCTATAAGGATGCTGGGGAGGGACTCTTCATTAGGGACTGTAGTGATAGGACAAGGGGTAATGGGTTCAAACTTAAACAAGGGAAGTTTAGATTGGATATAAAGAAGAAGGTCTTTACTGTGAGGATGGTGAGGCACTGGAATGGGTTGCCCAAGGAAGTTGTGAATGCTCCATCCCCAGCAGCATTCAAGGCCAGGTTGGATGGAGCCTTGGGTGACATGGTTTAAAGTGAGGTGATGATCTTAATGTGTTTTCCAACCCTAACTATTCTATGATTCTATGACTTCTGAATTAAGAGATTGAACACAAATAATGGATGTTAAGGAGAGCTACCAATCCCAAACTTGCAAAAACCAGGGAAAAGTGTCTCCAAACTAGGCATTAGATAGGTAGAAAGATATGAATTATAAAGAAGCAAATCAGTTCTGGTGCTGGAGTAAGCTCATGTTATAAAGACAACTTCTGTAATCTTGAGGATAAAAAAGGGTTCTTCTATTTAGAGGAAAGCCTCTATTCAGGAAACTAACTTGCAAAATGGCATCAAAGATGATTCAGCTTGGGCACATGAACAACTGTGCTGAATTCCACTGCCTTCAGTGGCCCAGGTGCACGCATGCTTTCCTAGACAGAGAGGTGTCCCCTTGAGGGAAGGCCAAAGCCCTTGAAGAACACAACTTTCTTCGAGGTCTGCTTGGCAGGGACTCCTGGGCACCTTCCCATTAGAGCACTGACACAGGCTTGTGTTAGGCATCTTGGCTGCCCGTGCAGGCCAAGAGCCAGGCATTTAGTACACTATCTGAAGATGCCCATGGAGAAAAGAGACACCTACAACTGTCACAGCCAGTATACAGATACCTAAAAAGCCATGGTTCATTTAGTGGTGTAGGAAGCCCCTCTGCTGAGCTTAACTATTTTTGAATGGTGATAAGTCGTTTTTTTTGCCTTCAAGAGCTGAGCAGACTTTGCTCTTTCCTTCAAACTATGCCCAAAGGTAGGAAGGGATAGCTGAGTTGTCTACAGCAGTTTGATTCCTAGAGTATTTTCACAGGTCCTAGGAGCATCCTAATCGTATCTCAAGGCTTTAGCTGAGGAAACACCAGCTAGCCAAGGGATAAAGCCAACAAAAAGTTCACCCCTTTCAAGACCTAAAGGACTCCAGGCTACATGGAAAGATCTTCTGACCCTGCAACTTTTGCCCAACATCCTGTCATTCATGCCCTGCACTGAGACTACCAGCTCTGTGACCCCAGGGTCTCACTCCAACGTGGAGATTAAAAAACCCTCCAGTGCCACCAATCTGTTGGGCATTTATACAATGAGCTCCTGCCCATGGCCCAAGTCCTACTCCAGGAACATGAACCTGCATTAAATGTATTCTAAATCTGTGCTTTTGCTGAACAAGCGCCTACAAATTAACAGGAATTTAATAATCACCTTGATATGGTAGATATATATGAAAATATATTGGCTACCATTTTGTAAATATTTTTATATGTATCACTGCAGTTCATGTTTCTCAACTGACTGCACCTAATAAGAAAATATTAAACTACACATTTTGGCCCTGAAAATGGCCACCACACCATGGAAAAGTAGGATCTGACACTCTCTAATGACATCTCACAACAATATCCTTTGTATTTACTTTGTCACTACATCTGCTGAACATCCGACCTTTGTGTGGATCATCCTGATACAGTGAGACATGGATATACAGAAAATTTCTATCCATCCAAAGGCCTTTTGCCACCTGCCATACAAGCACTGAAAATGAGATGCTAGCTACAAGGTTGCAAAAAGGGGGTAGGGGGAGAAATTAATGTGATTTGTGTAAAGCCTCAGCAAACCTGAATGCACTTCGTGTGCCGAGTTGCTCCCTTTCACAAACTTTCCCTTGGAAAAGATAAACCCTTGAAGAACTAATTAACAGCTGCTTGAAAAGTAATCCAGGTCAAAATTTCTGCCAAGAAGACTTTTCTGCCAGAAGGGTTTTATCTTGTGAGGTACAGAAACAGTAACTCTTGAGAGACAAAATTTTCTGAAACAGGTTACAATACATCATGATTTACTCTCCCAGTAACTTTGCCATTTTTATGTCTTCCTTTCGTCTTTTTGCAGGGGTGCACTTGCTTTCAAGGAGCTGAGCTAACATATATATTTGACTAATAAATGCTGTATCTTTAGAAAAAGCATTCCTATTTTTAAATGTTTCTCCAGTCAGCCAGCACTGATCCCTTCTGCTTTTTCAAAGTGTCAATGTGCAAAGGGCAATGTCACTGTCACCTACAGTCTCAAGTGACAGGACATAAGCACAGGCCTCTGATTTTTCAGATGGAAAAGTTGTTATCAAAATTAATTGATTTCTCTTTTTGAGGAACAATTCCTCTATCACCAGGAATCCTTCGCTTTGCCCTTCCATTGGGATGAAATATTTGGCATTAGAAGAAAAGAAAAGGAATAAAGAAGAGAAAAGATAAAAAATGTTAAGGTCAACAATTGGCCCATTGGATCCCAAAATGAAGAGTTTATTCTAAACAGGTCCAAAACTGCAGTCCCCTCACGACATGTTATAAAGTGCATAAGGGATCCTGAAAGCCCTCCCCTAAAAATCACAAAACTAACCTAAAAAAGCCTCTAATAGAATCTGCATACACAAACATTTCCATAGAGCTTAAATTCATAGATGTGAAAAGACAGACTATGAAATGGGAAATGGCAAGTCCTTACTGCAAATTACACTTGGTGCTAAAGGTGCAACCTTATAAAAGCTTCTGTGATTACTAAAAGCAAAAAATCCCCAGTTTCATTGCAACTTTTTCATTCCTTTTGTTCAAATGGAAATCAATATAATCCAAATAGTCACACTAAAAAACCAAACAAACAAAAATAATCTAAACCAATAAATAGCACATGCCTGAGATACTTGGGACTATCTCTCTGAAGCTGTACTGCTTTGCATAAACTGATACTGTCATTGAAATACCATGTTTTCAGCTTGTACTAATAGCTAATACATATGATAATACATATTTATCCATAATATCTAATACCTAGTTATCTGCTGCTAGAGCACTGTCCCTATTTGACTTTGCATTCTGTGCCCAAAATACATACTTTCTGGGATGGTACAAGAGGCTGATAGCCTCCTGCATATCAACAACATTTTTAAGGAATGTAAGCATTCTAATAAGAAAGCTTACATATTTGATTTATAGCAGGGAAATATGGTTCTAAACTTAAATGCAACCCTATGGTGCCTTCCAGTACTTTCAAATACATTAAACATGATTCAAAACGTATTTCAAATATCACTCAATGATGATAAAAAAGAAAATACTATTTCAATTTGTGGGTACTTTGCAATATTAGCAAGTCTTTTTTAAGAAGCTAAATTTCTTGGGATGCATATTTAGTTTCTGAAACCAACAAAAAAAAAGTTATTTTTAATCAACTATCTAGTTCAGGATTCTAATTTTGTGGTAAATATCTTTGTTAAACACTATTTCAAACCCCTCTTGCTTAATGAGAAGATACTATGTATAACTTAAGAGCAATTTTAAATTCAGATGGATGCAGACCCCTGATTAACAGTCACACCGAGCATTTGACTTTGAGAAAACACCTATCCACTTCTTTAATGTGGTAATTAAGAAAATAAAAAGGAAAAAGAAAGCAAAATTATTTTAAAAGAGAAAAAGTAAAATAATTTTGAAGAGAAAAAGTAAAATAATTTTGTGTAGCGCAACTTCAGTTTTCTTTTAAACAACTTTTGCCTTTGAATCATACTGGCTAATATTCAGTATTCCTCTAATCAGAACATCTTCCTCTTCAAAAGCTTTATTGTTGGCATAGAATTAAAGTACAGACATAACAAAGCTTCCGTATTAAAAACAAATTTTAGATCAAGAACAAGTATAGAGTAGGATTTTTTTGCAAATATTTAAAAATCGCAATACACTACAGCTCACTTCTGAAAGGAATTAATATTTATAGTAGGACTTTAGATGAATATTTGTCCACATCAAGGTAGCCCTAGTATTCATTCAAAAATGACAAACTCCATTTCCCATTCTTTGTCTCAGAACATGTTTTGACTCTGTGAAAATGTCTGAGAAAGATCAGAGTTCTCTGAAGAAACAAATCAATCTATTCAACAACACTTTTTGACCTTAAAACTATTTAAGAGAATTTTTTGAAGATCCAGCACTTCTGAGGAATCAAACACTGTGACTAAGATGGACCTTGGGACCATCTGGCTCTTGGCACTGACATGATTCACTACTTTTTATGCTGTTTTATACTATTGTGTTAAGAGAAAGCAGAGTATTTTTTGAATTACAGTGATGTACCATCAATAAAAACAAGGTTAAGATTTTACGTTAAACACAAAAAGCAGGCACTTACTTTGCTTTTGCTTCTGCATCTTCATAGGCTTTATTGGAAACGTCATCTAGGCCACCAATCAAATGTTTGAAGGAGCTGTAAAAATAAAAGGGCATTTTTAGTGGATGAGTCTCCATTTGTGAGCCAAGCATGCCAACACAGCTCTTCAGTAGCAACCAGGGGCCATTCCTTGATGCTAGGGAATGGCTGTGACTGACCAAACCAGGGCCAGGGTTGTGCATCTGTTGGGAAATATGGCCTCAGATATGTTGCAGAAGAGGCGGAAATGCAATAACTGATGTCAGGAAGATCAAAACTTATTTATCCAGCTCTTTTAGGATCTGATCCCACTGAAAATACTGCTGAAGTTTTTCCTCCCTCCAATATCAATTTCAGAGTAAATCTGTCAATGTGGCTGGTAAGTCCCATGATGGTGAGGTGCCATCACCATATCCTTGTCCTCCAATCAGAAGCCCTAGAAGTCCCTCTGCTTTCAAACTGAAGGATAATCTTTGTTTCTGTATTTTGGCTTTCTCATCTTTTGACAAATTGCAGCCAAAACCACAGCAAAGACAAATGAAAAATCCGGCAAGCAAACTGTCATCAGCCAAATAGCTTAATGACATTTAAGTGGAAATTTGACTTTAATTGGCTTAAACTGAGTAAGACGGTGTGAAATGTTAGGAGTGCCTGACGCACTCAGTGCTGAGCTGTCTTCTGTACAAGCTGTGAGTAGCTTGAGAAGTCCCCTGACACCATCCTCTGTCCCAAGGGAGATATAAAAGGCACAGACATATTGGAAAAAGAACCTAAAAAACCTTTTTATATTGTGAGTGACTCAAACAAATGGACCAGTGACCATTTAATCAACTAACAAGCAACACTCCAGAGGAAAAAAAAAATAAATACAGCTGTTATGTCTTTGGCATTGATACTACACAGTATCAAAGACTAAATAAGAAATTGAGTATTTTTAATAATTGGAATCAATTAATACCTATAACTGAAAATATTCCATGTGCAAAGCATAGTTTCCTACTATATATTTCCATTATTCCTAGTGTGTCTGTCACACATAGGCTTTCTTTTTTTCAAGACAGAAAGCACCACTTGTAAAATGAGAAAAGAGCTAGGCTAATTTGAAAGGACAGTGCTGTAAACTACAGTCTCCTGACTAATCTCTGCCTTAATGTCACAGCTTCAGAAACTGAAGTCTTGCAGTTCCTCTGGCTTCTATACATTCGTGACACTCCTGAGGCACTAAACATAGAAACAACAGAAATAGCAAACAAGAAGTTGAAAAAAAAATTACATGAAAAGTTGAAAAAATTTGGAAAAAAAACCTATCACCATTTAGAGCCATATTTACAAGTTTAGGAAGAAGAATAGGATATTTAGTATGGCCCTCTCTCAACAAAGACTTTTAGGATGAAAGATAATTAATGCTATTCAGTGGGTGAGGAAGACACAGGGCAGGTTAATAAAGGTAACAGTGTGCAGATCGTTTGCATTTCCCCCCCTAAATCACTTGGTCTCAGATCACTTGCCATTATATATGATAAAGAGCAGCATATTAAAAACCTACCAGCTGAAGAGTTCCAAACCCCAGCTGCTTGTGAAAACACAGCAATGAGCAGCACTCACCAGCCTGACGTATTTGGCTTGAGTAGAGGGCAGCTGTGGGAAATGCAATATCCTGCGACACACAAGGTTAACCAGGGTGACTTTGGCCTTTGAGCACAATTAAACTGTTTGGACAGCACTTTGCCCAAGCAGCTTAAACACATGGTATGGTCTTAAGTGGGTACTTAAGTGTACTGCTGCATCAGGAGATGCCTGACCCTAAGCAAGCACCCCGTGTACATGTGTGGTGAGTGATGACATGACTACCAGACAAATGAAAAGAGGCTTAATTATCTTGCTTTATGAACAGCAGCTGGAAAAAAAAACATATTTTACTCATTATTGTAATAAATATAATGCAAAAGGCCACAGTCAGGGGAGGTATTTGTACTGGTTTGTATCTACAGCTGCTGTAATGGACTTTCCAGGGTGGCCTTTTGCATAATTACAGTCATCATCACTCTGGAAATATCCTCTGCCCACACAAATTCCCTGAGTTTTCAATTTTCTTTAATTCATAATATTTTAAATGATACAATCTAGGAAATAATTTATGCAACACGGGGAAAGCAACAGGAACTCATTAATGAGGAAGAGAAGGCGAAAAACCCTGTACTCGTGCATAGAAATTGTGTTAGGCAGGCTATAATTTTCAATATGAAGACATGTTAATCAGCAGAGTATCTTTTTGACCCCAAATTACTTTCTCAGCAGTGAAAATATGAAAAATTCAGCTCATTCAACACATCAACATTTATCTTTCTTGTGCTGAAGATGTGCCATTGGATGAAGCCAAACACAAAGCAAGATGTGTATGTTAATACTCATTTGCACCACAAACAGATAATTAGGCAATTAAGTGAGAGACAGGAATACCATAATCCTCCTGGAATGCTATGAGACATGACCTAAGGCTTAAAATGCAATTTAAAATAGTTAGTCTAGGTTTGCTTTCACGTGGTTAGGAAAATGTGGCAGGGTTAGACATTCAATTTTCTTTGGCAATGCAAATAGATCTGTGTCTAGTGAAACATTAAATGGGTAAATAAGAAATAGTCACCAAAATGAGTAACAACAGTTTGTCTACTACCAGTAAGTTTTTATTAAAATATATTAAACAAGACTTAGGACTCAGCAAGATACTGATGTTCACTCAAGTCACTTTTTTATTCCCCATGTCAGTGCTGTTGAAATATCATCTTGGTCACAACCTCCCCAAGAATTTAACCAGAAAACTGCTTGGTATTTTTATTCCTCATAGACTTCTCTCTTCACTTTTTTGATTCTCTCCTCACAGCCAATTTTCTCCATGGATAAACATCACCCTAACTGGGAAAATCAGTAAAAACTAAAATACTCAATGAGTGAATTCAGCTCAGCTTGTATACAGTCAGCCATGCTAGGATAACAGTTTTTATTTTTTTCCAATCTCCATTACCAAGAGGGTTGATACAGTAACCTTTCTTGACAAAATCTTGGAGCAAATTCTCCTGGAAGGCATGCTGAGGCACATGAAAGACAACAAGGTGGCTGGTGACAACCAGCATGGCTTCACTAAGGGGAAATCCTGCCTGACCAATCTGGTGGCCTTCTAGGATGGGGCTACGGAACTGATGGACAGGGGTAGAGCAGTTGATGTCATCTACCTGGACTTGTGCAAAGCATTTGACACTGTCTCCCATGACATCATTGTCTCTAAACTGGAGAGACATCAATTTGATAGGTGGACCACTCGGTGGATAAAGAACTGGCTGGATGGCCGCACGCAAAGAGTTGTGCTCAATAGCTCAATGTCCAGCTGGAGACCAGTAATGAGTGGTGTCCCTCAGGGATCGGTGTTGGGACCGGTCTTGTTCAACATCTTTGTCGGTGATCAGGGGACAGGAGCACCTCCTGTCTGAAGACAGGCTGAGAAAGTTGGGGCTGTTCAGCCTGGAGAAGAGAAGGCTGTGTGGAGACCTCAGAGCAGCCTTCCAATATCTGAAGGGGGCCTACAGAGATGCTGGGGAGGGACTCTTCATGAGGGACTGCAGTGAGAGGACAAGGGGTAGCAGGTTCAAACTTCAACAGGGGAAGTTTAGATTGGATATGAGGAAGAAATTCTTTACTGTGAGGGTGGTGAGGCACAGGAATGGGTTGCCCAGGGAAGCTGTGAATGCTCCATCGCTGGCAGTGTTCAAAGGCCAGTTGGACAGAGCCTTGGGCGACATGGTTTAGTGGGAAGTGTCCCTGCCCATGGCAGGGGGTTGGAACTAGATGATCTTAAGGTCCTTTCCAACCCTAACAATTCTATGACTCTATGACATGGACAGGGAGATTGAGTGTGCCCACAGCAAGTTTGCCAATGACACCAAGCTGTGTGGCTCTGTTGATACGTTGGAGGGAAGAAATGCCATCCAGAGGGACCTTGACATGCTTGTGGGGTGGGCTGATGCCCACCTGATGAAGTTTAACCATGCCAACTGCAAGGTCCTACAGCTGGGTGAGAGCAATCCCAGGCACAGCTACAGGTTGGGCAGAGAAGAGATTCAGAGCAGTCCTGCAGAGAAGGACTTGCGGGTGTTGGTCGATGGAAAAATGAACATGAGCCAGCAGTGTGCGCTTGTAGCCCAGAAAGCCAACCGTATCCTGGGCTGCGTCCTCAGGAGCATGACCAGCAGGTCGAGGGAGGTGATCCTGCCCCTCTACTCTGCTCTTCTGAGACCTCACTTGGAATATTGTGTGCAGTTCTGGTGTCCTCAACATAAAGACAACATGGAACTGTTGGAACAAGTCCAAAGGAGGGCCATGAGGATGATCAGGGGACTGGAGTACCTCCCATATGAAGATAGGCTGAGAAAGTTGAGGCTGTTCAGCCTGGAGAAGAGAAGGCTGCGTGGAGACCTCAGAGCAGCCTTCCAGTATCTGAACAGGGACTATAGGGATGTTGGGGAGGGACTCTTCATTAGGGACTGTAGTGATAGGACAAGGGGTAATGGGTTCAAACTTCAACAGGGGAAGTTTAGATTGGATATGAGGAAGAAATTCTTTACTGTGAGGGTGGTGAGGCACAGGAATGGGTTGCCCAGGGAAGCTGTGAATGCTCCATCGCTGGCAGTGTTCAAAGGCCAGTTGGACAGAGCCTTGGGCGACATGGTTTAGTGGGAAGTGTCCCTGCCCATGGCAGGGGGTTGGAACTAGATGATCTTAAGGTCCTTTCCAACCCTAACAATTCTATGACTCTATGACATCTCATGGTGATCCTCATTAAAAAACAAAATCAGGCTTTCAAACACAGAAAACATAAAATCAAAAGTGAAGAATCAGAAAATACCTGAATTATTAACAAAGCTTCCTTAAAAATCTTGTATCACCTTAATATCTATAACTGAAGAAGATAATAAGCAGAAAAAACAGCTGTTAGGACTTAATATCTGCAAATACTGTGCAGTTTTGCAGCACTACTGTCTTCCATCAGCAGCAGCGGTGCCTTGAGTTTTAGTGGCTGTCATCCTTCAGCTTCTCTAACATTTGCATTAGATATTTTTGTACTCCCAGCACCCACAAAATTTACACCTGGTAAATCTCAGTGCTCCAGGAAAAGACTGTTATCAACATAAATAAGTCATATGTAAAAACAATCACATATAAATAAAAGATGAACCTGAATCAACTTTGATGCAAATATTTTTACAGTTCAGGAAAATCTATGAACATTTTCAGTTTCAAGAGGTATGTGTGAAAAAAAAATATTTTAAAAGTTTCACTAACTTCTCTCTCAAGGGGGCCAATGATGATCAAAATGTTAGGAATGAGTTTTAAACCTTTTCCTCCTCCTTTATCCCCATAAAAAGTAGCTGCAAGTAAAGTGTGTATGTACATGCTTATTCAAATCGATTACAGAACAGATCCTCAAAGTTGTCCCACTTGTGTCTACAGTTTTTATCAGAAGATGCTTTATAGAAAATTTCCTGGAGGACCAATCCGTTAAAGGCAGCACATCATAATTATTAACTTTTCCCCAGTCAGGTCATCTGTGCTTATGCAACAAGCCCAATAACCCCTCCAGAGAGCCTGAAAATTCACTAAGACGAACTACAACAGGGCCAAGATTGAAACACATTGGAGGCAACAACATCGTGAATCTCCCACAGTTTTTTTCTTCCCAAAGGATGAATTATTGCAGTATCACAACAGGAAATTTAACTAGCAACAGTCTCAACTTTATCTCACATAGGCTCTTAGCAAGTAATACAGAAAGCCTATGAACTGTAAAGAAAAAAATTGCTCTTGGAAATAAAAATGAATAAAAGACATCTGACAACTAATAACTGTTATAAAATATTAATATGTTTACCTAGATCATAAGTTTGATCAGAAGAGAACTGTACATTTTGCAATGAGCTGTCTGGCTCCCCAACTATCCAAAGGCTTCTACCATTCCTTGTACTGGTCAGATGCATAGTTTTACAGTTATCATGAATAATATGTGAATTCTGCTGAATTTTTGAAGCCAATTGCTAAGTCTCCCTCTATGTTTCACAGGTTGAAAGGAAGAATATCTCCTTCCCTCCAGACAGCCTAGCTAAATCAACCCTGTCTTACCATTAAGTTTGAACACGGAGAAGACACCAGCCTGCCCAGTGCTGAGCAAAGCTGTCATCCTCATTTGATCAGCTTTGTCACCATCTCATATTTTCCCTATCAGGTTAGTAGAACCTTCTCTTCAATGACAGAGTGCATGGACATGTTGTAACTTTGAATATAACATGAAATTACCTAGAAATTTTTCCTGCTGATTACCAAGTTGTACCATTGACATACACTCCTCTACCATATTTCCATTATCTCTGTGTGCGAGGTTCCTTCTGCTTGGGAGGCTTCAGTTTGCCCTGTCTAGCTCCTTGCACAATTCCCAGTTTTGCAGCAGATTCCTTAAATAATTTACCATAGTGGCACAAACATACTACTTTGTGCCTTTTTTCCTTCTCCTAGGTCACATTTTCTGCCTGTTCATCAATATTACCTTTGAACAACCATGGTACTTATTGAGACATTTGCCATCCACTGATGTCTCACCTGGTATCTGCAATGCTTCAGGTGGTGTCTGTCATGCTTCAGTTCGTTGTCCATCCACTTCTCCATGTCTTCCAAATCTGAAGTCCAGAATAATTTCCACTTGCAATTCAAACTCTCACTTTTTCTCCTCCATGAACTATAGCGTATAATATATTGTCCTTATACAGCTTCCAGCTCAAGGATCACATGCACTGAGCTTCAGTAACTTCCATTCCCTGAATAAATATACTTCCCTTGTTGCTATTAACCTACATGCTCTTACCTTTTCTCCCTTTCATTACCTTGAAAGAACACGCCAAACCTTTCCTAAGTTTTCTGACTGCCCTTCTCTGGACCCACTCCAACAGGTCCACAACCTTCCTGTGCTGAGTACTCCAGCGCTGGACACAGTGCTCCAGGTGGGTGTCTCATGAAAGTGGAGTAGAGGGGCAGAATCACACCCCTCGACCTGGTGGCCATGCTTCTTTTGGTGCAGCCCAGGATACTTTTGGCTTTCTGGGCTTCAAGTGCACATTGTTAGCTCATGTCAAACTTCATTCACCAGTATCCTCAAGGCTGCTCTCCATCCCTTCATTCCCCAGCCTTTGTTGATAGCAGGGAATGCCCAGACCCAGGTGCGGAACCTTGTGCTTGGCCTTGTTGAAGCTCATGAGGCTCACATGACACTTCTCAAGCTTGTCCAGGTCCCTCTGAATGACATCCTGTCCCTCAGGTGCGTCAACTGCAACACTCAGCTTGGTATCAACTGCAAATCCACTGAAGGTGCACTTGATTCCACTGTCTATATCCCACTATACCAATGTATATTAGTACTGGTCCCAATACAGACTCTAAGGGACTCTGCTCATCATTGATCTCCATCCAGACATTGAGTCATTGACCACCACTCTCTGGATGTGACCATCAAGGCAATTTCTTAGCCACCAAACAGTCCATCCTTCAAATTCATCTCTCTACAATTATGAGAAAAGGATGTTCAACTTGCATGTTGTTCGCAAGCCATATTTATTCATTCATATGGGAGAAAAATGCAACATAATCTGACATTAAGCCTTAGCAAAGCTAGCTGAAATTTATCCTGCAGCTTGGTTGGAGCCAGATGATCAACTTCATCTCACCTCCTGTATGGTGAAGACTGGGTGTTAAGGACCAAATCCCACTGAAATTCATTATTCTGACAGAGGAAAGCAGCTTAAAAGACGATTGCAAGATGGAAAGAATGTCAATCTTGTCCTTTCTAACAAACATTTTCAGGACAAGGACAAGTGGCAGAAAAATGGCTCAAAGTCCATGGGATACATCAAATGCTTGCTGTACTGCAGGTCTTTTTCTTTGTTAGATCACAACTCTGCTTGTGTCTACATCAGAAAAGGCTGCATAAAATCCATTGCTGCAAAGCATGTCTACATAGATTTACAAGAAACAGCTATATTACTATTTTTTGTGCCTGTAATGGCCTTCTTATTTCACAAGGAAATCAAAAAGCAAGGCAACATAGACATCATGAGAGTTTGGTAATTAAAGACTCATCACGTACTACTGTTAGGCTTTCCTCATGGTATTTTCACCTCCTACTGCTTCACCCTTGTAGCACTGTAGTGCATTTTTTTTTGAGTTTCAGATATGATTTTAGGCAAATCATTTCACCTTTCCATGCTTAAGCAATGTCCCATCCCACACCCAACTTTTCCAAGCTTTGCTTGTGGCCTGGCTAATCCCTATGAGGAAAGTTTACTCTATAATTACCTTCAAAACCCTTCAGCAAATAAAACAGCTCTACAATTGTTCGTATTGTCAAATCCAGAGACCAGTCTTCCATCTCTCTTAGAAATAATTTGCTGGGATACCAAAGTGTGACTCTTACAGTTCAAGGGTTAACTAGATGGGAGTACGGCAGCTGTATTAGCAGAGTGGCTTTCAGGTGTTCTGTGGAATGATTTTTTGATGCCTTGGGAATACTTTTACATTGAAGCCAGAAGAGTTACCCCGATAACAAGATAATGCCAACAGGTAATATTAAGCCCTACTGTCAGACTGAAATTCTCCAGTTTCTCAGAGAAATAGACTGACCATTAAGGAGAAAGTATCTTCCTATAACTTGTTCTTTGAAATGGCAACATCAATTTTCCTGAAATGTTTCTGATCGAGAAACACAGTGAGCATAAATACGTCTGCATCAGTAGACATATCTGATTGAGAAAACAGCTTGTCTTGTAATAAAAAATATTAAGCAACCTTAATGACATGCATCACTCCTCCTGCATAGAACTCCTGTAAGTAAAGCTGACTTCCAGTTTCCTATGCCACCTTGCGTATAACTCAGCATGAACATTTACCATGACCACCATAACAAACTAAATGTAATATTCCGTGTATCTGGATCTAAAGAAATGCTTTGTTTTCTTATTAACAGAACAGCATCTTCATAGTATTCCAAATTTACACAAGTCTTAGTAGATTTTCTCCGTATTAAAATTAGCTTCTACAGTTATGCACATGCCTGTAAAATAATATCCTAAGAGAATAGCTATGACAAGAAAGTCAGAACCAGTCAGGACATAGGACGACCTTTCTTGAACTACAAAGAGTGCTACAAATAGCATTACTTTTCTCACACTATAAATAGGATTCTTATAAATAGTATTTCTCTGCTACTAATTGAAGCATTACTAGAATCTCTGGTACAGACTAACTACAGCTTCATCAGTTTAAATTTGACTTGTAATTCCTTACTATTTCAAGGACATTATATACTGAAAAAAGGCACAAGGGACAAGCAAAGAAACAGTCTGTAAAACAATCAGGAATGAATGACTGCATTTACTAGTTAATTGCTTACAGTGCAAGACAAAAATAGCTCTTAGAGTGTTCATAAAAAAAGAAAGTATAAATTACTAGTTGCTTGGCATTTATGCGAATTAATGCTTGCTAAATTATCGAATTATGTCAATTCTTCTCCTCTTTGCCTCGCAGATTGATAAGGAATAGAGTGAGTTTAACCTACCTGGCTACCTTGCTTGTCTGTGTGAAAGAAAGCCACTCAACTGACAGTGCTGAAGTTCACCAACTGTTTTCAATAGATAGACCATATTTATTTTTTTTATTAACCATAAACAAACATTTGAGACCTCAGATTTTTTAAGTGTTATTCCCCAGTTCAACCATTACAGAAGACTAGATTTCTAGAAATGCAGGACTGTAAGATAACTATATACAAACCACTTGCAGCTTAGCAGGATAGAGTGTATGTAGATCATCCCTACACGATACTTGAGAACAGAATCATATATCCCATCAGAATATAAAGGCTAAATAGGCAACTCCTAACCCAGCATCTGACCTTTGACAGTGCCTTGTGTCAGGGAGGAGTTCAAGGACAGAGAAACCATTTGTGATATTTGCCTCGGTACTATTCTACACCTCTCTGAAAGTTCCTAGCCCAGAGTAGGTCCTATGTATTTAAAAAAAAGAAAACAGTGGATTTCTTTTCGTTTTGAACACCTGAAAACTTTTCTTATTTTCATATGGCTCTGTGAGTGATGCCCATGTGAAGAGAAACCTCCTTTTAGCTTTCACCTCCGTCGTGAAGGTTTCTTTGGGTTCTTGAACCAGCGGAAGCAATGAAAAGTTAATCCCCATTCAATTTACGCGCCTCTCATGGTTTCACAGACCTATACTGCATTCTCTCGCATGGATTCCTGTGGAAGATTTGTTTGCACCTTTTGATGGTCTATGCCAGTGCTTTCACTGCCTCACAACTAGAAAACCACCCCAAGAGTTCAGTTGAATTTTCACTGTAATGCTATTTTTGTTTTAATCCCATTCCCACAACTGTAGGGAACAGTTAAATTTGCAGCACTATTTTCTGGAGATCCCACTCATTTCTTTTCTAGATTAATCCCCTCAAATTACTTTAAATTCTCTATATATTATTTTACTCTCCTAATCTCTTCTATCTCCTTTGAGCCACACAGCTTCAAGCAGTGCTACATCCTTTGGACAAAGGCTCTCCATCTCGACATAGACTAGAATAACAACATCTTGTTCTAACATTTGCCAGAAGCTTGATGACTTTCTTGACATTTTGACTACCAAAACCGCAATCTGTGTTCACGCACAACGCCTGGATCCATTTCCACAGTAACGCTATCTCCCCATTTATTTCCATTTAGTCTTTCTGCACTTTGTAACTGTTTGCATTTGTCACTACTGAGTTTTATCTTCTTGATTTAGGAGGACCTTTCCTCTACTTCAGCAAGGACACATATATACTGTGACTACATGACTCAAAAGTAAATGGAGAAAATGATCAAAGGCTCTACTTAAAAACTGTGAAAGGTGAGAACTGGAGATATTCCCCACCCCAAAGCACAAAAATTATGTACTTACTCTCTGTCTATGACCAGACAAGTTACTGCTTCAGCTGCAATGACATTGGCTGTTCTGACATCCTCCCTGAAAAGAAAAATACATTTCTTAAATGAACAGTATTATTTTCATGTCAATCTTTGTTTTTCCAAACATATTGCATTCTTAAAGCACTTCAGGAATAAATTTCTTGGTTCCAAAGGTTTTCCCCTGTATCGATTTGATGGTCATCATCCATAAAGGCTTCAAAAATGCAAAAGCTAAAAACCATGCGT
The DNA here is from genome assembly GCA_028858755.1 of Ara ararauna. Lineage (NCBI taxonomy): Eukaryota > Metazoa > Chordata > Aves > Psittaciformes > Psittacidae > Ara > Ara ararauna. Next base: position 47,185,658 of record CM054381.1, read on the forward strand.
GAACAGAAAAAAAAAACAGGTTCCCCTTGTAAATAAGACTTCCAGCTATGCATCAGTCCATGCTTTTCATCTGTTTTAGTCAAAGCCTCATTTCTTATCATGCACATTTGTGCACATAAACAATTTTATCAAAATATGGGCTATATCCACAGATTTATTTATGAACATTTAGTTTTCTGCATATGTTCTTCTCTCCAAAATCCCACATTAGTATCTCAGCGCTGGAACATGAACCATCTAATTAAGAAGGATGTCAGCTCTGCTACTCAGAGTAGATGCAATGTATAGGACTTCACATTTGCTACATGAGCACAGGGGAGGCTGGAACTTTGCCTATGAAAGAGGCCTGATTAGTAAAGGACTTTTGAAAGGTCTCAACATTAAAACACTGTGTTGGTTATTTTCACCAGCTTTCCAAAAATTAAAAATATTGCACTTAGATTTTTTTCTTTGTCTTCATTACCAAATGCTTTGTATTCTCCCTCTTCCTGACTCACCGAGAATTTTGCTGTGGCCAGCCCAAGCTATACAATATGAAGTTAATTCATTTTAATCAGACTGATTCGGTATTTCATCAGGGTTTAAGACATGCCGTTACATTATCTGCATTGGCCAAACAAACGTACATGATTCAGAGTTGCTGTTTTACTCAAATTCACTCCAAACCTTTCCATGTATGAAATGTAAATGGATTACAGGCAAAAGAGACCCACCTCTTTTAAGCACACCTAATTAATTTATGCTGGAAACCCCCTGTACATTACCACTGAAGCAGAAAATGAGATTTAAAAACGCTGTTAGAAATAGCATTTCCCCTGTTTAAAGACTGGAGATATTAAAGCAGTAATATAGTAAAAAAAAAAAAAAAGGGGGTGGCACATGTGCACTCATACAGGAATATGCACTCTCCCTTTAAGGTAGTCATTAATTGACTTTAATTATTTTTCAGCTCTCTACTTTAATATCCTTATAACAAAGCAAGCAGAAATACAAATGAATAAAAGATTAATATTCAAGCCTACATTTAAATGATGCCTACTAGTCTATTTTCAATTAAAATAAGTGATAAGTGTGTATTAGTACTAATTTATCCATATTGATAAACAAAATTATGGTCATTTAAAGCAAATAGAAAGAAGTAGCTAAGTAGCAGAAAACAATTTTATCTATTAACTTCTAAAACTCTGGTAAATATATGAATGTATCTAATATCCTATTATGTTGCTGTAGTGAACTTCTGAAGTACATTAATACATTTCAGTTGTTCAATAATTTCAGATAAAACTTAACACATTCATTCCATTATCTCAGATGCCTTTCTGTCACAAAAAGCCAGTTTATAACTTTACATTTGCAGATCATAGACATGATTAAAGTTAGTATATTATAGTTATATGATTACAGACAGGTAAAATACAGCTACTGGTTGTTTCAGTTCAAACATTTTAAATAAATGTTAATATTAGGGATTAAAATGCACAGGTAACTGTTAAGGTTTCCACTACCTTGTACTTAATACATACTTTTAATCAGCATGAAATAAATGGAGAATGAAGGCACTTTCCCAAAAGTCATTTCACTTCACACAAACACCCGAACCAGAGGAACAGCAAGGTTTTTGTAATGCAGAAAGTTATGTGATTCTAAGGTTTCCTTATGTCATGTTAGAAATTACTGATAAATCAGGGAAAAAAACCCACATTTTTTAAAAAATGAATGATTAAGTGGCTCACATATGAAGTGCTAAGGAAAGAAATCTCTATGTTTGGGTATCTCCAAAGCCATCCTGCACATCCTTGCCTACAAACACCACTCTGGCCAATTATGCAGGAGTCTCATTCTACAAATACTGAATGAAGTGACCAGTGGGGGAAAACAGCTTTATGTTTCCACAATCGAAATTGATTGTAGTGGGTTTAAAAACCTCAGATGCTCTTATGTTAGTGGATGTTCACCAATCAGGGTGCAAGTAGGATTAAAAAACTCATAACGTTTCTAAAAACAGAAGTGAAAAAAACCCAATGTATTTTCAGCTCTATATAAACTTTAAACCTTTATGTGTATCAGACGTGAAATACAATACACACTCAGACTTCCAAACAATGCCAACACATCACATAGGCATAAAAATGACAAACATACCTAGGGCCATGCCACTGATCCACAAAGTAACCTCAGACACCTTCAAGCAAAACAAATTGTCAGTCCATGTTCTGAAAGGTAATATTTCAACAGGCATCCACCAGCTACAGCATTTAGCATTAAATGCAACAAGTAATTATTATAAGTTCAAAAGTGCACAGCACGAAGCTTCAAGGTAATTATGCAAAGTGCATGGAATTAAATGCAACAAGTAATTACCAGGAATGCATGGCATTAAATTCAAAAGCAGTTATTGGAAGCACATGGCATTAAATGCAAAAGTAATTATTAGAAACAGACACCATCAAATGCCACAAGTAAATATGTGAAAGCCTTGCTTGCAAACACTGACTCGGACACTTTCTGGACTTCATCACAGGAGTACTCATCGCTGCTCCCCGAGAAACAGCACTCTTCATCAGAGGAATTGCCTTCACTCTCTGAAAACTCCATCACTACTGTTTGCCTCCACCATTTCCCCAGGGAAAATGCCTGCTTCCTTCCAACCGCTACTATATTTTGTCCTTCAGGTGTGAGCTGGGGTTATTTTACAGCCCCTTCAGCTTCAAGCTCTGGGACTTGGCGAAAGGTCACAGCTGCTGTGGGGTCTTTCTACGATGCATCATTGGGAAATACAAGCAGAGGGTATTTTGGAACCACAAATTGATACGCAGCTGCACACAAGTGGGCACAGCTCCTGCCCTGAGCACACGCCAAAAACTGTGACAGGAGACCTTGTACTTCTGTGCTTCAACTCTAATCCACAGCAGAATTAGATGGCAACATTCCTAAAGCTCTACCAAAGCATGCTATCACACCACTGTAAACATGAGTACATTATTTAAGAGATAAAATGCATATATTATTTTTCTTCCTATAATTTGTAGCCCAGTTTACCACTTACAACTCAGGAAGTTTCAATAATTTTGCTTCTGATAAGCTGCCAACAACTCACTTCAAGCACAATAATTTTTTAACCATTTCCAGAAACTCTTCTGATAAAAATATACTGATGACACGATTTATAAAGCTGTGTTGGAAAATGTGAATACGAAAGATATAAGACAGCTTTAATCAGAGATAAGGTCATACGCCAGCCTCTGTCCCCTGATTTTACATTAGGCTGTAAGAATAAGTCTTAGATTTAAAAATCTTTGACATGATTCCTATCTTTTTGCTTTTTTACCTTCCTTCATATCTTAACTCATCAAAGTCCTTCTCCAACACTGTCTCTCATAGCTCCTACCATACATAGTCCCTTAAAGATGCCTATAAAATTTGTCAAATAAATAAGAACTACATTTGGATTATGTAATTTAACAACACACCATTATATTTGCTTGAAGACTTGTAACAGGGACACAACTGGTCCAGCCTTGGAATGATTTCTGTCAGGGTTTTGGAATTGTTCTCCCCAGATGCAGACTCCCAGCACAAAATAGTATTTATTATGCAGTGGGAGTACCCTGCTGTTGGAAGTATCGTGTTTACAGCCAAGCCTTTTCTGCTTCTCTCCTGATGGGCATTTTGTCAGTCAAAATTGATTTCAAGCTCAAATACAGTAGAGACATTTTTAGGTCTATAGGTAAGCAAACACTAGCTTAGAGCTAGGGCTGTTTTTTCAGAAGATTGCCAAATTTGGGTACCACTCCTCAGAAAAAATAGATAATTTTTATCTCCCATGATAAAAAGTCATGGTGTAATCAGAAACACCCAAGAAAATCATATGGGGAAGTAGAGATGCTGGACTTTGAGCTACTGCTACATTCAAGTTAATAACTGATTTTTCCCTTTTTTTTCCCACTTTGCTTATTTCTGATATACCTTGTTCTTAATACTTCAAATCAACCTTATTAAAAGATTCTGTACAAGGTCAAGTGTACAGTGCTGGAAAGTAGTAAAATGCATTAAAGAACTTGAATATCAGCAAATTAGGAACCTCCAAACAGTCTTCCTACAGCAAGTTTTTAAAACCCACCAGGGAAGACCTACTATTATTTTTCCATCTTTTCTTTGAAAACCCTCATTAACACTATTCTCAAGTTTAAATTATCTAAATACTCATTTCCAGAAGTCCCATGGGACTTGAGCTTTCGCCCATAGGCCTCTCCCAGGAGGCAGCAGCTTCTGCAGAGCAACTAGCAAGGATCAGACACTGACTCATCTACACTTGGTGACTGGTTGAGGTCCTTCAGTTACTTGGCCAAAGAAAAATGGGCTGCAGTCATAATTTTTAGAGAAAGAAAGAAAAAAACCCAACAATCCTAAATATAAAATTCAGGATACTGCTGTAGCCAATAGCCTTTGGAGGGTCTACAGATCCATTGAGATAGGATGCCATTACTCTTCCCAAGAAACACAGTCTGACCAAGACAGGTGTCACCTGTAGGAAGCTTTATCTGAAACATTAGGACAATCCCTGTAAATTATGTGATCACCTAACATACATGGAATTTTAAGGTACCTTCAATTGGTAGAATTGGTGCCAATCTACACCGTCTTTCCTACTTTTTCTCAGTTGCCATCACTGAAGTCAAGTCAGTGCAGACCTACAGAATGGTGGTAAAGTCCATCACGATTGATGGTGTAAGCCATGGTCTGTATCAGTTACCTGAATCTATTGACTGATTTCCATAGGGTAAAAAGACCCCTTGTAGACTGGTGTTTGGCTTAGCAATGCTTCAGCTTTCTGACAACACAATATCCATTTGCAATTGGTTTTGACTATAAAAATACATTACTGGAATTAGTAAACACAGTCTGGTCTTCTAAAATTTTAATGTGAACCTAAAAAACCATACAACTTAAAAAAGCTGCATTTGAAAAGAGTCATGCAAATCCCAATAGGCATTAAAGTCACACCTCTGTAAAGGGAATGAAATAAGGTAGGAAAGAGAAACTGCTTTAAGGTACCCCAATTTGAACGCATGTAGCAAAATGTGCACACTACCACCTGCCCTTCTCTGCAATTTAGGCTATATGGCTACTGGGAAAAGGAAAAATTTCTTATAAAAAAATTACAGTTCATTCTGAGAAAATGGTTTTAAAATACTTTTTTACAGTTTTTTAATTCAATATAAGCAAACCTTACAACTCTCCAAATAGGCTAGAAAATATACTGACCCCTTTTAGAATCATAGAATCATAGAATAGTTAAGGTTGGAAAGGACCTTAAGATCATCTAGTTCCAACCCTCCTGCCAGGGGCAGGGACACCTCCCACTAAACCATGTCGCCCAAGGCTCTGTCCAACCCGGCCTTGAACACTGCCAGCGACGGAGCATTCACAACTTCCCTGGGCAACCCATTCCATTGCCTCACCACCCTCACAGTAAAGAATTTCTTCCTTATCTCCAATCTAAACATTCCCTGTTGAAGTTTGAACCCGCTACCCCTTGTCCTATCAATACAGTCCCTAATGAAGAGTCCCTCCCCAGCATCCCTATAGGCCCCCTTCAGATACTGGAAGGCTGCTAGGAGGTCTCCACAGAGGTCTTCATTCTCACAGTCCCTGTGTCTGCCTTGCAAGACTTGGGTGGTGTGCTCAGAGCATTTGCCAGTAAAGACTGAGGCAAAGAAGTCATTAAGGACCTCAGCCTTCTCCAAATCCAGGGTAGCCAGTTCTCCTGATAGCTTCTGGAGGGGGCCTACTTTTTCCCTAGTCAGTCTTTTATTCGCTACGTACCTATAGAATCCCTTCCTGTTCTCTTTAACATCCCTAGCCAAGTTTAATAATTTATGTCTTGTGAACATATCATTAGCACTTACTGTTGCTAAAATACATTTATACTGCCAGTTGCTCCATCTGAAGGGTTTAAGTCCTGGCAAGGACTGTACAACAGGATTTACAAAAAAAACAGCCCTTTCTAATAACTTGAACTGGAGGGCTTCCCTTTCCTTTCAGTTTTACGAATACAAAAAATCAAGTCCATTTTGCATAAAATACAATTTACTTTGGTACTAATGTAAAAGCCCTAATTTAAAAAAAATATATATAATTTTTGCAATAATCGTATGCAGCAACAGATGCTGTTACAAATATTGCACTGGACTGTGACTCCTCCTTTGTCTGCCTTGCCACTGCCTATAGCCTAGCCTTGAAGATGCCATTTCATATCTGATTCCTATATCCCTATATTTCCCTATATTCCTATATAAGTATACACTTCTGTATGTAGGAACATTTCTTGTATTTCACTATATTGCTATGTTTCACTATCTGATTCCTACATTACAATGAGAAAACTGCTTTTTCTCACTTTGTGTTCTCCTTGGTCTACAGACAGAAGAAACAACATGAGATGACTACTGTTATTTTTATTGGAGTAGAGATCTGACATAGTGATGCTGCTGAATTAACAGGTGTTACATCAGAATACCTATGCTGAAATCAATAAATGCAATGCAGATAAATTTTGCCAAAAAATAGCATTATTAAATCAGAAGCACTATGACAAGCTCTATCATATATGAAAATATCAGACCTATTCCCACCACTTGGAAGCAAATGGGGAGATACAGAGGGTATTGATAACACAGAGACCTCTTGTTGCATATTTAAAAGTTGGTATAAAATCAGGCCCCGCTCTCCATTTTCACATTTATACATATAATCATAAGCTGCCAGTGATTCAGGAAACCTAGAGGGGGTTATGTCAGCTGGAAACTATTCTGAGAAGAGTACATGCCCCCCCTGATCTGAAAGAAGAGAAAAAAGGTCTTGGTATCACTTGATTACCACGAAGCTGGCAAAATCTGATGGTACCTACTCTTTTGACAGTCAGTATGAGGATTTTGCCCTTGCTGTGAGGCGTAATCAGGTTCTTCTGCTAACTCCTGGCTGCAAGGTAATTGTGGCTGCAACAATATGAAAGGGTTATGAACCACACGGGTCACAGCATTAAAGGCAGTATTCTACGCTTTCAGTTTATTCTCACTGTATTCAATCCATAATTGATAATTGCAAACTACTCAGAAAAAAACCCTATAGCCTCTGCCACAACTGATTTAACACACAAGCATTCTGAGCAGTATGTTTCTAACTTGCCATTATTTATGAAAACAGATTAAAATCAAATCCAACTGTGATCTGAGAGTTAAAGAAATATGATACACCTATTACACATGAACAATACCAGTCCTGTTCTTACACAACAGTATTCTAAACCACATGCAAAAGGTCACAGTTAAATCTCAGAAGCAGTAAAGGGATACAACAATATGTGTAAACCTATTATACAGGTGAGTAAACAAATGCACAAGTAGCTTGAGCAAGCTGCATTAGATTGTACAGGCAGCAATTAGCCTCAGCCCTACCAGAACTGGCAGCTGGCTTCTCTTCAAGAATTAATGAGGCCACATCCACTTGGCCTAATGTCTTTACTGTGTTGGAGTGTTTAAAAAGCCACACACAGGTGATTGCTGCAGAGGCAGGGATCAGGTTATCCCTTAACTGTGCCACTCAGATACCATGCCAGCCTTACTAGCTGTGACCACTATATTTATATTCCAAACCCTACATTAACACAGAGAATCTTCAGCCAGATTAGTGGAAACAACTGCATCCAAAGCAGCTGCTTACAGATTGAGGTCTGTACATAGCCAGATTCTTTTTTTTCTCCCTTCAGGTATTTCTATGACTGTTATGTTCTTTTTCTTTCTCGGCTTTGTGCGTAAGAATACTGGGATAAATAACCTTTGTCATGCTGAAGTGATGAGCAATGTATTTGTCTATTGAAACCATATCTCATCGCCAAAATGTCTGGCCTATGTGCAAATAACAAAAGGCTTTTTCAGCTAAGAACATTTTTTTAGTCTTTATTGTAAATTCATGTTTTGGGTTTTTTTTTTAAGAATAACTATATTTTAAACAATGCTCTTGTTAAATTCCTAAACACTGCAAAGAGTAGAAGGGGAGTTGTAATGAGATTTTGGCTTCTCCTTAACAGATGTCAGCAGCAGGATCTAGACAATAAGTCATGGGAGATATTTTTTCAATGCCACTTGTTAGCTGACACTACCAGCCTCCACCACCAAGCTTCCTGGATACCAAATTCCCATTTCCCTGTATTTCAGGTCACTTCAATCCCATGTAATGCATGTGGTGTGCATCATACTCTTATCTGCCTCCTCCCATGGCCTGTGCCATTGGATCTGAGTGCCCCAACCCTGGTGACTGTGCTGATCTTACCTCTCTCCCCATGTTACTGACTCCTCCAGATCCACCCATTTCTTCACTTCTGCAGGCCAACTTCACTGCATCTTTCTGTTATCCCACAAATGATTTTACTTTCTTCCATTCTACCCAACAGCTGTTACTGATGTCAGTGTCTGCATTTTATATTCATAAAATAAGGGGTTTGTCATTACCCTGAGTGTGCCAACAGGCTTGAATTACCCTGAGCAGCCTCACTGGGACCTTCACCCAGCATCTTCTGCTCATAGTCCAGGAGTCCCGTTTCATCTCCATGTGGTGCCACATACAACTTTGTGTTCAAGTCCATACAGATAATGCCTGCTGTGGTTCCCTTGTCAAAAAATAGAGTTCTCTGGCACAGACACAACATGTAGCATTTTCCCTCAAGCCTTTGCAACAAATTTGGAGGGAAAGGATAATTAAAGATTATATAACATTGCATTTTCCAGCTGGTAGCCAATATATGGCCCCATTGTTCCTGATGTATCTTGTTCTTCCCACTTATGATGGCACTCATGACTTGAAAATTCACATGTCCAGTTTCAGAAACTAGACTGATCTGCACTTGAGGATGGAGACAATCAGGTCCCTGTAAATCTGAATCTACTTTCTTTTAAAAGATCTGGTTACTTTCGTTTGTAATAATTTCTATGCCATCACCTTCATCTTAGCCTACAGTTACAGCATTGCCAGTTACAACAGCCACCTCTCCTCCAGTGCCTACTCTTCATTTAGTAAAAAAAAAAATAAAAAAAACCCCAATGTTTTATTTGATAAAACCAAATAAAAATTTCATAGTTACTAGGCATGATCTCACTTAATTCACAAGACAGTTAAATGAAGAAAAATAAAACTGATTGTGCCTGTAGGAGCAGAATGAACCAGAGGAGCTGCAGGGATCCCTTCTGATCCGACTGGCTCTATGATGAGGACAAGATATACAGTATTTTGGAAAACATCAATATAAGTATTACTCAAAACATCTGGTTTACAGTTTTTAAAGACAAAATTAAAGAAATTAAATTAGAAAAGATAAATTTACAAGTACTAAAGTAACCAGTAACAATTTACTGAAAATAGAGCTTAAACTTGAAATAAACTCTAACCTTCTACCAATAAGGATTATTGGTCTTAATACACCACACACACAGGGCATGACACATCCCTACTGCAGGGTTTTGCAGATCTCATTTTCAAGAATGTATTTCCTTAATAAAGACAAATAAAAGCAAGAAATCAGAGCAAGTGTCTAAGATCCATTTCACTCCCCATGAGTCTTCTCTATGCACCTGCTGCAGAAAAGCATCACAATGAACTCTGATAAACACATCCTTATAAGAGGGAATAATCCCTTATATGTATAATCTGAGAATACTGAAACTGTTAGAAGTATGTTATGCTGATAAAAATGACTTGTTTTTTTATTAAGAATACTTTTTAAGTTTTACAACTGACATGTCTAAGAATTAAAAACAGTGCCTCTGAGCAACTCTTCTCTGTTGCTGTGAGAATCCTATCCGAGCAATAGAACTGACATGGAAAGAAATTAATTAGTTTCAGGCACCAGTGGGGGTAACACTTCTCTGACCTACAGGAAATTATGCTGCTGGGAGTATGATATAAGTGTTAAGAAAGCAATTTGGATTGGCACCTAGCATATTCCCAGGAGAAAACTGACAGACCCTTATTCCTAGCCTCGTCTCCTACCGACATAGGCGCGTTGATGAATATTGCTACTGCTTTGAACAATCCCAACAAGAGGTATTTTATCATTGGCCTCAAAAGCATGATGTTATATCAGCTCTTTTGTACTGCAGAATGGCCAGTCTTCTTCTGGGGGGACATATACCACCCTGACACAATGGATTTTATTGCTTTGAGGGATAGTTTTATATGATTTTATATGAGTTTTATATAATTTTATATGAGTGAGATTTTTATGACACACACAGATAAACACATCAATATCAAGCTGGAAGATTCAGCAGCCAGCACTGGGGAATGCACAACAGAAACTAAGCAATTATTATAGCCATAATTAAAAGTCATTATGACTCCAAGAAATTTCTCCTTCTTTCATAATTTATATCAGCCAAGCAGATATTTAAGAACAAATTGTGATGAATCCCAGTATCATGATTGAATACAAGGCCATTTAGGATGTGAAACAGCAGAACGACTTGCATCAGAAAGTATAAGCAGGTGCAGATTTATCCTCTGTTCTCCCCTTTCCTCACACATCCAGTGGGTAAAGGTATTGATTGCATGGCATGACTGCAGCCCTTCTCCAGCTTCTGAACCCCCTAGGCTATGTACAATTTACTGGACCATTACCAGCTTCATCTGGAACAAAACCCTCTGTACATCACAGTTCCATGCAACAGCCCTAGCACATTAAAAGGGTCTAAATAAATCAGTTAAGATGATACTCTTTTGGTGAGGCAGACATGCCCCTCTAAGTATTGTATTTCTAATTAAAAACTGAATTTCAAATGATAGATGGATCTGAAATCAAACCATAAATTGTAACACTTCGAGAGACTACTGACTTGCCCCCAAGGATGCAACCAGTGTGAGTCCAAGCCTCTCCTCTGGTGGGGTAAAGTGCCTCTGGGCTTTCACTAAACCAGTTCAAGTGTTAAAATAGGTGACCTCTTACTGAATTTGGACAAGATATTAAAAGGTTTTTAAATAATGCCTGGTTGAAGGCAAAGTATGAGTCAAAGCTTAAAAAAAATGATCAAGAACACTGAAGCAGATTGGCATCCAACCAATTCTAACTGATGTAACATTGAACTGCATTTTTCCTAAATATATACAAAGAAAACCATATCCAGTGCTAGAAAGGGAGAAAGCTTAGGTAGGATTAGAATTTGGACATAAATCCCACTAAAAAGAAAATTTACAGTATCTAACACAAAGCACTGGGGTTTTGCTTATGGCTTGTTGTCACATCAAGTTGCTTAAAAGCCACTGCATTAGTAATAACATCCACACAACTAAAAAAAAAGAAACCTCTTTATATCACTCAAACAGTAACAGAAAGATTACCTGGGTTTTCTTCCCTACAATCATTATGCAGCTCAAATGCCAGCAAACCGCAGCAGAATTTTAAATCGGATGTACTTGTACTTTATGGTTATCACTTTTCATAACTCACATATGCTTTATAAAATAATTATGACATGGATTACTTTGTAGTGTTTTATTGTATTATGGCCTATGTCATCTCCTATAACCACAAAATACAAACCTTGGATTAGTGATCAAGAATGGGGAATCACCTTTTTTTTTTTTTTCCCCATCTACCTACAACTTTCATCTTTCCTGCAGTTATCAGAGCAGTGGCAAGCCTACAAATCTTAACATAAAATCACAGAATCAACTGGGTTGGAAAAGACCTTTAAGATCATCAAGTCCACCACTAAACCATGTTACTAAGGGCCTCATCTACATGGTTTTTGAACACTTCCAGGGACGGTGATTCCACCACTGCCCTGGGCAGCCTGTTCCAATGCCTGACTACCTTTTCAGTGAAGAATTGTTTCCGAGTATCCAATCTAAACCTCCCCTGATGCAGCTTGATGCCATTACCTCTTGTTCTATCGCTTGTTACTTGGGAAAAGAGACCGACCCCCAACTCACTACAACCTCCTTTCAGGTAGTAGCAGACAGCAATAAGATCCCCCCAAGCCTTCTCTTCTACAGATTAAACAACCCCAGTTCCCTCAGCCGTTCCTCGTAAGACTTGTACTCCAGGCCCTTCACTAGCTCTACAGAAATAAGGTCTATAGCTGAATTATAGAGATGGCTTTTGAATAAAGCAGTCTAAACAGTCTGTGAAAGTCACCTGGAAATCAAGTATTAAATTTCTAAATTTTCTTGTATTAATGTCATGGGTTCAGCAGCAGCAGTCATTCTTTTCTCCTTCGTAGTAGCTGGTCTAGCGCTGTGTTTTTGATTTTGGGCCTGGGAACAGCACTGATAACACCAACGTTTTTAGTTGCTGCTTGGTAATGTTTTGGTCTGACCAAGGACTTTCTGAGTCTCATGCTCCGCCAGGGAGGGGGGGGAAGCTGGGAGGAGGCAGAGACAGGACACCTGACCCAAATTGACCAAAGAGCTATTCCATGCCACAGCACGTCATGCCCAGGATGTAAAACTGGGGGCAGGAACCCGGAAGAGTTCAGTTCACAGCTCGGTCATCGAGTGGTGAGCAATTGTATCCTCTTTCCTTGTATTTCCCTGGTCACTGTTGTGGGTGGTGGTGGCAGTGGTGGTTTGTGTTATACCTTAGTTACTGGACTGTTCTTATCTCAACCAGTGGGAGTTGCATTCTTTTGATTCTTCTCCCAATTCCCCCCCCCCCCCCCCCTCGGAGTGGGGGAGAAGAAGGAGGGGGAAGTGAGTAGTCGGGCTTTGTATTAGAAGGGGTGAGCTATTGTATTCTTCCCTTGCATTTGCCTTGTCATTATTATTATTGGTGGTAGCAGTAGTGGTCCTGTGTTGTACTTTAGTTACTAAACTGTTCTTATCTCAACCTGTGGGAGTTGCATTCCTTTGATTCTCCTCCCCATCTACCCGGGAGCAGGGGGAAGAAAGAGAGGGGAGTGAGTGAGAGAGCAACTGCGTGATTTACGGCTTAAACCACGACAATTAATATTCACAATATGGATCTTCCACAGAGAAGAGCAAATACAGTTCTCTATATGAATCAAAAATGTTATTTTTGTAGGTAAAATGTGGCTTAAGGATGAAATGAAAAGCTAAAGAAGAATCATGAGTGACATAATTCTGATACTAGGATGGTAATACCTGCTTGCTTGCCAAATCTATTAATGATTTAAAACAATTATTCTTAGAAATTTATTCTGAATCATTGTAATGAACTAGTATCTCACTAGCAACTAATTAATAATATTTCCTATGTGAAACAACCCAGAGGTATGAAATTACCATTTTTTTCATTAAGCAAAAGTGCACTAGTATCCTACCACACACAGTACATTACTATTTTAATCAGCCAGTGGGTAACAAGAGTGTCTTTAAGATATATTAAATGTTGATTATCACATTCAAGGACAATTCCATTAAATCATGGAAAAATCAGAAGAGTTCTAGAAGCTAGATCCTTGCAGACCTACTTTTTATAAGGTATGAATCTACCAGCCTTGATAAGATAACACCAAGCCAGAAGATGCTCAAAGACCAAAAAATGTATACAGTTAAACAGGAAACCATTTAATTGCATACAGATTTCCTTGAAATAAACAATGTTTCAGCTGAACAGAACAGGTGTCACATTTTAGTAAATTCTGAACAGTATAATCTGTTTCATATGTACTGACTGCGTTTATATATCTACACATGCATGGTTTTGTTGCTTTCCTAAGTCTTTTTACCTTTAAAAAAATGGTAACACTATACAAGTATTTTGAAAAGGAAGTAAGAAGCAGCAAACCACACAATTATGCAAAGATTATTTGCAGAAAAGTAATTTTCAAAGCAGCAGAAACAGATCTGGCATACAAAGCTACATGTAATGGTCTTTGACCCCTTTTCATCATGAAGAACTCAAAAGCTGCACTTTAGCACATTATTTAATAATTCACCAGAGAGAAACACAAGCAGGGAATAGAAAAAACCCTCAAACTCTATCAAATAATTACGTCACTTTGGGATACATTGATATTTTATCCTTGTTAAAGAATCAAAGGATTTGGAGGAAACAAAACCCTATTATTAGTAAACCAATTGATTTTCAAAACATGTTAATAAGCAGAATTTCATCCCGTTAAATAGCATGAATAATATCTGAGTTCAAAGTCTAGGTAATGACAACAGATGCTCTTCTGAGTACTTGTACAGAATTAAACAGATTAGGAACTTGGGGTTTCTCTTTAGATTTTCATTGTTTAAATTATTTGAATCAAGGGAGACCAATATAATATTTAATTTGAATAAAATCACAGGAATTTGTTACATGCCTGCTTCTTTACAGGTTACTCAGGCCAAATTGTCATCAGAAGAAACCTATTGCTTGCAGGAAAAGAAAGGACCTGCTAAAGCAGAGCAAACAACAAACTGTCACACCTCCTCTTGTTCTGGCTATGACATGGAAAAGACGTGCACAAAACAGCTTTTAATTTTGTAAATGAAAATTGGAAAAGCAATGCAAAATGGACAAGCCACATGATGCCCCTACACCTGAAAACTGAAGGCATCAGTGACCATCTGTGTATGCTCTTCTGGACCTGGGAAAGAAACATGTTGCTTCATTATCTGCAAAAGCAATGAAAGCTCATTTCAATTAATTTCTCTATTTTGTTCTAGGAATGAGTGCGGGAACCTTCTTATACCTTCATTTTTTCCTTTCAAAATTGGACAAAGCTGGCATGAAGGCTTACAACCTACCGGTGTATGGAGAAGAGAAGGAAAAGAGGGAGGTGGGAAAGGACAACTAAATTGGATAAGAAGCATATCCTTGGGCAAGGAAGGACATGGAGAAAACTGAGGTCCTTCAGCCTTTGCTGAGCACCATGTATACGTGCTCAGTGTAGCCCACTTGAACTCTCTGATTGAGAAGCTGAGAAACCTGTGCCCATGACCTGCCTCTCGTTAGTCCCTACAGCTCCTGCAAGAGACACTTAGGACTAGAAATGGAGAGGGGACTGAAAAAAAATTACATGACCTGCAAGTGATGAGTTGTAGCCTGATTCGAGATGAGTAAACTAATGAAAGTGTGCCCTAGTTAAACCATGTCTCTTGGAGTGTATCCTTCCCCAGCAGGTACTGACTCACTGCAGACGATCCCATACAAAGCCATAAACCACCACAGATTATTTTAGGAGGGAATATTTGCAAAGAGTCAGAGCAGTAATTAGAAAAAGTCTGCAATGCTACTGGCAAATGAATTCTAGCAAAGCCTTATCAAAGCCTACAATCAAACATGCCACCTTCATTTAAAACTCTGTGCACATCAATAACCTGCCTCTTACAAACTGGGCTGCTCATTTGTGGTTGGGGTATTGTACAAGACCATGCTCCTGCTCCTCTCTGTGAAGACAACCATATTCTTCTCAAAATCTCATAAATCTCACCACATGCTCATAATAAAAGAGATAAAATACATGCTGATGACCACGATGAAATCCAGATTTGATCATATGAAACATTATCCACCAAATTATGCCTACTAAGATGAATAAATACCATCTTTTGATACAGTTTTAACATTTTGCATTATTAAGTTAGATCTGTTGCTCATGAAAAACAGCCTCTGAGAAAAGTGTATTTTTTTAATCCAAGCTAAATCTGAAATGTAAAGGTTTGCCTACGTAGCAGACCAGTGGTGTGTAAAGATAATCCAGACTTTGAACATCCTAAACGAGTTTGAGGGCTGTCAAATTGTTGGTACAAGATTCTTAAAGAGACAAATCCAGCCAGCTGGATTCCCATATGGTTACTGGCACATATTTTGACTGATTCCCTGAACATGGTGGCTTGCTCATTTTTGCACAAGCAACATTTTTCAAGTAAACACGACTGCTTTCCCCTTGTGTTTTTAGAAATGACAGGGAACTTAATCATATATATTCAAATATTCTCTTCAGTTAGAAAAGCAAAAGACATGAACTAATATTGGAAAGTACAGCCATAAAGTGCACCTAATTTAGAAACACTGTAGCCATTTGAGTATGTAAATATTGCCAACAAAACTATCACCAATGTCACAGGTTAACTGAGGACTTCTGCATCTGTTGGGGAGTATCAGCAGTAGAATTTGTGAAAATTGAGGGGCTTAGGGGTCTGACACAAAGTCCAGAGGTTGACTCATCCCTCTTCAAGCATTGGGTACTGATAAAATCTTGAGCCTGGATGGAAAACGAAGATGCACAAATTGTGAAGTGGCCCAGTGCTTCTCATGAGCACTGGGAGGAACACAATGTCACAGTGCCCTGGGTTCAGCAGTAGCAGTCATTTTTCTCCTCCTCAGTAGCTGCTGCAGTGCTGTGTTTTTGACTTTCAGCCTGGGAACAATGCTGATAACACTGATGTTTTTAGCTGTTGCTCAGTAATGTTTACTCTGACCAAGGACTTTCTGAGTCTCATGCTCTGCCACGGAGGAGGGGAAGCCAGGAGGAAGCAGAGACAGGACACCTGACCCAAACTAGCCAAAGAGATATTCTATACCACAGCACATCATGCCCACTATATAAACCGGGGGCAGTTATCCGGAAGGGTTAGATCATTGCTCCGGCTGTGCTGGGTACCGGTCGGTGGCTGTTGAGTGGTTGTATTCTCTTCCCTTGTTATTTCCCTGGTCACTACTATTATTGGTGGTAGCAGCAGTGGTTTGTGTTATACCTTAGTTACTGGACTGTTCTTATCTCAACCCGTGGGAATGACATTCTTTCGATTCTCCTCCCCATCCCTCCGGGAGCAGGGGGGGAGGAAGAGGGGAGGGGGGCAGAGTGAGTGAGTGACTGCGTGGCTGAGCTGCCGACTGGGCTTAAACCATGACAGTTCCTTTTGGAAAGCCACGCCAGGGCAGGGGTGGATGAAGAAGAGACAAATAGAGAAGGAGAAAAATGGCTGCTACTGCTGAACCCAGGACACACAGTGTCAGTGTTTCATCACTAAATCAAAGCTCTTGACAATTAAAATACTTCCCTTCCACATTCTCACTATTCTTAATCTGGAATCTCCACATGGGAAAAATATGTTCCACAGCCATAAAAGGAAAAAAAAAAAAAAAAAAGGAAAAATAAGGCTATAAGGTTAACTACAGTACTTTATTATGAGCCTTTTGTGAACAGTTTTAAAATGATAAAATATTTTCTAAATGAGCTTGCATTCCTCTGAGATGCCCTGCTTAGAGAGGTGATATCCTTATCTGTAAAACGTCATTGATCAAGGACACACACCTGGGGTTAGTTTAAAAATATATATCTTTCCTAAATTCTTTGTAGCATCAGGGTAATAAACCAACAGCACAAAAGGCTCAATCTTTCTCAGTATTCAAAAGATTTTCAGCTCTCCTAGGTAGACATATCTCTCTAAACTGCCAAATTATTAAACTCTTTCTCCAAGTCTCTAGAGACCTGTCCAGAAAGGACACACGATGCAAGACTGAAAAATACGCATCTTGGCTAACTTCTTTGAGCCTGTGAACCCCCCAAAGCCCATGCCGATCAGACACATTAATTGCAATAAAACACTGGGCTCAATAGCTTTTTGAAGCAAATAGCTGCAATAATCCATGTTCAATGTCAGACTCCTCGGTTTAAACGACTTCATTTGCTACTTTTTCCCCCAGACTGTTTTTAAAGCAGCAGCCATATGTTGTCATTTAGGAAGTTTAGGTTGGACATGACGGAAAACTTAAGAAAAACTTACAGCAGTGCAATAGGTCAGCTGGTGACCTACACCCTGTCCTTGAAGATTTTCAAGATTAACCTGGACAAGGCAATGATGAATTTCCTCCAGCATCAAGCAGGAGGTCAGAGAAGAGACACTCGGAACTCCCTTTCAGGTAATGTTCATCTGTTTTTTGTCTATCTCCTGTACATGATTCTCCCTTCTCTCCATTAAATTCAACTCATTGTTAAGAATTGTGTAATAAAACGGTCACTTTCTAAAGTAAAACAGACTTTCACTCTGGCACTAAGAACTGCTAAAAACCATGGTATAAGATCCAGGCCACCTGAACAACAAGAGTCAAATGCCTTTTTATGCCACCTCTCAGTTTTCCTTAAGGTAGATATAGTCAAGGAAAGCTTAAAGAGAACACTAGGAGAATTTTAGATGAGGTTTTCAGATGCAAGATAGGAGAGAAAATCACAACTAGAGTAATCTTTAAAAGCACTACATTAACCTATGGTAATATAAGATGTTGGAAATACCTGCCTTCATAACAGAATAACATTGAGTTTAAAATTAATTCCATCTCCTTTTGCAAAGCTTCAGCCATTACTAGAGGAAATTTCAAAATGTCCAAGGTCAAGGTATTAAAATCACACAGAAGTCTTCACCAGCAGATGCAATGGGTAACACATATTATCTCCCAGTTATTTGACAGAAGAGAGATTTACTCTACAGCTTTTGCATAAAAAGCTTGTGCGCAATTTCTGTCTTTCCAGGCTATTTATGGACTGCTGCATACACACTGCTCCTTTTAACTTCTACATATTTGCATCGATTTTTACCTTGTTTAATTCCTGTCCTTTCAGTGCAGAGATGAGAAGACATTCCTGACCACTTCTGCTATCAAGTGTGTACAGTAGCTGGTTCTAGACTGGACCTGCACACCAGCCTGGCATGAAGGAGCTGTATGTCTTCAGCCTATAAAAGCAATTCCTTGGCAAGGAACCTTACACATTTCGCTCTTCCTGATTTAATTTCAGCTTGATTGTTTTCCCCCTTCGGGTTATATGTGATCCCACCTATTTCATTGTAGAAGACTACAAATGTTTTTGAAGGTTACAATCCAGGACAGAACAAGCTCACCTACATATTTCACATCACCATCTCTGTCACAGCATGATGCAAAAGTCACTCATGCATTGCAGGAGATATTAAAGAATTAAGAATAAGGTTATCCCCAAAGTAATGCTTTTGTAGATTTTTAGCTAGATTATCATGGGGCTTTTGCCAATGTTACTGATTCTTCAAATCAGAATTGACTTGGGCACATCAACGCTTAAGTTACCTAAGAGAATAAATGCTTTAATTTGGAAGAAAATTAAGAAAACTTATTTGTGACATCAGCACAGGCAATATAAAAAAAAAACCCAAACAAACCCCTAGTAAAATATAAAATAGATTTGGACCCAAGAGAGCGAAATCAAGCCAACAAAACCATCATCCCTCTATCCCTACTTAATGCTTAGCCCCTCTTGCTGAGTTTGTTTACTTTTCTCTACTTTGTGCTTCCTGTTCGAAAGGAAAAAAAAAGGTACAAGACTTTATTGGACAGTTTAAGACATCTTCTTTGTAAAGTTCCCAAGCATATTATGTATAAAATTACACTACAGAGTGGGAAATTAAAACAGCACCCAGGACAAATGCTGACTAACGCTCTGCCTAGTGGTGAAGGTCTGTACATTTCCTAACTATGGCAGGAACTATTTATTATGTTGGCACTAAAATCTACACTTAGGCTTAAGGCTAAGAGAAAGTGGCCGGCTGGTGAGGAACAGAAGAAAATACGTAGAAAAAAGATGTATATAATGGCTCAGAATGACAAGAGGTCGTCTTAGCACATCGCTAGAACTCTACTGGGAAACAGCTTCACACACACAGTAGTAAAGACGAGCTCAAAGGAGTGAAGCCCGGCCAACTTTGTGAGTCTTTACAGGGAACTCTTCCCAGGCTGAAGGGCATCAGGAGGAAGCACAAAGGTACTTTTTAGACAAACATAGTAAGTGGGAATTAATGCCAAAATCACTAGTGACTACCAGAAAAGGCCATATGGAGTCAAGACACGAAGGCAAAGAGGAAGAACTGGTGTTTGAGGCAAGAAAGCAGAAGAGCCAGGACACAAATAAATGGATCCTGGTCAAAGAAATCAAAAAAAAAAAATGAAAAAGAAAAAAAAAAACCCAAACCTTAGGGTAATGTTTGGACATGCATTTGGACATGTCCCTGAGCAACCGGCTCTAATTAAACTCCTTTTGAGCATGGAGTTATACTAGATGCCCTCTGTAAGTCCCTCCCAGCTTAAATCATGAGTAGGTGATGCTGTAATTCTAGAAGAACACCTTTCAATACAATAAATAGTATTAGTGGTATAAAAGAGAGAAGAATGGGGTAGCAGTTTATATTTCTGTGACTGAGGAGATAAAAATGTGCTCATCTGGTGAGGGATAAGGTAGATGATGTCAGCAGCTCTTCACTTATCCACCAACGCTATTCATCAAAGGTGCTCTTCGGGAAAAAACAATATTGTCTACCAGGGTGCTGTAAAGTGCCCTAAGAATAAATCTTCATTTAAGCCCTGTTCACAGGGTTTGCGGTACCTCAGCTGTGACAGACAGGAGCTTGCCAGCACTGCTCTCATTCCAGCCATGAGGTTAGGCCAGTTCACACACTGTTCAACACAACTGGCACAGGTATAGCGCATTCCCTGGTTAAATTTGGTCTAAAACTTAAAAGCTTGAGCCCTAGACAAAGTTTCTGAGGGTCACTGATAACATGGTTCAGCCTAATGAAATGTTTGTAGGTCATTAAGCACCCATAAGGAGCACTCCTAAATAATTCTGCATATAACAACCCAAATCTTGTGTTAAGTGAACAGCGATCTTAGGTGAAGATTCACACTGATGTTACAAATCAGAGATTTGTAAATAAATAACAGACTTGTCTAACAGAAAAAACATTTCAAAAAATCATCTCTCAGACACATGTTATTGGAGCCAAACATAAAGGTAACACAAGCTTTGGACATGAAGTCCCAATGCTGTAATGCGAATGCTTCTGCGTCTTGCAAAAGCTATGCTCAGATTGCAACTTTGCCTAAAATAAGACCTCGCTTTGTTTAGTGATAACACAATCTATTTATTTTTAAATGTTAAAATGGATGATATTTCCGGGTGGTATTTCCAGCTAGCCTAGTTGTCTCCAAGATCCCAGAGTTGAAGCTGGCTCCAGCTCCCCTTTCAGAGCCCCAGCGACACCCCACAGGGACAGGATGGGACAACACATATTTTCTTTAACGTGCTGAGTACTCCAAAGTTCAACTGTATCATTTACATCAACAGTCAATGCAACTTATATGTTCAGAGGTTATAACTGAAAATGGAGCCATCAGAGCCTCATTTGCCATTGCCAGCATAAACAGCCCTTCTGCCAAGTCCTGAAATGGGGAATAGATCTGTTCTAAGATTCAAAATTGATGTTAATAATAACTGAATTCAAAGCAAGGGTCTGGTAGACTGATGACTGTCAAGAAATGGAAATATATACAGTATATGAACAGTATACCACCTCTGAAACTCCTTGTACTTCGGTAAGCAAGATGAGGAGGAGAAAAGCAGACTTGGTCTGGAGATCCTGCACCCATTACACAGCCTTGATGTTCATCTGGTCTGACAATATAGCCATTTTTACAAAGGGTGGGCATCATACCTCATATCTCTGGAGAGATTACCAAGTTGCCAGCCCAGGCAAAGTTTCTCATGCTGTGCTCATACCTGGATTAAGAATTAATTTGTTATCACCAGTTTGCAGACACACAAGCACAACTCCCACTGCTACTGCATCCAGCACCTATTTACTCTCCCTGGCAGACCCACTCAAAGTGAAAAACTTCCCACTCTGTAACGAGGCCATGAAAAAAGCTAAAAGCCAGCTAAAAAGGTAGATGGAAAAAAAACAATCAGGCTTATCTCTGCATTGCTACCAGGCTGACATTTCTTGTTGAGTGGTGCTTTGCAGATGTCAATGCCAATTCATGTTTCAGGGTGACACATCATGAGCTACACAAAGGCAATTACCCCAGTCAGTTATTGTTAAATGCCTATGCAGTTGTGATTTCTTTCTGCAGTTTATTAGCCAGCTTGGGACAGCACATTGGAAGCAAGAATCTAGGTTGTGCAAAGTGATTGCAGACATGCTCCTTGAAGCAGTCCACTGCTCAGGGGACAAGCAGTAGATTCGCATGAAGGCCTCAGGTTCTTTGCTCAAGGCTCTTGAAATGTAACTGTGAAGTTTCTTGGGTACGAGTGATATTCCAGCTCTGCCACAGAGAGAGACTTCAGCCCATCACCAAGCACATTTCTCAGACAAAACAACAAAGAAAAAAAAAAAAAAAAACCCAAAACAAAACCCAAACTGGACACTGGGTTCTATCAGATTCTTAAATTAAATGCCATAAAAGAGGACATGGCTCTTTTGATATCTTCTTTTCAAATTAAATGAGCATTACTTGAAAAGGGTGATCTTAAAATGGTCTTTTAATATTGTAGAGTTCCTAACAAAATAGAATCAAATAGGCATTCATATGGACAAATAGACAGCGCCAGTCCTATAAATATTTCATCCTTAATTTTGAGCTTCTCTGTGGCAGTTAACTACGTTACTTAATGGCTGGACAGCCGTAACATAAAATCTGGAAAATAACATCTCTATTATCTGGAGAATAACATCTGGAGAATAAAATCATCTGAATAATGTCCATCACTAGGATTCCCACTGGAAATACTCATTATGTGCAGCCACCCAGAGGTTTTTTCTTTTTCAATCCCAAAGGAAATACAGTCAGTGTCTCCAAGTGGGATTCAGCTGCCCTCCATGATGCTGGGATTCCATCCGGCCCAGCAGTCTGCAAGTCCCAGGCAGCACTGGAGGGCAGAGACAGCAAAGGAGTTTCAGAATAGGATGAATCACCCCCCTTGAAGGGTCACGGTGCTCCTGTAAACCTATAAACCACTGACCACTGGGCAAAACTGGGTGTGAAATGCAGTTTTCTGTGCAAAAAAAAAGTTCATAAATTAAAAAGGACATCAATTATTAAGTGCTCCAGCCACACTAAGTTGTAGAAGGCAAAAGCAGGGACTAGATGAATGAAGAACTGCCCTATCTAGGAGAATCATAGAATCAACTAGGTTGGAAAAGACCTTTAAAATCATCAAGTTCAACCTTTACCCCAGGTTGCCAAGTCCACCACAAAGATCAGGTCTGAAACCATCTAAGGAACCTGAAGGTACATAAGAACATGATACCTGATAAGATGCAACTGTGGATCCTGAGAGACCTGGCAGGTGAAGTGGCCAGGCCATTATCCATCATAATTGAGTGGCTGTGCCAGTACAGTGATGTTCCCACTGACTAGAAAACAGAAAACATACCCTCCATTTATGAAAAAGGCAAAAAAGGAAGACCTGGGGAACTACAGGCTGGTCAGTATCACCTTGGTGCCTGGCAAGATCATGGAGCAGATCCTCCTGAAAACATGGAAAATAAGGAGGTGATTTGTGATGCCAGTATGGTTTCACTAAGGGCAAATTGTGCCTGACAAATCTGGTGGCCTCTTATGATGGGGCTAAGGCATTGGTGGATAACTGCAGGGCACGTGATGTCATCTACCTGGAATAAATAACGAGAATTTCCTAAACTATTCCTTTCTTTCAGGAAGAAGTTCGTCACTGTGAGGGTTGTGAGGCACTGCAACAGGCCACCCAGAGAAGCTGTGGCTGCCCATCCCTGGCAGTGTTCAGGGCCAGGCTGGACAGGGCTTTTAGCAGCCTGGTCTTGTGGAAGGTGTTGCTGCCCATGGTAGGGGAGTTGGAAATATATGATTTTTAAGGTCCTTTCCAACCCAAACCATTCTATGGTTCTAGGATTCTATTTCGTGTTTTTTCAGAACTATACAATCCATCCAACTTTCCTTAAGTGCTAATTTATCTAGTGTTAGTGTTGCTACACAGTATTCTTCTTAACTCATAACCTACTATGATCAAAACCAAAGCCATAAGGATTCTGGGTTTGCTACATGCAGGAGATAACGTGTACCAGTGATGAAACCTGAGAATGTCAGGGTTGGGATCCTGACAGGTGTGAGAGCTCACAAAGGGAATTAGGTCATTGAAGGACGATGTGCTACAGAAAAATAATTTTAAAAATAGTAGGTCTATAGTGGTGAAGACCATTTTTCCCTGTTGAATAATTTGGATGACATAAATTAAATCAAGAAGTCATTATGTGTTGTTCCCAACATCGAATATGAAAACACAATTAACAAAATAACAGGTTATTAGAAATGTGTACTAAATGCAAACTTACAGAATCACAAAACCATAGAATAGTTAGGGTTGGAAAGGATCTTAAGATCATCAAGTTCCAAACCCCTGCCATGGGCAGGGACACCTCACATTGGCCCATGCTGCCCAAGGCTCTGTCCAACCTGTCCTTGAACACCGCCAGGGATGGAGCATTTACCACTTCTCTGGGCAACCTGTTCCAGTGCCTCACCACCCTCACAGTAAAGAACTTCTTCCTTATATCTAAACTGAACTTCCCCTGTTTAAGGTTAAACCCATTACCACTTCTCCTATTGCTACAGTCCCTGATGAAGTGTCCCCCTCCAGCATCCTTGCACCAACCTATTTTTCCAAGAATGGCGGCCTCACTATGTTATATCATGTGTCAAAATCATAGCTAATTTAAATGGCTTACCCCCTGTTTTTAAATTACTCAGCATGAAAAATGAAAGCCATGAAAATACACTATTCTATATTTTTAGGGGTTGAATTGTTTTAATATGAGTCTATAAGGAGCATTCTACTATTTTTAAATCATAAGGCTTTATATTAAGTATTTTACATTATGATGGTGCCTTATAATCATCAACACATAACTGGGCAGTGCATCCCAATACCAGGCTACTATGCATCCCTGAAGAAAAAAACCTTCAATTTTTATGCATGAAAAATTTATAAATGATAGTTATTTTATATGGAGTTACAAGTCTGACACACAATACCAATTACATCCCGATATAAAAAGGAGATTTTACGAGAAGCCACAGCACATTATACTGCAAGCAAGTCTGTCCATAAATTAAAGCGGCCAACTGAGGAGGTACCCTAAGCAGGCATGTTTTTATAATGCCATTAGATGTGATGACATTCAAGGTTGTATGTTAAAGTGCATGCATAACTGTGTAAATGTGAGTATTTTTTTTCTCTTTTTTTGCTCTGTGATTGCATATTGTTATAAAGCTGCTCTGAGGGTTAGCTTACATGAATTTTCTTGTCTGCATCCTGGGTAGTTACGCAGAGCAGCTGGCAGACTGTGAGTTTGCATGCAGCATCCCATCAGTAATTTGTACTTCTGCCTCTGCATCCCCAATAGGCATCTTTAGTTATTTATCTTTGTTTAAGGAAGTCAAGAGTATTATAATTCGTTGCTGTATTTTTCAGTTCCATTTAATGCTTACAAACCTTAACAGAGCTATCACGAGCATTTTGATGAAAGCATTTTCTCAGGAAAATGTCTGATTTCCTCAGGAGGTCTTCTAAAGGGATATTTTCTCATTTCCCTATAAATGCATATATTTTGGATTATGGAATACTTTTCTTCTAATTAAAAACGTCATAAAACAGCATTTCAGCATTTTGACAAAAACATCATAATTTTGAAATTTTAGGATAAAATGTTTTGTTTCAATCACAAACATTTATTGTTTACAGTAACATGTTGAGATAAAAGTCTTATTGCTTAAGAACATAAAAAAACCCAAAATACTACAAGTAGATGCAGGACAAAAATTAGGTGGGTTTGACTGGTTTTTGTTGTTGGGTTTTTTCCTTGGGGGAGGTAGTGGTGGTGATTTTGTTTTGTTTTTTCTTTTGCATAGTAGAGGTATTGTCTACAAAATTGCTTTCTAGGCTATTTCACATCCTCCAAATAAGAAAAACAAACTGTGATTTCAGGCTTATAATCTTTCAAGTAAGCAAGAACTACCAAGATCTGACTCTAAAATAATTTCTATTACTAATCAATTTCACTCATCCCATTTCATATAAGAAGACACATCCCCCAAATCGTGCTATTTTAAAAATTTCATAATAAAAACATATAGTTTCACGTGAACAGTGCTCTAGCAGTGTTGTTATCTCTAATAAAAAAGCAACAATATAATACCCCTGTGGTATTTCCCATGCATTACCTATCTTAGCCATAGGGTTTCTTTCAAGCTCTGAAATGATGCTGAGGCAAAAAGACACCAGAAAAATTCTCAAGAGATATTCTCTGTTGTAAGTGTAAGCAAATACATTTGTAACTATATACCCTCACTAATTCTGCTGTCCTCCATCTGGCACAATTCTGTTGCCCAATTTTATGTATATTTTAAACTCAAATGTAGGAATATTGTGCTTGCTCTGTAGGACTGCACCCTCAAAGGAAAGCAAACACACAGTTTTAGATTCCAGGCTATGATTCAGTTGTAAAAAAGCCAAAACTATTAATAAGCTGCGCTCTTATATACTAACAATTGTTATCTTTAAGACTCAAAACAACCTGATTATTTATGAACTACATTTGAGTCATGAAGTTGGCTCTGAGCGTAACTTCCCTGTAGAAATTGAAGCAACTTTACTTCTGGAGTTTTAGATAAAATAATAGTAAAATCTTGAATCTACTGCCTAATCGCTATTTTCCCCAAAATAAGTCTTTTGTTTGACAGAGTAAATGAAAAGCCAGATATTTGGTTTCTTTTTCTCTCAGGCAATAAATAAAGAGATATTTGTGCACCAGCCTTCTATTAATACGACTGTCTATATTCCTTCAGTAACTGATGTATTTTCATTATTTTGTATTTTATGTAAACAGGCTTGTGAAATGCAAAGTGGCCGCTCAAAATACAGCATGAGGCAGGCGACTGATAAGGCACAAAAGACTCAAATTCTGGTGTTCACTGATCTTGCTTAAGTACATAAACATTTGGTTTTCCTTCTGAATGTGGTGTTTACTGTTGCTTGACTGAAATGGCTTTTGTTCGGCACTGTTATAAAATAAAGCTGCATCTCATTTCCAAGTCAACTGCCCTGAAATTCAAGAAATTTAGAAAATATTTAACAATAGGGAAAATTGAGCGTCTGAACTTCTCTCCACCCCCCAGTTCATTATCTCACTGCTTAACTCCAGTCCTACTTGAGCTTTTTAAGTTATCAGTTAAATACAGACATTGGAAGAGCTTTTGTAGCTTGTGTTTTGCAATTGGTGTCCTTGCTGTATTAGTTTGTGTCTAAAGAAACCCTTTGCTTATTCTAACCTGGAAGAGTAGTTCTTGCGTAAATTGCCGTGTGGAGCAAATCTGAAAAGCTGCATAGCTTTTTGGGAAGGTTCACCAACACCTGGTTGACAAAGATGTTATCAGTTTCCTGTATCATAAGTACAGAAATTATGAAAAACCCTCAAATCATTGACTGAAGAGATGTTTGTCAAAATGCAGAAAGATGCTGCAGTTGGTTAACTCTAGTTCCAAATGTCTTTATGTAAAAAGTGTGGTTCCTGTTAAAGAAGAAGTAGAACTGCACTCAGGAGATCTTACCAAGTCATTTAAGGTGCTAGAAATTGTGAACATAGTAAAGAAAAATTATTGTTGTCTTCACATTTAATCTCTTGTTGCCACGTCTATAGTCTCAGAGAACAGGCTCTTGAGCTCTGCAAATCAAGAAGTCCACAGCACATCTGAGAACTTGGAGGCATCTCATAAGAGGAGCAGATGGCCTACCCAAAACAACCCCCATAATAAAATCAGCATTTCTTCTCATCCTGCACACTTAAACCACGAAGCTAATAGCCACAGAAGTTTGTGGATTTTAAAACCTCTTGCACATGTTTGGAAGGTAATTAGACACTCCACCAAGGATTATAAATTATTAAACCCACCAGCTCTGGTTCAGGACATTCTTCAGCAATTGATTCTGGCTCCTGTAAAAGACAGGATTCCAGGCTAGATGGACCTTTAATTTCACCTGGTGTGATCTATTCTGTATTCTTATTTAAGACAAGAAGAGTCAATAAGATCAATTCATTCCTGTTGGAAAAACATAAGACAACCTTGATATTGGTGGTCACAAGACCGCACTCCCAGATAGGATGCTAAGAGTCAATTCATCTTCCTCTGTCCCTCTGGGTTCTTTCTCATTTTTTATATAGGGGGTGGTTGAAGTTGACACAGCCTTAAAAATAACAGATTTATTTTTGCTAGGTGGCGAAGGCATAACTACACTTTTGTGAGTCAAAGCATGCCAACTAGGGCCAATCTGCTAGCTCATTTTAAAAGGCTTTGTGTAAGTCCCTTAATTGAGAGCCTCTTCCCTGCCAGGGAACTTCTTAGATCATCAAGAGCTTTTGGTAACCAGCTGAAGACGCTTGCCACAAGCATCTGCACAAGCCATCATAATATTAGCTTATGTTTTATGAAGAAATAAAGGGTGAAAATTGTGTATTTGGAGACAGTGAAGCAACTACATCAGCAATCAATATGTGCTTGCAATAATGCAATTAAACAAATTGCAAAGGTCCTGATGAAGATCTCGTAATTTACTTTGCAACAGCAGTATCATAAAACATCTTCATCTGTGCTAGAGTGATGCCATATCTATGGCTTCAAGACCAGGGCTTAAGACTCAAAAACCAGAAGCCGGCCTAGAAAGGATAGGGAGACAATTTTGTAGGGTGTAATTACTGCCATGGTGTTCCCTTAGGAGATCAGTCTGACCAAAGGTTCACCTGATCACCTCTCCTAACACAAGGAGGGGCCAGATGGCTGCAGGAAGAAATCTAACCCCATGGGGAAACATATGGTTATACCATCTCAGTGTCACTTTGCCTCCTTGTTTCCAGCTGTCTGGGCTTCTGAGCTCCTATTCTTCAAAGCCTACAGAAGGGTTTTGTTTCAGGGGTTTGCCAACAGCTTTTCCAAACCTTCTAAAAGCTTCCGGTATTCCTTGCATTTCTGGGCAATGGGTTAAAATCCATGAGCTATCAACCCCTTTTCCCACTTCCCAGGTCTCACCTGATTTTATGGGCAGGGTTCTACCTGGGAGGAAAAGATAGGAAATACACTGTAATAGCTGAAATACCTTTTAAAATCACCCAGCACTTGTAATAAGTGTAAAAACCAGATGATGTAATGAATGAAATAATTCCAGCTGGTCCTTGGAGGTCATGACTCACATCAATGGTCCATGAGCTCTGCACACAGTTTGACAGGTGCAGGGCAGGAAAAGGGCTACAAAACACCCTGCACTTAAAATAAGACCCATTATTTAGCAACAGCTGATAAAAAGTGCTTCCCAACTTGCCCCCTCCTATCAGCCAAAGTTAAAAGGCTCTCTCTTTACAAGAGGAATTAGAGATGTGTGCACGTCTACGGGCGCATGATATCACAGGCATCACAGAAACATGGTGGGATTGCTCCTATGACTGTAGTGTTTGAATGGAAGGTTACAGGCTCTTTGGAAAAGACAGGCCCGGCAGGCAGGGAGGGGGAGTTGCTATTTATGTTAGGGATAGGCTGGAGAGTATGGAACTCTGTCTGGGGACAGGTGAGCAATCAACAGAGGGTTTGTGGGTCAGGGCTAAAGGGAGAACAGCAATAGGAGACATTATTGTGGGGATCTGTTACAGACCCCCTGATCAAGAGGACTCGGTGGATGACAGATAGCCTCATGCTAGCAGGCCTTTGTTCTCATGGAGGACTTCAACCACCCACATGCATGTTTGGAGGGATGGTACGTCCCAGCACAAGCAATCCAGGAGGTTCCTCGATTGTGTGGAAGACAACTTCCTTCTGCAAGTAATAGAGGAGCCAACAAGGAGAGGTGCCATGCTTGACCTCGTCCCCACCAGCAGGGAAGGGCTGGTTGGAAATGTGACGCTCCAGGGCAGCCTTGATTGCAGCGATCATGAGATGGTCAAATTTGAGATTCTCAGGACAGTGAGAAGAGCATGCAGCAAGCTTGCTGCCCTGGACTTCAAGAGAGCAGACTTTGGCCTCTTCAGGAACCTGCTCAGTAAGATTCCATGGGATATAGCCCTAGAGGGCAGGGAGGCCCAAGACTCTTGGTTGATATTCAAGGATCACCTACTACAAGCTCAGGAGCGATACATCCCAACTAGAAGGAAGTGCTGCAGGAGGACCAGGAGACCTCCTTGGATGGATAAGGAGCTGCTGAGGAAAATTCGAAGGAAAAAAGAGGCATATAAAAGGTAGAAGCAAGGACAGGCGGCCTGGGAAGAACACGGGGATGTTGTCTGCGAAGCTAGGGACCAGGTTAGGAAAACTAAGGCCCACTTAGAATTGAACTTGGCTAGGGATATTAAGGATAACAGGAAGGGATTCTATAGGTACATTGCAAATAAAAGACAGACTAGGGACAACGTGGGCCCCCTCCAGAAGCTATCAGGAGAACTGCCTACCCTGGATTTGGAGAAGGCTGAGGTTCTTAATGACTTCTTTGCCTCAGTTGTCACTGGGAAATGCTCTGACCACACCACCCAAGTCTTGGAAGGCAGACACTGGGACTGAGAGAATGAAGACCCTGGGCCCACTGTAGGAGAGGATGTGGCTCGAGACCATCTTAAGAACCTAAATGTACACAAGTCCCTGGGACCTGATGAAATCTATCCGAGGGTCCTGAAGGAGCTGGCAAATGAAGTTGCTAAGCTACTGTCCATCATATTTGAAAAATCATGGCAGTCAGGTGAAGTTCCCGACTACTGGAAAAAGGGAAATAAACCCCCTGTTTTCAAGAAGGGGAAAATGGATGAGCCAGGGAACTACAGACCAGTCAGCCTCACCTCTGTGCCTGGCAAAATCTTGGAGTGGATTCTCATGGAAGGCATGCTGAGGCACATGAAAAACAACAAGGTGGTTGGTGACAGCCAGCATGGCTTCACTAAGGGGAAATCCTGCCTGACCAATCTGGTGGCCTTCTAGGATGGGGCTACGGAACTGATGGACAGGGGTAGAGCAGTTGATGTCATCTACCTGGACTTGTGCAAAGTGTTTGACACTGTCTCCCATGACATCCTTGTCTCTAAATTGGGGAGACATCAATTTGATAGGTGGACCACTCGGTGGATAAAGAACTGGCTGGCTGGCCGCACGCAAAGAGTTGTGGTCAATGGCTCAATGTCCAGCTGGAGACCAGTAACGAGTGGTGTCCCTCAGGGATCAGGACCGGTCTTGTTCAACATCTTTGTCGGCGACATGGAGAGTGGGATTGAGTGTGCCCTCAGCAAGTTTGCCGATGACACCAAGCTGTGTGGTTCGGTTGATACACTGGAGAGAAAGAATGCCATCCAGAGGGACCTTGACATGCTTGTAAGATGGGCTGATGCCAACCTTATGAAGTTTAACCATGTCAAGTGCAAAGTCCTACACCTGGGTCAGAGCAATCCCAGGCACAGCTACAGGTTGGGCAGAGAAGAGATTCAGAGCAGCCCTGTGGAGAAGGACTTGGGGGTGTTGGTTGATGAGAAAATGAACATGCAGCAGCTTCAGTGTGCACTTGCAGCCCAGAAAGC
Source organism: Ara ararauna (assembly GCA_028858755.1). Taxonomy (NCBI): domain Eukaryota; kingdom Metazoa; phylum Chordata; class Aves; order Psittaciformes; family Psittacidae; genus Ara; species Ara ararauna. The sequence continues at coordinate 47,217,041 of CM054381.1, forward strand.
CAACCATATCCTGGGCTGCATCAAAACGAGTGTGACCAGCAGGTCGAAAGAGGTGATCCTGCCCCTCTACTCTGCTCTCGTGAGACCTCACTCGGAGTACTGTGTCCAGTTCTGGTGTCCTCAACATAAAGACAACATGGAACTGTTGGAAGAAGTCCAGAGGAGGGCCACGAGGATGATCAGGGGACTGGAGCACCTCCCATATGAAGATAGGCTGAGAAAGTTGGGGCTGTTCAGCATGGGGAAGAGAAGGCTGTGTGGAGACCTCCTAGCAGCCTTCCAGTATCTGAAGGGGTCTTATAAGGATGCTGGGGAGGGACTCTTCATTAGGGACTGTAGTGATAGGAGAAGGGGTAATTGGTTCAAACTTGAACAGGGGAAGTTTAGATTGGATATGACGAGGAAGTTCTTTACTGTCAGGGTGGTGAGGCACTGGAATGGGTTGCCCAGGGAAGTTGTGAATGCTCCATCGCTGGCAGTGTTCAAGGCCAGGTTGGACATAGCCTTGGGTGACATGGTTTAGTGGGAGGTGTCCTTACCCATGGCAGGGTGGTTGGAACTAGATGATCTTGAGGTCCTTTCCAACCCTAACTATTCTATGATTCTATGATTCTATGATTCTTCATTGTCTTTAGACTCATTTTCCTGCACAATCAACACCTGAAGCACTGCTTTAATTTTGCAATGACCACCACCACTATGGGTACACCTCCATCTCCATGGGGACTACTGGCTGGAAAAATACTTTATCCTGAACTGAATTTCTACATTATCGCTGGTTTTAGTTTCTTTATCTTCTTTCCTCTGTGCGTAGTTGGGCTGAAATGTGAATAGTGAATGTGCTTGCATTGTGACCCCTGGCATGACAGGTGAGCAAGGAAAAGCTTTGTACCAAGGCTGTGAGCTAGAGAAATTGCTGTAGGTGGAAGCCTTCCATAGTTCTTCTAGCCAGGAACACATAGCTCATTTTCCCATCCTTTTTCCATCACAGATCCCATTTTCTTTCTTACACCATAATTCTGCTGCCCCTCAGACCCTCCCTCAACAGTCTGGTGGCTGGATGCCTCTTTCCGAAGAACACTGATTGCAACAGGACTACTATTTCTCTCTGAAGAAACAGAAATTAAACTATATTATCCTACAGGATATATACATTTTATATACATATATATATATTTAATGTATTTTTTTAAATACATATCTTACAATGCCACTCTGAGATAAGACTCCTGTTTGCCACATGCATACTCGTGCAACCACCTCTATGTCATAGAGAAATAACCTTTCCAATCCTCTATATCCCATTCACTTTTCACAAGACAATTCAAGACAATTAAGTTAATAGGTCAGCAGATGGTAAGGTTTTAGCGGAAGCACAGTATCGTGAAGAAGTTGTCCAATGAAGATGAAACATGACTCTTAACGTTCACTGAGAAGTTATCTCAAGGACATTGAAAAAGATTTTCTAAACCCAACTGTTCAGTGGCATGGCAAGGGATAACAGATATGACAGGGTATTTAGTAAATGAAATATTGGTAGACACCTATTAACGGGTGATTTGTAATAAGCAGAAATTTGTGTGTGTAAAATAAGAGGAAGAATAAGCAACATCTGACAGTAACAGAATGCAAAAAATACCCTGTTTTACTGTGAAAGTGAAGTCCAGTCTGAACAGGCGCCCCCATTTTATAAAAAAATAAAATAATAAGAAAAATCTCCCCTAAAAGTCACTCCAGCTTGCATTCTATTTCCAGGACAGCCGAAGCGAATGTGAAGTATACAGGGCACTGTGCGCGAGTCTTGCAAAACTGAAAATATTTGAAGATGCTAGCATGTAAATACGTTTTACCAAGTTAGCCATTTTCTAGCTGCAGAGAATCAGTCTTATTCTCCCCTAATTTGAAATGAATAAATAAATCCCTGTAATCCTTCAAAAGTTACTAGTGAGCGACAGGGGAGAAGAGTTTCTGGGAAAAAAAGAAACAAAAAAGGTAAGAAATAGGATAGAAATGGCAAGAAATAGGATAGCAGGGTAGCAAGGTGTGGCACTTAAGCAGGTTTCCAGGTTTTGCAATGAAGTTTTTAAAGAAACAAAAAATTTTTAGGTTCTTCTCTGGGAAAAGGAGTAATGTAAAGGTCAGTTCAGCAGTAGCATCATTGCAAATACACAGAAGCAAACTCAGAGCAAAGAGAAGAGGAGCATGTGTGAGAACCCAGCACCTCTTGCAGCGTTTATAGAGAACTAATAAAAATTATAATTCTGGAGTCTGACTTATATCCCAGGCTGCAGCAAGAGAAAATAATCATATATTAGAAAAATAAATAAATCAATAGCATTGCCAGTACTCTCATGCCCTATTTATTGATGTCTTATTTTTATCTCAGCCATCAGCCACTGGACCTTTTAAAAAGTTTTTTGGATTATATTCAGTTCCATTAATTTATGAATAAATAAAACTCTAATATTTCCCTGTGCATTACTACTTTTTTCTGACACCTGATGACAACATCTGCCAGAGCAACTTACATTATTTTAAGTAGGAAATATGGTCAGCAAGGAAATTGTCATTGTCTTTTGACACTCATACCCACACAGCTATATAGTGTTTCACTGGTCCTGTGAATTATCAGCACACAAAATATATCCCAGGAGTTTTGGGGACTTATAGAAGAGACAGCTTCTGCAACTCTGGGACAATAACTACATAGAAGCCTCCAGACATGGAGATATAAATAGGAGATAGTACAAATTTTCTTGATAGGAAGATGTGTTGTGTCCCATGAGAGACAGGTACTACCATAACCATTTTCAAATCATTGTGAAGATAACAAAAAATTATATATGAATTTGTTATGTTAGCTCAAATATCACTGTAATTGTCCCCGTTGCAGAGCATGACCCAAAGACCACAATTTCTTCTTCACCCTATGCTCCACAAACATACCTTGATAGCAGTTTCATCCACAAGACAACACACCATGACCTCGGAGGCAGGAAGGCTTCCCTTTTCATACATTGTGTCCTAAAATTATTTATACCAGTCACCAAGACTCCCTCATCTCCTCAAACTGGCTGCCACCTTGCTACGGTTTTGTTCACAGTCAAGTGAATATGGGCTTTGCTTTGGCTTAATTACATCGCAAATACACACCCATGTGGATTTATAAATCAACACAATTGAAGATGGAAAACTCCAAGTGAAAACCAGGTAATTTCATTATTTTCAAAGACAGCTCATATGGCCAAATGAGAAAAAGAAGCTGTTTTCAAAATAAAACTGTGTTTCCATAACCCTGTTTTTGCCCACCCCAGACACACTGAAGCAGCTGCCTCTTCTGGTAACTGCATTAAAAATGCACCTCTCAAAGCCTAAAAATACAGTATACCAGCCTTACAACAATCTGACATTTTCATCTTACTATGTGTAAAATATCTTTGCTAAAACCATTTCATGTATTTGTGTCACTTGAAATCAAAGTGTGACATCCGTATTTCTACAACTTTTTTCAGTACAATGCAACCTCAGGATTTATACTTACACATGGATACATGAAATTATATACATTGTGGAGGTCAAGGCAAACCATTTCTCTGCTTCAACCTGGCCTACTCTCACAATTTGTTCCTCTCTTGCCACTTGAAGCTGCCAAGTGATTAGGGATCCCCTTTTTTAAAAGCCAATGCATTCACCAGAAAATCCCAGCTATTTCAAAATCCCCCTCCTGCTCACCCATGTGGGCTCCACTGCCACCTCTCCAAAACATCACCCTTCTGCCATGTGCCAGTGTTCTTTCGCCCCACAGTCTGGATCTCCTGGATCTCAAAACCAGGTGAAATCCAAAACACTCAAAACAACAGGTCCATTTACATGCAATATATGATGCAATATACAATGTAACAGTAAGGAGACAATGGCTCAAATTGTTCCTCTTTTGAATTGGCCTATGGGAAACAATTTCTGAAGGAGAAAGATCCTTTCCTATATTCCTAAAAATTTGCTTTTATGTCCTCTTTTCTTTTCCCATCATTCTCTGTAAGACTGTCTGCAGACTAAACCATGTTTTCCATCCAGTGGGATGGATGGATGCTCCAAAAACACCATCCCTGGAAGACGATGTGGCGTGGTCCAAACAAATGCTTTTGTGCAAGCGTTCATCTGTGTGATGCCACCAAAGCAGCACACCGTAATTATTAGCTAGTTTTTGCACATGAGTCACAAAGTTGCATTGAGTAATTTTCCTTTGCTTATTTGAATGACTTGTTATTTCTCTCTTGATAGAAGTAATTATTATCAAGTCTTATAAAATGTTTTCTTTCCCATTAAGAAAGCATCACCAAAAAAACCTGTTTGTGAGTCCACTGTAAATTATATATTGCTATACTGTAAATTATGCATCTGCTATCTCAGCACCAATTAGGCAGGAAGGTTAAGAGTGTTACTGCAAGATGATGTGGCTGATCATTTCATGACTTGTTTTGTTACTGCCAGGGTGTAATGGGATACTGTAAAATAATACATGCCATCTGGTGTGAGAGCAAAAAACAGAATAATGTATATCATCACCAAGTGTTTATGTCAGTACACATATTGCAGTGAGGGATTAGAAGGTATTTGTTATCTGTCCTCCTGCTGTGCGGCACAACACAATGGCTGCTACAACCATTATTTTATAATATCAAGAAGAAATGGCTTTTAGTTTTTATAATGTCCTAAACATATGAAATCACAATATGATTTAATAGCATGCAATTACGTACTGCCAAGCAAGTCCTGGTAACATTTGGGAAAATTAGCCAAAGATGAAAAAGAAATACACTAAAAATTCAATTTTATCTTAAGCTTTCAGCCATAACTGTATTTTACAGTAGTAAGAACATCCTAAATGTTTCCTCAGTTGCTAAACAGTGATGTCTTACACAGCCTTGAAAGATACTTATTTATTAGCAATTTCTGGAGCTGCTGGATGCTTTATGTAACAGTATTTTCCACACTATCCAATTTAAATCTAAGTACAGAACGATGAGTGTATTAGCAAGCTGGAGGTATTCTTCAGGTATGCCATCTTCCTCGCAAAAAGTCTCAGTATTATGCTTTCCTTGCATGTTGAGAACATACTCTCAAATAAGTTTCCATTTAGTTTTGGAAGATCAAAGTTACTAAGTACTGAGTATTTAAATATATGTAGAAAAGTATTGATTGAAAATTAATCTCAGTCTGAGCCAGTTAGCCAAAATTCTCTATCTGAAATGATGAGAAATTCTCATCATGGTGTTGCTGCATGTCACTAGAACTGGCAGGATGCAAGATAGGAAATCCTTTTTATTTCCATATGGGTCTTCTTCAAAAGATTATTTTGTTGGAGACACTACTGTCTACTCTCACTATTAGAGTGGATACCACAATATATTTTGCGCTGGTTTAAAAAAACACCAAGTCTAAGAGTCAAGTTTCTGTGAGGATCTAATAAAAAAGTGTTTCTATCTTATGTTTGTTGGGGGAAATTTAAAATTATAGTTCAACCCATTTTAGTATTTAAAAACCACCTTATTATTTTATAAATAACATACAGCTTTGAGGGGCGAGACTCAAGTTTTGTGCTGGATGCATCTCCTCAGCTGCCAAGAAGTGACAGGATATTTGGCCTTAAAATGTTCTGCCACCTTCTATTTGGAAGAAGGCCGATTGATGAGTGATTGAACATGTTATCACAACATCAAAGAGAAGCCAAACAGCTCTTATGCACAGATAAGCATCTAGGATGGGATAAGTGTTTGTTCATTAAGTTGAATGGGTGTCCTGGATTCCTGCCTAAAGCATGTTTTACTATTCCTGTTTTTGTTCCTCCCCATGGAAATTTTTCCTAGATAAACACAGGTTGAAAATGGATTTACAGCTTCTCTTCTTTTAGTTCATCCTCAAAGGAAAATGTTTATATAGAACAGGTCACTCACATACAATTCCCACCTCCACCAAAATCATATATATACACAATAAGACAATTTAAAACCCACCTCTACTGCCCTGCCCTCAGCTGTCTACCCTACCAAGAAGTCCACGATTATATTACCATACATGAAAAATACTCCAGTTACAAAACATCAAACATTTTGACCTTTAAATGAATGGTCAGGGAAGACAATACAAAGATAAACTATCTTCTGATGCCTACAAACACAGTAAGATGTACGTTTGGCCACTCAGCTGTAGAACAGACTTTCTCCATTAAAGTGCATCCTCCTTGCAACATGCAACACCAAGTGACAATTCCTGACTCCAGAAGCATAAATCCACTCCAAACCTCTTTCCAAATTGTAAGAGGCCTCTGAGGGTTGCAAAAGTCCTTGAAAAATTATCACAATGTAAGAGCTACATCATAAGGAGCACTTACCCTTGAAGGGCTTTTTCTCCAAACCAATCTCCCTTCCCTAGAGTACGGAGAAAGACCGGATCTTCACTGGGGGAGTCTTCACGAGTAACATTCACCTGTTGAAAGGCCAAACCCCCCCAGCATTTACAAAACTTTTAATTAACAGATAAAACCTGTTTGTTCAGAGAGAGATCCGTCATCTCCTGGATCTCTCAGGAAAAGCTGTGGTCTATATCTCCTCTGGGAACCACATAATTCCTCAGAGTCCTGCACTATTCCCTCAGCATCACCAACCAACCATCCAAGAAAATGAACAGTTATTTTCCATTAATGCACCTACTACTCTTGCAAAAATGCAATTTGTGTGGTTTTGAAGGGTTTTAACTCTAAACAAGGAGTTGACTGCACAAGCACAGTCACTGCCTGTATGGAGTTAGAAGCAGAAATAGATTTCTACTATCTCCTGTGTATTAGACACACACATGGCATAGGCTTCTGTTAGCTTTGTTTCACATGATTTCTTGTGTTACTAAGTTCACTTAATGGAAAGGAATAACAAAATTAAACTACATTTAGACATAATTGTAACAAAACAGTTTGGAGTATTACAGGATGAAAGATGCCTCCTCTCTTTTTTACTCCCTCAAATTCAGGTCGGGGACAATTAGCTGGAGTAAAAATCAAGTACTTTCATTGAAGTTTGAAGAAAAATAACATCTTATTTTTTAGTGTTTTATTTTTGCAGTGAAAGAAGACAGCAAGTCCTGCTGATGGAAAGCAGACTTTCTACCTACTGTAAAACCATGGGTAGTGTAAGCCTAAGATGAAGAAGCTGGCACTGCAACAACAGGAAGATTACTTCATATCAGTGAGTGATCATTTCTTATTGCTGGGGGGTCTTTTCTTTTGTGAAACTATTTCAGAAGAAAAATAGTAATTGATCATCTGAAGACCCTTGGCTCTGTTTTCCTGTGCCAGTACGGGATATAAACCCCAGCTGCCATGTAATGACAAAGCTGTTGATATCCTACTGGATGCTGAGGATGGCATGACATATCAAGGACTCAAAGGGCTCCATGAAAGATGAATGTTCTTGATGTAATGCCTGCTATGAGAAATAGTTCTTCCTTTTCAGCTGTTACCAGAGGTAACTAATACCTCTTATGGTATGAGAAGGCAGGTGAAATACAAACCCCTGCTAAAAGTACATGGTAGGCACCATCTTTCCCAGCATTAACCATATATAAACTTAGTTGTCCAGTCTCTGCCTGTGGTCAGTGGAAAGGGACAGCGTTTCCAAAGCATGGGTTGTCCCAAATTTCACTGGGATGAACAACTCTCTGGAGGTATCTAAAATGCACAGGAAAATGTCTCATCTGCTTCTCCTTTTCAGGCTGTTTAATTTTAATCAGAGCTTTTGCATATGCAAATTCACAAAGCCAAAATCTGGGATGTCAGACACATCCTTTCAGATGCAGAGATATTCCAGTTTAATTTCACTATTAAATATACAACTGTGGCCTGAACCTTCTCCCATCTCTTTTATGGATGGTAAAACCAGTGGGTTTGAGTCATTAACGAGCGCTTAGTCTACACCACACTACATTTAACATCTGCAGCGACTCACTGAGGATCAGATGAGGGTAGAGAACATGTAATGGATGAGTCAGGAACATTTGTAACTGATGAAAAAAAATTTTGGGAAAACAAAGGGAACTTTAATGCAAATTTAACCTTTTCTCTGAGACCTCTGCTGATTCAAAGCAATGAGTGCTAAGGGATTATGGGAGTGTGATTTCTATGTGGTTCAAAGTGATGAGCTATTTGAATAGCCATGGTGTCAATGCAGAACCCACATGATCAGGCACTAGGTTGGTGCCACATCATGGCTTTTAAAGGGAAAATAGTGTACAATGGCACAGTATGGCACATGCTATCTCCTGGTAAAGGCAAGGTACACAGCAGGCATGGGGCAGCAGCACTTAGCAAGCAGAAGGGACCAAGCTGTTCTCATCTGACCCATTATTCAACATATTTCTGCACCCAGGATGTTTTGAACACAGTTTTGATTTCTATTCACTTGGATTTGAGGAAACATGCTAAAATAAACAAAATGAAATCAGGAATGAGATCAAGTGTGGTGAATGGAGTTGACAAAGAAAAAGGATTTTACTCCTGAAAGAACTATCCATGGAGCATGGGCTGAAAGAAAAGGAGCCGAAGCCTTTCTAAGCATTTCTGAGAGGAGTGATGGGCTCAGAAATGTAAAATATCTTCCCTATTCACTTGACTGTCCCTACAAATGCGCTGACATAAAAGGCAAGTCAGAGTTTTTATAAGTAGCTATAGCTGATAATACTCATGCAATGCTGCTGAATGTAAAAACTACATACAAGGTCCCAAGCACATGCGCTGCAAGCCAGCATTTTTTCTGGCTCACTAAGTTGCCTGGGTCAGGTTTTAGCATGGGGCATGGGACATTATGTGCCCCTGCTTCAGAAAGCCCCAGGCAGCATACATTGATTTAGTAATTTTATACTCCGTTGTTATTTATTGCATGTTTCACTGCTCAGGCTCTAGTCTTACAATCCTAGGCTGTATTCTTTGCATGCACTAGTTATTACACCCACTGTGTAGCTCTTATATGCCAATGTCGGTATTAAAACTAACCAGTCTCCAACTCTGTCCATCTTATATAAGTCACTGACTATATTTTGCAAATCAGTAAACTTGGAACACTGGGCAGGATTTAACTGTGCCTATGGGAATTTCTGTTAAGCCACCAGGATCCAGTTAGGGGTCAGGGAATTTCTCAGCAAGCCCAAGTGCATTTTATTTTAGATCTCTTTTTCTGGCCATCAGCTGTCATAGTAAGATATAGTAGCAAAAGCCAGGGATAAAGCTAAGTAGCATCTCAAGCAGTACTACAGAGCTCTGGAGCAAAAGCTAAGGACCATTTGGTATACTTCTCCTCCACCCTGCAGGTTAGATATAAGGGCTTAAGGAGGTGCAGGTCAACAACTGGTTGCCCAGCTGGTGTCAAGAACAGAGATTTGGTTTTTACAACCAAGGGACTCTCTTTGGAGACTGAAGACCGCTAGAAAATGATAGGATCCACCTGACCAAGTGGGGCACAAGCACAGATAACAGGCTGGCCAACATGGCAAGGAGGGCTTCAAACGCTCAACAGAGGAGGGAGGTGCACCCTCCCATTATTCCTGCACATTAAAAAAGGGGGGAAATAAGGATTTGAAGCACGCATCATGGTTGTCCTTATTTTGGGAGTAGAGGAAATATTACTTTATTACTTACGAGTGGAGGGAAGCAAAAGGGCATGAGGGAATACCATCAAACTTGGATTTCTGCAGTACATGATTATCTTTATTTCAGAAACTTGTCTATGACTATCTTATTCATCTGAAAAAGACCTTGTTTTTCTTCCAACAAAGACTGGCTCCCAGAGATAAAGAGTGGAAGACGACACTGAAAATCTCGTTTTAGTACATGCGAGCTTATAGCTGTCTTGGGAGACAACCCAATGGCATGTACAACACCCACACTCTTAATTACACTAGGCCAATGTTAATACATGCCTTGGTGCAAACCCCTGAACCAGGAGGCTGGGGTTGGCCTGCTTTTTCAAGCTTATTTATCCATTTGTGTCTACTTTCAATGTATCACACTTCATCTGCAGTGGGAAATCACTGTGTATTCCCTTGAATATCTCCAACCTGCTATGTGGAAAGAAGCCAAATGCTTCTCAAGTGTAATAGTATTAGGACAGCTAAAAAAAAAAATAAAAAAAAATTTGAATGGAAGGAAAAACCTCAGTCTAAAAAATCCCATCAGGATTTTATGGGAAAAGAGGTCAAGCCCCATATTTTCCTTGTGAGCAGTGGAACAGAAACTTAGACCTTTTTTCCCCAAGGAGAGTGTTCAGACCTCTCTAGCTTCCTATTATTTAATTTGGAGAAGGTGACAACTGATATCTATGGGAATGAAATTTGGAACTCAGACTTGTAAGAGGGATATTTAGCAAAGAAAACGTTGAGCATTGTAGGGTATACTGTTAAAAATAACAGTTTTTTGGTAATTTACTGTAAAACTCAACAAATGTTTTCAACTCCAAAGTGTTTGCAGTGAGCACATGCATAAAACAGCATGAGATCTATTTTTTTCCCCTCCAGGCCACTTTTCCCTACTGGTACAGCGCCAAGAAGTTTAATTAAATGTCAAGTGTTGCAACACTTGTGCCCTGGGGAGGCGAGAGACAGAAGGTGCTGGCTGGTGCTGAATTTCGAGAGCGTCATATCATGACCATTGTTGCCATCATCCCTCTTGCCTTCCAAGGGTGTCAACTTACCTTTCCTTTGCTGATTATAAAGAAAGTGTCTCCTCGAGCACCTTGTCGTATAATATACTCTCCATTTTCATAGTGCGTCTATAAGAAAAAAAAAGTTGAGATGAACAAAAAGAATCAGAGATTGTTATTCGACAAGATAGCTTGGCAGTTTCACAAGATAGCACTTCTGGAAACATAACCCTGGACCAATTTTATCTCAGTCTAACACTGGCCGTGATTTAAAAATTGCTGTGTCAAGGAATACAACAATTAAAATGAAACTGTTTATGGCTTGCCCATTTTTCTTCTTACTGTACTAGTGCCAGTTTCTGACCTGGTGAATTATCTTCACAGCCTAAATCCATTTATCCAACAGAGAATATGGTACAGAAATGCAAAATAATATTTCTGTTGTAAAAACAGTTCTTTTCCTCTTTTTTGTTGGTTTTGGTACCTTTCCTGCTTTGCTAGAAAGGGCTTTATTCAACAAATAATTCAATTTGTTCAACAAATTCAAAAAATAATTCAACAACTCTTCTCCTGTTATTATAATAGTTTAATCCATATTTTATACCTTATTTTGTGGAATATTCCTTGCTAAGTTTATGTCACAGCTTATCACGCAGAGCTTTCTCTTTGCTTGACCTCTTTCTCATTGGCACCTCTCTCCATGCCCTTCCTGTGCTCCACGTCTTTGTCTTTATGTATTTCAGCTCATTCCTTTCACAGCTAATTCTTCCGGGCCTTACCACAATTCTTCCTGCTTGATTCAACCCATCCTTGTCAATCCTCTAATAATGTTTTTCCTCTTACTTCTTCCTTTCCTAACACAAATCAACTCATTCATTGATTTTAACTGAATTATTTCCGTCTTCTAACCTTCACACCGATTTATTTCTGTCCATTTAGACTGAAAGCAGGCGAAGTGTGTAAGTGCTCACTTATGACACATGCAAATAAATTACAAGCTTCTTGATTTTACCTGGCCATGTATAAGGTAACAAGATTTTGGAAGCCAGACTCTGTTGGAGGGGATCCTTCTGATAAAAAGAACAATGATTTTTGGCATCTTCTTAAACTCTGGCTCCAAAGCCCTGTATATACTGGTCAAAGAATTTCCAGAATGCCTTTTAAATGGACAATAAATATTTTGCAGTTGCAAATGAATAAAAATTTAATGCAACTAGTTTAACATCCCAGATTTTGGCTTAGAACTTGACTGCATTCAGTTTTAGACTTTCCTCCCAAGAGAAGGGGTCTGTGGACAGAATACTGTATTTTCAGAGGCAATAGTAAAGTTCAGTGATGCAAGCTAATTTAATATCTCAGATAGATTTCACTAAAAACTTAGCATCACACAGGTTTTTGAGCATATGTCTTAAGACATAGCTCCTCCAGGCCTCAACAAAATTAAAGCAAAACACAGAAATTATTTCCTAGCTGGAGGAGTTGACCAGACTATATTAGCCATTCTTACATTTTTTTTCTCTCCAGCTGAAAACCAGAGCTGAAATAAGGTGTAAAAACGGAACAGAGAAAACCCAACTATAAATGCAGGCTGCAGAAATACAGCTGTATGACTTGCCAAGGTCAAGATACCCAAGCAGCAAAGCTAATAGTTACAAAGGTCTTGCATGTGCAGGGGGAAAGAAAGGTTATAATTTAAGGCATCAAGGCCCCAGTTTGGCATCAAAGTTTGAGAAAGTTTGCACTCAATAAAATAGCAAAAGTAAAACAAAGAAATTACCGCTGGGAACACTCACAAAACAGCAAGCCTCAAACATATATTTAATAAGCTTTGGAGAATGGGGATAAAGGCTCAGCTTCAGTGAATTAGGAACACTAGGGCATTTACTAGATTGTTGTTTTGCAAGTAGCACCAGGCCCTTACAGTATTTCACTATGGAATGAACAGCTTTTATCACCTTTTGAATAAATTCCTAGTCCCCTAGTACCCCGTTTTCCTATATAATACAAAATCTTCCCAATCTAAACCAGTAAAGGGCATCCTTAGCAATGCAGGGATGTCCACGGGGCTGAACAGCCAAGCTTGCAACCCAAATGTTCATGTCTTTACCAGAGCATAGTTAAGTGCTTCAATAAGAGGTTTCTTCCTAAGAAAATAACTGATAAAGTAAGTGATAAAAAATAAGTGCCTTGTTTTTTCTGCTTTTTAGGGACATGCAACACATCCAAAATGAAAGATTGAAGGTTTCCTTAAAAAGAAAGTTTTAGTTCTTCCATTAATATTTATGGCTTTGATTTCAGTATGTCATATGCAAGGTTTAAGTCCTATAAGCATCTAATACTAGTAAAATAAAGGTTCCAGGTCTTTCAACTCTCAACTCAAAGCCACAGCATTACATCATATTTGCAGAAAGAATGTGTTGGAGGGGGGTGTGTGGGGAGGAGAGGACAAAGAGTGAGAAAACTCTAATTAGCTTTATAACCAAGAGAAAGTCACGTACATATTACATAAACTCAAATTTCCCTTAAATTCATCAAACACAGCTTTGTGGCACCATCATCTATGCCAACCACAAGAGCTTCAGATGCTTGGCTCTGCTTTTGGCACTCCTTGCATGCCACCATTTTCTGATGAAGTCCTTTTCCACAACACACTAGGGGGGACACCTCACACATCACACAGAGAAAACACGAGCCTTGCAACTTCAGCTTCTGTTCCTGACCACCATCACAAACTGAGACAATTTAAAACTCAACCAAGTGTTGACACAGGCATCATGGAGAAAAATCAATGCTGGAGACCAACCCAGTGGTTAAACTTTTCCTCCAGTTGGATGTCTTTGACTGCTATGTGTATAGAACATTTGGAAAAAGGTGGAAAATAGATCATGTGTTTGGAGTGCTATGTAACCCATGTCAGCTGCAGTGCTGAGAGGCCAAAACCCTGCCAAAGGTCACATCAGGGGAGCAGAAACACAAAGGTGACTTTGAAATTAGGAGTTTCACTTCCTGCAGCCAGTTTATACCACATATACCAGTGAGGGTAACCTGGGTTTGATGACAGTGCTCAATGTATAATCTCTCTCCCCTATAATGGGATGTTTAAATTGGGCGGTTTATGGTTATAATGGGCGGTTTAAAAATACATTCACAGAACCATCAGCAAAACTCCAAACATAAGCAGCTTTCAAAATACTTTTTTTTTCTGTTCTGGACTTTCTGTTAAACATTTTTTCAAGTCTGAAATGACAACAGCAATGTTAACAAAATAGAATTTGAAAAAATGTTTATTTGCTGAAAAAAGCTTCAAACTAAGCTGGTTACTATTGGTCTTCTGTACTGAATTCCTTAGGAATCATTAAACTTCATTTCCCTGGTTTTACTGTGTCTCCCTTCCATGAATACTCTCAAAATGCTGCTCCTTGAAATAGCCAAGGGCAAAATTATTATCTGTGGCACTCTCTTTATTTATCCCATCAATTAAAGCACAGTGGGTGTGTCTTGAGTTTTTGACACTCAAGATGTCTCAATAGCCCTCCAAACAGCAGGTTAGTTAAAGTTAAGCAACTGGGAAATTAAAATATGAGAAAGGTGCATGGCTGATGGGAAATGAGGATTAACTCATGCATTTTAATTCAACATCATTATGGAACACAGGGTTGGGAAAGCAAATGAGGAAGGGTGAACCAAACAGATGGGGGATGCTGCTAAACAAGCTCATCCCATGTACACCTTCCACCATATACTGGGGGACGAGGCAGCACAGACTGGCCCATAGTGGAGTATCACAGCAGGAATTAGTACATTATTACAGGAATTAGTACATTACTAGCACACGCCCACTGTCCCAAACAGTTCTGAACTTCAGCTGGAAACCTGTGGATAACCCCATTGCAGCCTGGGGTTGCAAATCCCTATTTCAGATTCAATTGGCTCTAACTGAGCTGCAATCTTCTTCAGGAAAGTTTTCTTTTTCTCACTAATGGATTACGAACTTACTCTTCCTTCTTAAAAATCAAGCTATTTGAATTCAAATTACATATTTGAATACATATTTTAAAGTGAAGGTTTGTTTTGTAATAGTTACAGGACAGTGTTGCCTTCATAAAGGCTTGTGGTAAACATTTTATTTGCACTGCGCTGATTCACTGTGGCTTCTTAGTGGACTGTGACAGCAATGAGAAGAAAAAATGTCCCTAGGCAGGTTTTGGATGGTCTGGGCATACAATTGTGGTGTCTTCTGCAGTTTACAGGTTGCTTCTGATCCCCACAATAGCATCCCCTGAACAGCAATAGTCCTAATGCACCTAAAAAGACTATTCTTGTGTGGTCACTCATGTCTAGTCTACAGAATAATACAAATTACTCCAAATGCTGGGTTTATTTGTTCTTGACTGAAGTTTGTCTTCACATCCTTGTGAGACAGGAGGTGAGGAGCTGGTAAAAAACCAAGCTACAAAGCGAACAACAAGGAGCAACTGGTCTGCTAAGAAATGCCTTTTCCTTAGACTGAAAAATGTGGGTGGCATACCTCCTAATATCAAGATATAATACGTGCTTCTGAAAACTCGCTCACCTTGATTTCTCCAAGTGAAAGGAATATAACAGGATGTAATGGAGCAGTCAAAGAGGTACATTCAACAATTATTTCGTTGAAGCAAAGGCAAGTACTACCTACACCTACTCTACTGGGTACAAAAAGAAACAAATGAAACAACAGTCTTAACAACAGTCTCTTGCTGCTTCTGAAATTGAAAGATGCAATAAATGTTCTCAATTTGAAGATCTTTGGTTAAATGATTCCTTTAATTTCCTGATTGTTTCTCTTAGGGGTTTGGCACTACATTTCCATGAATCTGAATTTCACTGTGCAGAGAATCAGTGGGGAGGGAATATGCAACAAGAGTAGAGACAGAGCTGAGACTGGTACCATTCTTCTCTTCCTTTTTTTCAAAACCTCCTCCAGTTTCAGGGTCCCCAGATACACAAAATATCCATGAACTGAACTGAACTGATCCTCTCCCATGTTTGCTGCTGGGTGGTACACACAAACACTGCTGGGGACAGGGCAAGACACGCAATGGAAATATAAAAATGGAAACTGTGGAAAAGAAAAACTCGACATACTCAGTTCAGAGCAAAAGACAATCTCCAAACTGTGATTTTTCCAACTCTGACCCGAGCTCTTATGGCTCCTTAAGGTGAAACTGCTGGTCCTGAAATACAAGTTGAACTTTCACCATGAATTCAAAACTTTTGCATTGACCTGTAAATATGACAGTCGTGATCATTCAGGAGCTTCCTGAAGGTTGACTTCTCTCATGGAAAGAAGCAGCAGTGACACAACTTTGGCATTTCGATGACCAAGAGCACACAGCTGGGTTTCCTTTTACACCATGAAAGGTGTAAGGTCTTAACACCAGAACATCCAACCTTAGAACACCTCGCCGCATGGTAATAAATAGCGGATAAATAGGACCACTTGTAATTTTGTGAGATACATAAACAAGATTTCTTAGGTTTGACACTAAACAAACATGCCTCATCAAAGAAGTCCCCTAAACCAGGCAATACTAAGAAAAGAGCGTGAAGTAGGGATAAACTTCAGTATAGTATCATCTTCAAGTAATGAAAAACACAACATTGTCTTTTTGCTCTGATTTTATCATCTTTCTTTCAGATCCCAGTCGATATCAATCCAGCGCTCAGCAAGTGCAATTTTCATGGATACATAAAAGGTAGCACAATGTATAAGGGACCATATCGTGGCTCAGGTTCCCGTGTTCAATAGCAAAGATGTGCATCAGACAGAAGGAGCTTCTGGCCCTTTCCTTTTTCCCACTCCTGAGCACCTTTCTCACAACCCAACTTTGTGGTAGCACTGTTACAGGATGAAATGTTTTTTCTGCATCCCCTATGCCTTTTTCAAACAACAATTTTCTACTGAGACTTCTTCCCTTTTTCATACTCCTCGAAAGTCAGTAAAGAGTCCTGCGGTCAAAGGAGCCTCCTCTGTCCTTTCCTACATAATCATAACATTTGTTCAACTCTTCCTTTACTGGAACCTTCTCATCTGACATGCCTAAAAAATTCCCAGGCAGGAGCCAAGTCTTGCTGCCACCTTCGAGTTTCATTACCAGCCCACTCTCAAAACCAACAGTTTTAAGCAAACCTGAGCATTTTCAGGGACTCCTGAATGCCCATGGGACTGAATGGTAGAAATTGTCTTGTGCAGATGAAGATTTGTTGAGCTTCAAAGATTTTTATACAGCCAACTGTAAGACTAAAGGATGTTGCAGAATATCAAGTAGATGATGAGACATCGACAGACTGTGAGCCAGAATGATTTGGACTAGATAAGTCCATTAAGGTTTGTAATGAAGACCTGATATACAGTTTTTGATTCCTAAATCCATCATGCACTTTTAAGGTAGGAAGAGGATAAAAGTGAATCTAAAAAAAAAAGCACAATTTACTTTAATGCATTATTGTTAAAGAAATTTCCTGCCTTAATTTAGTTGAAAAGTAGACTCAAGACGTTAGAAACCACATTTTAACTCTTGCTCCATCATTACTGTAATGCATTCTGACAACTATTTTTGGAGAGCAGTCAGGCTTCCTAAGTCGCAAATGGTCCAGGAGGCGACCACCTCTCAGTTACTTCTTCTCCACAGTGCTGAGGCAAACGTGTTTCTCTGTTTCTGTGTGGAAAATAGACCAGGTCGTAAAATACTGATCCCAGCTAGTGCAGAGGCCACCGCCTTCCTGACCCCCAAGCCTGACTCTGTCCCTGCTGCCCCCCATCCCCAGGTCAATGGCAACCTCCTTGAGTGTGAGCACTTAGAACAGAGGTACAAGAGATGCTCAAGCTGTTGCCTGCAGCCCAACATTTTTTATAAAGGAAACTTGTAGGAAAATACAGGAAGCTCAGAAGCACTAATTTTTGTATGCTCAGCCACTGAAAACAGGTTATCTATCCACATACATACATAGCAAACAATGATGTGAAAATATAAGAGGAGAAAGACAAAGTAGCTGGTGAAAAGGATGAATGGAAATCCTGATGCTCTTGAAGAAAGACCACATGTAAAGATGCTCAAAGGATAAGAAAGGGCAAAAGGAAGGATGAGGGGATCAGAGAAGGAAACTCAACCCTTCCACCACACATTTATTTGGTATCACAAGAGGCCACCAGAAGAGATCAACTGCAGAAGTGTTGTCAGGGGTGGAGAGCTTCATTTCCTTAAATGCAAAGAAACAGGAAAAGAGAAATAAAAGTAGATGAATGGACAGGACAATCTTCTGACAGAGGAATTTCAGAAGGATGAGAAATGGAGGAAGGAGAGGATGCTGAAAAAGCTGGAAACTTCAAAGAGATACCAGATGGAGATGAAAAGGGTAAAAAGACAAGCCAAACCTCAAAGACAAGGAGGGAGAACTCAAGGAGTGGTACTCAAGGATTAAGAGAGCACAGAGATGAAACAGGTGGATGAGAGCAGCGCACTGGGACAGGCTAAGGAGCTTTATCAAAGAAGGTTGCTCAGGAAGACAAGAGAGGAAATGTGAAGACAATGTGGAAAAAAAAAATAGGACTTCTCCCATAAGAGATGATGGTGATAATGAGAGACAACAAATTAGTCCAGTGAAAGCTGATAGTGGTATTAGGCCACAGATCGAGCTGTCAATGAACTGCAGTAGAAAAACCAACACTTTTCTTGCTAGGTAAATAATAATTGATTCATAGATAATCATAAACATGAAATGTGGAGAATTAACTCAGTAATAGGTAATTAGAAACAGGATAACTAGGCAACAGAGTGGAATTAATTAATCAATTACCCTGACTAAAAATTAGCAAGAAGTAAAATCAAGTAAAATTAGGTAAAAAATTAACATAAAAAAAAATACATCTACATACACATAGCAAGTTGCATGGGGTTAGTGCTGACTCTGGGGAGGGAGGAAACAAGGTGCCAGTTGGAAGTATTAACATGAGAAAAAATGTTTGCATGCCCACGACCAGTCACACACATTTAATTTTGAGTATAAACTTTAGTAGGATTGAAATCTCTACCTGAGCAACCCCTGCTCAACGACACTTCCAGCCTACTTTGAACATTAACACAATGCTGTGACTCAGATTGCATCATTTTACTAGAGTGTTTTGGACAGGAAAAGGGCTTTGTTTTTTAAATGCAGAGATTGAATGGTCTCCCTCATCAATACAACAGCATATTGACTTTGACACCTTTGTTTTGAGAAAATACATCAGAAGAAATATCACACACTGTCACTGCACCATAAAACGATTCACCAATCACAAGCAACTTAAGTATAATGGATTTTAATTGGATTTCACTGAAATGCAAGAAAACTAGCTGCTCTCCTCTCCTTTCCTGAATAGCTCTGACTTGTTTTTCTCTTCATAATGGAAGAGTGTGTGTGTAACACTAATTTCACCCTGTAATTCCAAAGACTGGTTTTGCAACTATTAAAATGGCAATCAATTCCTTGCAAAAAATGAAACTGGAAGCAAACAATGTAAATCAACATATTTGTTTCATTTAAGTGCAAGGTCCAACACCTGGGTTGGGTCAATCCCAGGCACAGCTACAGGTTGGGCAGAGAAGAGATTCAGAGCAGCCCTGTGGAGAAGGACTTGGGGGTTTTGGTTGATGAGAAAATGAACATGAGCTGGCAGTGTGCGCTTGCAGCCCAGAAAGCCAACCATATCCTGGGCTGCATCAAGAGGACTGTGACCAGCAGGTTGAAGGAGGTGATCCTGCCCCTCTACTCTGCTTTTGTGAGACCTCACTTGGAGTACTGTGTGCAGTTCTGGTGTCCTCAACATAAAAAGGACATGGAACTGTTGGAACAAGTCCAGAGGAGGGCCATGAGGATGATCAGCGGACTGGAGCACCTCCCGTATGAAGAGAGGCTGAGCAAGTTGGGGCTGTTGAGCCTGGAGAAGAGAAGGCTGTGTGGAGACCTCCTAGCAGCCTTCCAGTATCTGAAGGGGTCCTACAGAGATGCTGGGGAGGGACTCTTCATGAGGGACTGTAGTGATAGAAGAAGGGGTAATGGGTTCAAACTTAAACAGGGGAAGTTTAGATTGGATATAAGGAAGAAATTCTTTACTGTAAGGGTGGTGAGGCACTGGAATGGGTTGCCCAGGGAAGTTGTGAATGCTCCATTACTGGCGGTGTTCAACAGCAGGTTGGACGTAGCCTTGGGTGGCATGGTTTAGTGGGAAGTGTCTCTGCCCATGGCAGGGTGGTTTGAACTAGATGATCTTAAGGTCCTTTCCAACCCTAACTATTCTATGATTCTATGATTCTGTGTTACTTAATTTGCTCCAAATTTTGTAAGCATATTCAGCAAATTATTTGAATTGCCATGAGGGTCCAAACTAATTTTCTAATCTATCGTGGAACAAAAAAGCATATTAATTAAATATATTCACCCAGTCTTCAAGTAACCTGTGATGAAATGTATTTTCATTTTGTGGTCTGAATCAAAGAGGAGATTCTAGCTTTTCATATGCAAATACACCTCTTCAAATTCTCACTAGAGACCGAATTTACTAGAAGCAAAATCATGAAAACCATTTGGTTTAGCCAGTCTCTACAGAGTTTTACTGAAATAGGTACTTTGCCCAATTCAAACGCCTGAATTCACCAGTTGCTTCCAGTTTGGCAACTTCTTTGGGGGTTTGTGTAGGTGATGACCAGTTCTGCCTTAACATGTGAACTTTACAGCACTAGGTGAATTAATCACTATCACAGCTCATACTCTCTTTCATACCTCCATGGATTTTGGCTATTACTAGATAATACTCTCCTTTTCTCTCGATTTCTCTCATTAACTGCACAGGGGAAAAAAAAACCCAAACAACTAACCACAGAGCTTTATCAGCCTGTATGCATACAAACTGACTCCACTCCCAGTCTGCCAACAAGCATTCTGGATTACAAGTAATTTTGGAAGTGAATTACACTGAAGTAACCAAGATTAAATGTTTGTTTGAAATATAATTATTAAAGCAGCGAGTGAATTTTCCCTCTGAGTGTGCAATGAAATGGGAAAACCCAAAAGCTCTATTATTTCAAATAGCACTAACAACTTTTCTCAACGGAAATGGAAGCTGCCTTGGGCCATGCACCCTAACCTGGGATGCAACTGCCTTCTTGACAACAGAATTTGCCAACTCCAGATTTAATACAGAAACGCAAAATATCCTCCCCTAAATACAGAATTCAGTATTTATTACTGTTAATGTAGACTTATTACTGTTAAAATATGCTCATGCAACTCCAGCCATGTAAATTTAAACTTTGCTATGAAGTTATTAAAAAGAAAATTTTGTTAAACCTTTCTGCTGCCTACAACTTCTTCAGGGCTTTTGCACAACTAGTAACAAAACATGAAGCTGTAAGAAATGAAAAAACCCCAAACACATTATGAATTCAGAACCTGGTGAACATTTACATTACTAAAAGATGTAGCATGACAAGAATTAACCCTCCAACAGTAATATCTGCATCAATCTCTTGTGCAATGACCAGGCATATAAATATTTAAATTACCACATCTATTTTGCGCTTTAAAGCAACTTTTTTTGAGTATACCTTACTTTCAGTCATGAAAAGAAAACCAGACCAACACTGGGAAATGTGACCTAGGTCAGATTTTTGGCACAAGATGCAGTAGTGACACAGCTGACTCTGTCCTGACCAGGCAAGGACAGCACATCAATCCAGAGATTACTTCATTAGGGTTTTTTTGAACTCCAGACACAGAGAATTATATCTTTTGTGGCTTTCTCTGTGATGAATTTGGAAAATGACAATTTGCATTTACAAGTGGACAAGCACAGGATCAAGTCTTACCGTAACAGAGAGGGGCTCACCTGCCACTGCAGTTAGTTAAACCCACTCCTACCTAGCCAAGGAAAACCTTCACCCTGGTAAAAGAAGAACATAAAACTATTCTTTTCATTTCCCAGTCTCTTATGGTGGACAGAAATCAAAAGGGACAGGAGGAGGAGAGCACATCTGTTCCGCTGATGCCCTGATTTAGGACATCAGCATTTTCTATTGCAGCAGTATCATAAACATTCCCAGCAATAAGCTATTTTTTGCACTCGTCTTCTCTCTGAATTACTGATAGTCAGTTATTTTCATTTTATGTTAATTCTGAGATACTTAGAGTCTTATTTTTTCAGCAAAAGTGTAATAATGAATGGACAAAAGGCGTCTGAAGGACACAGATCTCGAGCAAGAGATCCCTTCTTGCCTGTTTTCCATGACTTTCAGGATCAAAGACAGACTTGGTTGATCCCAAGAAGCCTGCGGCTGGGCAGGAAGCTGAGTTTCAGCCCTTCCCAACATATAACCAGGTTTTGGGGCGGGTGGGGGTGTGTTACCCTCCTTTTGGGGATACGCAAACATGCAGCGAGCTGTGCTGAGGTCAGGTGACTTCCTGACACCCCAGCTGTGCACTGGGACCCAAATGGGTAAAATTCAATGGTGAACACTGAAGCAGCCTCCCTGTGCTATGACCCCTCAGCACACGGCAGCATGATGGCAGCTAATATTTAATTTATGATGCTAAGCATCTGTTACCAAAGCTGCCCACTGCTGATGGAGAATCGAATGACTCGAGAAGGAGACCAAAGTGCTCTTTAGTGCATCTAGCAGGAGGCTTTGGGGAGGTGCTAACCCAATTCAGTGTGCTCTGACCCTTCACCTCCCATCTGGTGTGTAATACCAGAGACGATGAGCATTTACCCATTGCAAAACTGAGTACTTTTCTTGTCCACAATGCATCTCTGAGATCTGACTACAAGTAATTTTATGCAAAAAAAAAATTTCAGAAAAAAAGAGCTGACTTTTTCACCATCCTGCAGAGTAGAATTAGTTTTTCTGCCATGCTGGCAAGTTAGGTCTGACTATTTTTATGACTTCCACTTGATAGAAAGCAACAAATGAGTGACCTGAGCTGATTTTCAGTGGTGTGAAGAAAACCTGTAAATCCCATCTGGAGTTCTTAGTGGGCATGTTTTACAGGACCAGTCTTTTGCCTTCACCTTTCCAAACCCCTCACCAGCAAGGGAGGCAAAACAACCAAAGAGAGGGCATCACAGAATTAAATTATGCTAGTCCCAGTTCCTCATGCCATATCATTCTTAGGCTATAGGCTACACCAGCAATTCAGGTTGCCTAAATAGCTTATTAAGCTGCTTAAAATTGCACCAGAGACTGTACGAACCTGGAATCTACCTCAGGGTCAGAAAGGTCAAGTTAAATACACTTTGCCATACGCTACAGCAACAGTGTTATGAACAGTCCAAAATTATATACAACTGTATTTTTTATATTTTGAAATCTTGGAGAAATATACATTTTCTTGTCCAAGTACACATTTTAGAGGTAAATTTGCCTAGCATACTTAATTTCTATACATTTTGACCATGAGGATTTTTTGATAGAAGCCCACATCTTGATTTCATTCCAAATGCCTATTATCAACTGGCATGGCACTGGTGCTACTACACTCCACAATCCAGGCAAGGATCTGCCAGGAACCAACAGGTTCCAGAGCCCATCCCAGTCCAACCCTTCCTTCAAGACAAAGATTGAACTATTATGGGGATGTTCCAAAAAAGGTATCAAAGACAGACCTGTTTCAGGAATGCTCTATCAAAGTTACACAACTTTCAGTGACCTCTTGTGACAATGTTTTGAGGTGATAAGTTTCATCCCTGTTCTACTACTAGAGGATCTAAAGCCATATACCCAAAAACTTGTGTATGTCCCCTAAATATAGTCACATGCTGTTATTTCCATAGTTCCTGAAGGCTTCAAATAAGAGGCAGAAGTTCCAGGCTGTGCTCAACTCCCTGGAAGCTCTGAAAATTAGGAGCACATTTTTGAATTTCATATAGGGTCACTATATGAAGCAGCTAATCCTCAGAAAAACAAAAAGCCCAAACCAAAACCACCTTCATCTAAACTGTCAGCCCATACACAGCCAGATCAAAAAGCTTCCCCTCTAGAAAGAGATCCAATTTCCACCAAAAACAAGCATGAAAGAAGGATTTAGCCATTACCAAGCAGTGTGTCCTAGTGGCTGATAAACTTACTGTAGCCCCGCAATTGTGCATTATAGCCTCATGTCCTCTCATGAGTCCAATCTGGCAGACAGAATCTGATCCCTATGCTATGGTGGTAAGAAATTCTACTTTGGGAAGCTTCACGGTAAATTCCTATTAATACAGACAGAAAGCCACAAGGTATTAAAAATGTAAATAGGAAAACTTATCTCAAATGGTGTTTTGCTGCATTCTGTGCAGTATGGAAATAAGGCCATTTCAATTTCACCACATCAGTAACTCCATTTCTAATGTCATTCTCCCTTCCTCCAGTGGCTTGGTCTTATGGTTATCTATTAAAATATCCAATGCCTAATAATTCATGGATTAAGGGTGAAATGGCTTTCTGCTATTATAAAGACATTTTTCAATTACTATTATTACAACTCAGAGATACCACAAATACTGCACCAACAGTGGGAAATATGAAGTTAGTTTAAATATATTCAAGACTTTAATTGAATGTTTAACAATATACAGGCACAAAAATTAAACTTACTCAGGTGAGTATGAGCAAGTCCATTTCCCAAGGAAAATAAACTCCCTGAAAAAGGAAACACCTCCCAGCTGGGATGTATTTTGAGAAGCCACCAAGGTCGGGAAAGGGAGAAGGATCTCCCCATTTTAATGCCTGATCTTTTGCCTAGCACAAAGCTGGCATTTAATGACCTGCTCCATTGTTAGAGGGTCTTCTTCAGCTGGTGCAGGAAGACTCAAAGTGCAGAGCAGAGAGTCAGCACGCAAAGCTTGGTGGCCATTCCTTGGGTGGCCACAGGCGTCTCCACGATCATATTTGCTGTTCTTTTCACTTTTCCGAATTGATCCCTGGCATGACTTGCTTGTAAGGCTACAGCATGCAAGCCAGCCTTGTTTAAAATGCCAGTAGGTGTCACTCTGAGCAATGGTATATGAGAAACCAGATGAATAAAGTTTGAATCAAGGGGAAAACACCCATCAAGTTAATTAATTTTTTTAAAAAATATAATTGGTAATTATATTTGTCTGCTTTTAAAGATAAGAGTGCACCGTCTGTGCCTCACAGATAAAAGGAGGTTTTTTAGAAACAATTCACTTTTTCTGTCCCAGACCATTTATGGAATTTTATCAAGCAAGCACAAGGTTGGATTTTGTTTCTTTGGTTCATTGCCATCAAAATTAGCTGATATATGCATGTATGTATTTAACTAGCGATATGTGGGTTAAAATTAGATATTTAGGGAAACTGCTATTAAGATAAACTCACAAAAGGAGATGCTTAGCAGACCACAAACAGGCATGCTCTCACTCCAGAGCTTCCCACAAAGACAGCACAGCAAAGCCCTCAACCTCCTTCTCCTCCATGCCTGTCCAACACCATGGCACTGAGCAAGTGCCTCATCAACAGGGAGATCTATCCCATAAATCACCAGGTGGATGAAAGAGCTCAGGCTGTCAGAAATGCTTTTTAGTTCTAGTATCAGGCCCCAGAGATGCTCCATGCAAACCAGGCAGCTAGTCCTGAGCTTAGGTGGCTGACGTAGGAGGAACTGAGACTGCTGCAGATGTTCATGTGGAGTTTTTTCATAGATATACTTCTTTAACATTATACAGATTTGCTCTCTCTTAAAATTAGTAGTCAAAGTGTTATTAATATTATTTAAAAAGCATAATTTGCTATACAAATCTGTACCCCGCCCACAACATTGAAGCAAGACGGTGCCATACCTTGCTGCTGATGCTCACATCACTAGAAACAAATGGACTTTGAGAAAGAGTATTTCTATCTAATATCTGATTGAGATTTTCTAGTTCAATTTTAAACTTACTCAGATGGAACAGGAAATATCTCTGAAGTGGTTTTGGCCCAGAAGAACTGCCCATGTCCCAAGAACAGCAGCAGCCTTGGCTCAGGGCACTGTTGGGTTGGAGTTGAGCCACACTGGCTGCAGAGGAAATCAAATCTGAATTATATTTTAATTTGAAATTAATATACTGTATTTGCTTAACACAAGAAGTGAAGGGCAACCACCAACCCATTGGCCCTAACCCGGCTGCAGGCAAAAGCAGCATATAAAATCCACAGAAAAACAGAATTCATGTCTGCCTTGCCTGAATATATGCTGTAACGCCTTTTAAAACTCAAAATAGGAAACTAATGGAAGCGGGAAAATCAAGCACATGGCTGGATCACAGAGGAGATATTTATTTGGATCTCCCAAGTTGTATGCTGTGAACTCCCTGTTGCCCCATGAGCTTTAAAAAATTCACATCTTGCACTTTTCTGAAAGAAGAATATGCAAACCTGCCACTGAAAATGATAAAGTGTGCATTTACTTAGAGCTTGTTTTCACATCCATGAAAACTTGGAAAACATCTAGGATTATCAAACAGAAAACAATTTCATGTTGTTTGGGTTTTTTTGGTTTGGTTTTTCTTTTTTCTTTCTTTTATAGCTGTGACAGACTGAAGAATCCACATACAGAGAGTATAAAGATTGTCCTGGGTTCAGCAGCAGCAGTCATTTTTCTCCTTCTTAGTAGCTGGTGCAGTGCTGTGGTTTTGACTTTCAGCCTGAGAACAACGCTGATAACACTGATGTTTTCAGTTGTTGCTAAGTAATGTTTACTCCTATCAAGGACTTTTTGGTTTCCCATGCTGTGCCAGTGAGGAGGGGCATAAGAAGCCGGGAGGAAGCAGAGACAGGACACCTGACCCAAACTAGCCAAAGAGGCATTCCATACCACAGCACATCATGCCCAGCATATAAACTGGGGGCAGTTATATGGAAGGGCTAGATCACTGCTTGGATCGGGCTGGGTATGGGTCGGAGGGTGGTGAGCAGTTGTATTCTCTTCCCTTGTTATTTCCCTTATCATTATTATTGGTGGTAGCAGCAGTGATTTGTGTTATCCCTTAGTTACTGGACTGTTCTTATCTCAACCCGTGGGAGTTACATTCTTTCCATCCTCCTCCCCATCCCTCCAGGAGTGGGGCGGGGGCGGGGGTTATAACCTAGCATCTTATTGGTGACTTACCACAGAACACTTTAACATCTGTTCAACTCACTATTACTGAAAATAATAATAATAATAAAATACTGGAGCTTAAAGCAGCATTTCAGTGATTTTTTTCTGTTCTGCTGAAAACCATTGCATGACATTGCCTTTGCCATATGCCCTGAAGGCGACCACATCATTGCTGGAGTGGCTTTCCCTACACACTGATCTGGCGGAGAGGTGTTTATTAATGACAAATGCCTAAAATGGGGGGCCAGTGTAATAAGCTGGGAAAGATGATGCTACCTGAGGGGTAGATAAAAACCAGGCAACTATAAAACTCCTTTGGAGGATACATTAAAAAAAAATATCACAATAGACATACTGTACTTGAAAACACAGCCTCTAGCAATGGCTTTTGCATCTTCATTGCTGGGACGCTGTTGAACAGAAGGATAGCTAATGAGCAGTCTACAGCTTCTCCAGCTGGCTCCACAACAGCATGGAAAGCTACTCTGCTGTGTTAGCAGCTGAGAAAATCCCTCTTTACAACCCCAGACTCCTACCGTTCTGAGTATCCTTTGGGATTCTTGTGGAGATTTACATTAATACATATATATCCACATATTTCCATATCAGATGGCCATAGA
The DNA here is from genome assembly GCA_028858755.1 of Ara ararauna. Taxonomy (NCBI): domain Eukaryota; kingdom Metazoa; phylum Chordata; class Aves; order Psittaciformes; family Psittacidae; genus Ara; species Ara ararauna. The sequence continues at coordinate 47,244,498 of CM054381.1, forward strand.
TGTAATTCTCCAGCTGGGTGCTTGCACCTAGCTTCAGTGGATTTTACAATCTGCACCAGAAAAAAAAAAAAAAACCAGATCCCGTGTTTGTGGTTTAGGAAATAAGCACAGAGAAAAGGGCAGCTGTACTTCTGATAGTAAATTAGGTAATAAACTCCTACTCTCTCCAGAGAAATCTGTCTCCCTGTGGAAAGACTCCTCTGAAGCCACCGGAATTTTCAGTGTAAATGCAAGCTACTTCTTAGAGAGATTTAAAAATTAATTTCATTAAAATCAGTTAAAAAGTGCACACAATTCCATGATTACAAACTGTATCTGACAGAAGCCCTCTACAAGCAGAAGGTTAGCATCAGTCATTGGCTGCACCCACTGCAAACACTGAACAGGTCCCACTGTGAAAAGACTGGAAGCTCTTGCCACGCTGAGCAGTTGGAATTTAGGGAAATGGCTTCACGTGTGTTCATTGCACGGATTTTCTGGGAGAAAAGCTAAGGTTTTAAAAGCCAAGAGTGGACTTAGCCAAGGCCTTGGTAGAAGACACGGTTCATCAGGTACAAGAAAGTATTCCTTGCTGAACTGGAGGCACAGCAAACCCAACAGTGCCAATGCTCACCAGACCTTGTAGGTCCTCTGCAGCTCAGGAATGAGGTACGAAGCAGCAAGATCTGAAGAGTTATGAACAAGTCTCAAAAAATTTCCAAACTAACCTGTAACACATTTTACCAAGGCTTATCATGGTAGAAATATTAAGCTATTTCTAAAGAAAATATTCCTACAATAAGCAAAACACAAGTGTAATTTATTTTAGAGATGCACATAAAGAAAGCAAAAAGATAACTACTTCCATCACTGAATGATCTCCCCAGTTGTACACAAAAATATTCACATCCAGGGTTTAAGGTACTTCTTTGTTTACAATGGTTTTAATCATTGTTTCATCATTGCCATTAAATAGTCTCTACCCTTTACACAGAGCAGAGCTTTCATACATGCTAAGCTGCCTAAGCCAAAGGCAGAGGTGCTGTCCCACAGCTTCTCCTCACTTCTGCGCAGCAGCATCAGCCTAAACCCTCATCTGCCTCTGCTATAAGGCTGAGAAGGATTCCCTTGCTTGACTAGTGGGTTTGTTGAAGAGTGAATCAATCTCTATTTCCCACTGATGCCAATGGTTCAAAGCACAGTTTACCCACCACCAGCAGGGAGCCCAAGTAAACTAGAAAAGGAAAACTGGCATTCACAGGAGATTCTCAACACAAATCCTGCTATTTTTAATCAAAGTCTTATTTTTTTGCCTGTTAAATGCAGCCAAGTCAGGTCTGCAGGGACCCAAACTCAGCAACCTTTGCACAGGTGAGGATTTTTTTGGTGCGTCATGTCATTCATTCATCCTTGTCCTTTCACACATCCTCTCTTCCCCCTCTTCACCCGGACACATAATGTTTAACTCATTCAAAGTCCCAGTCACATGGATGCTGATCCTTTTCCTTATGTTCATTATCATATTTTCATTTTGCAAGGGACAGAGATACCACTATCTCCATACATTCCTAATAATCCCATCTTTTTTCTACAGCCTATATCCATATTTTTAGAAATTTTTCCCTATCTACAAACCCTCCTATGCTGTTTTTCTAAAGAAGTTTGGATTCTCTTGATAGAGATAGCTCCAGTGTCTCCTGCGCTACACACCCTTCTAGGGAAACAATAAAATTGAGAAAAAGGAGCCAATCAGTCAGGGACTTGATTACACCTTGACTTTCCAGCACCTTTATTTTAACCAGTGGCATTCTATTTTCCTCAACCATGGTCACATTAACTAGGTATTTACCCATATTTATTTTGGGTATTCGTAAGTTTCCATTTTCTGTTTCCCCTCCACTCTGTTTCTCCATCCCTGTTATTCATGCAACACATTATTTGGTTGACTTTTCTCTGCAGAGACACAGCGCTGCCCAGCCCGAATGTGGCTTTTACCCCTGCTCACACTGAACAAAAGAAGTGCAGTGGGATGCACCTTGAGTGCCAGATCCTGAACAAGTAGATAAAAAACCCCACACCATAGTGCCCTGTATGAGCGTCGCCTCATTTAGTTTTTCTGGGTTTCATTTCCACTAGGACAGAGTGGCCATGGAAAACATCAAAATAATCACATGACTTTTTAGTAGGATGGGAGAGTTAAATGGTTTATTCAGTTTTGAATTCATTTTAACAGATGACTTGTCTTGTTGTCCTTTAACTTGTGTTCAAATTAAATAACAACCTCAAATCTGAATAAAAAATTATGTTCTAGTTAGACTGAACCATTCACCACATGAAATTCTGAGTTTGCTTGCAAGCTACATCAGGCAATAATTTCTTAATAATTTCTTTGTTACTTGTATGAAGAGCTTGCTAGATTCCTGTTGGTCTTGCTCTCAGCCCATAAGCTCTGCTCGTGCATTGAAGGTCTCAATTTCTCAATCTCAAGGGACACTTCAAGTGTCTTCTTCAACCCACAAAGTTTTTTTCCATCTGCATCACCCTCTAACAACAAGATTTGCAGATCCATTAACTGCTGCAAGAAGAAACACCTCCTTCATTTCTATTACTCTAGAACACAGCAATCAGGATGGTCATTATAATATGCACATGGATGACAATGTTCCTGACAAGTATCCGCAGGGAATATTTAACTCCTTTCCTCTTTTGATAACTTAAGCATGAGCTTGTTTGTAATTGCATTTAAATGGCCAGTGCCCGCAATAAAGAAAATCAAAGAAAAACTTATATCGAAATGACAGCATTTATCCCAATGCAAGTGCTAGAGCAGCTTCTAAAGTAAGCATCCCTGTACAGCCACATCATCTACACAGAAATAATCATGCTTCTCTCTTTTTCCCCCTAATATTTTTTAAAATCAGTTTTAGGTAATTCATCTGCACTTTGATAAAAACTGAAAGAGGCATAGATATTTTCCAGTTAGATCAAAATTCCTTGTTTCTCACACTGAAATCATTTTTTAATTCTTTGAACAACTGTGATTTGTGGTGGTGGAAAATACAGCATGTGTGCACTACACACATATTCCATAGGTTTAAAGGCCAGAAAGTTTGTCAGTGACATAAGAGGAAGACTCTATTTTACTCCACTACTCTAGACATTGTAACTGAGTACGCTATTGTACTCTTGCACATCACTATTTCCAACTGCGTTTTTTTTTTCTAATCCTTCTTTTTTTCCCTGGCAGAACTAGAAAGCTTTTTTCACCTGCAAAAACAAAGCTATATTTTGATGATCTCATTCAAAATATTAATGTAAGTACAAATCAAGTTAGAATTTTGTCCATATATGGCTACGACAGAATAAATTGTGACTGAATTTGTTTCGTTGTCCTCCACATGCAGCCCTTCCATACCTTTATTTTTGTTTGGTAAATATACCTCAACAGAGTGCTACCTTTAAACAAAAAAGATAAATGAAATAATAAAAATATTTTTTCCTAACCAAAATGTTTTACTCTTTCCTGTTTATTTCTAATTCTATCTCAAATCTAGCTTGTACCTTTACCAGATTTAAACCAGATCAATACCTGCTACCATCAGCTAAAGTCCAGACAGAACACACCATTACATGCAGGATGGACCAGCAAAGGATTGCACAGACCTTGTTTCCTTTACCTGAGAGCGATCCTTAGTCTTATTTAGGCAGAAAAAAAATCCAAACCAATTAAATATATTGAAAGCTAATTAATTATTCACTGTTGCCATGCAGTTCTGCATAAAAGCAGGACTGCATTCAGACTCTGTTAATTAAAGACAGGCAGCCTAAGAATTTATGATCCATACCGATTTCACAATGTGAAGCAAGAAGGATGGTTGGCATCTTTGTATGAAAGCTGGAAAAAAGAACAGGTCTGCCCAAGCCAGTTTGTGAGGCTGATCTATTAAATGAAAACTTTCTTCAAGATCATCAGGACCTGTGATAGAAGGAGTACTACTAGCAACAGAGACGAATTTTGGTTTTCTTTTACCATTTGCACCTTACTAACTTCATTCTTTAATTGGTGGGGAAAAAAAGAAAAAAAAGGGGGGGGGAGGGAAGAAAAGAGTGGCAAGCAACCCTCATCACATAAATTTATAATGGCATTAATGAAATGGCTGCAGACAGGCGCTGTGATCTGTGCCTACATCACTTTGAGATCACACTCCCAAGAAGTGCTCTGCATATTGACAGCAAGCCGCAAGAACACAGTTTTTAGGCTTAGCATAGAATCATAGAATCATAGAATCATAGAATAGTTAGGGTTGGAAAGGATCTTAAAATCACCTAGTTCCAACCCCCCATCATCCACCTGAGGTATTTAACACATTTCTCTTTGCTCGTACTGCTCAAATAGTTTGGCAGGGCCGTTTCTTTATGACCATATATGCATTAGGATCAATGAGGTAGCCCAATCGTAGCTGTCTGCATTTGGAGGAAGCACATCATTGATGCCAGGACCTCCACAATGCATCAAAATAAATTTTTAAAGTATTGATGCTTCTAGTGAAATAATTTCCAAAATGCACGCTGGGAGACATGGGGAATGGTAGCCTCAGGGCCTAACATACCCCCAAGCCAAACTGTACAGTTTCAGCAAGAAAAAATGAGAACTAGTTAATGAAGTGGTTTATAATAATATATAGATAAATTTTATATATATATATCATATTATATATGTTATATATATAATAATGAAGGCATACTTGATTCAGGGCAATTGGTCTAATTTATAGTATATTTAAATATCTAATATTGCATATGTAATAATACATATTTGCAACAGATCATAAAAATTATATACATATATCAATAATATAGATATGGCAAAAAACTATCTAGATCTCTGGATATAAAACATACAATAAGCAATTTGATGTAGTTGAGATCTGACATTAGCTACACAAAAAGAATCTCCACTATTTTGGTTGCCAAGTAAAAATCGCATCTGTTGCTTTCTGTCTCTCGAACTGCCCAGATTCATACATATAACATCCTACATGCATTAGTACGCTGAATCCCAAATGGTGAAGAAACATCACAGACACAGGATTTAGAAAATGCTAGAGTCAAAAATACAAAGGTAACTTTAATTCAGCCCCCCTTTTCAGTATTTATAACTACAAAACTCTCCCAGGCTCTCCAAATTTCTGCCCCTTTCCTCTACCTTGAAACCCCTGCATAACTCAACAGAGCTGAGACAAATATTAAGGCAAATAACCAGGTCCATCCCCTACACACAGATAAAGCAAACTCCTTCTCTGAAACAGAATTAGTAGTTTGAGTTTGGGGAGTGGGGTGCGGTGGATAAACAGAAAAATCACCTGTAGGCCAGCAGCTGCAATGAACACTTTAACTCCTAATTGCCAAGACAAAGCAAAGGTGCTTAACAGTGGGCAAACACGTCCTATATGCACTTTCCTATGCTATAGGGAGACAAAGAACCTATACGTTTACCATAAGGAGTTATAAGAAATTATACCACAGGTTGGGTATTTGTGGGTTTTGTTTGTTTTTTCTCCTCTATGACCATAAAGTTCCTTTTTTAATCTCTCACCTGAGGTGTAAGACTCACCATCCTCTTCTCTTCAGAATTTACTTTCATTTAACTAACAAAGTCAACCCATAAGGACTAAAAATACCGGCAATATTAGCACCTTCCAGATAACCACTGGGTGAGACACCAGATGCACATCGTCCATGAAATATTAACAGCACCATGATCCAAAAGGGCTTTTTATAATACCTTAAAGTCCTTATAGATACTGGTTTTGACATTCCCACAAGAAAAGAAAGGTGAAAACTCTCAGAGACCTGAAGCTTGGTAAGATTCTCTTTCCTTTCTGCCCAAATTTCCAACAGGTCAGCAATGCCCTGTAGAGTGGGAGAATCCCCTCCCCTTGACCTGCTGGTCGTGTTTCTTTTGGCATGGCATACAGTTGACTTTCTGCACTGCAGGTGCATGCTGCCAGCTCATGTTGAGCTTTTCAGACTGTCATCGGTTCAGCAGCCGCAGACATTTTTTTTTTCTCCTCCTTGGTAGCTGGTGTAGCGCTGTGTTTTTGATTTTGGGCCTGGGAACAGCGCTGATAACACCAGTGTTTCGGTTACTGCTTAGTGATGCTTTGGTCTGGCCAAGGACTTTCTGAGTTTCATGCTCTGCCAGGGAGGAGGGGAGCCGGGAGGAAGCAGAGACAGGACACCTGACCCAAACTGACCAAAGAGGTTATTCCATACCACAGCACGTCATGTCCAGGATGGAAAGCAGAGAGCAGAGACCTGGAAGGGTGGGGGGTGGACTGCGTGGTCGGGCTTGGTATTAGGTGGTGAGAATTGTATTCTTTCCTTGTATTTCTCTTGTCATTATTATTATTGGTGTAGCAGTAGTGGTTTGTGTTATACCTTAGTTACTAAACTGTTCTTATCTCAACCTGTGGGAGTTGCATTCTTTTCGATTCTCCTTCCCATCCCTCCGGGAGCGGGGGGAAGAAAAAGGGGGAAGTGAGGGAGAGAACAGGCTGCGTGGTTAGAGAGGCTTAAACCACGACACAGACCCAAGTCCTTCTCCTCACGGCTGCCCTTAATCCAGTCTCCACCCAGCCTAGTTGTGCTAAGGACAGCCCCACTCTGGGTGCAGGACCTTGCACTTGGCCTTGTTGAACTTCATAAGGTTTGCACAGGTCCACCTCTGAAGCCTGTCAAGTTCTCTCTGGATGGTGAGCAACTGCAAATATTTGAGAAGACTGTCCTACATAAAAACATAAACCTAATCTCCTTAAGATGCTGAGCTACCAAAACACAAGTAAACCAAAAATTAAGTCTTGAGCTGCAGAAACGTATTACTTGTTGACTCACGCATTATGTCTGGGAAGCACAAGGATAAACAACACAATAAAATCAGGGGCCAAGCAGTGCTTTTCCAGCAGAGATATCTGAAAAGCATCCAAAACTATCTCTGTGTTGGAAGAGATGCTCAGCTTCCTGGTGTGGTGAAAATCACTGCAGCATACACAAGTTTTAGAGACGTTAATAAAGTAATCTATACATTACATTGATACTTGTTAATAAGTAATGTTGAGAAATATTACTGTATTAAAAAAATATCATGGAAGAAAAGAGAAGGTTCAGGTTTTGGCATTGGGAAAAGCTGTACCAGGGTCTAGTAGTGACTCCCAAATCCTGGGACTGGGGCTATAGGTGCAATCTAAGGCTGCTTTGAGATTAGTGTCAACTGGAATGATCTACAGATGGAGAAACCTCCATCCCCAAAACAAGGCCCTGGAAATGGGGTAAATTGTGGCCATAGAAAGCTAATACCTTGGAGATTTCTTGGCAAAACCACAGCATATTGGTAGCTTGGGATTGAATGTACTAAAACTGAACCCATCAGAGTAATTTCTCTTCTCATGTATAGATATTATGAGCAATTTCATTGATGGGATACTACAAGCCACTGCAAGAGAAAATGAAACTCCCCTGGTTGATTTTTTTTTTTTAATTCTTGAGTTATCCAAGGAAATTCTTGTAGTATTTCCATCAATGCTAAAAATGAAATTATCTTTCAAACACTAACCTTTGTTCCTCCCCACTGTTTTTATAAGGCCATTTCCAAGTTGATTTGGGTAACAGGCAATTAAAACAGCTTTTTTTCTTGCTTCTGGATTTTAGTTAACAGGTTTGGGAAATTATTTAAAGAATGTAGGACAGAAGTGTTGCATTATTCACAGCACTGTATCAAAAGAAAAGCTGCATGAAATCTTGACATTAAGAAAGAGATTTCCCCCTCTCTGCCTCAAACTGTGCCAAATCAGTCACTTTTATCCAGTCCTTCTTACAGCAACAGAGAGAATAAAAATAGTTATTGCTGCTTAGTTTCAATAGGTTAGATACTATTAAATACAAGATGCTTAATAATATCATAGCAGAATGATTTTTTAGTTTATGTAAAACATGGCATGTTAATTCAGAGACAAACCCAGAGGTTATAACAAGAGTGATTCCAAATAGGAAACTGGGATCCGTATCAGTACAGACTGGGACAACCAGCCTCTCTTGATGATGCTGCATCATCCACCCTAAGGTACAGTTATCTCCACAGACGTTATCTCCACTGATTTTGTGCCTCATATCTTCATTAATATTTATTATCTTTTCCCCTCCTACCCTGAAACTTTAAGTGTCCCTGGAAAAGTTTTATTTGCTTTATTCTTTTCTTTAACTTTCGATAAGGAGCTTAATGCTCGTTACGAGATCCAAGGAAATTAAACCATTTCTGGTTAGGCATGCGGGTTTGAGATAGGCAAATTTAATTCATTGCATATCAATTTAATATGCCTTTTCTCTCTAAATCTGAGCACTTCTCCAGCCGTAAAGGAAATAAAGCTTATGAATACGCAATTATTCTGTATGACAAACAGCTGATTTGTTCAAGTTACAAAATTTATCTGTACACTAAATAAAGAGGCAAAGAAGTAACAATGTCCTATCAATGCTTCGAAAAAAGAAATCAACTTATATGGCAGCAGTGTCATTTCTTAAAATCAATGGCAGAGGTAGTGCACATGAACATTTTTCTTGATGGCAAGGCATGAATAAGAAAAAACAAGAAGGAATGAAATAAAATACTGTCACACATACAGATTTCCTAAAGTTAAGTCATACAGGACTACATTTTGGAATGGTTTATTAACAGTTTCTGTAATATTTAATCAAATGCAATTCTGCAGGCCCTGAACAGAGCACTATGTGAATAAACTATGTGGACAAAGTGCCTGCAATGCAAATCAAATATTTTACATTAATTTTACACATTCACTTTTAGAGCAAGGTTAAGGTTTTTGGTTTTGAGGGACTGGGTTTTTTTGGGGGTGGGGAGGATGCAGGGTTGGGGGGGTATTTTGGTTGGGATTTTTTGTTTTGGGTTTTTGGTTTGGTGGTTGTCTGGGGTTTTTTTGGTCTTTGTGGTTTGTTGGCTTTTTTTTAATGAAGAGTCATGAAAAGCCTGACATTAATGAGATTCTAGTTATAGCCAGGTAGGCAAAGCACAGCTGTATCCGGACCATCAAATATTTCAACACATGCTACATTGCCCCTCTCTGCTGTAACTCTTAGCAGCTTTTCTATGACACTTCCTTTAAGGCACGATATTGCCCTCTAACATAAGTGTCCCATCGAATTTGAAAGGAGGCAGTGTTTTCACATCCCTCTTTCTTCATCACTGAACTAGGGCCTAGAGAAAGTGGTTTCCCTTCTGCACACCACATGAAAATACTGTTTCACTCCCCAGTTGGACAGAAATCCAATTAAAAATACGTGAGCCCTATTCAAAACTGGATTCATTTTTCCCACAGCTCATTATCTCAATGTGCTGAAACATTCAACCATAACTGGGAGCAAATGTGTCCATTTGGAAAAAAGAGCCTGGATATTGCCACCAGAAGGCTCACAGACGCTCATTAGCTCTCAAAATTAAAAGCACTTACCTCTTCAAGGACATCTGCAAGCTTACTAAGTATCTCCTCAGGAAGGCTCTGGAATGTAGGAACACTGCAATACAAGAGAAACCTTGATTAATGGATCCCTCTATACCTGTCATAAATCAAGCTGCATTTAGTTCATCTATCTTCCAGAGATATTTCACTGTCATCTGCATTCACCAGAAACATGGCATATATAATTGAAATGTTACCATCTTCTAGCAGCCAAGATATATATTGTTATGACAGAGGACCACTTGTAATAAACATCTGGAGAGCCACTCATAAAACTCTGTGCTGCAAACCTGCTCAGTCACATGTGTGACTATGCAATTTTTTTCCTGATCTGCTTTCATCCCAGCAGATACAAATTCAAAACAAAAAACAAAGAAAGGGTGCGGGTGGCAGAAAAGATCAGCTCTAACCAGCCACAGACAAAAGACTGACAGAAAACACACACTGACATAAAAAAGCAGAGCACGAAGCTGCAGCTGCGAAGTCTAGGGAGGCATCATGGACACTGCCCAACTCAAGAAGAAACCACTGTAAAAATTATTGAAGAACTCACCAGGAGTTTTACATTCAAGATCGTTTCAGTTCTTTTGCCAAAAAGGCACTTTTCCACTTGTAAGGTAGTATTTCTCTTGGCAAAGTTCTCCCAGGCTGGACCTGCCTGTCAAGATGAGAGGGTGATGCAGCAATAAAGAGCCCATTAGCCCCTGGGTCCACAGGAGTGAGACTTAAATCATTCAGGATGATGGATATGAAGTTGAGTCTCCATATCTCCTGCAACTACCCTGACCTTGAAGCTGTATCTCTATTACCTTAGAGCCTTCACAGCAATATTGTGGAGTCTCTGTCCTTGGACATATTCAAAAGCCATCTGGACATGGTTCTGAGTAACCAACACTAGATGGCCCTGCTTGAATGGTGAGGTTGGACCAGATGATCTCCAGAGGCCCTTACAAACCCCAACCAGTCTGTGATTCTGCAATACCTTCATTTTTCATTCTTTATTTTCCACAAAAAGTCAATGCTCATCAATATCCCCAAGTGATACTAAATGAAACACATAGACACAGCGTACACTCCACAGGCAGAAAAGCAGCACTACACTTGCTTTAATTAAAAATGCTTGTCACCGGTAGTCTAATTAGCAATGCACCTACATGAAATATTAGCCCGAGCTAATACAGCTCTACCAAGGCTATTTCCAAGAATAGCTCACTCAAGAGTTGCTTTATCACCCCCTATTACATCGTGCAAACACAGTTCTATGCTCCTAATATTAAATTGAGATCCCCAATGTATTGCTCTGATTTCAGCAACACTGATGATCAGGTGCAAAGGGAGGAGGGAGGTGGTCGGAGGAGTCTCCTGTAGAGAGATAAATATAACCCAAAATAAATCATGTTTTTGCTTTCACATAAGGTATCATTTTTTACTTTGGATCACATAACTGCATAAGTTATCCTCCACATTTTGGAGAGCTAAAAAACCCAACCAAACCCATCTACTTTTTACAATCCTGAACTCTGAAGAACAAGGCCTGGCATGTGCCTCTGGGGTAATCACCCCACCTTTTTCAGGACTCTTAAACACCTTCTGGATGCACAATTTGGTGGTTGCTTTTGCACCCAGACAAGCTCCACCCTCAAAAGCAAAGGGAAGTCTGAAGACTGCACAGTGAGCTTGACAGCAAATCCCTGCGGTGTTTCCCTGGGGACAAGCACAAAGCGCCTGGTGAATTTAATTTGTGCATACAAGTAAAGCAGAATTCGCTTTTATTAACTTAAGCACTATGACATGCTGCAGTGAAACTAGAAAGCTTGGAAACTTTCATTCTCTGTTTAAAAAAAGCAACAAAACTTCAGCTGAATGTATTAAATGATGACAAAATGAAACTGGACAACTAAGTGCAGAAAAATATGAATGTTCATGCTCTTAACATCTTTTACTTATTCCTTAGGGAACACTCTTTTTCACTAGAAACACATGGCTTCACAATGTAACAAGATCAAACAGAAGCAACTAAAAAGGAATTATATTATGTCTCAGCCTAAGTATAAAATGAAAGTTCATTATACCAACTCTAGCATTCCCAAATGAGGAACAAACTTATGGGAGAAGATAATATTCCCAGATATCTAGTCAAATTTTACCATGGTTGCACACAAGAGAACGCATCACAGAGTATATTTTTACAGACAATTCTATCTGTGCAATCCAAGGGAGAGTAGTGGAAGACATCTATTTTACACTAAATGTGTGAGAAACAGAGATATAGCATATGAGCTCTACACAAATTCCAGATCTTACTTTTGATAACTTAGAATATCAACTAAAGAAGAAAATTTCCTAACAGACATGCTCATAACTTCGACACAGCAATGGAGCAGAGAACAGGAAAATCAAGTTGCTGACAAAACAAACTCCAACTACATCATATCACATCTGAGAAATACACAGTACCACAGATTTGCGATAGTTTATGATGGTCCAGTATCCTCCTTAACAGCTTATTGTGGTTGAAGAGGCAATACAACCAAATTACATTTGAGTCTCAAAAGAGGTCTTACAGGGCTGCCCATCAGTTTAATACCAAAAAAAACACCGTTATTGAACAAATACCTTTATAAAATAGTGGACAGAAAGCATTTATTGACTTGTTAAAAGATGTTACGAATTCAAGCAAACAGAGCTAATGATAACACTGACAGAAGAACAAGATTTGAAAAGAAGTTCAAGTGTACAAGACAATATCGAATATCTGGTTTGATTGTCCAGGTCAATAAAAATATACCACCACTCTCTCCATAACAATATTGAACAGACTCATAAAATAGATTCTTGCTTTCTCCTAAAATCTGCCCGTGCTATTTAAAGATTTGCATTCAAAAATCAATATTTTGGAGATTATTTCCATGTGGGTATTTGCATTCAAAGGAAAATGAAGCCTCAGCTCTAAAAGAAGAACAGAGGAAAACAGCTGACCTGCAAATTGCTGCAAGTGGGAAAACGCATGATAAGGAGGGAAACAGGAGCGCAAGACTCAAATGAAATCTTTGAATACGTTGCATCACAGCAACAGGTAAGAAAAATTGCACTCTGTTCTCTACAATTTTCTAAAAAAGTCTGAAAATATACAGAAGAGAACATTCAGCACTTGAGTTCAGATGTATTCCTTATTTATGACAGAAGAAATCACAGCAAATGGAGCTCCAAGTTGTTTTCACAACTGACATTCTACTCATCTGCTGCTCTCCCTGCTCCTCAAAGTTATTTATGGCGATGGAGGTGTTAAGAAATATTTCTACCAAAATATTTATGCCTACTTTACAGATCTCCTTTGCAAAAGTGCTGTCCAAGATCCACGTGAAGATGCAGACCACCCTACAAAGGTAGAACATAGCAAGGCAATCCAGATCCCTAACTTAAGGAAATTTAATTTTAACAGCAAATGCCAACATGGTATTTTTAAAAAAATCAATCTGCAAACATCACAATGCTTTATCACAGAAGATGTGTGACTGCCATTGCAGGCAACAGGATAAGGAGCAGCCTCTGTCCTTCTCCAGTCTCCGTCTCCCTTGGGAGACTGGAGGCTCCCCAAGCCTCATTAGACTCTGAGCACAAAAAGGAGAAGTAGCAGCACTGGTAGAGAAGCTGCTCATGCTGGCACAGAAAGGTGATTTTTGCCGGCTATTTTCTACACTATTCAGCTACGTAATATTCTGTAGGGGATGACCGTTCAAATACCCATTGAGGGCATCAAGGGAAATTGCTTGCTATCTACAGGAATGGCAGAGAAGCTATTCTGGTTGGCTCTGAAAGTGCCACATTTTCACAGAGAATTCAACATGCTGAACAGAGACTGCCAGAACAGGGGAAAACAGCTGCACCCAAATGTCCATGCTGAATCTCCATCCCAACACAAAAGCAAAGACATGCCCAACCTGAAGGCAGTGGAAGGACGAGTGAATGGTCAGGTTTCTATCCTTAGTGATCTGCAGTCACTGAATTGCTCTCAACTTTTTGGCAGAAGTAACATCCAACTCTTATTCATCCTTTTGATTCATCCTATGGGATTACTGTTGTATTAAAACAGCAGGGGCCTCCAAATAATACTGGCTGTACCAACGAGGTCGATTTTACCTAGAAAATACTCAGTGGCAGAGATGCCAGCACTCTAATAGGTCGTTTATCTTCTGACGCACATGAAAACTGTTCAGGGTCCTTGTTGGGTTTTTCTGCCCAAGACAAAAGTGGTTATTCACTTTCTAAACACATTTCAAGATATGTTCCCCAAACTTCTGAAGGGTGTTCATTGGAAGCGTTCATCCAGCATTCTTTGTGGGTTAACTCCAAAACAAACCATTTATCTTTTATGATTGGATGTCACTGTTCTCTGCCTTGATGGGCAAGCACAGTTTAAAAATCAAGACAGATCAGTAAAAGGAAATGCAGTCTGTCTGCATTCTCTGAAACTCTTTGTTTTGCATCCAATTGGAGTGAAAGTTGAAAAATGCTAATGTCTTTGCTTTACCACATTTGGGTTACCCCTACAGCACTGCCTCTCCACTCTAAAAGAGCTAAGGCTAAATCTTACCCAGCAGGATCTGATGTTTCATTTAGGATACTCATAAAAAATGATGTTTTGAACAACTCAAGTTGGCAGCTGGTAAAGGCAGCCTCCCACTGGCCATCAAGATGTGTCAAGTAGGGACTGCTGCCTCTGTCAGGATCATGGCCTTAAAAAAAAGAGAACTAAGAAGTGTGTTTGCAGGCTGACTGATGAAAGTTCACAAAAATTTACTGTGTAATCTTTCACATGTCTTCTCTTTGCCTTCTTCAACTGGGAGATGTTGCACCAGAGAATCCCACATTTCCCATGTTGACATCTGTCCTGAGATATGATTGGTATCCATTAAAGTGGGATTTTGTAGAAGATAGTTTCAGAAGGAAAAAACTAAAAAATCTCTGTTGCTCCAAACCCATATTTAGTTCTTCAGGGATAGATCGTGTCCCTGCCTGCATGTACATTAACGCAGCCATATAGAGTGAAAAAAATGCTGATTATGGAATAAATCCTAACCAAAGCCAGGAAAACAGAGAGCAGAAGCACAAAGCAAGACCCATCTCTTATGTTTTGCACCATCGCGTCTGTGGGATTTCATTCCAGTACTTTAAAATATATTTACATCTTAGTAAGCAGGTTGCATGCTGAGTTTCAGATCATCAGCAAAAACAGCTCCCAGGGTGCTCAGAGACTGGGGATTATCCAGTATCAGAAGTGCCCAGCAATGCCAGAGCGCTGAGATCATCCAGTGACTGGACCACGTATTAGCTTGCTGGGAAGAAAATGCAAAAATATTTGAAGAGGCGGTAGGACGGGAAGTATCTTTTGAAAGGTGAGAACAACTGAGAGCTTGCCTGAGGCCAGCACAGCTGCTGGATGTCTCTGTGAAAGAGACTGTGCAAAAGAGGCAAGTGTGAGGACTGAGTTATATATTCATTTTGTGTTGCAAACTGTTGCACCAAAATACAGTTCTTCTTTACTGTTAGATCAATAGGTATTATTTGGATGATAAACTGTTAGGGTTTTTTTTTTGTTTGTTTGTTTGTTTTCTCATATGTAGTTCCCACCACAATAGAAGTGGCAGAAAATATGCATTTAGTTCTCTAGATACTCAATCCTTACCCTATTATAAATGTCACTGGTAAGACAAAACTAGTTTTCCTGAAACAATTTCAGGCACGTTTTGCTTAGCTTAAAGAATAACACAGAAAAGAAGAAAGGAAGATGGAGAGCAACACTCACGCTCGCATTAATTACACTTGAAGTCTGGCCTTGAAAGCAGCTCATACAATGCAACTCTGAGAAAGAGAATAGATTTGTTCTGCAGGTGTTGCAGATGACTTGTCTGCTGTGCTAAAGCTACAAAAGCATTACAGTAATTTTCAATTGTTAACCTCAGAAAGGGTGAAAATGTTACAGCTACAGTTCTAAAGCTCTGCTACTCATAACACAGACCTTATTCTGGTAAATAAACTCCTGAAACTGGTTTGCAGTTAATTTTTTTTTCTCCCAGACATCTGGCTATATACTAAGAGCTGCTATACCTATGAAAATGGGGATGATGCAGAAAACAAATCACAGAACCATAGAATATCTCAAGTTGAATGGGATCCATAAGGATCATGGAGCCCCACTCAAATGAACTGATCTTTTTCCTTATGAACAAAAATCTGAAGTAAAACAAGCATTAAAAGTTGCATATTTTTTTCCTATCATGATGAAAAGATAATAACAATCCTAACGGATTAAGTGGTCTGCTGACATCACGAGGCCAATTCTCTGATTCCCCTTGGGGAATGTATAAGGGGCATGCAAAATGATTGCAAAAGGATGCGGCTGCACACCCTATTTTGGTCCAAGCTCTGTTTATGTTCAATAGGCTGCTTGGGTACTGTGGAATATCATTTTCCTTTGCTTCTGTTAGTCCCTGTCTTTCCCTGACAGGCATTCATTATGACAGACAGCCCTCCTCATTTTGCAGTCACTGAGCAGATAGTACCATTTTTAAAAAAACTAAATTATTGCTGTCATGAGGAGTGGGAGGGAGAGAAATTAGCTGGTATGTAAACTCCTTCACCCATTTTACCTGCATTTACTCAAGATTATTCATCTTGAAAAGGACAATCGATTCCAAAGAGCTACAAATGCTCAATAG
Source organism: Ara ararauna (assembly GCA_028858755.1). NCBI lineage: Eukaryota > Metazoa > Chordata > Aves > Psittaciformes > Psittacidae > Ara > Ara ararauna. The sequence continues at coordinate 47,260,726 of CM054381.1, forward strand.
CACAAACTTCTTTGGAAACATCACTAAACTTCAAGCAGGCACAGTTTTGATTATTCATCTCAATGCAGAGGATTTCACACCGCCCAGCTGTGATCCCTTTGTGCCAGCCTATGGAGAAAACCTACACCTGCTACTAACATTTTAGTATGTTACAGAATTTTTTTCTGCTGTAGCATTTGATATTTCTTCATATTTGCAAATCAAATTATACCCAAGTCCTAAGGGAAAGCTTTTGTACCTACCAACTCACACATCTTCTCCAGCAATATCATATAGGTTATTAAAATAACAGCTTTTGCAAGAGGTCTCATACCTGTGTACCCTGCGTGCTTTGTTTCTATGATCCTGCATTCGCAACACAGCCAAAATTAAATTGCCTGTGATTTGCAATATAATTGTTACCTCTTCAAAACAGTTTACCATCAAGGAGTTTCTCTACAACACTTTTTTTCCCCATTCTCTGGGAGGTTTCATGGGAAGCTATCCTTCACCCTTCAGCATCTGTGGACAATCCCAGAATGGGTGCACCAACCCCAATTTTTACTTCTGCATCCTGACTGAAACTACAAATTCATCACTGTGGCATCAGAATTAAGTCAAGCAAAAACCATTACCTCACACAAGATGCTAATAACACGTCTCGAAAATGAAAGATGTTTGTGGCTGATTCACATGCTGTGTCTCAAGAGTTCCTTAAACACTGATCAATTTGAAGACACAGTAGCGTTAAATGAAATTACAAGTCACATTTGCATGCACAGTCCATTTTGTCATATTTCTCTAAATTGGTATTTACAACATCTCCAAAACCAACTGAAGTCAGGTGTTTTGTCTCTAACAGATGTCTACTGCACTTGACAGCAAATTGTCATAATAATATCCTTTTCATGAAGACACTGACCATACTATTTCCAAAGCATTACCTTGTTTTGCAGTGTTCTCTGCTGTTGTAATGTAGCTTCCTGCCTCCCTCCTTTTAACTGCCACCATTGAATGAGCGTATTAAAAATATTGCCATAGTTTTTTCTCTTGGTTTTTTTTTCCTTTTTATAATTGCATATATCCAAAAGAAAAATAAGCTGTAAATGTTTTTAAATTATATGAATCACAAGCATTTCACATTCTTCCAGGTAACTTCTTACAGCACCCACCAAAGCAAAGAGACACGAGAGCTGGGTCCCTAGTTAGGAACTTTGCAAGAAAAAGTACTCTCTGACAGAGACATTGGCTGAATCCACACAATTCACAAGGCAAGCACTGAAATATCTAAATATCTTTTTTCATTATTTTTAATTACAACAAGAAGAGTCAGAAGACTTCTTGCACTATAGCAAATGAATAAGATAGGATAAAAACCATGGAAATCCTGCCCAAGACATTCCTACATAGTAAAGTGACCTTGAGGTGGGCAGCATCATTAACTGCCAGATTCAGCAATAGCATCAGAACTACCTTGGGGGCAATCTTGAACTCCTCACTCTGGAAGGATGCATCTGAGATGATTTACTGAGAGACAAGTCCAAACAAAAGCAGTTTAGATCAGTAGATCATCACTGAGAATAATCTTTCAGGTATAGACTTAGTTATCCCACCTGCAGAGAAAAAAGCTACAAAGAAGGCACCAAAGTCCAGAACAGTTTGTTCCTCTTCATGGTGGGAACCTAGGAAAACCACATTTGCATGAAATTATGAAAATGGTCCCATGTAAATTCACCTCAGAGTGCTTGACAGAGGCATTTGTGACATTCCTTCAGACAAGTAGTGCAGGTGTAAACCCCAGGTAACACCAGCAAGTACTGCAAGACATCCAGGACATCCTAACCAGCTTAATTCAGCGATTCTAACCCTCCTAATTTCTAATCTGTACAGCCCCAGGGCAATGTTGAATAAATACTACTGAGTTGAAGACACAAGAGGAACACTGACATCAAGATTTGTTCAAGACAAAAATACACAGCCAGAAAATCCCTTCCTATTTTAAGCAAAGAAATTCTCTCAGCAGTGTGCTCATTTGCCAGTCGCAGCAGAAAGGACAGCACATATGTTATTGATTTGGGGGTGTAATTCAGGACATTCATCCTCTGTGAAGCTCTGAAGGATAAGAGATGGTGGCTCATCTTAATTTCTTATTTCTAATGGCTTTTATTCATACTCTTGGAGATGCTGCTGCTGTTGCTCTTTGTCTTTTCATAGAAGAAATCAGTTATCTCTGAATGCCTTTTTAAGATATTATAGGGACCTTTGGTTGAGTTGAGTTTGGATCTACTTGAAATGTGCGATAATACATGTTTTAGGAGGCTCAGCATACCAAATACCTTTAAAATGCCTCTAAAGCCACAACTGATACACCTTTCTTTCTCCAGGATAAGCCACAGTCCCCTTATTGAATTAAAGAACTGAGAAGAATGATTTAATCTTTCAGTTTACAATGCTGTTGATTTTCTTCTCCCCTCAGCAAAACCCTTACATCTCGGGAGTCAAAAATTTGCTATGCACAACAAGCCTCTGCAGCATTTTATTTTCTGTGCTGAAAATAAAACACAGCTGAAAATTAATTAAATGTTGAAGATTTTCAAGTAGCTTGGATTATATTCGAGAAATAATCAAATAAGCTTGACAGATTTCAAATACGGGTTGAAAATTCAATTGTTTAAGAAAACATAATCTTGGGAATATTACAGACAGGCAAGCAGCATAATATGTAACAAAAAACCCAAACCAAACAAAAAAAAATGTTCTGGGAAGACATTTGCAATTATTCTCTACAATTCTACTCAGCCTCTGTCAAACAATCTTCACCTATCGCTTCTTTTGCATTTGCTCAAAGCACAGCCCCTCTAAGGGCTGCAACCCTAAAAAACTGCTCCCAGATTCTTGATTATAAGACATCTCTGTTAAGACCAGGTATAACCCTATGCCCAGGCTCATTCTGAAGCCCCTGCTGAGAGTGCAGCACCCAACCCACATAACCTTCAAACTGGATCACCTTGGGTTTGGATGAGGATCAGTGAGAGCACAGATCCAGCCACGCAGATGTACTGGAAGGTGCAAAGCACTCCAGGTACAAAGTAGTTTGGAGAAGGGGTAAACTTTCTGACAAGCAAGCAGTGAGAATAAACAGCCAGGGCCAGATGATCCATGCAACAGTTGCTCTTTTGCTGAAGAGGCAACTCTCAGGAAATTTTGTGTTGGATCCAACATGCATTGGATCTGTTGCAACTAAAATCACAACAGATGTTTAACTGTGCTCTTTTATTCTTTCCTTTTCCATTATTTATTCTGCTGCAATGTGAATGCTTCACTAACTTCTATCAATTTGTTGCTAATCAACACATTGCAGAAGATCAGCATATTGCACAGATGCCCCTGTATCCCAGGACTGAATCTCTGCAGGCACACATCAATCCTTCTGAACTGACAGAGCACTGAGATCATTGATACTAAAGGATCATTTTGCCCATGGTTGAACTTCTAAACCTTTTCTACTTGTCCTGTTTCAAGAGTGATAAAGACAACATTGAAACTTGAGTGGAAATTTTTAGTGGGCACTACCTGAGCCAACATGGTTGGTATTTAGATAGAGATATAACACACAGGGAAAACGACATAATTTCAAAACTCCTGCTGCAGACATGAAGCAAGCAGAATGGAAACCCGATCCTGAAATCAGCCCATGCATATGTCAGTGAACAGGGAAAATGGACCTGAAAAGAACGAACTTAGCATACTCATTTTTGGTGCTCAACATTTACCCTGAGCCCTGGATTCACCATCCTGTCCCTTTCAGCCCATGAGCCAAAAAAGGGACTCCTCCAGTGAGCCTGGCTATGCACAAAGGCAAAATGGCAATTCAGGTACATAGACTTATTCAAAGCCTCACAGCATCCTGATAAAAAACGCTATCATGCATGTTTAGAAGGAAAAACTTTAGATTAAAATCTGACACAGTGATAGACATCAAAATATAGTCAAAAGAAGTGAGCAACAGGTGCTGAAAGCACTTCCCATAAATCATAGAATCATAGAATAGTTAGGGTTGGAAAGGACCTCAAGATCATCTAGTTCCAACCCCCCTGCCAGGGGCAGGGACACCTCACACTAAACCATGCCACCCCAGGCTATGTCCAATCCAGCCTTGAACACCGCCAGCGACGGAGCTTTCATAACTTCCCTGGGAAACCCATTCCAGTGCCTCACCACCCTTACAGTAAAGAATTTCTTCCTCATATCCAATCTAAACTTCCCCTGTTTAAGTTTGAACCCGTTATCCCTTGTCCTATCAGTGCAGTCCATAATGAAGAGTCACTCCCCAGCATCCCTATAGGCCCCCTTCAGATATTGGAAGGTTGCTATGAGGTCTCCACGCAGCCTTCTCTTCTCCAGGCTGAACAGCCCCAACTTTCTCAGCCTAACTTCATACCTCAGATTTGCAGATGAGTCAATTTACTCTTCGCAGGTGATTAACATCTAATAAAATGCCTTAAATAGTCCAAGTATTCAATAACTCAGTTTTGGAACAGGAACGCAGATCACAGCCACAGCATCACAGCAGGCATATAAGCATTGACTTGAAACAAGGTAGCCAGGTTCTCCCCAATAACCTTCCCCCAAAAAAGCTGTTAACATTCATTAGAATAATGAATTTGTCATTCAATATGGGTTCAGTGATTATTACCTGCATGGCAGAAAGATCAGATGGTGATGATCATCTTACAGGTGAAGGAAGACAAGGTTCAGTGGAATTAGATAAACTGGAATTTTTATCTCATTTTCCAGTTTCTAGCAATAACACAAGCACTAGAACAGCGTTATCCAGAATAGAGCCATCTTAATTTTGGAGCATTCATTAAGGTTGGATATTTTCTCATAAAGACACACTTTTTCCTTTCTCTAATAAAAATTTGGTGGCATCTATCTAGGAAGGCTGTAATGGATCTTGGTGGCTTAGAAAAAATTGCAACTTTTCAGCTGGCTTTTAGACATCCAGAACTTCATGAAGACAGCACTGGGAACAGTTTGCTTATGAAGGGTGGAAATTTATTGAAACATCAGTTTAACCTGTCATCTGAAAACACAAAGAAACAAAATATCCTGGATTTCTGCTGCCATGTGGAAGGGCAAATCCCGTTGGCCTGGACTTGAAAATCCAGGTCATGGATTGCAACACTGGTTTCCTCCAACAGAGGATCCAGGAGATGCTGAGCGTCAGCCTTCCCTACAACTGCAGTGGAGTAGAGGCCATGTTATTCAGAACATCTACTCCTTTCAGACTTTTTTATGTTGTTTTGATTAGCTCAACGTCCCCATCTGTTTTGAAGGAGGGTTTCAACAGATGACCCCTGGAACCCTTCAAACATGAACTACTCTTTTATTCTGTGCTCCACAAGAAAATGCTGATTACTTCTGTATTTACCTACTGTAGATAAGGGCTTATACTTTATTTAGTTTTTCCAAATATCCAGCCAAATTGATTTTATTAAATAACACCTTTTATCTTTCCATCCTAGCAGAAAGCATTAAAAATCCTGTTGATATGGATGTGTGCGTTCGTGCACACGCATATTACAATTTGCTTTGAAAGTTATCTTCATAGTTATGTATATCTAGCAGTTTGGATTTTCTTGTTAAAATCAGTATGCTATTGATTTATAGTGTGCTCTGGCCAAAAGGTCCTCCTTAGCCGCCTTGTTAGCAGCTTAACAAGAATACAAACTCACTGCAGGTCAGCTGTAATTTTCTAAATTCTGAAATAGTTGAGGATTTTTACTATCTCTCTAAGGACACTTTAGCCTTAGCCCAATTTGTCTTCATCTGCAGTCCAATTCAACAGCAGAACTCCTGTAAGTAAATTCTTTGAGATAATTTTCATTGTATGTAATGCCCTTTCTATGTTCTCTACGTTTTAAAACATACATTTCTAACTTCATTGTGAACTGGCTGGGACACACAGTAAATTTTACTTTATTGAGCTGTAGACACTCCATCTTTTTTTCAAGAAATTCTTATGCTGGTTATCAGCGTCTACATGAAGTTTAAATTATTCTTATTTGCATTACCTTGCATTTTTTGAAGCCACAAGTAATATGCTACTCCATTGCTACAGTTTAAGTCATTCTGGTGATTACTATCCTCCTTAGTTTTCAGTTATCTATGAGTTCTATTTATTGGCAAGTGACTTGTGCAATATTTCCAGAGAGAGTATATAATTGAATTTAAAATGCATTCCTGATGCTCATAAAAGTAATAAAAATGTCACCTTCTGCATGCACATTAAAAATTCATCCCATGCACGTAGAGGATGAATGCATAAAATGATCATTATGATGGGCAAATGTACTAGACACAGGAAAACGAGACCGGTCTCTGACTGGACATAAAAACATTTAATAGATCTGTGTTCAAAAGGCATTATTTATTGAACTTTTCAAAAGTTGCAGAAAAAAAATGCTCCCATGAATAACATGACTAAGTCCACTCTAGCTTGCTTGCAACATGTGATTTGTACCATTATTAACAAGAATGTGGATCCTTTGTGAAATTAGAATTCGTTCCGTTAAATAAAAGCCCCAAAATACACCATTTCATTTCCAGACAGTCAATTTACCTATGTGACTACTTTTCTGATAAGCCTATATGCCAACGGGGAGACTATCAGAATTTTAAATCTCTTCCCACTCAGAACAGAACTTCAACACTTATTTAAAGTTCACTAACTCATCCCTGAGTTTGCTGTGGATAGCCCTCTCTGTGAAATCAGGCCAACGGAGGTGCTGTCATTCGTCTTTTCTCTTCTAAAATGCCTTCATGCACCTTCTAAGTTACTATCTCTGTATTTAGATTTTTTTTTATATCTGAATTTGTATTAAAATCACCAAGACATTCAAGCCAGCCTGCCCCCGTGGATAGGACACAGAAATAACCTGTGGGAAAAAAAACCCTCTTTTTCTTGACTTGAGCACTTTTCTCAAGCGACCAGATGTTGTACCACAATGGTTTTTTTCAACTCCTCTTTAACTTTAATCTTGGCTAAAGAAGTGATAAGCCTTTCAGAGCAGTCTGCTCAACTCTTATTTTTTATCTGCTTGGCACAAAGTAATATTAACACTGTGAGTCATTAACTCCTCTCAAGATTCCCGGAAGACTTCTTGAAATTGGGTGTAGAAGTAGAAAATAAAATCCGTACTTCGCTCACATGGATTATTTTTCATAAGCATGAAAAAGCCTCCTTTTCCCACATCAGGATTTTTTTTGGATATTGCATCCCTGCGCTCAAGCCCCAGTCATTTGGCAGCCTTGCTGAGGACCCGGGATTGGCAGGACTGCAAAGCGTACACAGGCTGATGAGTTTTCCTCCTCTGCTTGCCCTAATTTAAATGCAAATACCTCCAGGAGTTCAGCATCAAGGATTTTCTATGTTCCTGGTTGTGGTGATGATAGCTTGTTATTCTTAAGATACTTTGTAGGGTCATTTAAATACAGTACTTTGAAATGGTTTAACCCAGCAGAATATCTCAGTTTACGCTCTAGCAACAGCCAGGTTTGCTGGAGGTTGTTTGTAACCCCAGCCTGACATCGCTCTGCCTGCATCTTCTCATTCCGAGCAACTATTTTCTGACCAAAATCTACTAATATGGGATATATCTTCTAAGTATCAGCATCAAGATGCAGCTGACACCTTTTAAAGAGGCAGAAAAACCCTCAGAGTAGGAACCTTCTCCCCAGATCCTCAAAGTACACACAACAAACAAAAGCCATAATTTTAAAACAGACACCAAGCTATAACTGAAATTTAAATTCATTGACAGTTTCTCAGGAAAGAAGAATACTTACTTCCCCAAAAGAAATATTTATTAAAACAGTCATGTAGTTCTGGCCATTCAAAAACTACCTTTACGTGCTACTACAGTTCGACACATGTTTTTTCTTGGAAGATCTCATGAACATATTTGCAAGCATTGAAACACTGAGTGTGCTGAGAAGGCTCTTCTCAGCCTTTCTTGGGAAAATTTATCTGTCTGGCATGGAAAAATGCCTTAATTGTTGAGCCAAAAAAAGCATCTCATTGAAGTGAGTTTCTCCTGAGATCAAGGTCAAGCACTGGTGCACATCTTGTGAAGAGTCTCTTCAGATGGAGACTCTTCACTGGCAGAGATTGAAAATTGGCCACCCCAAGTATCTGACACCACCACAGTTAGGACATTATCCTGAGGAGCAAGTTTAGGTCAACCTGAGAACAAGAACAAACCTGATCTTGGACTATCAGATACAAGCACATATTTTTTGGCTTAAAGCAGATTGAAGAAAGATCAAACCCATTTCTCTCCAGTTTTGTAAAAGCTCCTACACTCACTCAGTTTCACTTCAGCTGGAAATTCACAAATAGGAGCCAGATTCTTTGTTTTCTTCAAATCAACAGGAGATTAACACTTTCAATTCAACAAAGGGGAAAATGTAGTTCATTAAAAGCCTTTACCTTTTCCTGGTTAGGTTATTAACAAAAATCCCCCTACTCCAGGTACTACCAGCCTTGCCCATGTAAGTAATTTGAGCAATTAATCAGAAAATTGGCTCATATCACTTAAGAGAATATTTTCACATATACTGTGACACAAAAACAGACACTGTGAATTAGGGGTGAGGAAGACACAATAATCAATTTACCAAACTTATAATCTGTGGGAATCTGGTAATCAAATAAGTTAATTTTACTCAGTAGGACTTCACACTAAACGAAAGCTTCTGAATGAGATCTAATGTTATAAATGCCAATGGCTACTGTAACAATTTATTTTCTGCTAATTATACTTGACTATCTTTAGATCAATACTTTCTAGATCTTCATCCTTCAGCTTGTTAAACCATTCTGAAAGGAAACTACTATTTGTATATGAAAGGCAGATTGCCAAGTCTCAAGACAATTACAAATAATGAGATACACATCTAAACAGCTATTTCTAATCACATTAAAGGTTTTGTACTTAATCTTTCTTGTACTTTGCTAATACAAAACATAACAATTACCAGGTAAATTATACATACTCTACTGAGAGAGATGAAGATGTGTTTAGAGAATGGCATGTACAGGGCCTTTTCTAGTCTTCAAGCATACCACAATAAAACTTAGAACTTAACCTATTCAATGTGTTTTCCTATTGGAAAAGCACCTTCGGATTTGAATATGCAAATAGCCTTCATATTTTCACATCATCACAGTACATTGCCCCTGCAGCAATAGACCACAATGTTCAAACCAGCACCGTGTTTTTTCTTTTGCAACTATGATACTCCTGGTACTTCAGAGTCCACTGCTGTCTTATCTCCCTGAGTTCTCAATTCCCCCATGCTCCTTCTTCAACAGTTCTGTACTTTGATGGATGTAGTCTACATCCAAGACTGCAGAATTTGCACACCTGTGTGCTGCCCTGTCCATCCAAACAAGCTGCATTTAACGATCACAAGCTAAAAATAGAACTACAGAATTATAGAAATACTTCAAATACTTCAAATACTCAGAAGAGCATGGACTCAGGCTGAAACAATAGTAAAGGCATGTATACCACATTCAAAGTATCCCCCTTGGACTGAGTTTCTTCCTTGTAAAACCTACTGGTTCACACCAGAAGACACTACAAACATTTTTTTCTAGCCTTTGAAGACAAAGGTCCGATTTCATACAACTGATTATTTAAAGAGAAGAATAAAACCCATCACCTTAATTATATATCTCCCCTTGTTTGAACTTACTGGGCAGAGATAGAGAAGCACGCAGAGGACAGATGCAAAGTTTGGAACCATGTAAATCCCAAAGATCCTCAGCAGCTGGCCAGGTAGTGGGACAAGTTTTAAAAGTCACCACCATCCATCATGCTCTACAACCTGTGTCCAGCCCAACAGTGATAATTTCTCATTCATACTGTTAAGCGAAGCTCAGAAATCCACTGCTACTGCAGGACAGTGATAATTCCAGTGATAACAAATTAAGAGGCACTAGATAAGTAAAATCAGTAAAAGTTAAACTCAATGACAGAAAGAATTAAACCAGGAAATATCTGACATACTTCCTTTGCTCCTAGGTCCACCAGTAGTCATGGGTGATTGCAGGGGTTTTGTCTGGGTATCAAGGAGGAACAGAAACTGTCACTTTAAGCAAAGAAACAAGAAAAGCCCCCCTAAACCACCATATTAAGATTTATTTCAAATATTTGTTAAAGCCAATTTTATTCTTTTATCTGCCAAATTAGCTATTGACAAGTTCACCAAGCTTTAGACATGCAATACATAGGATATAAAAGTGGACAGGCACAAACCAATTGCATTAGTATAACACATTTTAGAATCCTTCATCTTGAGCATTTTGCAGAAATACAATCTAGATACAGAAAGGATTTTTCCTCCTTATGAACCATCATTCTTATCCCATGGATATAATGCAATATTTCACTCACACCTCTAATTGCACCCAAATAGCAAATTAGCAGCCTTTTCTATGCCGAGACTTCACCTCCAACTCAGCATGCTTTCACATCTCTAACAGAAGCTACAGCATATTTTTGTAATGCCAGGGCCAAAATTAGATATGCTATTCCTTGCCAAAGAGTATCAAAGTGTGGCCTCACTACACACTTCCTAGCAGACAAGCCAACAGAGGGCTGAAGTTTAATGAGCTATTCATTTGGAAGCATGCCCAGTTCTTTACTTAATTTGGCCTTTAAAATCTAATACAGTTCAGAGTACAAGATGTGCTCCTGAGTTACATGTTGTAACAGGACAAATTCAAAGACCCTGTCCCTATTCTTCATCTCAGTATGGTTTGCTTTGCATTTATTTGCAGTCAGCACCTGTTTCATCCAGATTACTAACAAAGATTAAAGTCACCCCTTCAGAAGAATCTAGACCAATTCACGTATTTTATGCTCCCATATACATGGTTCCAATTTGCAGAGGCAGTAATAATTCATTTTATTTCAAAGCTCCTAAAAGCCAGTGCATGATATTTCATTTTTTTCTTGAAAAAGCAGAGGCTATGACACATATTAATCCCCAAAGGATTTCTAATAAAAAAAACCATGATTACATCAGCTATACACAAATGCGTACGTCTGAATAGTTTTGTGTTTATAAAGAGTTAACTGGATGACAGCTAGTCAGGCTCTTGAAGAAATCTTTGTTCTTGTTGAAATACATTTTTTCACAAAGGTTCACCAAATGGTCCAGGAGAAAAAAAATGAAACTCCAGCGACAAGTGGCACATCAATTTCCATTTTTCTATCAGTCTGCTTCTGTCTGATCCACTGCTGGGTTAGCTGGGCAATATGATAACTGTCAGCCACCCATAAGGAAAGATGAAATGAAAGCTAAAGCCTTTGATATGCAAGTTTGCTTACAAAAGCATATGGGAGATTTTGTTGGTTTTGGTTTTTTTTTTTTTTCCCCATTGAGGTTCTCTTCAAAAGCGCTGCAGCTTTTGACTGGCTTTTCCAGCAGAGAGAAAAACCACTTCTTCTGTCTAAATGTATTTAAGTAGCAGTTATGAAATGCCTCTACTTGTGGATCTGCATTGGATCTTACTGATTTATAGAAAATTAATGCCAAATAGATAATGTGAAGAAATAACACCTTTCTTTGTATTTTGCCATGGTCCTTTTTACTGACCCTATTAGAAGAATGTTGTGGCTGGTAGACAAAGGTAGTGCTGATATATCCCCTGAGGATTTATTTCTTAAAGGAAGAAATGGCACCACCTAAACACCACCATTATGGGAGTAACTCCAGTTATAGAATCATAGAATCATTGAATAGTAAGAGTTGGAAAGGACCATAAGATCATCTAATTCCAACCCCCCTGCCAGGGGCAGGGACAACTCACACTAAATCATGTCACCCAAGGCTCTACCCAACCTGGCTTTGAACACTGTCAGCGACAGAGCATTCACAACTTCCCTGGGCAACCCATTCCAGTGCCTCACTACCCTCACAGTAAAGAACTTCTTCCTCATATCCAATCTAAACTTCCCCTGTTTAAATACAAACCTGTTACCCCTTGTCCTATCACTACAGTTCCTCATGAAGAGTCCTTCCCCAGCAATCCTATAGGCCCCCTTCAGATACTGGATATGCGGTCTCCACGCAGCCTTCTCTTCTCCAGGCTGAGCAGCCCCAACTTTCTCAGCCTATCTTCATATGGGAGGTGCTCCAGTCCCCTGATCATCCTCGTGGCCCTCCTCTGGACTTGCTCCAACAGTTCCATGTCCTTTTTATGTTGAGGACACCAAAACTGCACACAATACTCCAAGTGAGGTCTCAGGTGAGCAGAGTAGAGGGGCAGGATCACCTCCCTCGACCTGCTGGTCATGCTCCTTTTGATGGAACTCAGGATACGGTTGGCTTTCTGGGCTGCAAGCGCACACTGAAGCCGGCTCATATTCATTTTTTCATCAACCAACACCCCCAAGTCCTTCTCTGCAGGACTGCTCTGAATCTCTTCTCTGCCCAACCTGTAGTTGTGCCTGGGATTGATGCAACCCAGCTGTAGGACCTTGCATTTGGTACGGTTATCCCAAGTTTACCCCTCTTCCTTAGCTGAGACAATTTAACTCCCAATGCTCTGATTTAGGACACACATCCTTCATATCAGGCAATCAGTTTTAGAGCTGTGTTTCTAAAGCATTCTTTATAATGAAGCCCGAAGCATGCTTTTGGCTAATATCATGTTACTAAGCACTACTAAAACCAGTGCCAGGAGAAAGTAACAATGACAGAGGTTGTTTTCATCAACCAGCAAAATGCTGGGTCTTTGCACTGCAAAACTACTTCATAAATACTAAGCAGCTTCACATCAAACGTAAACTTTATTGAATCCTTCATAAAAAAGTGGACTTTAAGTTAATGCACTACTAACTACTTAGTGACATTGTAATTCCTGCCTGAATGTTTCATACCAAATCTTAATGTCACTAGAAGACTCCTATTTCCACTCAAACCTGACACAAGACTTTGAGGGTTTGGGAAAGGTGTAAGCATGGGCCTAAAATATGATTCTGAACTAGACACAGGCGATTAGAAAGGTAACTGCTATTTATTGTCATTTTGATGCCCATCAGGTCGTTGTAAAAATAATCCTGTTTAAGACCCAGCAATGAAACTAATGTAAGGAAACCACTCTTAGGCATCAAGTTAGCCTTTTCCACTAGCAATTAAGCAGTTGCCACGGAAATGAAGCTGATCCTGCCTGACCTATTCTTCTTATATGTGGTGGTCATTATGTGAATTATTATTTGTCACTGTGGTATTTTGCCTTGATAAATACCTAGATTTGAAATTAGATGATCATTCTTTTAACTACTCAGGCATATACAAACCCTTGTTTCTTTTTTCCATCAAGGCTACTGACTGCAAAAGCCCCAGCTATATTTATTTAACAGACAATTTTCAAAGTTCAATTAATATTTTCAGACTTTAAATGAAATATGCAGTCATAGAAAACATGTGACATTGCTTTGTAGCCACAGGTATTTATTAGTGCTCATCAATGCCATGAAAAACAAAAAAGAGAGAGTTTGAAAAAGGAAAACAGCAAGGTGATGCAAAAAAACTATACACCAGCAGTCCACCAGAAAGCAAAACAAACATGATGGGTACAGTTCTTGTTAAGAAAGTAGTATTTTTTATTTAAGAGGTCTATCCAACACTGGCTGAGTAACTAGTATACCTGTATGAGTCTTTTGCCATCACCCTCCTCTGTGGCTGGGCATGGCATTAGGGCAGCCTTTCTCCTCATCTTGAGCCAGCTCTATGTTAGTTCATTGCTATCTATCCATTTGCTGCCAGACTGCATTTAATTCCACTCTGCCTAGTGCCACTTGTCCAACCACAATGCCAAAATGCAGAGCCACCAACAAATCTAAAAGTGGCCCTTAAGGTCCCTTTCAAGTGAAGGTCCACTTTTTGGCTTGGCACTAAGCCTTTTCCCTAATTTATACCCGGATGCACATACGCTAAAGATGACTCTGTCCCACCATCTAGGCTATCAATAGAGACATGGAGTATCTGCCCCAGTATCAATCCCCACCTTACTCTGCTTTTCCCCGGTACAAGCTAAACATCAAAGCTGTTAATTATCCCTCCTCTAAGCCTGACAATCTTGCCAGCTTTCAACCCATCTAACCATCAATGCATCTCAGCCCATCCGTCCTTAGCTTCCAAATGACAATCTTGCAGGCAACAGTGTCAAAAGCCTTTCTAAACCCCAAACAAATGACATCTGCTGTTCTCCCCTCATCCTTGTATTCATTTCATCGTGCATCCATCACTAAGAGAGCACAGACTTTTTTCATTATTTCTAAAATATTTCATCAACAAATTATTCAGCCCTAAAGCTGCATTTTTCATCAAATAAATGGTTTGCCAAAATGCTTTGCTTGGCATTGTGTATTTGCAGGCAAATTCAGATTTTTCATTAGGATCAAAAGATAGTTATTGGATACACAGACACCAAACATGAAGCCTAAGCCATCCTTCTAGCAATTAGTCGGTACTCAAACTTTCCCACCATCTGCAGAAAAAAAGGCACTTTTTCTGCTACTTTCTCTACCAAGCATTGCACATATTTTAAGAATTTCAATATGCACACAGATAAACATGGCTTCCTTGCAGCACATTAGTACTTATCTAGAAGCTTTCTTTACGAGAGACCTCAGCTGGTTTTCCAATTACCAACTCAAGACAATGAACAGTTTTGTAAGGAGAAAAAGTACGGCCAAACATGACTCAAAGGCAGGACTGACCCTGGCGAGACCCAACACTTCCATATGAATGCTGGTAAGGGTGTTTCTCTGGCATGGACCTTCATGGTTAATAAACCATTGGTGAGAAATATTGGTATTCATTTAACATGATTGGTCCAACTGCCTATTTAACTCTCTCTTAGGACCAAAGGAGAAAAAGCAATAATAGACTGACACTGATTTCTGGAAGCCATGTTGCATATAGAATAACTAATGAAGAACATCCAGGGTGCTCTCTACAGCTGAGTTTTCAGTAGCTATTGGTTTAGGGTGAAAGTTGATAGACTGTTCAGTCCCAAGCAAGGATCTCTAAAGCTGCCTCATTCCGGCAAATATATTTATCAACATCATCAAAGAGCTCATGGTTGCAGAGGAATGCACTTAATCAACTGTAATTGAAAATCTGTTAGATAACTTAAGGCATGTAAAAATGTTATTTACTCACAAGTCTTCCAACAACCTGAGGGTTTCTGTATGTGACCAAATATCTTGCAGTGAAATTCAGACATTTCTTCTTAGAAGGGAGGGCAGGTGGGAGGGAGTGTGGGGGGGAAATACAGAAAACTAAACTTAAGCCTGTAACCTGTCAAGCAATGCTTAGGTTACTCATTCATCTGAAAAATCATACTAACAAAAATAAGAATCCTCCTTTCACATAGCAGATGATATATGTTAATATGTGGTTGGAACTAGATGATCTTAAGGTCCTTTCCAACCCTAGCTATTCTATAATTCAATGATTACTAGCTGAGCGCAAGGAAGTGAAGTTTGGAAGCTTCCAATTGCATTTCTACCACTATATAAAAGTTTTGAGTGGCTGCCACCAAGAAGGCTAGTCTCACTGTCTGGTCAAAAAGCAAAATCTTTTAAAGCAGAGAAGTGGTATTGCTGAAATCTTTCTTCTGATGTCATGATTTAGATCTAGCCAGTAACTCAGCATCACACAGCCATTCACTCACCCCTCTCCCTGCTCCGGTGGGATAGGGAGGAGAACTGAAAGAACATAAACCACGGGTTGAGAGACAAACAATTTAATAACTAAAATAAAGTAAAATATAGTGATAATAGACTATCAATAATAATAATACTAATATGAAACAGCAAGAGCAGAAATGAAAGCTCAGAAAACACAAGCGATGCACAATACAATTTCTCACCACCTGCTGACTGATACCCAGCTCAATCTGAGCAGTGATCCATCCCTTCCAGGTAACTTCCCCCAGTTTATATACTGGGCATGACGTGCTGTGGTATGGAATATCCCTTCGGCTAGTTTGAGTCAAGTGTATTGTCTCTGCTTCATCCTAGTTTCCTGTGCCCCTCCTCATTGGCAGAGCATGAGAAACTGTAAAGTCCTTGATCAGGGTCAGCGCTACTGGAAGACAACTAAAACATCGGCGTGTTATCAGTGCTGTTCTCAGACCAAAGCCGAAACCCAGCACTGTGCCAGCTACTGGGAAGAAAAAATAACTGTTACAGGTGAAACCAGGACACCTGAGCATTGCTGACTGATTCTTTTGAGGACAGGAGACTACCAGATGCTTTGGTGAGTATCTACTGGTAATTTGAACATGAAAATAGACACAAGAATAGGCACTGTTTGGCAGGATAACATGTTGGATAGGTGGATATACTTTCTTTATGAGAAGCATCAGACACGTGGACAAGCTCTGAAATGTCTGTGATTATCAAATGGCTGCACACTAACCAAGGGCTCCAAAACTCCCTTTGGGGCCCATGAGGGAAGACAACCGTTAAATGGCTCATGGGAAACTCACTCTTGAAAAAAAACAAGTTAAGAAACAGACTGGATCCCCAAAACTATCATGTTGTCTTTGCTTTCCACCCAGCAAGGTGAGTACACCTTGCGGAGACTTTGAAAGCAGACAGATGCAATACCCCCTCCTAAGGCTGCTGTGTTTATGCTTTCACTTTGATTTCCAAAGCACTGATTTATATTGTTTCAATAGTTAAGAATTACTTTGTCATAACACCAGGCTTATTGCTATCTAGCTCAACTTCTCACCTTCACCTTCAACTTCTATTAAAGACTTTTAAATAAAAGTAAAAATAAATAAATTATAAATAAATATATAAAAATATATGAGATAAAATATATAAATAATAAAATTATAAATATTATAAAAATAAAAATACTTAAAATATATAAAGATATATAAAATATATAAAAATATATAGATAAAAAAATTATAAAAATAAAGTAAATAAATAAAAAGTCTTCTATTAAAGACTTTTCCCTGCAAAGTCCCTTATCAACTGTGACAGTGTTACTCTGTTGTCTTGACTATGTGTACTCAGCTCCTTGCAGCCCTCAGTGTCAGGCATCTTTTCTAATTCTACGACTCTTCCCTCAACTCTGTGCAATGTACATGCTTGTGTCCCTCTTGAATTATGGACACCCAAGTTGGGTGAGGCCTTAAAGCTGCAGAGAGTACAACATATGCAAGCTCATGCAATTGCCCTATCCATCCAAGGACTTTTTTTTTTGTCCTAGCATTGCACTATTTTAATTTTCAGCCACTGATGCAGACCCTCCAACCCCTTTCTAAGACAGCTATCAGCTGCTTCATACCAGGTCAATCTCATCACAAGTGTCTGATTACAGAATGTCAATGCTTCCACACTTATCATCTAGATTTGTTTCCATTATAAAAGACCAGGAAAAAATGTCCCAAGGCTTACTTCTCACAAGCTCAGTTTCTCACAATCCTATCCTCTTCTTTTACAATCTGAATCCTATTTCAGTTGCTATATATTTTGTCCAAGATCAATATCAGCCCATTTAATCAACAGCAGCCTGACAAACTCTGTCTTCCACTTCTGGAACCTCTGAGCTGTTGCAAGGTTCATTGCAATCAGTACCAATGACCAAAAACCCACCCTCAACAAGTCTTAAAATAATTCTTTGATGCAAGCTACCTACACTTGCTGATTTTAAACTAACTATTTCAATAGCTGTTCAATTTCATCATCAACATACGAACAGTTGAATACAGTGTATTTCCCCATTTCCAATTATTTTTCCTTCTTTAGACAGCATTACCATTTCCACACCTTACAGCCCTGAATGGGACCAATATTATGACAACTATTACTTTTTCCTCTTGCATGGTCCTTAGAACTAATAGTTCTGTATTTTTCTCATATGCTTTTGCTTCTTTTATCGTATCTATACTTTACTTTTGTATAGTTCCAACTTCATCACCACCACCCTTCCTTAGATATTCCAGAAGACAAGAGTCATTTATGTTGGCATGCTTCAGTAGCTTCCTGTTGACTTAAGTATCTCCTAAACACATTTAATTTTAATGCTGTTTTGTCTTCTATCTCTTACACTCTTTTGGTATGGGATCCCAAACTGGAACTGGCCCCACTTGGCTTGTTTGGACAGCTGAGTTCATGGGTGAGAGCCCAGGAGTAGTTTTCGTTCTGGCTGGGCTGAAGAGCCACCCTAGGCTGCTTCACATGCTTGCCACCAAAACTGGTCAATATCAGGAGTATCTTCCAGTTCCCATGATGACCTTCTGCAATTCATTGCAATTCATCAATATTTAATGTTTTAATACCAAGCATCACTGTTCAGTTCTAGCCTGCCACAGCAAGGACATGAACAACTAACCTGGGCATTTAAAACAGTTGATAGATCACAGGTGCAGAGATTATCACCATATAACATCTGCAAAATAACAACCTAACAAGTCTTACCCAGTTATTCTCAACTGCCTCCTCACTCATCTTTTGTAAGGGAAACATCAATGAAGCCATCCACGGCTGCCCAGGATATAGCAAACTGCTGCAAATCTTGACTTGGATATCACACTACTATTCCAGAGTCCTAAATTGTAAGTCACACTATAATGCAATTAGAATGAAATAACCTTAATATCCAATAATTTCATCTAATTTAATATTTGCAGTATAAACCCCTAATCTTAATCAATCTACTCTTCACTACATTTTAGCAAGCACCATCTTCTTGGTATATACAGCCACAAACATACCATAACATTACAAGACAAAAATGTTAATTTGGTAAGGATGAATTAATTCGAACAAATCCTAACACCCTAATAAATCTTCACTTATGCCTAATGTTCTGAATCAAGCTATGAAGAGCTTAATTTCTTTGCTGCTACAGAAAACACAAATGTAAAAGTTGTTTGCTCTGGAGATCAGAAAGCCACTATCCTCCAAATCATGACAGCAACTAATAGTTAGGCAGAGAGCCAGGATTGGGTTTGACCTGATGACAAATTACCGACAAGAGTTCTCCTTCTCTGAAAAGGCAGAATGTTGGATGGACCGGACCTGAATGCTCTGAAGCACCACTGTGACAACAGAGGACCAGATTCTGGTCCCTTTTCTAGCAGTATAAAACCACATTAACACAAGGTTTACCAGTAATCACATCCTGTTGGTTGATATGTCACTGAAATCACCCTCTATGGGTGTGGAAAAGTAAAATGTGATCCCTATCATGGGAAGAAATGCTAACTGATGGCAAATAAAAATGACAGTGCTCACCCTAAAATAAATTTATATATATATAAATATATATATATAAAAATGTGGGATTTGGAAATTAAAAAGCAAAAATAAACACTAAGAGAAAAACTACAAGATTTAATTCCTGATATCACCTTGTCTTCTCAATTTATCAGTGGCTATACTAAAGCAGAGGGCTAAACCACTTCAGAAAGGCGTCCCTAGAGGTCTAGCCTTCATATAACCCTGCAAGAACAGGTACAAAAGAACAGGTACAAAGCATTACCAAGAAAAGCTCTTCTATTCACTGATCATATAGAACAGATTAATTTGTTGTTAGTTGTGGCTTTATTCTGGCTTGACTTCAATATTTTTACCATCTTTGCCTTCCCCACAGACACCAACCCCCTTGTCACTTCGCTTCCTGCATCTCCTAGGCTGGTTACCTTAGAATCATACAATCATAGAATAGTTAGGGTTGGAAAGGACCTTAAGATCATCTAGTTCCAATCCCCCTGCCAAAACTTTTATAAAAGAGAAGCACAGCCCAACCTCACATTTGCCTCCAAGAAAACTGAAACAAAACCATTTCAAAGATGCTGTTACTGCATCAAATTTGTTTTTGAATGAGATGCTCCATCAGTCTTCCTGAGAGCATCTACTTTGTCAATATAATGAGTATTTTGACTAATCACAAAATTTCTTCAGTTTTCAACTGATTCCTGGGTTTCTTTTCTGCTCATTAAAAAAAATAATAAAACACACAAACAAAAAAGAAAACCAAAACCTCTCTTCCAACTTAAGTGACAGGATCACTGACGCAACTGAATTATTTTGCTGTTGTGTTTTACCCCTACAACAATAAGTCTTTATGCACAATCTTGCTTTCCTTCTTTCTATACAAGGTCACAAAGCTTCATCACTATCACCTTTTAACATTTAGCAATGAAGGGATTGTCTTTCTCTTTTCTTCCTATGTAAATAAATGTGAAGAGCCCAAATGGCTACACGTGGACCTGCAGAAAAGATTTTTTCTGAAAGATGTTGACTTGGGAGCGATTTAAACCAAAATAAGATCTTGTGCAAATTGAGATCATGAGTGCATCTTTGAAGTGTTTTTCCTTACTGATAGAGTCACTATGGGAGGAAAAAGGACATATGTAGCTTTGTTCTCCTTTGAAATGTAAAGAGGTTATCTCATGTAACACAGCAGTTTTACCAGCAAATTAGAAAATTTGGTTTTACCAACAACCAAGAAAACTCTGAGTTGAATGGAGGGAAAAAAAACCCCAAACAAACAAAAACCAGGAGCAAAGAAAGTAAAATGCTTCAAAACCTTCACAATCCACAGATATCTTATTACCACTACCACCTGTGGCCTCAGACACACAGTCTGAGGTTTTCATTTCTCTACCTCTGGTCCCTGCAACTGGCTTTTTCTCACTGGACGTATCAATTCCTTATTTCTACAAAGCCCTAAATTGCCCAATGGATGGGTGCTGGGAGCAAAGTCACTGTCTGTCACCTGAGTTGGGTAAATTATTTACTGTCAAATTGCAAATCTGTAGCAAAAAGGAAATTGCAGCACACCCCATCAACACTCACTGTGTGGACTATGAATACCCCTTTGGTGTGCAAAGAAGGTCTGTGCAAGGAAGGTAGGTTTAGACTGGATGTAAGGAAAGAATGTTCTACAATGAGGGTGAGACACTGGACCATTTGGCCAAAGAACCTGTGGAGGCCCCATCCCTGGAAGAGTTTAAGGCCAGTCTGGACAGGGCTTTGAGCAACTTGGTCTAGTGGAAGGTGCCCCTGCCCACAGCAGGGTGGGTTGTACTAGATGATCTTCAAAGGTCCCTTCCAACCCAAGTCATTCTATGAGTCTAGGACTCAATAACATTAAAATGAGATATAGACTTATTCTCATGTGTATTAATCTACATTGTAAATACAGCTGACACCAAGACCAATGCTATCTTCAGGGAAGTCCAGGGGCTGCTTCAACCCCTTAACACACTTAATGGGGTTAGTGTATCTGCCATAATTTAAATGCTGCAATGTGAAAAAAACCCAACAATTATTCTTCCTCCTTCTTCATGATTGGAATCAACAGGAACATAAGACTTTCACCTTCTTTTCACTTCTGCTCCCTTTTCCCTGTGGTGCATTACCTCCAATAAAAATTTTCCTCAGATTAAAACATGCTTCTTCATTGTTAAACTTCTATTTCTTAAAAAATATCTGCCTCCACCCCTTCATACAGATTAACAGCATTCACAAAGGATTATGGAGGCTAGATTGTGGTTACTGAAATAATTCATTACAAAAATTTAAGAAAAAATCTTAACCTGGGCTTCTCTCCACCAAAATATGAGAAAGACTATTTTTCTTGTTAAAGGGCAGAAGAAAATTGACAGTTCGATACTGTGGTGCATCATTTCAGTTCTGCTTCAGTGCCTGCCTGTGCGCATCCTTACACTCAGCCGTCTGCAAACAGAAACTTCCTTCAAGATATCCTCAAGTGTTCCTAGTACAAACCGAATTTAAAGCAATGTGGGAAAAAACAGACAAGACAGACAAGATTTGTGCAATTTCCAAAACTGAAACACTGCTTTTATTCCATGCAGGGCTACTGAAATACCACAAAACCCGCATCACACACTGTCTTCATACTTTATGTATGAGCCTTGGAGGTACAAGGACCTCCTGAGAGCTCCAGTGGGCACCCTAGGTATCTTCACTGTCTGCAGCCTTAGGCTCAGCTTCTCACAAAAAAAGCCACCCCTGAAACCTTCCCACACATGCCCAAGGAAATCCAACATTTTCCTTCTTTCTATTGTTAGGCAATAAATGGCATTTTCTTTCTTTCTACATTTAGGCCAACCCTAGTTTGCTTCCCAACATAGAATCATAGAATAGATAGGGTTGGAAAGGACCTTAAGACCATCTAGTTCCAACCCCCCTGCCAGTGGCAGGGACACCTCACACTAAACCATGCCGCCCAAGGCTATGTCCAATCCGGCTTTGAACACCGCCAGCGATGGAGCATTCACAACTTCCTTGCGCAACTGTCGTGGTTTAAGCTTCTCTAACTCACGCAGCCCTTTCTCTCACTCACTTCCCCCTCCCCCCTCCCCCCACTCCCGGAGGGATGGGAAGGAGAATCGAAAAGAATGCAACTCCCACAGGTTGAGATAAGAACAGTTTAGTAACTAAAGTATAGCACAAATCACTACTGCTACCACCAATAATAATAATGACAAGAGAAATACAAAGAAAGAATACAATTCTCACCACCTAATACCAAGCCCGACCACGCAGCGCCCCCCCAACCTTCCGGGTCTCTGCTCTCTGCTCTTCCATCCTGGGCATGACGTGCTGTGGTATGGAATAACCTCTTTGGTCAGTTGGGTCAGGTGCCCTGTCTCTGCTTCCTCCTGGCTTCCCCTCCTCCCTGGCACAGCATGAGACTCAGAAAGTCCTTGGTCAGACCAAAACATCACTAAGCAGTAACCGAAACACTGGTGTTATCAGCGCTGTTCCCAGGCCCAAAATTAAAAACCCAGCACTGCACCAGCTACTAAGAAGGAGAAAAATGACTGCTGCTGCTGAACCTATGACAGCAACCCATTCCAGTGCCTCACCACCCTGACAGTAAAGAATTTCTTCCTCATATCCAATCTAAACTTCCCCTGTTTAAGTTTGAACCCATTACCCCTTGTCCTCTCACTACAGTTCCTCATGAAGAGTCCTTCCCCAGCATCCCTATAGGTCCCCTTCAGATACTGGAAGGATGCTATGAGGTCTCCACGCAGCCTTCTCTTCTCCAGGCTCAACAGCCCCAACTTTCTCAGCCTATCTTCATACAGGAGGTGCTCCAGTCCCCTGATCATCCTCGTGGCCCTCCTTTAGACTTGTTCCAACAGTTCCATGTCCTTTTTATGTAGGGGACACCAGAACTGCACACAATACTCCAAGTGAGGCCTCATGAGAGCAGAGCAGAGGGACAGGATCACCTCCTTTGACCTACTAGTCATGCTCCTTTTGATGCAGCCCAGGATACGGTTGGCTTTCTGGGCTGCGAGCGCACACTGAAGCCGGCTCATGTTCATTTTCTCATCAACCAACACCCCCAAGTCCTTCTCTGCAGGGCTGCTCTGAATCTCTTCTCTGCCCAACCTGGAGCTGTGCCTGGGATTGCTCCCACCCAGGTGTAGGACCTTGCATTTGGCTTGGTTAAACTTCATCAGGTTGGCATCAGCCCACCTCACAAGCGTGTCAAGGTCCCTCTGGATGGCATTCCTTCCCTCCAACGTATCAATCGAATCACACAGCTTCATGTCATTGGCAAACTTGCTGAGGGTGCACTCAATCCCACTGTCCATGTCACCAACAAAGATGTTGAACAAGACCGGTCCCAACACCAATCCCTGAGGGACACCACTCGTTACTGGTCTCCAGCTGGACATTGAGCCATTGACCACACAACTCTTTGCGTGCGGCCATCCAGCCAGTTCTTTATCCACCGAGTGGTCCACCTATCAAATTGATGTCTCTCCAATTTAGAGACAAGGATGTCATGGGAGACAGTGTCAAACACTTTGCACAAGTCCAGGTAGATGACATCAACTGCTCTACCCCTGTCCATCAGTTCTGTAGCCCCATCCTAGAAGGCCACCAGATAGGTCTGGCAGGATTTCCCCTTAGTGAAGCCATGCTGGCTGTCACCAACCACCTTGTGGTTTTTCATGTGCCTTAGCATGCCTTCCATGAGAATCCACTCCAAGATTTTGCCAGGCACGGAGGTGAGGCTGACTGGTCTGTAGTTCCCTGGATCATCCATTTTGCCCTTCTTGAAAATGGGGGTTATATTCCCCTTTTTCCAGTCGTCGGGAACTTCACCTGACATCTTATTTTACTCTCTGGTTTGTATCCTGGAAGCTGCTGTCATCCTCCCCTGCTGTGGTCACTCATTAACACTCTTCCCCACCATGCCTGCCTTGGTGGACTGTGCATCTCTAACCTGCTGCTGCTCCCTCTTGCTTTTACCCAGGGGGACTGGTGATCCTTGGCAGCCCATTAGCTGCATCCTGTTGACACGTGTACACATTTGTGGCAGTTTGTATGAATTACAGCCTGGAATGTGGCTTCCTGTACATTCCAGTTTGTCATAAACAGTGAGAAACCCAAGCTGAGAAGCACAATGCTAGTGGTAGTAAGCGTGGCTTTCTAAAACGCTCGTTTTCCCCAACACTAGCTATAACACATGATTTATCTGACCAAAATGCAGAAGATTTAACACATGATTTATTTAACCAGATTTTAAAAGACTAAAGCTTCAGTCTTGTAAACCCTCTCAAGTCATCTTAGCCTTCCCCACTAAAGCTCCAGTCAGAACTCACTGTAGCTCCTCATGGCACAGTGAGTTTAACATGACCTTAGTCAAAGACTAATCTGCACTTCCATCTCATCTTCAAAAAATCCCAACAAAACAAATGAAAGGGACAGTATATAGATGTCTGCTCTGAAAGAATCCCTGCTGTTTCCATGTGCCCTCTTCAAAGCTGACCCTTCTTGTGATGTGGAAAGACTCTGTCCTCTTACGCTTTCCAGCTAAAATTGTCATGTAGTAGATGTGCTCTAATGCAGATCACTCATTCAATCTTCCCTCTCTTAGCAGACATGTGGGGTTCATGCAGCATGAGGCAATAGAAGGAACAGTACATCTTCAGAGAGAAAAGAAGATACTACTTGACATCTCTGCAAACTGGAGTAAAACTGTGAATGGCATATGATCTGCTTCACTTGAGTTATGCTAACAGGGAAGAGAGTGTTTAAAAATGTCATGTGTGAATGCTTCAGAAGAAATGAACGATTCAGTTTTCCACAGAGAAACTGAGCTGAAAGCCAGATGAGCTGTCAAGCAGTCAAATGATCTATTGCCTCTCCCAATTTTACTTTATTCTGGGTTGCTTATTATGGTCAGTATGGGGGATGGCAGAGGAAGGTGAGCTGATTTTCAAGTTTTGTCATCTTATCTACAGCTCTTGGGAGATGCTGTTTGGATGTTTCCAGCCTTTCTGGCTCTATCCAGCAGATCATAATCTGGACATAAGCTTTCTCGTCACTGTATCAATAGCACAGTTCATATATCACATGTTTGATCTAGTGTTCACCAACCTGGACAGAAACAGGGAAAATAAAAGAGAGGTAACTTGACAAAATTCTTGGTTGCCTCTGAGGTCAGAAGGAACTTGATCATGATGTAAGATGAACAGTCCAGCTTGTTCCTCCTAGAGACACTCCTTGAACTGCCTTTAAAAATTTGAACATTCTTAAGGTGGGGGATGGCCAGATCTTCTTGTTGTGAACATTCTTCAATATGATGCTCTTGGCCTTCCAAGTCTTGGACTGCACACCCACTGTAGTGGGGATGGTCCTGTCCATTTTGGCCTTGAGCAATATCTCTGGATGAAAAGGTATGTTAACCTAGGTGAGCTCTTGATTTGAACCAGCACATCTGTTCCTGTCTTTAGCTTTGCATTAAGAATAGATGCATTTATGTGTTGCAGAAATAATTTCCCCTTTTTTCTTTTTCTGCTGTTATCCCCTCTGCTCACTTTGTCTACATTGGTGTTCCACTAAAGTTTTCTTTCAGCCAAAACCCATTTTTCAGATTTAGTCAGCCAAAACAATCTCAATGTACATATTTCACTAACTCAGCACCCACGTCCAACTCTCTTTTCCCAAAGTCTCTCTTTCTTTTGCCTCACTTAATTTCTCTCCCACTTCTATCCAGTATAATTTCATTGAAAGATGCACTTTGGGAACCATTTCATGCAAAAACACAGCTAATTTTTCAAAGACAGTCATTTAACAGAGCTTCACACATTTTTGTATTTCTTTTCTTCCCATTGACAAATGACTCACATTAAATCATCATGCTGACCAAAAGAACACCTTTCTGGTTCTACTTGCTACACACAAAAAAATTTACCAGCCTAACTTCCCATGTAGATAAGCTGTGAGTGCATAAACTCCCATTTCTTAGACATAACCAGTTCACCTCTGCCATGTCAGCCCAGATCACAACTTCCCACTTAAGCTAATTTGGAGTCAGATAAAACTGTCAAGGAGATTCAAGATCAAGCCAGAGCATTATGACAAAACAATAAAGGCTGAAGAGCAGGCATTTCTTCAGCCAGATTAAAGTTTTTGACATTAAGTTATAAGCTTGGTCTAACAAAATACTTTTATTTTCTTTTTGTTAGTACTACTGAATTTTTATTCATAAGATTCAAGATTGTGTGTATATGTGTATGTTTCCTTTAAGTTCCAGTTCTAAAGCTATATCTTGCCTCTGAGGTGACACAGAGGTGACACATCATTTATTCTTCTGATCTGTTCCAGGGTCTTGGCTGAATCACAGTTTGCACAGTGGACCGGAACATAAGGACTCTTTTTATGGAAAAATTAGGAAGGGTTTTTTTTTCAGATCGTTTTTTTTTTTCTTTTTGTGTTTCTTTGGTTTTTGTTTCTTTGGGTCTTTTTTGTTTGTTTGTTTTAAATATAATATTTACTCTCCCAAGGCATCTTGGTCCTTAAACTTTTATGATCTAGCAGGAAATTATTACACTTGCCACAGTATAAGGCTTTTCCCCATCTTTTAGTTCCTGGAAAAATTTATCTTACAAATAGTTGTTTCTTTAACTGAAATATTCTGATCTTGCTTATACGGAATTATTTTTAGTACAGGCTTGAAAAGGAAATTATTCTAAATGTTGTAACAGTGAATATTGCAGTGAGACGTACTGTTCATTTTAGCATACCTGCAGCCTCCACTGCAGAATGATGCTCTTTCTTGCTTGTATAATGGCAAACATATTAAACGATATATACCACAAGGCATTACTAAATCTACAGTACAAGATCATATTTTAACTTTTTACTGTTAGTTTCACTATGAACTAGCTTGATCTAGCACTGATTTAGCCACATAATGAGCTACTGAAAATTTGTGGTTCAAAGAGAATCATTGCTATGATTTGTCATTCGGCATATACACAGCAATCAAAAAGTCTGGATTTTCCATCCCTCACTTGAAGCAGGTTCTGCTAGGGAATTAGGCCATCTTTTGATCACTTCAAAAGATCTGTTGACTTTACAAGCAGCAGAAAAGACCACACAAACCAGTTCCTCATAAATACTATGAAAAAGAGGATGTTCACTTGCTCCTTACTTCAGTATATTGCAGTTGATTTACACAAGTCAGAAAAGTTATCATAAGTTTCATAAGCCTGTGAAAACTATGTACTTCTAGCCCAGGAGCGATTAGGAAGGTAGACGGGGATTTCTTAACCAGGAAATGTACTTTTTACAGTTTTCTTACAGCACACAGAAGAAAGGACCAGACTATATGTACCTGGAACATAAAAGGGTGAAACTAAGAAAACAGTAGCTGACCTGTGTCACCAATATCATTCTTCTGTGGAAAAACACGGCAAAACCACAACACTGGTTATGGGGTAATACTTTGTACAATGAGTACAAGGAGACCCAGCAGCATTACTGCACAGACTGCTCTTATTTTCAGAAAGATAAATGAGAATATATGAAAGCCTTTTTGTAACCCCAAAAGTTTAATTTCTATTGTATTTTGTTCATAGGTGAAAATATGTTATTGAAGACAATGACTACTATGTTATTCTGATTAATGACAGGATTAGAAAGGGTAACTTTTTTAGACCAATATCAGGAGAAAATCGTGCTGTCCAGCCCCCATTGACTATTCTGTGCACAGGTACCATTTAAACCTTTGTTTC
Organism: Ara ararauna; assembly: GCA_028858755.1. Classification (NCBI taxonomy): domain Eukaryota; kingdom Metazoa; phylum Chordata; class Aves; order Psittaciformes; family Psittacidae; genus Ara; species Ara ararauna. Next base: position 47,288,837 of record CM054381.1, read on the forward strand.
TATTCCATTTGTTTTCTTTACAAGAGCATTTTCATTTATTTATTAATATAGGAAAGAAAAAAGACCTCCAAAGAATAAGAACTGACATACTCCTTGTATTCAAGATTTAACCTATTTTTTCCTTAACAATATTTAGAAGTAAAGCATCCCTAAACAAGACCATTTAATGTAATAAATGGAATTTAGAGATGAGCTTGAGATAGCTATTGATAAACAGATCCCAATTGGAAGACATAATGGGCAGATACCATCTTGTAACCACCTTCCTATAGCTACCTGCTCCATTTTATGACTGCTGCATAGGATGAAATCTTTTCCGAAATTCAAACTGTAAGATTTAAAGAAAAAAATATTTGCTTGCCTTAGGCCTTTCTAATGAGAATTATTATAATATATTTATAATATAATAATATAATATATATTAATTAAAATATTAATATATAATATTACATTATATTAAATATATTATAATAACATTATCATTATTAATATAATGGCTTGACAAACTGTAATAGGCTGTGTCCAAGAAGCTCAGCTACAGGGTGAGAATTATTTCTTTGTTTCTTCCTAACACTATTTGCTTTACAATTAAAGCTGAGCAGGCCCTGTGGAGGCTGCATCCAAATTAATCTTGACAATCTTCTTGAAAATCTCTATTAAACCTCAAAGCTTAAGACCTTCATATTGCACAATTTCTGCTTTGAAAGAGAGGCTCTAACCCCCAGAACTGATCTTACGTACATCTTTTGATTTCATTCACCAGCACACAAAAAATGCCAACACTTGTTAACTTTTGAGTTTATGACTTCTTTTTTTTTAACTCTTTCAGCATGGCAATAGCTTTTATTTTCTTCCCTGAGTTTACTTGTTAATAACAATAAAAAATGGACACCTGGAAAAAGCTAGACTTTGATGACTACACTTTCATGGGCTGCATCAAAAGGAGCGTAACCAGCAGGTCGAAGGAGGTGATCCTGCCCCTCTACTCTGCTCTCGTGAGACCTCACTTGGAGTACTGTGTACAGTTCTGGTGTTACAGAATCATAGAATAGATAGGGTTGGAAAGGACCTTAAGATCATCTAGTTCCAACCCCCTTGCCATGGGCAGGGACCCTTCCCACTAAACAATGCCACCCAAGGCTCTGTCCAACCTGGCCTTGAACACCGCCAGCAACGAGGCATTCACAACTTCCCTGGGCAACCCATTCCAGTGCCTCACCACCCTTACAGTAAAGAATTTCTTTCTTATATCCAATCTCAACATAAAAGGGACATGGAACTGTTGGAACAAGTCCAGACGAGGGCCACAAGGATAATCAGGGACTGGAGCACCTCCCGTATAAAGATAGGCTGAGAAAGTTGGGGCTGTTGAGCCTGGAGAAGGGAAGGCTGTGTGGAGACCTCATAGCAGCCTTCCAGTATCTGAAGGGGGCCTATAGGGATGCTGGGGAAGGACTCTCCATGAGGAACTGTAGCGAGAGGACAAGGGGTAATGGGTTCAAACTTAAACAGGGGAAGTTTAGGTTGGATATAGGGAAGAAATTCTTTACTGTAAGAGTGGTGAGGCACTGGAATGGGTTGCCCAGGGAAGCTGTGAATGCTCCATCGCTGGCAGTGTTCAAAGCCAGGTTGGACATAGCCTTGGGTGGCATGGTTTAGTGTGAGGTGGCCCTGCCCTTGGCACGGGGGTTGGAACTTGATGATCTTAAGGTCCTTTCCAACCCTATTTATTCTATGATTCTATGATTCTATGTCACCTCTGAGCAGCAGAACATCTCCATGGAGCTCCTGGTCCTCTCCAGGGAAACATCTTGTCCTCTGAGGAAGATAATGTTGCCTGGCCAATTATTTTAGTTTCATTATTTTATTATTACATTTTTATTCATGAGTGAAAAGAATCACAGGTGAAACTTTAGGCCACACAAGAGAGGCCAGGAGGTCAGGTGTCAACCCGGCCAAGAATCAGTGTAATGTGCAGGGCTTCACTCCCATATCTAAGCAGTTAAGGGTGTCGAAGGTTTGATCAATTTCTTACCCATAGACCAGGCTGAGCCGTGGTATGGAATGCATGCAGGCTATTCCGTGAGTTTATGTTACTGAAAGTCTAAGTGAATGTACTGTGAACGTTTTTCCAATTTTAGAACTCTTATATTTGAAAACACATATAAGAAGCAAGTCAGAAACAAGAGTATATCAAGGATGCAAAATGGAAGGGTAAAAATTAGTATGCCCACATTAGGGAGACTTGTTACTTGCCATCTGATATGGCTGCATGGCTTTAATTTTTCATTCAAAATATCCTTTTTAAGAGAGCGTATCATTACTCAGGTCATCAGTTTACAAACTGTTAAGATCTTCTAGATCTTACAACAGCACTTTTCCCTGAAAACCTCTCTTTGGAAAAAAGAAGGAGCTTCTGGAAATGAGCAATAATTGCTAAAACATTTCCCTGTGTTGGAAATAAGACATCTTGTTGTGGTTTAAGCCAAGCTGTAAGTCGTGCAGTTTGCTCACTCACTCCCCCCCTTTTCCTCTTCCCCCGCTCCCAGGAGGATGGCAAGGAGAATCGAAAGAATGTAACTCCCACGGGTTGAGATAAGAACAGTCCAGTAACTAAGGTATAACACAAACCACTGCTGCTACCACCAATAATAATAATGACCAGGGAAACAACAAGGGAAGAGAAGACAACCGCTCATCACTGATACCCAGCCCAACCGAGCAGTGAACCCCCTCTTCCGGGTAGCTGCCCCCAGTTTTTTACATCCTGGGCATGATGTGCTGTGGTATGGAATAACCTCTTTGGTCAGTTTGTGTCAGGTGTCCTGTCTCTGCTTCCTCCCGGCTTCCCCTCCTCCCTGGCAGAGCATGAGACTCAGGAAGTCCTTGGTCAGACTAAACATTTGAACAGTAACTAAAAACACTGATGTTATCAGCGCTATTCCCAGGCCAAAAGTCAAAAACACAGCATTGCACCAGCTATCAAGGAGAAAAATGACTGCTACTGCTGAACCCAGGACACATCCAAAACAGAAAAAGAAAGAAACCAGGCACAGCCTCCGCCAGAAAGAGGTGACAAGGAGATCAAATCTGAAGGATTTTGATCACACCCCCATCTACCATCAAAAGAAATTATCTCTTGAACATAATTTTACCCCTTGAACTGCTTCTGCACAGCAGGGGGTTGCTGGTTCAGAAGGGAAATTATGCAGTGGGAAATGTGCTCTGGGACAAGCCTGAGGTAGCAATGTCTTACTAATGATGTGATTACTTAGAATATCCCACTGACTTGCATGATTTTTTCTCTAGAATTCAATGACACTATTATGTTTGGGATTATTTTGCTAACCTGAAACATAGCCCGTTCCTCATGGCTATAGCACACTTGAATTACTAGGATATTAGACACAGCTTTCACAATGACGATTTGTTCCACTTTGAGATGGCAACATGATCCAAAGGAAAGTTTGAGAGAGTCAAATTTAAGGAGTGAAGGACTTGGCTTTATGTCTTTCTTGTTACTCAAATAACCAGTATTTTATAGCAAAACAAAGTTTTTACTTCTCTAGAAACTTGCATTTTATTCTAGAAGCACAAGAACACACTTAGAATGGGCTTGCTTCTTTCTACAAAAGTTTAAGAACCAGGGTTTTTCCTAAGGAGGGTAGTTTTAGGTCTTTTTTAAATTATTATTTATTCTTTAATGGGTATTTCCTTTAATACAGTACACTTTGAGTGATTTATGTCAAAGCTTTTTCTCTTACACCTCAGCTGCGTGACCCTGCCAACGAATAACTCACAGTAGGATGAAATTAAGTTGCAGCAAGGCTTCCTAGTGCTCACCCTCCTTTCATCTGGAGGATACAGCATACAGATGGTTAAACAGCAAAGAAACAAACAAAAAAAGACATGAGAAGGAAACAAATCAAACACTGGACTCACACAAAAAAAGTCAAAAGATGAGGACAGCATTTCACTGTAGTTTTTTTATAAAGTAAACAAGTGTCATACCTTTTTAAAAATTCCATATACTCAGTATGCTTGATGAGGCCTGTCCTCATCATTATTGTTTGAAAACATTGCCGATCAATAGCCCAAAGTTTCACATTTACGAGAGCTGGAAAAAAACAAGACAAGGGGAAAATGCAATTAGCAAAATGTCAACATTTGAAAACCTGTTGTGAACTGCAGAGGAAAACAGCTTCATTCATGAGAAAGCATGAAAATGGGTACACACTTCAAAACAGTAACACAGAATTCATCTGCTGGACAATGGACTAAGCATGCACTGAAATGAACTGAAATACCCTTAGTTTTAGCTGTAGTACACTGGTTTTCCAGAAAGACTCCCTACAAGCAACTGTGAGATGCAAAGAAATCAATGCAGGCTGAAAGCAAGCAAGAAATACAGGCTCAGTTCATTGTAACCTGAGACAAACCCCTGCCTATGACACTGAGTGATCTGGGGAAATTTTTAGTGCATTATGCTGTTTCTGAGAGTTTCATCCTGCGCCCAAAGTAGATGATAATTTCTCCTTGATCTCGAGAGATTCTACAGAAGTGAGTCCTGTTATATCCTAATAATTGAGCACCTCCCAATTCTGGCAGTTTTGAGTAATTTATTTCCAACTGTAGTTTTCATGGTTCAGATAAATTCCAAGACTTCAGTGTTACACACCATACACTACATCATATACTTTAGAAGCAAAGTCCTGTTGTAAAAACAAGCATGAACAAATACTACAGCATAAAGTGCAGATGCTCAAAGAAAACAGGACTACATGCATTGAACGTGCAGGACCCCAAGTGGTCCAGATTTTAGTCTCAGATGTAGCTTAGACATTTGCATTAGCTATAAAAGTTTGCATATATACACAGTTTATAACAGTTTCTCCCTATAGAAACAGTTTAATTAAACAAAACTTCTCTAAAAGCCTCTTCACTTGTATTAATTATTCTTTTTCTCAGAAAGTAATTGAAATGAATTTTACCCCCATACCCCATTTCACTACAGGAAATAGAAATGAGCAGAAAGACTTTCAGAAAAATATTTACAAATATTCTCACAAATAAAATCCCAATAAATGACTCTTCTTTTATTTGCTGGTCTTTTCAGTCACAAACCCCCTGGATAATGAAATGAGTTTTTATCCCTAACTGCATTTGCAGGATATAAAATCCTTCAAAGTGAAAATTCAACCTTTTCTTCTCAAATTGCATTGCAGAACTAAGTGAATGCATCATATCATTTAAAGACTCCTCTCATTTTCAAGACAGAAACTCCTTTTTGAGAATAATTTTGATTTTTGTAATCAAACTGATGAGAAAGAATGACCCATCGCTTACATATGAAAGATTTCTGTGAAACAAAACCAAAACCTGAGTCTTTTACTCTCTTCAGAGTGGAAGACACAATTAATATAATGGGATCCCTAATTTTCTGGTTCAGTATATATATACTTTTTTTTTACTCTCTTCTGCCAAACAGGGGTTTTGACTGATTTTTAGATAAGATCTATCCTAGAAGAAGAAATTAATATTATTCAATAGAGGGTGTGTGTGGGAACTCACCAAAAAGGATGGTTTCCAGCTGTACTAGCTGATGATGACAAGGTTTGTATCAAGTCACTAAAATCTTAAAATCTCAGTAAAATCCTAGTATGTTCACTAAGAGCAGGAAAAGATGACCTCGTAAAGTCGGTGCTTTCTAGCTACGTGAAAAAAAAATGCAGGGGATTTCAGCCAGCCTGGCCATTTCAAGATGATTTGTATTCAGTGTAATGTATGATTATCAAACAAGGCGAAAAAGCAACTCACTTGCTTTCCGATTGGCAATGACACTGATAAACCCATGTACTGAACATGAAAATAATGAAGTAAGAGTTCATAAATCTTTTTTTTTTTTTGACTAAAATATCAAACAGCGTCCCAGTGCCCTACCACAAACACGCACCATGAACATATCTTACAAAACCATCAAAGGCATTTTTTTCCCAAGTACAGACATCCTTTAAAGTAAAATTAAAACTTTTGCCTATATTTCTACCGTGCAGTCTTTGTAGCAAAGGTGTGACTGTTAAGCTGACACAATAGCTAAGTAAGCTCAGAAGATAGCAAATTCTTAAATTCACCTTTTTTGTCTATCATCTCATGTAATTTTGAAGGACAGGGCAGCCTTCCTGTAAATATTTCTGTCTGCCATTGCTTCCCAATGTATTTTAACAGTGTCATATCTTATGCAAATAAGTAGCCCTGAAAAGTCATAGAATCATAGAATACTTAGGGTTGGAAAGGACCTTAAGATCATCTACTTCCAACTCCCTGCCATGTCCTTTTTATGTTGAGGACACAAGAACTGTACACAGTACTCTAAGCGAGGTCTCACAAGAGCAGAAAAAAAAAAAAAGGTTTCAAACCTGGCCAGCTGGTCCTTAACAAATACATTTAATCAGCACCTCGGACTAAATTCCTCTTGGATTCCATCACAGTATGAAAGAGCACGGCCTCTGAACAGATGAGTCCCCATCCCATCAGACGCATTTATAGGCTATATGTCATTATGCCTTAAATCGGTGACTGATGGTAATCAGCTAACACTTATTTTTCATGTACATAGTGAATGATGAAGGTGCTCTGTGGATTTTCTCTCCCACAGTGAGTTCAGATACAGCTGCAAAGATACCACCTATCTCTGAGGTCCACATGGGTACCAGGAAGCCAGATAAGCAATGAACACTCACTCATTCTCCTCTGATCCCCAGGTATTTTGTAAAGTACTATGTAATATTTAATATCAATTCCCAAAGACATGCATGCTCATGCTAAGTATGTTCTGACTAGGTCTTTTAATGCACTTAGGTAAATGGCAAACATAATTTAGTACCTCTCAAGCTAAATGAAGATCCATTTATTGCCGCTAGAAATTGTTCTGTTAAACAAATTTCTGCGGCAAGCAATCTTAATCTGAGCACAGGACCAGAGGCTTACTTAGTGAGCCTAGAAGAAGTCACATTCTCCAAAAGGTACCCCGTAGTAACCCAAGTTACATATGTATAAGAATATGTATACAAAAAATTACATGTCTGTACACATATTTATATATTCTCTATGTAACACTATATATGATTTAATTTAATAATATATATCATTTAATGTAATCATATAGTATAGTATTCTATACTATATAATGTGTATTTTTATATATCCATATGTATAGCACCTAATTAAACATACAGCTGTTTAACAGCCCCCTCACAAGGACCACGTAGCTCAGTTGTTAAGTGCAGACAATACACTTCTGTACTGCTAATTATAATCACTACTTATATTCTACATTCACATTAACCTTGCCTAATGATAAACAGAGGTTTTGCTAACGGCTAGTCACAGTAGAGCTTTAAATGTCAGTAAGACCCCTATAATCAGGTATGAGCATAATCTCCTGTTATGCTTAAAAACCTCTGTAAATGCGTTTGAGGGTTAATGAAGGAGCAGTGTGAAGTCGTTAAGATTTGATGACATTAACAACTTCAAAGAGACATATTTATGAATCCCCTGAGATGAAAAGTATTTATATGGTCTGTATACCACAAAGTCAATTCTGCCATGAATAACTTGAGTTATAACAGATACAGACAGAGGTGACACAGAGATTTTTTTGTCCTTCCATTCCCCTGCAAAAAGCACATGTTGGACGACAGAGATAACATTTTCTGTGAAGGTGATTTCAGGATAATACCTTATTCTCTGACTGCAAGAACTACCACCGTAAAAGAATATGATAAATAACATTATGAAAACAGATGAGTGCGCATATATATCTGTAATGGGAGTTTCCAAAGACTACTCAATAATATAAATTATTATACTGCAATCAAAGCAGCTAAACTGGAGTTATACTACAATTAATGTTTATTGCCTCTTTTACACTTTTTCATACTAAAACTTTCTAGCTGGGGTATTGTTTTATCTTTGTAGCAGCACATAATGCAACCAACATCATCCTAGAAGCCACCAAGATTTCGGCTGGCACGCAAAAAAAATTAGCATGGTGTAAGGCAGCAACATGCATACTTACAAACTAAGGTATGTCATAAAATATGTATCTATCATAAAGACTGCTCCTTCACTCTGAGGCACAGATAAAAATAGGGATACCCAGGGCCTCTAAATGATTGTTTACGTGGTATCATCATTGCATTTTTAGGAGCCACAGGTCTCTGGGTGAAGGTAGCAGATGATGCTGGGTAGCCTGCAGTCACTGAAGAATACTTTAATGCATTGCAAGGGCTCAAACCAAAGCAAAATGCTCCTGGAAAAAGCCATGAAGAGCAGTGAGAGCCAAAGCAAGAAAGTCAGGCTTTCATGGGTCAAAACTGGATGGGGGTGGAGATACCATTAAAGTTTAAATTTGAAGTGTTCATTATGGTCAGTACTTAATTTCTGATAATAAGTTGACTGAAATTATTTAAATCAATCATTTCAGTATATGAGTCAGACCCCTTCCTGCACCAAAATCACTGGTTTAAGCAAGTAAACGATTTCAATAAACAATTTCAAACTTCTTTTCCAAAAAGGAACTTTCTTCCTATTCATTTACCTGGACAACCTATGAAAATGTACCCCATTTTAAACAGGTGGAAATACATCCCCAGGGGTACAGGGTTCCCAGCACAGCCCAAAGCTGGCTGGTTTATTCACGTCCGCTGGCTTGCATGTGTGCCAGGAGGTGTCTGAACATAAAGTAAGTCAAGATAAAGGTATTTTCTCTGGTTGCAAAGGATTATATGAGCATATCCTCCATGATGCAACTCAAGCCTGATGGATGAAGCAGCTCAGACCCTCTCTGTTTTCTCCCTGTGCAAGGCAGGGCACAATTTCAGAGTGATGCAAAAGAGGAAAACTAAAAGCAGATTTTTAGGCTGCAGCCAGCCTCAAGTTTAACATGTAGATCTTCCCACCATCTGATAGGTTTTTCCCACTAGCCCATGAACAAGTACCCCAGTGTACTGCCAGGTCCGAGCCAGAGGGATGCCAGGGAGGGTGGATGAGCACAAGACATGGTTCCAAGGTGAGGAAGGCCAAAAGATTGCCTTTCTCCTGCTTAGCATTGGACTCTTAAAAGATGTCTGCAACATACTGGCTTGGATATGTCCCCTTCTGAAACTACAGCATCATGTTTTAAACTGCAATTTTTGTCAAGTCTTTATTGTATATACTGTTATCAGTTACACAGTATTATTTTGGTGTCATCAGGGATAGAATACAAACTTCCATGAAAATTAGAAAAAGTATACAGATTTTCTGCACCTACAGCACTGAAAAATAGAGACTATTTATTATTGATCCTCTCCAAGGCTTAATTCTCTCAATTTCTAATACTGCCATCATGTCCCCAGCCTGCGGAAGGACAAAGTTTTTGCTCTTCTGCTTCTTTTCTTCTGGTGGACCCCGCAACTGAAAGTCATAAACTTCAGGCTCAGATCCAAGCTACTCCTTTTCTCTGTATCACACACAAATGCAATGAAATAGGTGGAAAAACTGCAAAGTTTTATGTGAAAGAAGTATTTACAAAAAAGCAACTATTATTTATAAGTGTTATATGATATACAATATATATTCTATAAGATTATATATTATATATGTTAATATAAAGGCAGAAGACCTTCAGGTGCAGTTGTTAAAATGTGCCTGAAAGTAAAGCATCATTTTGCATAGCACTATTGGAAAACCATCTTCCACATATTTTAAGCAAAGGGTTGTTTTTCTCCAAAGCTAGGTCAATCACAAAATATGCTTTTAACCACATCCAGTTCGTCAAAGCTTTACCAATAAAACATTAAAAGAAGCTTTAAATCCTTTAAATCCAAGCAACCACCAGAATAGTGCCCAAATAGGTGCATTATGCCAAAATGAAATGCAATATTCATATGGCCCTGCAATCCTTTAGCATCTTTCCAAGTTTTTATGTGCTCAGTGAAGCCTTTCCAAGGTTTTCAGGGATCACCAAGTGAATCATCCTCAGCTTAAGAACTCATTGGTAGTGTTATCATACTTGAAACTTTTTATTGCCTTGCACTGTAAGTCAGAATTCATCACCTCACTTTTGCCTTTAGGCTATTTTATTAAAAAAACTGTTTACCTGCCCAGGCAGGCCTCAGGCAAAGAAACAGCAGCATCTTCATGTCCTTAGGGCCTTTCTAGCAGCAACGATACATAGCATTTCTATTCACATTTAACCCTCCCACCTGGGTTTGATTTTGCAAAGATTATTGTGCAAATTACCATTGAGGAGCACTGTCATTTCCAGTTACTTGTGTTTCATCATGTATATTTTGTGAAATTATGATGGAAAGCACATTTAACTAAACAGAAGGAGCACACAATCATTTTACCCCCTCAGACACATAGTGAATCATGAATGAGGCCCCAGCAGACTCCATTTTGGGATATGCATGGAGTGATACACAGTGGATCTATTTAACAGCAAGATTAAAGTTCTCTATTTTCTCATGTGTCTTCTTCACATTTCTAACAAGGATGGCATCAGTACAGTGATGATTTCATCCTAATGCTATCCATTTTCTCAATAGGTTCTTTCCCATAACTTCCCAGGGGGTTTTGTCACCTCACAGCATGCAAAGCAAGGAGTAATTTTACACTTGTCTGAGGAAAAATGCAGCATTCAAGCAGAGAGAGATAAGCATTTAAGTAAACTTTTTCTCCCGATATGGTTTATATCCATGTGCTCCTAAACTGGGACAGTTTGTTAAAAATAATGGTTCATAATAAGAAATTAAGACATACCCACAGAAGCAGGAGAAAATATTAGCGGGTTTTTTTGTAGGATTTTTTTTTTTTTTTTTTTTGCATTCTCAGGCCAGAGCTGTGGTTTTTCCCGGCACATAGAGCATGGGACAAAAAATAAAGGAAAATTAAGAAAGGGAAAAAAAAAAGGGGGGGCAAAAAGCTTCCAGAGAGCTTAAAACTAATCCCAGTGATGGAGAAGAGGATGATTTTAGATGTCCAGGGCTCAGCACAAAAGGATGTTCAATGCTGGTATTATGGCAGGACTTCATACTGTGCAGTGAATTTTTGGAGTGCAGTGTCAAGAGGGCAGCAGGACATGACAGCCATGGTTCTTCTTCTGGTACAGGGCTACAGACATTGGGGCTTTTTTTTCCACACAGTGGCAATTCTGCACTGTGACACAGGTGCAGGTTGAGGTTCTATCTACCTCTTTGTGGACTGTGCATTATGTTGTGGTATTTAAAGCAGAGGCCAAATATACACTTTTGCAAGTGCCTGTAATTATCTTCACATTACTAAGACCTGAAGTACGGAGACCAAGATTTCATACTTGCTGCAGACTTTTACAGCTTTTTATTTATGTCTCCCCCCCCTCAAGCTTGACTAACTGATTTTTTTATGCCAAAATTATCTGTATTACATGCAATAGAAAATCCTACTGCGCAGAATTCCTGGGCTGTACTGCTCACGTGGCAGACTGAAGTTAATTGCAGCACAAAGTCAACAACTGTTTCAATACTTGAGCTTTTTTCAAACCATTAATAAAATTGATTTCTTATTCAGATTTGCATGATCCTTCAGTAAAACAGAGCCTCCGCTTTGCCAGGGTGCACTTAACGCTCTGCTCAAACTACTTCAGTCTTTCCTCATTGGCACCATCTCAGTGCCTAACGCTGGGGAGGCGAGGCAAGGGCATCCTCAATACTCCAGCACAACTACACGCAAGAGATGTAGTTGCCGCAAGAGATGTTCTTGCATATGAATCTAGGATTATTTGTCATTAAGAAAAGATAGCAGTTGTGAGACACCTCACAGGAGGATGCTGCACCCGTGCATGTCACCTCCAATTCATCTCCTGAGCCTCCAGGCAGGTGATTCTGGATGCTCACCTAAATGTGGTGTAGATACATGTGAAATAATCTTCACATTGCATGAGAGATAAGTCCTTTTTCTTTTGAAAATCACACACCATACTGCACTTTCATAGTACTCAAAGGACAATCAAGATTGCTGCAGACTTATAAAAATGGGCATTTTTTCATATTAAATGGATAAAAGAGTTAAAAACAGATTAATGGCCAAGTCTCAGAATTGTATTACTTTTTAAAGAATTGGTTTGGGCTGCTGCTTAAGCACTGGTCTCAGAGGTAATTAGCAATATATTCAGGTTATGTGAGAAGGAAACAAAGCAAGAAGGACATGACTCAATGAAAGTTCTCCAGATAGCTCTGCTTTTGCTGCAGTAAACTATGAAGACACTGGATAACGCAAAGAACTGTATACACTTGGCATAAAAATGAAACATGCCTGAGTAAGATCAGATATAACTAAGAAAAGAAGCTGATGGAAATTGTTATTAACAAGCTCTGCTCTTTTCCACCAGAATAAAATCACCTATAGTATGAAAAAGTCAGTAAACTAAATTTTAGGGATAGCAACATTAGCAATGAAGAAATCTGGGAAAAACTGAGGCAAACAAAATTAAACACTGCAGGTGCCCTGTAGAAATTACTCAGTTGCAACTGCAAACACACTTTCTGTTCATCTCTAGTAAGAGGCCAGTAAATAGAATAACACTGTTGACACTTAATTATAATTAACAGAATTCACTATTGAGTTTACGGTGGTTTCAATATGTTATGCTGGACAATGTGGGCTGACTCCTCCTGCTGAAGTGACTGGGCTCTGCAGAGTCAACAAAATGCTCTATTTAAAATAAAAATTTAAAAAGAATCAATTAATGCCATTGCCAAAAATAACAATGCTGCTATTTTCGTTTGAAGGAAGGATGCACTTCATGTCTGAAGGACACCAGGAGGAGAGACCTTTTCCACTTGTGCTACGGGCTGGCTCTTCCCATTGTTCCTATGCGTGATTCAGAGGTAGAGCTGGTCTTTCCCCAAGCTCCCTTTCTGTCTCCTCCAAGGAGATCTTGACTCTGATTCTTTTGCTGTGAGTGGTCATCCCTGTGAAAATCCTGTATCACAGCAGAAGAGGAATGAATATGTATAAAGAAATAACAAGTGGAGTTTAGGCAGCTTGTGCAAGCCCTGAGGCCCTTGTAAAACTTCAGGCCAAGCACTGGTTGACTTCAATAGAGAGGATTTCATCCTCACTCATCCATCATACGGCTTACAACCTAAAATACCCTTGCACTTAAGATCTGACAACATCTATCAGCCAGTGCTAAGTAAAATAATCTGTATTAGATACTATATAGTATCGCAGGACTTTTCTTGATAGAAGAGTGAACCAAGTAATCCAGCCTTCTGCCCTAACAACCACCTTTACTCCAAGTTTCAAACAAAACTACATGTCTCCTAATGAATTATTCAGCAATAACCCCAGCTTGGGTGTTTTTATTAATTTAAGGCTCACAATGTTTGGCTGAGGGTATATACTGTCATTCATTTTTAGCTAATGCAATTCCCAATCTTCTTATTGACACCCCAGAATATCTCAGCCCTATTCTGAAGACTCATAACTTCTTAGCCTAAATGAGAAGTTGTGATAAGGATTAAATAAGTATTATGAAAATCTTTATTTGCATCTAGTATTTTTCCTGGGAATTTCAAAGCATCCACATCATCTGTACATGCTAATTAGATGTCCTAGTGCTCTTTTCACGTGAACTGCTATTTTACATAAACTTTACTACGTCATCTCCTATTCATCCCTTCAGTATAAACATAGTTCTACTCTTCTTACACTCCTATAATACAGAAGTTTTTTCTAGGTTTTTAATTAAACTTACCTTGCATGATCAAGAGCTTAGAAAATACTTAAGAATCGTATTCGTTATAGTATTAAAAGTCCATATAAAGGATGAAAGCTGAAACAGTTCCTTAAAGTAGTTTAGGAGGAATCTATTTAGAACAATTTGAAAGTCACTAAAAATACTTTCAAGTACTATTTTGAGTTTGATGGATAGCGATGTGCATTAGGTGAAATTAATGGAAAACCAACATACCCTGGTTTCAGCTGGGATAGAGTTAATTTTCATCTCAGTAGCTGGTACAGTGATGTGTTTTTTTGATTTAGTGTGAAAATAACGTTGATAACACACTGATGTTTTAGTTGTTGATAAGTAGTGCTTACGCCTACTGAAGTCAAGGACTTTTCAGTTTCCCATGCTCTGCCAGTGAAGCTGTGCACAAGAAGCTGGGAGGGAGCAGAAACAGGATAACTGACCCAAAATAGCCAATAGGATATTCCATACCATAGAATATCAGGCTCAGTACATAAATGGGGGAGAGATGGCCAGGAGGCACTTTGTGGTGTTTTATTTTTCTCTCTCTTTTTGTTGTCTTACTTTTAATTAAAATTATATCATTACTATTACCATCATCATACTTTATTTTAATTATTAAACTGTTCTTAACTAAACCCATGGGTTTTACTGGGGGGGGGGGGCGGTGGTGCGTGAGTGAGTGGCTACATGGCACTTAGTTGCTGGCTGGGGTCAAATCCTTCCACAACAAGCATTTAATGCAGGTCAGAAGCCTAAAATTTAGTTGCTCAAAAAACTAACTTAACGCAACACTAGAGGGGTTGGAGTAAAATGTCTCCAATTACTTTCCAAGGAAAAGGAGAAAAAATCCAAACCCCTCGTGGGGGCGTGAGATTCAGCCTGGGATGCATCACTTCATCGGCATGCTTGGATCATAAAAGCAGTATCAAGAAACCTTATGCTATATGAGTAATGAGCAAAGTAATAAATTCACATTTTAAAGAGACCTACAGATCAGTTCTAGTTCATTGCCTAAAGGAGCCCCAAGAACAAGGAAACTGAATATACCCAATTAAAGGGGGTATTTTAATACTACCCTAATTTGGAAAAAACCGCAGTGATAAATGAAGAAGACAGCTTGCAGGGCCATTAAAGAAAGTGACAGAAAAAAAACCAAAACCCTACTAAAAAGATGAGGCATTTCAGAAAGACTCCACAACCACTGTCCTGCAACACAGGTGGGGAAGAACCAGGGGTCTGTATTTTGGGCAGGGACAAATTGCTCTGCTTCTAGCAAATAAAAGTTGGCCAGAAGAATTGCAAGTGGCTGTGTGGTATTAACAAAATAGAAATGTTCTGAAAACAGAGGAAAATCCCACACACCAATACCTGTGGCTCCTGGGGTCTTACCAAGAGCACTGCCAAGAGCCTTATGGAAGAACTTGCAAAAACAGTATAAATATGTCCCACAAGTTGTTCCATTTCTTGAAGTCATCAAGGCTGGACAAGCATCCTTGTGATGGCCTTTCTGCTGGAAGAGCCTCTCTCAGACTTCTCATTTGAAAAATATACATGTTTTAGTGTTCACCCTGAAAAATGACCTTGGGAAGTAAAAAAATAAATACAATGAGTGGATACAAAACCACAAGCCTACAGGGCAAAAACTAAGGGTTAATTTTTAAACTGATGTACAAAAGTTTAGAACTGGGTTGATTACTTGTAGGGTGTAAAGGTTTAAAGGAATGATTAAATGCAGTGGTTGGTATCCTAAAGAGACATGTACTTGAAAAATTTAATGGGGCTGAGTATTTTAGGAACTACTGGACAATACAAAAGAGATTTTATACTCTATTAGAAAGAAAATATCACTTTATAGATACATGACTGTCAGATACCGTGTGCTTGTTGTCCTGGGTTCAGCTGTAGCAGTCGTTTTTCTCCTTAGTAGCTGGTGCAGTGCTGTGGTTTTGACTTTCAGCCTGGGAACAGTGCTGATAACACCAATGTTTTTAGTTGTTGCTCAGTAATGTTTACTCTGACCAAGGACTTTCTGAGTCATATGCTCTGCCAGGGAGGAGGGGAAGCCAGGAGGAAGCAGAGGCAGGACACCTGACCCAAACTAACCAAAGGGGTATTCCATACCACAGTACATCATGCCCAGGATGTAAAAAACTGGGGGCAGTTACCTGGAAGGATTAGATCACTACTTGGGTCAGGCTGGGTATCAGTCAGCAGGTGGTGAGCAGTTGTATTCTCTTCCCTTGTTATTTCCCTTATCATTATTACTATTGGTGGTAGCAGCAGTGGTTTGTGTTATACCTTAGTTACTGGACTGTTCTTATCTCAACCCGTGGGAATTACATTCTTTCCATCCTCTTCCCCATCCCTCTAGGAGTGGGAAGGGCAGGGAGTGAGTGAGCAGCTGTGTGGTTCGGGGTTGTCAGCTGGGTTCAAACCACACTTGTTAAAATAATAGAAAAAGTAAGAGTAAAGAATAAAAAGCAAGCTGAAGTACTTCATAAGCAATCCTTATGCCTCACAACATTTGCAGAGCCTCTGAAGCATTATATATTAGAATCATGGAAAAGAAGAGAGGAAAGTGTCTCTGACACTGCTGGTAGAAAGCTTTGCTAAGACTTCAGCTCTTATCAATTCACCAATTTTCCAGTACACATACCAATACCTCCACCTCAAAAATAAGCATTGGCTCTTTAATTGCTCCATTACCACCCAAGCTAGTGCTAACATCTAAAGCCAGGCAAAAGTTATCCTCTTCCTTCCCCAGAGCCATCACCATACCTCCAGCAGTCATGGAAAAGGGGGGAAAAGGTTGTTTAAAGGTTTAACTTCACAGCAAGACACAAAGCAATGAGGTCTTTTTCCTCATCTTTATTCCAGGTTCTCTCACTGACATTTGCAACAGATCTTGACACTAAAAGATCTAAAATGAGCAGGAGTTTCAGCTTCATTGACTGATTTTTTTCTAAGGGCAACATAATGCAGGTCCAAAAAATCTATTTTCTACTCTTGAGTTATCAAGAATGATTTTGTAAGGAAAAAATCAGTTTTTTAAAGAGCTGTTCACATATAGCAACATGAATTTTACTTTCTAAAAGTAACAAACCATTATTTTAATGTGAGGTAGTTTTGTTGTTATTGTTTGTTGATATTTGGTTTTGTGGGTTTTTTTTTTCAGCTCTAGGTGCTATCTGATTATTTAGCTACAAAAGTAGCTCCTACAGAGAACTTCCCATAAAGCTTAGTCAACCAGAGAGATCAGCATGAAGCCATGTGGAAATTCATTTCCACAGCCAGACACTCTCACTTATAATTCTGCACTGCATGATGCTTTAAGTCATGAATAACAACAGTAAGAATGAGAAAAGTGCCATATATGCCTTCACTAGGTGTGACTAATTGACCAGGGACACCTTTCTGGCAAGATTTTTTTAAGTGATTGAAAAGCCCAATTAAAGAGGGACATAGTATAGAATAAATGAGTGGGTTCGGTTTTTCTTTTTTCTTTATGTAACAAGTATCAAAATACTCTGTGCAAACTTTCTCAGGCCTGGTATGCATAAAAACTCATTACAGTTCCAGTGGACTGTTTGCTGCAGGAGCTCATGGGATCCCCTGGGTCCCATTCAAGTTTCCAAGATTTTCCCTTCTAATGCAGCTGTCCCTGGGATGCATCGCATGGTTGGATCTGTAGAGCAGTATCTCAGTACATTTGTCGAGTTTCAAAAAGGGAAATGACACCACTGGATTTTAGAGCTGCTTTGACGCTTTTATGAAAGGGGCTTTGTTATTTACTTTTACTCCTTTTACGTATGAGTCAGTTCAAGTGTGTGTGTTGAATTCATTCTATTACTAAAGCTCACAGCTGTTCACTGAGACTTCTGATACAAAAAACTTAAAATGTACTCTGAATTGATGGCACAAAAACCAGAAACACGAAGGAAAAGCAAAACCACCGCTGTTTGTATGTAAAGCAAAGTGAAGAATTTCTTTTTTACATTATGTTATTAGTAGAATTATTAGCCAACTTACTCCACAAAGCAAAAGGACATGTACATTAATGAACGATTTTTGGACTGTATAATACTAAGCAAAGCAATGGAATAAATACTGAATAGAGTAAAACTGATGACAGCTGAGCCCTATAAACCACTCTGCATTCAATGGCCCTGGTAGGATACTATAAAATAGAAATAATCACAACACTGAGGTACTTACGCCTTCCTAACTAAGAGAAAAGCAGAGCCGCAGCACAACCCTTGCCTGAGAGGCCAAGGCTCTCATGCAGGTGCTCCCCTTCTCCATCTAGGATATTTGTTTCATCATGAAAAAGACACGGGGGAAAAGAGATGGATGGACAAGTTATCAACCTTTAAGAGGCTGTAAGGAAAATGTTCTCACAACAAAGCTATGACATGTTTTGAACCCCACTATTTAAATTCTTACTGTCACCTTCTGACCTTCTCTCTCTTTTCACTACAATCCTGAAGTGTTATTTTATACCAAATCTTTAATTACTCTCTGTGATGTGGTTAGCAGGAAAAAAACCCCAGATTTTTCCCCATTTAACTTAAAATTCAACTGAGTTTCTAACCACTAATCACATGAACTTCAGTCAGCACAAAGTCAACCAAGTACAGCAACAGAAGTGAAGATTTTGCTATCTTGCACCATATTCACTTCATCAAAATACTGCATGTAATTCTGAAATTTAACATAGCACAGAATTACTCCATTGCTGCTTATCATGGGTTCAGCAGCAGCAGTCATTTTTCTCCTTCTTGGTAGCTGGTGCAGTGCTGTGTTTTTGTCTTTTGGCCTGGGAACAACGCTGATAACACCAGTGTTTCGGTTAGTGCTTAGTGATGTTTTGGTCTGACCAAGGACTTTCTGAGCCTCATGCTCTGCCAGGGAAGAGGGGAAGCCAGGCAGAAGGAGAAACAGGACACCTGACCCAAACTGACCAAAAGAGTTATTCCATGCCACGGCATGTCATGCCCAGGATGTAAAAACGGAGGGCAGAGACCCAGAAGGGTGGGGGTGCACTGCTTGGTTGGGCTGGGTATAGGTGGTGAGCGATTATATTCTTTCCTTGTATTTGCCTTGTCATTATTATTATTGGTGATAGCAGTAGTGGTTTTGTGTTATACTTAACTGTTCTTATCTCAACCTGTGGGAGTTGCATTCTTTCGATTCTCCTTCCCATCCTCCCAGGAGCAGGGGGAAGAAAGAGGGGGGAGTGAGTGAGCAAAACTGCATGAGTTATAGAGGCTTAAACCACAACACTGCTACTCACAAATAATGTTAAACTTTCAGATATGAGCTTGAATAGCAATCTTTTGATAAGTCCAGAAAAGTTAAACTGCGTCTTGGCAGCGCACTAGGAATACCAAGCAACTAAAAGCCTCAACAACACAAAAGCCTTTCTTTCTGATTAAAAAGAGGCAGTTCACTAACTAAATTTTAAAATAATTCCACATGTGGAATAACCCATCCCAAACCTGCTCCCTGCCATCAAAAGTAACAAGAATTAAACATTCTTGCTTTGCTGCATCAAAACAAGTGAGTTCCTGGCTCTCACACAATCCTCACTGCACAAAAGCTCAAGACTATTCTTTCTTGAGCATTAACTATTTGCAGCAAGTAATTTAGAGAAACTCATCCCATCAGCTATCACATGTCTAGTTACTTTTCACTATTTTTTTAAAGGGTCATATGGATGCCATGAGAGCACCAACAACAGGCTTAAACTCCTCCAATTCATGCTGCTTATCATCTCTCATTGTCTGTAAAAGTAAACCCAGGCATAATTCTTTCAGTTTCCCTGCAAGTGCCCAGGCTAGCTGACAGAGAGTATAGAAGGCCATCAAAATGGTGAGGCAGGATTTCCCCTTAGCGAAGCCATGCTGGCTGTCACCAAGCACCTTGTTGTTTTTCATGTGCCTCAGCATGCCTTCCAGGACAATCCACTCCAAGGTTTTGCCAGGCACAGAGGTGAGACTGACTGGTCTGTCGTTCCCCGGCTCATCCATTTTCCCCTTCTTGAAAATGGGGATTATATTTCTCTTTTTCCAGTAGTCAGGAACTTCACCTGACTGCCATGATTTTTCAACTATGATGGACAGTGGCTTAGCAACTTCATTTGCCAGCTCCTTCAGGACCCGCAGATGGATTTCATCAGGTCCCATGGACTTGTGCACGTTAAGGTTCTTAAGATGATCTCGAACCAGATCCTCTCCTAAACCCTACATTCTACATTAAACACTGGCATTTGCCCGTGCAATGCCTTTGAGAGAAAGAAATGTAAGTGCAGCTTCACTTCTGCTGGTATAGCAATGAGAAAGTCACATTTCTGCTTAGCTCTTAAACCAGGTTTAGCTCTACAGAGTGGAAAGCTGGCAAAAGTAAAATATACAACCAGTCACCTCAAAAACATTGAAACTAAAACAATGGACATTTTTGCTGCAAGCTGACTACAGCTGCTGAAACACACAGTTATTTCTACCAAGTGTCAGAAAATTCCCTCACTTTAATGAGAGTGAATTGCCATTTGTTGCTTTTGACAGCACATTTACTTTGATTAAGTATAACAAGCAATCACATTCAGGATTCCATATTAGATTTTATATAGTACCAGAGTTAATATTTTGGGATATAATTCAACAAATCATTGCCTCCTTGATAAATCTGTAGTTCTAGTCAAAGCAGGCATTGCCCTTCCTTCAGAAGAATTAGTTTTTGGAAGAATTACAGTCCAGCTCAGATTATCCACACTTAAATTACTAAAAGCATCCCCTATTAAAACAAGACTATAGCACCTGATACCCACTAAGCAGATCTAAAATGTCCTTCCAGGGCATTATTTCCTCCCTGTATCCAGACTTCCTGGTGAGTGTGCAGAAAACTGCAATCAGGTCCTGCTGCTTTACCCAATGCCTTTCTAAATATGGTTATTCACACCAAGATTACCCTATGCCCTCCCCAGCAAGACCAGCTGCCTCCAAGACCACAGGGATGGTGGGGAGGCATCTCCAGAATCAATTCTCTAGAGCAAAGCAGTTCTGGGACTTCAACCCACAGCCAGGGGAATTTGAGAAAGACTGCAAAGCTTTTCCCCTTTGGTGTGAGGGAATCAAAAGGGGATGAAAAGTTAGCACCACGTGCTGGCTGTTTGCTGGCTTGGGTAGAAAGAGATGGTAGCTTCAAGTCCAGCTGCATGAAGATAACTGTGCAAGCAGTTAGCAGACAGCTTCCTCTCCAGTAAATCTTTTATCACTCTCCACAGTGTGCTGATCATAGCAAAAAAGCTCACAGATTAAATTATTAAAAATAGCCTGTACAACTCATCGGTACTCCAGGGGAAAGGGAAAGGATTGTGCTAGCCACGTGACCATCTCTGGGACTGTCAAAAGTTTTCCCTGTCTGCCACCATTCTCTCGCCATCCTTTGTCATGCATCATACACAATTTAATGATATTTCTGCTCCTAATGTTGTGTAAGACTTGACGCCCAGTCATGATTTACCCTGTTTGCTTTGTTTTTCCTAGTCTCTGTGTCTCCCTCTTCCTAAAATGACCTGATCTTGGGAAAGGTCTTTTCTTGCTTCTGTATTTGGAAACCAGTGGACAGCCACAGTCTGAATAAAGCAAAAGTCAAACAGCAGCAATAACATTGGACATCAAAGAGCATTGGCAAGAAAATGGGAAAGGGCAATTTAAAAATATCACTTATGAAATGGGAGGACTGAGCGGTATGCCTTTTGAAAACAAGGTCTTGTTATCCATCTGATGAGAAAACAGGAGGTTAAAGGTATGACATTGCCTCAAAGCACCCCAACAACTTCCACAAACATTACTGCTTTGATATTTTCCTAAGCAAAAACACCAGTGGCTGTCCTCTCCACATAGCATTTAACATGGGACCAAAGAGAAATCTTCTCCTTCACCTTCCCCAAGTGACAGGATAGCATCTATCCTGTCTCCTCCTCTCTTTCTGGGGAAAACCCCTCCTCCTGCTCTGCACCAAGGCATGTGTTTTAAACACTCAGGTCAGACAGCTGAAACTTGAGATGGGTGAGAATTACATGATGGTCCCTTCAGATCCCACGGTCCATAGCCAGGTCCCCTCTGTCTCTCCTGCTGCCTTCAGAGACCAAACCCTCCACCTGCCCACTCAAGAGCTGAAGGGTAGATTGTGGCACAGCAGGAGATGACAGTAGGGAAAAGGGATAATAGTAAAAAGAAAGAACGTTTCCCGGAAGTGCTGGGGAGATGGAGAAAGCAAGTGAAAGAAGGCAAGGGATGTCACATCAGAAGAAAGGCACAGGAAAGAGCAGCAGAAAGTAAACAGGAGGGCACCTGTCAGATAGCAGAAGAGCTACTTTGGGGTTGTGCAGGCACTTCTCATCTCTTGAGAGCCTTTTTGGAGCATCTGTTTGGTAAATCAATGAGGAAGGACCTTGTAGGGGTGCAGGAGCAGGTCTCAATCCACTAGCACTTGGATCACATGTGGGTGAGAGCTCTGGATGTTAGCCTCCACCAAAGCAAAATGAGTTGGCATGTGCCAAAACCACTTTGCATTAGCAAAGAGACACACACTGATTAGGGATGAGCAGGGGGCTCCCTTCAATACCAGACTACTGAACCAAACTTGGAGGTACATAGAGCCACACAAAGCCTGCTTATTTGCAGAAAGAGCAAAAAATGTTAAACATAAGGATTTTTTTTCTGCAGAAGGAAAGAGGGATACAAAGAAACTAAGGCAACATTTGTTGTGGTGGGTTTTTTGCCTTCTTGCACTACTGCCTGGCACACAAGGCTGGGAAAAAAGAAACAGCCTCAGACTGCACGAAAAAAAGTGCACACATGAAGAAGCTGCAATTTCTCTTTGCTTAATTTGCTTCCTCTGGGAAATTAATCCCCTCAGAATGACAGGGCAGGCTAACTTGCCTTTCTGCAGCAGCTCACAGTTTTACAGCTTTGGTTATGCAACACATCAAAAGGCACTACTGCCCTCCCAACACGCTGCTGCTTACCTTTCCATCCCTGAACCCTGGGAAACCCACCAGCCTGCCTGGAAGAGTGGACCTCAATGCTTCACTCAAAGGTAGCAGCACATCAGAGTGTGGGAAAATTATGAACACTTTTCCTGAACCTCCAAATCCTGCTCCTCTAACCATGTGATCTAGGCAGCAAGAGCATTTTGCCTGAGCAGAGGTAGACATTCATTTTCTCTGGATGACAGTGTATTTAATGTGATTCATGAGAAGCTACTTTCCAAGCCATTAAACACATAATACAGAAAGAAAATAACACTGTGTATTTCATTAGATAAACCTGTGGGTTTTCAATACATGCTGCAAGGGACAGTTTGGAATAAAAATGTTTCTGATGTGTCTATTGAAGTTGTTAAGGGGCATACAGCTACAATGGCTGTTGATTAATACGTACATCAAACAAAAATCCCTTGATGATATACAGAAGCATCATTCCATCAATACAGGTCATTTTGACTTTGATGAAAAATGTTGCTAACTTTAACTGTGGTAGCAGGCATCTTGGCTGTACTGAAGCACTTAGTGGTCAGAAAACATGTTTAAAATCGAATATCAAAGAGCTTTTTCTATAATAATATTTATTAATTATTTTAAAATTTCTCCAATCCCCAGGCAGCAGCAATTTTTCATAATTAGCAAAAGATTTGATGCTGCATCCCAAAGGCAAGTGGTAAATGAGATTAAAATGCACTGAAAATTTCCAACCCTGGAAAGTTTGCTCATCTACTTTGCAGCTAACTAAACGTCCTTGCTGCTCTTCAGGATTTCTTTTATTTGTTTAGTTTTGAGAGCCAGCAGCAAGACACAGAAGAGTGAGCTAACAAGCACAGAGGTATAAAACATGAATCAAAGCTGGACTTGCTTGTTTGCAGTAGGCAAAGAGAGGGTGTGAAGGAGTAAAGGCAAAAGAGAAGGTGGCTATCACAGAGAAAACCAGACTTAGATGAACCTTAAGGTAGCTTGAGGTAAACTTGGCTACATCTTAGGACAGCTTAGGTAAACTTCAGTCAGGCAGTTAGGAAGGTCTGTGGCAGATGTGATGCAGACAAGCCCATGAGCCACGGCACACAGCAGTGATGCTTCTGCATCTGCCCAGATTTAGAGATGAAAGAGGGATGAGGTGGATGCTGAAGAACCAACTGTCCTAATTCATAGGGAAGGCATTTTACTGCTCATTTCCAACAGTTCAAGCAGTTCACCTTCTTCAGTGAAGTAGGCTGGAGCAATTCCAGGTATCTATTTCTCCCCTAATAAACAGGAGCTGGAACTTCTTATTAAACAGAAAAAGGGCATCACACCTCCTTTAAGTTCTCCAACAACCAGATCCAACAAACTGCCAAAACTCACTGAAACAGTAATTTCTTTCTGCCTGTACCCTGAAATCTGTTACCCTATGTTTTTCTATACTAGCATTAAATGACATTACACACGTAAACTGTCATAATAGCTGCGTTTCAAATACCCTGGCAGTATAATTTCCTCTGATTCAGGGAATTGTAGCCTATTTATGCCCAAAGATTTCAATTCTGCAACACATGGAACATGCTGGACAGGAGCCAAAGCATCACATAGGTGCCTAGATATATATATTAAGAGAACAAGTAACTAGACTTCAGCAGCACTGTTTATGTGCTTACAGCTCCCCACGATTCCACTTATGCAAATTATTTGGCCTGTAGACCAGATCCCACTATGAAAAGCACCAAGAATTGACTGAATTGGGCCTTTAATGAGAAAGAAATTATTTTCTGCAAATCCGCAAGCTCTGAAATGAAGAACAAAATCGGATGAGACACAGTGAGAGCCGCAGCAATAACTGCAATACTGTTTTTTCCATAGTTATTCCTTACCATGCTTTTTCTGACAGATTAAGGTACGTACATTACTGGCCTCAGTGTTTTTGGCCAGGGAAAATTTAATTCTTAATGTTTATTTTTATCACTTTGAATCTTTGCAAAGTGCATCTTTTTGTGCTAACAGGCATATTAAACATGGTTCTTCAACACATATTCAAATAGGGATTCAGAACAGGCTTGTTTTAACAGAGCTTAAATAGAAAAGAGTTGAAGGCAGCTACAGTTTATTTACTGAGGTCTGAGAGTTTTGAATAACTTACTATGAATTGGCTCTTGATTTTTTTTTTTTTTTTTGACACTTTCTCTTCCACGATCCTTCTGAAAAAAGATGGCTTAAATCATTACTTGACTGACAAGAAGCAGGTAACAGCAACATACACCCAATGCACCCTCAGTCATTTCTATGCCAAGAAAGAAGCCAAATACTCTCCTCCCTAAGCCTCGCAGCCTGCCAAATTCCTGCAATTACAATGATCAAAAGCTATAAAAAGTAACCCTTGAGAAGACAGACTGCATCTGTGCTCCTGTTCCAGCAGTGTCTCTCTGTGGACTTCAAACTGGCAGATCAGGTCTCCTTCCCAGAAACAGTGACCACAGTGCCCAAAAAATAAAGATTTCATTGGAAAGTTTTCTACAAGAACAAGGCCAGCTTACAGGACTGGAAAAACATTCATTTCAGAACTATACATTCCTTATGCATGAGGAGCTTAAAAATTCAACAGCCAAAAAAAAAATAAAATAGGGCAGTAGTAACAGCCCAGCATGAAACAGCATTTCAAGAAAGCTCAATTTAAACAAACCACAGAAAAACACGTGGCAGAACTAGAACCAACTGCAGACACTTTCTATAGAAGCATTTGAAAATCTGTAAATTAATATACATGAACTGTGAGGTATTATTTTAAGCAGAAAATACTCAGCATCTCAGACACTTGTTGGAGAGGACTTTGTAGCACGGTAGAAAGTACCTGGGAAACTGCAAAGTCAGAATTACTGGGCAACTACCTCAGTTATCCTTCTCTGACCAAGTGAATACCAAAGCTGTCTCAATAATACTGAAATCTCCTCCTTCAAGCAGTCTTGGCCAAAACAACGATTCTCAGACCACTGCAAAAGGTATGCTTTCAACGACTTCTGCTGAAAAAGAAAGGCTTAAATTTAGCATCTCCGTGAAGGTGCAAAATCAAAATTACCGCTGCCACATGGTTAGCCTCAAAAGTCACCATGCAATGGGCTCTTAAATTACCAGCTTGTTGTTCAGCCATGGTCAAAAAGACAAAGTTATTAGGAAAATAAGCAGAACCAAGAAGAAATTCCTGCTGTACTGCTGTAAAAACCCACTGTGTCTCATCTTCAACTCCACATGCAGCCCTGATATTGCAAGGAAACTAAAGTATGGTATGAAGAAGCACAGAAAAGGGCATGAGAGGAGAATGAGGGGCATGTGGCTCCTATATGAGGAACCTGCTCCAGGAGTCCTGGAGGGAGCTACAACCCACTTCTGATGCCCTCAGAAAAGGCTGGAAAGATGTGCTAGGGTTGCAAAACAGGAAGTAGAAGAAGTGCAGTATTCTCATGCTGAACTGCTATGGACTCTTCTACCTCAGGACATCACCAAGTTGCTTGTAGCCAAAAGCTGATGACCGCCAGCAGCCTTGGTGCTGTGTATGTGCTGTGCTCTCATCCTTCCACATCCCTGAGTATCATCACAGTCCTGGCATTCACAGACCTGGGTGGCATGGCACTGATTAACATTACATTCATTAATCCAAAGAAGCCTCTTCTTGATGAGTGTGCCTGCCAGAGAAGTGTGCACCAGCAGTGCCAAGAATATCAACATGGAAAAGACCCTTGGCTCCTAGATCAGATTTAAGGAGAACTATAAAAAGCACCCTATTTCAAGTTTTTAAAACTTCCAGGAAACCTCTTATAAATACGTGGCAATAAAAAAGAAAATCTTCACACATTTTACTACACCACCTTCAGCTGCACCCTCACCAGCTCCCACTAGACAGGACATGAAGAGCTTTCACACTCTAAAAGCTCTGTACTGATGGAATAATTTCACACAGTACAAGCAAAAGAAATATATTAATTAAGTCTTCATTCCATGCCCTTTTAGACCCAAAAGTGCACTCTGCATTGCACTGGATCCATCTAGAGTTAATGAATCCTCTCTTCTAAGCTCTTTTACCATTATACCACTACCACCTGCTATCAAAACAATAAATGCCATCCAAATAGATGATATTTGATGAAGAATGTATCCATCTATAGAACAACTGCAGCAGGGTACACCAGGCTAACTGGCTTTGCTCAGATGGACAGTGGGGATGATCACATTTAGACAATTCATCAAGGATCTGCAGTACCAATTCCCAGGTTCTTGAGGGTTATTTTAGTTGCTTGTCATAAATTTTTATGGTTTGGGGTTTTTTTTGGCAGAAGCTTGAACAAGAACTGCAGAGCTCTGGAGCTACTGCTATTAAGCTCAGCAGCAAGAAACTTCTCATTGAGATCAACACGAGTCCAAAATGCCATTGCACTTATTAATGCCAGTGTATGAGGAAGCTAATTCATGCGATACAAATGTAAAGTTGTATGTGATATGAAATGCTTATCAAAAGGGTAAAACGGCTTAAAAAATATGGATAAGCAACTTTGCTAATGAGAGAATGACTGAATTTGAGCAGGCAAACAGCACACAGGGCATTAGCTCATGTTAAGCAGCTTAAGATAGCTGGACTTTTGAAGACTTTTCCTCATGTCTAAATTTATCCTCTGAAATGCAGGGGGGGTTGTTTGGTGGTTTGTTTGGGGTCGGCTTTTTTGTGTGCTTGTGTTTTTGGTTTGCTCTTCTGTTTGTTTTTTGTTTGGGTGTTTTTTTAATAATAGCTGTATGAATGGTCAGTGTAAAGATACATATTGATAAAATATGGCTTAGCTATGGACAATTAGAAAATACAGTTCCAGAAACAGGAAAGCAATGCAATTTTTAAACTAAAATTCTGCATTTCCATCAACATCCCCCCCAGAGTCACATGTGAAAACTTTGGAGAATTGGGTGTTTCAAATGTTCCATTTTTCACAGTTGGAAAAAAAAAAAAAATTAAATTTCACTTAAACCCAGAAAGGTTAAAAGACAGAAGAATAAAATGTAGCAAACGTAGGGCAGGTTTGGTCCAAACCTCAATTCTCTCAAGGAAATTACCCAGTATCATCTCCAGAGTTTATCAGTCAGGTCTGACCTGAAAAGGTACACCAAAGCCGATCCTAGAAATTTTTAAACATCCCTTTTAAGCTTACGCCACGACAGCCTGTAAGGAAACCTTAAACTGTATATAGATAACAATAAAAAAGAAACTGTTCAAGGGTGTATGTTTAGTATTGGCTAAAAGCCTTTTTGAGAATTCTGTCTCAAGAAGATAGCTATTTTCTTCTTTATATGCTGCCTTTTGTCCAAAATGTTGAAAATCAGCTATAGAAAACTGTACAGTAGGCAATTTCCTTCCTTCTTTAGGAATGCATTTAAAGTAATTTTTGCACGATAGTCTCCACTTACTCACATTAAATAAGGAAGAAAAAGACTCAATGAGACTTCCAGAGAACCGTCCAGTTATGAATTGATGATTTGTCGGAGACGAGCTGTAATAAATGCATTTATCATAGAATCATAGAATAGTTAGGGTTGGAAAGGACCTTAAGATCATCTAGTTCGAACCCCCTGCCAGGGGCAGGGACACCTCACACTAAACCATGACACCCAAGGCTCTGTCCAACCTGGCCTTGAACACCACCAGTGATGAAGCATTCACAACTTCCCTGGGTAACCCATTCCAGAGCCTCACCACCCCTACAGTAAAGAGTTTCTTCCTCATATCCAATCTAAACTTCCCCTGTTTAAGTCTGAACCCATTACTCCTCGTCATTTATCCTTTGAATTTGTCAGCTCCTTCTCAGACATTTCTGATCTGGTTAGAAAAAAGTTTGAGAAAAAATTACTAATTGGCATAACTGGAGAATGTTATGGAAGATGGGGAGATGAATCGTAATCCACGTATTTTTCCTTCAAGGTAAGCACATATTATTCTCATTTTCCATTTTTCATAACTTTTATGAGGATACAAGCCACCATTTATACAAACCCAAACAAGACTTTTAATGATGGATTCAACTTTGAAAACAGGACAAAACTCAAATGAAAAATCCACTGGGATTTTCATTTACAACCTACTCCGCAACAAACCTGCTTTTGGAAACATTGTTGCTTGTACACTGGCTGCAGGACAGATCCTCACTATTTATTAAAGTGGACAACCCCTTCATACCTGAGATAGTTATATTTATTGCCTCCTCTACATTTCTTTAACCAGGTTAAGCAAACAGGAGACACGGCACATGTTTAGACCTGCTACATAAGATACAAATTTTCCTTGGAACCTCTTGAAGTTCAAAATGTGCTGGAGATGTCTGCTGGGATGGCTGAGGTATTGTTCACAAAAAGTCCATGAAAACCAAACCTGTGCCTGTGAGTGATATGGGGAGGAGGATGGGCTCCTGCACATATTTATGTTGCACAATGCTGACCCTACTCCCTAAAATTCGTTTTTAGGACAGCACTGAAACAACTCAGTGGTCTGATTAAAAACCTTTGTGGCTCCTGCCTGTAAGAAGACTGTTTTCATCATGACCTCCATTACCAGGCAAAGTCATGCCCAGGTTGCACCAACAGTCCTATTCAACATAAGGGTCAAAACACCAGTTGCTCAAATGCTGGCTCTTGCTGGTGCTACTGGTCTCACTCTTCTCCAATCCTCAAATGCCCACATTTTAACCAGTGCTTAAATAGCTTTGGAAAAAAGCAAGAAGAAAACTGTAAGGCTACCTTTTTCAAACTGGGGTCTTGTTGCACTTGGCCTGTACTGCTGCTTCTCTTCCTTGGCACAAAAGTTTAGTGTCTCCAGTCAACTTTTCAAGGTGTCTCCACTCGTAATACAGTATAAGGACATTACAAATGTCAAGCAAAAGCATTTTTAAAGAAACATTTTTAGTGCTTGTCATATTCCAGCCAGTTAAAAGTGCAGTAAATTAACAAAATTTTTACATAAGTTCAGTTATATTTGGCTGAGGCCAGAATGGCCAAGATATTGTCAACTGTAGAAATCCGTTTGTGCCAGCTAAATGCCGTCAGATTTTTAACCCTAAATTTCTGCACAAAAGGAAATGAGTCCTTCTTCGAAAATGAGCCATTTTTGTGAAGATACAGTGATATATCATCACTAGAGAACTCAACTCACTGCAATTTATCTAGAACAGAAAAACAGTCATTCCACTATTTCCTTTCCTAAACTATATGAAACTACAAATTTGTTCTTGCCAGAAAGAACATCAAGACCATCACAGACACAAATAAAAGCCAGCCATCAGTACACCAAGGCCTGCCTGAAATCCACAATACAGTTGTATCCTCCCTAGTTCCATAGTCTGCAATCCTGCACCTTTATTTTCTCTTTCTGGTATGGTATTTCTGTGCGGCAATTGCTAAGGCTAACAAACCCAGACATTCAGCTGACTTCTTCCCAAGTCTGAGCCAGCTGAATGCCTTAAGGGGTTGCAAATTACTTCTTGAATATTAATGATGAGTTCAGGGCAACAATAAAGAAACTGCAGTTTAAAACCTGAGAAAAAGAAAATGGTATTAACTCTGAACCTGGGACAACCACCTCACCAGAGAGTAATTGAACAGCCACCGTAACCTTATTGATAAAATACATTGTCTTGAGCAACCAGAAGGAAAAAAAAAGCCATGGGTTTCAGAAGTTCAGCTCAATAGAAAGCAGAGCAGGGGTTTCAGCACAGATGTAGGGAACCTCTCTATTCCCAAACTGCTCCTGCCTGCTTAATGCGCCGCCAAACACCTCCCAGAGTTGACCAACATCTACCTAAAAAACAGCTCTGGACTCACCCACTTTGTCCTGGTTTCAGCTGTAATAGAGTACTTTCTTCCTAGTAGCTGGTGCAGCTGTGTTTTGGCTTTAGTCTGAGAATAATGTGGATAACACACCAATGTTTTAGTTGATAAGTAGTGCTTACCCTAGGGTTTTCGGTCTCTCATGCTCTGCCAGTAAGGAGTGGCACAAGAAGCTGGGAGGAAGCAGAGACAGGACAGCTGACCTAATATAGTCAAAGGGATATTCCACTCCATAGAATGACATGCTCAATATATAAACTGGGGGGAGTTGGCTGGAAGGGGCTGACCGCTGTTCAGGGACAGGCTGGGCATCAGTCAGCTGGTTGTGAGCAACTGTATTGTGCATCACATGTATTTCTTGCGTATAATTTCCGGAATAGATAAAATCTACTTCTTACATTTAATACTCTTCTGCAATTCAAGTAACACAAAATGCAAAAATGATGGCTTGTTCACATTTCCTTGAAATACCGCATGGAAAACCCAAAACAATGGTACAATGAACCACTTGTTTTTTTCATGCAAAATTTCCCTGTGAAAATGAGATATTATTTCAGTCTATTAACTCCTAAAGTCAATTTGGACAGAAAGGACAAAGACCCATGCATTGCTCTAGATACAACTATGTCAATATATAGATATATCACATATGGACACAAATACTCATTCTATATAGACATACATTTTTACATATAGTCTTATCTAGATATCTATGATTGTAACGTGTGTATCTGAACTTTAAATACAAAAAATGTGTCTGTAAAGCTAGAGGCTCTGTTTTCTAGATTATAATTCATGCAGCTAAGAAAGGATGTCAAAATTTCCATGAGCAAATCAAAGCAAGACCCAACGTTGACAGATGTGTAAGGAAATGGATTGTGACAGCCAACGTTGCAGTGTCACGTAGGAATAATAACTGCCCTCAAACTGAAGGGCTGTCAAACATCAGAATGTCTCATCTCTCTTTCCTTTTTTTCCTCATCTTTACACTGACAGTGTAAAGAAGCAAGATTAAAAAATGGTGCAGTTATGCAGGCTGTGGGTGAAGATGCTACAAGTGGGGCGACATCTAAAAGAAAGAACTCCATTTGTATAAATTCAGCTGTAGGGTCTGTTGTCTGGGGTAATTTTAATTCAGACAAATATGCAAATTTTATTAGGAGGACTCTGAGGCCATGTGCCTACTTCTAGCTAGTTTAGTAGATGGTGATCTGGGAATCAATCAAAAATCACACAATTACCACAAGGTCTTAAATTTCTTATTCTTTGCCAGGAACTTTTGGATTGACACCAAATTCTGTCAGTTGTAACCAGGCCTGTAATCCAAAAGGCTTACTGTACTTAACCCCAGAACAAGAAATATATCCTGACAGTTTCTCCCACAGAAATCCCTCATTTGCAGGGTCTGTACTGAGATGCCGATGCTCAGCATAGGCTAAAAGGTCTTTGTCCTGGGTTCAGCTGTAGCAGTCGTTTTTCTCCTTCTTAGTAGTTGGCGCAGTGCTGTGGTTTTGACTTTCAGCCTGGGAATAGTGCTGATAACACCGATGTTTTTAGTTGCTGCTCAGTAATGTTTACTCTGACCAAGGACTTTCTGAGTCTCAGGCTCTGCCAGGGAGGAGGGGAAGCCAGGAGGAAGCAGAGACATGACACCTGACCCAAACTAAACAAAGGGGTATTCCGTGCCACAGCACGTCATGCTCGGTATATAAACTGGGGGCAGTTACTCAGAAGGGTTAGATCACTGCTTTGGTCAGGCTGGGTATCGGTCGGTGGGTAGTGAGCAGTTGAATTCTCTTCCCTTGTTATTTCCCTTATCATTATTGTTATTGGTGGTAGCAGCAGTGGCTTGTGTTATACCTTAGCTGCTGGACTGTTCTTATCTCAGCCTGTGGGAGTTACATTCTTTCCATTCTCCTCCTCATCACTCTGGAAGCATGGGGGAAGAAGGGGTGGGGGGAAGAGAGCATGCGGCTGCATGGCTGAGTTGCCAACAGGGCTCAAACCACGACAGTCTTTTATGAATGTTGACAACAAATAGGACTATTAAGATCAAACTGAAGACTGAAATGCCAGACTAGATCTGTTTTGCTACTTGTAAAACTCCTATTTGATTACTCATTGATCCAAATTAAGCGTCAAAAGATCAAGACAAATATTATGTGTTCAGTATGACATAACATTTATGAACTGCTGGACATGACAACATTTGAAAGTAATTGCAACTTAAATTTTAGCATAAAATCATACAATTTGCATTTTTTTGTTGTCATTCCCTTTCTTTGGTAAGCATTTAACCCTACTTCTTTCAAGACATGCCAGTATCTAAGGGAGCAGTGGGATGGAAGGAGAAAACAGAGCTGTGGGGAATCTTTAGCTTTCTTCTAATTTGATGCCAAGCTCGTGTGACAAAACTTTTTTCTGCACTCCAAAAGCTACTCAACAACAGTGGTTTGTGCTCAACACAGGACTGCTACCTACTGAATGACACTGATTATGAGCAGAAGCAATCACCAAACTGCTAAACTTTGCCTAAATAATTTAAATCAACTTTCAAAACTTTGTTGAATATTTCAGAAAGCCTGTAAGTAAATGATAAAATCCATCTAACTGACTTAGGCACCGAAGTCTCATTTTCCATTGCTCACTATAAAAGAAGATGGAAAAGTCCAATTTAAATGATGCAATGGTTCCTAGATGTCTGGCTCTTCTGAAAATGGGAGCTGAGCACTTCAGCAGATCCCTTATCAAGCATTTAACGCATAGTGCAGACTGCGTTACCATTACTTTTTCCCTACCTCAGCAAAGGAAAAGAAGTTGCAAAACACCAAAATCATACGAAAACAACCATGGGACCTGCCACTGCTTTTTAGGCACAACTCAGCTATAACTAGATCAATTACCATGGCTTCTAACACAGGTTTCTTCCCAGAAAACTCCAGGACACCACTGGCTATTCTCATAATTTATCCCAAGATGCTCATGCTCACACCCATCAGTAAAACTACAAGGTTGTTTCTGCACTTGATGACTTCTTGCTTGATACAGAATACCAAAGACCCCATGATCTCATCCTCCCGAGCTCTTTCTCAGTGTGGTCTTCCTTTTTCCAAGCAAGATAAATTCAGGAAAGACCAAGTCAGAGGGTGTTTTCAGGCCTTTGACTTGCTTTCATTCTTGAGACATGACCCACAAATTCCCTGACCTTACTATGACGGAAACTCCCTTCTCTTGCTTTCCTGACTAGTCTGTGGTAGACAGCATATTTTTATTATTAGCCAAATATCACATGCTCTCGTAATTAGAAAATCAGTACCTTCTAATTCATAAGGCAGCCTTTCCTTGGCTTGCCTGTCCTCAACAAGCTGCATACTTCTCTATCAATTTCCCAGGAATGTATCTCAGCAAGCCTCTGTAGTTTTAATTAAGTCATAATGTTGATTACATACACAGCCTTCCAGTATCTTGTTTATTCTTCATAATTAGCATACAAATATCCAAGATATTCCATCACTATCTAGAAACTTCTTGATGTTATTCTTATTTCAAGGCAAAATACAGGCACATTCAGTTTTAAACTAAAAAAGAAATAGGTAAGTCCACACATATGCAGAAAGCACTGCTAGCTATTATAAAGCGATCCACACTTCTCTATTCATCAAAAAGAAACTTATTCTGTGTGCATTTTACAGCCAAAGAAAATCTGCAATGATGATCTAAAAAGTAAAATTTTTTACTACAATATGTTTGAATTATACCAAGGGTACAATTCTGTGATATCTCAACATCTCTTAATGCTTTGTGCAGTCAGCCAAGGTAGAGGATGCTCAGCCTCAACCCTAATGAATTTAGCCACTGTCAGTCTGGAGTTCTTGATGTGAGGATAAGTTATCAGCAGTCTTACTATGACTGGCTGTGTATATACATATATATATATGTAGCCATGGATGGTATATGTGTATATACATAAATACACAAACACACAAAAACCCCAAGCATTCCTGGATTAGCATGATGTAAAGGCTGGCACAATTTTCCATGACAGAAGGAGCAAAAATAAGCACAAAACTAATAAAGGAGATTTTAACATCTTGTAACACGAGTGACCAATATTATAAATATGATTTGTTGGACATGTGCACAGGATTTGTTTTATGTTTAAAAATGCTAGTGCTCAGCTCTTTTCTAAAAGCAGAAGTTACAGGTTTCAAGAGGGAAAACTAAAAAATCTCATTAGATATCAGTGCTTGATGTTCAGCTCTATATAATGTCAGATAGAGAAATCAAGCTTTAAAATGGCAAGTAATTTAGGCAAATATTTAACTGATTTGAATTAGGTAATTATTAATAAAGTTATTTAAAACTTCAGAAAAATTCTGATTGCTGCACATAGCACATGGTTTCCACTATAGTTTTACCTTTAAAAGCTCTCCTCTCCTTCCAAAAACATGTATTAATACTTCATTGCATTTCAGTGAAGTAAGGTAATAGTAATTAAATTAATTTACATTCTGTGCTGCTTTCTCTCTTCCCTACCTTGCCCTAAGTCCCCCAAGAGTAGGTAGCAGATCACCCACGTAGGAAAGGACCTGATGCTGCACAAACCTCCACTGTCAACATCAATGGAGTCTCAACAACGCTGTCAACATGCTGTGACTAAAATTATCTTTGCACTGAAGATGATGACTTCACTCATATTTATTGAAAAGTAATTAGCCATGTTTGCCCATCAAGACAGTATATTGCTTCATTTTAAAGGGCTTAAATTAGCTTCTGTTTAAATTGTTTTGTAAGAGCGTAGAGTTTTGTTTTTGTGGTACTGGATAAAGGCAGAAGCATGTAACAAAATAAATAATCACTTTCCTTCAGGATAGAAGGCCCCATTCTGGTCTTATGTAAAATGTGGGATTTAATTATATATTTTCCTGCTGTCTGGTATGTAATACGCACCAAGTTTAATCATGGAGATAGATACTTCCAACCTCATCAAAAAGTTTCCCATAGCTAAGAAATATAATTCAAGTATCCTCAAAGTTGATTCATTAAGTATTACAGGCAATTCATGTTCACATTTGTGATCTATAGATCCAATTCTTTTCCTTATTAGGTTAAGAACAGAGGACAGGAGGATGCAGCATATCTAGGAAATGCAATGTACCAGCAGGACTTTACAGTGGCACAAAGCAAGTAAATCCATCTGCATCTATGAAGCGAGAGATTCCCATAATACTGAACCAAGGTCTATATTGACTGAAACCAGGGCAGTTTTGCTATTCTCAAATGGATGATTTGAAAAGATAATCATGGCTCTCCCATCAGAGTTAAAATTGTATTATAAAGCTGATGCTTACTATACATGATTACACGGCACTCTGGTGAGATTTTTTCCATTAGGCCTTGAGAAAATCATTAATCAGTGAGAAGGAAAGGTGGCTGGTTACATAAATGTTATTGTAGGTTTCAGAGGTCTAGATTTCCATGAACAGTATCTTAAATTTCATATATGATGATGCAAGATCAAAGCAAGAATATTATAACTTCTATAAAAGGCAATCAACTGGCAAAATGTGCCTGACTGGGGAATTGAAAGAGCAAAGACTGGAGAATGGCTAAGAATGTATCATAGGCATATTGGAAAATGCATAAGCTCAAGTCAGTGATCAGCACCCCACACAAATACCTCACTTGAACTATAAACAACATTATTCTTTGATATCCCCATAACTCCTTGTTTTTCACTTTTCAAATGTGCATGATATCATGAGTTTTATTAACAGTTGGTACATTGCATTTCTCTCCATTCATATTTAGAGAAATTCTTATTTCATGTGTATAGAAAGAGAATTATTATGAAGCAGTTTGTTGGACTTTTCTTAATTTTACTAGTTTATCATTTCTTACAGCTCAGTTGGGTTATTCTCTTGCAGTAGGAGTATTCTTCACCTTGTTAAGGGAGAAGGTAGATTTTTTTATTAAAATGTCTATTTGGGGGAAAAAAAAGAAGAGAAAAAAACCCAAAACACAAAACGTCCTTTGTTACCAACAGGTGAGTTAAATTGATGCATGTCTGAGTCAATGCAATTATGCCAGAAGGACACTTCTCAAATCATTGACAACACTTTAGGGACTAAATCCGACTAACAACTTTGGTTACCCTTTCGGATTACAGAATCATAGAACAGTTAGGGTTGGAAAAGACCTTAAGATCATCAAGCTCCAACCCCCTGTCATGGGCAGGGACACCTCACACTAAACCATGTCACCCAAGGCTATGTCCAACCCCACCTTGAACACTGCCAGGGATAAAGCATTCACAACTTCCTTGGGCAACACATTCCAGCGCCTCACCACCCTTACAGTAAAGAATTTCTTCCTTATATCCAATCTAAACTTCCCCTGGTTAAGTCTGAACTCGTTACCCCTTGCCCCATCACTACAGTCCCTAATGAAGAGTTCATCCCCAGCATCCTTATAGGCCCCCTTCAGATACTGGAAGGCTGCTATGTCTCCACACGGCCTTCTCTTCTCCAGGCTGAACAGCCCCAACTTTCTCAGCCTATCTTTATATGTGAAGTGCTCCAGTCCCTTGATCATCCTCGTGGCCCTCCTCTGGACTTGTTCCAACAGTTCCATGCCCTTCTTATGTTGAGGACACCAGAACTGCACACAGTACTCCAAGTGAGGTCTCACGAGAGCAGAGTAGAGGGGCAGGATCACCTCCCTCAAACTGCTGGTCACGCTCCTTTTGATGCAACCCAGGATATGGTTGGCTTTCTGGGCTGCAAGCGCACACTGCTGGCTCATGCTCATTTTCTCATCGACCAACACACCCAAGTCCTTCTCTGCAGGGCTGCTCTGAATCTCTTCTCTGCCCAACCTGTAGCTGTGCCTGGGATTGCTCCCAGCCAGGTGGAGGACCTTGCACTTGGCATGGTTAAACTTCATCACTTTGGCATCAGCCCACCTCACAAGTGTGTCAAGGTCCCTCTGAATGGCATTCCTTCCCTCTAGCGTATCAACCGAACCACACAGCACACTCAGTTCCACTGTCCATGTCACTGACAAAGATGTTGAACATGTTTGGGAATCATTTTACTCAAGTATTTGCCAATATTTTCAGTAGTAAGAACTGTACTCCCAGCCAGACATCCTCATGCTCAGCTATTAAACTGGCAGAGCCAGCAGATTTCCACAAGCACCACTCAACAGAATTAAGTGTATGTTTTATACACGCATGCTGAAATAGATATGCTATATAAAATGCACATATATTTTATATATCTATTATATACAGTTATAAATATGCATAACTATAAATAAAAATGTGTATATGTATAAAAAGTGTAAGTATATATATTTGTATATGTATGTGTTTAAATACTGGCATTTTGACAAAGCAAAGCAGCTCAGGGCTCATATCCTCCATTACAAATCGTGATTTTCTCAGTAAGGAAACCCTGCCAATTTCAATAATCATCTTAATTCTGAATTTTCCTGATTTTATTAGCTCAAGTGGGACTGGTAATCCAATTGCACCACAGACTCTTTTAAATCAGACCACACTCTGCCTATAGCCTAAAACACCTACAATAAATTCATGCTGTACGCATTCACTCAAATCATCCCGTTCAAACCTCAGAACTGCCTATGCCATCCTGGCATAGTTTTCCAAATAAAAGGCAATCAGACAGATTGAAACAAATATGGGCTCTGTCAAGTTACTACTTCATGGTCTATAAAAATTTGAAGACTGAGAGCAGGTCCAGCTCTGTGCTTTGTTGTCTAAAGCAAATCCTGGCAAGATATTGCCTCCTGCTGCTGAGAAATGACTTTTTAGACATAACCAAGGAGCCACTAAACTCTGGGACTGACCAAGGGTATGTTACCCATCATTATAAAAAAACAAAAAACATACTACAACTTTTAAACTTTCTGTCTTGTTTCTGAAATTGTCCATAGTTTGCTAAGTCCTTGATTGTGAACTATCCAAGGGACAATTTCTGAATATAATATGCACAGGGCTTAATTAAACTCTGTAGGTAACATAATATCAACAGAAATAATTCATTATAAAATGAAATAATACCAAAATAATAATTAAAAATAAAATACATAGACTCTTGCCTTCATTTTAGAGAAGATATTTGTGTTTAATAGCCAACTATGTCATGACATACAAGGTCATTTTTTTCTTATGCTGTTCCCTATCATGTATTTGAAGGTATGACCAAAACTATACGAATTTTTACACCCTGTTAAATATATCTAAGCCTTCTGTGCATACATTTCAATTCTGTTTTAAAGAACTTCTTTAATTAATGCCTACAGAGTGTGCAAAATTGTTCCCCTCATTCATTTCCAATGACCTGATCATTCCAATACCAAATATCACACTGAGCTGTATAATCCTGCAAAAGTAACTAAAAATTCAGCCATGTAAAATGTTCATGACTCACATTTTCCTGACTAAAGATAATATATGATTTTGTCTATCACTGTCCTCTTCCTGTGACCTGTACAGATCATAACTACTTTTTTGAGCATCCTGCTGTATATCAGTTCCCAGGTCATCTATGAATACAGAAAAATATCTGCTCTTCACCCCACATCTCATCCAAACAACACCCATCCCACATCTTCTGATACTGCACCAAAAGCACACATCAAAAGGAGTCCAAACTAATCTGTTTCCATTCAGTTTGTGCTACCACCAAGTATCTGAACTTACACCTTTGCTTTTAGGGCATCATGCCAATTTGTCATTTCTTAATCTGAGCCTGTTTTCTAGGTCAATACTCCAATTTCTGAAAGCCTTGGCTTAGTTGTCTGAGATTAGTGCCTCACCCCCTGATCTTTCTTTCAAGACTGCAGTTTCCAAAATACTAAAAAAACCCCAAACCAACAACAAAAAAGCACAACAACCCACTGTGCAAATATAAGTCATTGAGTCACATTAAGACTTTCATGGGGCTCTTCTGATGGAAGTCAAACGCAGTTTGACACATCAAATCTGTATGCCCTCCTGATGTGAAACAGAAAATAATCAGACCTGCCTCATAGCTGTCAAAAGATGCATAATATTTAGGGCACAGAAGTTACTGGAGTGGTATTTCTCCACCCTGAGGCAATGAAGAGGACTAGGTCTCACAGCTTGATTCTACCTTTCACTGTGCCCATCTTCCCCTGCCCCTGGAGTTCTGTGTCCAATTTCAAGACATGGACAGACTG
This sequence comes from Ara ararauna, assembly GCA_028858755.1. NCBI lineage: Eukaryota > Metazoa > Chordata > Aves > Psittaciformes > Psittacidae > Ara > Ara ararauna. The sequence continues at coordinate 47,328,724 of CM054381.1, forward strand.
GAGAGTGTCCAATAGAGGGCCATGAAGATTATCAAAAGGTTGAAGAACCTGCCTTATGAGGAAAGACTGAAGGATTCAGGTCTCTTCTCCCTGGAGAAGCCTCAGGGGGACCTCAGTATTACAGAATTGAAAAGGTGGCTACAAACATGACAGGCTGTCTCTTCACAGAGAGTCACTTGGAGAACACAAGGGGTAATGGTACAAGTTGCATAACGAGAGGTTTTATTGAGACCTAAAATAGATATTTTTTACAGTGAGAACAATCATTCACTGGAACAAGCCCCCTCAGGGTGTGGTGGAGTTCCCAACATCAGAGGTGACTGGACAGGGTGCAAAATAACCTCATTCAGGCTCGTTTCCCACAGAAGGTTGGACCAGATGACCTTGCAAGGTGCCTTCCACCCTGGACTATTCTATTAGTCTATGATTTGACAACACACATAGTTTTTACATATAAAATCGCCAATTCCCAGTCGTATCTTACTTCTTTTAAAAAAAAAAAAAAAAAAAGTACATAGCTGTTATCCCCCAAGGTTTAGGACTAAATTAATTGTCCATCTTCTCTTGCAGAGTTTGGCAGAACATTGCAAGAGTCGTGAGTTGGCTCAGCCTGATTCAGAGGGCAATCCCTGACAACAGTGGCATACCAAAATGCAGACTCTAACCACAGTTGCTTAATCCACAGACTTTAGATCTTTCGAGAAAAAGATCGACATCATTTAGAATCAGAATTTGAGAATTTAGGTTTGCAATTTAGGTTTAGTCAGATGTTTGTCCTTTTAAATCAAAAGGCAACACTGACTGAAATGAGAAGTCTTGTTAACAAAGCAGAACAAAACCCTGAGTGCTGGCAGGAAATGTGATTCATTACAAGCTACAATCTGATGCCTTTGCACACTACTTGGCCCCTCTCCCCACAAGATCAATTGCTTAATTTTTATTATAAAGATGCTAGTCCCATCAGCAAGGGGCAGCAGATGAGAACTCCATGCAATCTTTCTCAACAGAACAGCTCTGACCATCACCATATTAAACAAATATCAGATATAACCTCCTCTGCAGTTTTAGACAGTTTCTTACAGGAAAAATCAGTGAAATGTACTACCGGAGAACAGCACCATGTAAGTAAAACTTAAGTTTCCATTTCTGCTCCTCAAGATACTTTTTGTTACTCCAGTTTTCAGATAGGCATTTCTAAAGGATTACTTCAGCGTGTATTACTTTTCTTTAATGAATTCTATTATTCGGAAGTGACATCAAAGTTCTCCAGGAAACTATGCAAATCCTGAAGAACCATAGAGAAGAACAGCTAATAAAACCAGGCAAGTCTCAAAAATGTATAAACACACAGAAAAAAATAAATCTAACAGTCCATGCAAAATTTCTGCTCTCCATCTTAGAGTATTTGGGGGTCCAGATGCCTAAAGTTAATGGGATGCTCAAAAGCTGTGTTACAAGACTGCAAAAAATCAACTGTAAAATCCATAAAATGTTGTGTGAATAAGAGTTTTATACCAAACCAATGAAACAAACTAAACAAGGGAGAGAATAGCTGAAAGAAAGATACTGCTGTAGAGTCTTTTACAGGAATTATGCTATTTTGATATTAAACAGGAGCCTGAAGGATTTGCTGTCTTCTAAAAGCAACTTAGACATGAAGCCACTGAAATGACTGGACTCCTTTCCCCAGAGGTCTGATTTATGATAGCATTGCTGAGATGTTCTCCTTCTTCCACCATTAAAGCATCTGGGCGTGTTGAGTTGAACACACTTGGTTTAGCCTGCAGCAGTGACTGTTCTAGGCAGAGAGGGCAAAACCAGATTATTGGGCTCGACAAGCCTGGAAACAAGACTTGCTAAAGGGAAATTGCCTGGGAATAGAACTGACAGCTTCTGTTTTCAAATGCACTAAGTTTATAAGTTTAGTCTCAGTTATCTTACTGAAAACCCATTTTACATTGATAATTTAGAAGTAACTACAAGGCTGAGGGTTTATCTAGCACATTGTTTCATTACAAGGTTCTTTTAAGACAAAAATCAAATTTGATTACAGAAGTATAACTGAAGGTTTTCTTTTCTTATTTGATGAGGGCAACTCTGAAAACAAGAGAAATCCCTGGTGCCAACATCTGAAAACATGGGACTATGGGAAAATCCATATTTAGCCTATTTTATGTTTTTTCCTGAGAAAAAATGGCCTCAATATAGCTACTGATGTAAAAAATGTTTATACACTGATATCTTTTAAAATATTTATTTATACAGACAAACACGAAAGTGCATAAGAATCAAGATAAGAAAAAACAGCCCAGGCTTATTCTGTCATTTTAACAAATGTCAAAGGAATGAAAATACATATACTAGAGAAAGAAAAGTAAATCCACGATAGCAAGAATCAGCAAAAGAGATTTTTGTTCTGCACATTTTTATATGCAACCCTAGGACAGTATCTGCCCAAATTACTTGTATTTGTCATCTGATGGGCTCCATTATCATCCTCTAAAAGACACCACCACTGCTTTACTCGCAGAGCAGCAAGGGGCAAGAAGCGAAGCAGAGATGTTGCGTTACTAACACTCAGATGTGAAGGTAAAAGATATTACAGTGATTATGAGAATGCAACCATAATGCAAAAGGCATAGAATCATAGAATAGTTAGGGTTGGAAAGGACCGTAAGATCATCTAGTTCCAACCCCCCTCCCAGGGGCAGGGACACCTCCCACTAAATATACTGTGCGCAACCACCACCTTGGACTGAAATCCCTGCACTGTCCTTTGCTTCACAGCACAGGCTCTGAGAGCGGTCCCCCCCTGGACATGACAGCATCAGGCAGTTTGGACGTAGCAGGAATCACTGATGGGTCTGAGACACTACAGTTTTGGAGTTCAAGCACAAAACAAGTGGAAGACATTAAAAATGTATTAACTATTTGGCAAGGTTGCAGTTATCAAGGCTTTAGAAACCTGCACTAACCTGACTGATTAAAATCCTGCACTGAAAATAACGAATTTCTAAGATTCAGGATCAGTTAAAATCTTTCTTGAAAAGCACACAAATACATTGAGCCCAGAAAAGACTAAAGATAAATACAATTTGGCTCTATTTGTACTAGTGCTAATTTCAAATAGTTACTCTGTTGTCTTCGTTCTTTATTTTCAGTTTTCAAACAAATAAGCATCATCCTATCCAAAAGCATTTAAATTAATATGGAATTTCTAGACCACATGGGATTAAATCATCCATTAAATCCCAGAGTATAGATATATTGACATACAGAAGTACACACAACCTTTTCTAAGAAAAAACAAAACCAAAACCAAGCAACAACCAAGCATTTTAAGTTCTTAATTTTTGCAGCCGCACTTTTGCCAGCTTGCTAACAACATACCTAAAATGAGAAATAAATGAGAGGTACAACTGCTGCACAACCCAGGTTATATTTACTGGAAGTTTCCTCCCAGTCCCATAGGAGACAGCACTGCCAGAGCATATCTAATGTTTGCTTGGGTGTATTTACAGAAGCTGCATCTTCATCTTTGGTGGCTTTTTGGCAAATCCAAGAAATTCACAGAGCCCTGTGTCTGAGTTAGAAAGCAGACTCTGTCCTGCGTCATGGTCCAGTTCAAACACAGGGTTGCTGGAAGAAGAGGTGCAAAGGAATCCCTTATTTATGCTGCATGCCATGAGCATCTAGCTCGGTGCACACCCTAGGAGTGGGAAACTACAGCTTATTTCCTTTATTCCCTTTGGATAGCATTAGTCCATTCTGCCATAAAAAAAAAAATTAAATTTTCCCCTTATCTCTCCTCTGCAAACCGTAATCAATCAAGTCTTTGCTGTTGTTTAACCATCTTTACCTTTGTTAGACAGGCTCCCAGCAGTTACCAGACCAGATCCCTCCTGGATCTGCTTTTGCAGAAGGACCGAGTTTGCATAGGGCTGCTGGGAGCCACTGCTCCCAATTCTGAAGAAAATTTCCCAGTTACACCACCCTTCTCAGACACTGGTGTTTGCTACCTAGATATGCATTTATTGCAAGCAGTGATTTTTTTTAGTTGAAAAGCCTAACGGAAACATTTTATATGCAACAAATTCTAAAGTAGAAATACTTTTGCTGGAGATAAATTCTATAATCATGCACATTCCTACACTGCTCATCTTTGTCCTAACACTGTTAATACAATGAGATATAAAATGTCAAGATACTTCATTTGACATTAATATGCTCAGAGCTCCTAGGGCATCTTTGCCTTCAGTTTGGGGAAAATACCATGAAGTAGTGGCAAACACCATGACTCCATGACAAATGTGCAATTCTTGATCAGAACAACAAGGCTGGAACAGGAACTAATTTATCTGGCCCCAAACTACCTAAAAATTCACAGTCTGTGGACTTCAGTGTGGTCTGAATCTTCACCACGAGCCACTCATAAAAAAAAAGGACTTCATAAAGATAGGAGTTTCAGCACACTTGCTAACACCAGAGTAGTTCAGGTCCTCTGCAGGTCATCATCTTCCATCAAATATATACAGTATTTCAGGTTCTAGCTCAAATTAACAGAAAATAAAGAGTTACTTGCTATCAAGCCCCTAAAAACCTTAAGGATTGCAAGAAAAATCAATTTAAAGCACATTAAGTCTGGGATACACAAAACCATTCTGTATATCTGCTATACACAACAACACTGAGCATCAGAGGGCAGCTTGCTCACTTGGGAAACATGACAAAAAACTGCTTGCACCAAAGATTTTTGCATTTGGGAAATGATACAGTTGACAGAACTGGAAAAACTAATAGGGCTGATTGGCAAGGTGCTTCCCAGCTGAGTGCGCAGATTAATAAAGCTGTTCTTGGGGTTCAAGAAGTGCTCTGGCCTATCTGAAAGCTACGGACAGAGAATTCTCCTTTACAGACTCCCAACGATAAAGCTCATTAGGGAAGGCTCTTTGCTTTTATAATTTAGGAGGAGTTATCAACTGGCTTCCAGGTCTCTTTCAGAGGCAATGAGACTGATTAGCACGGGAACAATGCAGCCAAGTCCAATTTACTTGGAAGAGCCAGTTCTTCCATAATGTAAAGGGAGAAGGGGAATGGAAGGAAGTCATAGAGAAGACAATAGGATTTACTGTCTATATGTAAAACATGGGGTATTTTACCCTTCTGGCACCAGAATAGAGCTCCAGAAAATTTTTGTTTTGTCATTAAAGAAAAACGCAACTATTTAAACATTAGATCAGAAATACAGGATGCTTTCACTATTTCTGAAATAATTAAGGAATTTTCCTTCACTGGGGTTTCATTCACTTGAGGAATATACAATATCACCATAGCAGCAGCGGGTAAGAGATGGGTAAGACTGGCTTTTATTTCTTCGTGGTAAAAGAGTTTAATTTTGAAATTTGTCCAAATATTTGTTAAAATATTCTGTATCCATTAAAGGCTGTTCAAATTTGCCTTAATTTTTAACTTGCATTATTTCTGTTTAATAATTAATATAATATATAGAACAAAATTTTCAAATAAAATATCTACTGTTGAAAGAAAAACAGCCTGAGGCTGAATGGAATAATCTGACCCTTTCTTAGGGATTTACTTCTTTTGTAACCAAAGCTAAATGCAATTAAAATCAACATGTTCCTGAATAGCAGTCTTGGCATAATATAATCTTAAAACCACCCAACAACCTCCTAATAAGCATTAAATGTCACTATAACAGTTGATATAAAAGCACTATAGTAGATGGTATTGAATTATTAAATGCAATATTTTTTTTTTCAAACATGATTACTTCAGAATCACTGGGTAGTTGCAAGTAACTGTAACTGGAAATCTGACATCTGAAAATATTCTAAATTATTAATGGTACCTAGCAATATTTTATGTTTGAATTTTTAAATTGGTTAGATTAAAATTAATCATTCTGGGGGGAAAAAAATTAACCTCTGCTGACAACCTGCTAGCAGAAAGTGTAGATGTTGACAAGCATCTTTTTCCATCAGCCTTGGAAGGGCCTTTGGGTTTGTATCAAATTCATAATAATAAATAATCCACACCTTCCAGATCAGGTAGGTGAGATTTATCACCCCCCTTCAGTGGTAGGATGGGTGACCTTCTTGAAGGAAGCTGCCATTTTACTCAGCTGTATTTAACTGTCTTCAGTATTTCCACTAAAATTTCCTGTAAAGCTTTGTACACCTTTGATATTAGACTATGAGCATGATATTTGATATTAGACTATGAGCATCAGCTACTACATAAATTTTTAGTAAACCTTTCTTAATTCAAAGTAATATATTTGCTGTTCTTTCATTACAGGGTGCAAGCTTTGGTGAGAGAAATCATATAACAGTTCTCAAAAATTCCTGCCATAGACATCCCTTCTCATATGAAGGCATCAAAAACCTTATTTCATTGTTCACTGGATGTTTTAGATAACCAGATTATGTTATTGTTCAGAGATACTGTTTCATCTCACTACACCAGAAAACTTCCACTGCACTGACTCTGCTTTTGCTATTCTTGTTGCACTGGTTTTTACTGCTGAAAAGAACAAACCCCATGTTTGATATGCTCAATTTACCAGGAGGCCCTGGACCAGTAATTTCCCAGTAATTACCCCAGTAACAGAATTTACACACGAGAGACTTATATACCCTTATTTTTGCTTCTGGACTGGCTTACACTAAGCAGCAGTTATGTAGAATATTCATATGTATCCTGAAGGCATACATCCTCAATCTCCATTAAAAAAAAAAAACCTTGCTTTTTCTTTCCCGCTTCCAAATAATGATTTCAGGGGGGAAAAAAGACAACATACAGGTAAGAATTCTGCAAATCGTCCCACCTAAGTGCAGTTCAGCATTACTGTTCCTTAAGCTGAAAAATAAATGAACATATTGATGCCCCTAGCCTTACCTCTTTGCAGCACATTGCCTCCTATGAAATCAGAGAAAGTATTTTTCCTGGAAATTAAGTATTTCAGTGCATTCTTTGTAATGAATGCAACTAGCAAATCCTGATTCACTGCTTTACCTATGCTTGGCTTCATCCTTGCAAATAAGAAGCAGCCTTATCTGTTATAATCTTACTGCCACTCTTTCCCAGTGATGTGTTTTATAAGATGATTCAGAAGTCACTTCTGAAGATGGCTGATCCAGAAGTCTTTAAATGACACAAATTTAACAACCCACAACTTTATACAGTAAGATGTTGCAAAGTGCCTGGATCCAAAGCTGTTTAAACCCCTTGGAAACACCATAAATTATAGTTTTATGTATCAGCCCAGGAGCTAACCTTACCTGTGGCCAGCAAGCAGCAAGAGCTCTGCATCACCTCAACACTTTGGACACTACTACCCTAAGGTTACCAGTAAAGCAATGCTTTAAAATGCATTTCAAATAACGTCTTATAGAATACATTCACCAGGCTGTTAATTACTTCTAGATGAATTTAAAATAGCAATTAAAAAAGGTATATAATGAAACAGTAAAGCCTGAACTTAATATTTCATTGCTAATATTTGCATTAAAACTAGTAATTTCTGGTAACAACATGATCTCATCTGCTCTGACAGGGAACCAATTGCCTTATATGCATTTTATCTTAATTGCCGTGTATTCTGTGTGGATTCATTTATTTTTACTTTGTGGTTTAAGCATATTGCTTGCTTTCTTCCTTCCAAGAACAGCATCGCTTTTCTTTCTTCAGCTATGGAGGGCACAGGGTAATGCAGAGCTAAACAAACAGCCCCAGGCTTGGGTTGGAGAGCTTGGATGAGAAATACACAGCTGTCATGCCAGAAAGGCAGAAACAGCTTGGTTTGTTTGTCCCTTATTTATGTTCATGTCAATGCATTCATATTAAATGCAGTTTGCTTTAAAATAGAAAGATATCTTAAGCTCCAACAGGAGCTTTAGAAGAGTTGTAAATATGTTGAACATGCAGAACAGTAGCATGTTTTGAGGATCTTTGCCTAAAGTGAATGCAACAAAGTAGAAACTGCTTCTGTGATACTAATTACAAACTTGTCTGTTTTGCATCTCAATGCATTGGTAAATTTGTGCGTAAATTTTTAATATTTCTGTGAAAAGAAAATTTACTATTTTCAACTTCCAGAAGGAAGAACCATATGAACTTAGTGAACCACCCCAACTGGGGACTGCATTTCATTCAGACTGACCTCTTTCTGTTCAGAAAGTTAAAACTTCCCTACATTAAACAGCAACTGCAGGACAAGAGGTTTATATGCAACATCAGTCCTGCATCAATCTTTGGTACTAGATCTACAACCAACAGTGGCAAAAAGTTTGAAGTGTGTGTCATGGAAAAACAACTATTCCTTGGAGGACTGACCAGTCACCAGAATTATCAAAAAGCACATCAGCTCAGCTATGGAAGATACAGTCTACATCTTAGGACAAAACTCCCACTGCCAAAAATTAAAACAAACCTGACCCTGTCCATCACACCCTCCCTTTCTGCATCCCTTTGGCCCATCTCCCTAAGTGCTCGTAAATACTGATTTGCTGAAACAGCGCTTGCCTTTAGATCTGAATTTATGAGTGCAGCAAGACAATTATAGAGGTAGGTAGATCTTGATTCCCAGGGCAATTTTTTAAGCTGCCCTTATGAGAAAGCTGCTGCAGGTCAAATCCACTGTCTCTCCCAAAATGCCCTGGCTTTATCAGAAACTCCCAAAGAGTTACAGAGGTATGGCCAGACGTTCTTCTAGGTGAGGAAATAAAGCCTTTCCACCTGGAAAAAAGTGAAGCAGGTTGCCCGGGAGGCTATTCTGCATGCTCCCTGGACCCACCTAGATCAAGCCCTGAGCAGCCTGATCTGACCCCTGAGCTGCCCTGCTTTGAGAAGCTTGGACCAGAGACTTTCTGAGGTCCCTTCTGTCCTGATTATCCCCTGATTATCCTATAAATGATCATCTTTGCTATTTCATCTGGATGGATTTTCTTTTTTTTTAAGTTCAAAATAAATTGCAAGATTAGTGCCTGTTTAATCTGTAGGATGAGAAGACTACACTGGATCTGCAAGGAAAAGTCAACATGGCAGATGGGAAAGGAGAGAGTAAAGAAGTTCACAGGACTGGAGTGGGTTACACATGTGCTAGGTAATGAGAGCCATCAACCCTTCTTGTTGGGCAGCCTCAAAAGCTTTGGTACCTGGGAAATGAGAACATCCTAGTTAAAATGTTCCCCTTATCCACACTAGCAGTACTTTTAAAGCATGTCACTTCACCAACATCCTCCTCCTCTAGTACCTTTGCAAATCACAGATCATTTCTTGTTTTACATAATTTTACATAATTGGTGACAGAGTGTATTTTAATCAGAAAGCATGTTTCAATGGGAAGACAGTCTCTTTCTGAATAACAAAGACTAAGAAGGAATTTCTTGTTCCAACAGGCACACGTTCAATACAAGTATCTAGAAAAAGCTAAAAATACCTCAAACTGTAACTCATAAACCAAGCTCTCTTTACTAATAACGTATCTGCATCTATGCAGAGAATCCTGTGATACCTGGTGAAAGAGTTCTAAACATTTTCCCAGTAAAACATACTTTCAGGTCAGGTATCAAATCAATATGCTCTTTTGAAGCAATGCTCCTAGCTATGCTTGCACCAAAATGGTGGAAATAGCTATACACTGAGTTGCTCCATTTGAAATTTCCAGGGAAAACATGTTACATTCCTTAAAATGTACAGAATTAAAAGAGAGTTAAAGTTGTATTAGGGCTCAACACGACTAGAGCAACCAATCCACCCTTGAGAACCTCAATTATACAGCCCTGGTTGGCATTAAGGCTCCCCATGTTGTATTCCAAAATCACTCCAAACAAGTAAAAATGCAGCTTTCAGGTCTGTTGAGCATCAAGTTTTATCCGCACACCCTAATCGCAGAAACACCTGTGCTAAATAACTCTGTATTTATTCAAATCCAGAACATGGATAATGTCTTATTATTCATCTTCAATTCCATGCAAGCAAGGATGCGATGACTGCAGGAAGACAGCGCTGGGCTGGCTTTTCTTGCTGAAACACCAGATCTTGAAGACTTTAATTACATATCCATGCCATTTATTCCAGATTTTTAACATATGCCTATCAAAAATGTTATAGAATTGCAAAGAAACAAGAGTGACTATCCTATGTGGCTCTATTCCTATGAAAGACTTCATCAATGAATATAACAGATATTAGGATCATCTGGATGGGGAGGGAAAATGAGGATTATAACTGCTATGGCTTGTTTACACCTGTAGTATGGACTGATACAACAAAAACACAGAGCAGGGAAGTGGGCTTGTTCATTAATTCTTAATCTCACAAATTTCAGCAAAAAAATATGTTGCAAATAAATTTGTCCCTCAAGAAAACGTTCTTTGAACAACCTGGGAACCAGCCAGATTGAAATTTGACAAAATCCACATATATTGGCAAAATATTTTACTGTCAAGAAAATGCAGCAGCAGTTACATGGAAAACCTGTTTTCTTGTAAAGAGTTCCTGCGGTTGGCTGGAGAGGCAATACTAGAAAAAGAAAGCCTAAAATAATTTGTACTGTGCAGTAAAAATCTAAAACAGACTCTGCAACATAACTGCATTACAGCTAAAGTTAACTCTATGGAGCCAAATTAAAAATTCCTGAAGCACATAATACATCCAATTGCAAATATAGACAGCTCTGCTATTTTTATGTATAACCTGTAGCAGAAAACACTATCTAAAAACCCGCATCTGACAATGAAAGCACTAACTTGCACACCTTGCTCTTCCTTGCTCTACAGAGGTAGCATTAAATTTTGGTAAAGAGTAGGCTGGGACATTAGACATTTAGTTTCAGGATAAATTCTGTTTTGGTTCTCTCTCCCTTGGATCCCATCACAACTTTAATAAAACAGAATGATATACTAAATAACCAGGAAATAAATTGGAAAAAGGAAAAATGTTGGAGGAGGTTGAGGCAATTAACTGTAGGTAATAAGCACTAATCATAAACACTAAGCTAATGAGCACAGTGTTTTTAAATTGCATCTCATAATTAAAGATATTAATTTAAATGGTTACATCATGTCTCATTTTCCAGCTTTTCCTACTTCTGTGCTGCAGGAGAAGATGGGAAGGGGTATTGGATGACTACTCCTGGCATCTATCACTATACTCGTGGAGGGTACGACACACCTCGCTCCCCCTCCCTCCCCTGAATACATAAAAAATAATCACACTTGTAATAAGAGATAGTGATATTCTTCATGTTCAATAGCCAAATGACACTTACACAGATGCTGGAAATGCACAGAAATACCAAAGAGCATGTTATCTAAATCCTGCAGGCTCTCTCTTTGGGGCTACCCAGGCTGATACAAAATAATGATGCTATCTCCTTGTCATCCTTGAAATCTCTCTTTAAAATGCTCCCCCACTGGCTCCCTGGTGGGACCCTTGCATCCTTGCTCCAGAAATCTTATCCCTATGCTACTCTCTGTCATACATGCAGATCCAAAATACTCTCCATTTGAGGCTTGCTTTTGCTGGGGATGGGAGCCTGGCAGGGGGAAGCACAGGCAAGAGGAGACAGGGGATCTCCACAAATTAGTAGCATCAGCAAAAACAGTTCAGGGTGGTTTTGGGTTTTGGTTTTTTTTAATCCAGGTGCTGCCTGGCAGACTATAATTGGAGCTGGTGAAAGAGCAATTCCCTTAATTTTAATCTGTCTCCACTAATCACATGCCTTTATTCCAGAAGTAAAACATTTTGCAGACATGCAAGCTGACTTTTGGAAGGTAAATCAGGACTGAAATCTAATACTAGATTATGGTATAAACACCTTCTTTCAAACCAGAGCATAAAGACAACTACTCTTTGCTGTCATTTCCAAAAATTAGACTTTGTACAAATTACCTCAGGCAGCAAAGCTAACATGTCTACCTCCTCAATGCTGCACCTGCCTCTCCTTTGAGCTAAAAAATTAATAAACAGTTATAACTCTCTCAAACTTGCACTTGTTAAACACAACTGCAAGCTGTGGAGTTTGCCGCACACTGCCACAGAAGAGACAAGACCCAGAGTAATGCTGCTTTGGTCTTCAACCAAAATAATCAGATCAGACCTAACCAGTCTTCACCTCCTAATCCCCAGCAAAAGCTCTAGGCAGCATGCTTAAATTGCACACAGTACCATCACGCATCTCAATTTGAGAAGCAAGGCACTTTTGAAAGACTTATTAGGAAGTTTATTTGTAACCAAACTGCATTTACAGAAACCTTTGACAGTCAGAAAGTCCTGGGTATTGAAGGGATGTGTTTAAAACCTCAATTTATTTTTTTTCTTCTTTAGGCATATACAGATGCAATCAAACTCCTCCTTTCTCATTCAAGAGGAAAATGGGTAAGGAAGAATGAAAGGAGGAAAGCCAGGCTCTTCTCAGATTCTCCTTCTCTGCTATTCTGAAGGAATAAGAAATGCAGCAGAAAAGGTACCATGTCCACAGGACAACATGGCAATTTCCACCCATTGAGCCCAAATTTTCTCCCAGGCTCTCTTAGGGAGGCTCAACCCCACAATGCCAGTGCAACACATCTGTGCTTTGTACTAGCTTCAATATTTACAGCAGGAATATTAATATACTTGTACATAAACACATATATATTTCTTTAAATAATTCGGGTTGTGGAGGGCGAATCTCATTTTTTCAGGAATTTGTTTCAAATTCCAGCTGGTTTTCCACTCAAAATGAGAAGGTTTCATGAAGTGGCCAAAATTCTATAATGAGCAAAGACACCTATACTAACCCCTCACCAGGAAAAAAATCCTCAGCCCCAAGACCCCCCTTCTTCTCTTTCCCAGCTAACAGTGATGAAATACGACAGCACATTACACTGAAAGCCCATGCATCCCTCCCCATGTGCTACGGCAATCCCACAGCCTGGATTGTTCCTGGGTCCTGAAAATGAGAAATGGCAGAAAGAGAGGAGGGGGTGCAAACGTGATGAGAAAATCTGGGTAAGCCAAAGATGCAGCAGCAGCATAGTATCGGGGAGTTAAAGCAACTGAAAAAGGTAATTTACTTGGTCTTATTTATTTATTTACTGCAGGTTTTTCCGAATAGCCTGGAACAAGCTGTCACACGCTGACATGAACACAGTTTTTATACAGCACTGAGCATTTCCCAGGATCTCATTTTCCCCTTTTCTCATTCTGAACTAACCTGTGACTGTCTCAACTTTTTTTAAAGTACAGACAACCCATTCGAGCACATTGCCCATATGCATGTAATTCCCCAAAGGAAAACGTGAGTCTTTAAAATGCATTTACCCACCAGGCATTTTATCCCTGGCAAGTAACTTCTTGTAAATGTAGCATGGATTGATAACAATTCAAAATATGAGATCTCTGCAAATAGGAGGCCCTACAGACAGAACTGGTATGGTATGATAAAAAGAGTGATATCAAAATGTGTTGTCTTTTGTATATAAAACACATAGCTAATACACCTACTAATACAAGTAGGTTTGAGAATATATTAATAATCCAACAACTTTACATCTTCGTGAATAGCAATCAATTTTTAGGTGGAAATCATCTGAAGAATTATATGCCTTTAGGAAAATAAGCTGAAAAGTGGTTTATTTTCCAGAAAAGCTCAAAAAGGGCCAAGATGACCATTTAGCAACCTCTGATGCAATGCTGTGGTGCCAGTAGTCTTCATTTTTGTGAGAGCAGGCAAGTGTCAACAACTAAATGCACAAATGCAATAATAACCTGCTTTGCCACGTCTGCTCTACAGACCTCCAGCCTTACATCTCCACTCCTGCTCCACAGCATCCCCACCCCAGAAGATACAGGTTCAATCAAGTAGCACTGAATAAGAATAAAAATCTTTCTCCTCCAAGACCCTAAGAAGTTTCTGTGTTCCTACTAGCCAACCTAAAAGCCAAGTTTAACATACAAAGGAAGATAAACAGGTTCATTCCTATGTACTTCAGTGCAGTAGCACAACACTAACCACTTCCTTTTACATACTTATAATGTGCCAAATATTTCATACACAAAAAAACCCCACAATACATGCTGCTTCTACAAGCACAGGGTAAAAAGCAAAAGTCTCAGTTACTGAAAATAAAACAGCATTCTGTAGTTATGGCAACTATATTTTTTAACAACATTAAGGAAATGGTATATCATCAATAACTGCATCTTGTTGCTACAGCAACAAAAATGTTGAAAGTAATTGCTTCTAAAGATTTCTCTCTTTTCCTTTGTGTTTTAATAAACACCCCAATATAATAATATGCTCTTATTAAAAGGATGGAATATTTTGCCTTTTGGCCAAACAAGTAACATTCATAGCGATTTAATGAAACAATTACTTTTGCTACTCATTTGTGGGCTACCCTGTTACCTGTAAAACACAAGGAAAAGGAACGCTTGTAGCACCAACTCCAACCCACTGCTGTAAGAGTCACAACTCATAACTTCTTGGCAAGAAAGGTTGAACCAGGTGATCCTTGAGGTCCCCTTCCAAGCTGGTATTCTAGGATTCTCTGATAACCACAGTACTGAGACTGTAAAAAATTTGATGCCAGGAACAACATTTCTGATGGAGAACAGTTAATTATAATAAATATTTTGCTTTAATAAATGCAGCCTTAATCCTAGATGCACCACGCAATTTGCATAATGCCACTAAGTTTCATGTGGTGTTTGGAAACAGGAGGTTTTCTAGGTTTTTACAATCAGCAAAGAAGGTAACAAGAAATGTTTTTGACAGCCAGATACAATGGAACAAGGAAAGTACTTTCTCTAGGTATTATTTGATAGATTTGTTGAGCTTTAACTGGTGATAACAATGATACTTCTCAATCCCAACGAAATTGTAAAACATCATATTGCATAAATATAATTCAGTACCGGGAGCAGCAAACTTTCTACCAGCACACAGCAGTAGTGTGCTCTATAGACTGAGAATATACCACCTTTATGGTAAAGTTAGTACAGTGAATACATTTTGCTCAGTTGTGTGTGTGCAGAACATATAGAGATGTAGTAATTTTGCAAAAATATAGAAACCTAAGTCTCCAAACCACTAAAATATTACATAGGATATAGAAGTGCCAAAAAGTCCTATGTATCGTAGAACCACAGGATGGTTAGCTGGAGGGTATCTTAAAGATTATCTAGTCCAATTCGGTTTTTAAAAGTGCAGAAAATAACTTTTCCTTACTTGGAAGCATAATCCTGCAAAATAACAATTACTTAACAATTACTGTTTAATCCAAGATTATGGAATATCACTAATACAAACAAACATGGCAGTCTAGCTCATACAAATGGGTAAGAAAATGCAATGGCAAAAATTTATCACTGGAAGTGGGTAACTCATATGAATGATGCATTTACTGTACTGATTGAGATCACACTGCTAATAACGCCTGCTGAGTACCTGCCCCCAAAACTTCTAGTATCTTTGTGACATCACTTTCTCCTTCTTAAAAATTCACCTGCATTAAAAGTTTAGTCTTAACTAGAAATAATTCCAGGATGGGGATCTCGGCATGCTCCTTGCTTTGCGGTACAGAGTTTTCATTTATGGACAGTTCTGAAACAAAGGAAGTTTTACACACAGTTCTTTTTCTGTTTCTCCCCTTCTCTCCCCTCCCCCCAATATGTTGCTTCTAATGCATTTTCATGTCTTCATTGTTCTAAGCATCAGCCACAAAACTGCCAGCGTGCCTGTCAATATGCAAAACCAAAAAAAGGTTATTTAACTTAACAAACTGAAGGATATTTTAAAATTAGCACAACTACTGCTAGCTGTTTGAAATGTAAATTCTATTTTAGGTCTTTTTCAAGCAAATCCCAGACATGCAGGCACATGGCCTGCCTCCATCCCTCTCAAATACCCAGCGACCTTTTGGCTCAATTTATTCAGATATGATGGCGATATAATTAAACTATGCTCAAAAGCAATTAATCACATAAGCCTTCTGCCAACAGGTGACTGGGTTTGAAGAGATTGCATGATATTATGAGTGCCAGAAAACAGCTCAAACGCTATTAGAGACTCTGTGAAAGCCCCTCAATTCCCCAAATGGGAGAAAAACTTCAGTCTGAATATGCATTTTCCTAGACGCAAGCTTTCCTAGTAGAATCAGGGGAAAACCAGACAGTGTGGCTTCAGGCTTGCAAAAATATCATAGTAATTTTTGTGATACTCTAAAGAAAAGCCACTTTGTTAGGTGGCAGCAGGGACAAAAGACACGTGGACCTCGCTTCCCCTAATTGAGAAGCAAGAATACTTGCATCAGGGAAAAGTTACAGGACAGGTATTAATTACATAAACTGCAATTAATTGCAAAATGACAGTCAGGCAAATACTTTCACCCTAAATATGAAGCAAATGAGATTTGGTTTTCTACCCGGTTTCCCTAGCAACTGCGTTGTCTCTTCTGAGCAATAAACTGAAGATTGCACAATACCACCTAACGAAGAAGCCTCTAGCATTCATACAGGAGCTACTTTCCAGCATGAAGCTGCTGCCAAAGCAGACCCTGAAACTGCAGAGGCCTGTACTGTCCTCCACTAGACAGCAACCATGGCTTTAAGTGGGTGACATCCCTCAGAGAAAGCTACTCATGCTCACTTGAACAGGAGGGCAGGAGGCACCCACGTGGCACAGACCGGGAAGCAGCCTTGAACAGGCAGCTATGAATTTATTTATAATTAAACATGCTTCAGATGGCTTATTCTGCCTCAGCGGCACATTAACAGGTATTTACTACATATCAAATACCCCCTCCTATGAGAGAAGAGTCAGCAATGACCATCCTAGTGTCTTTTCATTCATCTCTCTTGCCCTTCTACCCATTCCTAGCCATGTCCATTCGATGCAAACTAAAAATACTGATGCAAGGCCAAGATAGATAATTTTTGTACCTGCAGAGGATTCCCTCTTCCGCATTGCCTCTGACACTTAACTGCCAGAGTGCTCTTTAGAGGAGGACGTAGACCTTCCTCTTCTAAAATATTTTCTACAGCAATTTGGTGCTGCCCAATATTTGTAAATACTGAGATACTTGATTGAATTAAAACCAAACAAAACCCACAACCAAAACAAACAAACAAACCCAACGATAAAATAAAACAAAAACAAAACAAGCAACACAAGCAACCCTCTAAGCTCCTTTCACCACTGCTGCCATATAGTTTCCAGGGAATCAGGGAGAATGACACAGGCTTTAGCATTTATCAAGGACATGACCTTATTCTTAAAACCCCCAGAAAAAGGGACAAAAAACCCACTATTTTTTTTGTTTAAATAAAGATACACTGTATCTGAATACAGTCCATGTTATACTGATTTACTAATACACTTCAAAAGCAGGCGCTGCTGTCATTCAAAGGTGAAAATCCTGCCTTTACTGGACTTTCTTGTCCTTCAGGTGCTCTTCTTAAATCCCCTTAGCAAATCTCTTGGTTTTGTTGTTTTAATGTATCAAAAGAGAAGAAGCATGATTAGGACTGTCCTAATCTGCTGTGACTTCAAAAGCCTAGTGGAAGGTGTCCCTGCATGTGGCAGGGAGTTGGAACTGGATGAGCTTTAAGGTCCCTTCCAACCCAAATCATTCTGTGATTCTACGATTTCAGAGATCAGGAGCTGACTGAACACCACCTTATCCTCCATGACTCTGCTTGGAGACATGGTGAACCTACAGTTTTCATCATTATGGAAACAGACACTGTAAAACTACCTCAAAAGCATTGTCTAAATTTATAATACTTAATAGCCACAAAGATGACCAGAATATGCCATGAAGAATATCCAGAGCTCTCCATCTCCTACAGTTTTCCCAGGGAATGGTATGAAAATCACAATTTTAAAGAACAAAAGAAAACTGGATGTCATCTGATTCCACAGATAAACACAAAATAATCATTGTCTTAAACTGTTCTGCAATATTTGGATTGCTGCTTTGAGTTATGCTGACAAGTAAATCAATGCAATGTCAGGATGTTGCCATGATTATTTTTTGTTTTGTTGCATGCCTCCTTGATGACTAATTGGCTGCTCAGACATTCAAAGTTGAACAACAACAAGGCAAACATTCAAGCAACCACACGTATTATTATAGTCAATGGTATTTTTAATTACTTGGAAGCAGCAAACACGGCTGATCATTTACAGCGATGACATCCATTTGTACCTTAAAGCGTGATTAGCAAGCTGTTGCTCTGTAAGGGAATATGCTTCAATGTTCATTTAAAATAGTGAATACTGGCAATTCTTCTGATGATACTGAGGAATTAAAAAGCTGCCTTTGCCTCCACTGCATTTTGGTATTATAGATATTAAGCTGTCACAGGCATCATGCTTGGAGAAAAGTAAAATGAGCAACTGAAGAAACAAACATTACACCATCAGAGAAACTGAAAGAAAATTCCAAATTCTTCTAGTAAATGACAAACATCAGGAGTTTTGTGGTCACTTATTAAGGAATATGAATATGTTGGTTTAGAATTAAAAATAAGAAAGGAGTCACAAGTAGCACTTGGGTATGAGAGGTTGCATACAGGTTCTAAGCCATCAGGCTGGTATGGATATGATGCTGGTAATATATGATAGAGAGAAGACATACATCGAAAGGCCTTCCTCTTTGCTGTTCTTGAAAAGACTCTTCACCCCTTGAAAAAAAGAAATTCTGCTTCAAATTACCCTATAGTGTTGTCTATAAATTATTACTTATTGCCATGATCACCCTACATTCTAAGATCAGTAATCATCATTAGCAAGTCATATGTTGAGACCTTGGTTGCCTCCTGCTCGAGAGAGGGTAAATGCCCTCGGTCTACAGAAGGCTGCACATGGTATTCTCAAGATGCTAAGAGTTTATTAAAGCAATAATTTTAACAGTAATAAAGACTTTGTAGCTAGAGAGTCCAAAGGATGGGGAAAGAAAGTGCAAGGAGCATTCCACTGCCCTGCCATACAGCGGGAAGGATGCAGGCTGGCTTTTATGGCCCAGTAAAAGCCCACTTATTCAGCTCTTAAATAATACTCAGAATTGCTTGAAGGAAAGCATGTAAGTGATGAAATTATGAAAATTTTCTACATTTGACAATATGATCATGAATAGCACTAAAAATCAGCAGAAAACTTGCAAACATAGAAAGGTGCTTGAGCCAGATAACAAGAAGTGAATCTCATATTTACCAATTTCTGGAGAAAAAGGGAATAAACCAGGAGAGCAGAACACTTTAGGGAATCACTTCTGATGATGCTGGTCACTGTTTTGGAAAGAAAGAAAAAGAAGCAGACCTGCTACAGTAAATAAAAACCCAAACCCAACAGGCTGCTGGTTCAATAAACAGTATTCGAGCTGAGCAAAATAAAAATAAAATGCTAGCAGGTAGCAGTTAAGAAGAGTTTTGTGAATTCAAGAGACATTCAAATCAAGCAGAAGACTAAGAAACAGGGTAAAATGAAGCTAAGAGAAATACCAAAGATGGGTGCGGCATAAAGCAAAAAAGTGCTTGTGCACCTTGCTAGAAGTTCTGGAGCTGTGAGAGGAACGAAAGCTACAGAGGTGTTCTGCTGGTCTGAGAGCAAAGTGATAGTTTTGTGAATTTGGTGAAGAGAAGTCTGTTATGTATGAACTACAGAAAATTCTGAAAGGTGGAAGAACAGTTCAATTGCTTTTCTGAGCCAAGACCAACGTTTCTGAAATATCTGCGAATGAACTAAATGTTAAGGGGCCCAAGGTGAACAAGAACACCAAATAAAAATGTGGACAACGCTCCTGCTGAATTAAAGAAGACAAGACTGTGTTAAGCAAAAGAGTTTGAAAATACAAAGAATTAAATACCTGAAAAAAATCTCAAAGGAAAGAAGAAGGCAGGCTCATGTACAGCAGGCCGGCTAAGACATAACTAGAGGAAATTTTGCTTTGGATTGACCCCAACCTAATGAATACTTGAAAAATGAAAAGACAAAACTGATTTGGGTCCAAGAAAATTTTTGTTCACTCTATATTGTGGTGTTTTATCCTAAACTCTGACAAAAACCTCAATAATTTGGAAGATTTTTTTGATGCTTAAGAAAATGTTCCATTATGATTATGGATTCCCAACCTCTTCTTAGCCCATGTTCCGGTATTTTTTCAACGCAGCAGAGCCTGAATTGAAAATCAGGATGCCATACAACTGATCGGGGATCATTTAGCAAAATGCTTCTCATTGCATTTTCTGCATGCCAGAAAGTAAATTTCGCATATCAGTCTATTAAAAATCCATTTTTTTCCCTGAACTTTGGATTGCATTAAAGGCTTTTGCTATAAATAGCACCCATGACACAAAGTGGCTATTATAGGAGACAAAAGAGAGGGCTGAGCCCACATGTTGGTTGTATCCCGTCAAAAAAGTGGATCAACTAGCACTGCCAAGCTGTGCTGGAGATATCCCATGTTATAACAGTGATGTGCTACTTCTGAATGCATACTACCTACTTATCCTTGCACTGACCTGTCCTTTGGTGGCTCAGTATTCAGAAGGCATAACAAAGAGGAATGCAGGAGCTTTACTGCAGAGCCACAGTTTTTTTATTTCTATGCCACTTATTTTTATTTTTTTTAATGAATTAACTGGCAAGTGGTTGAAAGAGGTTGGTTTTTCCTGGTTGGATCTGAAGATAGGTGGGAGGGGAGGAGACTGGCAGCAGGAGCAGTTACATGCCCCATATAATCCATACTCCTTGCCTCAGCCTATCCTATCCCACCATCTCATAGTCCTCTTTGTTTATGCAGATGCAAGCCTGCCTAGGACAGACTGCCCACACACCCTGTGCCAAAAAAATAACACAAAAACTCCTTCTCCATCACTTTTGCAATACAGAGAGCTGAACCTCATTACTGCTCTTTACTTCAAGGTTCTTCCCTGGCATCCCAAAAGAGCACCCTTTGTGGTTGGTATTCTGAAGTATATTTGATAGGTACAAAATGAAGCATTCCTATTCTTTCCCTGAAAATACTATAAAACAGACAAAATAAATGTATATTTTAAAAAAAATTTTGCAGGAGAGCTTACATACATGCCTGCAGAAAACAACCATGTGCGTTACAGGGCAAACAGGAGCCCATCCATGCTAGTGGGTTCACTTCTGCAAGGGAAAGGATTTTTTCCAGAATTTATTACAATGGCAAATTTTCTCCTGTGAAACTGCATGCTGAGTTTTTCATATACATCAAAGGGTCAGCTATTTAACCGTTATACTGTACCAGGTATCACATAATTATTCTGGCTTATTGCTGACCTCAAAATAACTTCAGTTGAGCAGGGCATTCATATAATTACTTTTGAGTACAGTTTTGGGACAGATGTGAACTAAAAAGGCACAGGATCTCCAGGTGTATTGGTTCAAAGCCAACAAAGGTATATAAGAACGCAGCATATTCAGTTGGCCACAAATCTTTCAACATGCCAATGTGCACGAGTATGGTACAGGCAGCTCTGCTGCTTCCTTGATCTGTCCCCTACAGAAGTCACTTTGTTTCTCTGCTTTTTTGTTACTTTGATTAAAACAGGAATATTACCACATTTAAAGCACAAAGGAGAGCTGCAGGCATTATCAGAGTTGTAGTAACACACCTAATGAAGTTGAAAAGCAACATGTGAATTAAAAACTTTATTAATGCACTAATGTGCATTATCACGAGTGATAATGTGTGATGAAAAATTTGTTACGAAAACAAACCTAAATTTGCCTCATGGTCCAAGTCATTCAAATCTCCTGTTTAACACAAATATTGTCAGAGTATTTCTTATTTTGCTAATGCAGGAAACAGTGCAAGACAGCATGTTCCCATAATTCCAGCCTGAGTTTTAGGATGTGGAGTCCCAGCCAGCCTGATTTACTACTTGTCACTATCAATACCAAGTTACGGGGTTGTCTAGCAAATTTGGTTGTCTCCTTGATTCAAACTGATGGCGCTTCAATTACTATCAACTCTCGTGCACAATGCTTATTTACATCAATGTCAGCAGTCCCAAAAGACAACGGCGCACAGCAAACTAGTCACATGGAGGATAAGAGCTAAATTATTTTGGCACAACAACAGGAGGAAGTGTGCAGGTGGGCCTGCCATTGGGATGGATTAACAAAGGATTCATCTCTCAAACTTCTTCTCTTGCACATTCACAATTGCCACAGTCATGCTATTGATCTCTTCCAAGTAGAAACACACTAGTGCTTGTGATACAGCCATAAAGAGCTCTTAATTTCAGTGTCAGTCCCTCTGAATTCAAGCCACAGGGAAAGGTGCTGCTCTCCCTGGCACAGACTTCCCATTAAATTTAAGTGCACTCAGCTGCTTGAATGGACAAAACACAGCAATGACACAGAAGTTATAAAATGAAAATTTAAAGTGGTTCTTTGCAGCACCAAAGAGTGCTGAGAAGAAACAGGGATAATGCTAATATCCAGACTGATACGCATTAATAATGACTATGATGACTTCAACAGCAACAACACATTTTTTTGCTCAAACTCATCCAAACTGGCTTCTTGAAAGAAGCAATCCTTATTTATTGCTATTTCTGGATAAACACCATCAGAAGCGTAAATAACCCATTTCTATCACTGTAAGCAGAGAAATCCAAAATAGATGTCCCCTTGAGTATTCACAGCAGGCTGCAGGCTACTGCAGGAGCCTTGCCACTTAATTGCTCATCAATCACTTGCAGCTCTAGCCACAGCCACTTTTTAATACATTCACATCATCCCATTTGCTCTTCTCAGCCACTTGGACCACAGCGGCATTCTGTGTCATTCCGAATGTAAATTATGTCCTAACGCAAAACCAGATAGTTATGATGTTCCCTCAGCAGCATTAGTTGTTTGTAAATGCCCCATCAGTCAGAGCAGGTTGACAGCGCTCATGCATTAAGTCAACTGACTTGACAGATCGCCTTGTCTTTGCATCATCGTGTGGTGACAAACATTTCCTGCTGGTAATTTGTTTTTGTCTATGAAAGTTCACATTTTGAAAAGGAAAAATGGTGGCTGATTTGTCGTGCATGGTGTTCAAGCGTGGCTGCATGAACCAGGTAGGTGAACAAAGCCCACCCACATGCAGTACAGAATGCCATCTAATTCCTTACTCTTAGTAATACACACTGAGGTTTGGTGTACAGATTTGATGCAACCATTTCCAATGTTACAATCAATTGATCTTTTGCCAAATTAAATTTTAAAAACAAATCCTGTAATCTCTATAGGTCTACATTAAGTTCACATTGACGTGAGTGGTGGTTGCTTTTGTATCAAAATTATCTCAAAGTAGTGGGTTGAGAAGGGTTTCTTTGCCATTTAAAATACTGTTCAGGAAAATAAAATATTATCAGTGACAAAAAGACCATATATAATATCCCCATGTCTAATTCATATATTAACAAGAGGTGGATTTTTCTTCTCTAACTGTTCAAGCTGCAATGTGATCCCATGTGGGACTGCACTTCCAATCTCAAATTTCATGTTCCTGGTACCACAAAACAACGGTGGTACAGTCCACAGCGTGAAAAGCCACCTCTGTTCCTCAGGCTTCCTCTGAAGGTAAGCCTGCTACTCCAAGCAGCCCAAGTACCTTCTCATCTTTCTGCTGCTTCTATTTACAACCTGAGAAATCACACTTCAAAGCACTGGGCTTAATCAGTGGTGTCAGGAAAAGAGAAAAACTCCATGCAGACAGCTCTAGGCAGAATGCCTCTTTGCTAGAGAAACTTGGACCACACTAGGACATTAAAAATCAGATGAGAGGGATCTATCTGCAAAGACTGCAAGGAGCAGCAGACACCAAGCACTCAGGCACATGGAGACTCATCCATTAGCTAAGCCAAGGGACATAAATTAAAGCCCCACTACATCCACCTGCAACAGCTCTTACCCAGGAGTTCAATTCACTCCTGGGTGGATGGGGAGGAGAATCAAAAGAGTGCAATTCCCACAGGTTGAGATAAGAACAGTTTAGTAACTAAAGTATAACACAAGACCACTACTGCTACCACCAATAATAATAATGACAAGACAAATACAAGGAAAGAATACAATTGCTCACCCAGCCCAACCAAGCAGTGCACCCCCACCCTGCCGGGTCTCTGCTCTCTGCTTTTCCATCCTGGGTATGACGTGCTGTGGTATGGAATAACCTCTTTGGTCAGTTTGGGTCAGGTGTCCTGTCTCTGCTTCCTCCTGGCTTCCCCTCCTCCCTGGCAGAGCATGAAACTCAGAAAGTCCTTGGCCAGACCAAAACATCACTAAGCAGTAACCGAAACACTGGTGTTATCAGCGCTGTTCCCAGGCCCAAAATCAAAACCACAGCGCTAGACCAGCTACCAAGAAGCAGAAAAATGACTGCTGCTGCTGAACCCATGACACTAGTCTGTCTTTTATTTGCAACGTATCTATAGAATTCCTTCCTGTTATCCTTAACATCCCTAGCCAGGTTTAATTCTAAGTGGGCCTTAGCTTTCCTAACCTGGTCCCTAGCTTCCCAGACAACATTCCTGTATTGTTCCCAGGCCGCCTGTCCTTGCTTCCACCTTTTATAAGCCTCTTTTTTCCTTCAAATTTTCCTCAGCAGCTCCTTATCCATCCAAGGAGGTCTCCTGGCCCTCCTGCTGCACTTGCTTCTAGTTGGGATGTATCGCTCCTGAGCTTGCAGCAGGTGATCCTTGAATATCAACCAAGAGTCTTGGGCCCCCCTGCCCTCTAGGGCTATATCCCATGGAACCTTACTGAGCAGGTTCCTGAAGAGGCCAAAGTCTGCTCTCTTGAAGTCCAGGGCAGTGAGCTTGCTGCACACTCTTCTCACTGTCATGAGGATCTTGAACTTGACCATCTCATGATCACTGCAATCAAGGCTACCCTGGAGCGTCATATTTCCAACCAGCCCTTCCCTGTTGGTGAGGACGAGGTCAAGCATGGAACCTCCCCTTGTCGGCTCCTCTATTACTTGCAGAAGGAAGCTGTCTTCCACACAATCGGGGTACCTCCTGGATTGCTTGTGCCGGGCCGTACCATCCCTCCAAAAGATATCAGGGTGGTTGAAGTCCCCCATGAGAACAAGGGCCTGCAAGCGTGAGGTTGTTCCTGTCTGTCTATAGAGTGCTTCATCCACCGAGTCCTCTTGATCAGGGGGTCTGTAACAGATCCCCACAATAATGTCTCCTATTGCTGTTCTCCCTTTAACCCTGACCCACAAACTCTCTATCGACTGCTCAAAACTCTCTATCAATTGAGAAATCAGTTCTGGACTTTCTGAAGTGCTCAAGTTTGGGTCTGTGAAAGCCAGTGAATTACTGAAACGTAGTACTGTAGTATCACTGGACTTCAATATCTGCCCTCCTGTTTTACAACCTCTATTGCTAGCGGAGGAGAGTTGTGCAAGCAAATTGCCCGTTCACAGCAGTATTTGAAGAGGACTGACAGTTTCTATTAAAATATTAGGGCTGGAGGAGAGACAACTGATTTATCACTGGCCAACAGAAGCAACATTTCCACCAGCTTGCACAGGTGAAAAGTAATTGCATTGAAGTTATTGTTTACTCAGCCTTCATCCAAGTTGGGATTAAAATATAATTTCCAGAACCAAAGCACAGGACCTCTAGGGACGTAAACATGAGCTCCAGGCTCTTGGCAAAGGTCTGGCTACAATGTGCTGTGACCGTCGATGGATGCTGTCTCCTGAGTGGTGAGGAAGAGACAGCAGGAGAAAGGATTCTACAGTGTAGCTACAGGCTGTTGTAGAGATAAATGGAAAAACTTGTTCGATGGTTATTTCACTTCTGCCCTTAAAAGGACATACTTTCTTACAGTTAAAAGGATTCACATACTTCTCTTTCATTTAATCCTTGCTTTCTTCTCTGAAAAATAAAAATGCTGACCCAAAATGAAGCCCAAACTATGACATAGAATTTAGAGTAGCTGGACTCATCTCTGGAAAGCACAGATGGTACAGCCTGGTAAGGCAGTCAAGGAGGAAGCTTTATGTTAAAAGAACAGAAGGTTAAAAGAAACCTTGTTTGCCAAAAAGAGAAAGTGAGAAAAGATAAACAATCTACAACATAACAGCAATATTACCATAAGCACGCATATTTACAATTTTAGCATTTATCTCAAACTATTTTTATATTTCACTCCACTACTAGTCAAATTATAAATACTATCAGAAAATCAGATGAAGATATTCTTCACTACAAGAATAAAGTATTCACAAGCAGATTATATTCTTTTACCTACTGTCATGGGTTCAGCAGTAGCAGTCATTTTTCTCCTTGATAGCTGGTGCAGTGCTGTGTCTTTGACTTTTAGCCTGGGAACAGTGCTGATAACACTGATGTTTTTATAGTTACTGTTCAAATGTTTAGTCTGACCAAGGACTTTCTGAGCCTCATGCTCTGCCAGGGAGGAGGGGAAGCCGGGAGGAAGCAGAGACAGGACACCTGACCCAAACTGACCAAAGAGGTATTCCATACCACAGCACATCATGCCCAGGATGGAAAAACTGAGGGCAGGAACCCTAAAGAGCGCACTTCACGGCTCGGTCATCAGGTGGTGAGCAGTTGTATCCTCTTCCCTTGTAATTTCCTAGTCTTTATTATTATTGGTGGTTGCAGTAATGATTTGCGTTATACCTTAGTTACGGGACTGTTCTTACCTCAACCCATGGGAGTTGCATTCTTTCGATTCTCCTTCTTATCCCTCTGGAAGAGGGGGAAGAAAGAGGGGGGAATGAGTGAGCAAACTGCGTGGCTGAGAGGCTTAATCCACAATGCCTATTCTTACATGAATACCCTTCAGTCTACTAAAGGGCTACAAAGTTGGTCCACATTTTCTGTAACTATCACAAAAGGGTCATGAATTTTCAAATATGCTTTCATTTGCCTTACACTCCTTTAATAAATGAATCAGCAGATTTCACGTGGTGCTCAGTTAAAAAACTGCACCCAGTTCCAACAAATGGTACATTTTACCAAATCCCTAGGAAATCAAAAAATAGCACATAAGAGATAAAGTTAGGAAATACCACAAAAAAATTAAAAGTCCCACTGGCACATACTTCTTTCCCTACAAATGCAAACAATCTCTGGTATTTCAGAGTGTATGTTATTTGATTATTACTAGCTCTAAGAACCAGGAACAAAAATGATTAAATAATGTTAATGACTTGACAGAGCACTGACTTACAGAATCATAGAATATTTAGGATTGGAAAGGACCTTATAGACCTAAAGTAGTACATCACCTTGTTTTCTAAAGCTCTTAGAGCTCATGGTCAACCAGAATCAGATAAATTAATTTGGCAATGGAAGGTCTTTGGGGGCACAGGTAATACAAGAAGTTTTGGTGACTTCATGAATGACTTTTTTTCTTTGACTACATACTTAAATTCCTCACCATCTGATTACCAGGATGAGTGTTACATGATCAGTGTTACAAGACAGACCCAGAACATCTGAATTTCTAACCAAATCTGACTGTTAAACTTCAAAAGTGGCATCTCCCTGAGCCAAGGGGTTGCTTTGCATATAGGAATTTAGCAAAGATTTGCGCCTCAAACTGAAAACCTTACACTTTCTGTTTGGATGCAGTATTTTCTTCCTAGCCTACCTGGATTCAGTATTTACTCCTTTTTCCAAAACCATTTTGTTACTTTACTATGTTAATCTGAAACCATGTTTCATGCTAGGTTAAAATAGAAAAAAAAAAGAATAAATCACTATTTTAGAGAGGCATCCTTTCCAAAGCCTTAAACAATACCGTCTGCCAAGTCTCCTCTTCCAGATGCATACGAATTTCTGAGCATCATTAAACTGTTCCCACAAAAGTCTCACCAGCTGTTGCAACCTATTTGCATATTGAGTCCATATTCATCTTAATTTCAAAAAGCTACTTTCATCTGAAGCTGTTCTTAATTTTGCAAACCACTTCATCCACTAAAATTAGGAAATCGTAAGAAAACTGACAGATCATTAACTATGTGCTGGATAATACTACCAGAGCATGTTGACTTTACACTTCACCTGACACCTTCTCATTTCCATTCCAGAAATTGAGTTTTATGCCTGGTGCATTCCCTCTGTTCTGCTAAATATTAACACACACATCAAAGCGAGGTGAGATTTTAAAAGAGTTAGCCAATGGCAGAGGCTTAGCAACCAATGAGTGCTTTGAATTTACAGCAAAATCCTTCATTAGCTGGGAAAATCATCAAATTAATAAATATTGCGGGTTTTATAAATCAAAGGTTTGACATTGATGACAGTTTTAAATCGTTATCTAAAGATAGGTGATTTATTCTAGACAACGCTCATGAAAACAATCTCAAGTGGATTCAGAGTGTTACTGCCCTAACAAAGGCAGGCACAAGTACATGTCCCAGCGCACAGTTATGCCTTTTTAAAGCTTTATGTAATTTAAATTAATATTGCTAATACTGCCACAAAGATGTTAAGCAACTGCAGTTGCATTTTCTCCCTTCCACAGGGTAGTCCATAGCCCCAGAGGAGCCACCTGCATATATTGGCATTTGCTGAACAATGCAAATTGCGGGCACGGGTATCCAAGCTACACACCTTCCTAGTTGTTCATCTGAACAACCAGCTGAAATTGTGTTCATCTGCTATATTTTGAGGACATGGCTCATTAAGACGAACATGCACACACAGAAAAAAAAAAACAACTCCGAGAGATACATGCCCCCAGCTTGACATGAGGCACCATCTTGGCCCCTCTGTGCAGTGGGAATGGAGCAGGGAGAATGGAAGGCGGGAACTGAGGAGACAAGAGAAAGCAGAAGTAGAATGACTTCATGAACTTGCTCCTCCTGTGTATCAAAATTTCTGGCACTAGAATAAAACACAGCCTTGCTGATGCCAACATCTTCTCTTTCACAGGTTAGTGTCCCACAGTACCATGGCGGGTGGATCTTACATCCTGGTTTGATTTTAAAGATGGACAATAAATAGCAACTACAAGAATCACAATAATCACATACACTGTCTTGACCATCAATGCCAATGTTTAAAAATGACTGCTGAGAAATAAGTTCTGGACTTTCTGAAGTGCCCAAGTTTTGGTCTGTGAAAGCCAGTGAATTACTGAAACGTAGTACTGTAGTATCACTGGACTTCAATTTCTGTCCTTCTGTTTTACAACCTCTATTGCTAGCGGAGGAGACTTTGGGCAAGCAACCATAATCTTATATTCTCCAAACCTAATATTTAGCATAGATTTCAAATGAAGGTAGTGAAATAATTCTACACTTGCTTAAATAACCATTTCTATGGGTGACAAAAAAAAATATACATTTATAGAAGGATGCTGGGATGAAGGTAAGGATTTTCTTGTTGCTTAGAGTGAATGGTAATGTTATTTCTGCCTTTTAAATCTAACCACATGGCTAAACATTAAAATAGGATTTTGAAGGATTTAACGTGTGAATTATTCCAAAAGTAATTGTGTTAAACTTCTCTACACCCAGCCCCCCCCCCCCCCCTTTTTTTTTTTGAGAAACTTTTCACTTTGGTTTTCAGATGCTGAACCAACTGCAGCCCCAGCTGATACTGTTCAAGTTGCAGGACAAAACTAGCTGTGAGGCATTACACCTAGTTAGGATAAGTCCGCCTACTTAAGGCTGTTACTCGTAAAAAGACTTTTATTTCTATTATTTTCTTTCTGGTGTGTTTTTTTTCCTCTTGCCACAAAGAATAAATTGCTACTTTAATATAGAAGTACAAATCATGTTGTCATTGCAACAGAGCCTGTACCACAATGCTAACTGCTAAAACCTACAAAATTTTATGCTACAATGAAACATCAAGACACGTAGTAGAGTCCCCAGGTAATGAAAACCAGGAAGCTGAAAATCATCTCACTCTTTCTATATTTTTAATAGTTTGTCTATGTGGAATAATTAGGAATGTGGAATTAAACTTATATTTGAAATGCAGCATTGTCCACACATAAGGGAAAAACAGACTTTCAGGGCCTCTCGGGGTGAGATGCAGCCACACCTGGTACGCCAGGAATATGCACTCCGCAGCGGTTCCTGTGGCAACACAGACAGAGGCTAGAGTGAGGTGGAGATCTCGTGGTTATGTTTTATCCTAACTTCAGCAAAAAGATGGGAACTAGGTGGTGCAAGAAACTGATAAGCTGCATACTTGCTACCCTGAGCCAGCAGCCTGTCATCTTTTGACAGAATGCCATCCTCTGTGTGAACTTTGCTTCATTATAATGTCATTATAATGCATTTACATGCTAAAATACATTCCCATCTCCAATGCGACCCCTCTCCAAAATGAGACCACCCACCTCTGAGCATGCGCTCTGAGTTTTTGGTGTCCTATACCTTCAAAAGGAAGCGAGAGATTTGCACCAATAATAATAAAGGTATGTACGACCAGAGTCACTCAAGCTCCACCTTGAAGGTGAAAATAATATAAAATGACCCGAGAGAGAGGGGGATATCGGGGAAGATACCATCATGGACGAGTCAAGGAAGATAACATCAACAAACTCCTGGGACAGGTCAACGAGCTGGACCTCTCTTCCCCCCCTATAGGGACGCCTGTGGGTAAGACTTGCACTGGATCCAGTGCTTCCCTAGGAAAACTTAGAATCTCTATAGAGTTACTTTTACTGTCACCTGTATACTTCAGAGCTATGCTGTGTTAACTTTATTGAGCACTTGTACCCATGCAACTATTATTCGCACGTGCTTTGCAGACAGTATTTAACACCGGCAATACATAAGAACCTGCACCTGTTGCATCAATAAATTACACTATTTCGGTAGCCAATCGTAATTTCCTCACTGAACGCTACCTCATCTCTCTCAGTGTGGCTGTGAGGGTTCATGAACACAATTGAACCGGCAGTGTGGTGCATTATCAGTGAATCCGGAGTCAGTACGCACCCGGACTGACAGTTGCAGCTGATTGTGCACTATCAGTGAATCCAGAATGAGACGCGCCCGGACTGGTAGATGCATATTGGAGCCGTCCCTGTGGTGCATTATCAGTGAACCCGGAATAAGTATGCGCCCAGACTGATAGTTGCAGCTGATTGTGCACTATCAGTGAACCCGGAATCAGACGCACCCGGACTGGTAGTTGCATATCAGGGCTGTTCCTGGCCCCCTCTAATAAAGCAAGGGGTTTATTTTTCCCCCTTTAACGCAACAGCTTACCTACCTCATTCTCTCTTCAAAGCAATTATATGGGCAACTGCAATCAAACTATATAAATTCATTCATTAAAAAAAACTTATTGCAATACATTTTTAAGGAGCCACACTGTTCACAGTATTTTTGTCAAGTCTTTGAAATTCATCAAGATGGATGCTCAGATCAGAGAAATGCCCTCACCACTTGGCATGAGAAACCACTGCATGTTCACCCAACTCAACAGCTCTTCAAATAACCGTCACTCTTGATTTTGCTTGTACATGTCCCCAGGCTTAGGTAGACCCTCAAAACAATAACCCCCAATTACATCCATGTAACTACGTGCTAGACACTGACATGGCCCACGTTCCTGTCTGATAAAACCTTCCTTCATGTTTACCCCACACATCTGCTGCTTTTATAAGGCTGAGATGGGAGATCCTTGTGTCAGTTTTATAGACAGAGATCTAAGAAACAGGAAAGATGAACTATTCATTCAATTAAATGGGGAGCCTGTAACATAGTAGGTAACAGGCCATTGTATTTCAAGCTTCAGTTTACCGCCCAGTCATTAAAGAAAAAACAAACAAACAAAACGAAAAAACCCCAACCACCCAAAAACCAAACCAAAATCTCTTCTGAAAAGCCCTGCACTCTTTAAATACACCTTTGTACACCAAAAGTAACAAATCAGACTTGGAATATTCCCCCCTCACCATGCAGAAATGCATGCATCATCCTTTTCCTTCACAACCATAGGTGGGAGTGATTTAAGATGCTCCTTAGCCTATCAATCTATACCTTTTCATCTCTAATTCTTGCACATGGAAGAGCAAGCACAGAATTAGAGCAGTACCATTTTTATATCCTTAACCACAGACTTTGACTGCAGAATCACAAGATTATAACTTGAAGATAGGATGAGAAAGTTGGGCCTGTTCAGCCTGGAGAAGAGAAGGCTGCATGGAGATCTCATAGCAGCCTTCCAGTATCTGAAGGGGGCCTATAGGGATGCTGGGGAGGGACTCTTCATTAGGGACTGTAGTGACAGGACAAGGGGTAACGGGTTCAAACTTAAACAGGGGAAGTTTAGACTAGATATGAGGAAGAAATTCTTTACTGTAAGGGTGGTGAGGCACTGGAATGGGTTGCCCAGGGAAGTTGTGAATGCTCCATCTCTGGTGGTGTTCAAGGCAGGGCTGGACAGAGCCTTGGGTGACATAGTTTAGTGTGCGGTGTCCCTGCCCCTGGCAGGGGGGTTGAAACATGATGATCTTTAGGTTCTTTCCAACCCTAACTATTCTACAATTCTATGATTGTGGACCACAGTAATAGAAGAATCAGAGATCATGGCTGAGATGTGTGCTCACATGGCTGAGAAATAATAACAGCCAATAGAGAACATGACTGGAAAATTAACTAGCTTTGCACATATACCTACTCCTAACATTTGCTAAGTGTGAAAAGGCTGTGATGACAGCATAATTATTAATACTTACAATACCCACTTTTTTCACAGGCAATCCCTTTTGTTATCTTCATGAGCCATTAATGTATGGTCACAAGCATTTCAAAGAAGTAGCAACTGGGAACAAAATAAGGACAGGTACTTTAAAAATATTAAAAAAAAACCAACCACATACTTTAAAGGTACACTTGTGCACCATTTTTGGAAAACCACTATTTTCCATACATGTTACTGCTTGCTGGACATGTGCAAACAGAGCTCTGAAAATTCTGTGGCTTTCAAGAGCAGACCATGAAAAACACCAGACTGGGAGCATCTTGGACCAGACTGCTTTTGCAACCCCTTTTTTGTGTCCACTGGAACATGAAGAATGAGAAGGGCTGACACTGGAAATCACTTTGTTACAGCTAGCCAGCATCAAGCACCTTTTTGGCAGGCTGCTGCAGCTAAAACAGGCAAGAAGGGGGTGAGACTGTGCCTCTGCTAAAGCATAAGAGCCAGCTTTGGAGAGCACAGCCATCGTGCCTTATCACCACAGCATGAGTAAAATAGCATCACTGCAAAAAAATGCTGTGAGCATTAAAAAATGCCTTTCCAAACTTGCAGATGGCAAAATTACTTCTCAGATGACATGGCACAAGCGGAATGTAGCAACACAGGGCTGCTCTTACTTGTTCAGCTGTACGTAAATATCCCACTTCCCAAGAGCGGGGCAAACACCGATGCAGAAACAATTCCCACCCCATAAAGACATTGACTTTGGCAGGAGACTCAATTCTCTCTGCCTCTCTCTAATTGCAAGAAACATTTTTATTATCTCCTCCACAATCTCAATGCCATCTCTTAACAGCAGAGCTTTTGCAGTAATCTGTCTCTCAATTGTGACTACAGTGACAGGTCCAGGACTTACAAAAGTCAACAGGAAAATTCACCTTTGACTTTCACGGACATTTAATTAAAACAACCCCCCAGAAAGGCACTTGTCCCATTTCTTTTCCATGCAATCTCTTCTCCAGAGCTATCATTGTCACTACCAACACAGTACTTTTGAAAGAGGCAGCCAGTGAATTGTGCCGTCTACATCAACACAAGAAGTAACAGAGCCTTTGTGACACAGCTTCTCACCTTGCCAGGAGAAATTTGGGTGAATTAATTTTATACAAAGACAATGATATTGCCTCTCTTAAGTATTTTGGGTAGTTAGAGTGAATATGCCAAGATCAAAAACATGAGCTGTGGATTTCCCAGTTTTTCCCTGTGTTAAAATTGCTGCATTTTCCTTCAAGCCAGGTCACTTCCATCTTTTTAGGAAGCTTTTAGCCAATGGTACCCCCATCATTAACAAAAAAATAATTTCTCATCTCATCTAGAGATGAATTACTTAAAGTGCTTTGGTATGCTCAAACTTGACATCTTCAGTGCTCAACACCAAAGCATTTCATGCTTCAGTGCTTTGGTATGCTCACAGGGACATGACATCTTCAGGAGGCAGGCTTCCTCTCTGTCGTACTTGTCTCTCTAAAAGCCTGCCCAAATTACAGCAGTAATTAATACGCTTAGAAAAAATTCACTCTTGTACAGGCTTAGAAGTTTGTCATCTAAAAATACATGAACAATTTCATCTGCATTGCCTGGATGAAAAAAATGATTGCTATGATGGAAACAGCTGTGACAAGATTTGTGGACTGGACCAAGAGCGGCTGTTCCATGTAGAATGGGATTACCTGCATGTGCTACAGCCTACACTCAAAAAGCCAAAAAGTTCCCAAGTCCCTCCTCTTTTTGCTCTCAGCAAGCCCCTGTATATGTATCTTCTCTTTCTGCTACTTGGATAACACCACATGTCAGTTACTACCATTATAAACCAAATCTGATGGATAACCTGCTCATGAAGCTCTTTTGATGGCATTTCTGGTTTGATTTTCAATGAAACTTGGGTAGTGAGAGAAAATCTACTTTAAGAAACACAGTACTGCAAAATCCAAGGGCTACTTTAAGGAAAAAATGTACATGCATCATTTATTCCTTGGTGAACACATATCACAGTACTACGCTTACACTACACAAGACTGCTCTCCCATGTCTCCTGCCTTATTCCAGAGGTCTGAACAAATAACAGAGCATATAAAAATGTAATTAAAACACTAAATCAAAAGCAAATGGTCAAAGGTACAACAAATAGGTGTTCTTAAACTTCTGAGGTCTCTGGTTTTGCAACTTAATTGTATTTTTGTACTCAATTTGTCACTTGTAATACAGAAATATTTTTCACATTATATTCTGGCTATTAAGTACTTGCCTGTGTGCATGCCCAGGTGAAAGTTCAAGTCAAAAACACCCAAACCAAAACAACAAACAAACACAAAAAAAAACAACAAAAAAAAAAAAAGTGGAAGGTTTTCCTCCAGAAACCATGAAGAAAATGGTATTAAAAAGAGGAAAAGTATAATTTCAGAAGCAATTGTTGTCCTCTATCTGCAATTAGCTAAAGCTGCAGTTTGGAAAACAAGAGGAAAGCTGGGCTTAATGAGACAAATTTCGTTTAATACTATTAATATAAACGCACATTTTACTGAAGCTAGAAAGCATGAAAATTAAAGTCACTACAGTACTGTATAAACACTAACAGATTATCTCATCTTTATCAAAATCAAGCAACACAGAAAGTATGGGGTTTGTCAAAGGAAGCCATAAGCAGAAAGTCAGAAGAAAAGCTTAAAAGACTTATGTTCAGTCCAGAAGATCATCCTTTATCACTCTGTAAGGAATTGTTGCTTGGAAAGCTGCTTCCAACTAAATTAAAATCATGCAAAATCTTCCTGCCAGCAGACAGACATCTTTACAAACTCACAATACGCAAATGTAGAGAGATTTGGTAGAAGCTACCACATTACTGGGAAAAACCTGCAATACGCTCAATGAAAATATATCCAGGACTGCAGATTGGCACCAAAATTCACAGAGAACAAGAAGAGTAATGATACAGTCATAGTCTGATACTCTGAATTTTGCAAAATTAAACTTAAGGGAGATCAACTCACAGACAGAACCACAGGAGATATTCAGAGACCCCTTGCAATGATGCATTCAGTTGTTGCTTATCTCCACTATCAGAGAGGCTGAACACAGAGCTAGGATGTAAGGAGTCTGCACTACATCGTGTTGGTTTCAAGTTATACTAACATGTGTTTTGGGACAGGTAGGCTTCTCCAGGAGGTGACTTGCAGCATCTTTTTTAGCCATCTCTACCTCTCAGGTGACTGTACAGGGAGGCTGAAGCTGAATGATATCCCCTATCATGTCTACAACTATGCTATGTCACTCATTTGATGTTAGAGTATTGCTGTAATATGGAAAGCATGCTGGCTATAATGTAATGTGTTTGTTCCTTTTACCAGCAAAGAAACCCTTATGCAAAAAACTTTGGAGGTATCAAAATGGCTCTTACTCAGGTGCAAAGGAAATA
The DNA here is from genome assembly GCA_028858755.1 of Ara ararauna. Lineage (NCBI taxonomy): Eukaryota > Metazoa > Chordata > Aves > Psittaciformes > Psittacidae > Ara > Ara ararauna. The sequence goes on from CM054381.1 coordinate 47,364,890, forward strand.
ATAATTTTGGTCTATGACTGGTGAAAAAAAATAAAAAACCTGTAACTGCATTGAAAATACTGCAAAGCTACATCCAAACCTGCTATATGATTCTGGCCAGGCCAAACAGGATGGGAAAAAAAAAGTCAGCAATCAGAAGTGATTTGGAGAAAATACCATTCCAAGGAACAGGAACAATCTCAATGACACTTACACTCTCATTTATGACCTACCACTACTCCAACACAGAGACGGACAAGGAGAGAGGAGGAGAGAGATCAAGATAAAGTCAAGGATATTATTTTCAGGTTAACACACAAACACAAACCACTGCAAATTTCACCAGAAGCCCTCACAAAGGAGTCTGCCAAAACAAGATCTTGTAGGTCTGCTACTGCAAGAATAACACTTGGCATGCTGTTTTCTTGCAGCATATATATGTGGAGTCATACATTGCTGATACCATGTTCACATCTTGGATAAATCACAAATCACCCTTTGAAACAGCTCCTCTTGAGATGAATACAAAATACTGAAATCATCAAAGCTTATCAGGATTTTTGACCTGTGTCAATCTTAGGCACCAAGCAAGCCGTGATCCCCTGACTCCAATAAAATTAATGCCACAAAACATGGCCCCACTCTAGCAGCCAGCACTTACAGAAGCAGCAGCTCATGCCAACTAACTGGCATCTGACTTTGCTAACAAAAAGATACCAAAATAACCCATGAAAACTGGGATACACATAGATTTCAGGTGCAAAACATGAACTTACACGTGAAGAAGTAAGTCAGTCACTGACTTGAGACATTCGGTAGGACAATGAAAGAGCTTAAAAAAATCACATAAAAAACACATAAAAGTATGGATGGAAGACAAATCTCCAAAATTAGCTCACATTTTTCTTAAACCATGGTGGACAAAACTGGCCCTTACCCTCAACAACAGCACGAAATCTTCCATGTACTTTCCAGGCAATTTCAGGAAAAAATGAACAGCACTAAAAGATACTAAAGCAGTAGCTGATTAACATGGATTTTTATTTTTTTTTTTTTTCAGGATAATGTTCTTTCTATTGCAGACCATTTGCTTTGTGTAAAAACTTACCTTGCACACAGATGAAGTTTCAGTGTGCTGTCCCAAAAGGTAAATATTAAATGAACATTCATTTCTAATTAAAAGGATGTACTGTGGCACTTTTTATTAGATTTGAGAAATGAAATACTGATCACACTTCCATAAAGAAATCATCACCCTTTCCCCCTCCTCCACCTCAACTTGTGTGGGTGTGCTTTCAAAAATTATCCACCATTTCACAAGTGTCAGGACTGAATTTTGCATCACAAATTCATCTGAAAGATTTCTATACATTTTTGGGTTTTTAGCCTTTCTGTAGAAAACCCCAATAAGAAATGACATAATTTAAAGCAAATTCCTCCGACTTTTGGAACCTAGGTTCCCTACGTCCACTTTTAAGTGTTTCTCATAACTCCTAAATTTTTCTAGATTTGGTTCTGTATTTTCTCACCAATATCTATCTTGAGCAAGATAAGAAAAAACAGCTTGTTGTCTCTACACCCTTGAACTGTCAGGAAATGTTCAGAAACAGGGCATTTCTTTTCATAAGAGATAACACTTAAAATTTGAGAGACAATGCAGGAATTCATTTAGGGGTGCAAGAGTAAAAGGTTGGTCTCCAGGTCTTGCTACAAAACTTACCCTGTACAAGCAAAGGCCCTTTCATTCTTGCAGTAAGCCCATCATAAATCCTACACATGAGATAGCTCAGTCCATTACAGAGAGTAAGACTGATCATCTGTCACATCTTCCATCTAATAAATCCCCTCTTTTGTACCTTAAAGGGAAGCTCCTGGAGTTTGCATTGAAATGGGGTTCTCCTGTTTTAGAAGAGTATACGTAAATAGCATATATATATTCCATTTGCTCCAAGTGATACTGAAAAGCTTAAAAGCATGTATCTTAGGCAAAAAATTAGCTTGGCTTCATAATGAAGGTGCCCTTTCCAGCTCTTTGTACCCTGTGAATGATGACCTATCTGCCTGCATTTCACTGAGGCTGCCCTTCTGAAAACCGGAAAGCTTGATTTAGTGAAATCTGTGATGTGTGGTAATACATATGATCCCCATCTAGCTTTTCTCACCTGTGGGTCATTCCTATCACCTCTAGATGTGGATTCTCAATGGCGACGCACATCACCTTGTCTCTCTCTGGCATCTCTCTCCCATGCCAGAGAGGGTTTCTGCCTTCCCTCGGCCAGCCTGTTTTCATAAAGCTTGGAAGAACTCCGTAGTGTTGACACTGATCAATATCTCCATCTTTCTGGTGTTGTTTCCTAAGGACTTCAAAAGTTATTTCCAGACTGATGCTGGGCAGGTCCACAGAGTCATGCACTTGTCATGCATGTGTCTCTGCAAAGACCACTGCAGGCAAATGACTGGAGATACCTTGGTTTTCACATATTGACCCTCTTTCAAACGTTTCAGTCATCAGCAATGCTATCAAAGTCCTGGCCTCTATGTAATCAATTACCCCTTATGACTAGAAAGGGGAAGAGTATGTGCAAAATACAAAATTTCCTTTCAAAACACTGTGTTACAAAGCTCAAGCCTTTTCCTACATGAAAAACTTAATTGGGGCCTATAAGGATGCTGGGGAGGGACTCTTCATGAGGGACTGTACTGACAGGACAAGGGGTAACGGGTTCAAACTTAAACAGGGGAAGTTTAAACAGGGGAAGTTTAGATTGGATATGAGGAAGAAATTCTTTACTGTAAGGGTGGTGAGGCACTGGATCGGGTTGCCCAGGGAAGTTGTGAATGCTCCATCACTGGGGTGTTCAAGGCCAGGTTGGACATAGCCTTGGGTGTCATGGTTTAGAGTGAGGTGCCCCTGCTCATGGCAGGGGGGTTGGAACTAGATGATCTTAAGGTCCTTTCCACCCCTAACTATTCTATGATTGCATGATGTTCCTCTTCAACACTTGGAAACCTCAACCTGATGTAGCATGAAATGAACCTGGACAGAACTCCCAGCTACCTCTACTGCTGAGTCCTACAAGCCACCTCCAAAAAACCAAACAAGCAACAATAACAAAAAGAGCAATTCAGGTCAAGGAGTCTTCCTCCAACACTCCAAAATATCCTACTCATATTCCAGTTAAGAGTGGACATCTGTGCATGCAGCACAGCCTCTCCATCCAGACACATGCTGCCTTTCAGCTCCTGCCATGACTTCTCATGCTGAGGTGGCAGGTAGCAAAACTACACAGAAACTTCAACTACAGCCTTGCCATATGCATGTTCATAATTAAAAGCAGTTGAGCTTGGGGGTTATGCTGCCATCCACTGTCCACTCAGCCCAAAGGATTAACATACAAACTCAGTTAGTTTACCTTCATTTCATGCCTCATAATTTATATAATGGGGGTTGGAACTAGATGATCTTAAGGTCCTTTCCAACCCTAACTATTCTATGATTCTATAATACATTACTTCTTGTGCTCCTTATAAAGCCATACAAATCACAAATCAGGAGTTCAATAAATAGTGAGAGGATTTCTGAAGATTTTATCTGTCAGAACTTGGCCCATGAAATGACAGCGTGGAAACAGAAAAGCAAACATCTACAATACATTTAGAAAACACACCCTTAATGAAAAAGATTGTAACATAGAGTTTTATTGACTTAATTTTTGGGGTTTTGTTTATTTTGAGCTTCCTAAGCTCCCACACTGTTTTTTTCTGAAAAATGAGTAACGACAGCAAAATTATTGAAACTAATCCAAAATTAAGCTATCTGGTAAGTGTACACAAGTGTATCAAACAGTGGTTATAATTCAATAATCTTACTAAGACAGGAAAAAAAATGGAAAGTCAAGTTGTACAACATCAAAGTAGCAACTATGTATGGGGTTGAAGTAAATAAGGAAGGGTTTGGGGTTTTAGGTGAGCACCAGCTTATTTGGCAGTCAGCTTATCATGTGGGAGGAAAAATGCCTGGAACTGTAATTCCCTCTTTCCCCTGGGAGGCCTGATCCAAAAAAAACACGAAAAAAAAAAAAAATATATCCCCAAAAGCTCCTGAGAACTGCAATGCAGTAGTACAGGAGAGAATTGCAAGGTATCTTGAAGACACAGATACTGTAGAGATGATACTCAGTCAATGTCAGACTTCGCCATTCACACTTGCTTTCATTCATTCACCAAACGGAAAATGAGTAACACTGTTCTGTGAGAGGTCTCATATGGATATTGTCACTGCGCCTACCACTGCCAGAAAGGACACAGGCTCCCCGCCCATCTGGATTCCTTTCATGAGAATTGATCGATCTTGGTATTGGTCTGTATGTACCAACCTCATTTATGTGTTTGTGAAAAATACAGGTATTTTCCACACACATACAAAACAGGAGGATTTCAAATACTGAAAGGGTTCCTGTTGAGAAACAACCGCTACCTCACTGGGTGAGGAAAAACATGTTTTCACACAGCAGGTTCACAGTTTTCTCACAGGCATGGGACAAATATTCAATTAAACAGTGGGGAAATATTTAACTAACGGACTCTGTTTCTAATTTGGACTGGAGACGATGCAAAGGTAATTGACATTACAAGAGAAAGTTGACAAACTTCCTGTTACAGAAGTGGTGAATCAATAGCCTCTCTACCAGGGAGAGCCCCAATGGAGTGCTACCAGGTAACAGGTTATTCTTGAATTATATCTGTTTTGATATCACATCATTTTAAGCAAATAAAGTAACAAAGCACACGACACATTAGTTGTGTCTAGTTTGTACACATGAATGATAGAAATCTGGGATCATCATTTAGCAGATTCGCTCTGCCCACCATAAGATTCCTGCTCCTAAACCTCTATTCTGACATCCTATGAAATTTTGTTTCCTATGGAATTTTCTGGCTGTTCTTTTATAAAAATGCATTAATATTTAAAAAGAATCATACAAAGCCATTCAGAAACATTAAAAGATTCTATATCCATCTTCAATTATCAGACATGTAAGGAATTTCCTCGCAGAGTATGCCCACCCATTTAACCTATATGCAGCTTGATGCAAGGAAATAATCATCCACTTAGTTTATTAATTTCTAATCCTCTTCAAAGAGTGCAGTTACTGTAACCAAGTGTAACAAGGGGAGGCAAGGCCAAGAGAGGTGATGAGAGCAGAAGGCCTGCACAGGAGACATTGTAAGGGCTGGTGCAGGAGCAGCTATGCAGAGGAACAGACACTGCAGCACAAGGCAGGAAAAGAGGAACCACAGCAGCTGCCATCAGTGCACAAGCAGATTTCAGGTTAGGTCCAGCGTAGGCCAGGAGCAATAGACCTGTACTTCACTGATCTTAGCTGGTACATGGGAAGATTAGGTATGAGGAAAGCTGGATGGGAAGAGGAGCTATGTTGAGCCTTTTGTGGTGGATGTTTGCCCCGTGACATTTGAGCAGCTAGATCTGTTACTAAGACAAGTGACAGAGGGAATGGATGGCTCCTCTGACTGGTCCCCTCCTCAGGAGAAGGCACAGAGGACAAGTCAGTGGGATTGAAGGGGCAAAAGTCAAAGTCCCAACTCCATGTGAAGCTCTTGCTACCCTTAGATTGGCTGCTCAAGCAGTGCTGCAGAGTGGATGGTCTGTGTTACTGCCAACAGCAGAAGAGAGGGCTAGAGCTCTCTCGACGCTCCTACCCAGTGCAGTTTCAGGGTGAGAGCCCACCACCACCACGGGGGTGAGGGCTGGGGGGGAGCCAGAGCCCCCCCCCCAGCTCCCCATGCTATCCTTTCATTGGTGTGACGCCACAGTCGGGCTGGGCTGTCAACCCCTTTGGGCACAGCTCCACCATGCCCTACCTGCTGAAGTACTTGAACCTGTTGAGCATGGAAAGCTGGGGAAAAGCATCACAGAAGGGCTTTAGGGTCAGCTCATATGTAAAGCTTCCACTCCTCTTTGGTAAAGAGGAGAACTGCCACCTACCTAGCCAGTTATTTGCTCTCACCATGGAGCTTGGAGAAAGCTATTCAAATGGTGCTGCATCACTGTAGTTTCTTGTATGTTATCCAGCAACCTCTTAGCAAGAGAGAGGTAAGAAAGCTCTTATTTCAGGCAGTATGGTACAGTTCCTGTTTGCACATAAAATATATTTCCAGTGTTGATCAATATGTTATGGAGCCTTCTTTATTAATTACTCTCCTTTCTCCAAATATCCCTCCAACAATATTCTCTAGGCTTCTGAGGCTAGAGCATTTGTTTTTTTCTGGAGTAATTAAATTATTCCCATCCTCTAGCAAACTCAGGATTTGGTGCTAATCTGCTAATCCAGGAATTTCGCACGAATCCATTGCTCATATTCTTTTGCTGTCAGAGGAGGGCTGAGAAACCCAGAACTAGAGGCTGGGCCTTGTCCAAGGGTTTGAGCCTCACCCTTAAGCTCACAAGAATTAGATAACATCAAGTGGGAAAATGATAGCATACAGTAAATGTTCTAGAAATTCAAAAGCCATCCTGAAATCAATTAAGAATTTATCAGAATGAAATGTTTGCTGTGGAGGCATTTGTAATGGTATCTGTAATGCTATTTGTGTAAGCTCCTTTTTCTTTCTACTAGCTTGGGTAATGTGCAATTCATGAGTCATACTGGCACCTCATTATCCAATTAAAATTACTAATTTTTAACAAAGAAATAATGTCGGAAAGGTTTGGTTATTAATAATCATATTTGGTTATGATTAGGTTAATGATTAATTCTGGCTACTCATATATGGAATAACTGTGCAATTAATTTGGGAAGGTTTGCGTATTTTAAGCTCCTCAGCATAATTATGGCAAGCTGCATCACTGGGTCTTACAGTTCTCCTCTCTAATTAATTTGTTAATAAAGCACACAAGGAATCACTCCTAGAATACAAGAGGCACTGCCAGAAGTACAAAAGAGGTGGTTTTGTTTTGTTTGGGTTGTTGGGTTGGGGTTTTTTTGTGTGCATGGGTTTGGGTTTTTTTCAAGAAAAATTAAAAGCAAAAGAAAGTAAACCAAGCAAAGAAAGAAAGAAAAAGCCAACCACAACCCAACGATTCAGGAATAGTTTACTGACATCTTTTTTGCAGCCAGTGAGAGGGTTTTTAACTCTTTCTTTCACAGCAGAGCTGTCACCTATTTCCATCACACTACTAGAAGGAGTAATAAATACATTGTATCTAATCAGTTAAGTAGTCTTGATCTAATCATAACATTATTATTCAACTTAAGAACCATCCAGCACAGAATTTCCTAGGTGTTAACCTCTGGAAATTGCACTTTAAGACCAAGGCTGTACTCTTTTAATATATTCTTTATGAGATCCCTATGAATCACTTGGAGGGAAAGGCATTGATAACTCAGAGCATAATATCCGCAAACATGTTTCTCTAGTTTACTCCCCTTATTTTTTGTTTAACTCCTTATTTAAAGTATTATTGGTAGTATTTTGCACCCTTGGCCAGAATGAGCTGGGATTCCCTCCCTGCTAAATGACCCCCAAGATTTTCTGTGAAGCCCTAAGTGCGCACCCAGGGCCTCCCAAACACATCCCAGAGGCATGCAATAACGTAAAAAGGTTGTTGTCATGGTACTTAGCAGTTCTGAGAAGCTACAGGTGAACATGAAATACTACTATGGAGACAAACCCATTGGAGACCTGATGAAATTCTTCCTTTTGGTCTCGATTAACAGTATTTATTGTTTGTCCCACCTATTTCTATAAGTTTTTTGAGATCCAGGTCTTGGCAGCAATTCCTCCCTTCTCGAGAGGCACTAATTACAAGGTACAGGGCAGATTTTGTCTTTCAGTTCATAGAAGGATAAAAAGCACACTGCCACATGCCTGCCCTGACAACAGCCCGGGTCTCACCCTTGCTACACAGAGAGGAGTGGGAGTGAAAAATGGCAATAGTCAGTGTTTCCCTGGGCTCACCGATCACCAAGTGTTGTCACCTGCATGTTGGGTTACTGACAATGTGATCTATAGCTCAGCCAACGCTTGAGTACCCTCAAAACCCGAATATAAAAGACAATTTTTTACCCATTTTGAAGGTTTGACATTTGCTTTTGCTGCCCATGAGGACAAGACTGGGGTGGTGGAGGATCTCAGTCCTCCTGCAGAGTAGGTGAGAGCTTAACTGCAGCAAACTTAGACACTTCAGTAAGTTTTGGTGGAGAAAAATAGGCTGGGTGCCTCCACAGCACTGCCAAAAATTATTTGACTGATATGGCAAACCAGAAATTGCCTACGTTTTCCCTGGAGATGCTGTGAAAAACAGGCAGAAAAGATTTCAGAGGTTGAAGGTCCCACATCTGTGGCCGGGTTGGAAGTAACATTGCTCTGCTGGGTTCCTCACATCCACTCCTCAACCATTAGTATAGGTCATAGACAACAAAGACACAGAGCTGTGATCCAGAGCCAATGCTCAAGGAGAAGATGCAGCAGCTGCCACCTCCACACGTCTACTGTGCAACCCCAGAGACTGCTGTCACAGCTGCCACCACACAACATAAACTCACTGTGTAGCAGTAAAAATGGCTGTGATTCAGAGCAAAAGCTATCCCTGGAGGACAAACTTTTCAAAAGCAACACTGGGTATTTCACAGTGAGGCACAAAATATTTCACAAGCAAAGTAACTCAATTTTTAGCCTACTGGGAGAAGGTCCTGTTACTGGGACATTTTTCACCATTACCAAATCACTGTTTGTATGATTCAAGTGCTTTAAGCAAACAGACACCATCTTTAAGGACATCATGATCTGGTCCATTATCTTTTTAGCTTCTTGCTCACTTGTGATGGCCCCTGTCCATTGCTAGCTTCTTCTGCAGAGCCTCCTCCAAGAAAGTTCAGGGTGAACCACATCCCTTGTGCCGTGGCACTCAGCACCATCTATGTGTTTTTCTAAGTATTGTCTGTTAAGAGTATACTGACATTAACTTTATGGAAATAACCTCAGCGATTTTTAATTTCTCCAATTTCCAGCCCAGGCATGCCACTTACCACTAATTTCCCCTCAACAAGCACTCACATCTTTCCCCTTGTGTTTCATATTTAAAACATGCGAAAAGCAGTAAGTTTGGTAAAAGCTTTTCTACCCCTTTCCTCCCTGCCTCCATAGATCTTAGCCTATCTAAAAAGCAATGTGACTTCAGTTCCAAGAAGGTTGATACCATATTCACCACAGTGTAGGTCACCTATCAAAGCAACTTGCCATCAGGAAAGTGTTACCCAACTCCAAACCTTCCTCTCTGCACAGACGTGGTGGGTATTTTACATAATGCATCCTATTTCAGCACTGGGGAGGACACCAACAGTTGTTTTATAACGCTGCTTAGCACAGACCTTCATTTCTTTTTCCTCTAGCAATCCCTCTCAACACAAAACTCGGATGTGGGTCAGGCTCATCAACCAAACAGTATTTTCCTTCCTTGATAAACCAACCCAAGGGTGTGAAAACACACATTAGCAGGCTTACTTCTCCCAGCAGCAATGCACATCTAAGATGTGTTGTACTACAGCTTTTACTATGTAACAAAATCATACTGAAAACAATCCAAGAGCTAACCAAATCAAGTCAAAGGCAAAACACCCACAGTTTACAGCCTCCAGGCTGATGAGAAAGAAAGCTTTACATTAAGGAGTAATATATCCACTGCCCCAACTGTTGTTTAGCTGTACACAAAGTCAAACTTGCAGAGACTGCAGGTGCAGAAACACACAGGGGAAAAGCAAAGATATTTACTGCTAAACACCCACTGTAGAATGAAGAGCCACAGGGATGCCATGTCATGAGCTGCCTGCTCTCTTCTGAAATAGAAATGGTCTGTGGGCTAAAGGGAAATGGCATGACAGCAAGCCGCGGGTTTTACCCAACAACAGCAATCAGCCAGGAATGGAAAAAACTGAGGTGAAGATACAGAACATGTCACTGTAGAACTTGCTAACTGACAGTTACATTTAGAAAAATGTAACCTGATAGCAGTCAGGTAACTGCTGATATTTCTGACATCCGTTATCTGTCTTACGCTTTCAGGGCATGCTTGGTGATGAAAAGCAAAATTATTTTGCATTCACTTTGCATTTGTGATCACAGCTGTCAAATCCCTGATGTACGAACACTGCCTTTTTTCACAGGCAACCAATTAATTTTATTACACCAGTTGAGAAGTTCGGAGATGGAGTTACAAAGCATTTAATGATCAAAGAAAATAGTGAATAAGATAAATAGAGATGTCCTCCCATTCCTCATTACTATATTCACATGCTTTCTAATAAAATGGTCTCCAGAACTCCCTTTGAATTATGTCCATTTTCATTTGGAAAAGCACAAATATTACTTTTATCGTAAGTAGTGACTGAAACAGACTGACAAAGAGAGAATTTGTCTCCATGCAAGCACCACTAAAAAAGCCTGTCCAAAAAAAGAGAAGCAGAGATGGGCTTTTCTCACTCTAATTCTTCCATCCCACAATTTCCATCATCTCTTTTTTTTATTTAATGTTATGGTCATAATGATATCACTTGGCAAAATGGCACATAAAAAAAAAATAAAGTGCAGCCCACACATATTCAAGTTGCACTGTTATATGGCATCCAGCTTGCTCCCTTCTGCTTTTTACAAGGGCTGCTGAGGCGCTGCATGGCGGATGTGGCTGCCAGCAAGCTGGCAGGAGAAAGACAGCCATTGGGCTCCTGCCTGCTGCTCCCTGCCCAGGGGATCATCACTTGCTGCTCATACACCAAAAGAGGGTAGAAGAGGTGGCGCTTTTTGCTAGTGAAGTATAACACTTTCAGCACCACAAATGAAATGTGATATGTAAGTTCAATGATAGAATTTAATTTCTTTGCAAATACTATTTTCTTGAAGAACTACATGACTGCAAATAAAAACATAATCTAATCTTGTTTTTTCCTCTGGTAAATCTTGACTTATTAATATTGCTCTTCAAAATAACTACTAGTATGGCATAGAGGTAGTAAATCAGTGGTGCATTTAGTTTGCCTTGTGCATTATGCATTTTCAATTTTGGAATTATTTCCTTAAATGAAAAAAGTGACATTTCCTTTGAGGATAACATTCCCGTGACAAAGTTCCTTTTCCATTATACAGACCATCTTTGACACAAGGGACTGACTCATCCACACTTATCCACGGCATCTGAGTGAATGGCACACAGGAGATACTTGACCAAAAATATTTTTACCAGGTTTCCTATTGCACTTCTTTCATTTAAAAAACGTTCATCTTTCTTGTATAGGAAATACCTTACCCATCTGCTTTATGGGAAATAAATCAAAGACCCATCCCTGCCTCTGCTTTCCAAAAGGATACAAGGCCGTTTTTCCTAAAAACAAGTAGCATGAGGGGAAAAGTCTTTCCCAAGAGATTTTTTTTCAGAACAGTAAACTGACAGAGACAAATTCAGAAAAGCTGGGAAATTCCCACACGGTAGTTCTTCTGCAAAAATTATCAGTTCCCTTTATATGCAGATGAAGCACAACAATCAACTTCAGGATCACAAGTGGTTTCCACTCCCTGGAATATTGCACATACATGAAATCCCATTCCAGGAGGAAAAGCCTTCAATTTGAAGACTGTGGAAGAGGAAAGCAAGTGTGGAGCAGTTTTTGAAACGTGTATTAAGTAACAAAAGCTTCACGGGGCTTTCCATGCTCTTATCAGTCTCTTTTACAACATAAAACACAAATTTTGCTATTTGATACATAAGACAGCAAATTGAACACATATCTGTATTTTGACTGCCTTAGGCTTTTGGGTTTGGTACTCATCACAATAGAAGGGATTATAAATCATTTCTTTTTCTATTATGTGAAGCTCCACTATGATTTTACATGATAACAGGCTAAATGTTCTAAATGAGATTACTGAAGCTTCATAAGTGATTTGAATAGCCAGCTGCTGTTAAAGCTGAAATGATTTGCAAATATTCAGTTTCTAAGTGACTTTAATAATAGTTCTTAGTGAAACAACATAACAAAATCAAATCTGTAGTACCCTAAAGCATGCCAAAGCAGAAAGCTCTCTTCTTTGCCTTCAGCCCCCAAATAAGATGGCTCCCCACTTAGAAGACAAGAGATTAAAACTATTCATCAATTCATAGTACATCCATTCATTAATCAGAATCTTCTAAAACACAGTAACTCATCAGAAATCTGCATACCTGTTGATATCTGGCTATAATGGAAATAGTTTGAGCAATAGAAGTCTCCTGACCAAAGGCTTATTGCATTTCCAAAGCCTGTTATTTTGCTATGGAGATTTTTCTTTAATTTCTGTCTCCCATGGCTGTAGATTATACACTGTAATACATTATACTGATGGTTGGCTGTAAAAATCTGTCTAGATTTTATTTTTATTATAAATATCAAAAACTGCATGAAGATTTTTAAAAGTGAGAAAACCTCATTATTAAGACAAAAACTTTCCCAAAAGAAACCTTTAGGGACTTTTTTGTTTATTTTGTTCTGTTTAACAATCCCTTCATATATGTTCCAAGTTTTAAACAGCAATAAATACAACTGTATGCCTCAGCAAAATCAGGACGGAACATCAAAAGCATTCTATATGGTTTATCATCTCAACCTGCCTACAGACACCAAACCAAAAAAATTCAAACCATCCTATTTTAAAGCATTTTGTTCTCCACTACACATTTATTTGCAGTATTTGAAAATATTTTGCTTGTGAGAGCAATATTTTAAATCTCATGGCAATGGAAGATATTTGCAGTCTAATTATAAAAATTATTAATAAATAATAGAAGCAAAACAAGACATTACCATGGAGTTCTATCTGTCTATAAGTGGGTTGTGAAGTTAAATTCAATTATCTTTTTTTTTTTTTTAGTAGCCTGTATTAAACAAGGGATCAGTGCAACTAATGAACTACTTAATGAGCAGGATTAATAATACTGAGGTATAAAAATGACAGCAGCATCTATTAAAAGAAGTCAAATGAACTAAGGTCACTGGAGATGTACTGGAGAGGAACATACATTTTGGCTTATTGTCCCAGTGGGTTTTGCGTTCATGGACTGAAGGGACCACACATAGGTGAACAGAATGTGCTGGACTTTTTCAACAGATGGGATGCCGGATCTGCTGCTATGTCTCCCCAAAATGTCATTCCTGTGCTACACACCTTTGATAAGATCAAGGTTTCCAAAGATCACCATGGCTTGGATTGACAAGGATCAGCGACATTAACAGGTTTCACCAGAGCTTGAGCAGGATTTGGCCCAATGATTTGGTAAGTGGCTGATTCTCCATAGCAAGACAAGCGTGCTCCATTGTGGATGTTCAGTCATAGTCCCCAGGACCATAACCTGGCCACATCATCACTGGAGCTGAGTGTGAGACCCAAGCACTCACCACTGTCTTTGACTAAGAAAACTTTATGAGAGAAGCTGAGATGGTTGCACAAACAACAGGCTGATGGCAAGGTAGTAGCTGCAGGGAAACACATGGGCCAGGAAGCAAAGAGAAGCAAGGTACAGCTGGGACATAAGGACAACATGAATTCCAAACAAGGAGTTTGCTCCAACCCATCCTATGTTTACGGTAATTTTACTGTAACATCCCACTGGAGATACTCATCTGCAGTTGATAAATGGCATTTTCATACATGCCAGGATGGGCACTGGGGATCACAACAGGCAGCAGTGGACCCTCTGAGTTCATATATCTCACTGCAAGAATTCACTACAGGAATGCTGATCTCCTATGGGGTTTCAGAGCCACAGTCCTTATTCAGGATTGAGTTTTTTGTTATTTTTAGTATGCACTAAAAAGGCACATATTTCAGGTATGCAAAAGTAACTTCTGCTTACCCTGCTTTCTCCCCAGCTCCTGGGTCTCTTGGGAAGGAGTTGTCTTATGTGACTAAAGGTCTAGGTAGCCCAGTTACCATTTCTTCCTTCACATACACATACTTGTAACAGGAGGACAAAGAAAACTAATAATAAAAGTCAAGAAAGTAACGAAACAGCTAAATGAGCTGATCTTTCTATCACATGATGAACCAGCTGCAGGCCAACAGGTGCTCTGCAAATAAAGAATCTGATAAAGTGAACTGTAAAAGATGTAAGTAGAAAAAGTCAGGCAAGCTCTCAAACTCTAGAATATCTGTTGTTCTACTATCGTGAGCTCCCAAGATAGCCCTCTCTTACAGGTTTCATTTTACAGCTTATCTGTTAGCAACATAAAATCATCAAAATCACTCTGGGGTCTGAAAGTCAGGCTCGGTTCTTGCTCCATTATGCATCACTGTCTGCAGTTTATTCTGTTCACAGCAGTTATTTCAGCAATTGCTAAAAATACCTTGTCATCCCAAAATGAATCACTTCAATAATTTTAAAAGATACTGAACACAATGCTAAGAATTTAAGCAAGCCATCAAAGCAAGCACACAAGTTTGCATGTATGCAGAGAAATCTGAAGGTATGTTTTCAATCTTAATATAAAGCATGCAGAAAATTAATTCTCCCATTAACAGAACCATTTACATGATCATGTCCACTCCTTGTTTTGGTCCCACACCTTCATTCTCAGCCTGTTTTCACAATATACCATCTCCATTACCTCAAATATATGGCATGACTATGTTTATGAAATGGTAACCAACTGTGCTTGTACTTTAATACATTTTCTTTTGAAACAGTAAGATATGTTTTAGAATGAGAAAACAAATTAGCCAAGAGAAAATAAGATCTCCAAAGACAGATATTCAGCCACCTCTCTGAGCCCTTTACAAGCACAGTACTACCCTTGATCAAATGTAAATATATACATAAAATAGTCACTAGCAAAAGACCAAAAGAAGGCACAGTCACATAAATCCAAATAATGTTTTGGTTTCAAAAGTACAAAAGGTTTGAGTGAATTCATAGAATCATAGAATAGTTAGAGTTGGAAAGGACCTAAACATCATCTAGTTCCAACCCCCCTGCCATGGGCAGGGACAACTCACACTAAACTATGTCACCCAAGGCTCTGTCCAACCCAGCCTTGAACACTGCCAGGGACAAAGCATTCACAACTTCCTTGGGCAACACATCCCAGTGCCTCACCACCCTTACAGTAAAGAATTTCTTCCTCAGATCCAATCTAAACTTCCCCTGTTTAAGTTTGAACCCGTTACCCCTTGTCCTATCACTACAGTCCCGAATGATGAGTCCCCCCCAGCATCTCTATAGGCCCCTTTCAGATACTGGAAGGCTGCTAGGAGGTCTCCACACAGCCTTCTCTTCTCCAGGCTCAACAGCCCCAACTTGCTCAGCCTATCTTCATATGGGAGGTGCTCCAGTCCCCTGATCAACCTTGTGGCCCTCCTCTGGACTTGTTCCAACAGTTCCATGTCCTTTTTATGTTGAGGACACCAGAACTGCACACAATACTCCAAGTGAGGTCTCAGGAGAGCAGAATAGAGGGGCAGGGTCACCTCCCTCGACCTGCTGGTCATGCTCCTTTTGATGGAACTCAGGATACGGTTGGCTTTCTGGGCTATGAGCGCACACTGCCGGCTCATGTTCATTTTTTCATCGACCAACACCTTGTCGTGGTTTAAGCCTCTCAGACACGCAGTTTTCTCGCTCACTCACTCCTCCGTCTTTCTTCCCCCCACTCCTGGAGGTATGGGGAGGAGAATCGAAAGAATGCAACTCCCACAGGTTGAGATAAAAACAGTTTAGTAACTAAGGTATAACACAAGACCACGACTGCTACCACCAATAATAATAATGACACAGCAAATACAAGGAAAGAATACAGTCACTCACCACCTGATACCAAGCCCAATCACGCAGTGCACCCCCACCCTTCCGGGTCTCTGCCCTCCGTTTTTACATGCTGGGCATGACGTGCTGTGGCATGGAATACCTCTTTGGTCAGTTTGGGTCAGGTGTCCTGTCTCTGCTTCCTCCCAGCTTTCCCTCCTCCTTGGCAGAGCATGAGACTCAGAAAGTCCTCGGTTAGACCAAAACATTACCAAGCAGTAACTGAAAACATCGGTGTTATCAGCGCTGCTCCCAGGCCGAAAGTTGAAAACACAGCACTGCACCAGCTACCAAGAAGGAGAAAAATGACTGCTACTGCTGAACCCATGACACACCCCCAAGTCCTTCTCCACAGGGCTGCTCTGAATCTCTTCTCTGCCCAACCTGTAGCTATGCCTGGGATTGCTCCCACCCAGGTGGAGGACCTTGCACTTCGCATGGTTAAACTTCATCAGGTTGGCATCAGCCCACCTCACAAGCGTGTCAAGGTCCCTCTGGATGGCATTCCTTCCCTCCAATGTATCAACTGAACCACACAGCTTGGTGTCATCAGCAAACGTGCTGAGGGTGCACTCAATCCCATTGTCCGTGTCACCGACAAAGATGTTGAGCAAGACCGGTCCCAACACCGACCCCTGAGGGATACCACTCATTACTGGTCTCCAGCTGGACATTGAGCCATTGAGTACAAAACCCATCAGATAAACTGTACCAAATGTAGGCAAAAAAAATCTAGAAAGACTTCAAAAACTTTGGAAGCTGCAAAATACAGGTTTTTTGCCTGTTTACATCTGCTTGTGTAGGTAAGTGGGACAAAAGTGTCTTCATTCTGAAAAGCTCTTCCTTCAATTCACTGTAGAAGACATGCAAAAAGTTCTTGTGTGGTAGCACACAAAACCACTTACCACATCAAATCTTCCTTCAGTGATATTTCATTTGCTTTCTATACAGTTTCTATTCTGTAATATTCTTCCTTGACCTTATCTGATCCAGCTTTCCTATCTGATGTTGCCATTTGCCATTTCTAACTCTTCATTTCAAGCTTTGATCAGATATTACTCTATTCACTGTGCATTTAGATCCTACATCAAAATAACTCTAAGTGGGAAGATTTATTAACAGACTTCAACAAGGGCTATACCTGAGCCCTTATTTTTAACATTTTCTTGTTAAAAAGTTATTAGATACTAATATTTAACTAAAATAAATTATAAATTTTTATATATTATTTATTTTAAATTTGTGTAATAATCCCCAGTAAATGCTGCTATAGTACAGGAAGTTGGTACACCTATAAAATAATCTTATGAAAATTGTGGATTAATAACTATGTGAAGTCACATAAACAAATCCTGATCTGTATTCTGTGATTTATTTTATTTTAAATACTTGACACTAATGCAATGTAACTGGTCACGGTATATTTTGCATTATGAACACAACAAATTTGCTTTTGTGGAGCTGTTGCTAGTAGCTATTCGAAACAAAAAAAATAACTAGTGAAAGCAATATTTAGTAACAAACTGAAAATGGAAAAAAATGGTTTTAAATAAATCTACTGTAAAATCTCCACTATTTCATGCAAGTGTCACAAGATTGTAGTTCATTTCTCAGTATTTTAGTGTATTACTATTATATATAAACATTCACAGACTAGTGTGTGCAAATAACATTTTAAAGAACAGAATAAAGTATTTCCAAGGGAAATGAGAGTGTTGACTTTGTGATCAAACAATTTCCAGACCACTGAAATATCCATTTTATAAACACAGTATTTTCATAGAGTTAGGAAAAGCTATTGAGATTGGAACAGAAAAATTAAAAACACCATATCTGCACTGGCAAAAAGGTATGGTCTTACACTATAGCCTGTATCAATGTATGCATATAGATACATGTACCCATACATGTACCAACAAAAAATATAAAATTGCATAAAATATGAAGTCCCCAAGCCAAATTAGTAATACCTGGGTACATTCTTAGATTACATCTCCTGCAAGTTGAATTAATAACTGCGCATGCTCTGACCCCAGTACAAGGCCAAGATAACCAGGAAAACAAAAAAGAGGCACTCAGAGAACGTGCTCTGTGATGTAGTCTCCGTGAAGGACCTGCCATCACCACAACTATGGGCGGACACTAGTTGAAGCACCTTATTTATGTAACTTTGCTTTTTGATGGAAAGCAGACTCTTCGTAGCAAAATAAATGAAATAATTTTAAACGGGACCATCAGCTCACTGTTTGCTAAGATACACAATCTCTTATATTTTATCTGCATTCTTCCATATCAGTGCATATCAGGTCAAGAAGGTAACAGCGTGAAAACTAACTGAGACTTCCCTATGGGCAGAAAGGAGGATTTCTACAATACCATGCAGGAGCCCTAGATGCTGTTACTGTCAATGGTGGGACAAGAGGTATCATAAAGAGAGCAAACAGAATCTGAACAATTCTTTCCTGATGGATCTTTCCTACAGCTTCACCTGGAAATCACACCCTTGTTATTCAAGGCACAAACATTTAAGAGGTGGCCAGGATTAACTTTGGCAGTGTGCAAATGCAAGAAGGAAAGACTGATCTATCCCAATCTATTTTGCTCAATGCTGCAATTCAGAATTAGAGTGCTGGTATAACCATAGGAGAAGTTCATGCATCCAACCATGCTCTCTTTTTCTCAGCTTGTGGTATCTTTGCTTTTGCATTAAACATGCATGTCTTAGGCCATGAAAATAATAGCACTGTTAGAAAGCTTCATTTAGCCTATGATACTTTAGCTAAATCAACTACAGTATTATTAATGCATATGGATGTCTTCTAGCCCCTTGAACTCAGAAAGATCAAATTTACAATGGTTTCATATGTTTTTCTATACAGTGAGGAAAAACTAATTACCACTTCACTGAAATTCATTGTTGTAAAAATTAATGGGCTTCGAGTAGGAGTGAACTTAGCCCAAGATGTGGTCTTAAGGATCATCTTAGTCTTTAAGCAGTTACAGTCCCTGCAGTGGTTAATACAGGTTAACATCTCTAGGGTTGGATGATAATTCTATGCAACTTGACAAATACTTGGTGGAAAGTAAGAGAAGCTGAGAAAGAGCTCCAGTTGACAACAGAATTTACCCAGCAAAAGGCCTCCTAGACAGGCCATTTTCCTCCTGAGGGCTCAGAGAGGCCGACTTTTCATGTTGTTAAGCTTTATGTTCTAAAATACAAATTTTAGAAAATGTTCAGTGAAGCAGATGCTAACTTCATCCCCACCCTGAGTCTTTGGGATTTCTGTGTCATTTCCAACAGACTGTGCAGTACATAACATTTAAGAAGCAACTGGAACTGCTAAAAGGCATTAGGCAGCTGAAGTCAGCTTAGGGTTTAATATGACCAGCACATCATGTAACCCATAAAACCATAGCAGATACCTTTGGGACTAGGAATATTTTCTTCTCTTTACACACTATTAAGCAAACTTTGTGAAGACAGAGGTCCCAACACTACAGGTGGCTCTGGAGAGCTACGGTAGGCAGCACATCTTGAGTTTTCATCACAGGCAGAAAGCTGCTGCTCTTTCAGCTGTCATTGCCCTTACCAGCATGAAAATGCTTGCCCATGCTGGTCCCTCACTGCCTCCCTATAACATACCAATGTACTTTGGACATATTATTGTGGAGACGATATCAGCCTAAAACATAATCAGTTTGCAGAGAATAATGAAGGTTTTATAAAATAAATTCCATCAGGACCAGGTTTGTATGTACAGACAGTACCTTTTCTCAGACTCAGCAGTGTAATATATGTAACTAATCATACTCCAGGAAATTTTTTCTCAACCTTGACTTAGTTTCAATGTTTGCTGCTTGATTTCAAGCCTAAAGGAAGACTTACAAGGCAGGAACATGCCTGTGGTCTCAGACAGCCCTGGCTGCACCCACATTACAACTACTGCATAGCCAAGCAATAGTTTGAGTAGCTTTTATGCAGTTCTGCCACATAAATTGATGTATCTTTAAAGTCATCTTTACTTCATAGTGTAGGGAAAGAACTTAATTTCCCTCCTCTATCAGGTGTGTATACTACTACTTACGACAACAGCAATGTTCTGCCTGGATGGGGATGCTCTTTAAAGCCAGTGTATTATTTGGAAACGGACTGACTGCGTTTGGGTAATGAAAGGCTCTACAAATAGCACACTCACAGCAAGTCATGGGGAGCGGTAAGCATTGGGTTTACAATGAGTTGGTCAGTCATGGAAAAGCTATCGAGGAGAAGAAAGGATCCGGTGCACCGTACGTCGCCAACAGTGCATGAGCCATTCAGCATTATTCCCTGCAAGAGGACAGACCTGCACCAAAGGAGCCTGCCAGGACCAGAGAGAGCAAACTATGGATAACACAAAAGCAGAGATAATCTTATCTTTTAAGGATAATCTTACAGACTAACTTTGGGTCCTCCTCATCTCCAGACACTGAATCTCTCTGAGAATGACAGATGGGCCTTTTTTTTTAATCTCCTCTTTCTAGATGGAGATGCAGCTCAGAAGTGTTCCCAACAGAAGACCTCACAGCACTTCCAGGTTGGCAATACAAGGCACCTAAGCTACCAACATCTGCTCCTGTTCCAGCACAAAAGCACTGGGGACTCAAGAACTAGAAAAGGAGAGAAATTTTAGCAGAGCTTTATTTGTGCCTAACATGGAGTTTCAAAAAAGCCTTGCGAAAATGCAGAGACCTTCCCTGTTTAGCAGGTCATTCCACTGGAAGTCATAGGTAAAGAATACAGATAAGTAGCATTTTCATCCAATCCTTTGTAAGCAAAAATAGTAGCTGTTTTTTACGTGGCTCACATTCAAAGACAGAAACCACTGCAAAAGGTGGCTTGTGGAAAGGCAGATCTCGAACAGCTAGGAACACTTTGGTTTGGAAAAATTCGTACTGCCTGTGTCAGGTTTTCATTTCAAACACACCAGAGAGCTGTTACACTCCACTGCAGTAAGTATCACAATAGTGATTAAAAGACATTTACGTCGTTCCGCTTCTATGTGACGGCTGAGATCAGACACACGATGAATTCAGAATCTGTGTGTTAATTGCCCATACAAATCCATTGCAGTTAATTAACTAAGACTATAACATAAAAAGAGACGCAATACGGAAATGAGCATTTCTTTCCAGAAGGAATCATTTCTTTACCAGGTTCTGCCCCTGTGCTGTTGTTACAAGACAAAGCTGGTAACGCTTTCCCTTTATCAGAGTAAAAGTGAATAAGGACTACTTTAAATGTGGTTTCATAAAATTATATTTCCTCTTTCAGAGCACATCACATATAACAAATGCATTGAGAAAAAAAATTAATTTGCAAAATAATTTGGAAAAGTAGGATTATTTCCTCCAAACCTCCCACCCTTCAAAAAAATCTCAAAATTTTGGGAAACGTCACTCAAAAACTTTCTGGTTTATCTCAGCTCGAAACCTGTAATTCCTACAGGAATTTAGAAGTGCATATTTTTCTGCATCTCTACCACCTCTCTGATTTCTGCCCAGGACTTTCACATGCCTGCTGAATGCTCCTGACCAACCAATGAGCCATGACACTATCCGGTTAACTGCAGCTGGAGCCAAGGGAGCTTCATTCAAGGAGGTATTTCAGGGATTTTGGGGCAAATTGCCCAGCACAGGAGGATCAGTGGCTTCTAATGCTGTCTAATGGCACACAGAGGGACATGGTGGCTCATGACAGGGGAGGACTGGAGTCAGCCCTTTTCCAATTGAGGACTTCCTAAAATATAATCCCTTTTCTCCACAGAGGGAAGATCCAGCTCTCATCCCGAGACACAAAACAACTGAGTGAAAATGCCTTCTCATCTTAAAACCCAATGACCGAAATACAATCTTGAAGATGGAGAGATTTAAGCCTACTCCTTCCTGTTGAAACAGGGGGTAGGATAGCAGAAGATGCGATGACAAAGAAACACCATGGATTTGTTAAAACTTTGTCCAACCCTATAGAAACCACAAAACAGAGTTTAAAATTAAATCATACCCGCTTCATTGGCAAGATCATTCTACAAAAACTGCAATTTACTACAAATGGAAATGGTCTGCTTCAGCTGTTAGGGTACTTCAGGAAAACCACTTATCTTGTCAAACGCTGTGCCACGAGACTGTAATCTGCAGTGAGCATTATACACTAATGGCACAAGGTTGGAGGTGAATCCTGCCCAATGTTTGTGACGCTGCAGTTACCCTGGAAACAGAGGTTAATGTTAATGCACCATGTAAACCTGGGGCAACAGTCAAATCAAGAGTCAAGCTGTATGACATACAGCAAAACTTGCCTGTGCATCTTTAAGTATAAATGTTTTTCTACTTGTATTCTGATATATTCCAGTATCTGAAGGGGGCCTATAGGGATGCTGGGGAGGGACTCTTCATTCAGGACGGTAGTGATAGGAGAAGGGGTAATGGGTTCAAACTTAAACAGGGGAAGTTTAGATTGGATATGAGGAAGAAATTCTTTACTGTAAGGGCGGTGAGGCACTGGAATGAGTTGCCCAGGGAAGTTGTGAATGCTCCACCGCTGGCGGTGTTCAAGGCTGGATTGGACAGAGCCTTGGGTGACATGGTTTAGTGTGAGGTGTCCCTGCCCATGGCAGGGGGGTTGGAACTAGATGATCTTAAGGTCCTTTCCAACCCTAACTATTTTATGATTCTATGATTCTGTGACTCTATATTAGAAAGGAATCAGCACTTTTGTCTGGTTTTGCTCTATTTTATTAATAAAAGTTAAGAATGCTTTGTGACAGAGAAATCTTATGAATCCTATCAAGTTATGGGTATGATCTGGGCTGCCAGCATCACAAAACAAATCTGTTCTAAAGACTTTTCTTTCAAGGCCAGCAGAATTCAAAACTATTCCCAGCAATTGATTTTCATTATAATTTTCATTATAAAATCCCTATAAATTTGTTAATAGAGATGAGTAAATATGGCCAAAAAACTACTTGGGGTATAATCATAAGTCCCATGAGGAAAAAACCTTGCAGCCTTTGATGGATTTGGGGCCTTAATCTTTTAACTGATTTATGTACTCAGCTCTGGTCCAGAGCTGAACCAGATCTGTAATTTTTACCCTTAAATTCAGGACTGTCTTTACTGCCTTTATGCTGTGCATCACCACAGCAAGTCAAGGATATTCTGACAAACTTTCAACACAGGCTTCAAAATTGAGAAAAAACCACAACAAAACCAAACAAAACCACACCCTTCGCAAAACCAGTTGAAATCTACTGTATTACTGGGTGATATACTGACACCACAACATCCCTGGGACATATACACCAACGTGATATAGAGGTATCTGGGGTATTTGGAAAGGGGAATGGGACAGGGATACGGGGTTAAGTAGCACCCACCACTAGTTCAGCAAGGACAGAACAACTATTTTCCAGATGCTATTGTCAAGGTCTTTAAAACAGGCATTAAAACACCATCAAGGGTCAATGCAGTAATGAGTCTTCTTGATTTGATGCTTAGTTTTACATGTATTTTTTAATATATTCCCATTATGGAGACAGTGCAGCACATCCATGCTTTTCTCCAGCCAAAATACTCTACTCTGAAACCAGCTACAAGAGAGCCAAATTTGCTAGCATGACTATAGCTGTTACTAGGGCTATTAATCATCATTAGCTAGAAGAAGCAACAGTAATATAGTCTGCACAATGTATCCCATCCTGGACCTGCCTGCAAGCTAATTCCAGACAAATATTTATGGGAATCATGGAAGCAAATACATTCATATATGGCCTATTAGAGAAAAATATGTTTTCACTGATACCTTTCCATGCTTCTGTTAATATCCAGAAAGAGGGCACAGAAAAGCCTGGGAGTCTCCCACTTTATTGATAACATCACTTATTATAGCTGATGTACTGATGTAGCTTTTTATTTGACCATAATTCAAGGGAGATCATTGTATTAATAAAGCAAGAGCTGAATATTAGCTGTTGAATGCAATCATATCATCTTCCTCTACTCCGAAGGAAGAAGAATTTCATTTAAACCACAAAAAAAGTCTATAGCAGTATCAGCCAAATCTAGATTAGCATGTTTCCCACCGCTTCACAATGCTTGGGTGTTAGTAAGTCTTTTTAGATATTACAATGTTGTCAAGCAACAATTAAAAACACAACAATGCTTAAGGCAAATATCATAAACCTTTTGTAATTGATTTGAAGCAAATATTTGCACTTTGTAGAACAGCAACAAAAAAAAAATCAAAATCAACCTCGAATGATGGTGTTACTTGATCCTCTGAAGATTTAGAATACTTCATTTGGAAAATATATTTTAAAAAAACCCTCTAATGGTCTCTATACATTTCCTTATAATGAATACATGGAAGTGCAAACACTGTTGGACAGGTGTAAATACCTAATCACATTCGAATTGGATTATTTGTTATTATATTATTACTAGTAAAAATTTTTAACCCTTCAGTGTCCACAGTTTCCAGGGGAAGTAGAAACCAGCCTTGTCCCAGAAAGCTTATAATCTCAGCAATGATACTGATCCCTGCAAGTTGTATTATCCTAGCTTTAAATACACACACAGTAAAGGACAGGAGAGCTGATCCAAAAATCACATCACATTTCTGACACAAAGCAGAAACCTCAACTCATTCTTAAACTCTGTGCTTCACTCAGGTATATTTATTTTCCCTCAAATAAAATAAAATGCCATACCACATGAAAAATGGTACAACTGACTATATGCTGCGTAGATCCCCTGATACTCCCAACCTTCTCCCTGGGCAAGGTCAGGGTATGTTCAAACAGCTCTTAGTCTGAAGCAAGAGAACACTTAAAGCTTGATAAATCTTACCCAAATATTGTAATACAGAATAAAGAGGATTTATGCACTTTTAGACTTTTTCACTGCTACCCAAAGCAATCCTGACCACACTCCTCCTCCCCCACACTGCCGATTCCCACATACTCCACCCTCCCTCTTGCCAGCAGCAGTTTAAGTTGTACTTAAACTTTGAAGCTTTTAAGCTCAAAAATAACCTAAAGGGTTATATTTTTTGCATGCTGTGGGGAGTTAATATTAAACCCAGTCTTGTTCCTGTGTCACTGGACACAGAAGTGTGAACCTGAATAACGAGAGGCAGACAGCGTAGAAATGCTGCATCTCCTTAAGGCTGCTCTTACCAAGGAGATAGCATGAGGAAAGGCTGAACCCTGACTGATCCTACACCCCCTGGGAAGGCAGTTACAAAGCCAAACATTCATAACTAGGGACAATGCTCAGCAGATGCAATTTCTGAGAGGCTCAGGTAAGACAAGAAGGAAAACTTCTTCCCCAAGAGGGAGCCCTCCCTCTTGGGACAGGGCATCAGAGAGGTGGAGTAAATAAGGAGAGGCAGTGTAACTAAAGGGTGGCCTTACGTATATGCTGAGTCTCCACATTAATAGCATGTATTTCAGTAAATTCCAGTATCTGACATGCAAGTAAACTCCCCTCTGCCAGAAATAGATAACATTATGTAATTCCTTTTATTAAATATAATCAGCTTCCCACTTTGCACTTTAAAAAGTGGGAAGTCAGGACTGCCCATCACCAAAGGCAAAACAGAAAGAATGCAACATCCCCAAGAGAATACTTTCTATTTTAGCCAACAGAATTTTTAATATGAGAGCATCAACTTTGGTACATTCCACAGGCAGTGTGAGAAATGTTAGCACTTTAGAACAAATTGACAAGTAAGCGCCCATCTGATCAAAAAGTGGAAAAAAAGTTCCCTTTAGGATGACAGAAAAGCCAAGCCAAATGGTTTGCAATGGTGCAATGATCTCAGCCTGTGAAATGAGGCCTTCTCAAAACCAACACATAAGATGTAATGAAAACAGCACACTAAATAGTTGCTGTGCAAGCTGCTTAGAGAAAGGGATTTGAATGAACTTTTTTAGATCAATCATTTGAATATCTTTATCATTTTAAAACACCTTTAAGTTCTGATTTATTCATCACTTTCTTAGTGCTACTGCACTTTTCTAGATGCCCATGAGTCAACCTGGCTATGGATGTGGCCAGCTCAATTGATGGTTTTCAGCAGCTGGTAGTATTTTGTCAGCCTATGAACCAAACAAGTCACCTAGAGATCAAGGCTATAAAATATGCCTCCTGCTTATCTCCTCTCTCAGCAAAAGGGGATAATCAGCTTCCTCCTCTTGAGAGAACAAGGTGGGCTTTTCTTATTTTGCATTATGGTGCTTTGGAGGCTCCTGGCTAAAATTGTGGCCATTTGTGTGCATCCATTATATATATATAGTTCATATATATATCTCACATATATATACACACACATTATATGTGCCTACATATATATGTATGTATGTATGTATATATGAGTGCGTGCATGCAACATAAGATCAACAGACTTTAGGCAAAATTTGCTTCCCACTTAGATGGCTGAGAAAATACACGGAGGTTTTGAAATTCCTGAGTGGGCACAGAGGAATAAGAGGCAACAATTTTCTAAATTTGGATCAGTGGTTGGAGGGGCAGCAAAAGGTAAAACAATAGTCATCCCCCAGCTGAATAGCCAAAATAAAGTTCAGCAGAGCTAGCCATGAGAGGTAACTAGAAAGAAAACCTGAAAAATGGGTCACCTTCAAGGCACAGAGTTTCCCACTGTTCATATTTCTTTTATGCCTTTCCAGACCTGACTTTCTGCCCCAACAGTTCAATGACCCCATCTCGGCTTCATGACCTAGAAGAGTCTCTAGTACAAACTGCCAAACACTGACTACTACTGAACACATTTTAAATACTCACAAACACACACTGGAAGATGGCTGCGGGCAGGTGGACAGAGAGAGATCACACAACTTCACCATCATCACAGAAGGAATAAATACGTCATCTAACGAGTAACAAAACACTCTGAAGCAAAGTAGAGACAGAAGTGGGAACACCATTCCCTTCCAGCAAAAAGCAACTTTCTGCAATTCCAATCAGACTCTAATTACTGCATCAGGTTGTACATGGTAATGAGCATGTGTGTGATCTGTGAGTGACATAGCACATCCTCAGGCTCTGCAATTGCTGGTAGCTCCAGCAGCACCAAACCGATCTACTGCAGCTCCCACTCAACAGTTATAAAACTCAGTGCTCATATTTCTGCTGGGGCATGAAGAGACATGACAAGCTTTGATAGCAACTAGTGTTTGGTATCTGTGAGCAGGGATGTTATAAAAATACAGAACAAAGCAAACTTGGCTCTTTTGCAGTGTGTCTGACAACAATAAATCTATACTTGGAATCTCTTTCAATGACTGTGAAAAAATCACAGAACTGTGTGAAAATGAAAGACTGTAAAAGCACGGGGGAAAATGAAAAGAAATTTGAAGAAAAGACTCTGAAGTAGTTCAAGAGACTCATCAAACCAATAATACGCAATCTAATCAGATACTAAACAGTTTGTAAGTGGAGAATGTGTCTTAACAAGGAGGGAATGTGCCAGGAAGGCAGGAGAGCAACATGTCATCACTGTTACCAACACTCGGTCTCCCCACCCCGCAAGTGCTCCTTCCTCCAAGCTCACTCACTTCTCCTCTAAGGATGATCCTAACCACAAAGCTTTGGGCATCCTACTGAGTTCCCAGCATGAGTCCTTTGAGAACTCACTGCCATTTGCTCTTAGCTTACTGAATTTTCCTCTTCTAGTATAAGCTTTTAGGAACATGGTTCTCTCCCAATTATTTTAATGCACACATTCACACAAAGCCCCCTACATAACATTTTTGGCAGTGCTCAAATTAGTCCTGTAAGAGCACTTCACAAGTGTTACCCTTATGCTTACATATCTGGGGTGTAATTTCTAGAGAACTTTGTCTAGGATATCTCTTTAAGGAAATAACATTTCGCTCTGAGTGGCTCCATGTATGATGGTGTTACAAGCATTGTAGCTCGATGCCTGGCATGCCAGAAAACCCTTACCCTAAGATTTTGGTAATTCCCAACTGCTGCCTTCTTCAACACTGATACTCTGCCACAAATAAATTCTTCCCTTTGCCTTGTCCATGAATGAAAATCTAAATTTAAAAAGACAGACTCTGAGCTGGACATGTTGTGCAAATTTAATCAATCATTACTCCTGCCCTCTATTACAGGTAAGGCAGGCAGAGTAACCTCAGAGCTGAAAAATAAACACAAGAAATAAGGATACTTCTACATCTTCAAAGCTAGCAAAGATTTTTCATTGTTCAGATCTCTGCATTTCAGTTTCAATGCTATCTGAGCTACTCAGCTGGCTTCAAATGTCTTAAGTTCAACACAATTCCCATCAAAAGAACAATTTAGGGTGTCTAGTACATGTCATAGCGAAGTAGAAGACAGCTTCACGGTGGCATCTGAACTTTATGCTGCTTAGACAGGTTGCAGACTACCCTGAAAAAACAAAGAACTAACAAAATATAGTTGAGCCTCTTCACACATTCCTTTTTCTTCTGGTTAATTAAAAACAACAAACTATTTAAATCTAATTTCCTCATTTCTTCATGGAAAGAGACAACCTTCATCAAATCCATTTCAAACACCGATCACTTTCAAATTCAGAAGTAAAGTTTTCTTCAAATAACTTAAGAGGAGTGAATCCAGTTGTCAAGAGCCTGTTGTCCGGATGATTTTAATTGCAGTCTAAAGACAAATAAAAGTGCTCCCATTCTGAGTACATTCAGAGAGATGATGCAATTCATGAAATGTAATGAGTTTTCCAGACCTACAATTGCCTTTTTTAAATTAAAAAACTTGTCTGCCATTTTGTCAGTTTATTTGATATCCAAGTGCTTTTAAACACTGGCGCTTAAATAATATGAAATCCCATCTTGGCCAGAAACCTTTAGAGCACGTAAGCACAAGTAAACCACAGCCTTCTTTACAGCATCGCAATCTTGAGTAAATACTAGTCATTAGAGACTGCATCTAAGGTATCACAACACACTGGAAGCTTATTTTCTTTCCCTGACTCAACCAAGTTGCCACTAGTAAATGGATTTATGGTTAGAAGATTTACGTAACAGAGAAGATGTCAGTTGTTTTGTCACTATCTGCAAATGAAAAAGACCAGGAAATCTGATGAGACAGTATAACAGTTCCAAAAATACAGTAGCATCTTTCAGTTCCTCTTGAGAATTTTGCTTCTTTTAGGAAATATAAATGATGTGCAGCTTCAATCACTTTTAAATTGAGCTATCACAGCAGTCGTACAAAGCTACAGAAAAGGAAGGCTTGCTAACATACAGCTCTCGCTGCCCTACACAGCCATTTCTTAGCTTTAAACATTTTCCAACAATGCTTGGTCCATGTAAAAAAACCCACTTTAAACAATGTCCATGAAATCAAGACACTGAATGGCTCTGCTATGAGAATGCAAAGGCAATCAAAGCAACACAAACTTATCAAGAACAAAGATGGTTCACTGAATGTTAGATAATGAACATATTTCTTTTTATCAACACAGGAATTTGCAAAACATCTACAACTGGAGGGCTGCTCCCTGAACCCTTTGACTTAAGTTTCAACCCTGACAGTAGACAGGGAGAGATGATGACTTCACAGGCTAAGTCACATCCATGCTCTTAAAAACCTTACAGGGATGTTCATACCTGCAGGATAGATCACCAGGTCAATCAGAGAAAGGTCTGCTTGGAAAATCAGTCTCCATGATGGCTACACACTTGATTTAGAGACTGCTTCCTGGCAAAAGGCCCCACAAGGATATACAGCGGTATCATCTCTTCAGGTTGAACAGCTTTTTAAACGAAGACAAGCTACATGTATATGCACAGGCATTAAAAGGACAGAGAGAATATAGCCCATGTGAGCCAGGTGCAAACCTGAAGCCCAGACTCTATTTCATGAGAAATAACCTGGGGTTGTCATTCTGTTCAATGCACTATCAGGTGCATTCTCTGCAACCACCTTCTACCTTATGTCTGCCATAGAAAACAGGAAAGCTTTCCTTTTAGTCCTCTCCATTTGATAAACTACTGCCCACTACTATCAGCCAGCTGAGAATTTAGCAAAGCTTGAAAGGAAGAAGTATTTGCAGCTGCTCTTACTTGTTCAAATAATTCAATTTTGAAGGATTTATACTCCTTGAACAGGAGGTAGCAAAGACTTCGAATGCTACTGGTTCAGCCAATTATTTTGGGAAATGCTAAGAAGCTGGACTATGGTAGAAGCCCCTAAAATGAGCATGGTAATGTACAGGAGGACACCAACTGTACTCAGAGGAACTCACAATCACTAAAGGTAAATCAGCATTAACAGATGGTGAAAAGTGGAAAAAAACCCTACCCTACTAGCAAAGCCAGAATTATAGTAGACAGACATGTCTTCTTCTGCCTCTGTTTTGTTTTTCTACATATTAAATATAACCTCAAACACTTTGTAATAGAGCACATGGCATACCCATCTGCTATGCCAACACCTCTTACTCTGAAAATACCCATATCACAAAAAGTGAGTGGAGACAGCTTTCAGAAAGAGCCACCTACTTCCCATCAGCAACCTCCAGCAGCTTTGTCAGTCACAACAAACTCCACAGCCCCTCCTGATTTCCCATGAAATCCACTCTCCATCCCCTCCAGCGTAATCCCACTCATGCTTTCTGTTCTTTTCTCCTGTTTCTCCACTGTCTACTTTCCTGCTACCAAGAGCTCCACTCCTACCGCAATGTCCACAAATACAATGGGAAGATGCCCTCCACTGATCCAATACTGTTATAAGGGTACCCTGCTTTATTTTGAGCCATGCAACAGCTGAAAGTTAAGGAAATAATAACTAGCATTATACCTGGGGAGTGTTTAAGAGAAGAATACTTTTAGTTTTAGTATTCACACACATATTTCTTCACTGCACAGACATTAAAAGCAGAAGCAGTGCTCTTGGTCTCCAGACTGAACTTGAACATGTTCCTCGTCTTCATTTTGCTTAATCTAAAATAATACAGCACAATAAATGGTGGCAGCCTGTCAACAAAAGCACTTTGGACATCCTTTATATGCTCTTTAAACCTCTGCGGAGGTCTTTAAATGACCTTTAACCATGTGGAGAATAAATCTTACTGCTCATGTTGTGCTGCATGCTAGTTCTGCACCACCCCAGAAGAAAATCCCTTGTAAAGGCACACAGCACCTCAGTTCGAGATTCAAAGGTAAATGAAGGCATTAGAAAAACCTAGCACCAACCAGCTTTCCAGAGAAGGATGAAGTAGGTTTCAAACTAATTTCAAGCTAGTTTTCTATGGAGACAAACTGCTTTCCTGCAACACCCAGGTAAGTAGGGCTGTTCACATCCAGAAGCTGAGGGCATCATGACCCAAGGAATAAGTGCTGTACAGGGGCTATTGCTCACCTTTATAATGTCCCTAGAACCTTCCAGATTTTTATTTGCAATTTTTCTTGTGTAAACTATACTAATAGACAGCCCAACCTGAGGCAGACTGATGCTAAAGTATTTCCTTAGTTTTTAACGTGAACTAAATATAGGAAACTGTGTATGCTTCTACAGTTACTTTAATTAGAGAGTCAGAAATCCTACAGAAGCTAAACAACTTCCCATAAACCTTTCAGGGAAATTTTTTTAAGACTAAATAAGGGAGAAAGAGTTCATCATTTAAAAGATACCAAAACACAGCAGATACGAGAGAGAGAAAAAAAAAAAAAAAGCAAACAAAAACCAACAAAAACCACAACTAAAAAAAAACAAGAAAAAAACAACAAACAAAAAAAAAAGGTTTTCTGCTACAAAGAGGAAAAAAAAACCCCAAACAAACAAAAACCAAACAAAACCCGAAAAAACCACCCCTTTCAAGTCACTCTTTTTTCTTTCTTGCTAATACTTGGGAGGCTCTGTGGGAATATCGGAATTAACGTATGTTTTTTACAGGAACTAATACTTAGTAAGTCTGAACACAAGTCCATAAAACTACAACATAAAATCTTTTAAAAAGCATTACATGCTAAGAATTTTGGATTCCCTGCCTGTAAAGTTAAGGTTATAAATGACAGCATTATATGTTCCTTACATTCTGGAAGTCTGACTTGGACACCAGAAGCTCCCAACACAAAAGCATGCTGGTAGGAGCAGATGAGCTGTACTCAGGGCACAAATTTCTGCCAGAATCAGGGGCTGCAGCCTTGTTGACTGTGGACCACACACAGGCGCAGTCCCCTGGTATGTGCTCCACCACCGCATCCATTCCTGTCCCTGTCCCCTCCCAGCTGCACACCTCCCACCAACACAACCTATGGCCCAGCTCCAGCTTTCAGCCCACTTCCTTCAACAGTCTAGAAAGGAAAACCCTCCCTGTTTATTTCCATAGTTACATTTTTGCCAATGTATTTTCTTTAATACAGGAGATAGCAAAATCTGATGCAGATATTGAATGTCATACAACAAACAAGACTGAGGGTAACATCTGCTGCTAAATAATCCATCGGCACTCCCAAAAACCCCATGCTATGAGGTAGTTTGACTCTGTGAGACCTCAAAAAGTCCAAAGAGGCAATACTTTCCTGGGACAGAGCAGCTGCCTTACAAGGAGAGGCTGAACATATCGGCAATCTGCAATCTAGACAGATGAAGACTAAGGCTAAGGCCTAACACCATCGAGGTGGTGAATAAAACGAATGAAGAACAGCTTTCACCATACCCCACAATATTATAAATGGGGGGTTGGTGTAATAAAAAAAATAATCAATGAAACCTGTAGCAAAGTAGCAAATAGGTTTAATAGTGAAAAAAATGCTACTTTTCCCTGCGGACTGGGAAGATCTGGAGCCCATTGCTACCAGAGACAGTGGAGGTAATAGTATCGGTATGGTCCAAAGGAATCAAGCCCATCCATCAGTGGACACAATGATGCTGTAGCTTGGTTGGAAACAGTATAAACTGCAGTAACATTTACTGACTAGTTATACATTTGAGTTTATTGTTGCGAGATTTTAACTACTTTAATGGTAGCTTATTGAAAGTGATGGACTTCAAATGAAGGGAAGCACAACTCCTCCAATGCACGAAGGTATAATCAAATCTTTAAAATTAATCCATTGCAACTCAGAAAAAAAAACCCTGAATTGTAAAGGTAAAAATATCAACTATGCTTTTATGTGGACACCAGGAACAAAAGAACAAAAGGGGGTGATTGCTTTGGTTTTGAAACACAGGTTGATCAGTTCCATGTAAGTTTTAGTACTAAGCAGCTTTTTGTTCCACAGTTAGTACCAAGAAATATATTAGTGAGTCAATACAAGACCCTGTGCAGTCTGTTGCATTTTAATGCGAGAAAAAACCTTGTACTGTTGAGCCTATGAATTAACATAAACGGCAAATACTACTATTGCATTCTCTTGCTCGTCAAACTCTGCTCAAAGCAAAGGTTTACTATTATTAGCAAAGTTCAGTCATCTCATTTATCACAACCACTCTAGCCATATTTCATGCATCAGTAACATTTTCAGAGACATGAATAAAAGGGGATGAAAACAAAGCCCTTGTGAAGTAATTATTTTACAGCTGCTGTTAATATTAACTACTCCTTCAAGGGTTTCATGGATAAAGTCATAATATACTTATAAACATGTTTAACTGATGGTTTTTCAGACTATCCAAGCCTGCAATTAGAACAACACGAAAAATATCACCAAAATTATTTTCAGGAATATTTAGAACACTCAAGTGCTTCATTTCCCCTGCATGACGATCATTATTCTTCTGTATCAGACACAAAAAATATTATCTTATTCTGAGCTCCAGCAAAAAGGTCTATATAGGTTTTCAATATGGACTTATACTGAAAGCTTTTTCCTGTAATAAAATTATTTCATACGATTGAGTTTCAAATAACATGATATTTTGAAGGAGAGGAAAGCTATTTTCTGCAACAGGAACATGAATGAAGACATCGTCCAGGGACAAGAAGATACAGCTTTGTATCTACATGCTTTCCAGAGGGCAGCCAGGGTACCTGGCAGCACACACCTGCATTTGCATCACTCCCTCTGTTCTAGCTTTACCACACAGCAGACCCATCTTAAAATTGTGCATGATGCCTAAACCTACTGGTGTTATAGGAGCTGCTTTTGCTAGTATGTTTGACAAACACCCTTCAAGAATTTTACTGGGCTATATCATTCTACACACCTTTATTTCTCCAGGTATTCAACCCCATTGTAAAATAGAACTATAATTCAAAATGTCTCCATACTCTATTTGCAAATTTAGATGTAACAAGTTTTCAACTACCACTCTTAAAGGTGTCTCTAAACTTCAAATTATTTGCAAGTTTTCCAGACTGTTTCATAATACATTTTCTAATGCCTTAAATTACATGCTGAAGGAAGAGTTACAGAAAACAAGTAATCCAAGACTAAAGCCTTTGAGCTGAGCTACAATTAACTGGGAAATATTCTAAATAAGGAAAGGAAAACTAAGAAATTCACAGGATGCTGTTGCATTCTTTTCCTGCCATCTTTCCAACACATTGGCATGCACACCAAAACATTGTACTGAAGAATTTTTCCTTTGATTTGGCAGAAATATTGTTTCATAGACCCCCAGTACAAGGCATCAACCACACTCCAGCATCTTTTTTCCAATCCTGCCTCCAAGACGGCTTGTAATGTCTTCACAGAGCAAAACCACTCAACTGGCTCCAAAAGTTATCACTGTTTTTCTCTCTGATCAAATGAGCACTGCTAGGAAAACAACTCACATTGATGACTCTCCTCTGATGCATCCTGCAGGCAAGCCAATAAAGACAACAGCAATATTAAACCAACCACAAGGAGGGAGGTGATCCTGACCCTCTACTCTGCTCTTGTGAGACCTCACTTGGAGTACTGTGTCCAGTTCTGGTGTCCTCTACATAAAAAGGACATGGAACTGTTGGAACAAGTCCACAGGAGGGCCATGAGGATGATCAGGGGACTGCAGCACCTCCTGTATGAAGATAGGCTGAGAAAGTTTGGGCTGTTGAACCTGGAGAAGAGAAGGCTGCGTGGAGATCTCAGAGCATCCTTCCAGTATCTGAAGGGGGCCTATAGGGATGCTGGGGGGGGACTCTTCATTCAGGACTGTAGTGATAGGAGAAGGGGTAATGGGTTCAAACTTAAACAGGGGAAGTTTAGATTGGATATGAGGAAGAAATTCTTTACTGTAAGGGTGGTGAGGCACTGGAATGGGTTGCCCAGGGAAGTTGTGAATGCTCCATCGCTAGCGGTGTTCAAGGCTGGATTGGACAGAGCCTTGGGTGGCATGGTTTAGTGTGAGGTGTTCCTGCCCATGGCAGGGGGGTTGGAACTGGATGATCTTAAGGTCCTTTCCAACCATAGCTATTCTATGATTCTATGATTCTATGAGTACTGAGTAGTCACTGTGACAAAGCTAATCTAGGTAAGTTTAGTAGGGAGAAAAAAAAAAAAAAAGATAAAGAAACATTTAATGTACACAAAAAAAAGTAAAACTATAGAGAAAAAAACCAAAACAACCCAGTCAAATGAGCCTCAGAAAACTGAGCCCCTAAACTGAAACACTTTCCATCCTGAAAAGACTAGCAAAATGCTAAAGATGCCAAAGGCAAGCAAACTAAACAAACACATTTTTAGCAACAAAACAAGCAAAGAAAAAAAAAACCAAATAAAATGAAATAAAAAAAATAAAAGTGGCTTTTTTTTTATTTTCATTAAAAGCACTTATTAAAGACTTTCAGAGATAAGACAGATCTCAAGAAAACAGGCAACACAAACACCTAAACTACAAGGGCATTTAAAGAAGCAGCAAGCAATTGCCAAATATTTCTTGGGTTTAATAACAGCTCAAATCAAAGAAAGAAAAATCCACAATGACAATTCTTGGAGGCAGGGCCAGTGCTTTATAATCCTTTCAAGCCACATTCAGCAACACCCATCCCCCCATTTCTTTTTCAGTTCAAATTGCAGTTGTTCCTAATCTAGGAACTGAAACACAGTAGCCTTCAAATTAACACTCTGATCCAATGAAGTGGGAAAAATAAAGAATTTCTTCAGAGAAGCAAATAAAACCTTCCCAGAGCTTGCACCTTTCTTATTTACAAGTCATTTTTTATTTCAATCTCATGATTCTTAGGAACTGGATATATGGGACTCTTTTCTGTCAGACCTTTTATATTAGAAACACTGAAGGGGCAGGGGGGGGGGGGGGAGGGAGGAAAAGCAAAGGCTGAAACTTTTAAGTTTTAGGTCATGGGGTTTAAGTCTGAATAAGTCACTACCTCTCCTTCTGTGTTACCGGGATAGAAAATTTAATGTATAGCAGAAAGCATCTATTTCTCAGATAGGATTGCTTTCTATACTGAAAAATTTTCAGTGGTGCAAACCTGAGTCACAATGAGTGCTCCTCAAAATCCTGAGCAGTAAGGATTAAGGCCTCCTATCCAAAAAGTCTTGAAATTACAATCAAAAGTCAGTATGTACACAGCTGGGGAGGGGAAGGTCACACACAGAAATGGGAGAAAGTATATGCAACACATTTCTGCGAGGTCATCGCTTCTTGAACATGCAAAGCAGTGAAGTGCTGCTGAGAAACAGTCCATCAACAAGTAGCCCTCTGCTCTTCCACAGCCTCACTGCTCCCTGAATCAGCTATCTCCATAAAAGACTACCAGCATCATTCTCACTCGTCACCAGAAAACATGTCTCTTTCCCCTGACAGTTATTTTTGATTGTACCTTGCTTGCAATATTTTGCTCAGCTTTGCTCTACCGCTAGAAACCAGCTGAAATTCACATGATTGAAAAAGTCAAAACAAAGGTCAGGATAAGCAATAAGCTTAAAGCTATTGTACAGACTGTCAGCTGCCACAGTTTGGAAATGTTAGTGCTGCCACAGCTCTCATAATTGATGCAGTGACTTGAATCTTGAGGCACCAGAACAGCATCAAGACTAAAAACAAAAAAGCCACCGTATTGTAAGGAAACCAGTTTAAGCATTGACTTGATACTTAACTATCATCAAAACCAAAGCCAAATTGATTTTCTTTTGCTCAGCCATTTCAGTTTCCCACACTAAAAGAGCAGTTCAAAGGAACAAGCTGCCTCGGCTGGTTTCTACAGTCAACAGCAAACTGCAGCACCTTTGAGATGCCCTGAAAGATTTCCTGTCTTGAACAGCACCAGAATTTGTCCATTAAGTACATAGCCTGGCTTCTGGACCTTCTTATTTTCACACAGAAAAGGTGTATGCGTAGAGGAGAATTACAATATACTGTTTCACACCAGGGCTGTGTCAGGTGGATGCTCCCTGCATGCCACCAGGCAGGATACAACAGCATGCCTCACCTTGGACTGGAACATTTCATGATTGGTCATTCCTGCCTACACCACACCACTGTACACCTTACTATTTAAAAATAACTAATAATCCAGTATGTATCAATACACCCCAAGGTGAATCATTCCTTATTTCCTCTTTTTGCTGTGCTTCCTTAATCAGCTCTGATTTTTGCCAATGAGTTTGACAAGTGTGCTGACATTTCAGGTACACAACAAACCCAGATACCATATGAATTTTTCATTTTGCTCTTCCCACCTCAAACCATCCTCTCTTTGATTAGACTGCCTCTCAGTTAAAATTTGGCTGCCCTGTTCTGCATGTTCAGAACCACCCATACCTTCAATTGAATCTTCTGAGCCACAGAGATGCCATACTGAAGATGCTCCTGCCTACAGAACAAGAGGAGGGGGAAAAAAAGTTCTATGTCATGTCCATTATCCTCAAAAGAATTTTCTCTTGTTGTCTTTTGTTAGAGAAACAATCCAGTTCCACTTCGTCACATTACCTGGCAAAACCTGTAAAGGTCAGATTAAAATACAGGCAGTGCAAGAGAGGGCCTAAATGACTTTGTCCACTGGCACACCAGTCTGAACTGCAACCTGATCTCTTCTGGCTTGGCCAGCCTGGGTTTCACGTCCATAAGTAATATCAGACAGGTTTTAATCAAATGGCTGAATATTGAAAGTTAACTTCTTTCCAACATGTAATTGTTTTAAGAAGATCTAAGAAAACTTTATAGTAGCTCCCATAATTGCTAGAAGAGAACATATGAAGGCAGCATCCTTCTCAGAGGCTTTTAATGAGTCCCTGCAGTTTTAATTGGCAACTGACTGTTGCCTTATCTTTTCTTGCAAATTATCCACGTTACCAAGCTCCTTGTGAAGTTTTAGTAATTTCTGGGGCTGAAGCAAGCTAGAGAATTATTTCCACAGGACTCCATTAAAAATACACAGCAGTGGAAAATTCAGACTCATCCAAATTTGGCAACAACTTGCTAAACTACTGCCTTAATCACACAGTGTGACACTGAGATTTGTACAACAAGCGCTTCTGATAAGCAGAGAAGCTTCTCAGAGAAGCCTGAGAAGCTCTTGTGCTGGCTTTTCAGGACATGCTGTTAGTTTCATCAGGAAAAAGATTTACATAATTTACAGAGAGCTTGAGCTTCTGTTTTTTTGTTTTTGCTAATATTGTTTTCCTAAAATCATGCACTGCTGTTGAGCGTAAGTCCACTGAAAACTGCAGCCTTGCATCCAGACGTTTTTGTGGGAAGTTTTTATTCAAATTTTCCCTCTGGGAGAATATAATTTCAGATGCTAAGGGCACTTCTCAAATAAATACATGTGCATTAAAAATCCACTCCTTGCACAAAATCCTTGCTCCCCAAAAAATGAAAAAAATACTACTTAACTCTGCTCATCAGATTATTCTTTAACAGGAATGACAACTACTGCACAACCTTAACAGCAGATAAATTTTCACTTACTAAGACCATATCTTGTGTTATCAAATGAAGAATTGCAAAGCTTTATATTCAACTGAATATAAACAACCTGAATTCAACTCAGGGTTTTGTTTTCCTTTTTTTTTTCTCTGACATCTCATTGTTCCTTGTACCACACATGTTACTAAGAAACAAAACCACATTTGAATTTTAACATATTTTTGCTTCTTCAGGCTCCTGCGATAACACACTTGGAGTCCTGTTTGTTTGGCAATGAGCAAGACAAAAATCCTTTTTTGCTGGAAAGGTGCCTAATTGACAGAGTCTAATATTAAGCTCTGTGGCTTGGGTAGTGCCAAGGTGCGTCTGCACATCTCACGTTCAGCCTCTTTTACTATCACTGGACTCCCGCATTAATGCTATACCCACGAATAGGAAAAGAAAGGCAGCAGGCATCTAACTGCATCAAGTCACCCTCTCACTGATGTTTACCTTCGTGATAACAGGTGACCAAGACAGAGATTTCAAGCATGCCAGCATTCAGCCTGCTATTAATTTACATGGGTGGTGGCCATACCTTCCTCAGGGCTTCTGAACACCCATGGGTTGGGTTGCTCTTTCTTCCCAGGCCCTGGTTAGACCCTATCCTGCTTTCATTTAAGACTGCAATAATATTGAAAAATATTATAATAATTTTCTTGGAATAAGCTTTTAAAAGAGCTGGGCTGTCTTATTAAAGAGGTTATAATGAAACAAGATTCAGATCAGAACAATTAAATTTTAAGATCTTCTAAATTATTTTTAAAAGACAAAGTCTTTCCTACAGCGATTTATCCCTTTAAGTTTGCAACTTCCTACAGAGCAAGCACTAGTTGAGGAGCTGATGTAGACTAATGCAGTAATGACACTAAAAACTTCATCATTTACAAAGCTAGAGTACACATACAATGAGTTACAGCAGATGTCAACACTGCTTACATATCATTACTGCCCAAAGGCATTAATGAGCTTTACACTACCATAATGCAACCTTCATTCAGTTTTTGCTGCAACTTCATTTTTTAAAAATAAATACTTAAGGCGCTTGTAATGAAATTTTGGCAGGCACATTAAAAAAAAAAAACACTTCTGTCACTCTGGAGTTAATAGAAATTTATCTCATGAAAATTGGGAAACCCTGACTTAAACTGTTTCTCTTGATGAAAGTTGGATGATGCCCCTCAACGCATCATCACCACTTTCAGCATAAGGGTTGACCAGCTGTCTACTCTAATTACAATGACCAATTGTTCACTTCCTTTTAACTAAACCTTGTAATGATCAGAGTTATCATCAGACTGAATGGAACATTTACTAGCGTACACCTTTCTAGACATTTATTACATTTACCATTTAGCCAAAAGAACAAACAGATGTTTGAAGTTCAGCAAACAATTTGAAGTGCAACAGCAACAATTTATGTCCTAAATTCACCTGCACAGTTCCAAGACCTCTGTTCAGTTAGGTCTAGATGCATCAATTCCCCAAAGTCAAACTGTGACCTTGCATGCCACCACACTTGAAAGGATATAAAGGTGATTCCAATCAAACCTGATACTTACTAATGCAAGAGAGAAAATATCTAAAAGTCACTTGCTGGCTTTGGAAACAAGTTCACATGCCTGACAGCAAAAGTAGGTGCACAATTATCATATCTTTATGATACCGGTGGAAAAGGAACAGACTGTAACAACAAATGCAGACACCTTTTCACTGAAGACAGATCTCTCTGAGGATGATTATAGTAGTGACCTTACTACTGCCTCAGATTTAACCATGATAAAAGGATTTAGTAAAACTAAGCACCAAGTAGCAACTTGGGAGTTTGCTCAAGAGAGGAGACTTAGTACATGAAAAAGCAAGTAATAGCAAAACTAGTAGTAAAAACTGCTGCCAGTATTATTTCCTGCTGGAGTCACTTCTACAGACAGGTTGAACATGGATCCAGAAACAATGTGAATATGTAGGATTCTATGATGTACTGCTCATGGTACTAGAGAATCAGGTGCCTTTTAGCTCTGCATTTCTAAAAGGAACTAAACAACCATCCTTTTGTTTCCTTTTCTAGGATTCAAACATCTTCCCTCTTTCTCTCTTTCCAAATTTCTGTAACTGTATTTATCACATATGAGCCTGCAGCGGAGCCTGCAGCTCCAGATTGTTCACCATCATCAATTCTCCAAACCTTTAACTGGACAGAAAACCAGACTATTCATGGATAATGCACCTAGGGGGCAGGAAAGTACGGGAAAGAGAGGTTTTCAGGACATGTCCCATTTGCACCCATGTTTGCATTGGTTCCTTGACAGACCAGGGGGAAAGAGAAAAAGCATCTCATAGAAAAGCAGCCCCACACATTGTCTGAGTGTCCTAGAGGTCTCCGGATCTGGGGCTGTCCCCATCAGACTAGGGAACTGTGCAATACATGCACAATTGCTGCATCATTTAGATTACTCACTCTAAAGCATTTGCTAATAATTTGGATTACTCCAAAGTACAAACTGTGCCACTGAGGAAATAACTATATTGTAGCCGAGGACTAACCTGCAATAAACAGTACTTGTAAAAAGGCAAGGTTTGTGCAGGTAAAAACAGAGTACTTCAGTCAAGTTCTTCAGAATTATGGAGAACAGTGTGTTCTTCACAAAAAAAAAAAAAAAAAAAAAAAAAAAAACAAACTCCAAATCTGTTTTGTCATTTCTGCCCATTTGTTATCTTTCTTTCTCTCTCATTTTGAAGCAAACATAGGTATTTCTAAAAGGCTTTCTTCTGAACAGGGATTCACATGCATCAGTATTTTGGTACCACTTGTCTTCCAAATCTCAACTATTAATCTGAATTTAAATGAAAACATAGTTATGTTGTACATAGCAATGTGATGTTTTTTTTCCTCTACTTAGTGTACAGCCCAGGCCTTTACCCAGAATATTCATAAAAAAAAAACAGATTACAGGAGAAGCACTGAAGACAGAGCAGGGGATCAGTGATGTCCAGGCTTTTTTCCTGATTCTTTTCAGTCAGTTTAGGGAGAAAACAATGACTTGTCCTGAAAAAATACATAAGTGTAACTTACTTTCTCTTGAACATGTACACTACTAGGGTCAGATATGCTTCTTCCCATTCACAGTGGCTAAATTCAATACTATTATCCCTATAGAGCCCAGTTAATTAAGAAAGTGGAATATCTGAAGGAGGCTCCAACTCCAAAGAAGAGATGAGCAGAACCCTACTTCCCAATTAAATAAC
Source organism: Ara ararauna (assembly GCA_028858755.1). NCBI lineage: Eukaryota > Metazoa > Chordata > Aves > Psittaciformes > Psittacidae > Ara > Ara ararauna. The sequence goes on from CM054381.1 coordinate 47,406,822, forward strand.
ATGTCATTCAATATCAAAAATTATCTTACTTTTGACAGTTGCTGTCCTGGTACAATTGTAGAGGATGGCTAACTCCCCAAATACTTTGCCAGGTCCCATGGTGCACAGCTTTACACCTTCTTTTGTCACTTCAACCTTCCCATCTGTGAGGGGAAAAAAAAAAAAAGACCATTTTAAAAGGGAAATTAAGTTATTTCAGGCTTTAGTTTTAAAAATTTATTCTATTATACTGTGAATAAAACCAAAAGAGCCCTACACTTAGAAAACCAATTAAACATATTATGAATGAGAGGAAAAACTTAGAAAAAGGTTAAAACCAACCATTGCATACATACGCTTTCAACACTTGAGGGTTCTTTTAGTGGAGTATCTGTACAGTCAGGAAATACTTACTAGTAAACTAAGCTTTATGCGAACTTATTACAGTTTCAGATGAATTTTTTTCCAATTTTTGTTTAAAAAAGGAAAAGATTTAGGTCTTTAACACCACACATGAAAACCACAGAGTAATTTTGCTCATTTTCACTGAAAAACTGATCCCTGAGAACACTCATCCATGAATAACACAGCTATAATCAAAAGGAAGATTACTTTGACCTGTGGCCATTATTTAATTCCCATCTTACCATACGTTTCCTTTTGAACATTTCATCTTATGAGAGCAAGTCTGCTTTATCTCCTTTGTCAATCTCATGCCAAGAAGAGATATGAGAGGGGGATTTAAAAGCAAAGGTTGAATGGAACGAAAGCAGCTCAGGGGCAGTCTGGGGGTTTCAAAGGACATCTGAGGAACAAGAACCAGGAGAATGGAAGAAACTGAAGATGGCCTCACCACCTGCACACACAGGTAATGCCACAAGAAGCAGAGAAAATGAGATTATCACACCTACAACCACCATTTAGGACATAACAAAACAGGTGCAAGACAGAAAGTGAGAATTTTAAATGTTATTAATCACTAAAAAGCCTCCTCTCACCCCAAATTAGGAAGCAGATTGTCAAAGGATCCTGCTACACCAGCCCACATTGCATCACTGACTTGCTCTCTGTGGGTCTATATGAAGCAAGAGGGAAGGTCATCATTTACTGACTCTTGACCAGCTTACAGGTATCTGCATTTGTGTGTTAGATACCAAACTAGGCCTCAAATGCCTGCAGTGATAACTCTAATTATTTGATTAGAGATTATACAACCCTACCCTCCTGCAGATGGAATCCAGGGGTACTCATCTCAAAGCAAGACCACTAAGGCAAAAAGAAACTTCCCCTACATAATACATACTCTAAAATACAGTCCTGCCAGCCCTATATATCTGTGGTGTATAGCTACACCACTCTACCCCTGATACCCCTCAAAGCAAGAATGACTCCAGCCTACCTCTGCCACTCTACCAAAATAACACACCAATGAGAAAAAACAAACTTTGAGGAGTATGAAACAAATTTGGATGCCCTATCGCTGCTAGACACATAACAAAGTAATTGAAATTGAGCAGAAAACTTCAAGTATTTCCACAGCAGAATAAAGAAAGACACTAACAGTATGTAGAGGTGGACGGAAGAAGGTATTGTATTAAGGCAGGGCAAACTTTAAAGGGTGCCTTAAAAGGGCATAATGTATTTTGGAGAGAAAGTGTTTTCACACTATCTGGTACAATAGATCCCAAGATCTAGTACTGGTTTTAAAAGTTAAATTTAAAAAAATCCCACACCATTTATGAAACTAAGAGTTACTGTTTGATAAAAAACATGACCTAAAGTTTACCTGGTCTGTGGGAGCGTTAAGATTGCAGCAGTGCATTCTGTAATACAGAAGCACAAAGAGGTTGAGTGGGAAAGGTGCCTGTTTGTTAAGTTTCTTTATTACAAGTTAGCACAATTAAGCAAGTATGTGTGTGCGTATATATATATATATAAAATACTGCTATGAAATTGCTACCAGAAAGCAAGTACATATTTCAATATTAAAACCAAGTCTCTAAAATTATCACTTGTAAAGTAGAAAATATATTTATGATTACTTATATAAGTACATATACATATGCACACACACATTTATATATTAGTAGAAGAAAATGTCATTTCTTTTGAGAGATGCTGACTCGTTATGGTGGGCTGGCAGTCACAGTGCACAGAGTTCTGCAGCTCCCATCACGGCAGGGAGAAGTACATAGGATGGTCAATGTGTAAAAGCAAACAAAGTATAATGGCATCTATCATATTAATACTAGCCATTGATACTGAACAGTTAGCACCTACTAAAGGTCTGCCAAGAATGAACTCACCTATATCCACACAGTAAATCAATTCCACTATACTAAAATACACAATATAATACTAATAAATAACCCTGAGAATTAAAATCTGAGGTTGTTGATTTACTGTTACCTTCAAATGGAGACAAATTCCATTATTGTATAGGCTAACTTCCCTTTATCAGTAAATTTATCATTATCTTTTATAACTGTTTGATTCATTTGTTCATATTAAATATCAACCTAATATGAAGCACAAACCCAGGTATTTATCTCAAGAAGGAGCATAATCAACCTTTAATAGCGCCTCACACACTTCACAGATTCCTAAATGACATTGAGGAATATACTTTTTCAATAGAACTGAGTTTCAGCAGAGCTGAAATGGGGATATTGCTGCACAAAGCTCTACAACAAATATCCACAAAGGGAATGAGTTTAACTCACTTTCAGTTCCTGGAGTTGTAACCAGTTCCAGAGAAAAGACAGCCAGATGTGAGCAGTAATGCACAAATATATCATATCATTTAAAAGCGTTTTGAGATCTGTCCCACCGCTCAAGATGTTATTTGTTGCTTCCCAAAGCAATCCACGCTGACCATTCACCTTTGTAAGAAAGCTACATATATTCCCATATCTCATATATATTTTTTATGAGGACTTCAAAATAAGAAGCTGGGTTCTGATTCTTACAGCTCACTGGGTTCTTTTTGGGGTGAAGAATTTCCCAATGTACTAAAATATGTTGTTCGCTCACAATCATGCACGATTAGAAGCCAATGATTCATCATCCACAGATGCCCTCCAAGGCTTGACAGAAAGAGCGGATGAAAATCCCCATGAGGGAGTGACAGTGCTGGAAAGGACCAGCTTGGGGCTGAAAAGAGCTTACTGGAGTAATACACAGAATTATTATCTCAGCTTCCATCAATTTATAGACTATTTTTCACATGTAGAAAATGGAGCTCTCACTGCTGTACCTTGATGACAAATTCCTACTTGATCAGGGCAAATGACTTTGAGATTTGCAACAGAAAGAACAATATTGCACAGATTATTTTTACTATAGTTTTCATGACCCTTTTACTGCATCAACCATTTAACCCAGTACTTAAAAAGCATATTAGTGATCAAATTAAAATACTAATTTTAAAAGTGTGGAGATTTCCTCCCACGATATTATGGATACAGGCAAGAATGCGTAAGGTAATGTTCTACAAAACCAAAGCAAACTAATTCCACTTACAGAAGAGAGGATCAACTTCCAAAGGCAGAAGTTACTTAGATTTGTATGTAGTTATCCCACCATCACCTTTGAGATTCAAGCAGCAGCTATAAAGTTGAGCAGAAAACCATAACCTTCAGGAAACCCCTGGACAAGGACAAATTGCTCAAATTCAATACAGTTTCTATTTCACAGCAAACCCAAAAAGCCATGGACATTAAACAAAAGATTATAGTAAATTTTTTTCATGATCCAAGATGGTGTATGGTTTGGATATTAAACAGAAAAAAGACAAGCATTGGGTTTGAAGAATTCAGCAAGAATTTTCTATATGAGAACTGCTCGCATTTGGAGGTAGCTATGAATAACCACTCTTAACTGCTTAGCAATTTAGAAGTGCTCTGTTTATAAAAAAGAAGAATGACTTAAATGCTTATTTAACATTTGCATTCAAACTAGTTTTATTCCTAATTTTGTTGTTTGAAGCATAGTTTGCAGAAAAGACATAAGACTCTGGGCACATTTCATGCTACAAAACCTGATTCTTCCAGAAGTATATGACATGACATGATGCACAGGCCTTGTCTGTCAAAATAAAACTAAAACTTGCTTTCTTAAAAGATAATGAATATGAATTTCATGTGCAGTCATTTAAAAGCATTTTCTTAGTTCTGCTATGGAAGTGCTGTTTTGATTCCAGCACCCATTTCTTATTTTATGAATTTGAATATAAAGTTACTACACACAGATGAAATGGCTCTTATAAAACGTGTTCTGTTAAAAAGCAGAAGGAATGCAAGAACGTGATGATGGAATTTGCAGAAAAGCCTCCCTAAATCAGTTTGGACACGAAAGCAACCTCTTTCCTGCAAATCTTCTCCTCTAGACTCACAGGGCTCTCCTCCAAACTAAGATTTTGCTTATAGGAACAAAAACAGTGCATTAACAAGGCTGTATTTTACGTTCCTACCTTGATACCGAGTGGCAGCTCTTTGCTCAGGTTGCGAAACAGGTCTTGGTTAGTCTCAAGTGACCTCACTACTGAAGAGCAGTGCCCTGGCACTGGTGATACATCAGTATTGCAAACAGCAGCTCATGATGACACCGTTTCTGCCCTGCGCTAAGCCCAGGGCACGAAGCCCACCACAGCCTGGTCCACCTCTGCACCACAAGTAATGCAAGTTAAAGTTACTGGGTTAAAATACACTGCCTTTCCCCACCACCCTTCCTGCTTTTTAATGGAACGCCATGGTGTTGTCCTCACAGGGCTCCCTGCAAGGACCAGCTGCTCCTTGCTCTCAAGCTTTGAAAACTCTAGACACAGCTGAACAGTCTCTAAGAGATCTTTAGGAATTATCAGTTCAAGAAGTGATCAGAGCACAAGAATCCACTTCGCTCCAAGCCCAACTCTGCTGCTGCTTCTCCCTTTTTCCAGAGCTCTGCCGTGCTTCTGATGCCAGAGCTGAGCAGCTCCTTGGTCCTCCTCAAACAGCTGTATTCTTCTACCAAGCCATTCCACCAAAGACTTCATTAGACAAACTCAGCTGCTGCAGGGTTTTTTCTAAGTACTTAAGAGAAAGATTGAACAGGACAATAGCTTGAGAACACTGGAATTGAACGGCGAAAGCTATTCGATCTTTGACACTACAGGAAGAGATACAGGTAGAATGCTCTTTCAGTGTGGTTTAGTAATAAATGTGCTGTTTAACTACCATTTATGATACTGGACAAAGTCTCTTGTTCTCCTGTTGTGTAATTAAGCAATACGGAACATGAAACACCTAACAGTAAATTCCCCAGATCATGAGCCAAATTCACCTTTTGTGGAAATAAAGGGTCTAACACAGCTATAAACAAAAGGAATTTTACCTATTTTCTTTTCCCAGCTGGCAACCTACACAGTATAGCTTTCCACGTAGGAAATAAATTGCTTTCTTTGATGTTTCAACCAGATTAAGAAGCCAAATGAAATGCAATACAATTTTGATCAACTAATGGAGATAAATTTGCAACTTTCTTTGACAACTGCATCAGATAAATACTAAATTATGCAAGTGATGCTTTACTCAAGGCAAGAAAAAGAAGTTGGAAAATGCTGTGTTTCTGCCAAAATATTGAGCATTACTGAATTCAACATTGATATGCAATTTACAGCTACGCTGATTTTGTGGAGTTTTACCTTACATCCAAAATCTGCATTTTTATGTCAGCTGTAAGAGACTATTCCAGATTGGCGGAGGACAATGCAAGTTATTTTTCATACAAACAGAGCATAAAATAAAGTAGAAATTTCTGTATCTTCACTTCCCAAGAGTAAAGGCAGGCAGCTGTATTTTGGTGGCTATACTCTGAATTCCTCTCAAGTCCCTATTCTTCCCTATTCCCACACAGACAAAATATGCCCTGATATCATCTGACTGATGAGTCACTTCATTAATGGTCCTGCAAGCAGTGAAATGGGCCTTTGCCATATCACGCTGGTAGTTTTGACGCATGCTTTCAGCAAGACAAGTTTTATGAATCAATTCTCTAGCTCAAAGGGTGCCATCCATTTGGCACATGGGAAGGTGACCAGCATGCGGATATAGAACACCACCTCCAGAAGCCACCAGCCTGCTCCCAGCAAAAATAGCTGCCAGAAATCAGTTTAACCACGCATAACTCAAAATATTTTGAGCAGATATTTCTGGCTGATACTCAAAAGACTCAATTATATGGGAGGCACTTTGGTTCTTTTTCCAGGCTCTGTCATTTGAATCGTATCCCACCTTTGGCAAAAGGAATTTTTATGCTGGAAATTTTCTACCCTCATTACTTCGATTCAAAGAGCAGCAACCTTCCTCTTTTATCCTCATATATTTCTTCCCAGTGCTCCTCCTGGACAATCTGAGCTAAAGCCTTATCCTCATTCCTTTGCACTGATTTTTATATAAATGTCGTTCACTTAGGCATAAAATTTCTGCACTGCCAAAAACTTTGCCCTCTTTCCCATCAATTTTTTCACTTGTCAACCAGAACTCGCAACTTTTCTTAGCAGCTTGTAAATTAGCTGAGGAAACAAAATTATTTGTGGAAGGTGCAGCTAAACTCATCAATTCTTGCTGCTTCCTAATAAGTTCATGGAATGTTGTTTGCACTATTTGTCATATTAAATGCACTGTGCAACTCCAACAGATGCAACTTCTCCAAACGATTATCAGAGGCCCTGTAGCAAGCAATCCTCCTGCAGCTACAAGTCCCTGATGCTGCCAGTAAAGCACTCCCTTGATAAAAGGGAGTGTGTTATAAAAATAGCAGCCTCAAATCGCCAGGATGATCTTGCATCCCACTGCTGAGGGCAGCTCCATAAAAGCTTTGAAATAGCCAGTTTTGCAGTTTTATACATACAGCTTTTGGTTGTAACTAAAGACATCTTGAAAACCAGAGTCAATTTGCAAGATTCCAGGAAGATGCGCTAAAACTTTGGGAAATTAAGCTTTCCCTACGAAATCCAAGGGCAAGTGGCTTCCTTTGCTGACCTGGTCCTCACTACACGCTCCCCGAGCCCTGGGACTCAGCCAGAGCCACGCTTTTGCAAATTAAACTCTGCATGCTAATTGCATTGTAGCTGCAAATATAATTGCAGAGCAATTAAATCTCTAATTGCAAAGTGGCTAGTTAACATTAGAACCAGTCTGATTAAGATTTGTTATTGTTTTTTGCTATTTCAAAACACAGACTGAAAATGGCCTGCATTAGTCATGGGGCTGTGCCCAAGCCACTGTATGTTTTAACTGAGGTGACTGCAGAGCATTACAGTTCATAATGATGAATATTAAAAATATCAAAAGCAAATAAATAATTTTCTTTCTCAAAACAGGCTGACATTGGTTTAATCCTGGCTCATCTCCTTCCCCAGCCCCACATTTGCAGTGTCTACACTCAGACTGCAGCACTGCTCAGGCAATGCAGTGAAAATAGAACCACAGGTGCCAGTGAGCACAGTTTACACCTTGAGAATGAAGGAAACAGTCCCTGAGAAATAGTCTACAGATGGAAAATGCTCTTATAAGCATTTGCTCTGAAAACTAATTGCTTTTGCAAGTTACTTTGTACCTTTCTCAGGATGCAAAGTTAAATATGGGTCATTGTAAGCACAGAAAAGTAAAAATACAGATGACTGAACAACGTATGAACAAAGCAGGATCAATTTTATCCATATAACACCACCAACAAAGCACACAGGCGGTTTTTGTTTTGATGAGGACATTCAGTGCTTTGTCACTTTAAGTCCACAGTTAAACATTAAATAACCTCTTTGGCTGAACTACATCCGTGTCTCTGAAATAAATCAAATGATAAACTAAAATGCACTAATGTGACTCTCTCAATTAGTAGGATAATTTTTTCTCCCAATAATTAAATGTCCATTTTCTCTTTCTGGGCACGGAAGAAAACAGATTAAGTTGGCTTGAGGAATTTGTCAGCCTGCGTGTAATTTATATAATGGGCAAAATTCTTGCGATATGTTGCCAGCTCTCTCTCTTCCCAGCTTAGAGGCACACTGGAAAGCCAATTTCTATTTCAAGTCAAAGCCTTCCATGACTCACAAGCCCAAACCTGTCCCTTAGTTTCTTAATTTTTAAGATACAAAAATATCTGAGAGGATATCTAAGAATCCAAAGTGCATTTCCATACAGCATGAGGTTTCAATAACATACACTTTCTTCTCTTGTTCAGTAAAGCCCTTAACATCAGAATTTGGTAGTGACATTTTTAGGTTATATTTTTCTATTTCTATGCTTGTGTATAAATTGTATATCCTAGAAATACCTTTGAGACATGGATAAAAGTAATCAGTTGCATCATTATTCACATTTTTTGCCCCTTTTCAGATCCTAGACCTGTAAAAGAAAAAAAGGCAGGTTCTGCCATGAGGACACTGATTATTCATTACACCTCTATAGAAGGTAAAAAAAAAAAAACCCAAACAAACACTCGATATTGCAGAAAATAATAAAGCGGGGTTCAGTGTGAGCTCAGACTTCCTTTAGGATGTGTATTTCATAATGCAGCTCCAAAACAACAGGAGGGATGGGAGGGGGATTCCCACAATTCAGTGCAGAATTCATGAAGTATTTTGTCAGTGCTGCTTCACACTTGGACTGCAGCTTTATTTGTTGAATGCTATTCAAGCCCTGCTCTGAAAACAGAATAACAATTACTTGTAATTAGTCTTCTTTAGGAAATACCACTGTAGATCTGTAGATTTTCCTGAACAATAACGAATGTATTTCAAAAATTGCCCCCGAGAAGAATCATGAGTTATCTCACCACACAGCAACAAGGGCATTTATATTAGAAGTACCCTCTTTGGAGCATCCAATAGAAAAATTTAATTAAACTCAAAACGGAGTCTTATTTTAATACTACTTCTTGCATACCCTTTGTATTCTGAAAGTTTAACTCCACCAACTTTAATTATAGCTTTCAAATATTCAGCATGTTGGCAAATCATAGTTTGAGCGCCGAAAACGAGGATCTTTAATAAACCCAAACTTTTCACAACCATCTGGCCTCAGCCTTACTGGCATTCACCTATGGCACATCCAAAATGGAAATGGGTTTTCCCTGAAAGCAGCTGGCAGCTTTAAAGAGAGACTTGTTTTGGCTTTCCCTGTTATCAATGTCTACTTTTCTGGAAAACTTATTTTTTCCAGGGTTTTACTGACAATGCCCTAATTCATTACTCACAGCTCCATGAATCACACACAAACATGGGCTATGCAACGTAAGCAATAAATCTTCGGGGGGGGGGGGGGGGGGAAGAGGAGAAATAAGAAAACTAGGAGTTAAAGCTGAAGCAACACTGTTACACTCCTTACTTGCTCTGAAGCTAATAGAATGAACATCCAGCCTGCTGTTTCAGAAGCCCAGAGATGCCCACCTATAATCTGCTTAAACAGGATGTCATTAGCACCACAAGATCAATGGTTTTCAAGTTACAAAAAGGTGATGCAGGATTACAGCTAGTCATCAGCAACAACAGCTTTTTATAACCAAACCTTACCAGCTGAGCTAACACAGCAGCTCCCATCAACAGCATCCACTTCCTTCCCTGTCCCAGTTTCCACTGCTTTGCCAGCAATCTGCAAAGACCAGTCTTAGTCCCTCTGGTCCATGTCTCATCCCATCCCAGTATCCCTTCCCCAGCATCCCCTGACCTCACCAAGCCAGAGCTCACCCTGAGCCCATGCTGCTTCTCAGCCCACACACATGCAGGAATTATAACCCAATACCCAAATTTAGGTAAGTTTTGACAGAAGAACTGTAAAAAGGGGAAGGGGGAGAAGGCATATTTTTCAAGTTGTGCTCTGAAACATGGCAACTTTGCAAATTGTTGCAACAGTGGTTTGAATATGTAGAAAAATATAAATATTCCTTAAATACCTCCCTGGAAAAGACTAAATGACTTGGAAACATAGAATAGTTAGGGGTGAAAAGGACCTTAAGATCATCTAGTTCCAACCCCCCTGCCATGGGCAGGGACACTTCCCACTAAACCATGCCACCCAAGGTTAGGCTTAGGGTTAGGTTTGAAAATATTAAGTACCTAGTCAGTCTTCAGATTAGTAACACTGAGGAGTCCCATCTGTAACATACCTACAAAAAGTCCTAAAGAGAGCTTTTTGCTTGTTAGATAAACTAACAAGAGGAGGGTAAATTATGCAAGACATGAAGACATAAAACTCTCAAACCGGTTGGCATAACCAGTGGAACAAGTCCCTTCCTAGAGTCCAGTAAAGCCTTTTCAGTTGAACAAACTTATTTCACCTCCTGCAAAACTCTCTTGGAGAAATCTTCCAAATTTGGTGGACCACTGGGACAGTCTCCCCCAAGAAAGCACACACTGTCAGCCTCTCTGGGGCAGTAGAGAAGAAGGAGTCGCTGGGGTCCCTGATGCAATAACCTGGTTTGTGGGAATTTCCAGTGCCTAAGTTTATTTAGGAGTTAAGCAGACAGGATGGATGCTCTGACATAAGTGGAAATCCATGCCAAGCCGTCCACAAGGTGTCCGAAACCACTAAGTATCTACCAACCCATGCTGCCCCACCTCACCTCACTGTTTGTGACCTGCTAGCAACATGGGGGGAGTTATGTTGTGCCTTTTCAAAAATTACATGCTGTGACTATTTTTTTAACATTTGCTTTTTAGAAGTGGTTTTGAAACTGGGCTTGAAATGGCGAATCAACATGTACAATCTCAGCAGCCTTAAGCAGTGAATAACAGTAACGTTTCTTGGACTTAAATCAAGACTCGCTCTTGAGAAAGGATTACTGGAGATAAGAGCAGATCTGCATATGAATTTCTACCATGTCTGCAGAAATATTTTGAAAAATAGGAAATGGAAATAAAGAAGGTGATCTCCAAAATCTGTAACAGCAGCCTAGGAGCAGAGAGAAGAGCTTGGAGGGTTGAAAGCATCTGAAAGAAAAGGATAAACAAACTTCCCCTGGGCTTTAAAGGTAGGAACTAAAACCTAGATGAAAGGCAGGAAAGTGAAGCAAAGCATGAAGAGCACAAGGCATACCCAGTAGAGCAAGGAATAAGTATGCAGAGCAACTAGAGGCATAAAAGTGTGTCAAAGTAGACAGAAAATAAACCAGGTAAAGGCATGTTGAGTCAGTTGGTGGATGAAAACTTGGGAAGCAACCAAAGCTGTCTCAAAAGTCAGCCTCTCTTGGACAATACCACATCACAATGTAGCTTCTGGACATGCAGAAAGAAAGCAGCAAACAAGGTTATTGGGCAGAAAAGTCATGCTGGAGGCTGCCTAACAGAACAAAAGATCTTCCCAAAGCAATTCAATGCAAGATTTCACCTTCAAAGAAGTAAAAAGGTTGGACTGATATTAACAATTCAGATTTAGTTGTGCCTCTGTGGGCTATGGTTAAATCTCCTTTAATACCCCAAGTGAAACAAACCTCTTGCAAAGTACAGTGCTAACATTCCCCTTGAAAGGAGAAGCAAACTGTTACTGTCTGGCTTGCTAATTAATTATCCCAGAAAAACTACTCTGCCTTTGCAGAGATGTTAATTCTTAACTATTTTCTCTCGTGACCTTCACAAGTAAACTCTGCAACCAAAGCAAATTAAGTGGGTAACTTTTACTTACATCCAAGTGACTTCTGTCTGCGAGGACATAAAACCGAGGGGATAGGGTTGGGGGTTGGTGTTAGTATGATTTTTATTGTTCTAAGGATTTTTGTTAATGCTGGAACATAGAGGACCCACTCTGTCCTGGCTTTGGCTAGGATAGAACTAATTTTCTTCACATCAGCTGGTACGGTGCTGTGGTTTTTTTTATTTAGTCTGAGAATAACATTGGTAACACGCAGATGTTTCAGTTCTCACAGAAGAGTGCTTATTCTAAGTAAAGGACTTTCCAGTTTTCCAAGCTCTGCGAGTGACCAGTTGCACAATAAGCTCAGAGGAAGCAGAGATAGGACACCTGACACAAACTTACCAAAGGGATATTCCATACCACAGCATGTCATGCCCAGTATATAAACTGGGAGGAGTTGGCTGGGAAGCCACCTTTCTTTGGGGTCGTGCTGGTCATCGGTCAGCAGGTGGTGAGCAATTGTATTGCGCATCACTTATCTTTCTTGGGTTTTACTTCTCTCTTTTTGCTGTCTCTTTTTCCATTACAATTGTTATTATTATATTATCTTATTTTATTTCAATTATTAAACTGCTATTATCTGAGCCTATGGGGTTTACCTTTTTTCAAATTCTTCTTCCCATCCCACTGGGGGTGCGGGGTGGGGGGATTTGAGTGAGTGGTTGCATGGTATTTAGTTGCCAGATAGGGGTAAACCAAAATATGCTTCCATGTGGAGATGCACATCCTCAAACACCATGTAAAACATTAAAGGATATATACATATATACACATACACACATCCTTAGTTTCCAACATCTTTACAACTGTAATATAGATGTTCCGGGGTATGGATAGGTGACCTCCAAAACTCCCTCCTGACCTCAGTGATTCTGTGACTGTATAAATTCTGATGTGAGGTTTCTTTCAGCCTAAAGATGTGTATGTAGGATTGTGAAATCTGCATTGGCAAGCACCATATAATGAGTTTGGTTGCATTAAGGCTGTAAGACCATGTTAAAATCTGCAAGACAGTGAATAAAGCTGCCAGAGAAACCTCTTAAAATATGGTGTGAGTTGGCAAACAAAGATACAAGGACTCAAAGAGACAGCTATGAAGCAGACAGAATATGAAAAAAACACAATTTAAAGTCAAACCAGGGTTTTTTTTTTTCCAAGATTCAGTTTTGCCTCAATAAATAATATATTTCAATTTCAAAAGCAAACAAACCCAACAACCTCAAATACACATTGCTTTTTCCCCCAGCAAGTAATTTTGTGGCATGATGCTGTCCACCCTGCCAAGCTGCAATGTCTGAATGCTTGTCTCTAATTCCTATTTTTGCTGAGTGGCAATTAACCTGGAATTGTGACTGCAACACCATAAGTGCAAATTGCTCCTTTCTGGTACTCTTTTGCTCTTGTGAGCATGACTCACAAATGCATTTACACAATGACAGATATAATGTACAGGACTCTACTGCGATGGAAGGTTTGCAGGAACTAGATTACACTTAAAAGAATAAATTCAGCCGGTGAGTAATTTATTACCCTGGCTAAACATCACCAGCCAGCTCACCCTCAGGTACGGGTGCTTTCAGATCAGGTATATCAGAGATCCCATTGGATAAATCCACACTTGGATACAAGATCTTGCTTCTTCAAGCTGTGTATGCGGTCATTAGTAAATGGGCCACAGCAGTTCCTCAGGCACCCTAGAGCGAGGTTGGGAAGTGCGAACAAGCTCCAGATGTATTTTGAAACTCTTTGGTAAATGGTACACCACCTTTCAAAATAGGAAGAAACCAGTTATAAAGAAGGGAGGAATCAAGAAGGCGGGCCTGAAACATGGCAGCTGGGCTGGGAGCTAGATGAAGGAAGCTGGCTCTGCTCTCAGCAGTACAAGCATGTCTGGTTTATTATGGTCTCCAAACTGCACACTTTGTTCTCTAAAAAACAAAGCAACAGACAAGAAACTCTACACTCTTCTTTAGAGTTTCCATAACAACATTTTTGTTACTAACATATTTCAAATGCTGAGAAACCCTGATTTATTTATTTTTCTCAGGCCTTCTAAGAAACTTAGTTAACTTCGTCTCTCTTACAGCAAAGAGATGTTTTCTGTTGAATACACTCAGACAAGACGTATTTTGTTCACCTGCCCTAAACAGCTGTTAGATCATGCTACCTAAATTTATTTTCATTGTAAACCCGCTCCCTTGCTCTTTAGAGCATTGGCTTTCATTTCCTGGCTTTTCAAAGTGTTTTGGAAGGTTTTCAAAATGTTAGGGAACGAAAGAAAAAATAATGTTGAAGCTATATACATACAAAACAGTGGAACTGACTAGTCAATTTTAATTTGTTCTTTTAATTAAAATTAAAACCAGACTTGGTATGCAGTGTGGTAACTGATTTCAGGACATGCTGTCACTGTATCTCTTATGAAGCACCCCAGAACAAAACCAGAGGTTGAGATCCCTTCGAACAGCAAAACCATCATTCCCTTCTCTCCCTTTTCACCCATGATAATCATGTGCTTGAAAGACAATGATAAAAGAACAGATACATTTTTTTAAAAAATTGAGAAAGTTACTTCATACAGAAGTTGCAAATTCACAAAATCAGAAGACTAAAATAATCTGGTTTATTTTATTTGGTCCTTCCAGCCCATACTGCTTGGCCAAGCAGAGAGACCAGAGCTAATCTGGGCAAATGCCTTTGCCTCTGCAGCTCTCTACCAGCTTGATGGCCAGTGGCAGCAAGTAACATGAAGGACTCTGGCCTAAGCATGTGACATTTGCACAGGCTCCATCCTTATAGGTTTTTAGGTCCAGACTGGATAAAGCTCCAAGCAGGCTGGTCTGACCCCAGAGGCTGCTTGAATAGGAAGCTGCACTTGAGACCTCATTGAGGTCCCTTCTGACCTGAAGTACCCTACAGTCCTATCTTCTTTCTCTATCTATAAAAAGGAGCTAAGAGGACTGTACAATTATATCATTACTGTCACTAATTAAAGATGCACATCTGATGGGGAAAATAATAAGTATTCTTGAATTTCCATTCTCCCAGTCTTTGGAAATGTGACACGCCACACAGTGTTCCATGTGCCAAGTAACATGTAAGTCTACACATATGACTACAAATCTCATGTTCACAAAGCACCACTCCTCTCTCCCCTATTTTCCATGTTTCACTGGTAAATAAGTATCTGAGATGAGATTGAACTATGGCCACCTTCATGGGCCTGGCAGCTGGAAGGAAAGCTTAAAGCACAGCCTGGGCCAACAGGCAAAGTTCTCAGTTGAGTGACTCAGATGAAGCAGGAAAATGGTTTGAGTAGATCAGTGTTTTCAGCTGACATCTTCAATAAGGTTTCTGAGTTACACAGAACCAGCAGCATTTTGTTTTCATTTCTTGTCCAGACACAAAAAAGGTTTGGAATAACTGGCCAATAAAACTCAGTAACATTTTTGTCAGCAAGTGTTACTGATAAAATAGGACTTCAAAATTTTACTCTTACCCCTGCCCCACAAGGCAAAAAGTGAACAATTTCTTCTGAAAACAAACCCTTTTCCATTTAACAAAAAATAATTCTCCACCAAGCGGGGCACTGCTGGATTTCCAACCACCTTAGAAACAAACTTAGGAACTTTCATTAGTTACTTTAACCTTCTAAACTGGGAAACCAGTTGCCCAACACACTGGAGTAATTCCTCTTTTAGATGGCTGCCAGCCCATCCTACTTGCTAAATACATTCCCAGTTTTCCCCCAAGTCATGCTCTACAGCAAGATCCTTGAGATGAGGAGATTCAGTTAATGCTTTCATCTGCCAGGGCATGCAGTGCTTGCATCCCAGTAGGCTCCTATCAAGCAGATGAGATCCTTGCAGGCACCACAGTGGGACTTCTTTCGGCACATCAGCAACAGCCTCCAGAAGAGGTACATACAGCAGTAATGCTGTTCTCTTTAAGCTGTATGCATAAAGCATCTTTACCAGGAGCACAAATGAATATGGTATTGAATGTAGCTGCCTTAAATCTTGGCAGGTGAGAATATCCTTGCTACACCTCCAGCTGGTATTCAATCACTTTACAGAAAGGAGTGAAATGATCTAGAGACTCTCCACTGATTTGAGGCAGAAATACCTGCTGAAAACAAAACCATCTGATTCACTGCACAGAGCAAGGTTAGTAGGAGAGAACTGCAGCCAGCCATGCGTCCAAGAAAAAGGCTATCACTGGAAATGCAGCACAGGGAAATATACTATTAGAGCAAATTGAGATGGCAGAGGTTTTTTTGCTATGAGCCTGAACACCTTTCAGCACTGTAAAGAGGGAAAGGAATGTGCTGCATGGGGACTTGGAAGCTGCTCTCCTTCCAGCTTCTATACTGCAGCCTCACAGAAAGATGAATGCTTGTTATTTAGTTATTTCAGCTTGTTATTTAGTCTATTTTGCACTGAGAAGACTCCTAACTCCAATTTAAGATCTCAAACACTCCATGAGTGAAGGAAAGACAGTTTACAGCTTTTTTTCTGCTAGGGAGAGAGGAGAAAATATCATCAATGTCTCAGCACAAATTTCATAAAAGATGTCAAGTGTGTCATAAACCATCCAGAACAATCAAGAAGAGAACCAGGAATGTGAAAAACTGTCAGTACCAACCAAGTCACTGAGTCCTCAGAGACCCTCACATGCTTGGAGGATGCAGGTTTCAAAATAAAGTTGTAGATGACACGTACCTAATAACGACTTCCATTTGTTTAATAGATTTTGCTCTTGTATTGCCCAGCACGGTTTCTCACATTCACTCTCCATTCACACTGCAAATGAGCATAGCTCTGAGATCTCTATGGCTATACAGAGTAAAAGTTGGGCTGTTTTCTTCTGCAGTATACAAGAACAGCTCTAAAAAAATCAACAGCTCACTGAGTAACGGAAAGTATGCAAGACATATAGGTTGGATTAAACAGTCATTCTGCCTTGCCTGTAACTAAAAAGACATAACAACCCCAGTGGGAATGCTTTGGGAATGTGAGATGATTTAGGCTATACTTTCTTCCTTTCTCTCAGCTAAATGTGATCCTGTCCCTGCTTTCTCCAAGGGGGTATGAAATCACTACAGGAAAATCAAAAGAGAGAGCAACGAGCAGAAATGGTTTGCATACAACTCAAAGAAAAAAGAAGGCTGAGCTGAATGTATTCTTTGCCAACTAGACAGGACCATCTGCATTTCCTTGCTGCAGATCAGGCAGTCTCACAGCCAGTAAAAGGATTATGATGCTGAAAAAATCAGCTAAAATACAGAGCTGTGTTTCCCTGAAGGCCATGTATGGATGCCTCATTCCAGACAGCAGCTGATAGCTGAGAAAGGGAACAGGGGAGCTGTTTTGGAAAATATTGAGGATTTGATAATTTGGAAAAAAATATGTGCACTATGAACTTTAGGAGGTTATTCTATACAAAGAATAAAAATTAGGAAGACAGAGAAACTGAATATGTAAAATAGAGTCATTACTGTGAGACAGAGAAAAGGCAAATTCACCATCTAGGAGCTAGTTGTTTAATGTCATCACCAAAGAACCAAGCTGGCAGGTCTGAGGCAAGAAACCAGGGCTTAATGTAAACTAAGCTGTTCATTATCCTTCCCCTCCTCTTGCAGACCTGCATATTTACTTTACATAGAATTTGCTCCTAAAGCAGCAAAGACAGACACACTGCTAAAGGGCATCATGAAAGATGAAAAACTGTACAGCTACGTGCTTGGTAGGCTTAGGCGAGACCAGCATGTCAATCCAAAAAGACACTTCCCATATACAGACACTAGAGCACAGGCATGTCTAGCTTAGCTTTCTAAAATAAGACTAGAACTAGCTCAGACTTACACTTCTCTTGAAAGAAGGGCCAGTCTACTTGGCTTGTGTTTTGGGAACACCCAACAAAGCTGACCTTTTTTCAGCAGATGTACCAGGCCAGCTTGGTCTTGTAGCGGTAAGCACTTAAAAGTCACAGTTTGGCTTGGAAGGAACCTTAAAGATCATCTAGTTACAACCCCCTGCCATGGGCAGGGACATCTTCCACTAGACCAGGTTGCTCAAAGCATTCTTCTTTTAATCTTACTTTCACCAGACTTGCATTTCATTTTGGTTCAGAAAATCCAACATTGTTAAATCCACACCAGTATGTAAAACATGGGTCAGAAGAGTCTGTCTGGTAGAATGAACCTCTGCAGTTATCAGAGATGTATCAGCTCACAAGGCTGCTGAGGATTTCTGAACCAGACCAGGAATGGGAAAAAATGTGCGTATATAAGAACTACACTGTTTTTTGGAAAAGCAAGCTTAGAGCAGGGCGTAGCAGCATTTCTGGAAATAGATATATGGGGGACTGGAGATCAGACTAACAGGGGCTGCTCATGTTGTAAACATGGTAAATATTCCACCTCCTCCACAGACAAGACAACCTAAAAGGGCTGTGAGGATGTTTGGAGATATTTTATACAATAGTGGGTACCATCCACTTGAAATATCAAGGTAAGAATAATTATTTATTGTTATGAGTCTTGCTGTGTGATGACTGCTAGAGAAAAAGATTGCTTTGCTCTTGTTTAAAATCAAAGTTGGCAAGTGGGAAAATTACAAGATCGGAAATGCCTTGTAATATAGAGGGATGGGATTTCTCAGTCAAATGTATTTGAAGTTTCTTCTGAAATCACAAGCAAAATGAGTTTTAATTAGGTTTGCATACATAAAGTATATGCTGAACTTTCAAGAAGCAAAACTTCAGTTCGTTCGTTGTAGCTGCAATCTGCACTACTCCAGGTTAATCCAATGTGTGCTCTTTAAAAATGTGAAATGCTACTTCATGTTTACAAATCAGCCCATTGACTTGGCCCGGTCCAATGTGATTTATTACTGTCTGTAGACATCAGAGAGAAGCAGAAATCAGCACATTGACATTAACTAAAGAAGGTAATACAGACTGGCAAGTCCCATTTTGCTTCTGCGTTATGTTGCCAGCCTGTTGACTGTGAAAGAGGGAGAAAAATACCTGATATTGCTCTCTGGGCATGCAATTTCAGAAAATAAAGCAGACGGATCTTATGATCTGCCTACAAACAATTTTTCATCTCACAGCCTGCAGCTTTGTGCTAGATGGTGCGATGAAGCATGTTTTCCTCAGCAAGCTAGAAGTTTTAGTACTCCTATTCAAATGAATAGTACACGTAAAAGTGAAAGGGCCAAACATCAAAGCCAAACTTATCAACTACTAGTACACAGGATAACAAAATCAGACTAGGGAGTTTTGAATTTGAATGGGAATACACTGGGCATGTTTGAAATTATTTTCACATGGCAAATACATGCTCTCATGTCCACACTCCAGGGAAAGAGCCTGCAGACGCTAACAGGTATTATGCAGAAGCTTAAAGCATAAGTACCTAATACTAGCAATTCAATTCTCTGTCAGTACTGTCATAGCGATGGCAATTATAACCCTTTTACTTTGCCTGACCTCACACTTCTTCCTGTCTAGAAACTTCAAAACTCCTATTTATCCACATACTTCCCTGTGCCACACTGAGAAGCTGTATGCTTGTTTGGAATATGCCAGCACTTACTGTAAGAACACATACCAAAGAGTCATCTAAAGATTTTACTAAAATGCAAAATGATACATCACTTATTTCATCATGAAGCCTTCTGCATGGAAAAAAGTCCCTTCCCCTGGGGTCATTTCTGGAGCTAAACCCAGGACCTCTACTGGGTAATCACCGACACCAAGTATTTTTTGCTCTCATTTATGCAAGCTAAAAGGCAGCAGGCTTTTCCCCCCAGCATTGATACATAGACACCTATGCTTTTTATCCATTTCTCACAAATCCCAGCTAATTCAGGAGATGAATTTGTTAGAAAGCATTATATGAAATGGAATCGTCTTTCCATACAGCATTTGAAAGGGCACTTCAAAGCATCTACATTCAGACAGCAGAGCATGGGGTGCCTTCCACATAGTTCCAAAACTGCTTCTATCCTCTACTGCAAGCAAAGAAGCAGCTTTCATCAAACCAGGTTCCACCATGAGGTAGCCAAAGAGTCTGTGTGTCTCAGTCACTTGCTCTGCAAGGACCATTTGTTCCCCAAATCACTTCCAGAGGAATAGGAAGTACATGATATACCAGAGCTCACAGAATGCTTTGAGTATGAAATTCAGAGAAAGAATCAAGCCCTCATTAATATATAGCAGACACACCAGTGAAAAGAGCTCTCTGTGAATACACGTTTGTATTAATCAGGGAAGGTTCACACTAGACTGAAGCTCACAGCTGAAGATTAAAATTGCAGAAGGGAGCATTAGTTAAGGAAGCAAACACATAAAAGAGCTGGAAAGGTTACAGACAAAGGTTTCTGAAAAGAAGCAAAAGAAACACAGAATCATCCATAAATCTCATTTGCTTTGTTTAATTTCCCTGAGTACAGAGGGAGATGATGTTGTCCGGGAAGCTAGGGACGAGGCTAGGAAAGCTAAAGCCCACTTAGAATTAAACTTGGCTAGGGATGTTAAAGATAACAGGAAGGGATTCTATAGCTATGTAGTGAATAAAAGACAGGCTAGGGACAACGTGGGCCCCCTCCAGAAGTGATCGGGAGAACTGGCTACCCTGGATTTGGAGAAGGCCAAGGTTCTTAATGATTTCTTTGCCTCAGTCTTCACTGGCAAATGCTCTGAGCACACCACCCAAGTCTTGGAAGGCAGATGCAGGGACTGTGAGAAAAAAGACCCTGGGCCCACTGTAGGAGAGGATCTGCTTCGAGACCATCTTAAGAATCTGAACATACACAACTCCATGTGACCTGATGAAATCAGTCCTCAGATCCTGAAGGAGCTGGCAAATGAAGTTGCTAAGCCACTGTCCATCATAGTTGAAAAATCATGGCAGTCAGGTGAAGTTACCAATGACAGGAAAAAGGGAAATGTAACCCCCATTTTCAAGAAGGGCAAAATGGATGACCCGGGGAATTACAGACCAGTCAGCCTCACTTCTGTGCCTGGCAAAATCTTGGACCAGATTCTCCTGGAAGGCATGCTAAGGCACATGAAAAACAACAAGGTGCTTGGTGACAGCCAGCATGGCTTCACTAAGGGGAAATCCTGCCAGACCGATCTGATGGCCTTCTATGATAGAGCTACGGAACTGATGGACAGGGGTAGAGCAGTTGATGTCATCTACCTGGATTGTGCAAAGCGTTCAACCCTGTCCCACACAAGATCCTTGTCTCTAAATTGGAGAGACATCAATTTGAAAGGTGGACCACTTGGTGAATAAAGAACTGGCTGGATGGCTGCACACAACGAGCTGTGGTCAATGGCTCAATGTCCAGCTGGAGACCAGTAACGAGTGGTGCCCCTCAGGGATCAGTGTTGGGACCAGTCTTGTTCAACATCTTTGTTGGTGACATGGACAGTGGGATTGAGTGCGTCCTCAGCAAGTTTGTCAATGACACCAAGCTATGGGGTTCGGTTGATATGTTGGAGGGAAGGAATGCCATCCAGAGGGACCTTGACACACATGTGAGGTGGCTGATGCCAACCTGATGAAGTTTAACCATGACAAGTGCAAGGTTCTACACCTGGCTGGGAGCAATCCCAGGCACAGCTACAGGTTGGGCAGAGAAGAGATTCAGAGCAGCCCTGCAGAGAAGGACTTGGGGGTGTTGGTTGATGAGAAAATGAACATGAGCTGGCTTCAGTGTGCACTCCCAGCCCAGAAAGCCAACCGTATCCTGGGCTGCATCAAAAGGAGCATGACCAATAGGTCAAAGGAGGTGATCCTGCCCCTCTACTCTGCTCTTGTGAGACCTCACTTGGACTACTATGTGCAGTTCTGGTGTCCTCAACATAAAAAGGACATGGAACTGTTGGAACAAGTCCACAGGAGGGCCACGAGGATGATCAGGGGACTGGAGCACCTCCCGTATGAAGATAGGCTGAGAAAGTTGGGGCTGTTTAGCCTGGAAAAGAGAAGGCTGCATGGAGATCTCATATCAGCCTTCCAGTATCTGAAGGGGGCCTATAGGGATGCTGGGGAGGGACTCTTCATGAGGGACTTGTAGTGATAGGACAAGGGGTAATGGGTTCAAACTTAAACAGGGGAAGTTTAGACTGGATATGAGGAAGAAATTCTTTACTGTCAGGGTGGTGAGGCACTGGAATGGGTTTCCCAGGGAAGTTGTGAATGCTCCACCCTTGGTGGTGTTCAAGTCCAGGCTGGACAGAGCCTTGGGTGACATGGTTTACTGTGAGGTGTCCCTGCCAGTGGCAGGGGATTGGAACTAGATGATCTTAAGATCCTTTCCAACCCTAACTATTCTATGATTCTATGAGACATGGAGAAGAAAAAGCCAAAACAGGGTCCCAACACTGAACTATTAAATAGATTTTTCCTGAGGAGGGTTATTTATGCTTATTCCTAGGAACAGCATTGTATCTTCAAGAACTCTTATCTATTTCCCAAGAGGATATATTAATTTTTCTTTCATTGAGCAGTGAGAATAAAAGTTTTTTTCTACTTCTCTAAGTGGATGTCTTCCTCCTACAACAAATAATTGCCCTGACAGTTCCCGAGGCTCTTAATAATAAGTATATAATGTTATATTGGACACTAGTGGATAGAAAACTGTATCTTGCACAGCACTGCAGAGCCATAACACAGATAATTTTTATGGTTTTCTCTAGTGCATTGTATTTGTCATCAAAGTGATGCAAACTATCTCACAGAGAAACACAGTGAGGATAGTCCAAACTCACCCATGGGAGGAAGCCATGCTCCCTAAAAATCGATTTTTTAAGTTCTGGATGGGCAAGCCTTTCCACCTAATGATCTCATGACTGAACACCGCCTCTACAAACATGACTTGGAAATAGAAAACAATACCATTGTTGCTAAATTATTAATACAACTTTGAGCTTCAGCCTCTGCAAATTTGACTGCATCAAATAAAGCATACATGACTGTTTTAAAGGAACCACAATTGAGAACTTTTTCTGGGTAAACAGGTTATAGCAAATAGTAACTAGAAGCCCTACTCACCTTTTGTGATACTAACTAGCAAAGGATTCAACTAATGTAGATGCCACTGCCTCCTAAGGCCAAGTCAGTTCTACTCCCTCTACATACTATGAGAAGGGCATATTACTTGACACAGCAATATTCAGCATCCACAGCACCATACCACTGGAGGCTACTGAAGTCCAGAAAGGGAAAAGAGGATGCTAATGTAGGCAGTGCATTACCAAAGCCATTTAGTGCAAACTCCGGATGACACCTGGCATCCAGCAGACCCAATCACATCACACTGGTTTACACTGATGTGTCTCTTCAGACAGCACAGCCACAGAAAGCAATACTCCAGTCACAGAAGCCCTGTACCCAAGAAGGTGAAGTAAGATGTGGACAGAAATACGATGTGGTACAAGACTCTGCACTAGGAGAGCACACTGACATTTTTCTCCACTGCCAAAGCATCCTCAAACCTGCTGCTGTCTCAGTGTAGAAGAGGCGAAGGGGTGCATTAACTATCTTTTTCATGTTTTTCACAGGGAAACAATCACAACGGCTCTGCACTCAGTGCAGGATATGAACCTAAATAGCTTCTACTCACAATTTCTGGCTGGCTACAAGGACCAGATTGCTGCCAACTGAATTGCAGGGACATAGTTCATTGTGCTGCCAGCTGAAACATGAGGTCTGGAACCAAACAAGTAATGTCATACTGAGCCATTAATAAGAGAGTTGGCTGATAAATCAAAACCACTTTCAGCTACTCTTAAAGATTCCCTCTGCATCCTCTCTACTGCCTTTCCCACTGCAAAGAGCAACACAGCCATGACCAGGAAATAAGTGGTACAAGCAGTTCACAGATTTAGGAGGTATTTACACCTTCTAAATAACCTATTCAATCCCACCTGTAAGACTGCCACTTTTGGATGCCCTAACCTGAAGGTCCATCAGCTACCTGAGCCTAAAACACCTCTTTGAAGGATGCTGACTGGCTACCGTCTGCTGAAGCTGTAATATTGCCTATGCTGAAGGCTGGTTAATTACTCCTCGGCATGTAATCCATTTTGGTGATTAGGATTAATGGAAGGGTCACCTGGAAAAAGCTCTCACAACAGCCTCAGATCTGAGTGCCTGTGGTGTGCAGCAGGGAGAATGCATTAATTATGTCACTCAATGGCCACTTTCGCAACAGTGAAAAGCAATAGGATTCTTGTCCCTTCCTGAAAAAGCCTGGGAACAGTTAATAATGGCTAAGGCAACAGATATATAATGCTTCATGAACATATCAAAAAGTCTGGGATTAAGTGTCAAAGATTTAGGTCCAAATCTTGGCCGATCCAGAAGGCAAATTATTTTCTTTCATTCCCGATCCCCTCCTCCACCCACACTTTTCCCCTCCATACTCCTCAGCCTTCCTCCTGGTGTTTTAAAAGCAAGAGATACCAAAGTGCATTTAGTTTTTGCAACACTACTGCAGAACATGGATTAGTAAATACAACATTGAGATTTGCAAGCATTTTTCCTGCTGGCCCTGATCCTGTCTTCATGGAGCACAGGTGGGACAGGGTGCAGACACAGGGCTGTTTACTTGCTGCATGTCAGGAACACATAAAGAAAATACCATCAGCAGCTATCCAGACCAGGACCAGGTCTGGGATACATTCCCCATCCCTGTCACACTGTGTGCAACTTCAGATGATCTTGCCTTGTGTTCCTTTTGAGCGAAGGAGAGCTGACATTATGGAAACAGCATTAATCTGTCAGGCAATCTAAAGCATTCAGTAGTTAGGCAGAGTGTTATATATTTGAGGGCTACATGGTTAAGAAAGGGAAGATACCTTCTCCTTTCTGGTGGCACGGCATTTGGCAGTTTGCCTTTCATTTTCACATTTATCTGTGGTGTTGTTGATGCCTTTTTTTTCTTCTTTTTCAACTGAATCTCTGCAAACACAAGGAAGTAAGAGTTTCCCAAACAAGCCAGAAGCAAAGAGTTACTACCGTAGGATTCACCATTTCCAATACACTTTAAACCCCAAATTAACCATTCCAGCAGAACGCTTTTCCACTTTTACGCCTGGATGATACTGAAGCAGGCTACAATGAGAGTAAACATTACTTTAGATGCCTTAAAATGGCAGGATTCAAAAAGGAAATAAAAATGCCAGGAAAAAAAATAAAATATAGAAAAATGTATGAATTGAATTGTTCACCTAGCACATCTCGGGAGGAAAAGGCATGCAGACCTCAAACATAGACACAGAAATGCCCATTCAAGTATACTGGCATGTTAAATACCACCAAGCAATTTACATGGACACAATCTTAAAACTTTTTCAGTGCTTACTACGTTTTTCAGTATAGATGCATGCTTCCTCTATTTTATGAACTAGGCTTGTGTGCCTGTTTAGGACGAAAGAAAAAGCAAGGAGGTGGGGAAGGCAGCTCAGCCTCACTTTGTCATCACAGCAACTTCTGAAATAGGCTGGAGATAAAGAAGCAATGAGGGAAGAAATGTTCTTCTCAGACTGGAAAACAGAGCAAAAACTAATAGTTAAAGTGACACTTCTAAATCTCACCAAACAAAATCAAAACAGAATAGTTACTAATTTTAACATCAAACATAATATGTTACAACCTTCTGCCGTCTCTCCACCCTGCCTGGCTCCAGGACCACACATAGCATCCTTTGAAATGATAGGGACCAAATACATGCACCAGAAAGGCCTAGCAATACCATTGCTTCTGCAAGTCACCCCTGCTGCCAGAGCCCTCAAACCAGTATATAACCCCTTCAAAGAAGAAAATAATGCCCAGTTCCCAAAAGTAACAGACAGCCCTGGCCACATGTTTCCCATGGAAGGAAGGATCACAGCACCATCACAGCTTCACACAGCTGCTCCTGCTCACTAATTTTCAGGTGTTTGCAGGGCAGGAAAGTTCTTTGCAGAGAAATACAGAGGATTTGCTTCCCTGCTCAGAACAGGGGTAAGATGTGACCCCTCTCCTTCAATCTCTGCCAGTTTCCACAAAGATGTTTATTTTGGAAACTTTAAGATGGTAGAAAAGGATTCATTAAATCCTGAGGGGTCCAGAAGGCATTTCATTGGAAAGACAACCGCCTGTAAGACCTGCTATATATGGAGAGCACATTAATTTATTCCTGCTGTCATATGGACAGCCAGTCTAGCCAAGGCAGGATGCATTCAGGTCTCTTGCCCATGCAACCCTGCAGCTGGAAAAGCAAACACTGAACTACCAACTAGTACCACAGTGATTTAATGTTGCCATCAATTAATTCATTAATTCTTGGCTTCTTTTGTCAAGACAAATGACAGCATATACCAGTGCATTCATGCTTGGATCCCAAGCCAGTGTTCAGTGAAGCCCAGCTTCTGGCAAACTGTACTGGATATGTTGATTAACAGAAAGTAAGATGCAAACAACCAGTCAAATTTCCAATTAACACAAATAACATGATAAATGGATCCCTGCAGTTTAAAGACGGAAAAGAACCAGAAATATTCTTTTAAATCTGCCTAATTCAGTTAACTTCAGCTCACAAAAAAATGAATCTTTCTGTTTCTATCCACCTCTTCCCTCTCACTAGAGGCACAGTTTGGGGGGCAGAAGCAACAGGAGAAATGTCACCACAAGCTGAAGGATCCTTACCCCTCAGGAGATCTGAGGTTCTGTAATATGCTCTATTCTCTGTTTTGCATTTTAAGTGTTTGAAGTGCCTAAGCATTGGACGGGTGAAACTGGGAAAAAAAGCAAGGATATACTGAGAAGTACACCAGGTCTCAAGAAATGTGGAAACTGAAACATAATTATCAATTTTAGGCATATTCTAACAATAAACATCACTGGTTTGCAGATAAGTAACTTGGAACAACTACAGTTACTTCACACTAAAATCACATTTTTTAACCTGAAAATTGTTTTCGCATTCCACATATTGAATTTCAGGTTTTCCTTTATAGGATTACAGCACAATAATGAAAGACAAAACCTTTAAACATTCATTATACACTTACCTAACTTAATTTTTATTATTGTTTAATTTTTCCTTATTCAGATAATTGTGTTTATTGGCAATTAGAAAAATAGCAATGTTATAAAATAAAGGCATGTGGTATGTGCGTAATTTCATGCACTTGTTTCATACCCATTTCTCACAGAAGACAGAGGAGGAAAGGCCTCCCCTAGCTGCACTGTTAAGGGATTTCAATGGTCCAGACTCCATTGTTCCCACAATCAATTGCTATTTACTTTGTCCAATTACATCAATTAATAGCCACATACATTTATATCCAATTCTATTCAAGGGAAGAATAGACAAAAGCTAAGAAAGCAAAAGGCAAAGCAAGAAGTCAAACAAAAGCTTTAATATTAAAAGTGAGTTTACATTAAAATTTTAAACCTGCTGTGTACAAAACACCAGAAGATTTTGTAACAAGTTCTCCTATTTGCTCTTTTTCAGAATAATCTGGTAGTGAAAAGAAGTCATGGGAGATTTACTGCTCTTACTTCATCAACTCTTATCTTACACACACACACTAACCGAAGCAGCACTGCGCTGCAATTTGCAAAATAATTAAAACTATAGCACAAAACAAGAGCTACAAACTCATGATCAGCATCAAGAACAGGTACCACACTGATGGTGAAAAATTGCAAATACTTTTAGACTAGTAGGCACGGTTTGCAGTATAGTTTGTTTTACTTCTCTTGAATGCTTAGCTCTGGATCACAGAGCTGCTCAGCCAATGCTTTTTTAATATCAGTGTATTTAAAGGAGCTCAATTCAATCACGTATCACTTCAACTTTTCTTTGGTGTTGAACATGTAACTCCACAGACATGCATGGGTTACAGAATCAAAATCTGTTTTACCACTGCACTCCCAATATGTGACTTAAATTATTCAGCAAGTGAGGGCTGATTATTTCCTTATATTTAGGAACCAATTATGAGCAATTTATTAAGAATCATTCCTGAGGATCTCTACAAAGCTGCTGACAGGGTAGCAAATTAACATAGGAGCCATATTTGCATACTATTTACAAACAGTTTGTCCCTGTGTATCCTCTCTGAAAGTAGCTATTCAGGGCACTTGAAATTGTTGGAACAACATACTGCACAATTTTAACCTACAACCGATTCTTTTCACTTAACCCATTTCTTACTGGAATAGTTGCCTTGGAAAACATAACTAATTTTCTCCTCCAAAACTCAAAATGTTTTTTGGTTGGTGTTTTTTTTTTTTTTTTTTACTTCTCAGTAGCTAGGGATTTTTACAGATCTTGTAAGAGATACAACCCAGAGACTGAACATACAACCCATTAGTATTTATTATCTCAGTTTTGGGGGCATCATAGCTTTCGGGCACAAATCCTACAAGAAAGGCCTAGGAAGGACCAGAACAATTCAGTTCACAGAATTCGGGGAACTACTGAAAAACAAGTCACATGTTCAGGAGGGTAAGATCCACAAGGGAAGGGGATGACAGATCTGTTCAGGGACAAGTAGGAGTTAATAATTTTAGCCCTGCTGAGGGCTTCTGCCTCCTGCCATTGGAAAGAATGGAAAACTGCAGATGTAGGCAACAAGTCCCAGTGGACTGGGAATGGGTAGGCAGAGATGAACAGGAAGATTTAAAAAGATAAATCTGGGAGTTGGATAAATTTGACAGATCTATCTCAGGCCACACCTCTCCCACCCTGGTTGGTCTTGCGATAGAGAGTTGTCCTGCTGGGAAGCCACCAGACTTGCAATCTACCAATCTGTAGTAGAGGAGAATTAAGGAAACCAGAAAGAGCATGTGGCTACATAGGTACTTGCTTTCACAGACTATAATTCACCCACAAGGCAGCAGGTTAATGCAGCACTTTATAAAAACCTGCTCTGAGGCAACCCCTTACTAGCATTGATACAACATAGTTGTTAGGGCACATACTCTAATTTGACATGACAACTGACACTTATAAAGTAACTGACCCCCAATGCTAATGCTATACTACAGACCTGCAGGGTGACTGGGTGCTACTTTTAGCCAGTTGTTAGCAGTGGTGCAAAAATTGAAGCATAATTGTTAGATTCATGCATAATTTGGGGTTTTCCTGGGTAAAACCTGTTCTTAACAAAAGGATCCCTACAGGCTTTGCATTTCCTTTTCAGGGAACACCAGAAAAAAAATAAGTTTAGCTTGCAAATCAATCTCTTTCCAACCATTCTCCTGTCTCAAAGCATTTATAACAAACAGGCTGCTGAGATGCCAGCACCTGATGAGGCAGGACAGGCTGAACTTCTGGGAGAAGAGCTGTGAGCAACAGCCCCAAAGCACAACACATGTCAGAGCACTGACTGCCACACAGGGATCCAGAGGAGCCATGACATGGAGCCCAGGCAACCTGTAATCCTTCCAGATGACAGTTAGTGCTGTGAAACCTTATCGATTTGGACCTTCACGCTTTACTGCATGAGACTCTTGAAAGCAGATTACACACTGAATGAGGCTGTGCCATCACCGTAGCCGACACAGACAGAACAGGGAACCACGATTCATCAATATGGCAGCTATGTTCACTGTACCACCAAGATACTGGAAAGATTCAGACCTTCCTCCCATGTTTGAAACCTGCCCAGGGACAATGCTTAATCACTGACACAGCACTACAACTGTGTTTGAGCTCTTTTTCCCCTTTACCTTCCACTGCTTTTCATGCTTAGCAGTTGGTGGTAAATGACAGCTCTTACTTTTCCAAGAGGAACAGGTAGACCTGCAGCTCCTTCTGCCAAGTGATGCAACTGCACAGCTTTTCCTCTATTTTAGAGAAAAAAAAATCACAACCTGATTTTATGTATACTTAACTCTTACTACTTAAACACAAAGATGGAAACCATGCGTCTGTAACAGACTTGAAGCCTCTATGACTGTACCAAACAGAAACAGGAGATGATGCATCAGGATGAGGATGGGATTTCCAAAATATCTGCTACAGCTTCCGGCTCTGTCAAATTCAGGCCACATTAAAATCCACCTCAATTAACTTTTTACGTGACTGTTTTATTGTTTTCTTTACATGAGCCTGGAAGGCAGAAGTTGTGCCTAGACAGAAAGCCCATGGAAATACAAGGAGCAATATGAGACACAAGCAGTTGTGTCACACAGAACAATTTCCAAATACTGTGAGCTCGCAGCTCAGATTTATAGGCAGAAGCAGATAGTTCCATTTTGAACAATCACTAATTCTGTGTAATTGCTCTTGCTGACAGCAAAAAAAAAAGGGGGGGGGGAGTGGGGGACTGCGCAAACTGTGCAATCACTCAGATCACTCTACATCTAAATGCCACATTAAGCAACCACAATTACTAGTTCATCTTTTCCAACTTCATAGTGCAGATTCTTAAAAATCACAGCACAAGCTGCATGGCAATATCCTTCACAGAAACAAAATAAAGAACTACTGTTGATGCAGCCGTTAACTGGGGAGAGAGGGGATGGTTGCACCATTATATTTGAAACTAGATATCTAAGCCTTCGCATTTTAGTTATTTTACTTTATTTCTCCATTGCCAAAATTACTGTTGCATATGCCAGTGTAATTACTCAGAGTAATTACTGAACTGAGCAAGTTACCACTTTGCAGTGAGCCCATATGGATGAGGACCCAGAATTAGCCTCTGCAATTTGCTGCCTATTCCAATTAGGTTTCACCAACAAGGTAATACTCCATGTACACCACCAGATCTTTTGGGTACAAGTCTTAGGATGCTTTTTCATGAAGTAGACCACATCACACAGAAAAATTATAATTAATAGGATGAGCTGGTTAAGAGCCCAAGCTACTGCTGCATTGGGTACATATACGATGAATTACTGTGGGTATACACCAGTGTCAGGCGTGACAAGGCAACAGGTCTCCCATCACTTTCTGAGATTAATTTAAAGCCTTTCTGGAAGCTGAGAGGTATTTTACTCCCAAGAAGTTTGGTTTGTTACTAAAATAAAACTGCAAGCTTTATAAAACAAGCACTTATGCTAGCGGAAATCAATAAATTTTAAAGATTCAGATGTTTTTCCCTAGCAAATACTATTTCTATTTGCTAATCAAGCATATTTTAGTCAACACGAAAGCTAAAATATATTTTTCTTTTTTGCTGGTTTGTAACTTGGTGAATTTTCCAAAGACCAATTTGGAGAAACTGCCAGTTAGGTGATTATTTTGTGTTCAGAACATATGTTACAAAAGATACAAACAAAAACACACATTAAAGAAGACGTGACATGAATAGCTAATTAGTTATTTTGCTGCCTGAAGTGGTGTCCCATCTACTGTAATGTCAAAATTTCTGCACACATCTTCAGTGGTGAAAGGTTTTGGGAGCCATCTTAAATCACAGAAGGATGCACTCTAGAGCACCACACCTGGCTTCCAAACTAAGTACGGCTATTTTGCATCAGTTTCTTACAAAATACTATTACAATAAAGAATTTTTGACAAACAAACTTAGTATTCACATTTGTGCTTAATTTTGTAAAGTAGATTATGCGTTAATAATCTTCTACACACCTCAACTCCCCAGTTAATTGCCCTACATGACAAGACTGACTGTCCTCTGCAAATCATGGATATAACTGCAACTTTAAATATTGTGCATTAAATACTCTGAAAATCCTCACACAGGTCTTCTACCAAGAGCAGAAAGGAATTGAACGCTGCAGCAGACGTAGCCCTAAACCTCAGCCAGACCTCCCAGTGTGGCTCAAATAGAAAAACATGTGATGTTTAAAAAGCTCACATAAAACCTGCATACATGTAAAGTAGGAAATGGAATATATATGTTAACTCACTGACTTGTTTAATAATATTCCTCGTCTAGACAAATCATCCCTACCTTGGTTTCTCTTAAATATAATCATGATGGGCATCTGTAAGATACAAAATGGAAAGCTGGTTTTGAGCCTGTTTTGAATCCAAGTCTTTCTTTTTTCTCTCCCTCTTTTCATCGAATCCCTGCTGTCTTTACTCCCTTGTGAACACCGACTCGCACTGCAGCAGCAACCAGAGCACCACTTCTAAGGTGCTTCAAAAGTCAACTCCTCCTCCAGCACAACAAGGAAGAGAACAAATATTAACAATTATGACATTCTTGCTTGGCATATTACTGACAGGCATGTTCTCAAGGAAGAGGAAATAACATATTGGAACCATGAGGCCCTTGTTTTGATATCTGTGCTAGCAGAGAAAACTTTCACTGAACCACTCTCCAATTGCTTCCAATCCCATTAGAAAAAGAGAGCTCAAAAATCCCCCCAAGCACTTTGCTGTCCACAGTTAACATCATGGCAAAGACCTTCCAGTCTTCTTGAGGAGCCACACTGACTGTGGACAAAACAAAGATTGCTCATGATAAAACACAATGCAAGGGAAAAATAATCTGAGGTACCTAAATGCTACTCTCTCAATCACACAGTCAAGATCTGATGTCTCATGCCTACTTTGGTTTCACGGGGAAGTTCTCACTTGTCCCTTTAAAAAATACCCTGAAAAATAAAGCAAGGTTACCTACTAAAGATGTGGCATGGCAGCCGCATCCTAAAAGGAAAGACCAGATGTCAGTAATAGACACCAGGAATCAGAATTTCAGAGAATACGTAGGATCCCAGCAAAGCCATGCTTATGGTTTTCTCCAACTGGACTCATTCCATTCATTGTTTTGTTTTTGTCTTCAAACTATTAAACAAGATTGGGCATGGGCTGTATTTGCTGGATAACATCAATTTGCATAGTATACAGTTAAGAGACTAGCAGAAAAGTTCCAGGTTGTTATTTCTTAGGCACAAACCCAGAACTCTGGGCATGAGCACTAATTAAAGAAAACATCTTTCATCTTCCTGAAGAAATTTGTGAGCATCGCAACTGCCTCAGGCTTGCTAAGTTAGATGATCAAGGGGCTGAAGTACCTGCTGTATGAAGACAGGTTGAGGAAGTTGGGGCTGTTCAGCCTGGAGAAGAGAAGGCTGCGTGGAGATCTCAGAGCAGCCTTCCAGTATCTGAAGGGGGCCTATAGGGATGCTGGGGAGGGACTCTTCATTAGGGACTGTAGTGATAGGACAAGAGGCAACGGGTTCAAACTTAAACAGGGGAAGTTTAGATTGGATATAAGGAAGAAATTCTTTACTGTAAGGGTAGTGAGGCACTGGAATGGGTTGCCCAAGGAAGCTGCGAATGCTCCATCCCTGGCAGTGTTCAAGGCCAGGCTGGACAGCACCTTGGGTGACATGGTTTAGTGTGAAGTGTCCCTGCCCATGGCAGGGGGATTGGAACTTAATGATCTTAAGATGCTTTCCAACCCTATCTATTCTATGATTCTATCACTGCACCATGTAACAACATTTTCATACACCTCCCCATTCTCTCTTTTCTGTGGTAATGAAACCAGTGAGAATTCAGGTAGGGATGTGCTCACAAATCAAGTCCTGACATTTCCTTTTCTGGCTGATGACTAACAGCCCCACAAAAAGAAGAGGCAATATCTGTAAAGAAAACTTAGCCAGCTGTTGGTTTTATAAGGTTAATTAGTCACTCTTCAGTGCATTCAATAATTTTTTTTGTAAGCTCAAGTTATTTGATAGAAATTGCTAATTCAGTTGATCGAAGCATATTCCTCTAACAGTATACAACACTTGCAGATGCAAAACAGAGAGCCTAAGAAGTCTTCCCTTCCTCCTTCCCTTAAACAGGACTAATAGGTTTCTTTTTAAGAGGAGTTATTTAAACTGTGGTTTCTTATCTTTTGAGGGTTTCAGCAGACAGGAATTGGTGGAGCACAGCTCGTTCTGCTGAAGACCAGCGCTCCTGCAAGTTTGCTGGGTGCCACCCTGCTGAGGGCTAAAAGCATGATATGAGAAAGGAAGGTTTACCATGTGGAAGGCCACAAAGATGCTCAAGCAGCTGGAACACCTCTCCTGGGAAGCTGGGCTGAGGTACCTGGGTTTGTTCAGCCTGCAGAAGAGAAGGCCCCAGGGAGACCGTAGAGCAGCTTCCAGTACCTAAAGGGGGCCTACAAGAATGATGCAGAGGGACATTTTTAAATGGCATATAGTGATAGGACAAGGGGGAATGGCTTAAGGTTGGTGTTTCCTGCTCCTAATTTGTAGTTTTTACAGGGCTGGGAGGTTGGTGGGATAGAGCCAGAAGGGAAGATGACAGAATCACAGTCAGCAAAAGCTTTTCTTGTTGAAACAGGTTTTTCTACTAAGCACCACTGTCCTTGCCTCACTTGGCTCTCTCTACTGTGAGCTGTTTGCATACTGTCTCATACCCAGTTTTTGATTGGTCAAGATTTAATTGTTGTGGTGCAGAACCCTGTGAAAGCAGGCAGGAAACAAAGGTGGCTGCCTGTGTCAGAAGCATACTGGTGCCCTGTATCTCTTCCAGGGGAAAATAAACAAATTTTAAAGAGAGAGTGTGTGCCCTCTGAGATAAAATGGATGATTGTATTTCCAGAGATTGATGAGACTTGTGAAGAGACAAAGCGCGGTGTATCAGGCAGGTGCCGTAAATAAAGGGACAGATAAGAATTTACTGATGGTGGACCAGTACAGAATTGAATACAATTTTGTAGCTTCACAGTCCACAGCTCCTCAGAGAATCACTCACTGGAAGGTGATAGAGAAAAGCAAGCCTGCTGTTGGCAGGCTAAGGTCAGAATAAAAGGTCTACACCTATAATAGAAAATGCTCAGGTGCCTGCAAATCACAAAAAGTTGAAGGCAGCAACTGTAGAGAGCCTAGCTCCATGTCTGCACTGCACGAGCCTGTGAACACCAGTGAGATTTCATGTTTATGTCAAGAAACTCCTATTTGCTGGTACTTGCAAGGCACTTTTGCAAAGGGAAGGGCAGCTGAAGCCCGTAGAAGGGAGTCTGGAAATTCACAGCTCTGTCTGAGGGTTGGAGGTGGTGTTGGACATAGCCTAGTCTCAGCTTCAGCCACAGTAACTTGCTCAATATTTGGACAAAACTCAGAAAATCAGATTGGTTATGAAGCTAGCAGGTAGGAGCCCATATAATACTTACCCTTATGAGATGTGCAAGATCCTAGAAAAGCACTTTTAGAGCACTACAAAAGAGACACACAGGCTGAAGCCAAGACTGAGCATAAAAAAGTACAAAAAAAATGCTAACCAATGGACCTTAAGGATGAGAGGGGAAGAGGAAAAGAATGTGATTACCCTTGCCTCGCCTAGACTTGCTGTCAGAAAAAAACAGTCACATAGGATCAGGACTTTTTCCACAGAGTAAGGAAGAGAGGGTGATTGCAGAACGGAGGAGCCCAGAATAGGATGGATTCATTTTTGGGCAGTGCCACTCTCCTCCCTCTAGACTAAGTGACATAAAAGAGGGACAGCTTGGCTTAAATTAAGAGGCAGAAGCTAACCCAGATGTTGAAAAGAGTAACAAGGGGGTTTATTTCTAAGAATGTTCTTTTGAGTGCATTTCTCAAGCTTATGCTTTTTGCCCTATGGTTGCATTTTTACAATTCTACTTTTTAGGCAGCCATTTTTTTTATAAACATGAGCAATAAGGCCAACTTAGAGCAACCTGATAACACAGCAAGGACGTTGCTCAGAGCAACCCTACCTCCTTTCCTTGTTCTTTAAAGAGAAGTGGAAAATAAAAATGCTAAACCTTTAAAATGTATTTCACTTGATGGATTTATCAATGTGTTGATCAAAGAGAATAAGGGTGTTTTGGGGTTTTTTTTATAATAAGAACTGCTTTAAGTTAGGGCGTCATTAGCAATTACTTGATTCATTTTTTTCATCTTCAACAAACATTCTTACTGCTGCTGGTGGTGATGACTGATATTTTTCCAAAACACTCAAACAGAAGATATAAGGAATTAATTTTCAAGCTAAAATCAAAGCAATCTAAGCAGATAAATAAATGTACCTGACAACAATGCCCCAGATAAAGACAGCTGAAATATGCATGCAAACTGCAGTGGCTCCCTGCTAGATTTAAAATATTCATCTTTGAAGGCTTTTAAAGTACCAATATGCTACCTTGTGCTTAAAACCAGTGTTAACACTGCAGCACTTGTGACATGTGCCTTAGAAAGGAACAGGTAGAAACAATACATCAAAAGCAACTTTTTCTTTGGTATTGATAAATTAGCCCACCACTGAGTCAACTCCTGTGTTTTAGAGGGAACAGTGCTTGCCTGACACGTCACAGAAAAGCTATGTCAGTGATGCCTAGTGCTCTGAACACGAATGGGTACTCCAACCTTAAAACATGTAATAAAGGGAAAAGAAAATTAAAGAAATCTTCAAATTTCCCCAAAATTACTCATTCTTTCTCTGACTAGAGTAATTTCTCACTGGCTTTATTACTGTAGAACAAACACTGGCTTTTTTAGATGTTCCCATTACACAGTAATAATTATGATCCAGACGTCCTTGTAACCACAAGTCTTAAACCAAACAGATTCAGCCAAAGATGAGAGGAACAACATCTTTTACCTTTTTTTTTTCCTATACAACTAAAGCTGGTGATCAAACATTTTAACCTGACTACATCAAACAAAATGTTCTAAGTGATGTTCAGTATGTCTTAATGACCTTTTGATTTCAAGCAGGCCACATGAGGAAGACTAGCTTTACTCAAAATACAGGTGGGTTTCACACAGTGAACAATGTCATGACCTAAAGAAAAATTACAAATTTGGAATAATTTATTTTTTTTTTCCCTGCACCAGGGCTTAGGGAA
Organism: Ara ararauna; assembly: GCA_028858755.1. Lineage (NCBI taxonomy): Eukaryota > Metazoa > Chordata > Aves > Psittaciformes > Psittacidae > Ara > Ara ararauna. The sequence continues at coordinate 47,443,286 of CM054381.1, forward strand.
ATGGAGCCAAAAAAATAAACTCTTCACTTCAAAGCTTTATTTTACTGTCACTGGTATGGTAAAAACAGCTATTACACTATGTACTACTGCCACATGACTCTACAAATACAGACAAGAGAATAGTATGTCCTTTTCCCAGCAGCCATGCCAACCAGTTTACAAAAACCTCATGTTAGCTCCCCTCCTGAAATGTGTTCTTTGGTTCAATGCTTTAAAAAAGCAGAACACCGCATAAAAATTAGCCCCTTATTTACGATTCAGGCTCCTGATTAGTGCCGCTATTGGTTCAACTGAGAGTTTTAGTTCTGTTCTGAAAGTTCACTTCTAGAAACAGACAATTCTTAACAGTTATCATTAACCTGTATTTAGGAACCATTTGTTACTGTGCATCATTCAAATATTGATAATATACAATCAAGTTTTCTTTTGATTATCCTGCTTGTTCATAAAGAATAAACCACTGTTTCCAGGGATACAGGAAGAAAGGCATGGGGGTGATGTCTGTTTCCTTGCACTACAAGGTTACTTCATTCATGTTTCTAGAGCCCCTTTGCCATGATTTTAACTAAAAGCTCTTGCTGCATTTTCCTTGTGCAAGCTTGGTGCTTTTCAATTTTTATCTTCAGGTCATTCCATCTGTTGTTTTTCACAGTTCCTAGCTCTAATTTAATACCTCACCTCTTGCATTTTGACCCAGACCCAAGCAAAAAGCCCTCAGCCAACAAATCTGGTTTGGGCATTATTGTCCCTCCAGCTATCTAGCTGCAGACAACCCCCAGCCCATCCCAATGCTATGTGGTGTTACCACCGCCTTCAGCAATGTCTAATCCAAATTTAAACCCAGCATTAGATAGTCAGCTTCTCATGTGTCTTGGGCTTCATCAGTTCAGTTATCTGGTGCCAACCACTTTTGAACCTCCAAGGTAGTTGGGGAAAACCCTTTAATTTCAGTGCATAGTTCTTCCATTATTGCTGTCGTGACTTATCATCTATTTAATACCTCTTTGGGGAAACATGGCATTTAGATCAACAGGAACTGAAGACTAAAACACTGTCCTGCAGGGATGCTTGATGAAAGCAAATCCAGAGCGCTCCACCATAACACATGCAGCTAGACCTAACACCAGCTTTTAAAGGACACAGAGTGCACTCAGTTACACAGAGCCATGGGCCAGCAGCAGCAGACAGGCAAAACTAGAGGAAAAGCAGCAAGAGCAATGGAAATGCATTTTACTGAACAACTTTTCCATATCCCAAGCTTCACCCAATACCATGTTAGAAAGTTTCTTGCCATTCTGACACGGACTTTTGAGTCACCACATTGGTAAGTCATTTGTATCTTTAACATCTAAGTGTCTAACATGGTATTACAACTCTTTCATATAGTGTCATATATACTACAAGTGTTGCACTGAATAGACTTGCAGGTTAGGCAAAAAGGTTACCAAGAAATAGGTGACATTCTTTTAGGACATATGGAATAAGTTGCCAAGCACTCATTAAAGGTATGCATACAATATTCACAGGACTTTATAGTCTGCACAAATCCTACTCAGAGCCTTGAGCTTAAAATGGGTTTGAACCAGACTCTCTTGCCTGAAACCTTTGATTTTTGCAAGGCCCAGGACAAAAGTGTTCAGATTCAAACCCAAATTTCCAAGGTTAAGTTGCCTCTCCAATTTTTGTCTGGATGTAAGAACTGATCAGAGGTTTTCCAGTCCCAGACCTGCCTACCTTGTCAGCTTCTCAACTTAAAAACAACAAAACAAAACAACATACACCCCACCACAGTATATAAATAAGGCAGCAGCAACCGAAGAAGATGCCATAAGCATGTGGTGCACACAAATCCCTCTCTCCTAATCCCATTCCTTTACATCTATGCTATACAGCAAAGAAAAAACTCAGAACTTGGGATGACTGAACAAAAATGAATATATCAGACCTACATGGTACTACCTGAATCGTGTTGTGATCTCTGGTTGATCCCTGGTACAGCAATGAGCAGAGCATGTTCCAGCATATAAAGCCTTTCCTAGGCTTTACTCTTTCCTAGCAGTGTTTTACATGAGTGACTCATCTCTACAAATGATAATACACTTAATTCCTCTAAAACTATTCTGCAGCACGTAATAACAGTAGGTAAAATGGGAAAAATTACCCACTGTTTAAAACCAAATATTTCACACTCTTAAAATGAAACAAATTTAAAATCCCCAGTGCTCTTTGCAGCAGAAAAGTCTCTTCAGCCAATCCATGACAGCTGTCACATTAGATACTTGATACAAGCCCCTGAATGTGCAGGGCTTAAAAACAGGAGACACATAAAAAACAGGAGACACATACCTCAGTCTTTTTGAGCAGTGGGAATGATGTCAAGCACCCCCTTTACTGACAATGGCTGAGAAGCCACTGCAAAAGTGGGTATCAGGGAAGGCACAGATGACATTGATTTGAAAGGCAATTTAAAAATCTTTACGATTTTCAATTCTCACTCACTCTGTCAGTTATCTGGAATATTCTATTGTAAGGTTAATTGCCTGCCAAATGGTCACTGTGAATACTTAGGGAGCAGAAATAATTTATCTAGAAATTGATGTTTGTGTTCTTCAGCTGGTACCAGGGTCCTTTGAATTTATAAAATACATTCTTAAAACACAATAGCCACCCTTCAGCTTCAAAGAAAAAAAACATGCCAATCTTTGCCATTACGCCAAACCAAGCTTTCAAGGATGTAAACAAGTGAAAACTTCATGCTCTGAGGTAGGCACAGGATCTGGGGGGACACTGACTTCAGGTTTCCAAAGCCCATCCCACTGCCTGCTAGAGAGTACAGGGAAGGATGGCAAGAGCCAGCTAGAGATTTGTGCAACTGAATCCAAAGGCCAGCAAAGCTTGAAGAAAATGCCAATGAATCCTTAGGGTGAAACTGGAAATTAAAAAGTTACACTAAGCAAATAAAAATGTCAGTCCTTGCATCACTGGAAGACCACTTTAATTTTAGTTCTTGAGTTCCTCCAGTCATTTTTCCTGCCAAATCTGTCCCTCATACCACCTACCTGCTCTTTAACTTGCCCAAAAGCTATTTACCACTGGGTAAGGCGGAATTAAATGACAAATCTCTATAGGAGAGCCTCTGCATGACGAATCCTCCCCCCTGCCCCAGGCCTACATTTTGCCAGGGAGAGTGCAAACACAGCCCTCCTACTGCCAAAAGGCTGCAGGGTCTTCTTGAAGTTGGGTAAACCACAGGGATGGGCATACCTATATAGCAAGGGGCTCAACCTCAGAGATAGCATCTTCCTTGCTGGGGGCAAGAAACATAAGTCTACGGACCTGACCTAATGCAGGCATTCACACCTGGTGAGAATGACAGCCTCAGAAGTTTTATATGAATACCTTACAGTAAACTGGTACACATTACTCCACATTCTGATCTGGAAAGACAGAAAAAAGTCAATATTGAGTCTTGCCCTCCAATCTGAATCCTTCTAAACAAGTTTTCCTGCTCTTGAAACGACATGGCCTGAAGAAAACCAGCTCTGATGTCCATAGCCCTTCCAATGCATTTATCCATGCTCTCTCCACAGTAGAATAGCACTTCATAGGCAGGAATACCCATTCCCCATCTTCCCACTCATGCTGACTTTATGACCCTCTAAACTGGGCTAATAAGAAATCTACAGAAAACTAACAGAAAGAGAATACACAGTCATTAACATAGGAGAGAAGGCTGATAAGTATCAGAAATGCTAGGACAGGTACTACCAACAACCATCTACAACCAAATCACAGAAAGCATTATTTGCTGCTTAAAGCAGAAATATACAAGAAAATATCAAAAAGAGGAGCTACGAGTAAAGGTTTTCCAACACCACTTGCTATTCTTCTTTTTAAGAACACAATATGATATGACAAAAAATAATGAAGGTACTGTCAAGGAGGCTGTTTAAACTCATCAGTCATCTGTTTAAAGGCAATCCACCCCTGCTGTCAAGCAGAAAGCTCAGACATACAAAAAGTAGTGGTTACAAAACCCAAAGTCTCACTGACTGCCTTCATTACTGCTTTCAGTAAGCATTATCCTCAGCAGATTTTGTTGAACCTATCAAAGAGAAAATCCAGATTAAAACTTTTCTAGGTACAAGCCCTCACATGATCCACCTCCTCTAGGACCTATTCTAGAGTATTTCTTCTACCGGGTGGATTTGAGCAAGCATTTTCTATAGGGAAACAGAAAAGCTGGCAATGAGAAAAACCAACAGTCCTGAGAAGCTGGACCTTACCAGGTGCCCATCACCACAAATATTTCTGCTGGCAAAGTCTTCTTCTGAGTTGCAGCATAAGGAGAAACACTGTTTTGTCTCTGTCACACTTGCGGCTCTACTGCTTATGAATTCCCTGTGCTGCAGTCAATCTGACCTGCGGTACATTTCTGCTACTGCCACGCTGTCCTCTTTCCTTGTCACTTCATTAGCTGCATGGTAGCTTGGGAAAACCACACAGTAGTAAGGGGCACACAGGTTTCTGGCTGCCAGTGGCCACTGATAAATGACCATTATATTCACTACAGAAGAAATGGAGGGGCTCAGCAGACATGCACTAACGTCCCTTAGATGCTGCTCAAACCAAAATGATTCATCAGTCTTACTGGGCAGGTCACTGAGACAGGACCTTGTCCTGTGACAAAGATGAAAAGCCCATGAGATAAGGCTTAATTTGCTCATGGAAGAAATGTTACCTTCAAAACAAAGAACCTATTTCCAACATCCACTGCTACACAGAAATAAAATGCAAGAGCAAGCATGAAAAAAACAGCTGGCTCTTTCCTACCCTGAAGTGTTAGGTAATAAGACCCTGATGGACCAAACTAGAAGATGCCACTATTGAACCCACACTTGGCATCCCAAACTCATGCAGCTGGCTTGGTAATGAGTGCCAGAAGAAGAAGGATACGGAGAAAAGTCCCATTCAAGTAGAGGTCATGGCAACAAAACTTCCACATGAAAATGCCTTCAGTATGAGCTGCCAACAAGGGTTTGTATTAGCCATTTTGCAAGAGCCACAAAATAAGACCGAAAAATGAAGCCATCTGTTGTACTTCTGACTTCTACACTGTTTAAGACTAATTTTTCTTTATCTGAAATATTTAGGAACACACACACACAAACAACTCTCTGCTTATCTAGTGAAAACAACCGCGCAAAACACAAACATGCCCACAATGACAGCAGCCATTGCACTCTCACTGGCAAGGCTGATATCTCACCCCTTGTATGAATGGCAAAGGAACACTGGCTGCACAAGTGTTGTAACTCTTCTCCAACAGATGACTCACTGAGCCCATGTGCTTAATATACCATTTTATGTGATAGCTTTTCTCACCTATTTTTGCGTATTACAATATTTTTAGTATTTCAAGGAAGGGAGGATGCAGGTATTTTGCCATTTATTGTTGTAGCCATGTGCTAGTTGCCTGGGAAATGGCCAGAGGGGGGAATTACATTGGCTACACTGGCTGGAGTTTACAACAGAGAAAAAAATCCTCTCCTCACTCTATTTAATATGCCAGAATACTAAGAGGCCCTTGTACACATACACGTGTGAGATGATACATGTCATGTTCATGGAGTATTGTGTGCAGTTCTGGTGTCCTCAACATAAAAAGGACATGGAACTGTTGGAACAAGCCCACAGGAGGGCCACGAGGATGATCAGGGGTCTGGAGCACTTCCCGTATGGAAACAGGCTGAGAAAGTTGGGGCTGTTCAGCCTGGAGAAGAGAAGGCTGCGTGGAGACCTCAGAGCAGCCTTCCAGTATCTGAAGGGGGCCTATAGGGATGCTGGGGGGGGACTCTTCGTTAGGGACTGTAGTGATAGGTCAAGGGGTAATGGGTTCAAACTTAAACAGGGGAAGTTTAGATTGGATATAAGGAAGACATTCTTCACTGTAAGGGTGGTGAGGCACTGGAATGGGTTGCCCAGGAAAGTTGTGAATGCTCCATCGCTGGCGGTGTTCAAGGCCAGGCTGGACAGAGTCTTGGGTAGCATGGTTTAGTGTGAGGTGTCCCTGCCCATAGCAGGGGGGTTGGAACTAGATGATCTTAAGGTCCTTTCCAACCATAACTATTCTATGATTCTATGCCAAAACTTAGAGAGCAAACAAGTCCTATATTCAGTCTCTCACCAGACTGCCGTCTTTCTGCAAGGTGCTCAGCGTTGGGCTGCCTGCAGCTAAACGATAAGGCATCTTCTCTATTGTTTCTGACTTAATATATTTGATTAATAACAATAAAAGCCACTGATCTTTTTAGTTACTGGCTTTTTCTTTAAGAGAAATCAGAGCAAAACAGTGACAGGCAGCAGATATTAAAACCTAGAGGTGAAGAACACACTGCATTAGCAATGAAATTCATGAAACTCATTTGTTAGAGCCATTATACTCCAGAGTAGACAAGTTTGTGGTGTTTCATAAGGACTGAGGCATTCTGTTATATACAAAAATCAAAACAGCTAAGGAGCAACTCCAAACAGGCTCTTTACCCAAGAACTATGCCTTCCCTCGTGCCATTTTAACCAAAAGATGTTCCACACGATTTTACTCTGTTAAAGCAAATAAAAACATTCACTGAGGCTCAGCAGTCTTTTTACTCCAATATTTATAAGCTTTACATTGTAACCCAAAGTACACCTCTCAACATCTAGCTTACCTAGTTCCTTAAAAGAATATGATTTAACAAAACCCGAAATTGGATTACAGTAATTTACCAAGAGACAATGGAGAAAATGGGGAAAAATAACGAAAAAAAGTCTATTGGTCACCTCTGAGCAGAAAATGGGAGAAGATATTAAAATCTGGCAGGTTCTTCCTAATCTAATTTACCATATACGGGTAGCAGACTGTTTTTAAAATGAAATGTTGAAATTTGAACAAAAGTAGTGTCCCAGCAGGTCATGGCAAAAATTGCTTGGCTGCTAAAACCAGAGCAATCAAAACATTCTCTGCATCTTAATGTCATACATGCAAGAACAACAACAGGAAACAATAAAATTACAAGCACATACTTTCAAAGTATACCAAACCCATATTTAGACTTCATGAAGGAGCCCATCTCTACAAACCAATGAGTAGTCTAGAAGCAGGAATTTATGACAACTTTAATGCATAAGAGATGCCTCTATTCTGTGGATGCCAATAATGCTTTAAAATGTAATTAACTTGTGTCAGCAGGCTACTATTAATTTAAGCATGGACTGAATAGTAAATCACAACAGGTACTGTCATTCAGTTGTAGATAATCTCCATAGAAAAACTTTCAGAAGTTAAATGAAAGGAAAAACGGTCATCAAGCATGTTGAAAAAATATCTCTTGATGTGATTATTTTAATACTAGATGTCTACTTTTCCAGTGCTTTACTCACATAGCAGCTCAGCATCACGCAAGCCACTCTCTCCATTTCAGATCCCTTCTAGCATCTTCCCCTTAATTTACTCCATCAGGTCATTAGGCAGGGAGCTTTACCTGTCCTATTCATGGATATATACAGCCTTCATAAGCTTTCAGTAGATTATCCAGTACATAGAACAAACACTTTTCTTCCTTGAATTTTATTCAATTTCTTCAACATTAATGCGTATTTTGCTCAGTGCTTTTCAAGGGGCTTGTGAAGCAGCTTTCAACTACCCTTTCTTTTCAAGGGGGTGGCAGGCAATTATCCTTACGTATTTGATACATTTCAAGGGTAAAACATTCCCACAGATCATCAGACATTACTCCTGGAGTAATGAAAGGAACCTTTAGCCTTGTTTTGCATTTAGTTATTCACGCTTTGGGCAGATCTCCTCCTCCCTCTTTCCTTGCACCAATCGCACACAACAAGTGTCATGGTTTAAGCCTCTATAACTCATGCAGTCATTCTCTCACTCACTCCCCCCTCTTTCTTCCCCCTGCTCCCGGGTGGATGAGAAGGAGAATCGAAAGAATGCAACTCCCACAGGTTGAGATAAGAACAGTCCTGTAACTAAGGTATAACACAAGACCACTACTGCTACCACCAATAATAGTAATGACAAGGCAAATACAAGGAAAGAATACAATCACCCACCATTTATACCCAGCCCGACCAAGTAGTGCACCCCCACCCTGCCGGGTCTCTGCCCTCCGCTTTTATATCCTGGGCATGACGTGCTGTAGTGTGGAATAACCTCTTTGGTCAGTTTGGGTCAGGTGTCCTGTCTCTGCTTCCTCCCGGCTTCCCCTCCTCTCTGGCAGAGCATGAGACTCAGAAAGTCCTTGACCAGACCAAAACATTACCAAGCAGTAACTGAAAACATCGGTGTTATCAGTGCTGTTCCCAGGCCCAAAATCAAAAACATAGCACTGCACCAGCTACCAAGAAGGAGAAAAATGACTGCTACTACTGAACCCATGACAACAAGCCGCCCTGTTTCCCCTTCCAGAACACAATAGCCTAGACACAATCATTTATACTGCACAAACCCCCACTGCCTATCCAGAAGGTCTCATGTTCAAATGATCAAAATTATTTTTAATTCATGCTTCCTGCTCCTTCACTTTTCACAAGAACATCTATCAGTGCGGTCTGAGTCAATGAAAAAACAAAAAAACCAAAACAGACTGGTTCACGCAACCCATATAGTTATCCTGCCGAGTCCACTAAATTCAGAGGCCCAAGACTGTATTCAAAACGAATCCTGTGAGACTGATACTGCAGCAATACATGCATTTTCCTTAAATACTTGTAATTTGCCAGGTTTCTTCTGTATTACTGTGGGAAGCAATTACAAAGACAAAAGACTGACTTGCATCACACTTATGCCAGGCAAGATGAATCAACGATCACGTATCGAGGTATTCACTTGCTCTTTGGGGACAAAAAAAAAAGCGTGGGGAGAGATCACACTGAGGGGGAAAACCTGCCTACAATGCCATTGGTCTTGGTTATCAAGTGTCAGCTCCACGCTTTGATGCATGCTGCACTCTGTGATAAGAGATCTTAACAAAAACCAAAGAGATCCACTGTAACACATCACACAAACAATAGAAAATTATTATCTTTTATATTCTTCTTATTTTAGAATTTGTGCTATCAAATCTTGGATTTCCTCTATGATACTTTGATCCTGCAGCATGTGCCAAGCACACAAGATTGCAATTATTCTGTGACAAACTCCTCCTCAGCAGTGCAGGTCAGAAGGAAAATATCTCACCTGTTCTGCCTCATCCACCAACAAAGAAAATTATTATGAATCCCTGGAAGTTTTCAAGGCCAGGCTGGATGGGGCTTTGAGCAACCTGGTCTACTAGAAGGTGTGCCTGCACATGGCAGGGGGGTTAGAACTGGATGATCTTGAAAGTCCCTTCCAACCCAAATCATTCTGTTATTCTATGATTCTATGGCAAAGTCTAAAAGAAAAGGAGAAGAGAACAATGGCACCTGCAATATAACTCCCAGGCATAAGTATCATTAAATTTTTTTTTTTCCTCTTATATCTATCCCGACATCCTACACCAGTGCTAGAAAGGTATTAAATCAGCTGTGCTGGAGGCTTGGGAACCAACGATATCAGAACCCATTCCTAAACGTAAGAAATAAAAAGTTTCTGTCTTGTGCCTTTCAATTAGATTTTAGATAAATGGACACTGGGAAGCCTGAATACTACCATGAAAATGTTCAAGCTAATAGTCATGCCTACAAGAACAAGCAAACCTGCTTAACTTTCACATAGCTTTCAAGTGCTGCCTGAAAGAATGAGAGGCAGAGAAGTAAATAGAAACTTCATATTGCTGCAAAGCTTAATGTAATTTATAGCCACATCTGAAACTCATCACGTTAAAACAGCACAGCTTTTTATGCTGAAATGTGCTACCTACAAAATGCTTTGTTAATGCAACAAATAATCCAGACAGCCCAATATTACAGTTTTTGTAGAAGGACTATTGGTATTTCCCACTGCTAATTTAACTATTATGTGTACTAGCCACTGAGAACTGAACATTCAACAAATAAAATTCATCACACAAGCTAAAGAGATGATGCCCTCCAAACATCTTGTGTTTTGCAGGGCATGGTACTTGTAAATCAGCAAATTGGATTTGTCCCGTTGAATTTCCCCCAGCCGTACTGCTGGAAAGAGCTGTTCACAGGATGAGAGAAGAGTCTGCTGCCTCATTAAAGGTCCCTTGGTATTTTTTGAAATATAGGTGATGTTAACTCTCATTTCTTGGCCAATTTGGAACTGGTAATTGCTAAAGCTGTTCAGCATTCCCTATTCCATTTCTCCTAGTGGCTGTTAGGGACTAAATATTGTCCCCAGTGGCAGACACTGTCTGTGGAAATGCCCTGCTCAACCACAGGTGTGCAAGAAAGTGGGAGAACATTTTGCATAGAAAATTAGAACCACCTCAGTTTCCTTCAGAAGATCTTCACAGGAAGAAAAAACCCCCCCAGAGTAGCACTGCTAATTAAAACCTGTACAATTTAAGTTGCAGACTGCTATTAGCCTCAACTCCTGGACACCCACATACAGGAATGTCATGTTTCTCCATAGCCAGGAAGGCTGGAACAACCGAATTACCCCAAAACATAGGCTTGTAAAGAAAAGCTAAGCTTAATTTAAAGACCAAATTATGTGGCCATTTTAATGTTGGACCTTCCAGAGCACACTGCACCAAAAGCCTTTTAATACCATTAAGAAGTCGACATCACAACATGAGGCAAGAATTGCATTTGCTACCAGACAGTTTTGTTGCATGCTTAACCAGCAACATGCCACATATGTTCAAACCAGCAAAAGCGATTTGCATTCATTCTTGGTAGGACCCTAACAAATTAAAAGAGAATTAAAAGGAAATCTTTCAGAAACAGAAGCTTCACTGTCTAATGGGTTTTAGAACAAAGAAAAAAGTTAAAAATATCTACCCTGTCTGTCATTTTTATTGAGTATTCTGCTGTGCTTCAAACTAACATTTCCCATCAAATCCTTTTTGCTTGCTACAATTATCTCTCCTCACAGAAAAAAAAAAAATACAATATTGGTATCTTTCTGACACTGAACATTTGGAAAGATGCCTCGCAACTGCATCTTGCCTTGCCAAGATATCATACTTCAGACTGTGAAGTGATTTAAAGACATTGCCTTGAGATGTCATTATGTGTCTTTATTCTCCTTAAGCGCTAGCTACTACAGCTTACAAAAAAAACCAATAAAAAAAATAAAAAATCCCCAAACTAACAATCTCACACCTCTATGCATGTAGTTCTACAGAGCCCAAACTGGGGTCAAAACCTGCGTAACACTGTGGTCTCTGCTCACTTTAGATCCAGCTCTGTTGAGCTCAGCTCTCTCAAACATATTCACCCCATTACTGCTACCTTACTCACACCCAAGCACACTTGGCAGCAAATTCCTAACTTTCACCTTTGGGGGACAGTCTTCTGTAAGGGAGACCTACAAGAGGCACAGAGCACCACAAGGTTTAAAAACAGCTGTGAAGCCCATGGATTAGAAGCGCTGCTGTGAAACACAAGTAGAGCACAAGGTGCAGAGGTGGCATCACTCTGCAACAATTGCTTTCTGCCAGTACAAACAGGCAGAGTGGAAAGGAAGATCAAAGTAAGACCCTTTTCTCATTATTACGTTACCGCCTTTCTGTTTCTAAAACAGAGAAGAAAAAAGGTCTCACTTCAGCTGAGAAGCCAAAATAGTTTTCCTCTTTTCAAAGTGCTGAGTGTGATTTCCCTTCACAGCTCCCAGGAACATCAATAGCACCCACACAGCTTAAACCTGAGAAATACAGGCAGTACAACAGCAGGATACTGTAAGTGAATCACCTAGTGCCTTCAGAAGTAAAGGGCTATCCTGCTCTAAATACTGTTCACCCTGTCATTCTCATTAATAAGTCTAAACTGCTTATATTTTAATCAGGTGTGGTCTGGAAACAAATCACAGCGGAATTGTCAGCCATATGGAAATGGATTTTTTAAAAGTATGCATAGATATAAAATACACACAAACACAGAAGAGCAAAGACACAGTATTTTATAATACCTCTGAGACATCATATGGCATTAGATAGTGACTATGATGGAAAGAAATTAGACAGAGGGGGTGGAAGAGCACTTTAAACCAATTAAGCTCACACTTCTGGGAAATAGATGCCTAACGCTCACTCTTACCAGCAGCACTGCTTCCAAGGCTTTCTTGGTGAGACCCACACATGTTTAGAAACTATTACGTTTTCTTCACAGGAAATGCAAAGTGTTTGCAAGAACCATGTGGCCTCTCACAAGAGAGGGAAAGTAGGAAAAGGAGAAACTGCGTAACACCCCCATTTTATACAAGATATTCATGCTGTAACGAGCCCAGGAAAAATGCTAAGAAGTAGCAATAACCAACCAACCTGCTCTCTTTGACAGAGCATCTGGGGAAAAAAAATAAAAAAATGAAACATTTCCAACAAAATTCATCATTGCATTTACTTCAAAGCAACTAAAAATAGCATCATTATCTCCTCAAGAGAAAGATACCTTGAAATAACAAGCCTATTGTATACCTCTTGCCAGAAACATTAATTTTTAACTAATTACATATTTGAAACCAGACTTTTTTCCACCTGCACTGAGACGGTCATATAACCATAAAAACTTTACAAGAGGTTTGTGCCATTTCTTTTTTAGCAAATCAATTGTCTAAGTTCTGCTATGTATGTACTCAAAATCAACCTTATAATAAAACCAAGTAGGACCAAAGGGCATCTCTGAAATTTGCTTTGTTTATCTTACAGTAAATCAATAAGGGTTTTATTCAAATTCTCCAGGAGGCCACTGCAACCTTTCCTGAGCAAGGCCTGGGCCAGCTGTTTCAGCAGCCAGGAACATTAATTAAACACTGCAACTGCTGTAGGACTTTGCAACCAAAGCCCCTTTCATATGCCTGGATGCTGTAGCTATTGCATACAGAGAAAATGAGCAAGACCTCCTGCAGATGAATGTTCACGTGGCATAAACCCAAATCAGACCAGTCATCCTTGGGAAAAGTAATTATTCCCACGGCAAAGGAAGCAAAATGATGCTCCAGCAATTCCTGACAGCAAAACAGAAATACGATTTGCATCAACAGTTGCCAAAGATGCAGGAAGAGAAAACTATCTCATTTCTTTTTCTTATGTGCCTCAATAAAGAAATACATTAGCAGGAACTGGCAGCAAAAGTCTTCAGTGTACAAAGCAAAGCTGTTGCCAAAAAGCACGACTGACCACACTGGTACTCATAACAGATTCAAGACTAGGATATTAATGAAATAGTCACCTTAGAAAGCTGAATTTGCCTAGTTTTGGAAAAATGAGTCTTCAGGTACACTTAACTTCTGCAAAACAAACTACAACAAAATTTCCAAGTTGCAGTGGCATCTGCAAATTTGACATTTAGTTGCAGCATAGTTTGTCACAGTGCAAAGCTCTGGGGTCTTACGCAAACCTTTACATCAGTTTTATTTAGTAGAACATCACAATATTTGACATGCAAGTGACATTTTAAAGGTAAAAACATAATTTATGTGCTCTGATGCTCCCATGAACACGTAGCCCAAGAGAAGGTGGATATTTTAATGTATTTTCAGGACTCAGAGGGATTAAGAACTTCTCTCTGCATGTAACCAACTGCAAAAATGCCACACTAGGAGCTGACATGTAATTTTCAGTTCCACTCCCTGAACTTACAACAATGTTTGATCCTGATTTCAATCACAGCAGCGTAAATCAGAGTAACTCCATTATGTAAAACCAGCGTGTGATTTTGCTCCATTGATTTACCTTCATGAAGAAATTTAAAACTCTTCTTTTGCAATAAACTACCAATTTCCATGCTCCTTAGTGTAAGAAATGAGGTGTTTAACAAGGAACATACTTGGACTAAAATTAACAGCAATGCTTTGGTGATACCAATCTGGAAACAGTTGCTACGTGTTACTACCTACAAAGCTGCAATCCTTTCTTTTATGTCAAGTGCTAGCATTAAGACTTCCCAAAGAAAATCATGAGAAATAGGTGAAATCCCAGAGAAACACAAAATGATTCAAAATGATGGTTAAGAACCAGATTTTGGGTTGAGCACATTACTGGCTTGGATTTTACCAAGGAAAGGAAAGACCGGATATCCATTCCACAAGACAGTGAAAATGGACCACAGGAGCAGAATATTTGAGCTATTTTGCCCCCATTCATGTACCACCTCACCTCACCTGCCATTCTTGCTTCACTGTATTAGCCCAACTCCTGCTAATATGCTTAGTACAAACAAAGCAAATTCTGCTTGACAAGAGACTTTTCTTGTACAGGGCTTTCATAAACAAAAAAAGCAGAGACTAAAGTTGAGACCATAGTTTCCACCTTGGTGATACCAACCAGCCAAAAGTAGTATTTCACTGGATATCAAACTTCCGAAGCAGATCTGTGCCCTGCTCTTTACATAACCATCAAATGATCTCAGAAATTTGAGAGGAGAATAGTTGTATTTTATGCCTGTATTCCACCACACAACCACGACAGAACAGCCAGCGAGAGTGATTTTAGAAAAATATAGTGGTAATCCAATTTGTACCCAGAAAATTATAGGCTGTTAAAAATAAGTCACAGACACCTTATGAGTCTCTCTAACTCAAGGTGGAAGTCTTTCAAACCTACTTAACAGTAATGGGTAGAAGCAGTGAGGGCCTTTAAAAAGTAAAATGAAGGGGGGGATCATAATTAAGAACCTAATCATGTTTTAGCTCTCAGCAAAAATTTTTACTTCCAATTAATTCCTAACTGCCCTTTTTGAGCACAGGAAAGAATCTGTTCCTTGCGCAAGATTTCAACTCTCATGCAGAGAGGCAGAGCTGAGTTTTCTTCTTCTGTTTGTGCAGATGGCAAATTATATACTGGCAACAACCAACTTTCCCGTAACCTTCCATCAAATGCCAGCTTTGAAGAACACAGAGATAAAGAACAGTTTTCTTTGAAAAGAAACATTATTATTTGTGCTTCTTGCTCTGCTGTTACATTTTATTAAAAAACAATTCTGTGATAATGTGGCATGCTTTGACTCGCCACAGGTTTGACACACTTTGTATTCAAAACTACAAGAAACTATACTCTGCTTAACCAAAGGAGGAGGTGGGAAAACATTTACTGTTTGGTTTGGGTTTGTTTTTTTCAAGGGGAGACACCAATTCCCTCCTGACAGGTTACAGCACCACAGTCCTGTCATTTTGGGAAGTACCTACTCAGTACCCTCTCAGAAAGAGTATGGAAAATGAGATTTCAGCAACAGCAATCCTTTCTATTAGAAATATATTGGCCTTGTTGACTTGTTTGGCTTTTATTTCATTTTTAACTCATTAAGCATCATTGATTAAGAAAAAATAAAACATTTCCAAGGGCCACAGCAGTCCACTATAAACTTGTAATCCACTTTAATCACAAGTGCCAATGCACATTCTAGTGATGGTTTTTGTATTATCCTGGGTGAGAACAAAAGAGGGATAGAGCAAATAAAACAAGATACAAGAAAACCCACAAAAACTCTCAAAAAAAAAACCATGCAGATGTTGCATCTCCTGATCTCTTTAACTGCCCATTAGATGCACCAGGTAGCTTCTTGCATCAGAGCACAGAAATGCCTCACAGCAACTTTTGTGGTAGAGGTGCTAAAAGTGACGCACATACATGCGTATACTTGTATCAAGGCATTCTAAAAAGGAATAAAAATCACATGAAGTGTTAAAAGATTCACGATGCCTTTAAAATAATAAAATATATTTTCAGCTCATGCTAGCACTGAAAACGCCTCAAATTTCTCAAATTCTCCTAGTTATATTACAATTGTACAGTTAAAAGTGAGATGGGTATTTGCAGTACATCTATTAGAAAAGCTTCAACAGACTTCGTTACGTATTAATTTAATCAAAAACATGATTTACTTTGGAAGTCTCTACTAGTAACAAACATTCAATGGAATTAGTCACTTCAGATGAATTAAGAACCTACAACAAACTGAAAGCTGTGATCATGCTTCTCTTCACATGTACAGTTTTGGCACTAAATTTGATAATATGAAAGCAAAATGTATTTATTTAAAACTAGAAAAAAACACACATTATATTAGAAAACTTGCCAGGAGCTTTCCTAGAGATACTTAAGGATCATATAGAAATATCTTACTTTTTTGATTGTTTGTTATTTATAGGCATGTGGAGGTTTTGATCTTGGAACAGTTCATGTATTGTAGCTGTTTTTTTGAATTGAATTCTTTCAGAAATCTGGCCTTTTCTTGGTTCTTTGCAAGTGCTGAGAAAGAAATTTAGTTAGTTTCAAAAAAACAGTGCTACTCTCATTTGCAAACAAACAGACAAGACAACAAAGATTTAGCTACCATGGATTTTCCAGAAAACAGGTGAAAAGAAGATAAAAAACCCTCTGCGCTGACACTTCAGGAAATCAGATCTGTAAAATGAAAGTAACTGAGCCGACTGGGTTTGTTTTGTTCAAGGATATACCTATGAGCACCTATGACAAAAGTTCATGTAGAAATAAGAGGATGATCTATTTATCTCGAATAGAAAATGCCATACGTTTCCATCTCCAGATGGTTTCAAAAAGAATATCTTCCTTTCTCAACAGGATCAAGTAACCACATGGTAACATTACGTAGTTAAGGTATAGCTAGCTACAACAATACCACATTACAGGTGGTTTTCCTTGGCATATAATAAACCATGCTTTTACACAAACCTATAGTCAAAATACTACTTAACAGTATGTTGCATACAGAAGCTGCTGATTGAGCTCATTAATAAATCATATATTCCTAATTCATTGTTAAATCAGCCTGTCATTTCTTTTTATGTATATCATACCTGAATTCATCTAAAGCCTATTTCTTGTAAAAACACATGCTGATGCCTGTCTGGCATGCACATTTGAAGTTTAAAACAGGATTTTAAATAAAGAAATCGGAACATCAAGCACAGAAATAATCCATCAAACAATGTGAATAGAGGTAGCAAGAAAAACAGCACGCAAACCTTAACTTCAAGACTACTCTATTCAAGTGCTCAGCTTTCTTACTTTTCACTTGATTTTATTTGCATTGAAAAACATCAATCTCAGGCAAGCAACACTTTAAAAGTAAGCAGCCTTTCCGCTAGCTCACAGCAATGTTGGCATGGTCTTCACCTGATATAAATGGGGACAATTCCTTAGATTTCAAGAGATCTGTAGCAAATTACTGCTCTCAAGAATTGGCCCACAATTTCATACACGTTCAGCAGATACTCGGCTCCTGCATCCCCTGGACAAAAGTGATGATTTCTCCTGCTTCAGCTGCAGGCGTTTTCTGAATTGCCACTGTCAGCCCCAGACATGTCACCTATTCAGTTTTCAAAAACGGAATGGCAGAGCTACAAAAATATTTTACAACATAAAAATTGTATTCTCCTCACGCTCCTCTTCAGGTTTATTTTTCTTACCTTCGGACAGAAGCTAAGGATGTCACATTGCTGTCTGAAATATAAAAAAAAAAAGGCAAAAAAGCAGAAATAGAAAAATATTATCTACCAGACTAGGGGATCAGAAAGTGATGGAACCACAGATTTCTGCCACTCTTGCTACCCACACTCTCAGAAGTACTTGAAAAAGGAGGGCAGAGTAAACACTGTAACTTTTGTTACAGAAACTGCACTTTATACAACAGAAATTTGTCCTTTTTATAGTTTGTTTTATGCGGAACACATGCACCTGAAAGCAAGCACCTTCTCATTATGTTCCTGTAACCACAGGGGATGGAGACAGCCAAGACAGGAGAACACTAGACATTTCATTCAGCCTCTTTCAATAACACACAACCTTTTCAGGGAACGAGAAGATGTCATGACAGGTAGATACATAGAGAAAAGTATACAGCCAGGATGACATCCCTAGTCCTGAGTAACATATTATGAGATCATATCAAGTAAAGATGATGTCCAAATCATCTGGAGGACTCCTACACATCCAGTGCAAACTCTGCCTCAGATTAACAGTACATCTTTTTAGGGGATTCACAGTAGTAAAAAATGAGCCATGTTCTGCTTTAAAGGTGATTTTCTAAAACCTGCACACTTGCCCAACCAATTAAACAGAACAGAGACAAACTACTGGGAAATAGCAAACTAAAAGATTTTTCTATGATTTCTTTTCTGACAAAAACAGAACAGCGAAAAAACTCTTTATAGAACAGTTTAAGAAGGATCAACAAGTACCAGCTAATGAAGTGTGTCGCTTTAGCTATCTCACTGCCTTATGTTCAAGGACCAGGATGACTGCAAACATTCCCTGCATGCAGACTGAGAGGAACATTATTGACAGTGGTAGGAAAGACATGTTGAGATGACAGCAGCTTCCTCAAGCATAGGCACAACAGAATAAAGATATTACTAAAAACAAACCAGAGATGAATTAAACGTAAGTACATTTATGCAGATTAAACATCCTGGCGAAAGGCTGCAATAGTCTCTCTGTGACAGTAAGGACAGAGCAAAGCCTGCTGCCTTTGATTCCCTTGAATTTAAAGGATCAAGCTGAAAGGTCTAAAAGGCAATGGCAAGTCCAAGGGGGAAATCACAGAGCAATCAGTAAACACTGCAAAATACAGAAAGGAGAAGATAGAGTCATGTGTAGATATTATGAGGAACACCAGAAAACAGTATTTTTATTTTCTCTAAACCAGCAGCTTTTCTGCTCCTACTTCTCTGTTATTCTGGACTGCCTTTGGAGGAGGAAGATGAGTGAATGAGCCTGGAACGTAGGGACACGTCGGATGGCTCCAGCAGAGAGAGACGACAGTCTCTGCACTGCCTCAACCCAATGGGTCAGAGACAAGAGAAACACTCCCCCTTCACCAGGACCCTCCTCTTCTTTGAGCATCAGAGAAAAGCAACCAGCTTCTACATGACACAGTTTGGTTTCGACTCTTCCCCATTTTAAAAACAGAAGCAAAATGACTTCTATCTCCAGCAACTGGGGAAAATTAATAAATATTTGACCTTCGCGTCTAAACCCTTGTAGGCTCACCTTCAAGTATACTTGAAGCTAAGCTTCCCTGAGCATCAAAACAGTCCAGAACTAGAAATCCAGATGGTTTAAAAAATCTAGGTACTCAGGGATACGCAACCAGAAGCCATCTACAACTATAAATCACTAAACACCTCTGAAAATGTGATGTCAGGAAAGCCTAAAGGCATGATGCTCACCCTGCAAACCCAGCTATACTCACTGATGGCAAATACAGCACCTAAACTTGTGCCTCAGCCATTGCTTAAGCAAACTAGTTTTGCTAGCTCCTTTTTCAACATCCTTTTCAAAAAGTCATGCTTCTCATGTTACACCATTTAATTATTTAAATGGGCAAAAGGAGTATTATAACAAACACAAAATTTGCCTTTCCACACAGATCACAGCTAATCATGCATGAGCCACAGAAGGGTCTTTGCCTGGGAGGCCAACAAAGCCATGAAGACATTGCCTTTTTTTTACTTTTTCTTTTTTTTTTTTTTTTAAAGCATCACATGAGAAAGTGTGCAAAGCTGCAGAAATGATTACTAGTTTCTATTACTAAAAAAAAATTTTTAAAAATAATTTTACTGGAGGGTTTTGCTTTCGTAAGTAACAAAAAAGCTACTGCTCCTATTCAAAACCAGAAAATTTGGTGCCAAAGAAATATTAACATTTCTGAAGACTTTCTCTGGATTCCTGCGGAATGAACACTTCACTTAGTTCATACAAAGAGCTTAATTTTCTTTTTTAATCTGCCTCAAACATACAATTACTGTGCCAAGCAGTAGCACAGCACAGACAAACAGACCTGCTGAAGTGATATATTTCTATGCCCTAGAAATACTCATTGTATTGTTCCCTAGTAGCACTCATTGTACAGGCAGGAGATTTGATTACTTTTTCCCTGAGGATGTATTGTATATTTAGATACCTTTCTATAGTTAAGGATTGGCTTAATTACCTTGTGAATATGTATTTAACAGAAGTGAAAGTAAACATCCGCAAACCAAAGCTTTGCTGTTACCTGCCCAGTGTGGATATATACATGCATAGGGGTACTCACCCACAGGCTTCCCTTAAGGAAAGGGATGGGGAAGGACTATACAAATCTCTGCTAGCAAACAAATAGGAAAGCATCAGCAAAGATAAACTTCGCAAAGTCATGTTATTCAAAAATCAAGCAGGCATTCTGTCCTGGCTTAAACTGGGATAGAGTTATTTTCTTCATATAGCTGGTACAGTGCTGTGTTTTTGCTTTAGCCCAAGAATAATACTGATAACACACTGATGTTTTAGTTGTTGCTAAGTAATGCTTACCTCAAGTCAAGGATTTTCCAGTTTCCCATGCTCTGCCACTGAGGAGGGACATAAGAAGCTGGGAGGGAGCAACGCCAGGATCCAAACTAGCCAAAGGGATATTCCATACCATAGAATGGCATGATCAGTACATAAACTGCAGGGAGCTGGCCATGAGCCACCGATCACTGCTCTTGGAGTAACTGTATTGTGCATCACTTACCTTTCTTGGGTTTTATTCTTCTCTTTTTCCTTTTCATTATTATTATTATTATACTTTACTTCAATTATTAAACTGTTCTTATCTCAATCCAAGGGCTGTACCATGAGCAAGCAGCTGTCCGGTACTTACTGCTGGCTGAGGTTAAACTACAACAGCATCTCCAAAAATTAAACATTTCATATAAACAACACTCTAGGAACCAGAACATGTTTTAAGCAGCTTCTTTGCTTCTCTAAAGCAACTCCACAGAAGCAGAACTAATCAAAATGCACTGCAATATTAACTGTAATCGCAGTGCTCGCCCAACAGGTACTTCCAGCAGAGAGGACTGAACAGAAGCAGTTGGAGCAGCGTGGCAACAGGCTCTGACATGTCACTGCATGGGGACATAGTTAGGAGGCTTTAGTCCTACAGGTAGCAGAGAATACTGCTTATATCAACAACTGCATTAAACATACCCCATCTTAGAGCAAAGCCCAGGCAGGTGAAGCTACCTGTCTTTCCCAGGGCCTCCCAGAGCAAGGGGAGTGGGCAAGAGCTATAGTAGCCTCCTCTGGGTTTCTGTAGGAAGAGATGTATGTCAATGCACATACACACCTAAACTTATACATAGCTAATTAGAAGTCTAGGACTGTCCTCACTACCAAACCTATCTGTATAGTCCAATTCAGACTTCCCCAGCAAAATCCTGTCCCAGAACACATTCACAAAGCATAGCAACGCTACTGTGGACAAGCAGCCCACAGCAATATAAAGAAGATTCTGCCTGCCTGTGAATTTGCGGCACTAAAATGGCAGACTAAAGCATGTTTTCCTTGGAACATCTCTGATTTTGTGCATGACAATGTTATATGGCATCTGTCACCTGCAGCATTGTATACATACTGGCAAAGAATGGATGTCTTCCAGGAAAGACAAGACTTTCAGTAGAAATCCTAAGTTACACATGACATAAGGACAGTAGGGGGGCTAACACCCACCTCCCACACATCACACCCCCATGATTTACACCAAATTTTATCAGTGAACAAAATTTATAAACAAGTTTCTGCAAGAAAGAAACAAACAAGGACAATTTAAGCTGAATTTGTGTATGGATGCACACTAACACTCTAGTATATAGCTTGTGTACCTAAATAAGTCACCAGCAAAGATGCAACTCTGCACCAAAACAAGGCCAAAGCAAGAAGTCACTATTCTGAGGAAAAGAGAGAGACACTCTAGACAAGAGCTGTGACAGACCCATCTTCTCTGTGTTGAAGCAGGTGGGTGGGTGCAAAGTTACAGAGGATGAGTTGTACCTCCATATATCCACAAAATGTTTTATGCTTCATGGGCACAAGTTAAACCTTTTCTGTTTGCAATTATTGTGCAAGTTCCTCACATCCAGCAGATAGTTTGGCTCCCTGTAAGATTTCCCTATACTGAAGTGCTTCAACTAACACATTTGACATTTGAAAAGTGGATGGTCAGCAGAGCAGTCTGAAAGAGTGAGGAAGCCATACTGTAATGTAATGACAAGGGGACAAGATGAATAACACCAGATTCTCTTCAAAGATGAGGCCATATGAAGAAAAAGATTAAAATAAATGTTTTATAAGAGCAATCACTGTCATTATTACCCAGTGAATTTTTCTTTTGCAAGCCCATGCAAAAAAAAAAAAAAAAATAAGGTGACTGCCAAACAGGAGAAAAACAGGTTTTAGATGAGCTTTCCCTTCCTCCTGTTGCTGAACATGGATTTCCCACAACATAGGAAAGCTGTTTCCTCCACCCAGCAAAGAAACACAAATGACTGACAGAGTAGCTGGCATGATGACAGATGATACCAGCATCTTCATCCTGCCATGGAGAGGCCTAGAACATGCAGGGAAAAGGATGCTGAAGAGCATATTAATTGATGGCATCTTGATGGTTGAAGCAAGAGGCATCTAAATAAGACCCAGACTGGAATCAAAAACATGACAAGTGACCAACAGTAGCAACACCAGAGAAAAACACTTCTGTTATGAAAGAAGCATGCTCCCATCTGCAGGCACCACCGAAAATTAATGGCACAGCTTCAATCACTGCCATAAACGTATCCACCTGATGGAGCAGCCAAAATACAGCCTGTGAGCAGGGAGCTGAAAACACAAACTCATGTCTCCTCAGACAAGGGCACTGAAGAAATTCTTTGGGCATTGTATGCACTTTTATATATGCTAAGCATTCAGGAGTTCTAGGTGTCATAAAACTTCTTCACTGGTTCATCTGTATATACCATACAGGAGTTTTCAGCACAGCTCCAGATTAAATACAATGTCACTAAAATTCCCGTAACATCTGTGCCAGAAAGCTGCTATAATGGACTTACCAAACAGCATGACCAAGAAACAAAAAATATGCCTGCTTTTGAAGGACTGTGGTCAACACACACCCCCCTCACATCATGGTATCAGCTTTAATGCATAAAGAGCCAAGCAGAAAATACAACCTGCAGCATACTATAAAGCCTGCTGCTAACAGTCCATAGTTGAAGTCAGATGAGCTCAGGAGCCACAGCCTCCATAGGAATATAAAAGCTCATCCACTCATCAAAACTGCTCTGACTCCAGAAAAAATGCCCCCAGCCTCTGATCCCTACATAACAATTACAGTCTGAAATACTCTGCTCAATAAAGTGAGTTCTGGCTGAATGAGACAGGCGTGTTAAAAGAGAAAAAAAAAATGGTATCATTGATGCAGCTGAGATTTATTTTTTTTATTATACTCTTATCTCAGTAATCACACTGCAGACATACACAGATTTCAGGGATTTAAACCCTTTGCCTCAAACCTCAGCTAAGGTTTCCTACAGGGGAATGCTCAGAAAAATTAATGCAGATTAATACTGAACAGCTATTTATCCTTGAGCATCTGCACAGGCTCTCCTGCACAGCTTTTATGTGGTTTGCCTCACTGGCATTGCAGGTGAGTCATGCTAAACCAAGCCAGGGAGACTTCAAATCCAGACAAGAATATCTCTGCAGGGGTGTAACTCATCATTCACCCCCTTTCTGCAGGGATTAGCACTTCTGGACAGCACATGGTGTGCTCCCACACAGCACACGTGTGGCTTGGGACTCTGCCTGGTGGTGTAAAACACTTAGCATATCATTTGATTGCATCATCTGAAACAACACTGCTGAAATTTAAAATTACATCAGCCTCTGTACTTTGTCCTCGCCAAGTGCCGTGTCTTGGCTCGGCCAAAACTTCTGCACTCTGGACTTAAAATCATTCTGTTGGCTCTGTCCCAGCAGAGGTGTAAGAGCAGAAATGTTACTAAGGATAGAAGGTGAGGAAAAAGGGTGGTTTTGCCCCAGTCGCTGCAGTTTTAATAGAGTCAAGTCAGCACTGTCCTCTTCTTGCACTTGAGAAGATACAGGGTAAGGACCAAAAGCTAGCCAGGCACCTCTCCCTTCATCAAGAAGAAGGGCAGAAGATTGAAACAAGGCTAGAGGAAGGACTTAGTCTTTAGACAATACAAACTAAAGAAGGGGATAAACACGCCAGCTTGTGTAAATCTTAAACTCATTTGTTTAGTGTTAAATTAAGTAAACTTGAAATAAGCTTTCCAAGATGTCCAAATATATTGCTCTTGCTAGCCAACAGGATAACCTGGATATTGCCACTGTAAGAAGGAATCCATTCTCCCTCACCCCTCTGTGCTTTTCTGTTTGCCCTCTCTTGCACTCTCTCCTTGTATAATTATTAATATTTTCCTTGGCATTATGAAAATGGTTAGGTCCTTCTGTAAAACAATGCAGCAGGGGGAAATGCCCTTTAGTGGTTATTTTCAAAGTAAGGTTTGTATTTATATCAAAATTGAGGCTAAAGGCATGTAACACCCCTAAAATAAGTGTTCAGCATGTGTTAAGCACAGTGTGAAGAATTCTCAACACATGCAGCCTTCACTGCCAAAACCCAGTGTGCAATATTCTATGCTGCATTTTTTCTTCTTCCCTAAAGCAAATTACTGTTACTAGGCAGAAGCATCTTTTAGCATCTTGCCATTTACTATTTCCTTGAATTAGCATTCAAGACCACATGAGTGTGATGAAATTTTTAACAGTGCAATGTTCTTTGGTCAAACTTTTGCATAGTCAAAGCCAATACCAATAGAATAAAATTTCCTCCCCCATGCCCTAATCTAGACTAGAACTGCTCCATTATTCTCATTATGAAAAAAATTTAAATAGTCTACAGAGATACTGATCACTAAGTGCTTTAGCTAAACTGTAAAACTGATATACCAACATAATTTGCTTAGATGTCAAAGTATCCTTATAAAATATTCAAATACAAAAAACACAGGCCATCACAGCCTGGCGACTTTTAACCAACCAAGCCAGTGCCTAAAGACGAAGTGTTCAACATTAAAAATAACACACTAAAGGACGCTAAGGCTTGCAGTACATCAAAAACACATGCAACCAAAGACTTTTGGAAGTGAAATTACACGGTAGATTCCTATGCAACAGCAGAGAAATTATAAATGTTGTTTCAATAAGATAAATGTCGCAATCCACACACAGGTCAAAGTAAGTGGCAAATGAAGAAAAGATACAACTCTGGTTGGGAGCACAAGATACATCTACACATATTTTCCTTGAAATAGCAATAGATTAACTGAGATCGCACAAGTAAAATGGGGGGGGGGGGGGGGGGGGGGGGGGGCATACCGCACTCAACTTTATGACACACCTAGAGACAGTGGGGTAGAAAACAAGTGTTTCTGACAGTTATAGGGCATAAAGAAGGTTGATAACTTTCACAACCATAGTACAAAACTGTTTTATTATCCTGAAATATTCCAGCACTGGTCCAAGAGTTGCTGACCACCAACAAGAACAAGTGAGAAAAGTACTAAAAGGAAAGAAAAGCAAATGTCAAGGACAAACAGAAAAGAATCAAGGGGTAGTTTAGCTAAGAAGAAAGGAAAAAAAATAGAAAAAAAAAAGCTGAAAAAGGAGATGATGTTGCTTTTAAGCAAAGACAGTGATTAAGTAAATGAGAGATGCGACTGTTCTGCAGGGCATCAGAAAAGAGATCACACAGTGGAAGGAGAATTGAAACAGAGAGAGTATTCATCAAATAAAAATACCAGGTCCTTGAAAGATACTGTCACAAATTCAGCAACAGGAAGTAAATGCTACTGGGAATATAAACTATTTTCTTCTTCATTTCACAAGGACAAGGAGAGAAAGAGGTCAGAAAGTGAATGATGCTTCTATTACTCTAACATATTCAAAAGCACATAAAATGCAGACATACCAAAGCTACTTGAGAGGGAAAAAAGCATAAGGCACAGAAAGGCAACATTTTCATATGTAGGTATTATGGGATCTCCTTACAACGAAACAGTGTTCCATCATGATTGCTGGTAGAAAACAGAGCTGATTTTCCCACTACTGTTTAGTTTTGCTGTCATCTGAAGAAGCTTACAGGTAGCACAAATCTTGTCCTAGAATAAACAGATGGCAAAGCCATGAAGACTTCATTTGCGTTGATGGTACCATGACAAAGAGAGAAAAAAAGGAAATTCACAGCTGAGCTGAACCCATCTCCATGACTGAAACACGAAAGTCCCACTTCCCATCTCTGTCAGACTGTCCCTGAAATCAAAAAGCTCAACAGCCCTCCAAGTCCAGCTGTCTTTGAAGCATGTCAAGTGGTATCAGCAAAGCAGAAGACCATCAAGAAAGCAGAGGGACTCCTGTCCCATGCAACCCAAAAACAATGGCAAGGTGGAAAGTCACAGCAAGGAAAGAAGAGGCAGCCTCTGCATTTCCTAAACTCAAGAGTATCCTAATTTAAGATGTATAAAACAAAGTATTTCCAAAACAAATCCAACATCTCTCTCTGAGAAAGCTCTGCCATGGCCTTAAGTATGTTACTTGTGCATCCGCAAAAGATATCAGATGTCAAATGGAAAGACTGCATCACCACCTGAGACTTTCAAGAACCTGGTCATTGTTGGTACTTGCAAGAAGCATGGAAAACAGTCAGAACAACACACACCCTTCATGTCAACACATACACCATCCTGTCAGGCAACCAGGAACAAAGAATACCCAAGATAAACCTCTAGAAAGACCTTACAGAGTAAAGAGCCATCAGTCTTAATATGGCAGGGCACACGGAAACAACAGCTCATGATTCAGGGAACAATAATACCTTCAGTGAGCAACACTGACAGCACAGGGTGGACATAAAGCAACATGATTAGGGGCTTTTAGAAAAGCTCTCTGCAAAATACTTCAAAGAAGTGTTCTTAACTGTCCTCTGAAACCACTTATTCTCAAAAATAAAGATGCCCAACTGTTTGAAAATCCCAGAGATACCATAGGTCTGATAACATGACAAAAGGGACTGTTTCCTATGCTTTACACTGGTGTTTTGGTTACTGTAAAGTATTTCTACACTCTTTTACACAAAAATTAGCTTTTCGGTTTAACAGCTGCTCCTCATCTGTGCTAGCAGCACCTGCAAAACCTTAAAAAGCCAGAGTTCAGGAAAGACAATGAGAAAGCTCATGATCCACAGCAGCTTCTACCACTGGCATAACCAGCATAACTGGACCAGCCTGTGAGCCGTGCACAACACTCCTTTCTCACGCCAATTTTTCCTTTTTGCACGACAGAACGCTAATCATGAAAACCATGTTGAACCATGTCATAACACATTAGGGTGTTGGTACAATAATCAGAACACTGGTGCATGTGAAAATTATGGAAAGTATCTATAACTTTGCTTGACGTGAAACATCTTTGTCCTCAGTCTGGAGTAATTTCTGGTTCTGTCAATATGCTCCAATTTGGTTGCTTGAGGGTTTCTCCCTGTTACATCTCAGTCTTCCTACTATCCTAAAAAGGATCTCAAAAAAGGAAGAGTTGGCATAAGGAGGAAAGCAGGACTGCACATGGGCAACCAAGGAGGGTGGTTGAGCAGCAGCCAGCAGACGAGCTTCAGCAGCTGAGCAACTGCAGCCTGAGACTGCAGATGGGAAAGATGAAGCATGTGCCTTTTGTTCATTCCCCTCACTGTATTTAAGCAGCATAGATCATTAATGAAACAAAGAGATATGGTTGGCTTCCTTAAAAAAAACCCATAAAATGCTATTATTAACGGAACCAGTTGGATCTTATCACTTTTCTTGCAACTAAAAAGCTGTCAAGCTGCTCTCCTTGAATACCACAAAAATACACCATCTCTTTTGTGTGAGCTGGAAATACCTCAGTCTGTCTTACATTCACCACCAAAGAAATTCTGTGAATATGAGAGCTCTTACATGCTGAATAAAATTTTACACTAAATTAAATTAATTCAACAGATCGCAGAAATCGGACCCTCCTCCAGATAAATGGTTTGCTTTAATTCGTGGGCTTGTTACAATTCTTTTCTCTACTATAATACAATTATGTATGGCAATTAACCTGACATTTTCTTCTCACTATCTTTTCTTTTAAACTACCTGAATGAAAAAAGGCTTATACGGGTCTCCACAGTATGTTCGTGATTGCTCTACGCTGTATCTTATTTAAGATACGACACTTTGAAAACACACCTAAAACACAGTACTACAGATTGCTGTAGCCTTTTCTACTGAATCTATTTTAATATTATAAGCATATTAAATACTAGCAAGTATATTTTATTGCTTTAGTATTTGTGCATCAGTGCTAAACCATGCAAGCAAAGTAGAATCAGTGTCAGAACAAAGTTTTCTATGCAACATTTTAAAGTTACATCTTTCTGTGAAAGTATTTGACCATTAACTCCCATGAAAATTATTAAATAATATCACCAGAATGTCTAATTCAACTTGTAAGTTTGGGAAGTTTGGAATATTTAAAATTTTCTTATTTAATTAAAATAACTGTTAATATTATTTTGATCTTAATAAACTTAGTCACACAAAATGTTTGTTTGCTTTGCAGTTTAGCAACAGCCAAAGCTATGCTTTAACATCTCTTTCAGCAGGCTCTTGAGACAACACTCAGAGAAGCATTTCAAATATGCCTGTATACCTAACTCACAGGTGAGCATCTTATTACTAACTCTGCTGTTAAGTGCAAGAAAGGTCTGGCAAAAGACGTCCACAGACCCCAGTTATTCCTCCTGAAAAAGAAATCAAAACCTGAGGATCTTTGGTCCTCAACTCCGCTGTGCTAGAAATCAAGAGTCAGGATGCTGTAGCACTGAGCCTATCCCTAATAATCCCAGTCAAACACCTTGATTCTGCAAACACTGATTACCTTTGTGGGCAAAAATGTTAACAGTACAAAATCCTCCACTACGATCTGGGGGGTGCGCTTGTTTTTTTTAAAGTGAGCCTTCACAGAAAAGCAGAAAAAAATTGAGAGGTTAGGGCTGCTGCTGGGGAAGGTAAAGGTGAAATGGAGTCCGCAGACAGACAGCAAAACAGAAGCATATGAAACATTGAACTATTTTTCATTTTTTTGAGCTGCTAACACCAAAACCTGTTGCACTTCCGCTTACCGACTTCTAAACGGCTACATGCAGTATTTGTCTGCAGGGTATAGGCAACGGCAACAAGCCTGCAAGCTGCAAATAGCCAAGCCAAACATTTCTTAGAGGATTCATATAATTAGTGTGCTTTCCACTGTCCTCCTTAATTGGTGCTTGCAGAGCTAGAGTCCTGCAGTGCAATCTGTGGAAATACAGGACCTGAGCCAGCAGCAGCAAAATGAATTGAATAAACTAAAACACTGCTGCAACTGCACTGATTGGCAAACTTGGGAATCAAGCTCAGGTACCTCCACAAAGAGAAAAACACTCTCAGAAGTCACTAACTGCTCCTATATGGGCAAAAGACCAGCTGGCACAACCTGTGTCATGAAGCCCAGCCCCTCAAAACTGTAAGCAAAACTTACACATCTTTCAAGTCCGAAAAACACAAATTGCACTCCCATCAATCCTACACGCATTTTAGTGTTTGGCTGTGAAAGACAGTGTAAAGAACTACAGCAGGGCAGACAAAAGGACATATTGATGCCTTAAGTCCCACAAAGCGTGTTTCTAAAAAAGGAAATTCCAAACCTGCTGATTTGGGTCACAGGGTACAGCTTTTCAGACTGCAAAAAGCTATTTCACTTTCATACCACATAAACCTCATGCAGTGCACTCATTTTAAGAAAAAACAACTAGTTTGCATTAGTCCTCAGTAGATATGGTCTTGCAGGTGCTGATAAAATTACAGGCTTCAGTAAAATAGAAAACAACAAGGTAATCCATTGGAAAAGCTTCAGTAAACAGGCATAGAATTTGCTGCTTGTTAGTAAATACAAAACACTGAAGACAGAACCCAGTGCCTAAGGAAAGGCGCTGGTTTGAATGCTTAATACCCGCAGGGACTGGCAATCAAAATCACTACACTGCTGCAAACATTCCTGCAGGTTCAGGTTTGGTATTCAAAGCCCCAGATGCTTTGGCAATACTGCCATAAATCACGTTTACGTGGCTTCAGCTGCCCCTCTGAGCTATCGGCATGCCCTGACCAATGCTTTCCAGCTTGTGATGTGCCATCTCCTGCCCCTTGGCCCTTTTAGGGTGTATGCAAAGCCCAAACACTGCAGCAGAGGCACATCCCACACACAGGGAAGGCAGGTATCCTGCAGCATCCTATCCTCTATCACAAAATGTGACCAGCTTTGATACAAACGGAAGAGGACACTAAATCGATGGTTTTCTGCAGAATTATCCACAGTGATACTGAAACCCCTCTTTGTAGCTAAACTAATTTTAGAGCATCCTGTTGTACATCTAGAGTTACATTTGTTTGGCCCATGTATGCTATTTTGATCCAATATCAAATTTCAGTCTCCAACTTCCTAAGCATCCTACCACAACTCTTGCAGACTTCCAATTTTATTACACCATCTGACCCAACTTTGCCTCCTGCACACCCCTTTTTCCAGATCATTTATGAACACAATGAAGAGCACAAGGTTCAGAGATCTCATGAAGGTGATCACTGACCACACGTTGAGAGCAGGAAAAGTCATTTATGAACACAATGAAGAGTACAAGGTTCCGAGATCTCATGAAGGTGATCACTGACCACACACTGAGAGCAGGAAAAGTCCATCCTTCAGAGAACCTGCTAGTATCTCTGTCCTTGAAAATATTCAAAATTCAACAGAGCTGGGAGTAACCTGACTTCACATGAACATCATCCCTGCTTTCAGCAGCAGTCTCCTGCCTAGAGAGCTCCAGAGGTCCCTTTTCAACCTATATTATTCTATTATACTATGATTAGTCCCTAATGCAACGTTTACCCAGAGTACAAAGAGGGTAATTAAAACCTCACACTATTATTTTGTTCGCTGTCCTTATGATGGCTCCTATCTATCTCAGTGTATCACAGCCACTGCAACACGCAACAGTCAAAAGGTTCACCAGAGTCCTGATATTTTTACTTTAAATCTAGGAGTCAGTGAGACTTGCTGACACAGATAATTCACACACTTCTTTACTGTGCCACTCTGCCCCCAACACAGTCAATTCCATAAGTCCTGTGTAATACCAGCTCTCCAATTAACCCACAACCTGTCACCAAATGTAAAGACATCTTTCATACATCAAGGTCCTCAGTGAAAACCAGGCTCACTTGTTCAACTGACCTGCTCTGTGGGTTTCTGGCAAATCTGCAGGGACACATGTAGCTTTGATTCTACTTTGGCTGCCTGGCTGCCCTGCTTAAATGAGACTGCACTTGTTGAAATTGCTCTGCGCATTTTCTTATTTGAAACGTATTAATTCTGCCCTATCCTTTGTTCCTGAATAAAGAGCTTTTAGCGACTTAATTGCTAAAGAATGTGTACTAACAGCTCTAATTTTAATTAACCGAGGATCCTTTTTCCAAAGCCTGAGCAAAACTTATTCTCCTGTTGCTGCTAGTCCTTCTGCACTGAGTGCTCCACCTCATGCACAGCTTTAATTTAAATTTCATAAACCCTGAATGTATTGCTGCTACACTGGCAGACAGCCCTGTCCTTTCCTGGCAGCTGCTCCATTCCTTGTCACCATTTCAGCAGTTCCATCTGATTTGTCTGCCCTACCTGATATGTGGCTTATCTCCCCATAGTTTTTCCAGAGAAACAGCTCCATCTGCCCTGTCCTCCTGCCCCAAAGCTCACTCTGAAGCTCAACTTACTCCTCAGGCAGGCACTGGCTACTTTTAAGCTGCAGATTTATCCCTGAATATTACTAAAATCTACTAAATTAGGCCTCAAAAGTCAAGCTATAAACGTTTCTTTTTACAGTTCTACCACTTTACAATTCTAGGTTCACATGAACTTTGCATATATCTCCTCTCTTAAATTTCCTTGGGACTGGATGCTTAACACTCTAAAAATATCTTTTAAAATCTGCTTTAGTCCCAAAACAAAGAAAACCATCCCAAGCAAAACCTTTAAACTGACCATTACCAAGAAAACTCTCTGAATTCAGAGCTGTTTTCATATTTCAATATCTGTATTTTCATATTTCAATGTCTGTATTGAAAAACACAGATAAAATTCCCAACAAAAAGAGAGTAAATGAAGGAGGAATATATATCCCTGGAAACGCATCTTCTGGTCATTTTTAAATGACACTATGCTACAGTATTTTATCTGACCCAAATTTTTCAGTCCCATGTTGTCCTGGGTTAAGCAGTAGCAGTCATTTTTCTCCTTCTTAGTAGCTGGTGTAGTGCTGTGTTTTTGTCTTTCGGTCTGGGAACAGCGATGATAACACCAGTGTTTTCAGTTACTGCTTGGTAATGTTTTGGTCTGACCAAGGACTTTCTGAGTCTCATGCTCTGCCAGGGAGGAGGGGAAGCCGGGAGGAAGCAGAGACAGGACACCTGACCCAAACTAGCCAAAGGGGTATCCCATACCACAGCACATCATGCCCAGCATAGAAACTGGGGGGAGATACCCAGAAGGACGAGATCGCTGCTGAGGTCAGGCTGGGTATTAGTCGACGGGTGGTGAGCGGTTGTATTCTCTTCTCTTGTTGTTTCCCTTATCATTATTATTATTGGTGGTAGCAGCAGTGGTTTGTGTTATACCTTAGTTACTGGACTGTTCTTACCTCAACCCATGGGAATTACATTCTTTCGATTCTCCTCCCCATCCCTCTGGGAGCAGAGTGGAGGAAGAAGCGAGGGGAGTGAGCAAGCAGCAGCATGGTTCTGAGTTACAGGCTGGGCTTAAACCCTGACACATGTATAACAATCCACCAACAAAATCAACATGTAATGCAAGCAGAAGAGCACCCAAACATGTAAGTCTACGCTTTGTAACACAAATACATTTTCACACATTATTACTATACACCAACACTTTAAAAAAAAGGAAATATCTCAGAAAAGGCCTTTTTTACTTCCAGTGCACAGTTCAAAAGTTCCACATGGCACTCATGAGGTGCCTCACCAACACAGTGAGCCACACACTGGCTTGCCAGTGGCCAAAAAATATCAGTGAGCCAATGAGCTTTGGCAGGTCTGATACTAGGAACATGCCTTGGGAGCTCACTTAGTTAAATACTAACTCTGTTTCAGCAATTACATCCAGTACTCCTTAAAACTGACAGCACCTTTCTATGTAAGGCCTCAAAATGAAGACATCTTCACAAATTGTGTTGGGAAGGAAAATGCATTCTAAGGAAAGGTTCCACAGTATCTTGAATCACCCTGGTTTTATCAGCCTGCAGAAAGACAGAGATGCCCTGCTCCATGTACCAAAGCAGTTCTGGCTTTGCTCATTCCTACCCTCATCGACAGAAAAAAAACTAAAGATGGGTTATGTTATACCCTACACTTCTTGTAATGGAAGCGAAGTCTCTTGATAGGTTATCTGAGATGGAAATAAAAGGTAAAACATACAATTCCTTGTATTCAGGCAGACTATGAGAGGGGGGTTTGTGTTTCGGTTTTTTCCTTCCTAAATAAATCCATTTCCTGAAACTCCAGACACAAATGTCCCTCCCTCTAGAAAAAAAAAATAATAATTGTTTTAATAACTAGAAAATGTTCTGGAAGCTTGGTTTGGGGGGTTTGTTTTTTTTTTCCAAACGAGTACTTTAATACATCTTAAAGCTGGATTACATTCTCATTGTAACAATGTCATATATTGTAAACCTTGAATCCTCATTGGTATATATCCACATACCTACAGAGATGCTACTGATCAATGATGAAAAGCTTAAAATCAGCTTTTCTTAATAATTAATAGGAAATAGATTTAAATACAATCCAATATCTGGAAATCACAAATGCACATAAACAGCTCCTCAATGAAAGGCATTAGGACTTGTGGGTTTAATGCATGGTAAGTAAGAAGGTGCATATCTTGGTTAATGGCATTCTTGTCTCTATTTTTCTAGGTTTTTCTCCAGTTTTTTAATCTCATCCTTTAATGCTGGATATGTATCAGAGACTGTTAGAATAACAAAATTCCCTTTAGAAATTGATTTGGCTGAGAATCAATTGAAAGGAAATTTGCATTGCAATAAACTATTTCCTGCAGAGAAAGAGAATAGCGCTAAGAAATATGAAACACAATTCCCTGCTATCAAAGTTATAGAGCCTGTGTGTGCATATACATGCATTTCCACATAGATGCTAACAGAGGCATGATTAAATATTCATGCTGTCATCTCCTACACATAGCACAGGCTGAATTGCAGTAGTATTGCTCTAATCAAAAGCAACAGAAGTGAGTTGATACCATGCTCCAATCTGATGGTTACAGAGCATTGCTGGTGACCTGGTTTCTTCAGAGACACATAACAGCTACCAATGTAATTATTATTCTATTTTGTTGAACTGAGAAATAACACAGCTACATGCAAAGAACTGGGAGCTATATACACAGTTCTCTTTTACGTGCAATTAGCTGATGCCATCTCAGCAGCCACTGAATTTCTGCATAGTCGTACCTCAGAGAAAGAAAACTGCTCTGCCTTGCTACAGTTCTTCCAAGTATTTACATGTCAAGAGACATTTGGCCCTACCTTTTATAATAAAAAAAAAAAAAAAAGAAGAAAAAAGGCATATAAAACAAAAAAAGTCAGTACACTCTTCCAGGAAACCTATAACCTGGCAATGATGAGACTATGTCCAGGGCCGAGCTGGAGCACCCCTGGAGCTGCCATCACCACACCACAGCCAGACACACCTGCACAGTAACAGGTTGTTACTGCAGTTACCAGTTGCTATCAACACTTCCAAGCCCATCTGACACACGTTTCTCCTACATTGCTGGTAAGGTTTTCAAGCGTAGAAACAAAGCCTTCTGGCACAATATATTTGGGTAGATTTTAAGCTAAGTTAAGAGAATTGCTTTAATTTTGGGAAGTGATGATGCATGTCCTCATTTTCCCAGGAGGCTCCCAGGACCCCAAGTCCTGCTGTCAATGGAACACATGTCCTGAGTTACCGGCTGGACCTAAACCACAACAGTTTCAAATAGGAAAGCTGCGACGCAATTTGTGACACACATCGTCACATATATTTTGAACAACTGAACTGAATCAGGGCAGTAAGCAGCATTGTAAACCTTGGCTTGAACCAGCTGCATAGGTCCTGATGAGCAGAGGAATACTACATCTAGATTTCACTCCTACAGAGTAGCACAGCGGCAACACCACAGGAGAATCATGGTAAAAATGGACAACAGCAGCACAACAGCGCAGAAAAACTCTTCACTCTTCCAGCAGCCACTTGCTCCAATCTTTTTTCTCATGCCACGATCTGAGCAACACAGTACTCCTGGACTTGGCAATTTCATGGACCACAGACAGAAAGACCCAATCAGGCAGACAGACTGCGATCTCTGGGGAACTGCCTATGGGTGGACCTCGTGACAGAGCTGACTCCATGGCAATACATATGCATAGCAACAGAAAGCTGAATCCGCACAACCAGGTTCTCCTGGGACACTTACACAGTATGCATTATTAAGCCTTCAAAAGTTTATCACAAGAAAGCCAGATCTGTTCCAATGGATGCTTCCCCATGTAGCTTTCAAACATTTATTCAATTATACGTCCGTATGTTTGAGCTATTTATTCTTAGTTTGTGTTAAGTTTATTCAAAAGAAAGGCTGCTTCAACACTCTTTGCTCACTTCATGCCCTACCATTTCTACATCATTTCCACATATTTCTTATACATGCTTATTTAAGAACCTGTTCATTTTTCCTCTACAAGCAAATAAGGAAGGAATCTCTCTAGGTCAACTTAAAGTATCTTTTAAGAAACATCAGCCATATTCATGCAACTGAACTTGATATAAATCCTATTGCTCTACTAAAAAATCTACACTAGCTCTCAGCTTGGCATTACCTCACACAGGTTTTGAAGAGCAGTAAGCAGAAAACATATTAAACTCCATGCACAAAATTTTGGATGTACCTACTGCTCACACCAGTAGTAAGGCTTGTCCAACAAGCGGTTTGATCCTGAACAAGCTTCAGCAATAACTCATATTATTTAGTCCTGCTAGTCATATCTTGGAAGATAAACCCAACCTGATCATACACAATAGGTCAGGTTACTGAAAGCTCCCAAGACTTGAATCATCTCAGGACTGTAAGCCAGGATCTCACAAGATCACAAGGCAGCCAACTTCAAACATTTCAAAACAAACCAGTTTGCATTTGGCAGACTACTGAGATGTCTTCATCACATAAATAAACAGAAACAAAAACAGTGAGCCAGCATAATAGCAAAAGCAAACCACTGTCCTCTAACAATAAACGATTCATGTTTTCTGAGCATTAGTAGGTAAGACACACCCTGTGATGGGCTGCCACTTACCAACCTAAACACTCCTGAAAATGATCAACACACAATCACTTCTTTTTAAAGTCTTTCACCCTCCCAAACCATTTGGACATTTTTAAAACACTGACCTCATGTCTTCATCTCCAATATATATAAATAAAAATATGTTTCTAGGGACCGATTTTAAATGCAGAGTTAGCCAAACAGAAGTAGCTGAACTATAGTATTTAATACCCCTGTTTCACTTCATACCAGCTTCCAGCAAAATGCCTGCATGAAATTCATAAATATCCTGTTTAATATCTTC
This sequence comes from Ara ararauna, assembly GCA_028858755.1. NCBI lineage: Eukaryota > Metazoa > Chordata > Aves > Psittaciformes > Psittacidae > Ara > Ara ararauna. Next base: position 47,480,028 of record CM054381.1, read on the forward strand.
AAATCCCTAAGCAGTCCAAGGCCTGGTCTTTGCCTCTGGTTCTTGGGTTTTGAGGAGTATAAGGGAAATTAAGGATTTCACATCCCACCAGTGGCTTGGATCAGAGGTGCTAGCTGGGGAGCAAAAGCTCTGTGGATGTGCATGCAGAAAGACTCTTCACTTGAAGGAAGCTATGTAATGGCTGCCAGGTTTGCCACAGCGGCAGAGAATTCACAACGGTAAATCTAAATCAGATCCAAACATCTTCTAAGTTTTCTGCCTCCACAAGTTTGTAACTTAATCAGTGTTTCAGACCACAGTTGAGTAGAGCAATCATACTGCAGCTCCCCAATCAATATTGAAATGTCCACAAGAATTTGCACCATTACCCTAGGACAACAGAGCAATGACACCCATATCAGCTGAAAAGCTATATTGCATCTAGTCTGCTAAGCCAATTAATATCTAAAACTAATGACGCTTCCAAAAGCCATACACAAATTAGACCATAGAAATATACTGTGCCCCCTAATCCTAAAGTCAGCCAATGCACAGTGATATCTATGACCATCATGTCCTTACAGGGAATACAGCAGGGCAAGAGTCAACTTGCTATCTGCTGCTCTCTGTGCATTTTCAAAGGTAACAAGCACAAGTGGCCATATTCTCACTATCAGGAGTCAACTCCAGTGTACAATTCTCTTACCCAGCTCTACATTATTCTAACAAAGCTTTTAAGGAAAGGACAAATATGCACGCAATTAGCTTTTATGGTCTCTGTAGGATTTAAAAGAAGATGGGAAAAGACAAGAAAGTCATGCATTATTATAGAAGTCATTTATGTGGCCCACTTTTTCAGCTGTGGAACGTTTCTTTTGGACAAGAGTCACAAATAAATTCTAGGGGAATTCCCCCCACCCCCACCCCTTACAACAATAAATATTTCCTGTGAACTATAGAGTTTTGAAATCTCAACAGGTTTAGAGGTTCAGTTTTGTAAAGGTAAGCACACAAGAGTTCAAGTGTATATCAAGACTTCTTTGATCTGCACACCAGGCTGGAAATCTTACGAGAAAAAAAACAAACTTTCTTGCAATATTTCCTGTATTCCTAAATTTTTACCAATGTGGAAATAGCTTATTCCTTTTTCACAGCAGCTCAGTGTTTTTACTTCCAGTTTAGCTGTGAACAAAAGACACAAACAATTTAAAGGAAACAATCAAACAAAAAGATCAGCTTGCACATGCACCAGTATGCAGGAAAATCTCTTGGGAGAACTGTGGTTTATGAGAGTTTCTCAGGTTAAGTCAAGGTGGTAGGCACTGAAGACTGTGGCCAGTTTTTGCATTGAACTCTTTTACCTTACAGAAAAAGCTAGCAAAATACAGGGTTTAGCCTTCCAAGTTAAAGGATCCAGCAGCACAGAGATTTTTCTCAGCCCAGAGGACCATAACCTTGCAGAAACCTATACCTGTATATCATACAGAATTGATAAACAAATATTAGCTATCAAGCCCAAAGCACCCTCACAGGTCCTTCAACCCTGGATGCTAACCTGCAGGCTGCTCCTGCATTTCATTGTCATATGGGTTAGGTCAAAATTTTGTGTGTCAGACTCTTTTCCTACACCTTGCAGAAAAAGTACTGAAAACCAGAGGAAATCTTCTCTGATGCTCACTCTGAAGCACAAGTTAAGGTGTCAGGCTTCAATCACCCCATACCACGCACTACTTTAATGAAAAGGTCCCAGTAACAAGCAACAGTGCAAAAGGACCTGCTGGTTCTCCAGTGAGACACTCCAGCAAGCAACTAACTCTCTGTAACTCACAAAAAGGGCCTAAGTGGGGACCCAAATTCCAAGCCATGTTTTATTAACATCACCCGTGGTCTCAAAAGGCCAGAAACACACTCTTAGTTGCAGGACTGTCTGCAGTAGTGCACCAATACTTCTGCAGGCTTTTTTTAAATAGAAAAGGTCTAAGCTGTTTCAAAGCAGGAAATTTGTATTGCAAGTCCTGTTCACTGTGAAGGGAGAGGAAAGACAGTCCAATTATCTCCCCAGACAGGAGGATGAGGTTTGTATGAGCAATGAGCATATCTGGACACCCAAGAATACCAGACACCAGCCAAACTTGGGTCCTGCTTCATTTACATGCTTGGGCATACCCCACACAGCTCAAACAATGTACTTCACTGAAGTTATTAGCAACACGGAAGTGTCTGGGACTTGGGCCCCACTTTTGACTTTCATTTGAAAACAGAAAACTCAATAATAATCAGGAATTATCTTCAACAAAGAAACCCAAATCTGACACTGCCAGAAAGCCACCTTCTCAGAATAAGGACTGTCTTGAAAGAAAATGAAATGACAACACAAAGAGCTAATTTCAGGTATAGACAGAACACGCTTTTTATCATTTTCTACTTTCCCATTGTTATACACTCATGTGGGTTAATGAAAGGCTAACAGAAGTCTGAGCTGGTGGGTGTTACTGGGCACCCACCAGAAAAGCGAACAGCTGGGTGGGACAGCTTGGGGAAATCACTTCCTTACAGAGGCAGCCCTCAAGCACCACACTTACCACTAAGGTAATACAATACCCCTGTTTTGTCTTCTACAGTGAAAAGGCTCGCTCTTTCTGGCTTCCCAGGGCTATGGTTTAATTAGGAAAGTATTTATAGCAAGGATGCCTAGATGTATCTATCCTACATCAAATAATGACTTTGTAACCTCACACTGCAGAAAGCTCATTGCTGGTTTAAAACAGCAGTAGGAAGGCACAGTTCAAGACAACACTGACCCAAAACCACTCATTCTGGTGTCTCTCATTGAGCAGCCCTTTCGTTTCCACACGCTAACTGTAACTGGAGCTCACTGTGCACGTTCAAGGCTTACTTAACGCTCCGAAGCAGCAGCAGCAGCAGGCAGGGGAAGCGTCCTCCCCAGCACAAAACCAACCCACCACAGCCGCAGCAGCCCAACTCGCAGCAACGGCTTTTATATGCGGCACCACCACGTGACAAGACGTCACTGCTACGCAGCCCGGCACAATGCGAGCGCTCCGGGCGCCCGGCACCGCTTTAAAGGAGGCGCTGGTAGGTGACCCGGCCGGCTGCGGCTGTCGGCAGCCTGCCCCGCGAGGTGGCGCCCGGAAGGGCGGGAGCGGGGGGCGCGGCTGAGGGACAGCGCAGTTACCCTCCCTGAATTTTCACTTCCTACTTCAATTCACACACGAAAGCTCCTGTTCTCCCGGGTTCCCTTAGGCTTGCAGCACTTCAGTGGGTTAGAAATATTTTTGGGCAGCCAGAATGGTTTAATTAGGAGCAGAAAGCTATAGCAATAACAACCAAGGGCCCACAAAACCGTGACACTGATGAGGATGGACCTCCTCCCACCTGAAGGATTTTGTCCAGCAGCACAGTCAGTAAGACATCAATGAAACAAACTGTTCTGCAACTCTATTTAATGTCTTCATATTTAACACCCATGTCCAGTCAATAAAGAATGCAGTTTGAGATCTTGAGGCAAAAAGAGGCAGTATAAAATCTAGTCCTTGGAGGTGCTGGAGCTGGTCCAGAAGAGAGCAACAAAGCTGGTGAAGGGTCTGGAGCACAATCAGATGAGGAACAGCTAAGGGAACTGGGGTGTTTAGCCTGGAGAAGAGAAGGCTCAGGGGGACCATATTGCTCTCAACAACTACCTGAAAGGAGGTTGTCGTGAGTTGGGGGTTGGTCTCTTCTGCCAAGTAAACAAGCAATAAGATAAGAAGTAACACCCTCAAGCTGCACCAGAGGAGGTTTAGATGGGATATTAGGAAACATCTATTCACTGAAAGGGTGATCAGGCATTGGAACAGGCTACCAGGGAAAGGTGAAGTCACTGTCCCTGGAAGTGTTCAAAAAGCGTGTAGATAAGGCCCTCAGTGGCATGGATTAGTGGCTGACTTGGCAGCCCTGCAGAAATGGTTAGACTTAATCTTAAAAGTCTTTTCCATCCCAGTTGATTCTGTGATTCTATGGAGAAATATCCATCCCCTTGAGTTACAACCCCGAAACTTGGGGAAAAACATGGAGGGCTCCTCTGCCTCCAGCAAGGCTCAATGCTTTTGTATTAATACCAGATTATTCCCACAAGTGCATTTTATGAGCATAATCCTGTAAGCTTTAACTTGACAAAGTAAACGTTTTTTGTAAGCCCTGTTATTTCTGAATTCCTGTTTAATTTTATAAGTTTGCCAGAAGAATGCAGAAATGCTTTAAGTTTAAAGGTGAAAATATTGAAAACAATTGTAAAGAAGCTGCCAGGGGAATAAACATACTCACCCAGTTAATTTATTTGAATATTGTTTATATAACCAAAATGTATTACAAAATTTTGAGTGAATACAGCTAGGAAGGAGGTTTAGTGCTTGTGCTTCCTTTGATAGCATTTGTTCTACATTTGTTTATCAAAACTTTCAAGGTCACAGCAATCAAGAGGTGCAGATGCCTTTTGTTTCATTAGCTTGAAAATGGATATTTGATGTACTGGTATAGCGTTTCAGTTATGAAGGCTACTGGCTTATTAGTATAAGAAGAAAAATCCAGAAGTTATGCAAGATTCCTGCCTCTTTCTGGCCCTTACACCTAACGTTAACAAGATTTTGATCATTTTCTTCAAGCAATTTAAAAAATGTAAACTGAATCTGAATGTAGCATTTACCTGGCGCCTCTTTATGGGTGTTTTAGATTTGGTATTTATTTCATTCTGACTCATGACTAATTGCTAAGATGATATACCAGTACATTCATTCTGTGTGTACAGTGAGGAAGAAAACTCACATACCTAGTCACTCCATGGCACTGTGTTGCAGGAGCTGAGTATAGCTTATTAACTATTCAAGTTCATAAATAATAAAAATCAAAAATGTCTGTGGACACAACTATTAGTAGAGAAGATCCTGTGAGAAAATGCAGAAATGGAAACTCCATGCACAGAAGTAATATATTTATCCACAGCTGCCTGACATCACTCTCTCTAATTATCTGTAGAGACACTTCCCAGGAGCAGCATCCACCTCGCATTGATGCACTCCTCCCAAAAACAGGAAGGAGAAAAACATGGAAAGCCTAAAGCTTTCCAGCATTAGGCAAGTATGGTATTCTTTGTCCCACAATAAGACAGATATATTTTCAACTCTTCTTGCAACTGTAACTCTTCTTGCACAGACTGCAAGCAAAATGCTCAAAGCCAGACAAAGAAAACTCACCTTTCCAGCAAACCACCTGAAACAATCCAAGCAACATTTAAACTGGAGAGAACTGATCTATCATTTTCTTGCCTGTAATCCTCACTGGCACTCAGGAAGTTGAAGATTCAAGGGGAAGCTGAATTTTATTTCCTTTAAGAGTTGCTGACACCTTCTAGATAGGCTTTTCTAACTACTGATCTATTGCTTATATCAGAAGTGAAGTCTGTATTAATTTAAGGGCTCCTTACTAATGTCAGCAGAATGGGAATGTCTGATCTGACACTTAACCAAGTCACATTTCTTTGTGTACAATGGAAAAAAACTTTGGATCACTATTTTGTTCTCCAGGAACACCCAGGAGAATCCCAAGAACACCCCAGGAATTATACCGCCTTTAACCACTTCTGTTGTGGTTAGAGGGCCTTCTTGTTTTTAACTTTAATTCAGTACTGCTACCGCAGCTCTGGACCACACCAAGAACCTTATCTAATCTGCATCTTTAGGCTTATTAGCCTATTAATCTGCGCATTCTTATATTTTAAGTAGGACTTTTACTGGTATTAAATAGCAGGTTTTGACTGGAAAAGTTCTATGCCTGACAAAAATTCACTTCACTACACTACAAATCAGATTAACTTTCCCTGTCTCAGCAAGCATGTGGTGAGGACAGAAGATTGCGATGGCAGCAGTGGTTTATCCAACTCAGAGCATGGATGCCCAAATCTCTTTTCTCCATCTGCAGTTTCATTAATGAAATGGTAGATCAGCACAAAGTATAAGGTCCAAAGCAGAACTACCCCTTTTGTCCCAAATCTAACAATTTCACACATCTCCTCCAAATCCCTCTTTCTGCCCCTAAAACCTCCATCCTAAAAGCAGCAATGAAGTGGTTTGGGTCTTGAGGAGCAAGGACAGCACTGAGAGTAGCTTCCTTTGAAGCCCCCAGTCCTCACACTGCCATGGGCTTTCACAAGTACAACCACGCTGGAAAGGCATTACTGTAGAAGGAGGTGGCAGAGCTGCGCAAAAATACTTTGAAGTCTCTTAAATTTGGAGCCTATCAGACAAGAATGCTACTGGAAGAAAAAAAAAAAAAAAAACAAAACACCAAACAACCAAAACCCACCAAAAACCCACCAAAACCAGAAGTCTAATAAACCGTGCAAAAACTTGGCTTTAATAGGCTAAACAGATGCCAGCCTAAAAATGCAAATGAAACATGTCTCCAGATTTCACAGAGAGCTGCTTCAGCTCTATTGAAAGAGTTAGATGTCAAGTCAACTTTTTTTATTAGCTGCCGCTATGCATCTGCTCCTCAAACATGGCTGGAACACAGCTGATACTGCAGAAACAATGGGAGAACAAAGCACCAGTATTTATAAGTCAAAAAATGCATTTGGCCCACAATGAAGGCATCGCTGTGTTAAATATTGCACCCTAGCTGGATTTTACAATCCAGTGGGGTCACAGTCTCTGGAATACTACAAAAACATATTTAATCTTCTGGGAGCTGATGAGCATGGACTGTAAAGTGCCTCTGGATTTTCAGTTCAAAAAATAACCAGAGTTAGAACTTTTTAAATGGCTCTGGCCATGGCATCCATTGCTTAAATCTGTCAAAGCTAGAAACTGATCTGTAGCTCTCACAAAACAAAGGATTTTGTCTTGCATAAAACCATCTTGGGCACAATCCCATCGTGGTTATGGTATGCAATCTCACTGACTGTCCAGGGGGAGTTTGGGGGAGAGGAAGTGGGGAAGAAGCAGGGAGAGTGGGTGAGCGGCTGCATGGTTCTGAGTTACCAGCTGGGCTTAAACCATGACACCGACAGATTAAGTAGTGTTGCAGTGCGGCAAGAGCACAGAAGTATGTCCCCAGATTTCACAAACTTAAAAGATCCTCAGCAAATCCCAGGCATGTTATTAGGAAGCTCTGAAGCCTCACAGAAAAGTCTGGAACGCTCCTAAAAGAACTATCTCAGAGACTAAGATGAAATGCAAAGTGTTTCCCATCATGTGCACTGTATCACAGTAAGCATGCAAACAGAAAAGGGCATCTCCACTTCTAAAATCTCCAATCCATAGCAAAGCAAACAGCTCACACCGACTAGGTTTCTAAGAAAAGACTGCAATTAAATGAAAAATAAACTTTCTGTAAGCAATCCTTGCTATGACAGCAATGCAGATGCTGACATTGCAAATTTCAGACCTCCTACAACATTCAGTATGAATCGTTCCTGCCTGAACAAGCCTTACCAGAGAGACCAACACAAAGCATGAGCAGTAGGATCCCTTCCTGCCTTCAGGTCTCACACCCATTCATCAGTCCAGGTCAGACAGATCAGCCCACCCCCATTTTACAATCTCCCTGGCTGAAATTCATTGCATGAAATCCCCTTAATGGCCCTCAAATGCCTTGTCATAAGAGATTGATAAAAAGAAAAGCAATATATATACTATCTCCTATATGTCATGCTCCTAATAAATACAACCATATGGTAAATGCAACCACAGTGAGCATCAAAACAAATAAAAAACATACTAATTAAAGTTAGTCTTACACAAACACTGAGTAATTGCAACCAGTCCTCCCACCTCCAAAGGAAACAGTAGAAAATCAGCAGGAGCATCATCCAGAGAAATGAGAGACTTTGACAAAAAAACTCAACTGTGACTGTGTCCAAAAGACAACAGGAGTCTCAAGAAGTCCTCACTAGTTATGAGAAAGCTTCCGGTGGTGAAATAACCAAAATTATATCCAAAAAGAGGTGGGAAAGACCATACAGAGCTGCATGTTGCCAGAACTGCCAAAGGGAAAACTTTTTTCAGATTGACAGGTCTTGGCATCAGGAAGGAACTAGCAATGGACCGTATCCCAGAAAAATAGGTATTATAAGCTGAAGGCATCAAGCACATTCACGCCCCAATCGGCTCAAAATGAATGGCTGCAGGCAGCCATGAACATTACAGACTGTAAATCCCATATTGAAATTCAATTGGTGGTTTTAAGAAAAGGATTTTTATTTCTTAAAAGTGTCTTTTCTTCATTCAGAATGCAGAAAGTATCTGGATAAAAGAAGAAAAATACCAAGACAGTCTTCTTACCTAGCACAAACTTTACCAAAAATGTATAACTTGTGTTTAATCTGTCATAGTATTTTAAATACGAACTTCATTTAGCTGGTTTAGAAACAAATTTTGATGTTAATAACTATGGGCAACTAACCTCTGCCACCTAAAAAAAAATAAGAAATTGACCTATAAGCAGTTAATTGCTTAAAATATGTAGACTGCTGTTAAGGAGCAGCTTGAATTTTTTCCATCTGTACTGAAAACCATCTGTTCTGCATGGTAGATTTCATGACTTTTCAGGTCCATTTCTAAATTGAAATGGATGTTTTAATGATGAAAAATGGGGAGAAGTGATGAATACTTCATTAAAGCACATTATTTCGCTGTCAAAATTCTATTCGCCTGACTGTAAGCAAAAATAATGTCTGAACAGAGTTAACGTCTTGGGTTATCAGGGCTGCAGATGCCTCTTGGCAATTGGTTGAACAAATGAGCTATTTCATAATCTGCAAACAAAAACCATTCAATAAATTGGAAAGACTTTCCCTTCTAATGAAAACCAGAGTTTCCAAACTCTTTAAATTACCTACATGTAATGCAAAAGACACTAAAGAGACAGTATTTCTACATGTTTACTTTCAATGTACCATTGTTATGACCAGCAAAGCACATTAAAAACATTAACAGGTACACAGTATAGACTCAACCAGTGGTTCCTTTTGCAAACTGTATTTAATTATTTTAATAAGATGAGAGGATATCATTTCCTAACACAAGCACATGATGAGAAACTAGCAAACTGTTGAAAACTTATCTATCACACAAGCCCTCTTTCTATAATATTTCTCACTATATTTGCCAATTACCACATACTTTTGGACTGAAGCAAGTGTTTGCTCAAGTATAGAGAAATGATAACACGAATATCCAAACAGGGCTGTCTTTTGTTCTTAGGCAATTTATTAAACCAACAAGACATTTCAGTGTGGCATGAAATTAAAAAAGAACCAGTATCTAGAAGAGAATGATTGTATTAAAATTCTGAATAAAATAACGAAAGCCTTCAAAACCATCAAGCATCAAGAAGCCATGCAAGTCCCAAGGTACTCCCACTGTCTCACTGGACTGGGTTAACAATGCTCTCCTTCTGGCAGGACATAGCCAAGACTTTGCAAATTGACATATGACTTTTAATATGTCACCTTCTGAAAACACCGAGGAGGAGGATTCTTAAAAACTTCTGGTATTCAAAGGATTGCTATAGCATCTTTGCTAATCAATTTGCTTTTCAGACATGTAAAAGAGCAATAATAAATATTTATAAAAAACTGAGCCTCTGTTACATGCCTAAGTTTCTTAGCAAAATCATTCTTTATAGAGATTCACAATGAAATAAAAGCCAAATCCAAAATGCAAGCAGCTATCTCAACCTCTGAGCATAACACACCAGAACACTTTTCTTTTACTTGAAGACTTCTAGGCAACAGGTAAAGTCTATACAATCTCCTACCTAAATGTTATCAGTTCCCCTATGCTCTGCTAGGCTTCAACAGAAATAGAGTTATACATGCTTAACTATTCCTCTTGTCAAAGTACCCAATAGAGTCCTGTGGGCCCTTCAGGAAAATCAAAGCAAATTAACATAAGACATCCAGACATGGGACACAAAACACTTCTGTTGAGCCATCCTTCCACCAGGTTTAGGGGAACAGCAATTTAAGCTCCTTAGTAGCTTTAGCGGTATCATAAAACAGGCCTTGTTCTCTTTAAAATGGGTGCCAAAAAGGCACCATGGCCACACCATCACCACCTGTATAGTTGCACTTTCTGCATTGCAGGCCATGAAGAAGAGATGCTGGCTGGCAGTATCAGGGGAGGATAATGTAACCTACTACCCAGCTCATCCACAGCCCAAAATTCAGTATTGTTTACAAGTAAGATAACCTCTTGTTTAGCTGACAGCATAGGAAGAGCTACATAAAGGTGTAATGCTGCTTTGGTTATTTAACCAAACGAGGAAATACACAACAATAATCAATTGAAAATCATGTATAATGTAGTACTAAATATAATACTGGATTTAATCTAGGAAATTTCAGCTTGTTGACAGAAACAGAGTGATTAGATGGAAGGAATCTCCACATTCGTTTGAACAGGGTATCAGGAAGAAAATTATGACAGTAGAGACTTTGTGCAATCACTACGTAATGAAATAGCTTTAAAGTAATAATGTTTTGCTTGCTCAGTGCCTGTTTCTTTTCTTCATAATTGATTTTGCACTGAAGTTTTAAGATTGCATTAGCAGCCTCAAAAATCATTGCTATGAAAACAGCTATTTTATACCTCTTGTATCTTCTCCCAGCAAGTTAATTCCAGGTTGAAGATTTTCCACTGATGGTTCCGCTTATGTGGTGAATTGGAATTTTAATTAGTCAATACATTTTTTCCTCTGTTTGTTTCTACAGTGCAAGACACAGTGGCTTTACAAACAAGCAAGTTCTTTCTATTCATACTCTTAGCTCAAGTTTGAAAAAGCCTGACAATGTCATCTGTACCTCTCGTGAATAAGAAAACCCACACAGCACTTTTTAAAAAAACAAAAACAAACAAACAAAAAACCAACAAACAAACAAAACCCCAAAACATTTCATGCACCCACAGGGGGAGGTTACAAATGGAATACATAAAAAATTATTGAAAATTCTGTCATCACACTCAAAAACTTTATGGCAAGTCTATAAGTCGTTGCCAAAGGCAATGAATAATATGCTATCTGATTTCTGCAAGTTGAGCTGACTGGCGCCTTTGAAACCAGTTCTGGCACCAATAAAAAGAACACAGTTCTGTTGGTTCAAGGAACTGGAAAAAAAACAATGTAAATTTAGCTTCTGAACCAGATATAAAAGTACATTGGGTAAAACATCTGTTTGTTATTAATTTTCCTCCACAGCCGCAAACCAAAAGATAGTACTCCAGATGACCCCAGGATGTGTATATTATTCACAGTATAGCGTTTCATAGAGTAACTGCTGTGTTTAACTTGGATCCAGACCTGAAAATTTTCTAACATAGTTTGAAAGTATGATTTGGAGCCAAACAGGATACAAGTATTTTCAGTTTAGGTTTATTTTACTTTTGGTAAGTATATTCCATATATAGCCCTCCTTCTAAACTAAGAATTCTTGCATATGTAATATAAGAAGGAAGTCAAGATTTAGAAATACATTGCCTACCAAAAGCTTTAAAAAGTAAGACCAAAAGATTCAAGAGGATAAATGTGAAAGCCCAATTCTACCCTTAAAAAAAAAAAAAAAAAGTGACATCAAGAATGAAATACTGTCTACAAAACAAAAGCAAGAGCTGTATTTTTTTAAAGCCGAGAAATTTGCAAGTTAAGGTTTTTATTCAACCTATTCTATCACTTTAAATAGCTGCACACTTAAAGATTTCCAGTGCATCATTTTAAAATGCCCTTTCCATAAAGATGCCTTCCAGATTTTTTTCTTGATTCACGCTGCAGACAAAGTATTCTACTACTTGAAAAGCCAGAAAAAATTCTATATAAAATCAGAGGATGGAAGGATACCTGAGACACCCTTCTTGAAATCCTCTTTAAATAACACTAAATTATAGTAATCAGATCAGTCATGTTTCCTATGACACCACACAGTAAAAGGAGGGCCTAAGGTAACCAACCTCCATTTACAAGTTTCTAAAACAAGCCTGGTGTCTTGAATGTTAAAGTTATGGGCGCTTCCAGAAATCACTGGCTCAGAGTCATTTGCTTCCTTAATTCTTTAATACATAATTATACTCAATTTGGGTGTCATATTTTGCTGTGGATCTCCTCCACTGCTGCCACTTCTGGAATATGCAGACATATCTTTATTATCAGTGAAAAGGCCATCATGGTTTTTTTCTCTACTAGGAATAATAAGTAATAAAAAGAATATAGCAAATGGAGAGAGATGACAGGGGAGAAGCAATGCTTACTCTCGGTCAGCTCCCACTGGAGAAGTCTTCAATCATCAAAAAAGATCTAACTGCATAGTCTGAGAAGTTTTTCCCTATCAGTGGGAAAAAAAAAAAAAAAAAAAAAAGTTTCAGGCAGTGTTCAGCAGAGCTTTTTATTAAGGTAATTATTTTTAAATCCTGGTCTCCGAGGTTTGCACAAAAGCACTCATTTTGCTGTGAAATTAACGCTTACAGGAAGATCAACAGGAAATATTCATAAATGCCTTCCTCTAAGACCAACACAAAATTAACATCAAAATTCATGACCTTTAGGTAAATAGGGACATGGCATGCACAAAACCCTACTAGTTTCCCTAGGTGCACTGGATATATATCTGTTCAGGATTTTGGGACCCTGAATCTCTGTAGACTTCCATAGTGAGGCAATTTTAGTGCAATTCACAGCAGGCCAGGCACGCTTTCCAAAAATACCAAATTGAGATTACATAAAATGAGTGGAAGGCCTGCAAAGGAAGAAAGGTTTTGATCAAACAGTTTATGGTATTTCTGACTGTGAATGTAAATGAAATAATATCAGTGACCTTAAAAATGAACTGAAGCAAGGGGTCCTTGGAGGCATGGAGTCAGAATGGAAGGCTTTTTTCTCCAAGAGTCAGATAATGCTTGGGCTAGAGCTTTTTAATACATTGTGCTCAGTAAATCGAGTTCAGGGACAAAACTCTGCAGAGTATTTGATTTCTGGCACAAAACCTACTATGTTGAATTAGTAGATCATTCTGCAGTAAGTTAGGTTTTCAAGGCTTCCGAATGCCTATTTTCTGGAGATTTTTTGCTCAGTAATCATTTTTATAGAGGGTATATAAAAACTAAAGGAGGTTGTTCTGAAGAGTGCTTTATTTTTCTTTCTTATATAACAGACATGTTTTGTTTTAATTTTTTCCCATAGGAAACTGCTGATATTAGCAGTACCCAAAGTTTTGAAGAAATGTCAACAGATGAGACATGGGAAGACCTTCCACCCTGCTAAAAGTAATTTCTTCCTGTATCACATAATACATTCTCACAAACCTTGAAATATCCATATTTACTTTTTGCAATGTTATCCAGTATCTACAGTGTTCCCCAATGTGGTACTTTCCAGTGATAGCTTTACCCCAGTCCTCACGTGAAACACTGTACCTGGCTTGTAAAGAAGACCTTATCTGCAATATTTTGTGCAGGAATCAGAAAATGCAGATCTTCTTCTGCCAGGTGTTTCCCTAAGACAGCAGCTCATCGGTTTTTACTACCCCTGAAAATTGTTCACTTCAAAACTCTCCTTTTAGCAAGTGATGCGTGACAAGGGCTTGCTTTTCTCAAGGATGAATATCTTCTCTTAGGAACAGCTCTGCAAATTTATACTGCCGATTCTATAAAAATAGTGGGTTTGGGAGCCAGACGTTTATTTCCCTGTTCCTCTTAGACCAAGACAGCCTGGAAGTCTGTGCAGGAGGAGCACCAACCATGTTCCGAATCTGAACTGAAATTAACAGAAAAAATTGAGATGGTTGGTTTTTGGGTCTCTTGGGAAGAGCCTCTTAAGGGTCTCTCTCAGGATAATTTAGTAAAAACAATTTCTCTGGAAGACCAGTTCTGTTCCTAAGAACTACCCAATTAAAACAGCTTTCTCAGTCTCTTTCACTCTGAGAAACGTAAGATAACACATCATATTTTTTACAGCTTTTGAGAATGAAAAGCTAAAAAGAAGCTATAGAAATGGGTTTCTAGATGGACCATACACTCACAAAAACCCATTAAGTCTCATTGGAAGACTTTTTAGAGTAACTCTCTCCACAGGACATTGGTACCAGATGCACTAATGACCACTGCCACAGCATCATTGGCATGATCGTGGATCTTGGCTGGTCCCTGGTCCAGCCTCTCTGTGATTGGCTTTGAGCAGCCACATCCTGGAAAAATCCAAGTATGGAGAGAGTCTACAACCTTTCCAATCATCAGTACTTTGGTTGCACCTAGAGCAAGAACTCAGGAAGCAGGGCCCGGAAGTGCATTGCAGCAGGTTACCTTGCTTCTACTTGGCTAATCTTCATTTTGCTTTCAATCAGTGTGGTCACCATGAATGCACTAAGTGCTATGGATGGAAGAATAAAGGAAAAGAAAGTTTTTCTTCTGTCCAGAATGGGTAGATGGTGGCACTAGAAGTCATAGCGAGTAGTTTTGAGAAACAAACATCTCAGATAGCATGGAGGTGGGGGGAGAGGAGAATCCATTATTGTCTACCTAAAGCTTAATTCAGCCTAAACTCACCAATTATTCTGAATCATTCTTAGTTCCATCAAGTGACACACACAAACAAACAAAAAAAAAAAAAAAATCAGCACAAGAAATACATCCACAGAATCTAAAATTAAAGGAAAAATCTTTGTATCACTGTGGATTTTCTTCTGCAAGCTGAGCTCAGCAGGCACTTTATCATTACTCCAGACTGCTGTTTATTTCCACTCCTATATCCTGCAAAGCAGCAGCATTTGCACTGAAGACAGGAACTGATCAAAGATACCCCTGGATTGTCTCTACCCTTTCTCCAGTGCTAAAAAACATCATTATGAAATAGCAAACCATATGTCACATTCAGCACGTCCAACATAACTCCTGCATTCATCCTACAGTATTTCCAACAGTGATATTAGACATGTAGTATACAGCTGTCTCATACGCGGTTATTTCTATTTCTCTCTTAAAATGGGAGACTTTCTCACAACAGTTCTCTGCTGCATTATCTATGAATATGCAACTATGACAACTTACAGAAGCATGTGTCAGTTTTGCTCATAAAAACAATTACTCATGCGAAATGTGGGTTTGGATTTTTTTTTTTTTTTTTACACTGTAAACCCTGTTGGTTTTACCTTCCGAAGACTGCTCATTGGACACAGCTTTCCTTTCATGCATCTGGCTGCTATGTACACCTCTCCCTGGAAATGTTCCTGTGCTTTTAAGGCTTCAGTCGCTGCCCTATTTCTCTATCAGTTCAGATGCCAAATAAATAGCATTCAGTTGAAATTACTAGTCAGGGTTTGGCAGCCAGCACAGCAGATCACAAAAGCATTTAGGCGTATAACTAGTTGACATCTACACACTTGCTTTCCACCACAGAAGCAGCAAAATAACATGCATGCAGCAGGTAACACAGTCAGCAGGCTTTCAGTGCCAGCTACACAAAACTTTGCCAGTTAAGGCAAACAATCATTTAATTTCTTGCTGCGAGGGAGATGATTGATTTTTCATTCAAAGCAGCCTCGAGAAGGTCAGCAGAAAAAGATAATGTAAATATCCAAGCCAAGATGGATTTCAATGTGCCAGAAGGCCCACATTCACAAACACAAACAGGGGCTATGCAGATTATCATCACCAAAATCCAAATAAAGTGCCTTTGTCTGGGCACCGCAGAGGAGCTTTGCGGAGCAGTAATAGACTCCATCAAGAATGCTTGGACATAGATAATGCCTAACCTGTACAAGTACCTGAGAAGTCCTGTTCCCAAATTACCAGTTTATTCCTTTACTTAGGTTTTAAAACTGAACTTCTTACATAAAAGGGCTCTGTGACCCCACTGTTAAGCACAAGATGAAGCTCCATCAGCTTCCCCTCAACCACCTTCCCAATTTCTAATGACAAGAGACTTTGGACAACGGTTACTGAAATTATGGTCATGTAAAATTTACACACAAGCTCAGACAATGTCAGCAATTACCAGAATGACCTCAAGGCTTAGACAGGAATCAAGATTAGAGTGAAGCTTGTTTTTCTGAAGTAATTTAGCAGTAGATGGTGACTCTTGTTTAGACATGACAAAAAGGAGCCTTGAAACAGGCACTTTACCAGTTTTATTAACATAATCTCGAGAGGAATATTAAACGACCAATTCCCAGAGCCTCACACAATCTTTAACAAATCAAAACTCTACTGCAGAAATTTGGTGCCTTTCTTGGGACGTGAATCTCAAACATCTGATGCTTCATTCTCTGTGCTTTCCAATTTTATCATGCAGTGAAACTAGATCAGCTCAGCTTCTTGATTAAGGCCTTTGCTTGTAAAATGCCAAATATTTTACAGCTCTCAGAAGAGGAGGGGACCACTCAGCATTTCACCTGCATTTTATTTGCCTGTAGATAAAAGAAATAACCAGAAGCACAGAAGTTCTGTACCCAGACCAGTTTGAATTTTCTTTCAAAATGAATCTTCATAAACCAGATTCCAAAAGTTTAAAATAGGCATAAGGAAAGAAATAAAATGGGCCAAGATTTAAAAAGCCAACAAAAGCAGCAATCAAATATCAAGCACTTAGTGATGGGTCACAGGTCAATAGCATCACATTCAGAAGGACACGTGGGTCAATTTGTTGCTGTCCAGTCAAGATAAACCAGACCTGTCTACAAATCACAGAAAATACTACCACACATTTTTGAATATTCTGGATTGAAAACACTGTTCTCTTTGAATCATTTTGACTGTTAGAAGAATACCACAGTTTCCCCTTGCCTAAAGAAAACACATACATCATCAGTTCTTCTGTGTGAGGATCAGAACAATATGTTTGCACTAGGGTGACATTTCACAAACTGTGTCTCCATTACCCTCCCACTTACCACTTGACAAAGACAGCATAGAGCCTGCACTGATGCACACTAACATGAATAAAAATGCTCTATTTCAGCTAATAAATGAAGATAGATTGAGAGAAATTCAATTACAGACAGAAAATACAGATTTCTAACATGTACATTAAAGGTAAATTTGACTTTTTTATATAGGCTGAGATTTCTTCAAAGCTTTTTTTTACTACTAAAAAAAAAGTACATCAAGTGTTAGCTTCCATCAGCAAACACATGAAAAAATCATGTGAACAAGCAGCTGTCCATACATAAATGAAGGCAAAAAATCAATTGCTGCTCCACTTACTAGTGAATGAAAACCATCCAGAAACATAACACGGGAGTAAAATTTGCCCCAAAAACTGAAATGGAAATTGAAGAGTTGAATTTGCTTGTTTAACTCAAACTATGTATTTCTTTTACCGCAATGGGTTGTTGTGTTTGTTTTGTTTTGTTTTGTTTTTAATTTCATTGATATTCACATTCTCTTTTCATGTACTCTTTTATATGGATATACCAACATCATATTTGGCTCAATGACTCAGAGCAATGCATCTTCTGGAAGACTCAGCACAACAGCACTACTGTTTAGTTCAGCACTGTATTTAAAACAGAATGGTTTAAAAGAGCACCTAGATCTGTCTATGTACCCAAGCAAACATCACCAGGTTATTTGTATTCACAGTGCTCCCTCACCAGTTCTGTGGGCCCACCGCTTCTTAAATATGTTACCTTGGTTTTATTTATTCTGCAATACTATAAATAAAAACGCTCAAGTTAAATCTCCCTGATCATAAATTCAAAAAGGAAACCTACAATTGAAGGAGTTAGCTACTTCAAGTGTTTTCAACTACCAAAACATGTGTATAAAATATCTCAGCGAAACTTAAACTGCATCATATCTATAACAAAAAGAAAAAAATAGATACTAATTCCTGTCAAAAGCTGCCAACCCTCATTAATCGTGTCCTGATGAATGTAACCCTTTTCCTTGCCTTGAACATACATTAACTCTGAAACGGTAAAAATGTGTCAGGTTAATCTTTTTGGCAAAGTAATCAATTCAGTGAAATAATTTTCTCCATATCGCCTGGTTCCTCAACTAGTATAAATTTGAGAGGCTCAGCTGGAGCCAATGAAGTTATGCTGATTTATATCAGCTGCGGCCTCAGCCAAAAAATTCTCTGTTTCAGTGAAAATACATTAGTGAAAATCCTCAGGGAACCTTGGGACATATTTTCACATGTTAAGTCGATGATCTGCTTGGAGAAGCTTCCAAATTTATTTTAGAAGACAAGCTGAAAAATGCATTGTCATGTTACCCTTTAAAATGGTGCTGGAGGGGCTAAACTGACCTTTGCTTAAGCATATTTTAAGAGTGGGAGTCACTTGGGGAATACTTAATATTTTGGAATAAACATATTTAGCTGGAAATGAGACCTAAACAAGAACAACCTATAAAAAAGCTGGCTGTGTGTTTTAGCATACTGTACTTACAGTATCTATTCTTTAGAAAATAGGATATCAGTCATGAAAATGAGAGTTTTGATTCTGAAGTTTTGTTTGATCCTCTTCTAACTGAGCATGTGAAATACAGCATCACAGCACCAGAGCTCATCATGTTTAATGAGCACTGTTGTCTGACCTGATAGGAAAACCTATTCCTTATTTCAACAGGCTCCAAAATCAATTTTAACATTACTTAATGCTAAAACTGTTAACTGCACAAAGAAAAACATGCTTACATTGATCTTGCGTTAAGCCTTTTCCACCGTTCTCAAAATACTGCACGATAATTATGAAGGCATAGGGCTTTTTCTTAACCAATAGTTTATCACTGAAAGCACGATTTTTAGCAACATACATCTAAGAAAAGTTTCTCTGCAATCCTTTAAACTAGCCTGGGAAAACCCAAAGCAGAGGCACTGAAAATATACCACTTGCACGAGGACAGCAAAGCAGTGGGTTTATACGCATCTCCTTCTGAAAGTGAAAGCCAGAGCAGAGGCTGTATATTTTATCAGGTTTTAGATTTAAAGATGATTTTTTGCTGTTAAAAAAAAAAAAATATCTGATCATCTGATTTTCAGAATGGTAATTTATAGAATTCTTCCTGGAAGGGAACACTTGAAAAAGAAAATTCAAATTACAGACTTATTTGCCATGCAAGTAGAAAGCAAAGTATAAGGAAAGTCAGGATATATCAGCAATGCTGAACATGCAGGGGTAGGACTGGGCTTGTGGCCTGCTGCTGGCTGAAGGTCATTGCACAGGCTTAGCTTTTAAATATCAGAAAAAACAACAAGGATCAACAGCAACAGTAATGAGTCGAAGGTGATACATATTAGCGAGACAGAGGATTTTAGTGGGTGGAATGGGAGGTCTGTCTCCCTCCTACTAAGCATTCACAAATATTTATACAAACTGGAACAGATTTAGGACATGCTGAGCCAGACCATCCAAACAGGAGGCAAAGACAGGCTCACTCTTGAACAACCCGGAGTTTGATATTTAATGTATTCTCTGCAGAGTCAGGCCTGTCTTAGACTAAGTCAGGTCAATAAAAATGAAGTCAAGCTCCTAACATCCAGTAATAACTCAGTAATTTAAACCATTAAAAAGATTAGGTTAATAATGGGGCTAAAACTAGAAGGAGGGTGCCTGTGCTGAGCCCAAACCAGAAAAACCCCAAAACAATCAACATTAGCACTTCAATTTCACATGAACTCTCTGCAAATGGGCTGCACCAATTCATGCATGTGACACGAGATGAAATATTTGTACCTAGAAAAGCCCAAGCCTGACCTCACTGATGGACAGACACATGCCATACACTTAAAGTGAGGTGCAGCATTTACCCCATGGAGCCACTGCCGTGCACACTGCAGCACCATTACAGTTTGAAGTGTTCCCTCTAACAGACATCCCAATGCTGCAGAAAAAGCAAGTCTGTCCCACCTTATCCTGGAAGCAGTAAGAGATCTTGCAGGTGGTTATCACAGAATCATAGAAATACTCTGTCCTTTTATTATTTGGATTCTTCACATCTGTGCTTACAGCCCTTGCACCTTTCAACTAGATGTGTTACATCCATCCCTCACTATCTGGGAACTGTGCATAGTGATGACACAGTAAGGTGGATTCTGTGACTGCAAAATATACTGCTGGGTAAGAGGTCCCATGGCTTAATTTGGAAAGGACAATCATCTCTTAAACATCAGTGTTATTCTCACAGTGTAATATAGGGCAAATAAAAATACCCTAATAGTTTCTTCATTATATTAGCAGCAGCCCCCCTTTTTTATAACACAAAATCCATTTTTATTTTCAAGATAATTATAAACAGACATAGACTCATTAAGTGGCCTTTATAATCACTCTTTTGCTAACACAGGCTGCAAACATGCAGCTGCAAAAAGAAGCTACTCTCGCATAGGAAGATAGAAGCTATAAAGCCCAGAGAAGGATCCATTTTTTCCCCCAAAAGCAACATCTTAGCAGCCTTGTATTATAACTACAGATTAGCTTAATCCAGAAGATGACACTAAAACAGTCATTTCATGAATTTCATAGTACAACACTGCAGGGGGGGGGCAGGGAGAAAAAAATTTACTATTTATTCTTATACGTGCTGCACAAACCAAGAGCAAACAACTCTACCAACTGCAAGGGTGATCTTTTATTCTGATGGCACAATAAAATCCTCCTTATGGGGGGAGGGGGGAGAACGGGGAGGGGGGGAAGGCACTGTACAATGCTGACATCTTCTTGCCTACAGCCAGAAAGCACACACAAGTTCCAGGCCTTGCACTCAAAGCTTTGCCCCTGCAAAAAAAAAAAATATTAACAAACCTTCAAGACAGAAAAAACATGAAGGAAATTGTAAGGTAAATCACCACTTGCAAACCTCATAATTCTCGTGCAATTTACTATGCAGAGGTAAGTAGATATCAAATAAAATTTAAACCTCCATTTGGTGCAGTACAGCCACAATCATAACCTTAACTGCCGTAATTATTTAGTACATTTCAAACTCCTCTAACATTTCTTCAAGCAGTAACTAGATCAAACCCTGTGATTTTTTTAATAGAAGAGCTGACTCATTTTTCCCAGTATTATTTTACCTGTTAGCAATTTCTTAGTCAGATTAATAGGAGAGTAATAAGAAGTTGTGCTGCAAAAATTACTCCTGGGCTATGGAGCAGAGTTGCCATGTGAAGGAGAAGAATAGGAGCAGCCTGCTTTTCACCAGGTTCTCCTCCTCATTTTTCCCATATAAACTAATACATGGACTGCAGATCTGCAGCCAGTGCACTCATTGCTGCCTGAGCACTCCCAGATCAATCCCTTAATAAATACATCTTGCATGTTCAAACAAGTTTCAGGGGACTGGGAAATAGTCTGGCAAGGCCTGTGTGGCTTTAGTCTGCTGGAATTGCAGAGCAGCTGCCCAAGTTAGAAGTGCCTGCGCAAAAGACATCTCACCATCATTGACCTCTCCTTTGTGGGCTGCAGCAATCTCTCCTGCATGCTTTTTCAGATGCTGAACAATGAGAAGCTCAACATAACCTGGCCACGTACACTTGTAGCCCAGAAAGGCAACTATATCCTGGGCTGCCTCAAAAGAAGTGCAACAAGCTGATCAGGAGAGGTGATTTTCCCCTCTACTCCACTCTGGTGAGACCCCCACCTGCAGTACTGAATTCAGCTCTGGGGCCCCCAACACAGGGAGTATATGGATCTGCTCAAGTGAGCCCAGAGGAGGCCACAAAGATGCTCTGAGGGCTGCAACACCTCTCCTATGGAGACAGGTTGAGAGAGCTGGGCTTGTTCAGCCTGGAAAAGAGAAGGCTCTGAGAAGACCTTAGAGCAGCTTCCAGAGCCTAAAGGGGCTGACAAGAAAGCTGGAGAGGAGGTTTTTACAAGGATCTGTAGGGGTACAACAAGGGGGAATGGCTTTAAACTGACGGAGGGGCAGTTTAGATTAGGTATTAGGAAGAAATTCTTTACTGTGAGGGTGGTGAGACATTGGCACAGGTTGCCCAGAGAAGCTGTGGCTGCCCCATCCCTGTCAGTGTTCAAGGCCAGACTGGACGGCGCTTTGAGCAACCTGGTGTAGTGGAGAGTGTCCTTGCCTGTGGCAGGGGGTTGGAACTGGATGACCTTTAAGGTCCCATAAAATATATATAATATGTAAAACCCCAAAGTCTGCTGGTATTTTCTTCCCCTTCTCCCTAGTTTTGCCTCTGAAAAAGATAGGACTGAAATCACATTTGACTATCGCTTCTACTTTAGATGCCTTTCCAGCTGAGGAATGCCAGCACTTTCCATATGGCAACACCACTGTTGCAAGATTACTGATTGTGTACTTCTACATATAATGTAGTATTAGAATAAACAAAGCTATGCCCCTTGTAAATCTTAAGTAATTGTTTCTGCTTAAGAAGCAGAACAGTACCGTTAGTGGTTGATAGATCTTTCATAAGGACGTAAAAAACCAAGCACTTCCCTGCTACATCTACACATCCCACGCATGCTCAGAGGATTCTGAGGTCTCTGGTCGCTGCCCGCATATCACAGTAAGCTATATTCAGTCACATGCAATTTCCTTTGCTCAGTAGTCAGGAGGCATGGCATTAGACATCCTAAGGAGAATCAAATTAACCCACTCAAAGTTCAGTGCAAGGAAGTTTTTTTTTAAAAAGACTTGTCTCAACGAGGTGACAAGAAGAGGAGAGACTGATAACCTCAGGCATTTGCACATTTACCCCCGGGTGAGCAAGAGAGGAAAACAACTTTTCCTTTAGTGCTTGGAAACTGAGGACTGTTTGTGCTCAATATAAAGAAGCAAATAAATTGAGAAAGTCCCCCTGCAAGAAAGATGCTGAAAAATTTGATTTCAGGATTATTCGATAACACTTTTTTTTCCCCTGTTGTTCTGATGAATGAGAATTTGAGTTAATTTGCTGGAGTTAATTATTTATTGTTATGAAACATTATGGTTCCCAGATGGTCACTGTTATTGTAATAACTTCCAAGGAACCTGCAGTGCCTTGCAGGGGCCTCTTCTGTTTCATTCAGTTCAAGAAGAAAATAGAAGTATCTGCCAATTCCCAAAAAAGTTCACCCTCTTCATATTATCACTGCAACCATAGTGCTTCCCACTTCCATCTTCTCTCCTTTTTCCAATAAAAGGCATCAAGTGCAGTCTGATTTCTGAGAGAGAGGATTAAGCAGTTCTTTTTGTGCAGATTACCATGAAAATGCACTCTCTGCAAGAAAACCCTGGTGTAACCAATATTGCTCAAGTAGTTCAAGTACAGGCATGCCGATTGTCCTTGCATCCTCCATGAACAACGACCTCCATTCCCAAGGACAGAGCACACCCACACACTAATAAATAAATCTAAGATAATATATGTGTAATGATGTGCCTCAGCATCCCACCCCAAATCTAACAGAGCCATAGAGCTCCCTACCTCCATCTACTTCTGAAAAAACACTGAAAGCCTGTTTGCAGATGTAGGCTTGGCATGCTGGTGATGCTTTGCCAAAAGGCTTTTCTGAGTTGAAAACAAGAAGGAAGAAGAATGCAGCGAACACTCAAGGTCTGTGAACTCTTCTGTGCTGCTCCCCAGCCAAACAAAAATATAAACTGCAGGAGACCAGTGTGTCTCTGGTTTTTACCCCGCCAGAGGCCAAGCTGTTGCACTTTCTGCTCCAGGAAGAGGAAAAAAAGAAAAAATAAAATAAAATAAAAAAGTGAATTACCAGTTTCCTTGCAAAGTTTCATAGCATTAACCCCAGTAAGACAACTACTGTGCCTCAGCTTCTCTCAGACTGGAAACATTCGCAACTGGCTGCATTTCAGCAAAAGTGGGAATCATTAGGCTGTCCTTAAAACACACAGCGAGACAGTATCATAATAAGAAAGCAGGTTCTCACAAACTCTTATTACTAATACAGCCCTTTCCCTGTCACTTCTTGACCCTGGGCTCAAGCTTGGAAGGACAGAAAGCAGAAAACAACAGTAAGCATTTTTTAATAAAACATTCTGTTTCTTTGAACATGCAAATCTGATTATCAGCTACTTCAGCAGAAAAAGAGCAATTACATCTGGAAAAGTGTAGCCACCACTGAATATGCATACACAGTAACTCTGGAGTGTAAACAAAGCTGGTTTAAACCATTTCACTTTATTCTTTTTCATTAGTTTGCAGAGATTATATACAACTATTTGCTTTTTAATCACATTTGAAAGCATTAATTCCATATAAAAAGTCCTGATTTCAAGTGCAAACACTGCTTAATTGGAACTAGCGGGTAAGTGACTTTAGGTCCTGTGGAAAATGAGCCTGCTCTGATTTCACACAGAAAACTATTCACAGCGCAAAGGGCATTCATTTTATTCCTGGAGAAAATAAAAATCCCAAATATGAAAACCAAAAAATGCAACTACCATTTGATGTGGATCACGGTCCTCTCCAATTCTTCAGGACAAGGTAAATGGAGAGGTAAAAAGGAAATCTGTGCTTTTAAGTGAAATGCTCCCCCCAGAGCAATAACCCCATGTCTCCATCTAGGCTGGGAAGCTGCCCTGTGGAAAGGGTCCTGGGATGATGCTGGTGCCTGGTAGCTGAGTGCTACGAATAAATACAACGTGAAGAGAATACGTTCCATCTATATTGCACACAAGCATACCTTTCAAAAAGTCCAGAGCCTAGAAAAAAAGCTAATCCTTTGGGGAAATAAACAAAATCTACTCATATTAAACCAATTTTAAAGAAAGAAAAAAAAAAAAAGCAACAACAAATAACAATGGAAAAAACAGAACCTGAGGATCTAAAAACTTTCCTAAAAATCCCAGCCTCTGTTCATTGCTGTGCTTTCACCTGGCAACAAATATACCCTACATAACTTAAATGAAGAAAACTAAGAGAAAAGAGAAGAGGCGGTATTATCTCCAGTGTCACTTCTAACAGAAGCTGTCACTATTAGACATCCATGCCCTCCTGTTAAATTAGCAGCGGCTGCTGTGAATTATTAAGCATTGCCTGGGCAGAACAAAAGGGTGGGAGAAGACACAGCTTCTAAAAAGCTTATTTTAAAAGAATAAGGCTCTAACAGGTACATTGATAATCTGGGTTTCCACAAAAAATGGATTTAGGAGGTTATTTAATCAACACATTTACTTAAGGAAGTCAAACACAAGTTATTTTGACTGAAGGAAAACAATACATGAAGTAATGACAGCATTTAGCAAGACATATCAATAAAGCTAACATGCCAAACAGCCACTCTGGTCATTTGAGACCACATTACAATTACTTAACCAGCCAGAATTACGACTGCTGTGCTGAATTTTCACTGATGCATTGAATTTGCTTGCCTGTAAATTCCCAGTGCTACACAGCTGCAAAGCCTGGGCAGAAACACAATATATATGAGTGGCAACAGAGAGTCTCTTTTTTTCACTGTGGCTTTCTAATTAGAGGAAACAAGACTACCGGACATCATATAAAACAAACACGTCTCCTATAGATTACTAAAATGCCTATTTTGTGCATTCAGCTACCAAATGAAGGTCCAAAGACTGGAGCAGTCTGTAGCACATGCTTGTACTCAGCACTGCCAAAATCTCCTCCTTGCTTTCTTCCTTCAAGTTTGACAACATCACTATTGAATGAAACAGACAGGTTTGTGCCATTCAAACCTTCTAAAATATCCTAGAGAAACAGATGCTGTTTGTCTTGAATCTTTATGCAACACAACACCCCAGCATCAGCACAACATCAGGCAGATATCCAGTCAGAAGAGTGATCTTTGCCCCAAAATTCATAATCTTTCTTAAGTACACCCAATTGTCCTCAGTATTGGCCATTACCTTCTGCCTTGTACTGTCATTTCTCGACTCTCAGTTATTTGAGGAGCACAAATAAGGGTGCACAAACACAGCTAACCTTTCTTCTGAAAGTTTTCAGAAATGTGATAGCCTTATGAATATTAAAAAACAGAGCCAGTAAATTTTTCATCTTTTATTCATCTGACTATCTCAAACTGCAAAGAGTTGTGAAATTGAAAATTAAAGTTTGGACAGACCCCAGTAAATAAAGCAGTTCAAATACAAATACCAGGAGCTTGGTGTACAGACAATGGAATTCAACACATGGACATTGAATTTCAACAACAACAACAAAAAAATCACTAAAGGAGGTGTCAGGACAGACAAATAACTGCAACCTGCCAGAAATTGCAATAAATCTGCTTTACAAAATAATCAGGAACTAAACACTTTGTAAAAAGTTTCATCAGACATCCATCATGAAAGTGAAATGTAAGACTTAGGCCATGTGTTCCTGGGATTTATCTGAGTTACAGAACTGTTTCTGTGCATTTCTACATGAACCCTCTCTCACTGTGAACACTTTAGACATTTAGTAAGGCAAGCTATCATTTTTCTCAAACAAAACAAATCTGGATTGGTCAGATTTATATCACCATAATGCCTCAGCATTGCAGGAGTTCTCCATCTAGTTGGCCTTCTGCTCTCCCACACTTCAGGGTTATCAGTACCATTGCCAAGTGTCCTCAGGGAGTGAAGATGCAATTTTGGACCAGCAGCTCCATCCCTCTACACAATGCCTTGTTCATCCTCCTAAGGCTTGATGAGGTCATTGCCTTGAGTGCTCCAAGAAGCGAAGAACATACCAATTTCCAGCCATGACTGCTGCACTTGCATACTAACCTCAGCCAACGGCTGTCTGGCCTCAGGGATGCATTAGCTTGTGTCTGTAAGCCACTGGGAATGGGAGCACAAAGGCTTCTTATACATCTGGTCCTCAATGTTTGGGAACTTGAGGTTTCACAAATACAGCGAGAAATAAAAGATGACTTAACACACATGATGTTATTCACAGTAGTGGGAAGATGATCTAAAATCCATACTTGTCCTTCAGTTCATCAAAACCACTTGGCATGAGCATTCCAGAATGATTTCAGACAACAGAGTGATGCCTGGCTCAATCAAGACTTCTGGCAACTCAGAGAAGTAGGAGGGAGGTTAAAATAAAAGTTGGTATAATCAAGAAGATGACAGAGCTTCCTGATTCACTCTTCTACAAAGACTTGAATTTCATTCATGGCAAAGCATTTTTCAGCTGACCAACACTGCTGATGAACCAAATATATCCTCTCTGATGACTTTGAACTATATTCACTTTGTTTTCCTCTAAACAAACTCCTGCTACTCCTCCCTCCAAATACCATGAATTCCCTACCAATCCAGTAAAAACCAACACAACCCATCACAATATAAACATCCTGAAGCACAACCAGGAAAGAATGTGAGTTTTAGAAGTCTGACACATTTAACTGTGCTGATACATAGACCTTCCTTAGAGGTCAGAGATGCCCAGCAATGCTGTGGAGCACACCAGGCAATATGTCCTCCATAAAGGGACATGCATCAGAGTGATTTAGGATCCCTTTTGGGGGATGCTGGAAGGCTCTGGCAGGCATATTGACCTTGTTTCCTCATGTCATATTCAGTAGAAGAGTACTTATCAAAAATTATGTTTTGAAAGTCATGACTATTTAAGAGCAAAACAGAAGAGAGGGGAGACCTATTTCACTATGCAAACATTACCTCAGCTTCCTCCATCCCTCCTCCTTAAGGGCCTACAACTGAAAGTGATCTTCAAGATGATTTACAGCCATTTGCCATCACTACCCCCCAGACCTGCCAACAGCTCACCAGCCTCTCCTTGCAGGAAAAAAAAGCAATAAACTTCAGTAAATATGCAAGAGAAGCCCATGTTTTCTGAAAAACTGAAAATGAGCATCTTCCAGAAAAATAAAAGCTATAATAAACAGCCTAATAATGCCTGCACACTTTATCGCCATCACACATAAGCAAAGCACAGATTTTCTGCTAGATTGTATTCAATATGTAAATCCACCTAAAAAAAAATAAACTCAAACATATGGTTACAGCTCACCACAAGTTTTGGGGGGTTGAGTTTGTTTGGTTAGTTGTTTTTTTTTTTGGGGGGGGGTTGTTTTGTGCTTTTTTGTTGGTTGGTTTGGTTGGTTGGTTTTGGTTTTGTTTGTTTGGGTTTGTTTGGGTTTTTGGGGGAGAGGGGTGTTGTTCTTCTTGAAAGGGCACAAACCGAGCAATTCTGAACATCATCTGAAAGAATGAAATTGCTACCAACTGAAATCTGAATCAGCTATTAAACACCTCTACAAATTACCTTAACGTCTGAGCAAAACAAACTGTCTAAGGCTAGCCAGAAACGTTGGAGAATGTGGGATGAATCACAGCAGTGACATTGCTGCTGTGGTTGCAAAGGCACAGGAGTAATTAGGTGACGTTATCACACAGAACAGTCACTCACCAATACATGGATTTTTGGTAGCTGCTTTTGAGAACCTTTCAGGTGTCTGATATGTAGTAAGATTTATTTTTGGCTGATAAAGCAACATTCTCACTTCAGCAGCTACTTCATCTACCCATTAAGTAGCAAATGCCTTTTAAATCTTGTTTTTTTCTTTAAAGCGCCCTCAAAAAAGTAAACAAAAGTACTCAAAGGTCAGAGACAGATTTTCTTTCTTACACATTAAGGACGGAAATATTTTTAAGCCTACCAATGGTTTCAAAGAGAGCCTGCTGTATCACCTTCAAACAGCTGAAAGAAATTGCCTTTGTGCACCTGTTTTTTTCTCCCTCTAAATGAAATGGTTGCTTCCTGACTCGCTCAAAAATATGAAGTGGATAATGAATGACAGAAACAAAAGTGTTTTCAGACAAAGAAAAAGGCATCCTATGTAATTCATGTGACATGGGGATGGAAGACTGGATCAGAAATAAATGCGATGCTAAGTGATCTCACCAGTTCTTGAAATAGCAATTATGATACATATCAGTACACCCAAAAAGTGAAACAGACTTTGTCATCTTAGGAATGCTATCATCTTAGATGTTGTCATCTGCTTGTTTTCTGTAGAACACTGGGATCTGCATCTCCTCTGGAGTTACTCTCCCACTGAGATGCAGCAGGTAGAAACCCACGCTCATGAGACAGCGGTGAAACAGGAAGGAAGGATGAATAAAAATGCATGATGCACTCAAGTACACACACTGCCCTTTATACAAGAAGAGAGGAGCTTGCTGATCATGACCACCATTCAGCTAAGTTTCCAATTTACAGATACACAGGAGGTGCGCTCAAGGTCCCCTTAGCAACACCTGCACAACGCAGGGTGGTCCACCATTATGATGCTACGCAGCAGGCCGGGTGGAAGGTGAAGATAAGAATAAAAGAGATTTCATGCAAAGGGATAGTGTGAGGAATAAGATAGAGAAAGGCTTCACAGTCCCAACAGGTCTCGCCAGCCGCATCGTCCTTAGTCCAGTTCACCTGGAAATTGACCACTGAGAGCTGCAACAACCCTACTGTCATGGGTTCAGCAGCAGCAGTCATTTTTCTGCTTCTTGGTAGCTGGTGCAGTGCTGTGTTTTTGATTTTGGGCCTGGGAACAGCGCTGATAACACCAGTGTTTCGGTTACTGCTTAGTGATATTTTGGTCTGACCAAGGACTTTTTGAGTCTCATGCTCTGCCAGGGAGGAGGGGAAGCCAGGAGGAAGCAGAGACAGGACACCTGACCCAAACTGACCAAAGAGGTTATTCCATACCACAGCACGTCATACCCAGGATGGAAAAGCAGAGAGCAGAGACCCGGAAGGGTGGGGGTGCACTGCTCGGTTGGGCTGGGTGAGCAATTGTATTCTTTCCTTGTATTTGCCTTGTCATTATTATTATTGGTGGTAGCAGTAGTGGTCTTGTGTTATACTTTAGTTACTAAACTGTTCTTATCTCAACCTGTGGGAATTGCATTCTTTTGATTCTCCTCCCCATCTACCCAGGAGTGGGGGGAAGAAAGAGAGGGGAGTGACTGAGAGAGTGAAACAGCGTGGCTGACTGGACTTAAACCACACCACCTACAGCCACAACAGTTTAGACTAAGAAATAAAAAGAGGTGAACAGAGGTGAATGCCAAGCCTGAGGCTTGTTTCTGTACATGGCTTTCATGCAACTCCTGCAGAGCACAGGCATACTGATACAGATCTCACTGTTTCAAGGCAGCCATTCCCTGTGACACTTGTCCTAAAGAAGAGCTGATTTACACTGTCAGATGGGTGTACCAGCACTCAAATGTACTATAAACAAGAGTTGGCATATGGACTGTCATGGATAAAAGGAAGCCAAGATAATGGAGTGCAAGTCCACAGGAGAAAATTTTTCCCAAGCAAAAGAAACTTGAAAATATAGTAAAATCTTCATCCACGCAGTCCTTCCATAACATTCAGTCAATTACACGTATGAACAAAAAATAGATTCTTTTACCTGGATTATTGATTGTGAAATTGCCTAATATGCATTCACTCAGGATTATTCAAAAAGGTTACTATTCATTTATTCTTGGTCTGCAGATCACTCAGATGCTTTGAGTACCTATAACCTGACATATTAATTCAACTGTTTGCTTCTACAAATAAATGCCTTCCAACCAAGATGGTTGGGTTTTGTTTTGTTCCTTTTAAGATTATATTCAATCTCTTCGGCTCTTCAGGAAAGTGCTGTGCTTTCTGGGCACACCAGTCTGTGGGTGCTGGTGAGACCTTACATTTACATAAATCCTCAGGTTTACAGCACTGTCATCATTCTGCTGAATCACGCTGGACTTGGCCTTGGAGTCTTAGTTTCAACTTGCTTGCCAAAGCAGCATTGGCTTTCTCATGCCATGGAGCCCTAGTCCTTCATCCTGCTTACTACTTACCTACTTGCATGGTTTTGTGCATGTTTATTATATTTCCTGTTCATCCCAAGGCTGGGCATCTACACAGCTCAAAGACTCCATACCCCAAAGCACCTCTTTCAGACTGCATCAACAGATCTAACAAGCCTCACCTTCCTTTTAGGCTAAAACAGGACTAAACCCAATACCACGCTCCAATTACAGTATTCAGTAAGACACTTTCTGACCATCTTTGCCAGTTTCCCTCAACTGCTTTATCTGTTTGTTGATCTTGGTTTTCCCCATTCATTCAGAAGACACATCCCACATGGTATTGCACCATTCTCAATGCTCTCACAGTGCAAGAATCTGTATCTTTTGAAAGACAAACTTAAACTGCCTTTTTCTGAAGCCAGCACTACCTTCCTCTTCCCTCCCCTAAAGCCTTAGCTGTGTCACGGTCATTAACCTGCACTGGATAGATGATGGAAGAATTTTGCACATCTTATAAAATGGATTCCTCAGGTTGGCCTTGCAGCTGAAACAGTGTTCATTGATACATCGAACGTACTGGCAATTGTTTCAGCTCTGTTCCTTTTTTAGGTTTTGGAATTGCCTTTGCTGAGGTTGCTCTTTAAAGTAAAGACAGTTTCAGATTGCCCTGAAATGCAAATCCTTTGGGCAGCTTAGCAACAACAGCTAAGGGGGGAACTATCACAATTACAGAAGGAAGAAAATACAAAGGATTTAAAAAAATCTCCTGCGAGATCTTTGTTAAAACTTGTCAGCACCATTATGTGGCTGCTCTCTCGTGCTGTAAGAATTAGGTTTTACTTTGGTAAATACCACTGGGTAAGGGCAGGAAAACTGGTTTGGACTCGGAAGTGCCAAATGCTGTTTTAGTGCTGTGTCGGGGATCCTGAAGTCCCTTTCCTCTCTCTCCAGCTGGCTTCAAAGTAACAGCAGTTTAGGACACACTGTGTTTTTGAGGCTCTGGGTACAGAGGAAGATATGTATTGCCAAGATTGTAAGAAGGGGTGATGCAGGGAGTCCTTGCTGTAAGCTGGGTAGCAGGGCTAGCAGTGGGGAGTAAGGCTGGAAAGATGCATTGGGAAGGCTACAACGCTTTCTGCAGATATTCAAGCACCTCAATTCAGGTTTGAAAACTGTGGGCCAGAGTTTACTACAAAATAAATGAAAAAGGTCATTATTGCTGCAAAATACCTACCTGTTGTGGCTTAACCCCAACCAGCAACTAAGTGCCATGCAGCTGCTTGTTCGCTCTCCCTCTCTGTAGCAGGATGGGGAGGAGAATCAGAAAAAGGTAAAACCCACAGACTGAGATTAGAGCCATTTAATAGAAGATAATAATAATCATCATTATCATCATCAGAAAAAGAGAGGAATAAAACTCAGGACAGACAAGGGATGCACAATACAATTGCTCACCACCCACTGACTGATGATGTCAGTCCCCGAGCAGCAATCAACCCCTCCCGGGCAACTCCCCACAGTTCATATACCAAGCATGATGTTCTGTGGTGTGGAATACCCCTTTGGCTAGTTTGTGGCAGCTGTCCTGCCGGTGCTCCCTCCCAGCTTCTTGTGTACCTGCTCACTAGCAGACCATGGGAAACTGGAAAGTCCTTGATTTAGAATAAGCACTACTTAGCAACAACTAAAACATCAGTGTGATACCAATATTATTCTCAGACTAAATCTGAAACAGCACTGTACCAGCCACTAGGAAGAAAATTAACCCTATTCCAGCCAAAACCAAACACTACCTCTTGGTAGTAAAAGAAGCCTTATGTCTGCATTAGTAGTATAAACACTACTCACTGAAAGCAGCATTAAATACAGCAGGTCCATTTCATAGGCAAGGTATCCTGCCTAAAAGGCTTGGTTAATTTTGCAGAAAAGCATAGGCAAAGCAAGGCTTGGAGCCCAATTTTTAGCTCACTACAAACACAACTGCCTGGGGATCTGTGGGTGATTCAAACTGCTTCCCAATATACCTGCCAAGCTTAACACCTGCAGCGCAGGCACTGGGGGAAGGAGCCTGGACGTTCTGACCCTTACAGTGGCACTCTTTAATATGAAGAACGCTAACAAACCACCAAGTCGTACATCAAGTTGAACACTGATACTGCTTGGCATATAAATTATATCTTTCACAAAATAATTTTCATTAAAAAAAATTTATAAGCTTAAAAAAAAAATCGTTTCTCCATGCAATGCTTTGTTTATTGCACGAGAAGAGTCTTTTACAAGCTCCTGCGAGAAATCTCCATCACACCTGGAAATTCAGAATATAGATCAAGAAAAATCACACAGCAAGGACAGCGTGGCAAACCTGCAGCTGACTATGATCAGGAAATCATTCAGAAAGGCCATAGAGTAAAAAAATCTTCAAAGATAGAGATCAGTTAGCCAAAGAGTAAAAAGCATTAGTCCTGCTCCAGACCAGACGGATGTTTGGTATGTTGAAGTGGCCTGGAGGTTGTCACTTTTTTTAAGATCAAAAGTTGATGAATTGCAGTGAAGCTCTAAACTGCTCTGTTCTGACCATACAAGAAGATAACCAAGTGTCACTGTCAAAATAGTAATGCCTGTCCACCCAGAAGGGAGTGACTTGCTTTGGAACAGCAGGTTGGCACATTTCACACTTAGTGTGCAAGTCAAATGAAAATTCTAATTTACTTCGCATGTGGCCTTGATAATGACTCCTTGATAATGAGAAATGTTGATAAATATCAATATTTTTAATTTGCAGCATCCCTTCAGCTGAACTTACCAAATAAATAATTCCTGTTTCCTGGGAATTATATAAAAGACAAGACTGGAGCACTCCTTCAGTAAGTGGCCTTTAAATTCAGAAAGAGCAGTTTTAATCCCAAGTCCTACATCATGTACTGATGGATGAAACTTCTGAAAAAAAAGAGTGCCTTATGTTTCTGTCCAGCGGCATATTAGAAGCACACTGTCTATATTCTGATATACCAGGAAGATCCCTTGTTTCACAGTTCCACAGTTCTTTGGGTCATTTGTTTTGTTTTGGGTTTTTTTTCCAATATGTCATTAGCCACTCAGGGGTGTAGGACTAATGCTCTTTCATTAACAACCCAGCAGTCAAAGTTTAAGCTCTTCACCAGGTAAGTTTAGAAGGTGTTTACTCTCCACCAGAAAACACTGGTTTTGTGATGGAAGCCTTGAAGAGGAACTAGGTTGTCCATTCCTCCAGGTAGCACCAATATATGCTGGGCAAAGTCAGCTTCACAGCAAAACTTTATGCAAAACTCACCATCTGGAACAGAGAAGGTGCAATTCACAGAGATGACACATGTTAAGCACTCAAAGAATTCTTCAAAGCAGATAAAAGTCATGGTTTGCTGGCAGCCAACACTCCCTTCACCAGGGTGAGGCAACTGCCAAGTAACTACTGAAGCTGTGACACATGATAGCAACAAGTGATCTTAGAAAAATTGGCTCAGTCCTCTTTTCTTCATTCTGGTCTGTTTGACTTTCATGACATGGAAAACTTTGACATCACTAGGGGCATTTTCATAGCTTTCAGTCCTGACTATGACAGAATGATGGTAGAACTCAAAACAGCCTGGAGAGATCAGCAGTAATTTTTTAGCACATTAGCAATCATCTGCCATTAGCAAAGCTATTTTTTTTCTCATTATACCCTTATATGAAGCTATGATGTTGAACAGTTAAGTTCACACCTGCTCCCAACCTGTGCTGGTTAAGTTTGTATGGTAATAATTAGGCTTAAACAGAGGGGGAAATATAGGGCGAAATGTTGGTAAGACACCTATTTCAAAAGAAACACAGTAGTGATTAAACCACACCAAAAGCAGATCAAATGTATTGCCCTGCTGGTTCTTAAAACACCACAGAAGCCTACACTTCAAAATTTTCAAGGGATCAGGAAGGACATCCAGTGACGAGCAATGATACAATCTCAGAAGCCATCATATTCTAAATACCCTGCACATAGCAAAAATAGTAAAACAAATGCCATATAAGGAAATAACTGTCAAATTACTACAAATACTGTTTTCCAGAATAAATATTCCCTTAGGAATAAATTCATACTTTAAATTGTAAGGTGCTTCTACACTTTGTAAAGAATTATGTGAAATTTGTGTATGGAGTTTGACTGATGTGTCTTTCCTTAAGCATAAAGCACCCAGAATTGATATGACTTCTAACAGCAAATTTCCATTTCTAGGAAAATGGTATTGTATGGACGTATTACTAGGTTTGAACAGCAGGTAGTGTTTCCATTGCATGCCTGGCACCAAACACTTTCTGCCTGAATTGCACATCCAGTTCTTGTGTAAGCTGTTTCACTACTGCACCCAAACAAATTTTGTTCCAGTACAAAACAAAGATAACGAGTTGCAAGGGAAGAGTTGCAACAACTGCCCTGCTTAGGTATACCTAATCTCCATTTTACCCTGTTTACATTTCTAGCTGTATATATCCTGTTACCATGAATTTCACCACTAAAAATAAAAATGCATTTTTGCTGCTGAAGCTTGCTGTCTGTTCAGGTCTGTTGGTGCCTCCTGATTCCTGGATGGAACCCTCCTTCTACTCTGATGTGTTTTCAGTCCCTAATCAGCTTCTCCACAATATTTGTAATCTTTATAATTTCCTTGTTCTTTCACTGCCTCTTTCCTAGCATTTCCTGAAGTTATTCCATACCTCCAAACATCCCTTTCTCTACATCCTGAACCTCCACTGTACACACTTTTGATGTGATCAGCACTGCACGAAGTCCTTAACATGGGGGCAAACCAAGATCCTAAAGCATGTTGTGCTGACGTGATTTGGTTTAATTTCAACTCCTTTCTCAGAAAAACCAAATACACTATTTATTTCAGAGCACTTTTTTGCTCACCACTGGATACAAGGAGGTACAGCCACAGCATACAGGAATGACAACTCCAAACTTTCTATCCTGGGTACAATAGCTAATTTAAAACCAATCACTGTGTGTGTTCACTAGAACTGCTGCTTTGAATTTACTGACATCAAGCCTCACCTCTTCAATCATCCAATTACTTCCTATATATGTGTTTTGTGTAGGACATTCCTTGTACATATAAAAGCATAAGTCATACAAAAAGGTTCTCAGGAGAGAGAGCCTAGGGCACGCTTTAAAGGTTTTATACCATGAAGCACAAGCATTCCCAGATGTACTCTTGAGGACTCATACACAGTAAATGTGTTCAGTTTACACATCCCAAAGCTACTTCATTTAATGACAAATTCAGTTTTAAGATCCCAGACCAAGCTTTACTAATGAACCAACATACAAAACAAACAAAAATCAACTAACCAACAAGGAAAAGAAAACAAACAAAAAAGCCCACATTGCATCTTCCCCAGCTTTGATTTCCATCACTTGTAATACTCAGTTTTAAGTGGGCACCCGGTGATGGCTTTGCTGTGGCTGCAGAAGACAGGGTGGAACTGAGCTTCTCTGCTCACAAAACTTTGGTGAGCGAACGGGCAAAGCTTCTTGTTGTTGGTAAAGCAAGCAGTTGGCCTAAAAAACATACTTAGTAAACACTGCTGTCCTATCCCAAAGCTCACTGCTCATAGCCAGTTAACATAAAACTCTTCCACCATCAAGTGATGTACAAAGTTAACACATTCAGTATTCACCTGCATTAGTTCTAAATTTTAGAAGTGACAAGTTGAAGGTCTGCCTTTTTTAGCTTGCTCTGGTTTATGTAATGAAATTTTCTCTTCTGTGATCATTTTTAAGTCACTACCACAGCTTTACATAGATGTTTTCTTTTCCTTCTTGAATTTAATTGCACAAGTGAAGTGTTTCCAGTAAAAATCATTAATCTTCATCTATAAAGCTCTTCAACAATTGACGACAGAATGGAAATATGCTCCACTTACGACTATAATAGCAAAATTTGAAGCACGATGACCCACTACTGAAATCCAACTGCAAGCCCCCCCCCCCCCCCCCCCCCCCAAGCATATCTGAGAAGGAACTATGAACTGAATAGCCAATACTGGCAAGCAGACTTCATTCTTCCTCTGTCATTCCAGAGGAGATAACACCTCTCTACCCACTGACATTCACTGCTGTAGATGGTGCTGCTTCCAAGAGGGAAAGGAGGATAATTTAGGAGCAGTCATTTACTAATCAAATAATAGCATGGGTTTAATTCAATTCACTGCAACACACCTTGGAACAGTTCTGTTCTCAGACTGCAGGATTACATTTATTTGCACGTTTTTCCTAGAGGTGACTTCATATTAGAAATGTAAATTCTACATGCTTTTTTGATTACTTAGATATCCTTTGTACTAATGAGATTATTTTGATGGATTTACAATGGCACATTTACAATATTTTGCTTTGTACATAACAGTCTTTCAATCTTTATAAATAACTTCAGGATTTTATTCTTGGGACACACTTCCTGTCCTTGCCCTCCCCTACAGATACATATGGACATGCATTTTGAAAATCCCAGTTACCTCACCCATGAGCTATCCAAAAGGGCCAGCAAGGCAAAGTCCCCTACCTAAGGATGGAAGTGGAACTGTTTTCTATGTACTTTAAAGGAAGATTTCTTCAGATTTAGGCAACTATGCAAGGTTTATGAGAAAGCTCCACCAGTGGGCCCCCCTTGCACTAATAGCTCTGTGAAACAAGGCTATGGGAAATAATATCCTGGATAAACACAGGGCAATCTAAATAGGTCTCCAATAGAACTGTAGGAAAACCTAAATACTGATGTTAATGACAACCACAACGCTGAAACAGAATTAAGTTGCTTACGGTAAGTTTTTTGAGATGATGGATTCTTTCTACTCCTTATGGAGCTTTTAAAAATCACAAATTTGTAATATTTGAGTGAATAATTAATGATTTCTTTCTCAGATCAGAGTGATTCTTAATTCAGAAAACCCACAGTCTGACAGCTGATCTGCATAATATTGTGAATACAGCATATAATGAATCTCAAGACACTGAAATAAGCCTTCAGTACATCTCTTCTGTCCACTGCAATACAATGTAAGATTTATAGAAAATGCCTACTGAGCACCAATGCTAGCTCACAGGTAGTGGAAAATTAAAACATATCATTCTTGTCGCTTATTTAGGGGTAACAAAAGCCCAGCAAGAGTTTTTAACCCTTAAACTGCTTAGGCATTAGTCACCCTAAAGAATTACATTTATCTTGTTGCTTAACATAATAAACCCATTCTAATTCTTACTGACTTGGCCTGATTAGCATTGAAAAAATCGTCTCTGACAGTCCACATATAAATACACTATTCTACAGTACATATACTCCCATTAGCTTTCATTTACTATAAGCTTTTTTTTTTTTTGCTTTGGCATAATCTTTCATTATTTTTTAATCTGCATTATTTGAGGACAAAACACTAAGGAATGGTTAACTTACCAATCATCTTCCTATGGTAAATCACAACATTAGAAGAATGGGACCAGATTCCTGGAGCATGGAGATGGCATCTCACCAACAGATAGGACTGTGCTAGCTTATGTCACCCAAGGAACTGGCTCCAAATGCTAACATGATAACTGCTTGCCCACAGTACTGAGAAACCAATGTAGCAAGAAGAGTGATAAGTAGCTTCAGGTTACCTTCAAAAAGATTAG
Source organism: Ara ararauna (assembly GCA_028858755.1). Classification (NCBI taxonomy): domain Eukaryota; kingdom Metazoa; phylum Chordata; class Aves; order Psittaciformes; family Psittacidae; genus Ara; species Ara ararauna. Next base: position 47,518,416 of record CM054381.1, read on the forward strand.
TACAACCTTCTATTTTTAGGATTTTCCTCGCAGTTGATCCAGTGAGAGAGACTGTTAAGAATCAGACCCCAGAAAGAGAGGCAGCGAACTTTCAGGAAGTTCTATAGCAAAAAAATCTTCTGGTGACAGCTATCACCTGCAAAGGAAAGAAAGCCCTCATCCTCCCAAACCTTTGTGATACCGTGGTAGAAGCTTTAGTCACCCAAGGGGCCATGAACCGTCACCTGCTCTGTCGCTCACACTGGTCTGGCACACACAACAGAAAAGACAGATGCTATGGTCTCCCAATACCAGGAATAAAGGCTGCCAAGTACGTGCTTTGAGCTCCCAAATTTCCAGACTTCTGAAAAAAACAGAAGCGGCTGAGGATACGGCTTTTCAATTCCCCAGCCTCCTCCCCAGCAGATTTCACTGAGAAAACACAGCCCTGCTTGTTTTGACAGTTAAATAAGACACATTTATTTTGCAAAAGTAAGATGGAAAACTAAGATGACCATTAACATTTAAGGGGGCAAAGCAGCACAGGAAGCTGCTGGGACAACTTAGCATACCCTAGCACTTCAGTCTTCCCAGCCACCACCAAAATACCTAAGGAAACCCAAATGCTTCAATTCCCTGACGATCACCATCTGCCAACAGAGCACAAGACTAGATAATACGTTATCCTCCAAGCGGCAGTTATGAGCAAGATTAGTTCTGCAGCGTGAAATATTTTCAAGTAAGTGGGGTCTGAGAAAAAGGCTTGTTTTTTCCAAGAAGGAAAACAATGCATTAGAGATAGGTGACAAATGGTAACAGCCGTGAGCTGCTGATGAAAAACAGAAAATAAACTTCCTTTCTTTTCATTCATCATGCACAAGGTCCAGTTGTTCCCTCCAAATGAAGGATACTTCCTTTGCTTCTTATCTCGTACCAACTGGGAACACACACATATTCCTTGGTTAAAAATAAATAAATATATCTTTCATGGATTTAGTTCAGTCCAAATTTTATCACAGGAAAACAGTGTTTAAAAGAGATTTCTGGAGATATTTGTCATTTTAGGGCATGCTGACCACTTGGCTCCAATAAAAGTCTATACTGAGACCTAACAGTTTCTCACTGTGGAGCATCTACCCATACTACAAACCTCAAAGTATCATTAGAAAACTACCTGAGATTTAGGGGCAAAAAAAATCACCCCATGATCCTTAGGAATATATTTTCAGGGATGTCTGCACTAAAATTCACAAGTTATTCCCCATTTTGTACATCTTTGCAACAGACTTTTCTTTATTTCCCACTGAAGATCTATCAATATTATCATTTGACTTCACTTGTACTAATGGAAACTACTGCCACCAGAGAACATGGCAAAACAACACAGTGCTTGGAGCTGAAAAGCCTGAAAAAGTTATTTTAAGTAACATTTCGGCTCGTTATGAACAAAGTTCTTTCACAAGCTCCTGCACCTCTCCATTGTCTCCCAAAAGCAACAGCAGAAAAGAGGTGGAAGCAGATGAAGAACAACAGGCAACACAAAATGTAATTAATTTTAATAAACCTGTGAAATTATAAATCATTACCAGAAAAAAAGAAATCCCATAATCCAGCCAGAAAAATAATCTCAAGTTTCCTCCTACTTCAAGATAAGAGTTTGTATCATTTCAGCAGTGATAAGCAATCCCTTGTAGAGCTCTACTGGAAGGATATGACTGCATAACTACAATGGGATGACTGCTTTTCAAGATCTCATCATCTCAAACCTCAGCTCCTGCTTTTATTTATAATATGAGAAAGCCTACCCAGTGTTATTTCATGTTCTAGCCATTTCACAAAATAGCTGTTTCCAGTCAGAACCAAGAGGTTATAAAAATATTTGGCACAAGGATGACAAGCTTATTTTTATTAGTTTTTCAATCCTAAATTCCTATGAATTCAGATTGCATTTAATTATCATCTGCCCGTGTGTGCTAGGAATAGCAGCTGCCAGGATAAATTGTAATTTTTATTATTTTAGAAGAATGCAGTGCAAACATTGATCTGACATTTTGATATCTTAAAGACTTGTTTCATAAGAGGAAAATACTAATTTTTTCCCCAAAACTCATCTGCCAGAGCTACATAGAGGTTTGAGATCAAGACCAACATATTAAACTGAAAGATAAGAAAACTTTGCCAAAGAATGCAATCAAAAGATCTCCCCACCTCCCTGGCTGTACTCCCTTTCTTTTAATTTATTCTTGGATATCTTCCTGCCAGAATTCTGGTCTGCAGAAAGTCTTGCCCATAGAAATTCATGAGAGTTCTTTCCCACTGATAAGAGGAGAGAGGTGAAATCTAACCTCAATTTCTCGAGGCAAGAAGTTGTTCAACCAAGGTGAAGCATTTAACAGACATGGATATATACAGAAATGTTTCTTCTGTGTCTTACAAAGAGGAACTGCTGTTGAATTTCTCCATTTCACTCACTGCTGCATGAAATAGCAATGACTATATCACCACTCAAATAAAACCAGGAACTGGCAGCACTGGAAAGCTAACAGCTGGGGTGTTTGCAATGCTTTACCCTTTTGAGAAGCCATCTTGAGCACCCAGTGATCATCACACTGTACTTGCCAAATATAAACCACAGATTGGGTTCAAGAGGCTATATCGGCAGCCCATCAAACAGAGGGGTAACCAAGATGGCTTAAAATAACTTGTCTCCATTTCAACTGGTTTGTATAGTGCGCTTTCCAAACAGCACTGGAGACTTTGATGTTTATAGACTAGAAGTCCCTTGCCTTCTCAATTTTCTTGTTTCCTCTCTCTCATTTTCCACTACAGATAACGGGGGAGCGGGGAATCTTACAAGGTAGAAATGACCTGACATTCCAGTTTAAACAAGAAGCAGGAAGCCTTTCTCTCCTTCCCCTTCCTCAAATTGTTTATTCTGAGCTCTCTTTGTACAACCTAGAGCAGTAAGAAAGGTCAGGAGACTCAAATGTTTTTTTTATCTGTAGATCAGCTTTCAAAGTAAACAAGCAATCCAAAGCAAATCAAGCCAAACGAAAGGATCATCTGCCTCTAATGATCTTTTAATAATAGTTCAGATTGCTAACATTAAAGTCTTTGTACCTGCATACACAGACTAAATTATAAAGCCATGTATTTTAATGGACAGAAACAAAGGTCAAAATCCAGGCACTTTCATGTATACTATTATGATGAAAAGTCCTTTTATTTTAGATTTCAGTTGTAGGAGTTTCAATAAAAGGGAGTCACGGTACAGAGTGGGAGACAAGACAGACATTTGTGCCTCCTTTTTCTGCTGCTATTAATAAAGTGAATGAGGCTTTATTTCACCAATGTATTTTATAAATAAAACCCCCTTAACAACAAAGCAGCCTTTGCATAACTGCTCCAAAATACAGAAATAAATAGTGCACATCTATGATCTTATGTGGGCGAAAAAAATATCTATACATATTCATTATGTCTCCCATACAGCTGGAGTCTTTTAAAGAGGTTACGCCTATGCATTTTCTTCCCTGAAGAGGGGAAAAATGAGTATTTGGCTGCTTGCAAATGAAACAGGTTGTATGAATGCATTTACAGAACAATATATCTACTTGATAAACCCCAAATACTCCTACCTAGCAATGAAGACTAGAGCTTTTACCAAATCTGCTCCACCCTTATTCAATACTACAATGCAAAGAGACTGGGAACTTTAGATTCAGAGAAGCTAAGATAATGAACAAAATGGCAAAAGTAGTAAATCACTGTGAGTATGAGCAGAACCCAAAGCAAGCTGGACATTGATTTTGGAAAATAAAATTTCTTGCATCCATCTTGACACTAAAACTTTTACAGTATTCCTTAAGAACCTGCCAGGCCTCTGGACATGAATGAGTACAGAGATATGAGACTCAGCTACTCAGGTGCTTGGCAGCTTTCATGTAAAGGCATTATATACCGTACAGCCCCATCTCTCCATTGATCAGTTCAGCAATACCTTGAGAAATGTGAATTTGGTTGATGATGATGATGATTATTTAGATAGCTACAAGAAATTATATTTGATAGGTCTTAAGTCATCAGATCGCAGCTTTGATAGCATTTTCTTCTGCACACATCCACCCCCCAAATATTTTCTTAGACTAACCAGAGGTTAATTGATTTTTTTCAGTAATGAAAATCCATTTAATCATATATCCTTAGAATATACACACATCCTCTTGCTATTCCTTAATGTAAATTATAAAGGGTTCGGGGCTTTGTTTAGTAATTTGCTCTTTAGAAAGAGGTCAGTATATAAGGCCAGCAAAGTTGAACTAAGGGTTATTTGCTCACCCTACACAGCATCTCAGCCAAACAGAGGGGCAGGTCACAGGACAGTGGCCACAGACAGCACTGCATTACTCCCCTCTGAACACCCCTTGACTGAATTTATGCTTCACAAGCTCATATCTTAATACCTGTAAGATTTATACAGGCTTTCTTTCCCAAATCCCAGCTTAGGTGACAATGAATGTTCCCACTGCCAATTTAAAACGCTATTATCTTCCCTTTCTGTTTTGCTTCGATTCAGCAATCTTGCTAATAAAATCTGTTACATTCATATGAGTTATTTGAGAAATATATACAACTTGCAGTTTGGTTTGTATTATTTTTAGGAGAAAGGGTAAGAATATCTCCCATAACATGTTGCAACAGTATTACTGTACTATGGTTATATACCTCTAGTGCTCTAATTCCATTTAAAGTGCTAAGATTTAGTTCTACGTCTTTTAAAAGATATTACATAGAACAAATAAACTATATCATGAGCATAGTCACTGTCACTACCTATAAAACACTACTACTATGATCATCATAGAATCATAGAATAGTTAGGGTTGGAAAGGACCTTAAGATCATCTAGTTCTAACCCCCTGCCAGGGGCAGGGACACCTCACAATAAACCATGCCACCCAAGGCTACGTCCAATCCAGCCTTGAACACCACCAGAGATGGAGCATTCACAACTTCTTTGCGCAACCCATTCCAGTGCCTCACCACCCTTACAGTAAAGAGTTTCTTCCTCATATCCAGTCTAAACTTCCCCTGGTTAAGTTTGAACCCATTACCCCTTGTCCTATCACTACAAGTCCCTCATGAAGAGTCCCTCCCCAGCATCCCTATAGGCCCCCTTCAGATACTGGAAGGATGCTATGAGGTCTCCACGCAGCCTTCCCTTCTCCAGGCTGAACAGCCCCAACTTTCTCAGCCTATATTCATACAGGAGGTGCTCCAGTCCCCTGATCATCCTCATGGCCCTCCTGTGGACTTGTTCCAACAGTTCCATGTCCTTTTTATGTTGAAGACACCAGAACTGCACACAATATTCCAAGTGAGGTCTCACGAGAGCAGAGTAGAGGGGCAGGATCACCTCCCTCGACCTGCTGGTCACGCTCCTTTTCAGGCACACTGAAGCTGGCTCATGTTCAGTTTCTCATTGGCCAACACCCCCAAATCCTTCTCTGCAGGGCTGCTCTGAATCTCTTCTCTGCCCAGCCTGGAGCTGTGCCTGGGATTGCTCCCACCCAGGTGGAGGACCTTGCACTTGGCATGGTTAAACTTCATCAGGTTGGCATCAGCCCACCTCACAAGCATGTCAAGGTCCCTCTGGATGGCATTCCTTCCCTCCCACTTATCAACCAAACCACACAGCTTGGTGTCATCAGCAAACTTGCTGAGGGCGCACTCAATCCCACTGTCCATGTCACCGACAAAGATATTGAATAAGACTGGTCCCAACACCGACCCCTGAGGGACACTACTCATTACTGGTCTCCATCTGGACATTGAGCCATTGACCACAACTCTTTGTGTGCGGCCATCCAGCCAGTTCTTTATCCACAGAGTGGTCCACCTACCAAATTGATGTCTCTCCAACTTAGAGACAAGGATGTCATGGGAGACAGTGTCAAACGCTTTGCACAAGTTCAGGTAGATGACATCAACTGCTCTACCCCTGTCCATCAGTTCTGTAGCTCCATCAGAAGGCCATCAGATTGGTCAGGCCGGATTTCCCCTTAGTGAAGCCATGTGTGATTTCATCTCATGAATGTTTTTTGAAAGTACAAGAAATATTTACTTCTACATCACTAATATGAGTAAATAACTACTCTTAGAAGAGTTTATTATTAGGAAACTAAAATTAAAATAAGTAGGTGATAGCAGTAGAGGATGTGCATTCTGTTCTCTTGCATATGAAAACAACCATATGCAACTCAATTTCTCTAAGAGACAGGCCATACACAAGGCTCTCGTAACACCAACACATTCTGAACATTCAATTTATGACACACTGGCAGACTGCTATAAACAGGTTTTAAGTTGATAAAAATTTGGAAAGATATAGAAACAAACACCTGTAATGGTGCTTAAAGAGTCTGGGCCTCAATATTGCAAACCCAAGCCTTCTCAAGACTGCAGCCTCACAGAAAAGTCCACACTTTTACCTATTTATGTAAAAATACTTGGTGAGAAATACTTGTAGATTTTTAAAGTCAGTTTTGACTTCAAGAAAAAAAAAAGGGGGGGGGAGAAGGGGGTGAAGAAAGGGAGGTAAAAAAATCAAATTTTAGTATGAATTATATAACTCCAAAATGAAGTAGTTGGAATATTGCCCAAGTTCTGTAAGCAATAGTTAAGAAACTCCCAAAAGATTAACAGAAAGTTTTCTGCTCCTGCTTTATACTGACAGATTTTACAACTTTTACAGTTCACAAAGGCCTATGAAGATGCATGAAAACATTCAGTTAAATGCTGAAGTAGATTCAGATGAAGGCACAGACTGCTGCAGCAAACATACAGCTGCTTCTTTGATCGAGTGCATAACTTTGGTGATTTTTTGAGAGCATCAAGTTTTCAAGCTGCACCATAAAAACCATGTGACCACCAAGTCATGGAAGTCTTTTTATTGTTCTCATGCTGCCAGTTCCTCACAAGGAGTACACTCACAAGGTGTTAATACGACTTAAACTACAGCAAGAGGTTCTGAGTATTTCCAAGTAGATCAAGACAAGCTGATATAAACATATGTATCCCATTGTCTTTTTCCATCCCATGTCTAGTCAGGGGCATGAGTGGAATTATGCACAGCTGATATAAAAGTACTAAGCAATGCTTACAACAATAGAATTGTTACCTTAAGATAAGCAGGTCTCATAGTAACATAACCATGTTTCTTGCAAATATTCAGGCTAGACATAAACCAGTCTCAAAGCATCAACTAAGGGTTACAAACAAACCTGATTGACGCCAAAGCAGGTGGAGTAAACCCCATGGAAGGTAAGCATGTAATGAAAGAGAAGCATCCAGAAATGTTTTGAACCCTCAAGCCTTCACTCATCTGTACGACTCTTCCACAGGACTTGTGATAAAGGGGACACAGTGCCTTATGTGAAAACATATATTGACACCGCATTTTAAGGAACCTGGTTGATAACCTCCCTTGTTCCTTTGGCCTATATGCACATTTGCATAAGGAGCTCCAGGAACTGTCTTTTAATGCCACTACATTGCTCAAGGGATGGTCTTCAAGCCCTACAAAAACATTGGCTCCATGAGAGACCAGTTTCCAACAGGCAGCTACTGAGATGCCTTGCACACCTGGAGTGACACCTGATATTTCTGCCCTTGCTTTCTCCAGCATGTCTTAAAGTCTGCTCTGTAGTAGTACTATCTAAAATTAAGACGTCAATCCTAGAGAATCCCTTAAGCCCAGAGAGCCTTACAAAATGGTCCTGCCCTGTTATGTAAAGGTCTCAGCACTGGACATGGGAGATGTGGAAAAGGATTATGGATGAGTGATTAAAAAATTTCCCTGAGGAGCAAAGACTACTAAACCATTTATCTCTATGGGAAAACAAAGACTCAAATGGGAAACCCATGAAGGCTGAAGGATTCCAGTGAGAAACAGTATCTCTGACCGCAGGAAAAACCTTGTGCTGGTTTTGGCTCGGTTAGAGTTAATTTTCTTTTGCTGGCTGGGACTATGTTTTGGATTTGTGCTGAAAACAGTGTTAATAATACAAAGATGATGCCTTCCTTGTTGCTGAGCAGAGCTTACACAGAGTCAAGGCCTTTTCTGCTTCTCACCCCACCCTATCAGCAAGTAGATGGGAGGGGTTGGGAAGTTGGGAGGGGGAAAGAGCCAGGACAGCTGACCCCAAATGACCAAAGGGATATTCCATACCATATGGCATCATGATCAGCATATAAAGCTGGGGGAGGAAAAAATAAGGGAAGCATATTTGGAGAGATGGCGGTTGTCTTCCCAAGTAACAGTTACACATGATGGAGCCCTGCTGTCCTGGAGATGGCTGAACACCTGCCTGCCCATGGGAAAGAGTGCATGAATTCTTGTTTTGCTTTGCTTGTTGTGCACAGCTCTTGCTTTTCCTATTAAACTGTCTTAATATCAACCCATAGGTTCTCATTTTTACTCTTCGGATTCTCTCCCCCATGCCAACACGGGGAGTGACTGAGCAGCTGTATGGGGCTTAGCTGCTGGCTGGGGTTAAACCACAGCACTCCTGCCCAACTCTACATTAGCAGGATGAAGCAAAAATAAACCAAAAAGACAGCTGAAAATATTAAACAGAGGAGTGCAAAGAAGAAACTGCTGCCACAGTACAAAACTAATATTCACAAAACTAATGGAAAGTCCTGTAAAAGGCAGATTCTTCAGAGGCTAGTGATTTGTTGGCATGCTGTGCAGAAAATCCCACTTTGCCATAAATGCCTAATTGATGCCTTCTTACACAGCATCCTTATGAACACTGAGTAAATGCCCTCCAATCTCAAGAGCCAGCTAATGCCTCTCCAATTAGATGGTATTTTTTAATGTTTGCTTGGCAAGGCAGATCCAACCCCCTTGAGAAGAGGTTTGGAGACTCAGGTAAGGCCCAAAACGCTCATATTGAAAGGCAGAATATGTCTTAGAAGCAGGACTGCCCCAATTGTGTTAGAAAAGCCCTGACTGCAATGGATACAGTTCTCATTTACCTTCCCAAGCCTCTTTGGGAGATGCAGGGAAGATGGGAGCATATATCAGGACCTAGCTACATTATCAAGGCTATATTGGAAAGAACACTCAAAACTGTCTGGGTTCCACACTAAGAAATTAGGAACTTCATGGTTGTCTGAAAAACCAACAAGCTGCAGAAAGTCTAGCATGGATACTATTTGGTCACACATGACAAACACATTATGCAGCCAAGCAAATCCCTACCTGCAAAGGCTCATCTCCATTGCTCCAATTATGATCTTAGAGCATGAGATTGACCCAAATCACTCTGGCAGGTGTGGAGTTCAGCCAACATCTCTGCATTTGACTGAACCAAAAAATGCAAATTCACTCTTTGCCCCAGAGACTAAACAAATAAAAACAGTTTAAAGAGATTAAAAAGTTTATTCCAGCAAACATCTTTTCACCAATGCTGCAGAAAAACAAATTAACAAACAACAAACCCCTCAATGTGGTTTTCTTTGAGGTGAATGATCACCGCCATCAGTACTGGTGAATACCAACAAGGACAAACTCAGCATTTGGACTTTGCAATGACAATAGTAGCTGACTGTAATAAAGCGAGGGACCTCTTGTAAGTACAGTGTACAGCAATATAAAATGTCAAGAGACATGATGCATTGTATCCACTGAGGTGGCAGTACTACTGCCCCCATTTTGCTATTCTGGACTTGCACTTGGGAACAAAGTCATTTAGCCTACTTTAATCCAAAATGGGTCTGTTCTCCATTTCTCTTTCATTTACAAGAATCACTCCTGCCAAATCCTTTCTCTGACAAGAGAGGGAACTGACTCAAAAGACCCTAAGGCTAGAAGAACAATTACATCCTATTAAATCAGACCCTTATGAGAGTAGTCCATAAAGAGAGACAAAAGAGGGGTCAGAGGGAGAGTGACACAAAGACAGACTGAATGCAGCATTTGTGGATGACTGCACATAGCTTCAAAGAGTATGCAGTGGTTGCTGTCCAGTTGGGGAAAAACATGTACCTGCAAAGTCAGGAAAAAGCAAATAGGAAAGAAAGGGTGATGCCCTCCAGCGTACCTTCAGAAGTGAGAACAAGTGTGTTTTGGACAACAGATTGATGATAAAAATTTTAGAGTGTAACAAAACTTGGGCAAGGCTCTGATAACCCACAGGAGGCAGCAATATAGACGCAGTATCTATAAGCCTGTTTCGGTTTTGATTCAACAACAAAAATCCCCAGAGACTGAGAAGTTGCTACGAGTATTTCACCCATTTGAGATCAGACAGCTCTGCTGCCTCTGAGGGGAGGTCTTCTACACCTCTTGCATTTCAATCTGTAGTTCAAACAGCTACAGAGACTTGGTTTGTCTTCCCTTATCAAACCAAGCTTGATGTCCTGGCAAATCCTGCAGTTTCTAGGAATACATTCCTTCTCAAGACATCTCTGACACACACACAAAAAAAAAAAACAAACCCAACACATTCCCATGAAAAGTCATGCTTCATTGCTTTGGAGAAGCTACAAAGAACAAAGCAAGAAACAAAGTCTCCTTATGCAAATCGCCGTGACTGAACACAGTCAAAAATTTAAGAAGAGAGGAAAGCTACTAAAACAAGGGGTGGGGAAATATGAGCAGTTTCTCAACATGAGTTCTTAAAAAGCTGCTTTTCATGTCAACAGAAGTAGGAGCCCACAGAGTATTGGTAGAGCTATTTTTCTTTACTTGAGTACTCAAAGCTATAGAGCAGAGGTGCAACCTCAACATTAATTTGCAGAAGGACAGACAGGGAAGATGCTAAAGCACCCGCCGCCAAAAATCACAAGCGACAAGCCAAGTATTTTAACCTATGTTTTCACCCAAGCTCATTGTATTATTTCTGCCATATTTTATGGGAACAGCAACACAATAAAAGGAGGACTATTCACACCTATTAATATAGCTTCAAAAAAAATAAGAACACCCATTTTTAACGGCATGACTGTTATTCACATGAGTGCCTGAAACTTGTACCTTGTCACCTATGTATCTACAGTTCTGCTGATATATTTTCCTTTCATAATTCAGCCATCAAATTTGACATACTGCAGTTGACAGGTTCAGACAGAGAGGGAGCACAAGAGGAAACATTTGGTTTCAAATGTGGGGTATCACATTTATCCTCATTAGTGCAAGGTAACACCCACACATAACTCAAACCTGTCAACACAGCACATATATTGATGTACCTCTATAAAAGAGACCTTTCCAGGTTTTCACATTTTTAAGTGCTTTCAGAAAATTTAAATAATATTATGCCCAAAGAAGGAATAACAACAAAGAAGTCAATAAATGCTAACCTCCAAAACAAGAACTCTGAAAATGTTTTGGTTTTTCCTTTAAAGAAATCTGGAGGTGGTGGGCTAATTTTAGAGGCAGAGTATAAGTAACTAGCAAGAACCCTTTCTGGTTCTAAAAGAAACTTCAATTTTAAGACAAACAATCTGTTGAAACACTCAGAGCAATACACTTTTCATGTAAGAAAGGGAATATTTCTGATAAGTTTATTTTATCCTCAAAATTGCTTTATTGCAGAGAGAAGAGTGCCAGTATAGACTAGTTCAGATGTATAAGCCACTGCATCACTCATCCCTCCTTTTCACTACTAGTCTCATCAGTCTGGAGGAATACTGTTGCTGTAGATGGTCAGAGCATGTATGTTTAATGCTTCCAGCAACTTCAGCCCCTAATGAATACTTGTTTATATCACAAGTTAATTTCAACCTTCAAAGCACAGCTATAGGGGAAATTTTCTGATGCTGGAGATTAAGGGCATCTCTTTACCAAGTTTAGTTAATGTGCAAAAGTTGTTGGGTTTTCTCACTACTTAATGATCATTGTAACTAGATATCTTAAGGTCCTTTCCAACCCTAACTATTCTATGGGGAAATTAAGGGGTATTCTCTGCCCCTATTTCAAAGCCTCCTGAGATACCAGTTCCTAACTTGCTACTGCATAGAAATCCTTCTTCCATAAGTCATGAGACAAATGGACACATGTCATTTGCCTCAAGAGTCCATTATAACCACCTTCTTTCCCATAGGGCTTAAGGGAAAACTTCGGAGGGAAGAGAAACATTCAACTTGTACAAAACACTACTCAAGAAACAGTTTGCTATGACCCCCCAAATCCAATGGCTCCTCCATATCCTGATCAAGGTCTCTGCCCTGAGAAGTCTTTCACATGCAAAGGACCTAGTTTGTGTTACTATTTAATGATCACACAGATACCTGATAACAGCACTGCTGCTAAGAAACAGACAAATACTTAAAATGCAAAGAACAGCCTGTAAAAACCCTATCTGAGGTTAGATAGATAGGAAGCCGTAAGATCTCTCTTCATTAAACTCCAATTGAGATGCCACCTTCTCTCACACCCTGGCACCTATCTAGTAGTGCCTTTTATGGAGCCCTTCAGGTTGTTGTGTCTCACTGTGGGTACCTCCTATTAAGGTTCCCCTTCTCCTGGAAGAAATACATTGGCATCAGCCTACCTAATTTTGGTAAGCAAACAAATGTAACCTTGGTTATCAACATTTAACAAATAAGACATTTTTTAAGTTTGTCTGTGCCACAAATCATATCATGGAATGGTTAGAATTGGAAATGACCTTAAGATCATCTAGTTCCAACCCCCTGCCATGGACACCTCACACTAGACCATGCTGCCCAAGGCCCTGTCCAACCTGGCCTTGAACACTGCCAGGGAAGGGACAGCCACAATCCATCAGACTCAGCTACCCTAAAGGACTAAACTAAGTAACAGTAGAAAAAGGATGAAGCTAGAGAAAAGGTGTTTTAAAGGCTGGTATATGGTGGATCCAGCAGTAGCCCTGAAAGTCTGAAGCAGGTGAACTGGGAGCCGTTATTTTCCTAGAGGTGGAAATCTGGCAAGCAAGACAGACTATGGCTAGAGTTAGGCCAGAACAAAAACTAAAGTGACTAAGAGCAAAGCAGTCCTACATTTGGGATTCTGCTTGTTACGAAATTTCAGTTTCAGCTCCTGACTTAGGGCTTTGTTATCTCATTACCTACCCAAACAGGAACAAGAGCCCTAGTTCAGCCCAAACCAGTATTTCCTGGTAAAAATAGCACAAAAACAACAAACCAAACAACAACAACAAAAATACCCTCTTTGCATAAAACTTTTCAGATTTCAGATTCAGGAAATGCAGAGCCAGTCAAAAAGTAAAAAATCCAGATGCTCACCCAAGAGGGAAGTCTACCAGGACTGGAGCAGCCTCCTCTTTCAGATGCAATTGAGCATATCATCAGTTACTGGGTTTAGAGGATGAGACTAACCACACATCTCCCTTAGCTTTGCATAATTTAAGAGCGACATTATGGAAACAGCATTAAAAGTGACCTTCCAAATCAGTACAATTTCAGGCCAGAGGGTGTTTTCCTCCTGTTAAGACTGATGACCAAAATCCAATCCAGCTGAAGTATGGCACATGACAGAGACACACTTTTACTTCTCAAACTCAACACTTGCCTCTGTCCTGGGCGCTGGATACAAAGAGAACATCTTCCTCATTCTGATTTCCCTCTGAAAGCACCTCACCATTTCTACTCCAAAAACGTTTCCCTCAGCTCTGTCCTCTCCCCATCTAAATCACAATTTACGGTATCCTCCTCTTTTCCTGTACTGTGCTTCACTTCTCCCTGCCCAACTTCTCAGATTGACACATAATAGGCTGAATAACAGAATGCATGAAAGATTTTCTTCTTGCATTTTCAATAACCTCAGTGTTTTCTCGAGCTTCACTGTATTATACAACTTTTTGTCTCTGGAGTCCAACCTGTTTGTAACACTGCTGCTCTCATTCCTGATAAGAAAAAAAAAAAGTGGGGGAAGGAGAGGAGGGGAAGAAAGTCTGATGCAAGACACAGAATAATATGACAAAGAATACAAAGGTTTTAGTCATTGCATGCATGGGAGCACAAGACTGGAGAGGAAAGAGTCAAGCTTACTAGTGTGAGTAGGGTTGGGCAAGTACACAAACAAAAATGACTGACTATATAAACCCAGGAAGCTCAGCAAGTGTCACATACATATGAATTCTAACATCCATGGTAAAGAAACCAACTATTCAAGTATCACAGTTACAAAGGTCTCACCAGGACTGGTACAGCCTTGTGCCTACGGGGCAGACACTACTACTGCTTCACCATGATAAACGAGAACACAGAGAGTAACAATGAAAATGATGGATGTTTTTAAATCCATTTTACTTAAATTATTATTTCAAATTGGTCTAAAGAAATGTCAGCAATATATAACTCAGACTTCTGGTAAGAGGCTTTTTCTAAATGCTAAATCACAAATTAAAACAAGTATAAGAGTATTGGTGATCAAATGCTCTACATGAGTAATTTTCATTCATACTAATCACAGCTGTATGTCCAAGCAAGGAAAGAAAGAGGAATTAATAGAAGAAACACTTCCAGCATTTATTTGACTTTTGAGAGAAGAAAATACCTCTTAGTAACACTCAAAGATGGATTTCTCTGGTAGAGTTTCATAAATAATAAAACTTCTAGCAGAGGGGTGGTGAACGGTGTTAGCAACTGAGAGGAACCAGAATGATAAGCCAAAATGAGCTAGTGAGTCTGTTTTCATAACCATACTCCAACCCATTTGATAACATCTCCTTCCATTTCCATTACTTCATCATCACTCATTGCATTATGTCTGAACATAAGACTACAAACTCTTCATAATTTTGTTTGAAAAGCATTATGCGTATTTATGGAGCTTATATGAAGTTACGAGACAAAACAAAGACTGGGGGAGAGCCAAGTCACGCGTACATAGAGGGCTTCCAGAAGAGCAAGGATAAGCCAAAACGCTCAAAAGACACAAGAGTTGCCTTTGACACACATTTGCTTCAGAAGACAAGAATCAAGAATTCAGGGATAGAGTTTGGACCAACGATTAAAAATATCTGGTAAATTCAAGGAAGTAACAGTCCTCTGTCATCAGATGTATCAAATAAGCAAACATTTGTTCCAAAGATCTCAGTGCAAGGTTAACAGCTTTCACTCTTTCTTTATATATGGAGGCACACAAATCTAGTAGGAAATTTTTCGCACAAGACGCCACACAATTTTCAACAACTATATTTAGACAATATCTTTAGCCTCTTGCTTTAAAACTATTTTTCCCATGAAATACAGTTTTTGTCTATGTGTTGAAAAAAAAGAAATAAATATCATCTTTTTAAACCATACCTTCCATGACATACACCAGGGAACCCACATCTCCTTCCTTGATGATGCAGCTATCTTTGCCATACTCCACAGGATACATACAATCCACAATCTCCTGGATCTGAGACAGTTCCAGATTCTTCATGAAGTCATTGTCAAGGATTGCTTCCTTTATTAGCTCCTTGGACCTGTGGATAACAAAAAAAACCAAAAACAAAACAAAACAAAAAAGACAAGATTTATCCCTGTTCCCATCAGCCAACCTAATTAATAGCAAGTGAACTTTAGCACAATTGCATGGTGCCCCAAATAAGTATTTCCTTGGGGGGGGGGGGGGGGGCAGGGGTTGGAAGGGGGAAATCTGTATTTTCCCTAAAATTCTGATAAAGTCCATCTGCAGAGAAAAAAAAATAATACATAAATGTTCACTTGTAATTATTTTTGCAAGCAAGTTTTAGATACATCAAGTATTGAAATAAAAAGATTTCATGTGATTGCAAGATCCTCTATTAGCTATAGGTTTCACATCTATAACACCACCGAAGACTAGCATAACTACTGGAAACATCTTCCATATACAAAACTGAAGGAAAATAAACACAAACAAGAAGTTAATGGATTTGTGACTTAGTTTATTATATTTTTCTATTAAATTATACAAACTGTAGCACACAAAAGCATGATACTGCACTGATTCTTCGAGTATTAATCAAATACTAAATGTCATTAGATTCACTAGAGGAGGCACCACTGTTACAGGAATGATACCACTATTAACTGATTTCGGTGATGACTAAATAGAAAATTGCAAAGTTATATTAGAGTACAGAGAATTATATTTGCAGTTTTGGGTTGGCATGCAATTAGCCTGGAAGCCTGGAATTCTTCAGTAACCACTTTGCAAAGCTGAAGAAGGAATGAGCTGTTTCAGAAGATACAAATTTCAGAACTCAAAGTTCACAAATTCCCTGAGAGATGACCCAAATGGGTATGTAATGTAACCTGCTCTCTCACTAGAAGTGCTCTGCCGGTGCCATGATAGAAGATGCGCACAAAACCACATGTAGTTTTGCCAATTTTTCTGAGATTCTTTCAATTTCTACAGCTAAAGTGCTCGCTACACAGTGAGTCACACTCAGGTGATAATGCAGCATAACCAGCATGTTATGACATTTGCAAAAACCTCCTAAAGCAACTTGTGCAAATGAACAACTAAGAGGTTAAATCTAGATCTAGACCAAAACTAAAGCTCCTAAAACACCTACAGACTGGACATCAGGTGCTAGGCCCTTCATTTCTCACTATGCAGCTCCTTTTCTGGGGGCTAACTTTTATTTTCTATTTCCTAATGTGAACAGACACAGCTACCTGCAAAGCATATGCATTCAAGAGTTTTATCTTTTTTCAAATATGAATATGAAACAAGGTTTTCAAAGATAAATCTATTAATGCATCATGTCTTCTTGAAAAAGAATGAAATGGGACTTCAGAAGTCCAAAACCAGCCAGACAGCCTTGCAAATATTATGGCTTTCCTACAATCCTTTCAAAGTACACATCAGGGTTAAATACAGCACAGATTAAATTCGTTAATATTTAAGATACTTTTTATGCTTTTGATAGTTTTGAAGTTTTTGCAACAAAACATGTTACTTTACAGAGTCCATCACTACTGACCCAACTGAAGCACAGGATGGGAAGCAGACCAGACTTTTCAAGTACTGTCTGCAGGACGACGCGGACTTGGCCTGCTACAAAACCATTTTGCTCTTGAGAAATTTAATTTGACTTCATATACTGTCACTCCAATTCCTTGTGCACGCAAATAAAAAACACCGGAAAAACCTGCATCTGTGTTACTTCTTGCTTTCAGTAAAGCAAGAACCTAGTAAATTGTAAGGTTCACCTGATGACAGATAACCCTATTTCCTTATCCCCTCCTTCTGTGCTAGAGCAAGACTATACTTTCTACGCTATACCTTGACTCAGTGCTGCTCTTCTGGTCTTAGCCATCCCCACAGGTCCCCAAAATCCTCATAACAAAGGCACTAATTATAAGAATTACTCAAACTGCCTGCCGAAGAAGAAAGCACAATAAAAGCTTTCGCATTAGTCATATCAACTAGCATTACAATTTCAGCCATTTATTTCATTCCAAGGCTCAAAATGAGGCTTTCTCCATGATAAAGTCAGCCTTTCAAATGGAGCATTTGTAAAAATACCCACAAGAGACTGGAGGGAATTCAGACACGCTCAAGTCAGACCACCCCTGTTAATATAGAGGCCCTGAGCAAAAAGACAATGCTGCTCTTGTCTGAATCAAATCCAGCAAAGAATTTGGAAAGAATCACAGAAACCTGGTCTAAATAACAGAGAAGGAGCAGCACAGGGGCTAGGAAAATGCACTGAAAGTCTATTTTGGGGAGAAGCAGTAAAACATACACAACATGAACAACCTTTGGGAATTTATGAGCTTAATATTACAGTGTAAGAGGCCATCTGAACCAAGTGAATCACAGCCTCTCCCCTTCAACATGGAAATATCAGAAAAATTAAGGCTCAGAGGCCCACCAAGTCATTCAAACCCCTTACTGTCAATACAAGATATACCTCTTAAGAAGAAAAACATGATAGCCGATATATCAATAACAGTTTAATCTTTGCCACATCTAAGCATCTTAAAATTAAGGATCTCCATAGAGCAGTCTGGATAATAACTCAGTCACACTTGAATGTAGCCAAAATAGATATTAGTTAAAGATAATTAGTTAAAATGAGACTTCAAATACAAAGAGCATAGCATGAGAAAAAAAGCACCTCCAGCTGCCCATAAACAGTGCTAGCTGTAGGAGCAGGCACCTAGCAACATAACTGTGTATTTATGATTTAATTGCATCAGACTAAAACACACTTTATAGTTTGTAAGAAATGAACATTTTCATCATGAAATATTCCATCCATCTTCAAAAAATAAATTAAAACCCTTGTCCAGCACATTTGAAAATCAGTTGATACTAAAAATACATTGTCATAGCTACAGTAAGAGTTACTCTATTGGTCCCTGCAAAAGAATATTCACCATACTAATAATTCAAAAAGATTATTCATGCAATGTAGATTACCATTTCCACACACTTCCACATACCAGGCCTTCAGCAACCTCTATGTTATTTTATGATGCAATTTTCTTTCAATATCATTCACAGGCCAATTCTAGGTAAATATATTTTTTCTTTTATATTTATTTTTGTAGGAAATGAAACTCAAAGCATAAAAAAAAATGAACTCATAGTTCATAACTATTCCATGACAAATGCTTTTCTAAACCATATCATTCCTTTATCATCATCATCAGTATTTTAAAACAACATGCATATCCCAGATACGTGAATGCACAAATCTCTCTCATAATATTAAGAAAGGTATTTAAAATGGTCAAAACCACACACCTGTCATTGCAAGTAAGTGGCTTGAACACGATACAGCTGTTTCATTACCTCTTATTTTCAAATAGTATTTGTTCTTTATTTTCTGAAGTTTCTAAAAGAAACAATCTTCAAACAAAATCAACTGCAATATTTGTAAAGGAACATGACTATTTCCAAATGACTCCATTTTAAGAAGGAGGCATTTTCATGAATATTTACTAACAGCTGAGTTGAACAGCTCCTAATGGAGGCAGTCATTCAGAGTAGAAAGCAGTAGTTATCTTTACTCTCCACAGGTGAGAACGTGGCACTAAGCCATCACTATTTTTCTGAAGGATTAATGACTAAATATGATGGAGACTGGATGAAGAGTTTGAGAAAAAGAAGGAAAAACCAGAAGAAATCATGAAGGGCACAATCCTCTGCAATACATCCTATCCCAAATCAGTTTAGGTCCATCATAATAATTAAGAAGGCAACAGTAGGAAAAAGCCAATTGCATTCCAATTTGCAGAGGTCATGTGAAAAGCAACTTAAGAAGTTTTATAAGAATATACTGAAGTAAAAAAAAACTGTATGCCTGGGTTGCAAATGCCTCTCAAAAGAGCAGCATATAAACATGCATTAATTCACACACCTCCAAATCCTGCACTGGGAGTCATTCTGGTCCTCCAGCCAGACCAGAGCCAACCACCAACCCCCTGCAACAAGCCAGCATGACAGCTTGGGAGCATAAAAATGCCTGGAAAAAAATTTGGCCACGGTTTCTGTCTCAGCAGTCAGCGGCTGTGCACAGAAGCTGTGTTTCAGCTATGCTGGAAAAGGCTTGTATTAAAGGTTTGCCTTACTTCAGTGGCCAGAAAATGCAGAATTTCAAAACCTGCTGTTAACATCTGCTGGCTACTCATCAAATATGACATCGGAAGACAAAAATTATGGCTGGCAGCAGATGCAAAAAAACAACCTGAGATGTTACACAGCCCTAGATAAGAAGCTAAGTTAATGTTACAGTGGTATGCAATGTACGTAGTAAAATACCAAACCCTGTATTATAGGCTGTTGTCATCCTGACAGTAATTAACATTTTACAAGGAGCAGAACGAACAGTCATCTCAGGCTCTTCACCCACGGATAAAAACAAAACACGTTCTCTATGCAAGGTTTGTATCTTCCAGCACACACAATACATATTAGAACAAAAAGTTAATCTTCATCCCAGAAAGTCTAATTTCAACATCAGTAATGATGCTCGCCAAGTTTAAGGAAAGGAAGAATTTATGTGCAGATGGAAAGACTACTGCTGTACACATCCAGGGACACTTAAAGAAATGCAAAGCCCTCTTGGTACATACTGTGCTGATATAGCATCAGTTTGCAGTGGAGTTTGCAGGAATCTGAGGTTCAGATGAAGCAGCAGGTATTCTGCTCCAGGTAATCTACTGCTGGCATGAGTTGATAAAACATAGGTGGATCCAGTGAAATAAAAGAAATTAAGAGGTCAATTTAGACAACACTGATAGAGAGCAGTTGGAAGCAGATCTGAATTTTACAGTGTTCACAACTATACCACCACAGCTATGTACCAAAACCATTTTGAGCTACCAGAAAAAAAAAAAAAAAAAAAAAAAAGTAATGTACTACGCAGACAGGCTGCAAGATAAGAAAGGGAAAGAAAAAAGCACATTTTGTATTAATAGTCAATAGAAGAAAAGTACAATACCTTTTCTTTACCTGTCCCTCTCTCCAAAATTTAAATAAGACTTTTCAATCTGAGCTTTTATGCCAATAATAATCAGGGGAAGGAATATTTTTTCTAGAGCCTCCCCTATCAAGAGTCCGCCAACTGCTACCAGTGACCTAAAGCTCTGTATTTCGGAAGGAAACGTCTATAGGAATTTGACTAAGCAGAGTGACTGAGCTCACTGTCAGGGTTAAATTTTAAATCAGCAAAAGTACAGCTCCTTGGGAGGTGCAAACTCTTTATTTACTCAATGATAAACTTCGCTCAAAGCTACCACAACCAGTGGCATCTTTTTTGTGCTGTTTCTTCATTGCTGTAAAAATAGAAGTTAAATATACGTGTATATCCTTTACATCTATCCACCAACGAAACCTATCAAGTATTTTTGTGGAAACTCACATCCAAGCACTCGTTTCTGGGAGTATCCATATCCCTTCAGAAGGAATTAAGCTCATTTCAGCAGATAAGAAACATGGGAAAAAAAATCTGTGGCCTCTGACCCATAATATGGCATGTTGAATAGAGTCCAGCCAATCCCTACAACAACCGTGTGTTTAAAACACACGCTGTGAAATGTTTAAAAGTGTTTACTTCTACAAAAGGGGGGGGGGATTCTTTAAAAAGAGAAAACAACATGGCCAAGTACTGCGCCTGCTCCAGATTTCCAGAAACTAGGAAACAAATACATTGCAGGATACAAATACATTGCTGGATACAAATACAATGCAAAATTTGTTAAACAGTTTTTGTTTTTTTTGGTTTTTTTTTTTTTTTTTTTTTAAATATACATATTTTAGATGTACCTCCATATCATAATGGGGTATCCATTCCAAGCAACACAAAACACAAAAGCTGTAAGTTTCTAGCAAGACTGGGGAAGCTCTTTGCTAAAAGCTCACATTCACAGAGTTTTTAACTATCTTTTTAATCCCCTGTGTACTTAAACGAGTATGTAAGATTAGAACACATACACGCTGTTCTCAAATAGGATCTCAGCATTTCAATTCCCAGTCTAGTTAATACCAAATCACTGGAGTTACCAATTATGAACCTCTGTTTCTTTAACCAACAAAACTAAAGAAAATTCTGACAGAAGGATGTATGCTTAATTACTGAGGACAGGAACATCAAGAACAGACAAGCTGAATAATCTGAATAGTGATTTAAAAGTTCTCTATAGAGATGCTCCCTTCCATACAGAAAAGGACCCACCTTTTAAAAAGCAGTAAATATAGAAGCCTTACTAAAAAAGTGTTATTGCTTACTATAAAATTATTCCATCCACCAAGTGGCCCACAGATCCTACATGTTTTTATCTACATACTTTATATTCCTGTATCTCTTTACGAATACTGTGGCCTGGCCAAGCATACAGAGGTTCAAAAATAACAGCTGAAAAGTCTGAAGTGATTATCAAAATTACTGTCAGCAAGAGACAGCAGCCAAAATCTCTTCCTTGCACTCATCCCTTCTCAACAGGTTGTGTCACACACAGTAGTTATCTCTTAGGCTCCTACATAAGAAATAGAGGCACAAAGTAGTACTTTCCAAGATGATTTAATCCCTCTACCACCAAGTCCATAGCCCTCAGGCAAGTTGTCTTTGCAAACAAAGTGTTTATGTTGTTAGAAAAATTTTTTGTGCCAAGTCAGTTGCAGAAAGCTGGAGGATCCTCCCCAAATGCTCTGGGAAGCTTTGCACTGAAGGCAGTAACAAACATCTGCTGCATAGGGCAGTATGCACTTTTTGCACAACAGCACAACTGCAATGAAATAGAAACTGTCGCTTTCTAGAGTGTGCAATACTGGATAGTGTCTTGAAAGCCTGCAAGTAAACAAATGAATTTTCTTTCACAACTCATTACTAGGATCCAAACAATACAGAAAAGCCTGGACCTTTCTGTAAAATCCCAGTCTTGTTTGGACTATAATGCCATTAATAGTTAATAACTTTATATTTGCTGTTTGTTTTGGCTATGGATAAAGAAGCTTTGAATGTTTCTTAAACGGGAATTTTAAATATAACTCCAGAGAGCTATTCTTGTCGCATTAACTGGGAATAAGAGTAGGATTGAAGTCCTGGACTAAATAACTTAATGGCCCTTAAATACGCTTGCAGATTTTCTTTACACTGCTTGCCTTTCCCACAACATGCAACCTGCAGCACATCTTCAAGCTGCAAGAGGAAATTTCTGAGTAGTACCTTAAGCATCTGCAGAAGAGACTGTTATTGCGTAGTTGGACAGAAGAGTATGTTCTTCAGAAGAGCACACTAAAATGTTTTTGAACTGACATTTTGATTACAGTGACAAGCAACAGGGAAAGTAACTGTGCCCTGATGTAAACCTGCAAAAAAGAAAAATACACAACCCCCCATTTTTGTTTTTCCTGTACTTAAATACAACTTTGAGTTGCAAAATGAAGTTGCTCTGCAGAGAATGTGTTGATCTGACAGCTCCACTTAGGATTTCTAAATATATCAGTAAAACATGCAGTTCACTTACACTGCTGTTCATTATATCACACTTTGGCATTCAACATTTAAAACGGCAAAATAATTTCAGAAAAAAATAATTTCAAAATCTCTTTTCACCTACGCTGAAAATTGTTGTTAGTATAAAAATACCATAGGCAAGAGTTGGTTAATTCTTGCATTTTAATGTGTCTCACCCCACAGATCTTAATTTGCCACCCTTTTCTAGGCTAGTATTTCACATCCTACGAAGACACAGGTTTAGATACTGAAAACGTTGGCAAGCTCAGTTAAAAAAAAAAAGTCAGTTCTTGCTGACACAATTTGCCTACTTCTGAAATTTCCACCACCTCCAACGAACTCCCACATCGGGTTCATTTTGAGAAAACACTACCAATACCTTCAAACAAGATCAAGCAGCTACTTGATTACCTGAAGCAAACAGAAGACCTTTGAGCAGCTAATTATAGGTGAAAACTTGCAGCAAGGTCGTGGTGAAGGAGAATGGGGTGTCTGTCAGAGACTCCTACCCACAAAAAAAATAGATCTTTTGAGGGCTGTTATCCCAGTGCATCTCACAGTTTTGGTGCTCACATCCAGCGCGACTGAGCTGGAGACTTTTTGCACTAACAAAAACAGCAGAGAAAACATATGTACCCATATGTCACAACACCAAGGGATCCAGAAACAACCCAGACTCCTCAAGGAGTCTCATTTAGCAAGATTCAGTCACCTTTAAAGGCAACAGCTATCCATGATTTACAATTATCTACAGATGCCTCCACCCTTGACAGCTCCAAGCAATGATCTCGGACTGGAGGCAGGTATGAGGAGTATAGCTAAATAGCAACTAAAACAGTTCTCCCAAGTCTATTAGCATATTTTGAGGTCTGCATGACTTCACATTGATAAATGAACATGTGGACAGAGAACTGCATTCAGATGCCCTGAAGAAGAAAGTTACTGATAGCCACTATGGAGATGGCCTTCGCCCTGATGGAATAAGCAGGAAATCTGCCAAGTGGATGATAACCTAATTTAAACAGATGCAGAAATCCAATTAGAGATCCTCTGAGCAGAGACAGCTCATTCTCATCTCTTGGATTAGAGGCTACTAACACGTCACAAGTTTTTCCAAATGCATTGTTGTCCAGGAGAAATGAATGTGCTCTGCAAAACCACTTTTTTCCTCCTTGGCATAAGAGCATCAAAAGTGAACACTGTCACAACAGCATAAATATATAGGTGCTTCCAGTGTGAGTGTAGGATTGGTTTTCACAGAAAATATGAGGTACGAGGGTTGGGGGAAGAGTGACAGAGACTTGAGGTCATTTACTCTGATTCACTTAACACTTCTGATAGATATTATTGTCACTAGGAATGTTGCTTCAGCTCTTTTTCTTTTCAGCTGCCTGGAGAAGTCCCTGGCTTAAATGCGATAGGTGTATGACAGCAGAATGCAGACAAGCACTTGGAGCCTGTCTTTCAACAAATATTCGCAGGGATTTCAGGGAGAGATATTTCTTCCTGTTTTACAAGTCAGTAAAAGGACTGGCAGTAGCAGCCATGCTTTGAGACATTATCTACATAACATACCCCCCTGCCAAGAGCCAAGAAGCAGCCTCCAGGGATTTAAAGGCAAGCACTACCAATGTCCTTGGTCACTTTGGGATATAGCCATTGAGTGGAGTTGTGGGGGCACCACCATGCAGGCTCTGTCTAGTCTGCTAACAAACTAGATTACAGCTGGGCAAGAACCTTTTGGCAGACAATATGAACTCTAAACAACCATACAACTTGATAACGTTTAAATTGAGCAGGAAGCTAATAAAGGTGTCTGTGGAAAAGCAGGGAGGCTGGGGCTCATAGCAGAGCAGTACCACTGACAGTTTCTTTCCCTTTAAAGTCAGACTGGGGAGAGATCATCACATTCAAATTATCTTCCAATTCCTATTTGCACTGCATGAGCATTGACTGACACCATCCTGCTCAGCTTTGAAGAATATCCTGAGAGCAACTGCCTCATATAAGATGCTTTTTTGTTCAGAAATGCTCTTGCTAATCTTGTTTTAGGAAGTCTACTAAGAATCCCAGGCTTGTGATGCTGCCTTTGGCTGTAACCAAAAAAAGAAACAGACACTCTGAAGCAAAAGATGTCCCCACTTAGGGGTGCTTCAAGTGGGACTGCAATCCAACAGCCACGGCATGGATGCCCAGCTCCAAAGCAGGCATGAGAGCAGCACAAGGCAACCACCTCCAGAGAAGTAGACTTCTCACAAAACAAGCCAATGTGACCTCAAGCTTGGAAAGTTGCAGCCTCAGGGCAAACAGTTCATAAAATTCTTAGGCTACCTAGTAAAGAATAATCTACAGGAGGCAAGAGGAGATGCACTGAGGATTCAGAGAAATTTCTCCAATTCTCATGAACTACGAGGCCAACTCCAGGGATACCTGAAACCTATTCCACCCCCTACAGCCACATATAAATACAAGTCAGAAAGAATTTAAAAGAACTGCTTTGAATAATAATAGTTGCAAATATGACATCAGGAGAAAGGCACCAAATTCATATGGAAGGCAAAGAAAAGATGAAAAGCTCTTGAGGACTTTGGGAAATGACCCTTCTTTGATCAAAATAGCTGTCCACCAGAGGAGCTGAATGCTCACAGGAATCTCAGCCTGAAAGGATATTGAAGGGGAAACATATTTTTTGCAAAAGGGGGGATATTTTTCCACAGCCAGCATACTAGTAACCTCACATTTCATGACATCACTTGTCTTCAGCGAATGCTAATGAGAATGGACATACGAAGGGAAAAGAAGGATGCAGCAACACAAACACATCTTACCCAGGGAAAGCTGAGCAACAGCATGCGCACTGGGGAAATGATACTGCTGAGACATTTTTGGAGATCAGAAAGGCAACCTGCCCCTGTGACCACTTGTAACCTACTGGTGTTACAGCCTAGCAAGCCATAATCCCAGCATGGGAGATGTTGAGGTATTCCCAAGTGAAAGCTTTCCTCTTTACAAACAGGACCACTTCAATGAGAAACAAGAGCACTGCTTATTTCTGCAGGATAAAAAGCAACATGCATTAAGCAGATTGCTATTCTAACTCCTTCTGCAAGCCAAAAAAGCCATTCTTTTAATAAGACAGGAATACTCAAGATGCAGTCTGTTAAGATGTGAGTGATGGGAAGCATACACATTTACCATCATAGGACAGGCTCTGCAGACAGCAAACAAGGCTCCATTCTCAGAGACACGATGCGCAAAATGTACCTGCAGCTTGTTGTATCAAGGGATGGGGGAATTCCTTTTCAACCATGGCAAATGAAAAGACTGTGGGAGAACATGGGATGGGATTATTCAAGTATAATGGAAACAGAGACGGACACATACTGATTTGCCAGTATGTAAATCCACGAACACATGCAGCAATAAGGATTTGAAAGTGCAAAGAATCATATGTTAGAGAAAAGATCAAGACTGATCAAATTTCACTGACAGAAAGAAATACAAGACAGTTTCAAAAGCCTTAGGAAGGTTTGTATTTTCAATCTTCAAGCCTCTGGGATGGCCACCTTACAGAACCTCACCTGGAAAACCTCCCCACCATTACAAATGCTGCCCTGGATCTAGGATTTGTTGTGTCAGGTGAAATACAAATGAAGACACCACTTAGCCATCAGTATCAGGGATACTGATGTATCAGAGATATAATATATGTAATATATATATTTATAATACTTCAACATCACTGCAAGAGTGCTAACAAGAACTCAGTCATTTATGTTTCTCCCAACATATCTGGGTCAGACAACACATCAAACTTTGCTATGTACCAATTTAAGAGCACCTACTACAATGCATGCTATAGCTATATGCAATTATCAATGCCCCTGCTCCCCCTATGTTTTAGAATTTAAAAGTGCCGCCAATCTGCCGCCCAGGATCCTTAACAAAAACCTTTTTTTTTTTGTTTAGGAAGACTCTAAACCGAGGCATTGGAGAAAAGAAATGGTCTCAAGGCTGAGAACTGCAGCAGAAAACATAAGACAGAAAGAGGGCACAAAATTAAGTTACCTGCGTCTGCATCATATGAGCAGAAAAGTAGGTTTGCTCACATGCCTAGTGTACTTCTATGATTTTTTCTTGCATTACTAACCTGCAGTAACTCTCCAAATTCCCACCACCCTTCACATCTCATTAACCTTCCCACATCATCTTCAAACTCAGAAACACATGCTGTCATTAAAACAACTCTAGATAATCTTACTTTTTTGTCTGAGTACCTTCCTTGAAATTACTAGTGCATAGTAATATTGTTTCCTTTTCTCTTTCCTTCCACCACCTGCCCAAATAGTTTCTCCCCTCCTGCTCTTCTGCAAGTCCCTGCTCCTAAACTATTTCATTGCTTCCACCAGGCAGTTGAGCAAGCAAACAGCAGCCAAAGCATCCAGAAAGCAAAACCTTCAACATGAGAGGCAGAGAAAGCTGAGCCCCAGGTCAGGAGGCAAAAGCCTGAAGGAAGACACGACCAACTTGGAAATGGGCAATAAGAAGTCAGAAGGACCCTGAGGATTTAATGTGGAAGAACAGAAAAGGAAGTAGCAGAGGTATTTGCATCAGATTTAGTGGAAAAGGGGGAGCAGGAGAGGGGGGTGAAAGCAACCACATACGAAAAGCAGCTGAGTAAATCAGTGTATCTCTATGAGACAGAAACAGCTATCCTTTTGATACAGCACACATGGCTCTCTAGGGAAACAATTCATTTCCTCTGTCATAAATATTTTACAGGACTAGGAATGCCATTTCGTTCACTTTCTGAAAAGCACTGCTACAACTCTCCCACGTTTTGAGTTTGTTCCATGTTCCACAGGCTTCATTTAGGAAATATTTACATGAAGCAATACACAGAAAGAGTCAACAAGATTGAGAAGATGTGCATGCCAAGGAGCAGTTATTTTGGTATAGGAGACAGGAACTACTGGAGTGAGCTGAAACAATTTCAGATCAAATTTAACCCCCACAGAACTACAGTGTTACCTGAATGACATTTAAGTCCACTTAAAAGATGCTCAGGCAGTTCTTTGCTTCAAAGTCAAAAGCAGATACAAGCTCTTTGCCTATATGCTAATACACTGCATGTTCACAAGCAGAACATGGTTAAAAAGATCAGCTTAAGCAGGTGTTAAACCAGTAAGCAATGAAAGTAAGGGACAATGAAACTCCTGAAAAAACACTGCCCTTTAGTTAATTCATGGAACAAAAAACATAAAAAACTTTGGAAGTCAGCAATTAGCAAAACTTTCAGTATTTTTTTGGTTTTATTTAAATGCAGCCTATGATCTGGTCTCAGCTAGCAAACGGCAACAGCAGTCAGAGCTAAAAGAGAATTCCATGGCAATAGCAAGAAACAGCAGCTGATCTCTATGCACTTCAGCTAGGGACCCACACTTTCATGTCTGCCTTTACAGCAAGTTTGAAACATCCTCTATTTCCAACAGACTTCAGTTTATTTACTCTTACGCACACACTGTGCAGGTCACCTACTGAGTTATACAAGATTCACCTATCTTAAATGAAAAACCTTTACTCACCCAACAGAACATTTTTATGCACAGACAGATCTTTGGAAATGCACTTAAGGTTAACTGTGCCCTTATGAGACAGATTCACTCTAGAAATGAAAACTTCCCAAGTTTCTCCATTATGAAACACTAAGAACTAGCATTCATTAGTTTTTCTTGCTCATGCCAATTTTCCCCCCATTGTCACCTATTTATTCATATTTAACCATGGTGTCCCTTAGCTGTCTAAAATATTAGGTGCAATGTTCCCAAACAGATGCTAAAAGCAACATCAATATTTTTGTTTCTCTACAACAAACGATTTCAGCAGTTGGTGGCATTAACTTTACAAGGTGCTCAACAAATCACAGCATTTCTTTCCTGCCATAATGCAACTCCTATAAATATTCTTGCTCAAATCCAGAGGAAGATATTTAGGAATACAACAGTCAGTTTTCATCTGCAGGTTTTATATATATGTATCTGCACTTGTTCAGCAGTGGTCCGAGGGAGCTGGTATATATAGTGCTAATCTGTCGAAATCCTACTTGGACAATTTGTCTTTCTGCTCCAGGAATAAAATCTAACAATTCCTATGTATGACAGTTAATAAATACGCATGCTACTTTCAGGCAGGGTTTTTGTTTGGGTTTTGTTTTTTTTTTTTCAATAGAGATACAATGCTGTTCTATTTATAAAGGTCAAGTAAATTGTATGCAGTGTGTGGAGCCCTACCATCCCTGTATTATTAAAACAAAGTGTTTTATTTAGACAGTTCGTTTCAGGGAGAGAAAAAAAAGTATTCTCAGAATAATGCCTTTCCCCCTCCAATCTGAGTTAAGGCATGTATGCAATTTTGTGTACACTGAGAAGAACAGGAATTCAAGTGTTTGTTCTTCACTTGAACTGTAACAACTATTATTTTTTTTTTAAACTATAACCTTTTACCAGTTGCAGGATAAGGCACAGCTATAAATCCTGCTAGGCTGTCAAGCAAGGAGAAGGCCTTGCATTATCTTGTGGGCAAGGAAATAAATTGCCAAGAACAGCAAAGGAGGTTGGGAGTGAGAAAGGATTTAAACAGAGTTTAATATGCTTAACCTGGGTCCCCAGAACAAAATCGCTGCCTTCAGCCACGCCTCTGCCATCTTCCCATATTGGAATGATGTGCTTGTGATCAACATTTTCACAGGAATTACTGAGGAAGTCAGACAAGCATTCAACAACATACAAAGCTGACAATGCTCAAGTATTTCGTAGTTTTGTTAGAACCAGCTAGACATTTTTTAATCGTTATCCAGTGTACAACAATTTCAAAATAAGCAGCCTTCCTGATCACTCTGATGATTATGCCACAGTAAAATGCAGAGAGGCCCATGCATAAGACAACTTACTCAGCTAATAGTAACTCAGGAGATGCTAGCTCTGCAAAAAGCCCATCCAGTAGTCTGAAGAAGACAGCAAATGAAAATGCAAACATAGAAATCCCATCTAAACCAATTCAAATTATAGCATTTACAGTTAAAATGTGTGACTTGCATTGAAACCACAATACATAAAAAATTCCTCAATTGAACCTGGTTAGGAAATTGAATTCCTGATGACATTTCATCTTTGAAATTCTCCCACCAAAGCTTCTAAGGTACAGTGAATGCTTGAGAGCTGAGGGCTGTCCTGTGCCATCAAGGCAACATCAAAGAGCATGAGTGCAATCAAAAATGCATCTTAGGAAGATAATTCCCTGAGTTTCTGCTTTTCAGTTGTCATATTTCTCCCCCAAGCAGTTCAGGGAAGTCTGTAGAGACAAGAGAGGTCATGGAGAACAAAGAAGTGCCAGGCAGAATTACTACTTGCAGGTGCTCTAATTTCATTTTTTTTTTTTTTTTTGGACAGATATGCCCAGAACATGCAGCTGAAGTTAAGTAGCAGAAATCCCAAATGATCAGCTATACCTGCCAAGAATCAAGCTGGAGCCCACACAGCCTTTAGACTAGGCAAAAAAGAAGAAAAAAGTACAGAAAGTTCCTAGCCTGAATTTTAACTATTCAAAATTGTCAGCTCTTCGCACTCTTGACATCTCTATAGCAGACATAAACCCAATTTTAAAGATTGTTGTGTGAGTTACTCTCAGGTTAACGGGAAAAGAAAACCTTAAACGAATCTGTTATTAACCTATATCTGTATTAAGTTTTGTTATTTAGGTGGAAACTTGGGGAAAGCTTCTCTGCCTGTAAAATCAATTGTTCCTTAAGCAACAGCACTGGAATTTTAAGTGTCCTTTTTTTGTTAAAGATTATGCCTTGTAGTTTGCTATTTAATTAGGAATGAAATCTAACTTCTAATCACCAAATGTTCATGCTTACAAAGGAATTACAGTTAACATATTCTCTGGGATTCAAAAATTAAGACTATAAATGCTGGTTAATCAGCATTGAAAGCCAGAGAGATCAAAGACTGGAATGATGGTGGCAGACCAATGCTCATGCTGACCATGATTCTCAGGTTTTATGTACACCAGGTGCCTCAAGCTGCCCAATATTTTGTAAATTAGGTGGCAAAAAATAAATGAACAACACAAGTACATCTTTAAAAGGAAAAATAAAGGAATAAGTTTCATACTGCACTCTTGCCAT
The DNA here is from genome assembly GCA_028858755.1 of Ara ararauna. Classification (NCBI taxonomy): domain Eukaryota; kingdom Metazoa; phylum Chordata; class Aves; order Psittaciformes; family Psittacidae; genus Ara; species Ara ararauna. The sequence continues at coordinate 47,549,526 of CM054381.1, forward strand.
TCTTGAGGTTCCAAGAAGCACTTAATGCGGGCAGATGAAATCCTCCTTGTCAAAAGCAGGAAAGGATTGTTGCAGATCTGCAGACTCCCTCTCCTAATCTGTTCTGGCAAGATGATTATGCTATTTGCTTCCTTAAAAAAAAAATAAAAAGAAAATGCATACACTAACAAACGGCTAACCATACAATCAGTACCAACAGCAGTAACAGGAAGAGAACCTACTGCAAGATAAAAATGTGATTTTCCATATAAAGGAAGATGCTTATTTTTTAGCTCATACTTTTTATAGAGATCAGTAAGACTTTGGTCACAGAGAAAAGTTTGAGGGTTTTAGCTTCTGAAAACATTACCATTTTGTACCTAAAACGGCCTATGGATGTAGTGCTAACAAAGGCCAAGGAGAGAAAACAAAACTGAACACAAGGACTGTGTGCCTAAGAGCTTGCTTTTTAACTGATTTTTTCAGATGTGACAGATGTCCTTTCCCTGCCACTCAGAATCACTCTTTTTGTAAAGACCAGAACCCACAAACAGATGAGACATTTACAGACAGTATAAAAAGCGGTTTGGAGGGTGTGAGGGGGAGGGTCAAATGCAGAAATCTTTGTTTGGCACCTAAATATAGACCAGTTAACTCAGCAAACATTTTTTCTCTACTACATGCTATTTTGTCTATATTTAGAGGCTGTAAGGAACCAGCTGTAGCATCACCATTTTATTACATTCTCTGATTAAGAATTTGCTTTTGTTCCCCAGAATTGATCTCTGCTGTTAAATGACCATAACCATGACTTACCTGAGTCTTGCATGTAAAAAAAATAAAAATTTCCACTGAAGCACCAGCAGTAAGGATAAACTCTTAACCGTAGCCTTATGCAAAAAACTCTGCTTAACTATGCCTAGCTAGTGAACCAAGCCTTTACCAATCAAAGAGAACACATCAGCAGGCTGTTAATCAACCACAGGTTGATTAGTTATTTTATTCAACATGACACAGCTGCTGGTAAAAGACAGGTTTCAACAAATTCCATTCAGAAGGAGGCTGCTTTTAAGGAAAGCCTTTTCAGATAGCAAACATAAAAAAAGTTTCAGCACTTTCAGATTCTTGTTTTAAAATCATTATAAACTTCCAGAGTATTGCCACCCCACCCCCTGTTTTTATTAAGACTGCATATCTGGACACCTATAGCAGGCAAAAGAAAACTTTGTGATTAAAATTACTGTACGTTAGGATTAGGGCTAGAATGATTTTTTTTTTCTATAATCACTTAAATCAAACCTTGCCTGCTGAAGTTTTATCATACAGACAGATGTCTGTCAGTGCGGCATCTGTTTTACCTTTTTAGATAAGTGCACAACTGGACAACTGACTTGACTTCTCAGAATCACTTCCTGCCCAACAAATACTTTTTAAAGAGAACAGGCCATGGGCCACAAATGGATAGCATCTCGCAAAAAAAACCCAAACAAACAAACAAAAAAAAAAAAAACATATTCTACTTTTTTCCTCCAATGTTTTCATGGTAATTTGCTGAGGTATCTGACTTTTATTCTCAGTATATGTACTGTAAGAAAGTGCACTTGAGTCTACAAAGCAATCCAGAGAAAATGGTATCAAGGCACTGAATGGCTGCATTTGAGCAATTTCAGGATTACCAACACAAATAGATAAAGAGAGATTTCTAGGTCTTCTGAAAATGTGCAGAACCCAAGAAAGGTTTAAAACAAGCAGACATTGTTCTGCTTCATGTTCACGGAAGGAAGAAAACAGCAGTGTGAGAGAGGTATAGCACTGCTTGTCTTCAAGGGATGGATCTGAAGCATCAATGGGTGATGATCAGGCTCCATGCACAGGACCTCGCATCATTCATTTCTGCCTTCTCTGTCTCTTGGTGACCTGTAGGATTTCATTAGGCTGCAAATACTTGCAATTTAGGATGTGATGGCCCCTCTCACATTTTGTACTGCAAAGTCAAATGGAAGGCCAAGGCAACTCTGAAGAAGCTACAGAGCAAACAACCTGACATCAAGTTAGCTTTTTTGTGTATTGTACTCTTCAATTGAACTGATGAAAATTCCATTAAGAAGCTTGGAAGAAGAACAGAATATTATCTCCCCATGATGCATCATTTCTTCAGCATGAACAAAGTAAAAAAATATTTCAAGGGCTGATCAAACAGAATCAGAATAGGTAATGGAGCTGAAGGCTTCCAACTATGCAATCACAATATGTAAACTTTTTAAGCTTCAGGTACTATTCAAGAACTAGCATCTAAGACTCATAAGGCTCCTCCAGCATATATTAAAATACCTGCAAAGATCATACTTTCTTGGTACATTATACAAGGATCCACATTTTACACAGTTGTCTTGATCATCCTTAAGACATCCGATTTAATTCAGTACATTATGTCAGGTTATCCTAACTTAAACTGCCAGATAGTATACCATGCAAACAGGGTACAGGTTCATGAAGCCTTACATTTTGTTTGCTACATGATCATAAATTTTGAATTGATTTAACAGCTCTGCCCCAATGCTCTGGAAGATTGTTTGGCTCTATTTAAACAGTAGCCTTCTTCGGTACTAGCCTTGCAGCCAAAATTTTTGTGGCCACTAAATCCAGTGAGCTTAATCAAATAACATGGTTCCAATCTATAACACTTGCCCATCACAGACTGTACCAAGAATCTTTTGTGGTGGAAAAATTTGCAAAAAAAAAGTGGCAACAAGTTCATTTTGATTAAACTTGCAATTAAAAGTCCTCTATAGCTCATACTTAGAATTTCCAGTTGAAACAAGAAGAGAGAAAAGAGCCACTGTACTCCACGGGTGAAATGTGAGTGATACAAACTCATGTCCCTGGTTCTGCCTAATTTCACTCAAATCTCCCATGTGTTTGCCCTCACTATGCTGATGGAGCAGCCTCACTCTCTGTGGAAGCTTTTCCATCTGTACCTGCAAATACCAGGATAATGCCTTAACCTGGGTTTATATTTGCTAAGTAAGGGTAGTGGTTGCCTGTTTGAGCTCCTTCAGGCTTTCAAATAAAAAATAAAATAAAAACCTGTTGTGTCCATGCAGGAGTAATAGCATAAGATCAAAATGCTGAGATTTCCTTGATGATGTCCCTGTTGGACTTGCTTTGCCTACTTAAGTATCAGTAACAGTTATCCTTCTACAAAGTCCAAAGGGGAAAAAAAAATGCTGTGGATTTAAAAGTGAAGTGATAATTTGTTCCCAGTCATGGACAACACATGCTCTTGAAGTACCTGCCATGATGGTCAATGAGAAAATAACAACACTTGCAAAGCAGAAGGTAGAACAGCTGCTTTCTGCACAACAGGAGCAGAGGTCAGGTCTGCCACCATACGGAGCCAAACACCATTTTCCCCAGTGCCTAAGCCCTAACAAACAGCAGCTGCACACGTAACATACCTGTGTTTGTAATTACTAGCTAATGTACTCTGGTATTCATGCTTGCCATGCCTGCAGAAAACACTCCTTGATGGTGTGTGCTCTCCTGCAGGCACATTAATAAATCTTGCAAATGAATGGAGGGAAATAAGGCAGTTAGCATTCCCTTGGGACTCCTCTAATGAAAGACTGTTGGGCCACAATACAATACCCACCCGCAACAGATAACTGTACCACTGCCAAAAAAAAGGCCATATGAGCTTTTCCTGCCAAAGCAAGCTGTGGCTCTGAGATACCCTGTCAGAGTCAGTTAAGGAGAAGCAAAATAAGATAGTTGCACCCACCTGTGTCCCTTCTCCAAGCAGAAGAATTGTGAAACTTCAATTACCTTCCCGCAGCAGCAAATCTAACTTCAAACAGCAAGTCAGAGGCTGCACCTCCCTTTCAGCAACCTGAACCAAAGTAATGCCAAGTAAAACTAGGGTATCTGCCTTACTTAAGCTCTCCCAACATACTCATTATCACGGTATCTGAATACATCTGTGTTTTGGTATACTGCTAATAGAGGAAAGCCATTGCCTCTCCATGCTTCATTTCTCTTGTGTGCCTCTCGGAGCTAGGCTTCTACTGGGAAAACAGAAAGCAATCAAATGTCTGATGAGTGGGAGATGTGTTCTCTTGTTTGTGCAATTGCTGTGTTAACAGGATTTAAATATGCAAATAAGGAAAAAAGTATATTTATATATATACACACTATAACTAGTTTTTAAATATCTATCAAGTTTAGATAAATAGTACCATTTGAGCGCTCAGACACAGGTTATGCATGAAGGTATATACACACATATTTCTAACAGATTTAGACCACTTTTCTGTCCATAAGGTCTGCACAGCTGAGAAGCTTCTGTTACTTGGTCCATCAGCAGGACTGCAATAAGGACAAGTAATGATAAATACTAAAATACAACCTTATGGAGCTGGAGCAGCACTTCATCAAGCAGCACAAAAAGACACCGAGTCACTGCATGATAACAGCCATCGCATGGTATGCACCATGAAGTTTTGTCAATACAACTCAAAAGCATTACCACTAAAGAGTTTATCACTGCAACGAACTCCCCTTGCTCCTAGCCTGGCTAGCAACAAGGGGTTCCTGCTATAGTCATTAGCATAACATGCACCTCAAATCCCAGGTTACAACAATTTAAACGTATTTCCATTACAATCTCCATTCCTCATCCCTTTGAACCAAGCCACAGGGTTTAGCGTTGCAGTGAACTCCTCCCCTTGCTTTTGCTCTGGCTTTGACTTATCCACAGACTGCAGTCCCTTAGGGGTGTACCTGCTCCAAGAAGAGCCTTATCTATAAAGCACGGTCTCTCCAGGGGCATACCTGCTGCAGCAGACTTATCCATAGCCACAGATGATTTGAGGTGCACCTGTTTCAGCTTGGCCTTCTCCATGGGCCACAGTGCCTTCAGAGATACCTGCTCCATCATGGCCTTACCCGCAGCCGCAGTCCCTTTGAAAGTAAACCTGCTCCAACATGGCCTTATCAATGACTATAGTCCCTCCAGGGGTGGACCTGCTCTGTCTTGGGCTTATAATGGCCACAAGCTGTGAGGTGCTCCAGCATGACCTCATGCACAACCCCTGATGTTTTAAGGTGTACCTGCTGCAGCATGGAGTTCTTCTTGGCCCACAGTCCCTTCAGAGATACACCTGCTGCAGCACAGACATAACCATGGCCACAAGAGCTTCAGGATGTAACTGTTCTAGCATGGACTTATCCATGGTCCTAGATGCTTCAGGGTATCCTGCTCGCAGAGGGACTCACCCACAGTATAGTCCCTCCAACTCGAGTTCACAGTGGAATTCCAGCCTGTGCAGTACAGCACCACAAAACCAGCAGCAATGCTCTGGTCATCTGCCAACCCAGACACATGGCCATCGCTGTTCCCAGGCACAGAACAGTAAGGTGATAAGCAGTAGAGCAGTACAGCAAGCAACAAAGGCAAAAATCAGCTACTAATGAGCATTAGACTCCAATATACAGTGAGGCAGGTGAGCCCCATGGCAAACACAAAAACTTGTCAATTAATACCTAAACAGCAATAGCATTTGTAAATTTGATCTAGCACATGCCAATCAAATCTGTTGTTATTTTGAACTCTTCAAGCCCCACATTGATTGCCAAAAAGTAATGTCATAGTTTAACCCCAGATGGCAACTAAGCCCCACACAGCCACTCACTCACTTCAACACCCTCCCCCCTCTCAGTGGAATGGAGAGAGAATTAGAAAAGTGAGAAAACTCATGGGTTGAGATAAAGACAGTTATTAGGGAAAGCAAACGTTGCACATGCAAAGCAAAACAAGGCATTCATTCACTCTTTCCCATCAGCAGGTATACAATCAGCAATGTCCAGGAAAGAAGGGCTCTATCATGTGTAATGGTTACTTGGGAAGACAAATACCATCACTCCATACATGTCCCCCTGCTTCCTCCATCTTCCCCCAGCTTTATATGTTGAGCATGACATCATAATGCATGGAATATCATTTGCTCAGTTGGGGTCAGCTTTCCTGGCTGTGTCCCCTCCCAACTCCTTGTGCACACCCAGCCCACTTGCTGGTAGAGCAGCATGAGAAGTAGAAATTACTGTTTGCCCATAAGAGTAGGCCCACAGGAAGTCACATCTGATCAGTCCTGAATCAACTGATTCTGTACAAACTGGCACACTAGAAAAACTGGATTGTCACAAAAATCAAGCCTCCTGCAGTATCTTGTGCGACAGCCACTGGAGGCTTTCTGCCTCCTGATGAATAGAAGAAACAAGGCAGGTTTTTAGGGAGATGTAAAGTCTAGACTCTATCACATCTGACAGCTTTGCAGAAGGAAGAGCTTTGGGGTTGAGAGGGAAGAGAAGATCAAGTATCCATAGGATGATGAAAAAAATCTTGGGCTGAAGAAGAAGAAGCAGGAACAAGATACCCAGGAAAGTAACTAAGGGCTCAGAAGAGAAGGAAGAAGGCTTTTCCTAGGAAGAGCAGTCTGCCCTGCTGTGGTAGGCAGAAGGGCAGCGGCATGAAGGCAGAGGCCTCTCGGAACATAATGCCAGAGCACATGTTGCAAACAGGACAGAGAAGACATGCAAGACCCCAGTGGGAACCTGGAAGCAGAGGTGAATGGAACAGATGGAAAGGAATTCAGCCCACAGAAACTGCAAATCACAGTAATCTCAGATTGTACAATCTCACCCTGCAGATTCATATCCAGCTTCAGGTAACTGCAGAAAACTGGAAAGGAAGTATAATTTCCTTTCCCCTCCACAGCCCCCTCTTCCACAATGCTTAAAAGCTCTTTTTTTCCTCCCTCACTTCTTAAAAGCAGGGAGAGAAAAGAAACCCTAGTGCCTCATTTGCCTCTTCCAGCCTCTTCCCTGAGTCCTGGCTGCCATTCACTCCATGCCTCTCTCTGCACCCCCCAAAGCAGGGAAGCCAGCTGCCTAACCAAAGACAGAAGTGAGCTGCTACAGTTGCAACTGTGGTCTTGGGGACAGCTATGTTGAACAGCCCAGCTGAAGACCACATGTAATTTACCAGGCATCAAAGTCATTTATGTATCTTGTCCATTAAATATATGTATCACACTACAAAACACAGCAGTTGCTGAAAGATGTATATCTCTTCTATGTGATCAAGTTTAGCCACTGTTAAACCTCACATGTAACCTCTTATAAGACTTTCACTAATTTAAGCAATCGTGAAACTTCAAGGCAAAGACGTGGATGCTAACTCCATTGCATATGTATTTCCAACTCAGAAAGGCAGATGCCTGATCTCCCGTTTTACCTAAAGGAACTTTTAAGGTTTTTAAGAGTCATGATTTTCAAAGCATCTCTATAGCTACTAAGATAGCTATTGTTTCCAACAAGCATAAATGTATAGCTGAATGGCATTATTTGCATCACATTTGGTTTATTTACCCCTTTGTTAAGTGCTTGGCTATCGCCTTGGCCATGCTGTTGCCTGAGTCATACAGAAATTGATTTCTTCTATTCATCAGAAATGTAACCCACCAAGAAAGTTATTTTCCTCATTTAGCCTTGTAGACTACAAGAGCACTAATGAATTCCCCTCAGCCAGTGGATCTTTGCACACAATTGATATCAAATAGGCAGTTTAAACAGTAACAAGCACTGGCAGACCCCAGGGACCCACTTACACTGGGGGCAGGGAGCAGTAGCTTTAGATTTCCATCACATCCATGTCACCAGTTACTTACTCATTTACTCCTGAATCTGAATGATACTCTGTGGCTGCTAAGCCACAGAAGCCAGCAGCATTTTGACATTCCTGGTTGATACTGGGAAAGAATCCATATCCTCCACCAATATGAAAGTGCGATTGTTTTCTATCCTAATAAAAGTCCATCTCATAGGGTATTTGTATTAATGCAACGCTCCCATACATGTGAATAAATGCATACATGCACATACACAATTATCATTGTTTGCATTTCTCTTGAACCTAGGATATCACATTTAATACAAAGAATACATATATTTACAAGACTCCAGTTTCACTTTTGGTCAACCCAGACAGCTACATTATGATTTCTACTATTTGTTCAAATCACTCATGACCACACATGATCACAGAATATTAAATAAGTGAACAAAATAAGATGGCCTGGCTGGGTAGTTTTCTTATCCACTTCAAGCCCACGTTGCAGAGCCAGTTCACAGCTTTCCTGACACAGTTTGTGTGTTTAACAGGATACACCTCCAATAAATATGTTCATAAACCAAATTTAAGAAAAGAAAAAAAGGAATTTTGGAGAAAGAAACACAGCTTCGGGGAGCAAAGGCGTTGCAGTATGATGACGGGATTTTTTTTGTTGATATCCTAGTTCAAGATTGTTCCTAAAAAGCTCCTAAACAAGCATGAAGTACAGTCCAAATATGCCAATCCTACTTTTTAAAGTCTGGGAGCCCATTTTCTACTTTGAAACCAGGCACCCGTGTTCAAGTTTGGCTATACATGCTCAGGCACTAGTTTCCAAGGAAACCAGAGACTTGCATGAGCCATTGCAAAATGCAAGTGCTCCCTGAAAAAATACACTGTAGCTACCCCTCTGACACAAACACTTCCAGGTAGGCGCTTTACCACTGTTTCGAAAAGACCTTAATCAAATTCCAGATGTTTAGGGTCTCAATATATACAGTATGTATCCAAGCAACCTGCAAACTTGCAACCAAACCACTTTCTGTAGATGTTGAGAGAAAAAGAATTATTAGTGTTGGTTTAGAGTTCAATGTAGCGAATACTTTTAGTTTTCCCTGTTCTATCAGCAGTTCAAAACTAAAACACTAACCATGAATGTCAGTGACTTCTCTGCCTTCATGTACCCCGTAGAAATGGCAAAACAGCAGATGGAAAACATTTATACAAATATTTATCCTTTAAGCCTACTATAAATGCAAGTATTTTGACATCATGAGAAAGAGAAGAAACACCAGCAGCATAGGCATTTGTGACAGTAAGTGGCATTTAAGCCACCACCTCCAGTTCAAAAAGTAGAGCTTTCCAGTACCACTTCCCTCAAGGTGAGGTTCATACTCAATGACTTCTGAAATCTCAGCATCCCACAATATCTATGCCAAGCAGGATAACCAAATAAAGAGGTACATATCAAGACAGTGTGTTCCTTATCAATCTCTGAAGGGGTAATTTTTTCCCCTTGACTCATGTTTTGCACCTGGTGTTCAGTAAGACAATGTTTAGTAAAGTCACAGAGTTTGTTTGCCTTCCCAGTGAGTCTGCATGCTGCAAGCAGCTGGCTAGCCTAAAGTTTGTGCTACTACATACATTTTTGCTCAGTATGAGCACTCTGATCTGCTGTGATGGGGGCTTATTCATTTCAGACGAGTAAGACACACGCTGTATTTAGGAACACAGGATGCTACAGCTCAGAACTACTTTCACAGAAAGTCTGGAGTGAAGGCATCTGTGTCCATGGTCTGGGACCTCATTTCTGCTAATGTACTTTAAAATTATCTACCTACAGCATTCACTCAATAATACAAATAAGAGGGCAAAAGGTTAACTATGTAGAAAATTAATTTATGGAGATGTATTACAATAAAAAAAAAGTTACTATGTTAATGACAGCCTTCATTTATGTGGTACTAACTCATTTAAAACTACTGTACTTGCTGAATAGTTTTGTTTTGCATATAACCACCATAAAGATTTCAATAGTTTCTGAACAGAACTAGTTTGCTTTAAAACATAGTGTATTTATGCTATTCTGCTAAAACAAATATCAAAAAGCATCAAAAATTCAGAAGTATGCATTGCTTATTGCTACTGGGCAGAACTAAAAATAACTGAAATTGCAACAAAGTTTAATCTTGCCGTCACTCGTCAAAGCAAGAATCAGACAGAAAATGATAAAACAAATATGTGGCTTTAACAGCTTTGTTCACTGAATTGTTTTTTTACCTTCCTTTGAATAAAATGCCTCTGGTCCTTTGAGTTACATTTGGCATAAACAAGCATACTTCACAGATGACCCAAAACACTACATGCCAGTAGAGAAAAGTCTTCTGCATAATAACTAAATACTATATAGTTATTCCTTACCACCGCTAGTAACCGAAACCTCTGAAGACTGAATTATACAAAAAACTAAGCTATCAGCAGTCTCACGCTTGCCACTTCACAAGGCATTAAGCAGCACTGACTCTGAGGTGTGAGTCACACGTGTGCTTCTTGCATAGAGGAAAGCCCCATCCAGCACCACCTCCACTGCCAAGCCAGACCTGTCAAAACAGTGTTAAATAACATTTGACTGACTTGCATTCACCACTGTGCTTGACATGCTGCATGTTAAAACTTCTGTCAGGAAGCGTACCATTCTTCATAATAAAACCTCATCCCTGTGCAGCGCAAAGAGGCTCTGCTCTCAGCCCTGCTATGCGAACAGAAGCAGAGCAAGTTGGGTATTTGGGGAGTCAAGAGAAGAGACAGCTCACAAGGCAACTCTGTAAAGCTGCCTTGCCCAGCCTTCGATATAAGTTCAGGACTGGGCTGATAGGTAAGCAACAAGTCCAACATACCTAGATTCAACAGCACTTGCTACAGGATCAGGCTGTCCTTCACAGCACTCAAGAGCTTGTCCATGCAAATCAGGCATCTGAAGCCAAACATAAAAACCGTAATAGGATTTTATGGCACCACACTGCTAGAAAGGCAGGAGAAAAGTCAATCTGTTCCCTTGACAGCCTCCAAGATGAGTGGAAAGCTATTCAGCAAGGGCCTAAGGGAGACTATTTCCCCAAGGCAATGCTCTTGGCTACATTGCATATTGGTAGGCATGTCCCATCACCACTCAACACATACCAGTAAAGTCCTAAAGCAAACATCCTAACCCCCTAGATCCTGCATATTGGAAAAAAACCCCACTGACATTAATAGACGTCAGCATTTAATCAAGCATTAGCAGATTTTTCCAGGCACACAAATTCTTTTTCAGAACAATGTTAAACTACATTCAGATGGATAAACTCTTTATCTCATAGCACATAAAAGCAACCACAGCAGTTAATTACTCTCAAACAAATGATAAATACATTTTAATTGGTCACTGGACACATCATACCAAATTACATCTTGATACTGAAAAAAAAAATTAAGGTACACAACTACATCCATTGCTGCTGACTGCTTTTGATATTATGTTTTCTGCAGCACAACACCAAAACCAGAAAGTAATAGGATTAGAGAGGCCACCACCCCTCATCTGATTTCACAGCTCCTGTCCCACACTGCAGGAAGCAATCACTGTGGGCGCGCGTCTCAGTTTCTGATCACAGGTCCCTCAATCACCTCAACCAACTGTTTCTAGTGGCTAAATTATGTTGCAAGCATCCTCCAAAGTATTTCAGAAAGAGGAAAGCATGGGGTTTAAGAAAGAGGTTGGGGTTTTGGTTGTACAGGTTTTTCTAGAACTATAGTTGGAGAGTTTTAATTAATGAATGGCTCCTGGGTACTACAGCATACATACCACTTATAAATACCAGCAGATAATTTTATGCAGACACTCTAAATATGAAATGCTTTTCAAATATTTCTGGGGATTTTATTACCATTACAATTACTTAAAAATATGCCCTTAGTCCACAGAAGATGTGCACATTCACCTTCAGAGAACCAATTTGGCCATTGAAAGGATTTTGTTAAGTCTCTTGTACGTATGTTGTACTTTCCCTAAGGCTATGCAACCGAGTGTTTGTTGGGTTTTTTTAATTCTTTTTAAACAGAACTGCTAAATACAACTCACAGGCAGCTCCTCCCCCCAAAACCAAATCGCTGGAATTTTGGCAGATTCCCCAGCTTTACATTCAATTCATCCTAAGTCTGTTAACTCACAAAAACAAGTCATTCTTCATCTTACTCAACATTTTCTATAAATGACACAGCATTTTGCCCTTATCTCAGTTAATGACAAGGCATACACAACCTCTGACAAGAGAAGATCAGGCCCTATACATTTCCTGAGGCTCACAAGCTCTCACTTTGTTTTACATTCTGCTTATACATTTTTTTCTTTTCCCTTCTGGAAAACAATATGCTGATTACATAGTCTTCAGAAAAAGCATACAGCTGTTGCCAATCACCAAATGAACAGCCTTTTAAAATTAAAGTCCTGGGTATTTTCCCATGGCAAGCACAAAACAACGAAAGCAAAGCGACAAGAGTTACAGCTTCCTGGTTAAGAAAGGCTGTTCTTTGGTTTGCAGCTCTGTAAAATCTTAACTGGAACAACAGTTGGTACGAATCTGGTCTCACAGTATTCTTTTCATGCTGACAGGCTGTTAGCAGCCAGGATATACCCTGCGAGAGGTCAAAGGTGTGGAAAAACAAACAGAGCAGCAATTTTAGAAGATGAAGAGGAGATAAGGATTTGTCACTGCATTTTTCTACCATGGAAAACCACTCAGCTTTCTTCAGTTTGTGCTTACTTATTCCAGTTACTTCTTGCAAGTTATTTCCTTTGAGGGGAGAAAGAAAAAGCCACTTCTTTTTGGGCAACTGGCTTCTAGTTACTTGGATAGGAAGAGTGATAAAGTCTGAGTTCTCTCGCTGGTCTTGTGACTTGGAAGAAAATGGCAAGATGTGTCCCTCCATGGATTTTAGCTATAAATTCCTCATGTGAACCCACAAAGTTCATTTCACATTAAAAAAAAAAAAAAAAAAAAAAAAAAAGGAGAGAGGCAAAATAAGCTCAACCCTGCAACAGTAACTAAAAGTCTTTAACACCCTGAAACAGCTATTTTTAAAACTATATGCATCTTAAAAGATGGGGGCTGCTTGCAAGGTAAGGTATTGCAGGACATTTAATGGTATTTTTCTACATGAGGCAATTAAATTTACTTCCATGTTTGAAAGCCATTCAGAGTTTAACCATTTTATAACCCAGTATCTGCTACCTGGTATCCCTGCAGCTTCCATAGACACTGCCTTACAGAGTCAGACCCCCAGGTATCACAGGTGTCCAATGACCATCACAATCACTGCTCCTCATTTCTAATAAACTTTCTACTACTACTGATCCCACCAACATCCAGCCACTTTAGGTGGACCACCAGGTCAGGAGGACAGACCTAGCACCACCTAACTGCAAAAAACCCCACAGGATACCAAACAACTAAAGATTTCCTGTGCATCCTCTTGGTGCTCCTGTTCTGGTTATAATGCTGGAAATGGTGGATGCCATAAACTCAAGAGTCACTGAGGCTGGAACACAGCAAAAAAGTCAACCCTTCTTTGCATATTTTGGTAGTCTCTGTTTTCTTCTAGGTCCTTCCCACAAATTACTATCTTGAACATCAAAATGGCATCAAGATTGTGTCACATTCATTTAATCAAGACAAGGACCTTCCCTCAACCACTCAGAAACATTGTGTAAGCAATGTTTGCAGCCACATGTAGGAAACTATAAGAAAAATCAAAATTTGTGTATTAATGATCCCAAATAAACTAGACCACTTGTGCTTCCTCACTCAGATTCCCAGGTACATCCACAACTAACAGAGTAGGTTATGTGCATTGTATTTTAAACATGAGAACTAGAGATAAGCAAAATACACGGCTCACATTTTCCTTTATTTATGTAGCCTTATCTTCCTTTCCATTGAGATTCTCAAATTACAACTGCTTATCAGTGCAGCTACAGATTTAGGCAAGCACCTGAGATGACCATCTATCTCCAGAGGACATCACATCACCTCAGCAGGTGTCCATCCTTGAGCATCAGGGCTTCGAGGCACCATAACATGGCAGCTGAAGCAGAACAGTGAATGCTTCCCAAAGCAACTTGCACTCCTGAAGCCATTAACAAGTACCTTTTCCACCTCACTGATCAAGATCTGACCCTGCAAGTTGACTTAAATACTGTAAAGAGTATTGGAGTATTAACCATGGTCAATATGAAATAACTCCCTCAGGCGAGTGCTGTGTGTTACACCCCACATGAGACTACAGCAAAGCATTTACACAACAAGCAATTAAAGTTCAAGCTGGAAAACGTTACTTCAAGGTTTTGTCAGGCTTCCTACGTGTTTCATCATACACATCAGAAGCTCCAGGCTTGTTCTGCTGGAACCTGAAGTGCTTCCCTGAGCTCTGGGGAGCTCAAGTCACACACTTTGAGGACACAAGGGGCAAACCCCTGTGTGTCCCTGACAGAAAAAAACAGTATTTTTGGTTGGGATACTCTGTGCTACACCTCAACCAAGGAAATGATGCTTCTGGGCCGCCCCATCCAACCTCAGACGTTTAAAAGAGACACCATGGCTTTCACACTCCTGCTCTGCAGCTGTGCCTCAGCCCACTGCCCGTATGTGCGTGAGCCGTGCCCCTCAAGGCCTGACAGAGCCTGGCCTCCACTTCTTGCGGTGGTTTTTGCTTGCTCTGGGGTTTGGCAGGGGATGGGTTTTTAACCACCGTTTTCTCCCCACTGCCCTGTTGAATTCGGAGCTGCGGCCGTTAGCCTTAAAAGGGCAAAACATCTGCGGATAAACGGCGGCGGGAATGGGGGCCCGGGCAGGCCGGAAGGAACGAGAGCGGGCAGCCGCCGCGCGGCTACACGGCGGGCCAGCCCGGCCGAGGGTCCCGAAGCCGCGGCCGGGCCGTCGCACGGCTGCCGTCTTCTCTGGGCGGGCGGCCCCGGCGCAGCGGTTGCCAGGAGGCGGCGGTGCCCCGCTATGGCGGCGGGAAGAGCCGAAGCTGCGGGGGCAGAGCAGGGCCAGCGGTACCGCTCGACCTCAGCCCGTAACCAACCGGGGGAGCAGACAGCTCCTGCTGTGACATCCTCAGTCAGGGCAGTGGGCAGTTCCTGGGCATCACCTCTCGCTGCTGTCCCACCGCCTCTGCAGCACCTGCGCCACCATAGCCCCAGCCCGGGAGTACACCCGGACCCATGTGGGGCTGGTGAAGTTCCCCATGGGGCTCCAGTGGGGCCTCACTGAAAAGCCGCAGAATCGAGAGACCGAGTGCCCCGTCTGCCATGTGTCTTAACAAGCGGCTGAGAGTGACTTGCATCCCAAAGCACACCCAAAACAAGAACAACCCAAACTACTAGGATGGCTCGAGCCATCCTCCTCGACCCCACCGCTCCCTTTTAATTCAGCGTTGAAGATGTCAGCTGCAAAGGGGAGGTGGATTTGCCCACCAACTGGCAGCGGCGATGGAGAGGCCGGGCCCCGATTGCCGCCAGCCGGAGGGCAGGGCAGCAGCAGGCAGGAGCAGCGAGCGCTGGGCCGCCCTCCACTGTGCTTGCACATGAAGCCTGGCGCTTTAGCGGCAGATAATCTCTTTCTCTCCTGTTTTTTTTTTTTTTTTTTTTCCTCCCCTTAAGGAGCGCTGAATCAAATACACTGCGATTTATTGGATAAGAAAGAATACACGGGGGGGGAGAAGTGGGTGATCCCGCTCCTGCGAGGTCTCCGTTTTCTCTATTAAATCGCTATAATTTGCCTAATCTGCAGCAAGTGTGAAACCAGGGCAGAGCATCTCCCAGGCGTGCTGTGAGATGAGGTTGCCCGTAACTTTTCCTTCCCTCCGCCTCTCTCCACCTCCCCCCCCTTCCCCCGCCGGCACACTCTCCACCGGACCAGGACGCTACGAGCCCTTGTCCCTTGCCTGCCTTTTCCCCCCAAAAACACCGGCACCCACGGGACAAGGGACGCTAGACAGGACGATGGGAAGGCTACTGGAGACCCGGGCAGCGCACCCCGCCGGGTTCCGAGTTTCCCTGCCCGCTCCGCTGTGACTCGCTGCCTGCAGGACGCCGCTTCTTTCCGGAGAGGAGAGACCTCCAGGTTTCTCCCGCTCCCTCCCGCAGCGGTAAAGCCCCCAGGACCGCGATGCTCGCCGGTTCGAAAGCCGGCAGCAGAAACTACTTCAATCACCGACTGCCCCTGCCCAAGCTCACAGCCGTGCCTCCCTCGGCGGAATGGGGGGTGGCCGAGTCCGACAAGAGCGCGGTTCTCCCCGCACCTTCTGGTTCGCTCCTATCGCACATCACCCCAAACCCAGAGCCCTCAACTTTCCCACCCCGAAGGGTGCGGGGGCAAATGGCATCCAGAGCGGCTGCGCTTCGGCGCTCTGCGCCTCCCCCTACCTCCCTCCCCCCCCCCCCCGTCTCTTCCCGGCGGGCGGCGACAGCGAGGACGGGGGTATCCGCTGGCTGCTTCGCAGGCAGCGAGGGGAGAAGGGAGTGAGGGGAGTTGAGCGCGGCGGGTGGCGAGGCGAAGGACAGAGGGCTCCGCTCCCCGCGGATGATGGGTACCCGGGGTAATCCCCCTGCTTACTGTGGGCTCTTGGGGTAGAAAGGGAGGGTGACGTGGCTGAGATCCTGGATATCAAAGGCGGTGGGCTCGGCCGAGATCGCCTGCCGCTTGGTCCTCTGTTCCCCCTGCAAGGTGCCGGCGCTCTGCTGCTGCGCCTGTTGGGTAGCGGGCCGGATCACGGAGCGGTACTTGTCCAGCTCGTTCTGCAGCTTCTGGATCAGTTCGTCTTTCTGGTCTAACTCCAGCTCCAGCTCGTCGATGAGCGCATCCCGCTGCCGCAGCTCCTCGATTTTTTCCTGCAGCGCGTACTGTAAATCCCGCAAAGTGCCCATGGTCCTGCCGCCTCGCTCGCCCCTCGCCTCGCCCGGCAACTTTCCCCTCTGGGCCACCCGTCGCCTCCCTGCACTTGGGCCAACTTCACCTCCGCCGCCCCCTCCGGCCCGGCCCGGCCCGGCGTGGCCCCGCTGCCCGCCGGGCCCCCGCCGCAGCCGGACCCCCGCCGCCGGCACCGCGCTCCGGAGCCGGGTTGGTAGGGACGATTTCGATCCGCCTGCGTCAGGCTAGGCTGGAGAGGGAGCAGGAGACACACACGGAGGGGGAGGGATAGGCGGCGGGGAGAGAGGCAGGGGCGCCTGCGAGGATGCACATGCACTCCCCACTCCCTCCTTCCCGGCCCCGCCGCCCCCCCGCGCCGCCCACAACCCCGCGCCGCCGGCCCGTGGGGTCGCCCGGCGGGGGATGAGGGAGGGGGCTGGCCGAGGGCAGCTCCGCCGCTGGGAGCCTCTGCCGAGCCCTGCCCTCCCGTCCTTTCGCAGGAAGAGGCCATCAGACAGGTCCAAACCCTGGGAAATGGCTGCACAAACCTGCCCTCTCCGTCCCGCTTTCGGGGTGTCCCCTGGTTCTCTCGCTTCCCATCCTCTGCTCCAATCAATGGTGCTACTTTTTACCTACGGAACTTGGTCGGCTTATCTCCAGTCTACTTTGTTTTTCTGAAGTAGCCAATTTTTGTGGTCTTCTCTGAGTGAAAGCACAAGCCAGTGCCTGGCATGATTCCTCCTCAGTTTCAGCAAGCTTTGGGCTCCAAACCCCAGATTTTAATGTGAATATCGGTCAAGTATGCCTACACTGGAAAAGCCTGCAGGCAGGGCGTATGGGTCTTAGAGCACTTAAACCACCCTAACTTAAAATATGGGAAATAGACTGACTTTCTGTGTAGCCCATATACCCACATAAAAGCATAAGCTAGTTCCTGCCGTACCAAACAACAGGATTTTCCCAGTGCGACGCTTCATGCACTAGGATTTTCTGCCTGCCGACAAACCACTACACACTGATTCTACCTATGTGATACAGCCCATGGGTCTGCAGCACAAAAATAACAAAATAAAATAAATGAGCTGCATCGGCTGAGCCCCCGGTGCCAAATGGCTCTGTTTTTTTTCTTTGTCTTGCCTGCATTTGCCTGGCGCAGAAGGGACAGCGATGTACACTGTGACAATGCGTCTCCTGGGCTTGGCCCTTAAGGGCAGAAGAGGGATCTGTGGGCAAGAAAATTAGCTGGTTTGGGGGTTTTCTGATAAGACTGCACAGTCTGGAGGAGTCAGGGGTAACTCCCCCTTCTCCCCCAAAGCCCAGCTAGGCACTTGGTTGTTTTCAGGCAGCAGAAGCAGCTGCTTCAGTTCCCTCTCTAGGAGTTTGATTTGGAGATAAAAGAGGTAGGATACAGTCACAGATACGTTCTTTGGAGATGGGTGGTACTTATGTGTTTGTATCTGCTGTCAGGAGTGTGACTAGATCATGCATTCAGGCACTAGCTGGAAATGAGAGACATCCAGACAGAGATTTTGATTATAGGATTGAGCTTTTTTTGGTTGGGTTGCTGGGTTTTTTTAATTGTTACAGGCTGGTGCTTGGCTGAGTCCAAAGTTTCAGCTTTCAACCTGCAGCTGGTCTTTATAAAATCAATTTTAAAACAACCAACATGGATGAGGAATCACAACTGCTCCCTTCTCAACACTCGTGAAAGGACCTGGCCTGTGTCCATATGCATGAGACTTTGCAGGCTCTTCAAGGTATTTGATATCTCCTGTGTTTGTTGAGATGCATGTGAAAAAAAAAAAAATCAGGTTATGCAAAGTGCTTCAGTTTTCAGTCCCTTGATACAGATGTGCCAGGCACAGAAGCAAAGTCCCCTGGTTGTTTTCACAGGTTGCCAACGCACTTCAAGTTCAGACAGCATTTTTTACTGTGTATGCCCTCCATTTCAATCTTGCATAACTTGCTAGGAACAAAAGTACCAAATATCTTCTGAACATTTCCATTTTAAGGACAGCTGGCATTAAATAAATGTAATCCTGCTACCTACAAACTAGAAATCAGTCATAAATAAAATACTTTAATAGCATTCAGCCAACATGCTATAAGTGTTATTGTTTTCCTCCCTGCAGCAGTGATACCAACTTGTGGATGAGGGAGACAGTGATACAGCTAACTGAAGCCCACCATGCTTCAAAAAAGTAACAGCCCTGGAGCAGAACTTGTGCATAATTTCTCAATGACAAGCAGTAAAGTCACATTACTTGTTTTTTATTAGAGGTGCACAGCCTGGCACTGAGACAACAGTACCTACATAAGAAAGGATCCAGAGAAAACCATGAGAAATTATGGGAAATAAAACTGGCAAGGAATTTACCAGCTAATATCTAAAGAAAATATTCATTTACAGGTGGGAAGGAGATTCTCATAAGACCTATGAGGTCTAAAGAGATTTTTATGGCTCAGTTTCAGATCTGAACTATAACCAGCAACCGTCAAGTCTAAAGCTGGTCTCCCCCACTTTAAGGATGAGGCCAAAGCAGCCCAAAGGGCTTACACAACCTGAAAGCCAAATTCTGCCACAGGAAGACAGCCAGCAGTTGCCTATTTTCAGCTGTTCACTGCTCTCCCAAAGCAACCATTGGGCAAGTGCAGATCTCCTCCCTGTGGTTCATACTTAAGGATTTCCTAGTACCAGCTGGTGTGTAATCTCAGGGATCCCAGGCTACTGCCACACTCTGATAAAAGTAAATCCTCTCATCTCATTCCTTTCAACTTAGAGTTTCCAATAAAAAAATCTCAGACTCTCTGAGCAGCTGCTTTGTCTTCTTGATCCAGTGAATGGAAAGAAGCAGCTTTAGGGTGAAGAATGGCAGGAATGCACCAACTGGCTTGGTTTTGGGAGGATGGAGTGAAGCTGCTTCCAGTTTCTTAAGGGAGCCTTTGGCTACAGTAGTTCTAAAACTTTTTTTCTGATCTGGCTCCTGTAATACTCTGCCTGGATGTCAAGTAGGTAGCAAGCATCTGCAGACAGCATCCTCTGTCCCCCCAGAAAATGTGCACTGTGGCTTGCTGATGGGAATCATATGAAACAGGGATGTTCTTTCTCTTCGAACAGGCTGTGATGTACTCACAATATTTCCTTTCTGCACAGCTCCTAGGTTTTAATAGCTTTTGCTTCTAAACCTTTCAAGGATCATCTGTCAGAAAATGCACCCACTCAATACCATCTTCCCAGCTAAAAACGTATTTGAAAGCTCTCTATTCTGCAAACATTTCCCTGGTCTCACCAGTCAAAGCTCAGGTAGCAAGTGGGATTAGTGACAGGCAAATGTCACCATACTACAGCCAACCATGACAGCATGGTTAGAGAAGCTGGAATTTCATTACCAAGTACATAAACATTTTCCTCTTCCTGAAAGCACTTTTTTTGCCTCTGCCTAATCCATTCCAATCTACTTCTTTCCCAAAATATCTACAGGAGCAGATGAGGCTGGGACAGAAACTTGAACTGCTTGGATTTTGCAATGTATTTCTCTGCTTATCAGGGCTTTGTGCAGATTTTGAAGGGTATGTGACCTGCGGGACTTTACCTATCACTGGCACACAGCCATTTGCACAGCCAAATACGTTCCCTGTGTGCATATTCATATGTAAAGAAGGAAAGACTAAAAATACAGGAAGATCTAGAGGAAAGCAGCATATAGATGAGCTGAACTCTTGCAAAAAAAGCATGCTATAAGCAACTCGAGTTGCAGTTCACCCCTGCGAGTCACCACGTCTCATCTGTAAGATACTATCTGCTATTTCACCATTCCACCATCCACAAAATTCATGTCAGTCCCTGAGGCAAGGGAAGAAGTGCCATCTACTGATACATGAACACACCTGACTCCTCCCTAGGGTACATCTGGCCATTCTTTTTGCCTTTTGTCCCAAACAGAGTGCCTCTGGTAGCTCATTCTGGGGCCATGGTGCCCTACAGATTTGTACAATGCAGATGGAAAATAATTTAGCACCCAATGACTGAGAATGAGGCTTGAACTCCTGTGTCAAAGCAGCCCTGCCAAGACCAAGGATCAGGAATTGGCAATATCTGATGAGTGCTTCAGCCCTATTTCTCATGACATTGGATGTTCCTCCTTATTTTGGTCCTTTCTAGACCAAAATGAGACCTTAAACCTATTTGTTCTTCTCCACTGAAAGGATGGGAATATCTAGGGTTGGGCACTCTTGCCATGAGTGCTGTCTTTTAAACCCCATTGATTCCTGAGTGCTTAACTGTATTATCTTGAGGATTTTCCTGAAGCATGGAGAGTCTTTCCATTATCAATAAGAAATGTGGAGAAGGTCTTGTGAAGAGCATGCAGCCACTCCAGTCTGAGCGCTAGGAAATCCTCCCAGGATGAGGATCATTTGGAGAGAGTGCACTGAGGAAAAAAGAAGTAAATAGCCAAGGACATATTTACAGTACCAAAAAATGCTCACTGCAGAGGCAAGAAAAAAACACTACTGTGCTGTACTACAATTGGTAACATGCCTAACATTTTATATCACATTAGGGGCTTACGTAACACAAAATGAAATGTTTGCATCATGGAAGGCAAAACAATGAGACTTTATGAGTACATAATAGCACACAATTATCCATGTAACATGGTGATTTCAAGCCCTGGTCCCCCCATCTGCAGATGCATGTGCCAGATTCAGATTTAAGATTCATGTTCCCAGAATACAGAAGTTTCTGTAGTTTACAGAAATTACAGACCCTTTGCCCTCTGAAAAGCATCTGCCACACTTTAGCCAGGCTTTTTCTCCTGTGATCGCATAGAATGTTGGATTTTCAACAGCTCACCCCGTAAGATGTTTGCATGTGGTAGCAGTGGATCTCTGCATCCGCTCGCACAGTGCTAGTTCAGCTGCTCATGAGTACCTAGGGAGTAAAAGGGGATGCTACAGGCTTCTTGGTAGCATCTTCTCATATCTTCAGCCTAATTGAAATCTCTGGTGTTGTGCTTCCTCCAGGAAAGAGCAAACACATTTTCTGTGCACACCTAGGTAAGAGCTGCAAATCTCTAGGCATGGGAACCACAGTTCCTGATCCTGATCCCTCTTGTCCATACACAAGTCAAGTGACCAGCTGATTTTTACAAACTTGCAGAAAGGGTTGTACTGCCCAGCAATGTCAGGCAGAGCTTAGACATGTCTTCCCATGGGCTGGATTAAGCCAGCAGCAGCTTCAAAATGATTCAGCTGCCTTAAGAAGTCTCTTTAGGCTCATGTTAAGCAGCAACTTGTTCTGAAAACTGCCAGCATAAATACTTACTGCTGTTTTGCAGTTACTACAAATAGACACTGACTATGCCCCTGCTTTTCTCAGCAGCCCCAGGGCTCTGAATATATAGAGTAAAAGCAGCATTTAGACAAGGAGAGCCCTGGAAATGTAGTTTGCTTCTGCATTCAGCCTTAAGCTACCAGCAAATGAATTCAGGGACCAATTAAACTCAATGTAAGAAAGCAGGTGTAGTCAAGAGATACAGGATATAAGGGAGGTGAAGTTTGTAGAAAACATCAACTCAGTTGACATAGTTGGAAAAACAGATTCATTCTAGCTCTCACACACATTTCTGTGACACTGGGGGAAGCTGAAAAGCCTGAAGAATGATGAGACCCACATGTTGGATCTGATTTCTGCATAGATGGCCGGGAGAGCCAGGCTAGTTTCCTTGTACTTCTCATCAACTAGAATTTAACCGCTTGGAACAGCCCATGGTCAGTGACCCTTTTAACTTCACTGTTAAATATACATTCCTCCTCCTGCTGTATGACATCTCAGTGTTGCAGTGAAAGTGTGAGAGAGATCAGTAGGTAACTCGTCCATCACTCAACGCATGCACCAAATGGTGTGGGGTTACTGTCTGAGGTCAAAACCAACCCTGTCTGACCACACAACAGAGCTTGGCAATGTCATTCAGTCATTGAATGGTCAACATGCAATTTTGTACCAAAAGTTCTCCAAACCTCACTTTTCAGAGACAAGACCCTTACAGACCCATTGACACAAATATAAACCCTACAGCTACCTAACACATACTGCCTATCACTTTTGTATTGTGTTGCTTAAGAAAGACATGTGGGCAGAATATAGGTCTGACCTTACCGTGTTACACGGTCCAGGCAATCAGGAACTCAACAGGCTGTCAGGACATCTGGGATGAAATCCCAGCTTTCTGCCATTGTTCCTGAATTTGTCTGTTCCTACTAACCTTCTCCATGTTAGATCATTTCTTCATTTGTCTTTGTGTGGGACTCCAACAGACAACAGCTTCTAGAGGCACAATCTGGAGTACTGATTCTTGCATCGGGATTGGAAGTATGCTGGTAAAAACTTGTATTGACCAAAAGTGAGGTTTGTCTTCTGAGCCAGCCTGCAACTCTTCGTGGTGTACTTTTAAAACATAACCCAAACACAGCTAAATTCATCAGCTGTTACTATGCAGTTACATCTTTTCCTTTTTCCAACCTCAATCGCCTTCTGCAATCTTCTGATTATTTTAGTCATGGTTCTCTGGTTGCAAGAGGTGGAAAGCAAAGTACTCAGGAAGGTACAAACAGTGAAAGACTTGTTTTCCCCTCAAATCATTTTAATTGATAATAGCTCATTTCTACGGCCTGATTTTGAAACTGCTTGATGCTATTCTTAACTTCACCACTTGGTTTAACAGTGACAAACCACTTGCCAACCCTGAATGCAGTTCCAGGAACTACCATCTCATAGCCCTTTTGGACTCTGCAGTGCTTCTTATCACTACTTGCCAGCAGTGCACCACTCACCTACCATAACTGCCTTGGCCTGTTAGGCTGATTTACCCAACCTTCAAAACAATTCATTTATATTTTAATTTGATTAGAAATAAAAATTTATTTCGCTACCACTGATATGAAAATAATCAGTGAGTTACCATTTTATGATGAATGCATTGAGAAGTGCAGTCTCTTTGTGCAATCAAATTAATTCCCCTGCTTATTAAAAACATTATTTAAATATTTCAGGGGTTTATAACAATAAGCATGAACCACAGATTTTAAACTTTGGCTTACATGCCTGAGAAACACTCTGGTGTGTCTTAAAGATAAATAAGTTGCACTGAAAGCTGTCTTCCTTTTTAGGAACAGATCTATGTTAGAATTTATTCTGAAGTCTTTGACATCTGCATGTCCTGAGCAACTACAAATATTTCACTGAAGTGCCAAGCTTTCATTTAAGTATCAACAAGTGTTTACGTCCACAATTCTAGTAACACTAAACACTTCCTTGCAGAAAACATTTCCAGAAAAGGTTTGTACTCAAGAGTTGATTCCTGTCATGATTTAAGGCTCAGAATAAATGACTGCACCCCACAGAGGACCCATCTCATCAAGGTATGAAGGAAATATCCAGGAATCATTCAAGCACAATCTGCAAACAGGGCTTCACATCAGGTTTCGCAAAGGTTTTACAATGCTCCACTGACTTCTACAGCTATTTCATATTCATGCTTCGGGAAAGTTCATCAATTTGGGCACTCTGAGTGTGTAAAAATATTTATGCTCACAGTTTGTTCTTTGTCGGTGTTTGCTTGAAACAATTGCTCTACTCATCAGAGCATTAGAGGCTGGTGTTCGCCTGATTTCCTAAGCATTGCCAACATCTTTCAACTGACTGCCCTGCTGTGCTGGGTGAATTAGGGAATGGGCAGCACTTTTATTCTCACCTTTCTGCACAATTTCTGCTTCAAATCAGCAGCTAAGCCACTGGGTAAGGTGCAGGGGTGCAACATGCACTTTGGATCTCTGTGCTCTGGAAAGAAAAAATTCTAGGTTGGTATTGACCTTTCATAGGCTAGTTCTCTGCAAGAACTGTTTCTGCTGAAGCTTTGTCATCTATGCTTTTGCTTGAGCAGCTTAGCCCAAACAAGAGGGCAATTTCTTCATACCCTTGTTTATGCAATCCATATACACCAAGCTCACCTCGTACAAAGCTCATATCGTGCAAACTCATCTTCAAAGCAGCTGATGTGCTGTGAAAGGCCCTCATGTTGTTAGAATAGGAATAATCGATATTGGTACACAGCATAAAAACCTGCATTGTGGCAGACAGGAAGGCAATGCATATTTTATACCTCTGCTCCCTGGAACAAAAGTTCAAATTCACAACCTGTTTCAAAAATCCCCCTGTTCCTTTACAGATACACAAATCAATTTGTTTGTTTGGCTGGGTTTTTTAAACCCACTGTTTTCCTTTTCTGTTTTTGTTTAAAAGCCACGACTATCAGCAAAGAAACTGTTTTCAGCTCATGATTTGGGCATGACGTAGCATGAAGCACTGTGTGCCACCTTCCTACGCAGTGGGTGTTTGGTCCAGCTCTGTTCCCTTACATGGCCTGCAGCTCTGGCACTCACAACATTCTCCACATTCTTTCTTTTTTCCCCTGCTTTTTAGTTCTCATTTCTTTTAGAAGGAGAAAACGCAAAACACAAGGAGTAATGCCGCCCTCTACTGTCCTGCTCTCCCACTTGGAGCTGCTGAGCTCCAAACCTTCACACCAAATACTTGTTGGACCAACATCGCCGCACCACCACCACAACATTAAAAAAGAAAAAAACAAACCCAACCCAAACCAAATAAAACACTCAAACAAAAGGCAATAAATAAACAAAAATATGCATTCACTTTAAAAAAATAGAGAAGACGCACCATGGGGGTCAGGAGTATTGCTCAAGCTCAGGTTTTTTCCCACTTATATATTAATATATACTATTTCTCTGCAAAAGAGTAGGATTAAGAAGTTTTTCTCGAGTTAGCCCCTATAACTCTAAAGAAGTGGCATATTAAAGGACATATTTATATAAGAGTGGGCATTTATAAAACCATTGTACAGTTTCTCAGTATGTCCCTTACAGTAGTTAAACTCACAGCCTTCTTTCTTCTTAATAGTCAGTTTACTTGATAAATGCATTATTTCGGAGATCTAATAACTCCACCTTCAAGTCCTAGCAGACTAGACATCACATTTTAGGTGGGTTTTCTTTACATCGTGCATGTGTTCCCCCTAGAAAGACACAAAAGATAGACTGATTTGTTGAAAGTTTTCATCAATTATTTGATTCAGTAATAGACATTAAATCATTGCTTTGCACCTGTTTCTGGCTTTTGGCTCAACACCCAGTACATGCTGCCCCTATGATAACATGAAACAACTCCAAGAATGCACATAAAAGCGAGGATACAACAATCTAAAAGTCTGTTTCTTTTAGTACTAATGACAAATTGAATAACCAATCTGAAAAAGGAAGACACATCATTTTCTCTATATAACACAGTTCTGCATTTATAGAATCATAGAATAGTTAGGACTGGAAAGGACCTTAAGGTCATCACGTTCCAACCCCCCTGCCATGGGCAGGGACACCTCACACTAAACCATGTCACCCAAGGCTCTGTCCAGCCTGGACTTGAACACCACCAGGGGTGGAGCATTCATAACTTTCCTGGGCAACCCATTCCAGTGCTTCACCACCCTTACAGTAAAGAATTTCTTCCTCATATCCAATCTAAACTTCCAGGGGAGGTGGTTTAAGCCCCTCACGCAGTTCGTTCACTCACTCCTCCCTCTTTCTTCCCCCCACTCCCGGAGGGATGGGAAGGAAAATGGAAAGAATGCAACTCCCACAGGTTGAGATAAGAACAGTTTAGTAACTAAAGTATGACACAAGTCACTACTGCTACCACCAATAATAATAATGACCAGAGAAATACAAGGGAAGAGGATACAACTGCTCACCACTCGATGACCGAGCTTTGAACTAAACTCTTCTGGGTTCCTGCCCCCCAGTTCTACATCCTGGGCATGACGTACTGTGGTATGGAATAGCTCTTTGGTCAGTTTGGGTCAGGTATCCTGTCTCTGCTTCCTCCCGGCTTCCCCTCCTCCCTGGCAGAGCATGAAACTCAGAAAGTCCTTGGTCAGACCAAAACATTCTAAGCCGTAACTACAAACATCGGTGTTATCAGCACCGTTTCCAAGCCGAAAGTCAAAAACACAGCGCTGCACCAGCTACTACGAAGGAAAAAAATGACTGCTGCTGCTGAGCCTATGACAGTATCCACCCCTTATTCCATACCATTCACATGATGCTCAGATCCCATATTTTCAATATACCATCACATATATATATATATATATATATATATACACATCCACACACACATACACAGAGGGAGAGATATCGTCCCTCAATGCATGGACCAATCCCTACAAAGCTGCTGAGTCCATTCGGTTCATGACGTCAAGCTCCATCTCCTGTAACAGTCCTTCAGAGCAGGGGAGGCTGTGTGCAGTGTTGGATCATTGCTTGCTGATGCTGATCGTTCCTTTACTGCAGAACTCGTCTGGTTTCATTGAAGTTCATTCTTTGTTGGGATGACAGTCAAAGGGCCAGTCGCTGATGACTTGAAGACATCTAGTTGGTGGGCTATAAAAGTATTACATAGCAGGCAACAGCATACAATGAAACAAGAACCTTAACCCAAAACCCATATCTGAAAAATGCTAAGATAACAAATACTGGCTGTAAGTAAGGTACAACAGGCTGAAACCATGAACTCAAGAGAATCAAGAGCAACAACTTTGAGAGCCAATAAATCAGCATTGTGACGAGTGGCTATTAATCCTCTCGTTATCTCAACCCTTTGTGCCCCACACTGGGAATCAAAAAGAACTGTCGTGGTTTAAGCCCCTCACTCAGTTCGTTCACTCACTCCCACCTCTTTCTTCCCCCCGCTCTCGGAGGGATAGTAAGGAGAATTGAAAGAATGCAACTCCCATGGGTTGAGATAAGAACAGTCCAGTAACTAAGGAATAACACAAATCATTACTGCAGCCACCAATAATAATAATGACCAGGAAATTACAAGGGAAGAGGATACAATTGCTCACCACCCGAGGACCGAGCCATGAACTAAACTCTTTTGGGTTCCTGCCCCCAGTTTTACATCCTGGGCATGACGTGCTGTGGTATGGAATAGCTCTTTGGTCAGTTTGGGTCAGGTATCCTGTCTCTGCTTCCTCCCGGCTTCCCCTCCTCCCTGGCAGAGCATGAAACTCAGAAAGTCCTTGGTCAGACCAAAACATTCTAAGCCGTAACTATAAACATCGGTGTTATCAGCGCTGTTCCCAGGCCGAAAGTCGAAAACACAGCGCTGCACCAGCTACTACGAAGGAGAAAAATGACAGCTGCTCCTGAACCCATGACACCCTGTTTAAGTTTTAACCCATTACCCCTTGTCCTATCGCTACAGTCCATAAAGAAAAGTCCCTCCCCAGCACTCTTCAGATACTGGAAGGATGCTATGAGGTCACCAAGTAGCCTTCTCTTCTCCAGGCTGAACAGCCCCAACTTTCCCAGCCTGCCTTCATACAGGAGGTGCTCCAGACCCCTGATCATCCTCATGGCCCTCCTCTGGACTTGTTCCAACAGTTCCATGTCCTTCTTATGTTCATGACACCAGAACTGCACACAATACTCCATGTGGGGGTCCCATGAGAGCAGAGTAGAGGGGCAGGATCACCTCCTTTGACCTGCTGGTCATGCTCGTTTAGATGCAGCCCAGGATACGGTTGGCTTTCTGGGCTGCAAGCTCACACTGAACCCGGCTCATGTTCATTTTCTCATCATCTAACACCCCCAAGTTCTTCTCCTCAGGGCTGCTCTGAATCTCTTCTCTGCCCAACCTGTAGCTATGCCTGGGATTGCTCCCACCCAGGTGTAGAACCTTGCACTTGGCATGGTTAAACTTCATCAGGTTGGCATCAGCCCACCTCACAAGCGTGTCAAGATCCCTCTGGATGGCATTCCTTCCCTCCAACGTATCAACCGAACCACACAGCTTGGTGTCATCGGCAAACTTGCTGAGGGCGCACTCAATCCCACTGTCCATGTCACCAACAAAGATATTGAACAAGATCGGTCCCAACACCGATTCCTGAGGGACACCACTCGTTACTGGGCTCCAGATGGATATTGAGCCATTGAGCACAACTCTTTGCGTGCGGCCATCCAGCCAGTTCTTTATCCACCGAGTGGTCCACCTATCAAACTGATGTCTCTCCAACTTAGAGACAAGGATGTCATGTGGGACAGTGTCAACGGCTTTGCACAAGTCCAGGTAGATGACGTCAGTTGCTTTGTCCCTATCCATCAGTTCTGTTGGCCCATCATAGAAGGCCACCAAATCGGTCAGGCAGGATTTCCCCTTAGTGAAGCCATGATGGCTGTCACCAAGCACCTTGTGATTTTTCATGTGCCTTAGCATGCCTTCCAGGAGAATCCGCTCCAAGATTTTGCCAGGCACAGAGGTGAGACTGACTGGTCTGTAATTCCCCGGGTCATCCATTTTCCCCTTCTTGAAAATGAGGGTTATATTACCCTTTTTCCATTTGTCAGGAACTTCACCTGTCTAATTCTAGTCTAACCTAGTCTAATTTCTTTAGATTTTAAACTATTCCATTTTCAGGAAACTGAATCTTTTCACTTTCTATTTATATTCCTTCATAAATTTTCAGAAATTCAATTAAATTAAAATAGCACATGCTAATGCTACCATACGTATAAACATGTATATTTGCAATTGCAATTAATCCATCACCTCAAAAAAAAACCAAACAAACCTTCCCAGACTCCTCAGATATACACATAAAGTTAAACTTTGCAAGCAAACTCTTATTTAAAATACATTAATGTAATTTCCAGATGGAATTGGTATTGACTGGGCAGCAGAACAGCAAATGCTGAGTATGGAGGTCTAAATTATGGGGAAAGAATCAATACAGAAGACCTACTAGAATGGAAGATTTAAAAACTTCCCCTCCCCAAGCTTCTATATATTTTTGAAGGGGACACTCATGAGGCAAGGTAAATAGTATTTTTAAAAGGCAAATCAAACCCAAACATATTAGGAGATTCAGGGAAATAAATTTAACCTCAGGCTGAAATGGTACAGTACCCAATTCTTTGGTGGCAAAGCAAGGTCAGCCCAAGTTCTGAGAATAAGTTAAAACATGTCCCAGATTGTAGACAGAGGTAAAACCTTTTATTAACCCAGCTAATGAGGTTGGCAGCAAGATCAAAAATCAGAAATAGCTAAGAATTACCTTTACAGCGAAAAGCAATACATATTAACAAGACAGGAGCAGAAGGAAAATGTGAATCCTCTAAGATATTTTCCTTTAGACCCAAACAAACTTGCTGAAATGTCCTTCAAGGAATAATGACGGCAGATGCCTCTTCATGTAAATAAGGGGTTGTAGACATTTTCAGCATGATGCTTTTGGGGAAAATAAAAACCACACAAAAAAAGAACCAAATCTGAATATACCCACTTATAAGGAGGAAGAGCCAAGAGAGCGTATATTTCCCTATGAAGGCTTATAGTGGAAATCAATTATCTGCATACAACACAACCAGTTCCAAGTTTCTGGAAACAAGACCTGTTTCCCTAAGGCTAGGTGTTATTCATCCACCCAGGAGAGCAATACAGACAAAGCATTTGGGTAATGAGTTAAATGAACATAAATCAGATTTAATTTGAATGTAGTTTTCTGTTGATCATTCAAATCACACCATTTAACCCATATTTTTTAACTACAGCTTCAGTTTATTCCTATTTATTTTTAGTACATTTTTGTTCCTAAAAACACAGAGCAGCATAAAAAACTTTTTTTCTGTTTAACTAATTGCAGCTCCTGCTAGCTGCATGGGTTAATTAACATAATTACTTATTTGTATCCTGGTCAGCTAACTAAATTCATGTACTGTATTTCCAGCTTGAATAATTTAACAGCTATTAATTATTTATACCCTACAGGACTTTCAAAGGAGTTGTTCAGCGCCAATGCCAGTTATTAGACTTGGCAGACAAAGCCAAGTGCTGCCCCACAAGGGCCAGCTCATCCCTGCTCTATCCTGGGGGTTACAGAAGAGAAATGGGAAGGGCTGCATTTAGCCATCAAAAAGCATCATGCATTGAATCTCCTGATGTCCAGCACTTGATTTATAGACAGTGCCAGTGAGTTCAAAGGAAACTGAAAAACACATCTCCCTGCTACACCTTTTTCTTTTGGCTAGTCAATATGACACATTTTAAAGGGCAAGATTGCAAGTCAGCAGACATTCTTCCCCCATAATCTTTCCAATAATTTTCTCTTCCAGTAATCACAGTGCTGGTTTCCAGCTATGGAAAGGCCACACAGTTGGAGACAAAATGGTCATCAGAACATGCAAAAAGGCAGGGAGGAGGTATGCTGAACACCACCCACCCACAGCTTTTATCTGTGCCCATCCCACTGGCTGCCTTCTACAAGATGCCAAAAAAGCCAAGGTGATCTCCTGCTGGTCAGAACCTCTCCACCTCCATCCTGTGCTTCAGTGGGGGCCTCAATGAAGAGCTGCTTCCATCCAAACCCAGAGGGTGAAGTTATGACCAATGTGTAAGTAGGAAACGACTAACTAAATGAAGAAGTAACAACCAGAGACCAATAAGGGCATGTACCTACTGGCGGCTGAGGCTGAGCTGCTTTTTCAGAGTGCTAATATCCCCCATGCAGGAAAAGATACTGCACAGCTGGAGAGGGTGTTGAAGAAGGTAAGCAAACACCAGAGAGCTTAAAAAGATATCAAGGACAGAAAGGACTTGATTTGTTTAGTTTATGGACAAAAAATATTAAGGGAAATTTTAATTATATAGACACTATAATGCAGATGAAGTGCTCAGGGTTAAATGGTATTTTTAGAGTAGCAGGGAAAGGTGTTACAAGAACTGGAAGGTATATCCAAATGAAAAAAATGAGGCCCCTATTTTGAACACTAAGGGCAAATAACCATAAGAACAAACTCCCTAGTGAAGTGATAGATCACATACATCTCAAGGTTAGCAGTACCAGCTCAGGCCACTTTCCCCCCTGCTCTGTCAGTGAGCTCTAAGATGCCCACCACTACCACAGCTGAGATTTAAGTTATAAAAGCCCCAAACCAGCCTTTTTTTCATTCTGCCTAAACATATTTGCATATATTTAGGCAGAAGATTTATATTTAATCTTCCCTCTTGCTCTCCGTCTCAGGGTCACCCACTGCTGTTGCTGGTGTGAAGGATGTTACAGCTGCTGCAAAGAGCCATGCTGACAGGAAAATATTTTGCACAGCCAAGCCATGTGTGCCAGCATACAGGAGACACTTCTCCCCACCTAACAGTTGTTTGGGGGGATTTGGCAGCTTTCACCCAGGAATCCTTCCCCAGGGTTTAAGCAACAAAAATAACAGTGTCCAAACAGTGCAGCCTTTCAACTTCCCCTGGTCCCGCCGCGCCAGTGCAACCTCTGGTTGCATCTGTGAAGCTCCTCAGAGCGTTGTGTGGTTACTCAGATGTACCCAAGGGCACCACTGGTTATGTACTTTACCTTATTCAAACCATCTGTTTAAAGACTTCTGGTCTATGAATCCTTTTATGAGAGCAGAGGGTGGGGAAGCAGACCTGAAAGAGTTTTTTCATTCCAGGGAATGCTTGGGGTCTGTGCAGCCCTCCAGTTCTTCCCTCTGCAATGGCGTCCCTCCATTCCTCAGCAACTGAAGCATCATATCTTTTGATTATTTTTTTTAACCACTCCCTAGCATTAAACTAAGGGTCATCCTCTGCCTTTTGCCTCCTTTACCACAGTCTTGACAGACACATAACCTTAAGTCAAAGCTAGGAGACGCAGGTCTGTCATTGCCTTAATCATCAAACATTTCCCATCACATAGAAGATAACGCTGAAATAATCCTCCTGTTAAATCTCCAGGAATAAAAGACTGCCTGGTAACCTCAGCTGGTGTTTCAAAATGCTTCTGTCCTCTGTCACTGTGGGGCAGGTACCCAAAGTCTTAAGCAGCCTCCATCCTGTGGTCATTCAGTCATCCCTTCTGCACATGCATGCAGAGAGCGGTTGATCACAGCACTCACATCATCAAACCCCTCTCCTCTGCTGTAAGACAAGTGTCATCCCCTCCCCACTGGATTAAATAATCACAGCAGCAGGGGATGTGCTGGAAAACCAGGCCTTTTGTGACCACCATCAACTTTGTGATATGATTTATGACTAAAGGGAGATAACACATTATGATTTTAATATTCTTTGTTACCATAGGCTGATCCTGTTCAGCAATGTTACCCCAGTCTTAAATCTGATTTATATGAATGGTCTGTCCAGACCAAATCCGTCCCTGGTCCTCTCACACAGTGGTACCAAGCCCTTTACTCCTTGTACTACCAACTACTCTGCCTAACACATATGAGCTAAAACACAATTTAAAATTAATGAGAGATTGGCTATGCAAACAAACCCAGGACAAATACCCAGTTTTACCACTACTTCTACTGTTTGGCCAGGTTTTTCAGACCTCATACTCCATTTCAAGGTGAGTCCATGTGCACCCAGAAAGCTATCAATATGGAGAGCACAGGGTAACCATTTTCTTCCCACTATCCCATCATTCAAGGCTCTCTGTTCATCTTTTGGCACTCAGCAGGGCCACAACTCAAACACAACTTCAGTTTTCTCATTTGCTTGCAAAGCCAGATCCTTATTACACTGGGACATATTGCAGTTTGAATACAAAAGCTCCTGCATAGCTACTACTTTCAGCTCAGACTTGGTATTTTTACAACTAGAGATAAGCTTCTAAAGCACTTCACAATCTGAAATACTGTCCCTTTTCCACTTGTACTTCTGGTCATTGGGATTTTTTAACTTAGGGATTTTGCACTCCTCTTTCTGTTCGTCAATTGTGGCCTTGAAATAACGTTGAAGGGGTGTTACAATTTCATGAGGCCAGTCGCTGCAAATCTTCAACCCTATAAATAACACCCACATGAATACATGCCATTTAATTATCTGTTAAAAAAACATGCATACTTTGCAGTCTGAAAACATCCTCTTCACTTAACATCTCCCATCAGTGATGGGCTGCTGGGCCCTTTCCTGTGGTGCCATACCCCCTCCTTCTGTGGCCAAACCAATACCTTCACCTCCTCTCTGTTGGGGAAGGCTATACAAGTCCATAGGAAACATGGCTGGAGTTCACCTCCATCAAACTACATACCACGTAAACTGCTGAATTTCTTCTTATCCTATTGCTTATCAAAACGCAAATCCATCAGAGCTGGAACTAGCAATAAATCCTCCACATGGTACTTTCCATATTCCAGAGATGCCAGTGATGCAAGTACCAAACCAATCCACATCCTTTCTCATTTCAAACCTGAATTTTTCTTCAGTGCTCTTAAATGAGAAGTACACTTAAAAAGAAAAATCTGTGTTTAACCTCCTGGATGCTTTTATTGGCCAAAGATCAGTAAACCGTCATTTACTTTAGCATACCAAGACAGCTTTATTGCACTGGTAAACACAGTAATTACTTCATGCTGAATACATCTTTGAATGTATATGAGTGGAAACTATATTTGTAAAAGTAAAAATGAAAGATCACCTAAAGGTTTTAAAGATCAGCCCGTAATAGGATAACATTCCACTTCTTCAGGAACATTTGTCTGTAATGAAGGCAACGTCTAAGCACATAAAATTGGGTTGTAATTATCCCATTATCTTTGCGTGGGTCTGAGGGCTAGAACAAGATAATATTAGACGAAAATGTTTCCTCCACACTGGGAAATCATTACCTCGATAGCTTCATTAGTGGAGTATTAGGCTCAAGTAGCGTCTCCTGCCAACAGACACTCAGACAACCAGAAACAGCCTGAAACAGCATCTCAGCTGTTTCCTCAAACCCCGTTTCGTAAAACCGCCTCTTACAATACAGGCTGGGGAGAGAAACACTTGTGATGGGACCACCGGAGAGAAGAGGAGCAGAAGAAATCACACGAGCTCAAAGCCATCCTCATGTTCTCAGTATGGCAGCTGCAAATAACATACCTGAAGACCTATATAGCATGTGCTAGTATTTGGAGCAGCTATATATATATAATGTATACATACATATATGGGTTAGCATGTAGGCAGCTATATAGGATATACCAGCAGTAGCCCCATCTCTAGAGCAATGAAGTTGCCTTCAGCCACCCCAAGTCCACCTGTTGCAAGAGAGCTGTGGCAATCTTGATGGTGTCCAGGTGAAATACCACCTCTGTTTTGGGGAAAGGGCACCTTAGACTAAGAGGAAAGGTATTAAAATAACAGGAAAAAGAAAGGAGGGCCTCCATTTAATAAAATTGAAGTGTTACAATAGCTTTGCCGAGGTACCGTGGGCTGGAAAGAAAAGTCTCCTGCCCATCAACAGCACAGCCTGGTCACAAACACTAGAATTGCCCAAATTACACTTAATTCCCATTAACTGAAGGGGGCAGGAAGTCACATGATTGGGATGGTAAACTCAATGGTCATAGTTGCCTCAGGAAGACAAAATATTATTATATTGGGCAAGTCCCTAGATAAAAGAAAATGATGTTAGGGGTCAGCATCTTAACAGCTAAAACACAGAGTGGAACATGTGTTATGGACAGCCAAAATATTGGCAAACAGTGGATCAGGTCTTTATACGCCGCCTTGTCAAATTACAAACAAAAAAGGAGGGACCAAAGGGTCATTAAGTTTTCTCTACTGATGAACTTCAGCGAGTTTTGAAATACTGAGAAAAATATTTTGGAGGGCCAGAGAAAAGCAAGAAGTCCATAAAGACTTTTAGCAGGTAAACAGAATTGCACAGATAATTGTGTCAGCTTGACACTAATCCTGGACATCCTTTGGGATGTGTGATTTTCAATTTAATTGCTGAAGAAATTAAGTCAATATAATGAATGCCAATCTATTTGGCTCTATGGAAAATAGACCTCATGAAATTAACTTTGCAAGTTTTATTAAACCGCCTGCAAATTGGGTTGAAAAAGCATTCTCAGCAACGTAACATAATTAAGCTGCTGTAAACTGTCTGACTTACAAACTTGAGCTCATTGAGCATGCCCCCAGCTCCAGGGCTTTTTATCTCAGCGAAGGGGAGGTTAGAAGTGATAAGTAACCATTGGAAAAGCACTTGGGAGGAGCGTGAGAACAGACGGCTAATCCAGCCAACAGCAAGGGCAGGATTTAGCAGCAGGACCATGAAGATAGACAAAATCAGGCTTGCAATGTGAAACAAATATTTAAGGCAGAGCAATTAGGGCAATTGTTTTTTTCAACAGTTTGCAAGAGAATGTGGTGTTTTCTCAAAGTTTTAAACAATGACTGGACTTTTTGCTTTGGAAAATGAAAGAAAGTTTAATTCATTCTTCTGCCATTCAAGCACACTAAAAAATCTCAAAAGTGGATGTAAATGTAACTGCAGAATCTCTTTCTCCAAATCAAGGTTACAAACTGAAATTACAAACACTGCCAGCCCAACAACCCACAGACTTTTCAGTCTACCAACACATGCAGAATACAGATGTATGGACTTTATCAGCTCCATATTATGCCTCACAATGTGAAAATGATTGCATGACAAGTAAATCAAACACCCACGCAAATAACTGCTGCTTCCAGTTCGTAATGAATCACAGACCCAGAACGGGGTCAGAAGAGTCATTGTGGGGAGAGTTAAAAAAAAAAAACAGAGAGAAGCCCAGCTCAAACGGGCTGTTTCACATGCTTGCTTGGGCTAGAATGATCAAAGAAAGAGATAAATGACATAATTTCAGTGTACACCAATGCCAATGTATGCATGTGAATTTTTTCCCCTATGTTTTCACATTTTATTTAAAGCCTTTTAAAGAGTTAATTTTTAGCTATTTAATAGTTAGCAAGAGAATAAAAAAGAAGCCTCTCCAATACAGAAGTCAAGCAGCCCAATGTGAAAGATGGAAATCAATTGTACCTGCTCTCTGGTATCGGATTACCGAGCAGAAGTTATGGGTCAACCCAGTCAAAGAAGTGCAAAAGCTGTTAATAAGCTGCAGTGGAAGGAGCTGTGTTGGGATGACACAGGTGTTTCAACATCTTCTGGATGCAAATAGCCTCTGCAATGAGCTGGTTATCTTCACTGATGCTTTAGGACAGATTTAGCTGCACAGACTCAGAAGAGATTGATTGGGCACCAAAACTTCCAGAAAACTGGCCTTCTT
Source organism: Ara ararauna (assembly GCA_028858755.1). Lineage (NCBI taxonomy): Eukaryota > Metazoa > Chordata > Aves > Psittaciformes > Psittacidae > Ara > Ara ararauna. The sequence continues at coordinate 47,586,303 of CM054381.1, forward strand.
TTGACCTGTGACACCATTTCCACTTCCCTTTCCCACGCATTTTTGCTCTTCTGCCCCCAAACATATGGCTTTATGGAGTAGGAAATTTCATATCTGTAATACTCACACTAGCTCAACCCATTTTTTTCTAGCATCTTCCCCCAGAGGAATGAGCTTATGACTGAATCTAGCACAAGCAATCTCCCATCAAAAGATAAAACACACACTTTGAATTTATTTTTATAAGTGGTTATTTTAATGCCATGGAGGGGAGGGTGCAGATTTCAATTTTGCTTCAACTCTCTCTGCTCCAGCAGTGCTGAGATATGCAGGGAAGGGAAGATGCAAAACTCCAGGATTTCTACAAGGGAGACCAACTGTTCCGGTCTGTGTTTCCAAAATGGCAATCTAGTCCTTTTCCTGAATCAGGCATCTGATAATAAAACTGCAGATCAAAGCAAGAAAAGTGCTCCTGGCAGGGAGAGCCTGACTGCCAAAACATCATGTTAAAGCCCTAACCATATATATTATGTGATGAAATGGAACATATAGATTTCATCCTTTATCTTGACACGGATTTCTTAAAGTAGTATCAAAAATCAATAGGGGCAGGGGGGAGGGGGAGCGAGACAAACAAAACCTTTTATGCTGCTTTGAGATTTTTCTTTTTAACATTGAATAGTCCTTTTCTGAGCTACAGAGGCAGTTTAAGACAGAAACAAAGTCACTAAGAAGGCAGCCGCTGTCACTTACAAGGCATTCACACAACCTGCCCCCCAAACAAGTGACTCCTCACTGCACCAGGATGTGAGCTGTGACAGGGTATACATCTCACCTCTGCAGAGCCCAGACAGAAAGCCACAGCCTTTCTTTTGGGCTTATATATTAGTAGACGTTGCTTCATGGATGCTCAAACCCAAGGAGAACAAGGCATCAGAAAGATTTGAAACAGATGATGATTTTAAGGTTACCCTGCAATTCCACTCTATGCAGAAGGGAACACAAAAGGAAGGCAAAATGGAGCAAATGCAGCCTTTCTAGCTGGGGAGAATGATTTATTTTTCAGCAATGGCCATATATGCAGTTCATAGTGTCACCTCCTGACCCTGCTACTAGCCAGTACATTCACCCTGGGTAAGTCATTCATGGCCCCCATTAGCAAGCTGGGGGCAAAAAGTCTTACTTCCACTTTCCAACCTACTGATAAAGAACATTCTAACACCTGCAGTGTTGTTCAATGAAAATTTTCCCTATTGAAGCTGATCATGAGATTTCCCCCCCACCCCTCCTCCATTCAGGCTGAAATGGCATCAGAACCACCCACAAGACTTCATGAAAAGGGCAAACCCAAGCCTCACTGTGCCCTTAGCTGCATATCAGCCTCAACCTGAGTGCCACATCCCCATCTGTCCATCATACTGCCAAGCAAAATGGAAGATTTAATCTGAAATGGAAATGGTGTCTTGCAGTGCTGCATAAATGAATGGCCTTTATTTGTCCTGATTTGCAATTCTCGTTTCAATTCCTTTGTTGACACTAACTCATTTTTCTAATAAGCAGATGCTTTCCCATTTACTGAAAGAAACAAGTCATCTTGCCCACTTACTAAGTCATCAAGCCGCTGCCCATATGTATATACTCTGATGGACGCTAGCCGTAATTAATTAAATCATGGTACACTGTATTCCATCACTAATGCTGGTTTCCCTTTGCACAGGCTCTACAGCTATGTCTTTGCACCCATCCTCCTTGTGAGCCCATTTTATGGATCTGGAGATCTGCTGTAGCCTGGTACTGTTGTGTTTACCTGAGTTTTTGCTGTTTGCAAAACTAAATTCAATGGTCTAAAAGCAGATGCATCAAAAAGGAATGATCCATTTCTCTAAAACTGTAGCATCTTCCATCCTGCTCCTTGTTGTGGTGGAAACATTCACATAAATCATATCTGGTTAAGCAAACATAATGTACCCCAGCATCATAAAGTGTGTTTTTTCTCCACTTTCACAGAGCTTACTTATTCCTTGTTTCTTTTTTTCTACGCCAAATCCAGTCCTGATTAGTTGCCATCTGCTATGCTCAGACTTCTCGTTTCTTTAAGCGTTCAAGGTTTGTCCCTTGTCTCCAGAAGGGCAAAATGTGCATCACCATGAAAGTTCCCTGCTTTAGCATCAAAATGTTGATACTGCATTAAATAATAATAATAATAATAGAAGAAAGGTATTTTTCCACCATTTGCCCCCAGTTACACAGTGAATGCACAGCCTATGCAGAGAACCCCCCTCTTGCTGGAAAATTGAATTTGATAACATAAAAGCCACTCAAGCTGCATGGAGGATAATGTTCCAAGTAAGCCAGCAAGTCAAACCCAGAAGAAAGCTGGTTACTCCTGAGGGCTTTTTCAGAAGCTCCAATATGGACTTGGAATAAAATTTCTTAATTGCTGTTATAGTAGCTAGGATCAAATATCATGTTGCAAAGAAGGGCTCTCCTGCTCTGTGCACAGCTGCAATTCCTTGTGAGGAGGCGAACATCACGGCAAAGGAAAATGCACATCTGCCAGGTAAATATTAAGACCCAGGTTAGACAAAACAGGGGATACTTATTTTGACGAGATAACTATCCAATTATCCTCTTCTAAAAAACTTTATTCTATCAGTGATCAAACTGCAAATTAAACCAACACACATTAGTAAAGGAAAAATCTCATGCTAATACTGAACACCCAGTCCTGGATTTGAACGGAACATGAATTGAGACAGGTGTGTCAGAAAACTGCTTGTGTCTATAGGATGTGCTTCTCTAGTTAAATCTTGTTCAGTATCACTTTTACAGAAAAATACAATTAAAAGATACATCCACCTTCTTGGTCCTTTTCTATGATGCTGGTGGAGCTGTTGATGGTGGAGACTCCATCACCTCGCAGCTCTTAAGAGACCAGCTCTGTGCAAGCAGAATAGGAAAGGATTCACAGAAAGAAGAGGGGGAGCTATTGTGCAGGGAGGCAACAGAAAACAAGCCAGGGCTGTACAGCAAGCAATTTCCATGCCCCTTCTGCCTCTGCAGAGCTGCACCATGCAGTGAGGAAGCATTTGTGACCCTGGTTTCTGAAGGTCAAGGTTGGAGTTACCCCAATGTATTTCACCTGCACTGCAAGGTTTAAAATAGCCCATGACAATGCAAAGCACCCTAGTGCCCACTGCACACTGGACAGATGAAGCTTGTAGATACAGTCCATGTTGAATGCATCCCAAATTAGCATCTTCTTTGATTGCAGTGAACAAGACCAGATTTCCCATAAAGAGATGAAGCTGTTGGACTGAAATGTCCAGATTATTTCTGCTTTCTTCACACTTTGGGGGCCCCTGCTCTACAACAACTCAGGGCTGCATCAAGAAAACATTTTCATTAAATGGATGTGGGTAGGTTGAAGACATTCCATGTTTTTGGTAGCCAGAATACAATTCATCAAAGTGAGCTCATACCACTTGCCCATGTGTATCACCTTCCATATATAACAAATCACTTCATTTTTATTATTTTCATGGGGCTGGGCCACATGAGCCCTCTGGATGTCCAGGTAAGGAAACCGAGGCAGAAAGGCGTGCTGCAACCCATTCACCATAGCATCATTGACATGGTCAGCACAGTGTTGCAAAATGGTGTTGTGATGGGGACAGAAACAACATACAAACACCACTCAGCTATGAGATGTGATTTTAAAGTAATGCAAGACAAAGAAATACCCTTAAATAATAAAATCCTCACTCTAATCCTCAATGACTTGTTTAATGTCTTAGGCATGTGTTGCATTCATTGCCCACTAGCTATGCTATCTATATTCCTCGTCTGTGGTTTTATTTTTCCACTCATCTTCTCAGACACCACTGCCCTCCAGTGATAAGTGCTGGGAGATGAAAAACAAAAATGCCTCAGAGTACCCTTGGAGACACAGCCTTGTTATCACCAACATTTTCCCCTGTGCCTACCAAACTAAAGCAACTTTCCAGTTATTTTACCAAAAATACTCTCTAGCATGCTGCAGTCTGCGTTTCCTTCTGCTCATGACTGCAGCAACAATCCCAACCCAGGGACTGGGTTTGTTCCTGGGAGCCGTTTCCCTCCAAACACAAAATTAAAAGGTTTTCTTGCCACCAAGCCATATTACAGTCCATAGGAGCATGCTCCTGCTGCTGTGTTCCTGGGCATAGTTCCTATAGACATGGGACAAAACAGCCCTCTAATAATTGCAGAGCAATTTTATAAATCAGAGCTACCCACCCATGCCTCTTAAGAGCTGTTTGCTCCTTCACAGCTTTTCACAGTGGTGCCTTTCCAAATTACTTCAAATCTAACTTTTCTGTGCTTGCTGAATTTCCACAAGACTCTTCCCAGCAGACAAATTTATTTTCTTTTGACTTACAAGAAAATCATGGACTGCAGCATGAGGGAATATTTCAATGTATTTGCACCTTCTAGTTTTTGGGGTTTTTTTTTTAGATAAGTGTTTAAGTAAGTTTAGCAACTACTCATCAGCCCTATTCAAAGCACAATATCTCTTCTTGCATCTTTCTTTGCACCATATTTGCTTGTGAAATGCCTTGAAACCATTAAAAGCAACCCAGCTGGAAGCCACCCTTCAGGATGCATTTCTTAAGGGAGCCCTTCCTGTTACACCCACCAAATCCAGTTATTAAAGTTGCATTTTGGCTAAGTAATTATGCCAAAAGCATCTACCATACACCCAAATTTTGGCATGATTGTTAAGCCACTCGAGGGATTTGGGCATCTTTGTTTGGGATCTCACCACATTAGCTGCTGGAGAAACTATCCCCTGTTATCTTTCCAACTTTCATACACTGCAGGATAAATAATACAGAACATGGGTTTTGGGCCAATGCTCAGCATATGAAGCATCAAAGAGTTTGAAGAAATCAAACACTGAAAATATCACATGCAGATACATAAATAGAAAGTGGAATTACGATCAGTACCTGATTCCTTATTACAAACAACTCAACAGAATATATTTTCCAATTTTTTTTTTTTTAAGAATTTGTACACTGATTGGTCATTTAAAATCCTGGTGGTGATTTTTATCTTGGAGGATTTTATAGAAACTTCTAACAAAGAGCAAAATACAAATGAAAATAAATCAAAATTCCCTTTCTGTTGCACTTGATGGAATCAATCACAGCTTCACACTGTACTCCATTACTGCAAACTGTATGCCATAAAACCCAGCTTTTAAAATGCTGATGTCCTGAACATGATTCCCACCTGCGCAGTCACCTTCTGGCCCTTTCATGTAAATTAATACTTTCTTTTCTACCAAGCGATTCTATGCCATTTGAATTTTAATGGTCATAGGACCAACTTGTAGTAATTTACTGCTAAAAGGACATTGCAGGTGTATGTTTTTACCCCATTCTACATACCAATAGGTCTCAAAACCACAAATGCACCAAGAGAGCTAATGTCAAAGGAGCACAAAATAAAACCGATTTAAGTGAAACAGAAGGCAAAACTTTGCTTATGCTTAAGTAACATCTTCAGCTTTAATTTTTCTGTTGTCTCTAACCCAAATCCTACACCACTGCAGGTCAGGAAGACTTTAATATCACATTCACCTGCTCCTGTACCAGCATGCACTCTCCATAACACGCCTCTATTAAAGCTCCATTTGATATATTCTACCTGTAAAATATTGAGAGGCTTCCAAGCCCTAGAAAGGGCAGGCAGTCTTGCTCCAGCGTGTATAACAGTATGCAACATCCCTCACATCTTTAATGGACAATTTTAATGGATCCTCACTCTTTCAAAGATACACAGTGTCTCTTGGGAGAGGAAAAGTAACACAGCTGCTTCCGCATGTCCTTCACAGCTCATAGTCTTTCAGGAAGGCCATCATCTGTGTCTTAGGACTGTATATCGTTTCCTGTTCTAATTGACATTTAAACTAAATGAAAAACTATACCGGCTCCATTACACTGGAATCAAATGCATTGGAGTGCACTGCAAAAGGCCCCCCCAAAACCAACTATCATTATCAGCTATCTTTATCAGCTAGGCTCAAAAGCAGAGAAGGACGCAAATGAACTTTTTTTTTTTTTCAGCCTGACATGGTTTAAATCAGTTCATTTGTGCACCAGTGAAACATTTTCCTTTGACGAGCTCTTAGGGATGAATTCAAATTTTTACATGAGAAGAGAGGAAGCCATCAGATAATGAAGCAGGTTTCGTTAATCTAATCATTGAACAGCAATCAAAACAGGAGCTCGTGGACACAGCAGAGTGAGAGGTTACTGGGGCACAGCAGACCCAGTCCTGGTCACAGGCTCATCAGGACATCACTTAAGCCTGCATCAAATCTAGGATTGCCCCTTTCTGGCTGCGCAGCATCTCTGCTCTCCCAAACCATCAAAGCTTTGGTTGACCCTCTTGCCACGAGGTCTGGGTATAGCCACAACCACTTTGCTGGCAGATTTGACTTCAAAGAGCTCATCACTTGGGGACGCTAGGTCTCTGGCATCTCAGAAACTCAAGAAAGATTTAGTTTGGAGGGTCCCTAGTCCACTCTCAGCACAGACATTGCAACTACAACTGGTTGCTCAGGGCTATGTCCAGGTGAGTAAGAGCAGTTCCTCAGGATGAGGAGCCCACAAGCCATGGCATCAGCATGACAGATTTGGGTGCTGACTCAGAAATTCCCTTCTTCATCAGATACCTGACCACCACCTGATATTCTCACCTCTCTTGACCACAGTGGACACAGCCAAGAGATTTGATTGTACTACTGGAGTTGTTCCCCTCTCTTGCAGTAATTTCCACAAACCTTGGGCTTTGTCCCAAATGTGAATTTGATCCAAAAATATAACCACCACCATTTGTGCTTGCAGATCCCTGAAGTTCAGTATGGAGCATCCTAATTCCTTCCAGCACATGCACAGTCCTGAGCTCAGCCTCCCTCTCTCAATCTTTTTTAGCATCTTCACGGGCACATGCTTCGTTTGTGACTACAGGGTTTTATTACTGATGGAACCAATATGCTCTAAGAACATCAATATGTAGTAAAAAAAAAAAAAATAAGAAAAAAGCAGTCCTCATCTTTTCCAGCCAGGAGGTCGTGGCAAGGGGATAAAACTCTTTAAGAAGCCCCTTGCCAAGCTCTGTTAGATATTTTTCAGGACCTGCATCAACTCCACAGGCAACCAAGCAGATATCTTGGGAAAGCTTTTACCTGAAGTTTCTCATTAGTAAAGCTGCAAAGAGGGAGTCACAGTCTTATTTTAGTTCGTTCTATCTCATTTTATTTCAATACACTTCACCACTCAGGGGATTTTTGCTAGAGAATTACCTTTTCCATGGTACAGTTCTGACCAAAATGACACTTGCTGTGACTAAAAAGAATCCAAATAAAGAGCAACTGTGGCCAAGCACTTTATAATGCTTTATGTCTACATCTATGTGCTACCTTTAAAAAGGCAGTAGCAAGTGAGACACAGGACCTTTTTCTCCCCCAAACCAACTGATGCCCACAAGCTGTTGCAAAAGAATAGCACATTTGTTAGATCACCTCTCCCTGATATGTTTTTTTACATGAACTCACATCAAAGATCCAAGAGAGAAAAGCAGTTTACTATGACCTTGCCTGGGAGTGCAGCTATAGGATTAAAACTTATATGTAATCACATTTTTTAGGGATTCATAACCAAAGCAGGCAAAAGGTAGGTTATACAGTAATCTGGCAGCTGCCTGAAAATCTGTCTGCCTGTAGTTTATTCCCCAAGGGAGGCACTGAAAGCCTCATGACTTGAGTCGTTTAAAAATAGGCAGAAGGAAGAATTTGCGATGATGCTGCTGGGAACAACTCTGCGTCAGCCAGGGACAGGCCATGGCAGCTCATTCCCTGCCCATCCTGGCCCTATCCTGGATACAATAGTCACCACGTCGGTAGGAGGGTGCTGAGACCCAGCAGGCAAAGCACAAGCTGTTAGCCATGATGGTGGCAATCAGATTTGGGATTTTGTGTTACAGCGTTGTAGGCTTTCCTCGGTACAAAACCAAGCAATTAACAACAAAACCAAATATTTCAAGTTGGCATTAAAAACTACCTGGAAAATTCTTAATTCAACCATCTTGCCCATCCTTTTTCACAAGGGACAGGGATCATATCAGATAACCTAAATTTGGCTTAATTTCATGTATTTATATACGAATAAATGAATGCTTTAATTATTTTTGCAGGAGGTGGAAAGCAAAGCTCAATTTAGCTGCTTTTGATGTGCAGCTGTAGCGGTGATGCCATTCTTCCTGCAAAGAAGCACCAAATGGATATGATGGGAAAGACAGTATTGTTCGCCAGGATTGCTGGTGACACACAGACAGACAGACGCCTAACTGTGCCCGGCAGAGAGGTGCCATCCGATGCCTTGGAGTGCAATTTCCCCACGTTGCAGCTTGATTTTCAGGTCTCCCATGAGCCAAAGAAAGCAATGCCCAGGGAGGGGGGAGCAGTAACTTCAGCCCATTAAAAATTAAAAGAAGGGAAATGGTTTCAATTGATTAACCATAAATGTTTGCCTCTCTCTCTCTCCTTAAAATCCTTCCGCTTATTTTACTGACCTCAGACCTCTCAAGGGACCCAATGACCTATGCTATACCTCTTCCTACAGCATGCAACAACCCTTTGTCTCCAAACTGCACTCAATATCCTTCACTGCTTCATGCCACAGACTAAGCTAAGTTGCTCTGTCCAAATTATTAGATGCGAAATGACCAAGCAAAGACTTTGGTTCCCAATTAAATTGCTCTCTTTGCAATATTTTGTGGCTCTTCCAGAAGTTAAATAACAGTGAAACTTTCATCCTTCATCTCTTCCTCTGTCTTTGGGCCAGCAACACGCTGCCAAGACTACAAGCAGTGAAAACAAGATTAATTCTTGCTACGCTGATATAATTGAACCTAACAGAATCCTTATGATCTTTGGTGGCAGTCACCCAGGGAGAGGCAGCCTGAGAAGAATACAGGGACATTGTCCAGGAAGCTAGGTAGCTGGTGACAGCCAGCGTGGCTTCACTAGGTGCAAATCCTGTCTGATCAACTTGGTGGCCTTCTATGATGGGCCAACAGAACTGATGGATAGGGGCAAAGCAACTGACGTCATCTACCTGGACTTGTGCAAAGCATTTGACACTGTCCCACATGACATCATTGTCTCTAAACTGGAGAGACATCAACTTGATAGGTGGACCACTCGGTGGATAAAGAACTGGCTGGATGGCCACACGCAAAGAGTTGTGCTCAATGGTTCAATATCCAGCTGGAGACCAGTAACGAGTGGTGTCCCTCAGGGATCGGTGCTGGGACCGGTCTTGTTCAATATCTTTGTTGGTGACATGGACAGTGGGATTGAGTGCGTCCTCAGCAAGTTTGCCGGTGACACCAAGCTGTGTGGTTCAGTTGATACATTGGAGGGAAGGAATGCCATCCAGAGGGATCTTGACACACTTGTGAGGTGGGCCGATGCCAACCTGATGAAGTTTAACCATGCCAAGTGCAAGGTTCTACACCTGGGTGGGAGCAATCCCAGGCATAGCTACAGGTTGGGCAGAGAAGAGATTCAGAGCAGCCCTGCCGGGAAGAACTTGGGGGTGTTAGTTGATGAGAAAATGAACATGAGCCAGCTTCAGTGTGCACTCCTAGCCCAGAAAGCCAACCGTATCCTGGGCTGCATCAAAAGGAGCATGACCAGCAGGTCGAGGGAGGTGATCCTGCCCCTCTACTCTGCTCTCGTGAGACCTCACTTGGAGTATTGTGTGCAGTTCTGGTGTCCTCAACATAAAAAGGACATGGAACTGTTAGAACGAGTCCAAAGGAGGGCGACGAGGATGATCAGGGGCTGAAGCACCTCCTGTATGAAGATAGCATGAGAAAGTTGGGGCTGTTCAGCCTGGAGAATAGAAGGCTGCGTGGAGACCTCATAGCATCCTTCCAGTATCTGAAGGGAGCCTATAAGGATGCTGGGGAGGGACTCTTCATTAGGGACTGTGGTGATAGGACAAGGGGTAACAGGCTTAAAGTTGAACAGGGGAAGTTGGATAAAAGGAAGAAGTTCTGAGGGTGGTGAGGCACTGGAATGAGATGCCCAGGGAAGCTGTGAATGCTCCACCCCTGGCAGTGTTCAAGGCAAAGTTGGACAGAGCCTTGGGTGACATAGTTTACTGTGAGGTGTCCCTGCCCATGGCAGGAGCATTGGAACTGGATGATTTGAAGGTCCTTTCCAGCCCTAACCTTGATTCTATGAAGCATCCAAGGAGTTTGCTGTTATAGCACACCAGGAGCAGATGAAAGCAGATCAGTGATAGGTAAATGAGGGAAGAAAGGCATTTTTTAGGATAGTAATTAGTGTCAGAATTAGTGCTGTTGCCCATACCCTCCCTCTGAGTTTTGGAAAGTGATGCTGATTCTTACAGAGGTATTGCTAAAGACAAATAGCAGACACACAGAAGACTCAAAGACAGGAAAACCTGTCTGCTTAAACTATTTAGGGCACAGCTGCTTAGTAGTATCAAATACTAGATGGGCTATGGTGCCAAACTGTCCTTTTCTTAGATTAAAGACTGTCCTTGAATGTTACATATTTGCCCCCCAATAGTAAAAAAAAAAAAAAAAAAAAGCAAATTATCATTTTCCAGCTTTCCAAGGCCTTAAGGGATGGTGGTTACGGGTACCAGGGAAGCAGTTGGGCTGTTTTTCACATGGAGGCTGAATGCAAGATCGATATTGCTTTAGTGGCTGGCAGATGATGAGATCATGTCTAAATTAATGCAACTCAGCCACCTGGCTGGGAGCTGAGTTCCCAGAAAGAGGGCTGGGGGAGGAAGGGCACAGCCCCAGCTGCCCCAGGGAGGGATAAGCTCTCTCTTGCCATGCTCAGGGTGGTTGAAGGATGGGTGAAGCCATTAACAGACCAGCTCCAGGGGTGGTGGAGACTGCTATGGCAGGTGAGCTGTAAGCCAAAGCTGTTACAGAGGAGGGAAAAGTGATGGAGAAACACATGGTTGTGAAGGAGATCTCTTTGCTTTATGCTGGAGCAACACAAGCAGATCTGTCCATGAGGGTAAATGACTTTTCCTTGAGTTTTGGACTACTGACCTGTTTTTTACCCTCTGCGTGGTCGGTCCTGGCCTAAGCAGTACACAAAGCCTAGCTTTAGCAGCTATGAGATGGGTTGATCCTGCCAGAGCCATCATCAAACAACAGTTTATCACAAGCACTGAAGGCAGGAACCTCCAACAGAAGTCAAGAGCATCAGCTCCAGTCCTCCATCCACAGTACAGTATAGACCACCTGAAGCCACAAGTATTTAATACTGTGTTTAAACACACACTCTCAGCAGAGCATCCCACAACACCTCAGAGAAGGTAGAAGGGGGGAAAATGATAGATTCACACAGAGATTTCATCTGGAAAACCACTTGCAGAAGGACTGGGCCAGGGCTGTGAAGCTGAAACCACAATACACCCCAATATCTCACCTTAAACATTAGACCCCACTGCCATCTTGTGGCAAGCACTTCCCAAAAACAAAGTAAAAGAGGGGAAAACCCATTAAAAAAATGCGAACAAAGTTAGATGGTGCAGCAATGACGGATAGGTAAGTTACTGGGAACAGCGTGGGGAAACCTGTTGTTTCTCTCGATGCTGAGATTCAATCTACAGCACCCTGCCTGATACAAACTGATGTGGAAGAACACAGAGACAGGATGGCCCAAAAGTTGAGGATATAATAACACACATAAAGCATAATTGCTTATACAGCTCTGACTGTCTTTTAGTCGCAGCTCTGACACATTAATACTAGCAAAGATTTAGTTGTTATTTCAAAACATTCAAATTTTAATTTAGCATCACCCTGGTTCAAATAAGGCTTTTGACCCCAATAAGCAGGATTAACGTGGAATTGGATATTACACCTCTGAATTAAAGAACACAGTTGCTGGAATTCGGGGAGAAGATGATTTAGAAGATGGGAATTATGGCTCACATTGACGGCTCATGTGGTATGAAGCATCTTCGGATGCTGAAACCCCACAGATTAACACCCCTCGAGTTTTCAAAAAGCACCTTGCCACAGGAATGAGGCAGTTTTGAAATTCCCCACAGTCCTTATCTGGTTGTTAGTCCCAGCTAACTGCTTTGAGTACACCTCAGCATTTACTTTTTGCATCATTTATCACTTGTAGCGCTCACATCGTGGCAGAACCTTTGCTTAGCAACTGGGGATCACTTCCTAGGAACAGCTTTCTGAGACATTAGCAAAGTGCCTTGATTGCTGTATCATCCAGTCACGCCGTGGATGGCTCTCACCATGCTAGAAAAAACAGCAACAAACTGTTTTTCCTTCTTTATGGTGTAATAAGCTGCTGTCAATTGCTGTATCAGACAGTACTGAATCCACGTATGATCCAAAACACTTATTGGGTTTAGGTACAGTGAATAAACACTCACTGAACAAACAGAAATTAATGAATCATTTTGAAGAAGTGTGTCTTTTTCCTCAACACAAATATCCACGAGCAGGAATGGATCAAGAAAACAACAGGAAAGAATTATAATTTGAAAAGCAGACAAAGTGGCAGTGCCTTGACTATTTGGAAAGAAAAATCAATTTCTATCAGAATAGCTCTGTACACCTGACCATCTACACAGCACTGCTTTCTTCCATTACAACCCATACAACTCAGGTATGAGGAAGAATAACGGCATAAAAACATACTTCCAGACAAAAGATAACACATCTTTCAATACCTTTCTGTTTTCACAGCCTCTTTCTTTGGATCTTTGCAAGTCTTCACAAGTTTTAGCCTGCTACACATTACAGGGATGGCTTACATGAGGCACAACATATTGCCAGAAACAAACTCTATTTTCTGCTTTCAGCTGAGGTTTAATTCCTTTACTAGTTTCAACTTCTCGAGATTCTTAAGTGTCAGTGTAGATTACAGACAAGCCTGCCCTAAATAAAATCAATTATATTGTGGACATTACATCTTTATCTTCAGAGATGAAAAAGCATTCGAAGGTTGATCCCAGACCTGGATAAAAAGGTTTCTGTTGTCACTAACTTGAAATCAATACCCAAAACAGGCCTAAACATCATCTTGGCATTTTTATGGTATGGAAGTTGTCTCTGAGTTTTAGAAATTAGGTATTACCTGTCTCCAACCTCTCAGGCACCTGAAGACTTGTGCAATGAATAGTTTAGATGATGCTGTCAGCTGGTGTCGCTAAAACAAATGCAGGAGACTATTATAGATATGTAAGTTACCCCCCTAAATAAATTAGCCAAAATGCTGTCAGCAGCTTTTAGATGCAAAAGCCAGAGAAAACCACAGAGACATTAAAGAGAGCTGGCACCAGACAGACCCACTTATACCTCTAGTCGGCATCAAAAACTGGGAAACATTGCCATCGTCTTGGCAGAGGTCTACTGCAGCAAAGCCCTTTACCCTGAGCACCCACAATGCTGCAGCAGAAGCCTGGAACTGATCAACAGGTGAGATGCTGACCACAAAAACATACATGTATTTAACCCACTAGTAGGTATTAATGCGGGGACAATAAGGGGGAAAAAAGGCAGGTTCTGGGCACAACGTGTTCAATACACTGTGTAGCTGCCCATCACTCTTCCAGCAGTGAGATGAGAGAAGAATTAAGTGGGCCTTAATTAAAATCTGAGAGCTATCCCAAGCTGGCTTGGTTACCATCGTCATGGCTACCACAACCAAAGCCAAGGTATGGGAAAATGCCAGGGGATGAAGTGCCAGGCCAGAGGGTTATGGGAAGTGCCCGCAGGCCCTACCAAGAGTTTTTTCCCTGCACACTGAAACATCTCTGGGTGATAGGAGTAATGCAGAATGAGGCAAACAACCTTCACAACATCGCATGGATGCAGCATTTTCTGGTGCTGACCTGCCAGCCCATGCAGGGGAAAGACTCAGGTGAGGATTAGAACTCCCCAAGGCCATGATCAGGTTTAATAGTTTCTAAATGAGTTATTACATATGGGCAAGCACCGGGGTCCCTGCCGTTACCCCAGGTGCCAGGTTGCTGTCACCTTCCCCTACCGTAGTTGAGGCTCAGGATGATCACAGCCTTCAAAAAAAAGACATGGAAGAGGAAGAAGTTGGACCTCGGTTTCTTCTCCAGCTGCAATACACAGCCTCTGCTTTGGGCCAGGCATGCAAAGGGATGCGCTAACCCAGGGGAGAACAGACTGACATGCTCTGCTTGCATGGCCGGCAGTCACACACCTCCCTGTGCATAGCAGTTTGCTTGATGAAATCACCCATACGGTCAGGAGAAAAAAATACCAACAAAAAGAAAACAAACAAACAAAAACCAAACATACACACACAAAAAAAGCCCAGAGCCAAGCATTCCTCATTTATCTTCAAATGAGCAATAGTCTCCTTAACGAAGAGCAGAGGAAAGGGTAGGAGCTTGATCTGGGTAACGGCAAGGTACATTTTGTGAGAAGATTGCAGACAGAGGTGGGGATCCGCACTCAGCTACACCCGGCTAGGAGAAATACTGTCAGGAGTGATCGTGCTGAAATGAACAGTCGCGCACAGAAGAAGAGACCGTCTCTAACTAGGCGAACGCCAGAGACAGCTTCTGCCGAAAGGAGAGTGATACTTGGTCCCGAGCGCTCCAGTCGCACAGAACTTGCGCGATCCCCGGCAACTTCCCCATCACACTCAAAATCCCCCGGGAGCCAGACCAGCACTGCGCTCCCTCGGTTTCACACGGCGTATTAAGACAAGACTATCGCGCTTGAAACTCCCGGAGTTCCCGGACTGAGGGATGCAGACGCACGTTCCCCCCCACACACACCTCCCTCTCCCAAAAAAAATCCCTCCCTGCGTGCCTGACGCTGGCACAGGAGAGCAGCTGTAGGCAAAGCACCGCGGCAAAGCCCGCGAGTGGAGGAGAATGAGCTTTAGGTTTTGGGGAACCCGTTGGGAGGATGGGGTCAGGACAGGACTGGGGGGAGAAGCATCACCTGCCCCGGGTATGTGGTGGGCGAGTGCTGCCCGCCTGGGGCCTCGGGCAGCGGCCAAAGAACTTCCCGGCGCCGCTGCAAACTTTTCCCAGCTCCGGGAAGGCACCGCGGCCTCCCGCCCCGCCGGGTCCTCCCAGCCCCCCCGCCCCCGGCCGATCGCACCCCGGGGAGCCGGAGAGAAGCCGCGGCGGGGAAGGGAAGGGGGGCCGGGCAGCCGGTAATGGGTTATCCGATCCCCCGCCGGGCTCCTTCCCGGCAGCTGAAAGCCCCTAATGCGCCCGGCGCTTCCTCTAGCCCCCGGGCACGATCGATGCAGCTTCTCAGGGGACCCGAGACGGGAAGGGGTGGGGGAGAGGGTGCGATGTCCCGCCGCCTGCCTCTCTTCCTCCCTCCCGGCCACTCCACTCGGGAAGGGGTTTCTCATGGGAGGGTGCCCGTCCCTACCTCTCGGCCTTGGTGAACTTGCGGAAAGCCTGGCGAAGGTCGTGGAAGGAGCGGTAGGTCTGCGGCTCGGCCGAGATACCCTGCGCTCGGGTAGTGCGGGGCCCGATGTGCGGACTGGGGGCCGGCAGCACCGATTGGCATTTGTGCAGCCGCCGGCGCAGCTCTTGGATCTCCTCGTCTTTCTCTCCCAAGCGCCGCTCCAGCTCCTTGATCCGCTCCTCCTTCAGCAGCAGCAGCTTAGTGAAGTCCCCTTCCAGCTCGGTCATTTTGGGGGTAACCCCCCCCGGCACTAGTGCCGAGCCGGTCCTGGGTCGGAGCAGGCAGCTCTCATCGAGAGCAGCGGCCAGATCCGCTCCCCGGGAGAGGGGCGGGGGGAAGGCGGCTCCTGCCCGCCCCGGGTCAGGGCAGCGGCCCCGGCATCCCCAAACGCAGCCCTGCGCTCCGCCGGCAGCCGGCGAGCGGGAAACCCGGGTGCGGAGGGCAAAAACAGAAAAGAAGAAAGAAGGAAAAAAAGACAATAAAAGAGGAAAGAGCTTTTGTGCCACTCTGCGAAGCTGGGATCCTGGAAATAGCAACAACTACCATGTGATCGGAGGGTGACGCAGCTCCTTGTAACTGGAGCCGAAGACTTGGGATTCAAACAAGAGCACTTCATAAATATTAAATTGCCTTCTGCTAATGAGCCATGTGGAGCCGCCCCCCTCCCCGCCCGGCCCTCCCTCCCGGGAGCTTGGCATCCCACAGCCCGGGGCACTCCACATCCCACGCTACTGTATTAGCCGTCATCAGTCTTCCTTCTCGGCACCCCAACCCCTCCCCGGCTACCCTCATCCCCTGGAGTACTCGACCTGTGTCCTTGCTTTAGCACCCTGCATCCCTCCCAGCCACGATGTTCTGTGTACTTCTCCCCTGGGGCACCCCTCATCCCACCCCTCTTGGGCACCTACATCCCTTCCCATGAGGGTTCTCTGTTCCACACTCTCCTCCAGGTCACCACACACACATGCTGGTCACCCCCATCATCCGGGGGGGGCACTAAACTTCCCACATATGAGGTACCCCTCATCCCAGCATGCATAGACAGGCTGCACCACATACCATGAGGAAGCAGAGCATACAGACACTTGGGCCCTGGTGGCACCTGGTCTCCCAGGGGGGATGATCGCTGGGGGCTGGAGAGGGCAGGCAGCCTGAGTGCTTGTCAGCAGCTCTGAGGAGGCAGGAACTCACCCTTCCTGGACTTATTTGGAAGAGCCCATCATGCACATGAATTTTTAATGTTGGCTGGCAAAGGGCACCATCAGCTCCCTTATCACATTTCCCTCCCAAACCACCCTTGCTTCCAGTAAGGAGGACAGGAGCCCCCCACTGCAGGCAAAAAAAGGGAACCTTGCCCAGCCCCACAGCCAGACCTTGGGCCCAAAATATGCACAGGAAGCCCTCAGGGTCTGCACCCCTACCTGGGGCACCCATGGGATCTTGTCCCCTGGGTTTGGGGCTTGCAGGCCTCCTGCAAGGGGCAAGAATGGGGCAAAGCATCTGAGCTGGGCTTGGAGGACAAGACTGTATCAATGGAGTCTTAAATTAAGAGGAAAAATCAATTAGCAGGCTCTCTTCAATGAGTTGGAAGTGGTGGGGTGTTTTAGCACGTTTCTGTCTGTCCCCCCAGCCTTTCACGTGTGGTTGGAAACTGCAGTCAGAGCTGCTCTCAGGTCCTATCCGTAGCTTAGGAGCAACCCTTGGGCCAAGGGGTCAGGCAGAACAGAAGGGAGCAAGAGCTGGGGGGGTGAATAATAATTAAGAAAATTAATTGCCTTTTACTCTATTGCTAGGCGAAGAGCGCCATCTCGTGTAGGAAACCATCGTGTAGTACAGGGCAAAGATTTACATTGACCCTCAACACGCTGCTCCGGAAGGGATGGGGGGATGCTGGGGAGAGGGAGCTTGGCCACGCACTGATGTGCAGCATCTTCATATGTTTCCTTGTTAAAATCGTGCTTCTTAGAAAGATGCTTCATTTAGGGAAAGAAGAGCACTGTCACTGCAGTCATCAGGGCCTTTGTGACAGTAGTTGTTGTGGGGAACTAGAGAAAGAAACATCAGAAAATACATCATTTCCTTATAAAACACATAATCAAGTAGTCCTAGTCCACCAACATCAACCCAGGCTTTTCAGGGTTATTTTTTAAACTCACTGCTCATTATTCAGATTCGAGGACCTTCTGTAAGCTTTGGCTTCTATACAGAAAACAGGAACTGGGTTAAGTACTGAAATAACAGTTTAAAGAGATGATAACCATGCAACACACAAGTACTTCATACCAGATTAGTGTACAGTTATAGTATGGTTTTAATTTGAGGTGGAGGTAGTCCTCAGTTCCCAGGAACATCAAGATGACCTGCGTGCGATGGCAGGATGCAGGGAATCAAATGCTCTTCTTAAGGTGGGAAAGGTTCCCCGCATGGTCCCTGGGCTGAAAGCCCCAGTTCCCAAGGTATGTCACTCCTGAAGAATTTCAGCATCTAATAACTTCAGCAGTAACTTTTCACTTCAATAATTGCCAAGACCAACCCGGAAACCTCACAAGAAAAAACAGCAGAATACACGTAGAAAATCAAACCCCAAATATACTTGCACTCCTATATATTTGTAGAGGAAGAAAAGGTGCTTAGCATTCATATTGGGTGTGCTACTGCCATTCCCTAACCCACTTTCTTTCCTGACCAAGGAAAGCAGAGAGAGGGCAACAGACCAGCAGGGACCTCCAACAAGTATCAGTGAGAAGATGCTTCCCAAATGTAATTGTTTCATTTCTGTCCCACAGCAACAACTTGTGCATCAGAAGGTGGATGTAGCTTTCCCCAGAGAGGTTTTTAAAATCCAGGTAAGTGCTCTTTTTTTTCCTTGGAACTGTGCAATTCCATGTTTCTGCCCCAGTAGCAGCACTTTTGTATTGGAGTCATTTTGCAGAGAAAACTCCAAGCATACTGCAAATTAGGCATAATTATGTACTTACTGTGAATTAAAGCAATGGCTAAGATCTTGTTATCACCGCCATGTACTGACAGGCTCTCCAGTCTTCACCAATACATTACTAGATACCAAGTACAGACACTGCCTATGACACTCATTCTCTTTTGATAGAGTTTTTACTTAAAAGAAATAAAAGCTTTGGAGCAGAGGACAGGAGCATAGCAGCAGCAGGTCCCAACCTGCCTTTTCTTCCATACAACCTTGGTTTTAAGTATACGAGCAGTCTAGCATGTGATTATTATTAATGCCCCATCTGGCTTTGGCTGCTTGGGAGTCATAGAAGAGACAACACAGTCATCAACTTTGGATTTAGATTAAGGGCTATCTATACATGTATAATATGTACATGCCACTAAGAACAGACATTAAACTGAATCCATGAACTGACAGCCACAGCAAGTCACCAAAGAGAGTTGCCAATTTTACATCCAGCAACTGCTGCAACTTCAAGGTCATCTGGAGAAGCCCAAATAAGAGTTACCTGCAGAGCAAGCAGTTTGCAAAGCCTGTAAAATTACAGCTTCTCCTTTGTCCCTACATCAGCCAACATCCTCTTCATCATCAATCAACCCTTCCAGGAACACACCTGGTACAGTATCTGGGTTTAGCCTAAAGCAGTTGTGGTTTTATCTAAAGATGAGAATCTTTCAAAAAACGCAGAAATAAAACATAGCCTTGTAACAAAGCAATAGCAAGAAGAATTAAGGTGCTGAGTAGGACCAGACACCTTCATTTGCTTTGACCCTCTTAAGTCCTCCAGACATCCCATATGTATAAAAAACCAGGCAGGAAGCAAGGCAGCTCCTAATCAGAAACCTTTCAGGGCAAGTGGGTTGAGAACAGCACAGCCAGTGAGCCTGCAGTAATGAGAGGATTCAGTGTTATCCCATCTTATTCCTGGGGAGGAAAGGTTATGTACCTGCCCCACCTTTCTTGCAAATTCACTAAGCAGCTGCAGAAAATAACAACACAGCCAGTCCAATTTATTCTTGATAGTCCCATTTATACTGGATAGTCTGTTATTAATATTTTGCTTTTAAGATAAGGACAGTTGCAGCTATTTCCAATGGTAAGGATGGGGGACTAGGGGAAACTGGTTGCTTCTACAAGAGTTGACGAAGAGTTTTACAACCACCTTATTGGTGGCTCCTTTTATTAGCACTTTTTTCAAAATGCAGCTTTGAAATCCAACCAGTGATACCCCAAGGGACTATGGTTTATCTAAAAAAAGAGCATGATGCCATCTAAGAAAGGGCAATGTTTGGCCAGATACACCGGTCACAGAGCATCTCAAAGGAGTACATCCCTCCATTTCCAATTACTAATTCCCAACTGTGGGTGAACATCCACAACAACTTTTCACATACAGAGGATGCAAAATGCAATATGCTACTGGAAGTCACCCCATTGGCTTTGGCCAGTGCTGCCAAAGCATATTTTCTTGGCTCCCAGCAGCTTTTCTGTTATGAAGCACTATAGAAAACAGTTTACAGAAAGTAGATATGTAAAATATGCCAGTTATCGAACCCAGGAAGGCTCAGCACCTTCATTTCTCACTAAAACTCCTTCTAATAAAGGCAGATAACTTCTCAAGCCTGAAGTATGCAGACGTTACTCAGGCTGGGACTGTAATTATCCCACTGGAAGCCATGCCAGCTATCCCTTAGTGTAACTTCAACAGAGCATCAAAGGTGGTGCTGGATTTTTATAAAATAATCAATACCTTGGCTTCTATTCTGCCTTTACAGCCCCCATCATTTCTCTTTTAAATTCACTTTTGCAAGCAAAGAGCCTCTCCAACAATAAGGTGGACTTGAGGTCACAGCACTGTGTTTTGGAGGAGCTGTATGAAGTCAGCAATCCCTCATGTTAAAAAAAAAAAAGGGGGGGTGAGGGATTAAAAAATAAAAATCAGTATTTATAATCTACTTAAATAGTGACAAAAGTCTAAGCAGTCTTCCCCCCTTGCCCTCAATATCAGCTAAGATTTTGTGGCAGCTTTCTAAGAGATGCAGCTGTCTGAGGGACCAGATGACACAGATGGAGCACTAGGTAGGACTTGACAATATTTAGAGCGGTTTACACTTGCGCTTATAGAGGGACAGCATTAATAAAGGCAATGGCTAAAGAATCTATCAAAGGCATTTTTGTTTTAAAGGGCAGCAGATATGTCATAAGTTTATTTAGAGGGTTTTTCTTCAGACATATGGGTGCAGTGCAAGAGAAGATGTGGCAACATGTCCTACAGGCACAGGGCCCCAAGTCCCAGGTGTGGTGACCCTCAGTGGCTATCAGTCACATCGTCTCCCATCCCCGACTTGTTCACACAGCTCTGTTCTCCCTTCACCTTTCAGCTTTATTTCGTAAATCACCCCTTGGGAATAGGTGCGATGCCAAAAGCAGGGTTGTACCAGATCAAGTGCTGATTGAATTCAGATAGAGTCCAGGCACTCTTTGCCTTCTTCCAGATTTTAATTGTTTTTCTCATCATGCACAAGATAATTCGTTATGGGAGGGCGTTTTAAGATTACAAGAGGAAAGATTAATTTTGTGCTCTTTCCATCTTCAGTGAATGTCATTTCAGTCCCTATTTCACCAGGTAATTTAATAAACTGTGTCACCTCCTCAGTGTCTAATTTACTAACAGCTATGAGGCCTTTTCACCATGCAGTAACTCCCAAAATGGGAAGCAGAAAACATCCAAACAGTTTTCTCTGCACATGAAAATATTTATATTTAAATAAACAAACAAACAAACAATCAAAAATACCCAGTCTTCCCAATCCCTCAGCAGCTGATGTTACAGTGGTCTGCATGCTGAGGTTTTTGCAGAGCTTCTTAGGTTTTTCTTGCTGCCTGGCATCTTCAAAAAGTGCCTTTGAGTTGGCTTTGGGCAAAGAGCAGTGTGTGAGGATGTATATGCTGCATGTTTTAGAGCTGTAAACCCTGTATCTACTAAAGCATGCAGTAGCATTCCTCCTTCGGATCACAAAAAGCATCTGTGCTGCTCAAGCATTCCCATAGACATGGATTGAATTTACCCACCTTGCTATTAATTACAGCCCATCAAAATATCCAGCAAAATGATGCTGCACTGAGTTAGAGAAAGTTATTCTGATTAGGATTTTGGCTTACAAAATTTCATTAGGTCACAGAAATACAGCAGTGACCCACATTAAATACTTTTCTTGCAGTGATAAGCTGGAAGAATTTCCTTGTATTCTTCTCTTCTTGCTTTTAGGCACATTTTCTCATTATAGCTTATGACCTACTGCTTTATAAACAGACCCATAGATTTAATTTCTTCTTGTATTATTATAAATTAAAATCATCATCAGAATGACACAAGGAGGATGTCACTTCCCTTAAGGAAAAATAGGAAGCTGAAAATATTTATTTGGGTACATCGGTATCATCATGTACATGTTCTTATTGCCGAGTTCTCACTGTGACTGCTCAACAGCATCAGAGGTTAGTGGGGATAAAATAAAAAATCTCAAGCAACTCTAAGGATAGTGAGGATTTCATTCTACTTTTATCCAATCTGATCCCCCAGGCCCTATGTGGGTTTTGGCATGTTATTATATAAATAATACTAAATCTCCCCTCTGTAGGCATTTGCACGACTGCTCATGCTCTCAGACATGCTCCCTTTCATTCTTCAGGGAGCCGTGACATATGGCTGTCTCATTTCCCCCTCCTTCACCGTTCCACTGCAACCTAATACATTTCTGCCAGTGTATAGACTGTAAGGAGCACTTCTCTTCTTTATATTGAGAAGGGGAAAAAATAATTAAACTTCACAAATGAGACCTGTTTGGGCTACAGAAATAGAGCATTCAAATTTAGATGATGTGAATGTCTATGCCTGAATTCCTTCTGGTTTGTTGGGATATTTTTCACCTCTATACTATCCCAAAAGAGTTCCCCCTCTCTGCATTTCTAGTCCTTAAGACTGTATCTTCACTCACATTCTGCATGTGGCAATTTCTGCAGGATGTTGAACACTCAAAAAATTGTCATAACTCAATTAAAAAAAAGTAAATTTCTGCCAGACTTGTATCAATCCCTTTCCTTTTTTATCATCTTCCATCACTTGGTCTTATTATAAATTTAGGTGCAGGCTTTTCTGAACTGACTTCTCTGTAAAATTTTTTTAAATACAGAATTATTAAAAATAATTGTAAACTGATAATAAAAATCCCTTCACCTTTCAAGAAACCTCATCTTCCGGAGCATTTTAGTTCTTCTGCAACCTTCACATGGAGTGACAGTAGGTACATCTGAAACACTCCCCAATTTCTTAAGGACAGAGGGAAGAAACTGGACCAGTACATCTCAGAAAACACTAAAAGACCATGCACAGGAGGAGGAATAATGTCTGTTGAGGAATATTGTCCAAGACACGTACAAAACAGCACCTTTATAACCCAAACCTTGGCAAAGCCAGAGCCAGCACACACGAGGGGCTACCACATGGGGAGTGAACGAGAACAACTTCAGGAGTTGCAGGAATTCAAGACGAAGAATATATGTTTTTCAGCTATGAGACCTATCACATTTTTCTGCTGTGAGGCCCATCACAGCACTTTCTCATTCTTGCAAAACCACAGGAATGAAAGAGCCTTCACGATCACTTGCTTCTCTGAAAAAGAGAGTAATACTCCAAAAAAAACGAGCTGCCATACTTGTTAGTTATATTTCTTCTGCGTGAGCAATATAGGCAGCCTGCAAATAGCATTGCTGCTGTGAAATGGGGTTCTGACACGTAGGAAATGTTTAATCCCAAATATTAAATCCCTATGATTCATTCTGCTGAGACAGAAGGGAAAAGATACACAGCAAGAAGACTTAAGTTCTTGATAAAATATCTGCTCCAAGGTTCCTAATGGGAAACAACATAACTGACCAAAGTCTTCTGACTTCCTGCAGCATAGTACTATGCTGAGCAATGACTATGCACTTCATTTCTCTTGAACCAACTAGAAGGTTCCCAGAGGAGCACTGAGCCACTTTCATTTTTTGCAGAAAAACCACACTTGCAGATCTCACATATTTCCATCTCCTTTTGTTGCGCTGTGGTGCTCTCAAGATGAGCAAAATATTCCTATTTGCTTCTAGGAAGAGCCTTTCATTGTCCAAACTTCACCATGAAAATACTGACTAGTTTTTATTTTATCACCTTTCTGAAGGACTGTAGATTCAGACTAGAAAAACATTCAAGTTCCGTATGCTTGGGACTCTAAAGTCAATGAAACAAGAGGTCCTAAATTACAGCAGTCAGAGGCTTCTTTGTTTGCCACCATGCAGATGACCAAACATTGTCTGAGGGTCCACCGCTCCTAAAACATTTTGTTACTCCCACTAGTATGTCACTGTCATAGGTTCAGCAGCAGCAGTCATTGGCTCTGCCAGGAGGAGGGGAAACCAGGAGGAAGCAGAGCATGAGGCTCAAAAAGTCCTTGGTCAGACCAAAACATCACTAAGCAGCAACCAAAACACTGGTGTTATCAGCACTGTTCCCAGGCCCAAAATCAAAAACACAGCGCTGCACCAGCTACCAAGAAGCAGAAAAATGACTGCTGCTGCTGAACCCAGGACAGTCACCCAAGAGACTTGGATTCTCCTGAAGGTTTTATCATCTTTCCAGGAAAGTTGGCACAGGCACCCAGTCTTACAACTACACCAAGTTTACTGTCCCTGGCCCAAACCCACTCCCAGCAGGGTCAACATTACAGATACACCAGGATGCTTATGGCTGTGTCCTGGCAAGTGAGGGCATCTCTGTCTCAATAATGGGTACACCTCACTGCTTTCTGTGGGGAATAAAAACACTATCTCATTTATTTCCACATCAGACTGGGAGAAATTAGGAGATCAGGACCTAAGAACAGCCAATTGAGGTGGGGAGAAGATTGGAGGTCTGCAAAAGGATGTCCCTTACATGGCCAAATCTGTTACTACCTAATGGCAGTGCTGATACTGCTAACATTGCCTAGATTTGAGAAACAGCAAAAGTAGCAGCTTGTTGAGAAACTAGGGACTTTTCAGTACTGTCTGGCATGAGGTGGACAAGCCATAAGCTGCAATGCAAGAGGCACAGAAGAGGTTTCCAAACCCATGTCCATAGGATACAGAGCACAGCGCTGCTCCAGTCAACTCTTCTCCCTTGCAGTTGACAAGGTGCATCACAGTCCTTGCATCAACAGCTTCATTTTATAAAGCACTAAGCCCAAAGTTAACATTTCCCAATATGCTGCAGTCACAGAACAAAGCACTTTCATATTTTCTGCTCTGTGTTCTGTATCATGCCTAATGACATCAGTGTCAAAGGGCAACATTCAGCAGCATAACACAGCTGCTGACAGCCACCTAGCCAACGACAACTACATTAAACCACTAACAGTCTATTTGGAGACTGAAACATTTCTGTAAAATGCTCAGCATCTCATCTGCAACAAATCTAAAAAGCTTTCTGCTCCTTAGAAGCATGTTCAAGTGCCAAAACAAGTGCGCTTAGCACGACAACTGGTGGTTATCTTGGGAAGATGACACCAGGCCCAACTGCAAAAGGCTGCTCTTCCTGAGCACCCTCCATGTTTATATTTGATCAGCTCGAAAAAACAGGCTGCACTATGGCTGAGGGTATTTGTGGACATCTACTTCAAAGTATAATCCATCTTTTCCTTCCTGAGGTCTGCTAATCTCTTGCCTAGCACTGCAGATGATCACTCAAATGTAAACAGAGAAAAGAAACTTATTTGATATGTCAAAAAAAAAAATAAAAGCTTTTTAAAATTAGGAGGGTGACAAAGCAGTTGTAAAATGGTCATTGCCTGATTTGCTGTAAAGGAAACACTCAGCAGCAGTAAAAACGAGTGTGAGCTGGTCCTCTGTCAAAAAGAGGTCTGTGGGTCCTTTACATAAATTGACCATGTTGGACAGGACTTCGAGCAACCTTCCTTAGGGAAAGGTGTCCCTGTTCATAGCAGGGGTGTGAAACCAGATGATTTTAAGGTCCCTTCCAACCTAAACCATTCTGTGGTTCTATGATTCAAGCAATGACTCTAGAGGAAGCTATGACTTCAAAGCACAACTTTGAACTCCATACTTATTTTCTCACAAATGACTCTTGAATTGCTCTATTCTGACTTAAAAAACCCATCAAGAGTTGCTTTCATGAAGCAGCAACATGGGCAGTCACTTTGGCTTGGCATCACCATCTCCAAGCAATCCCACCAAGCTCCAGCTGGAGGCACAGGGGTGGGGGTTTCCAGCCCGACCGTGCTTCCTGCAGAGCCGATGCCGCAGCTACAGCAGGTTGCTTAGGGCAGTATCTTGTTACAACAGGGCAGTTCCCAAGGGCGGGGAACTCCCACCCCGCAGGGCTCTGTCTCAGGGATGCTCTTCCCATGAGACTTTTCATCAATGAGGCTATCTTTAGGGTCCAGAAACAGGCTCCATTCCTCACTTTGCTACTGCAGCTCAACCCCTGGACAATGCAGTCGTTAACTCCATTATTATTGTTACTATTCTCTTGAGCCTGCTTTGTTAGGACAACATATAAAATTAAACTACTTTATAGACACACTGAAAATATTTGACTTGGAGACTGGCTAGCACCCTATCACATCCCTGTCATGCTGGCTTGTGAGGCTTTTTAACTTGTACATCTTTATATCAATATTTAAGAGGGTTGAGATTAACTGTTTAATTTATTTTCTTTCAGGAAAGCTCACATTCTCAGAGAACATCCTGTAGCTTCCTAGTCTTTATTTGGATTTCCACAGCATTGAAACAATAATACTGTAATTTCCCAGCAGAGCTGTTAATGTCAATCTGTGGCTATGAGAAATTAATACACTGAATATCAATGTTCCTTTCCACTTCGCTTTTGCAGTTATTTTTACCTTGTTTCCCTTAAGGACCCCAGGATTTCTAAACAAATTTTCATTTTAAAATCCCAAGCAACTGTACATTCAGCTTCTATGCCCTTTGCTTTTGGAAGCTACTGACCAGAGAAGCCATCAAAGAAGAAAGAGCTTTAGCTACCTGCAAAGTCTTTCAATACAAATTTTCTTCAAGTCTTCCTTAGAAACGGGCTTTTTTTTTTTTTTTCTTCATGATTAAATATTCTTTGACTAAGAAATGACACCATGCACTGCTCACCACAAGTGTTCATGCTGTTGGGAAGGGGAGAAACAATTAAAAGCCCCACAGATTTGCAAAGGCACTATGAATTGTACAACCTAGAAGCTGTCAACTCTGACTTCAGCAGCAAAGTAAAAACATTCAGGTAGAGCCGGTCAAAAAATTAATGAAGATTCATCTCATTGGGTACAAATGCATCAGGGATGCACTACAACTGGGGAATTGTTTTGATTTTTATTTTTTTTTAATCTCAAATATTTACAGTGAAAAAATGAGAAGAATTATTGATGCTACTGAAACTATTACTGAAACTTCTTACCTGTAGTGAGAGTATATAGTTGTCATAAACTCTTTAGGAAAAATATTGTCTGTCTGGGGGGTTGTTTTGGGTTTTGATTTGCTTGGTTTTGTGTTCATTTGGAGTTTTGTTTGTTTGGTGGGTTGGGTTTTTTTAACCTGAAGTCCAATGCTATATTTATTACTTTTTTATACTATCTGTTCAAGATGAAAACACAAGTTCAGCAGCAGGTACCTAACACCAAGAGAGTATCTGTGGTATAGACCAGCTTAGCGCAGTGAGCAAAACCAACAAAACCAGATGCCTTTTTTTAAATCTAAAAAAAGGTTTTTCCTCTGGTCAATTTGTTCTTCATTTGAAGACTTTATACATCACCTGCTTCCCATATTAGAGCCTGAAAACAGCTAGATAAGCACGCTTTGCTGCCATGAACCAATTTATTCATCAGCTAAGAGGCAACGCTGTGTTTTTCAAAGTAAAAGGATAGAAGAGAATTGCTAGTCAGAGTTACTGTTTATCATCCAGATGAAGTTGTGTTTATGCATACGTTAAGAAAAAAAAACCAAGGTGACTGAACCAATTGTATTGTTTTAGAAGTCTTATTTTTCCCCTGTTTCCAAGCTCAGTCCTATAGGAAAAACAGCCTCTTGCCAGTACCAAAGCTTCGTGCGCCCAGCTGAACCCAGCCCTGTAGGCACCAGAAAAGCTTGTGGCAACTCACCTAGCAAAATGTTTTACAGCCAACCTTCAGTGACTGCTCAAGGATAGGTATAAAACCTCTTCATTCCCCTCTCAGCTGAAGTCAGGACCTGTTAAAAGCAATTTCCAAGATCCACAAAGCGGACTTCAAATTGACTTCAGGTTTTTGGCAGACATTTATCCTACTGAAACTGAACTCATCACCTGAAAAATTATTTGGTTTTCCTACATCATACTAAGTTCTATCACATATCAGCTTGAATCATGGTAAACAACCCTGAACCTACTCTTGAAGATGCACTTGCTGAGCTATACTCTGCATCTATCTTAAAAAGACAAAATGAAATTCCTTTTCCCACTGAAATTTCCTTCTGGTCATAAAAGTAAGTGTTTGGCAGAAGAGACTTGTTGTCCACATGCAAGACTGCCATTACATTAATTCTGCTAACACTGTGGTCACACAAGGAAGGGATATGCCACTCTAAGTGGTACCTACACTAAAGAAGTCCTCAGCTTAGTCAGAATCTTTGGGTTGATGTTCATAATACCTTTCTGCAGAGGAATTTCCAGATCTAAATCACATGAGG
The DNA here is from genome assembly GCA_028858755.1 of Ara ararauna. NCBI lineage: Eukaryota > Metazoa > Chordata > Aves > Psittaciformes > Psittacidae > Ara > Ara ararauna. The sequence continues at coordinate 47,614,561 of CM054381.1, forward strand.
TGCTGAATTTTAAATGTCTAGTACAGACTCATGTTTTCCGGAAGTCACTTACATGCAGCTGAAATTCTTCCAACACCTAAAATACCCCAATTTTAGTTAAAAATAGAAGTGTGTTTACATTGTGCCGAAGAGTTTACATGGTCACAGTCTTACCAGTACCTCTGCACTCACATTTTACTGACATTTAGTGTTCAATATGCTCCCTCTCTGCTACATCTCTGGAAAACCATGATCTTTGCAGGATTTTTTTTTACAGTTGACTTGCACTGTATGATGCATATAGTGAACTCAACTTATACACTCCTGCTCTAAACCTGTTACTGTAACTTCTGATTTGAGAAGAATGTGCCCATCAGCATCCCATGTCCAAGCCCTGAGGGTCCTGTTCACATGTCCATTTTGTTAATCCCCATCAAGCAGTAGGACACTGAGCACACTTTCTATCTCTCTGCCCCCTCAAAACTTACAAAACTTGAAACAGGAGGTTAGTTGACAAGAGAAAGAAAGATACACACAAATTGTTGAATACATCAGACAGCAAAACGTCAGTCAAATCACAGCATCCTGGGAGATTTGATGGTGCAGCCTGTAAGCTTCAAAGAATCAGCAACTGCCTCTATGTCTAGCTTGTTTCAAAGCCAAGAGATGCTGCACAGCTCCTGGATGAAAAAGTAATAAGTGCAGCTGACAGTGGACAAGATTGCTTGTCTCTAGCTTTTTATTTTTAACCCCAATCCTTCTCAAATCAAATCTTTCCAGAGAATAACTCCATCTAAGGCTAAGTGGAAAACATCCAGCTCAAGTCTGGAGAGTTTATAGGCAGCTAAAAGTGGGTCAAATCAGAAGAGTGAGCAGTAGCTTTATCTAGCACAGCCCATTACAGCCTGGTAACCAATAATGTTTTGTTACGTGCATTTCCTATTAATATAATTAATATAATGACTTTTCCCCCCCTGGACTAAAGTCTCCATAAGACCTGAGAGGAGCCAACATAGTGGTAAATGCAGCATGGCCTAACTACTCGGTCAGGGATAAGAACTGAAACAAAGCTTCAATACTAATAAATAACAGGTAGAGTCACTAAATACCTTGAATATTTTTCCAGTTTTATTACTTAGGACATTCTTGCAAGACCGCTCTTAGAAACCCAGGGAACATTCTGCAATTTCAAGATAAACACATTTATTTTCTGTGCTCTGTCTTATATATAACCTTCGTTTTCAACAACATAAAAGTTTCATTTGATACAGACTGAATGAGCCTGCTTACATATAAAAAAGAAAAAAAAAGTGTTATTCCTGGAATATAATTACTTGCTGATTCCAGAAAAGGTAATAAAAAAGAAAAAGGGTTTGTTGAACAACAGGAATGGAGAGCCAGACCCAAAGGGAAATACATTCCCTTTGCAAAGCTTGAAGTGTCCAGAAGAAAAAAAAAAAAAACACCAGTGCCAAAAAATAGATGCCTAACTTGTGGCAATGCTGCACCCCAGAAAAACAGCAGTTTCTAAGGACTTTCAAGGAGCCATTATCCCAGTGACTCCACTAAATTTTTACAAGATTGATGCTTCCTAAAAAACTGAACTTTCAGACATATTAGACCGATCTAAGATTACGATAAATGTACACAACATATTTCCATTTACACTGAAAAGGACTTCAGAAGTTGTCATGTGTGTCAAGAAAAAAATAAGATCCTACCCTTCCTCATGATTTTTACAAGTACTAAATGAATAAAAATATGGAAATTTGTTCCCACAACTGCGTTAAATGGTTTTACAATAACATTGTTTTCTAATATTCTGATAGGATTTCTGCACTAGCATCTTTCTCTAGAAGGTTTCAGTAATTGTGGGGTATTTACAAGGATGGGGCATTAGTGCCTGTAAAAAAGGTAATAGTGAAAAACAGATAGAATGTCTTCCGCTCTTTCGCTGATAGAAAGTGTGCAGCCTGCTCCTGCCTCTTGCTGCCAGTGATAGAAGTGTGAGTTAGCTTGTCTAGGTGTTAAGAAGATATTCCATAGGAAAATGCAGGTGAATTTAATTGCAAAACAGAAATTTAGGTCAGGCCATCTGTCCATCACAAGGAGCACAAGCAGAAGATATTTACCCCTTTACACTGACTTTCTCACCTGCCAGAAGTGACAGTGATATTAACAAGACAAAAAAAAGAAACAACAAAAAAAAACAAACTAGATTGATTCTGAGCACATGACAAAAATGAAACCATGGCACTTGAGCTCTGACTTCATAGCTATTATCAGCTCAGAGCTGATGGTCTCCTTCCAGATCCACAAGTCAGTCTGTGGTTCTTCCTGGACTGGTGATGGTGAAGTAACAGAGCAGCAAAATCTCCAAAGATAGCATTCATTAGTCAGAAATCAGGTTTTCCAGTCTTTCAAAAAACCTCACTAACGTTTCCTGTTCAACATACAGAAACATTCAATTAAAAACTTTAAATTATGCCACCACAACATGCCATAGGGGGCATGGAAGTAAATGGCAGGGGGGTTGGAACTAAATGATCTTAAGGTCCTTTCCAACCCTAACTATTCTATGATTCTATGAAGACCTTCTTGACAAGGTAAAAAAAAAATAAAGGGAGGGAAAAAAGAGAAGAATATAATCATCCAGTATTGACTAAAATTTATTAACCCTTTCAAAAAGATATTTTAAAGAAATGTAATGTTTTTATCTTGCAACAGTCCCAACAATTGAGTCAACCCGAAAAGAATTTCAGGTTTCTTCATTTCACAAGGGGGAGAGGTTGGAACAAACAAACAAAAAACAAACCCAAAACACACCCCAAAAAAAAAAACAAACCACAAACAAACAAAAACCAAGCCACAACTATTCCAGTTCACCTGAAAGTAGACTTTTTTGCTAGCTGGCTGAACCAGAAAGCAGTTTTCCACACAGCTCTGTCCTCAAGGGCAAGGTTTTGCAAGTGGAAGCGAGCTGAATTCTTTTGATGATGAGTAAAGCAGAAGAGTGGCTAGCACACTGCTGGCTGCCTTGGCTCTATGCTAACATCCTATAAAAACCTCCATGCATCACCCAGAGCAGCAGCAAACCCTAGGATGCTTCAGGATGAAATCAGTGGAGTTGGCCCCAACCACACTTCAAACATAAAGTTGTTCTGCTTATCACAGCAAGCGGCCATAGAGCATAAGTGCTCAAGAACTTTTGAAGCAGAGATGTGCTGGAAAATATTCAGAGCTAGCGTGAACTTTTCTTGCTGATGATCCAGAAAGGGTCTAACAATCTGTGGGCTAGTCCAGGTCTATTTAGATTAATCAGCTTTTTTGGTAACTCCATAGGAAATCAAAGTGTAGATCTAGAAAGCATCTCTGGAAGTGGTCTCCAGAGCTTCCCAACCTTGTTAAAGGCTCAGATTTCATTCCATCTATTCATGAAGAGCCTCAATAGAGTCCAGACATTCCCAGAGATGGTCTAGGTATCCTTGTCTTTACAGGTGCTCAGAGGTTGAGCTCCATGGCCCAATTCACTAGCTCAATGGAAACTGAGAACCATTTATTCCTAGACTACCCTGCGTGATGTCAGAAGATGTCCAAGGGACCTGGCAGTGACAGATTCCATAACTGCTTTCAGCAACCCACTCCAGTACTATGCAGGAGAAATTGTGTGATCTACAGCAGAGTGACTGAGATAAGACAACCAGAGACTTATTTTCCACATTTACCAGGGACAGGACATTTTCCTACTCCCTATATATTAGAACATGTTTGTGATTTGGAGTCTTCAGCTACCTCTCATTTTTCCAGAAATTCTTATTCTCCTATCCCTTTTTATTTTATTTTTTTTCATAGAATAAAGTGTATTTTAAAAAAATATCTCTTGCAAATATGTACTCCTAAACTTTAAGCTAATACTTATTTGTATGACTGTGCATCAATTACTGTTGATATTTGTGTTGAACAGAGCATCACCACACACATATTTCCACCTACACTTTGTTGAAAGAGCTGCGCAAGCAATCCTACAGGTTACATGGTACCTGTCATCCTCCCCAAGAAACACAGCACCCCTGCTCAAAAACCCAATGCTTTAGCAGCAGGAAATCTCTGGCAAGATAAAGAATCGGCCAAACAGTCAATGAACATGCTGCTTTGATCCATTTGTACTTTTTTACAACAGAATTGACTTATGCGGACCACAAATGGGACAAAACCTTGAGTTTGCTCTGAACAACAGCTGGCTCCTGTCACCTCCAGAGGTCCCTTTGCATGCTATTGCCTCTCAACTCAAAATCTTGGGCAGAGGTCTGCCCAGTTCAGGGTGGTGGCAGTGATTCCCCATACCATCCCAAAATATCAGGGACATTTTGGTTGCTCTCTAGAGCAGCTGATTTAAGCCTTTTTTATTATTATTTTTTTATTTTTTAAATTGCAAAAATTTATGGTCCCAGGGAAAATATTTGTTTGCAATTTGGAATTTTTGCATGCATTGGTCAGTTCTGTGGTATCTAAACATTTTTTCCCCAGATATACAAATTAGTACTTAAAATACCCAGAACGCACCATTCCTAACCAATGCCCAAGGCTACATATTCTCTCAAATTTGTAATTTGTTACTGAACACTAGAAAGACTTCAGCAATTTCCAGCTGCGAAAAGTTTTGTGAGAAGTTTGGCTGTTTCTAAAGGAGGAAAAAAAAATAAAGGCAGCAGATTACATAAATGTTAACAAGGTTTGCCAGGAAGGGTGGACATCTCCTTTTCAACAGCTCCTGTGGAAAGGTATCTGGTGCTGCCTGATAAGCCAGTTTTCCATTGGAAAATTATGGTTTGCCAAAGCTGAAACTTCCTCAAAGAAATGTCAAAACTTCATTTTTTGAATGGCATTGACATGCCATTTCTTGAGTCCAGGATGGTGTCTCTGCTCACAATGAGAATGGCCAGAAGTGAAGTGGCCAGAAAAGCTTATAAGGTGAATATAATTTATTTCATTTTTTTTCTAGCAAGACCATACCTACCCTGGGGTCGTGCATTATTCCCACCACTGCATGCATCTGGAATGAAGGTAAGTACAACAGTGGAGCAAGGAGCCTGCACTATCCAAAACTGTTAGAAAAAGAAGGGTTCTCCAGTGCTGCATATGCCAGAGCTGCTCTGTTTTCCTCCTGCATCGCTCTACCCTCTTTCTCCAGCTGAATGCTCCTGCTCATAGGAACATCCAACATTTATCACCAGCAGATGAATATTTCTCAGGGCCAGAAGTGTTATACAAAAAAAAACCATTGCTGAAAGACACCTTCTGCTAGAGAGAAGCCAAGTTTTCTAGTAACAAGTGCATTTAGGGTGTATGGATTCAGGCCTACACATTACGCCTCGCCAAATTCACCAGCCTCAGAGACTTGCATGGAAAAAAAGCCCAGACAAACTGCAAAATATTTCTTCCATTCCCACAGTTTTGTCCTGTTTGTTGACTGCAGTTCATAAGATTAAACTGTTGTTTTCTATTTACAGTGAAGTTGAAGCAGAGCTAACCTTGATCCCTGTTTCTTGGTCACAGACAAAATCGTAGAAATAGACACTAAAGTGATGTTGTCAGTTTTTACTTTAAAGAAACACCATTCCTCTAGGCATGGAAATAGTTGACAGTTTAAGCTTGGCCACAGCTGAAAAGGATTTGTTTTAAACACCACTTCAAACTGAATATATTTCCCATACATTATTATGCAGGGCAGCTTTGGCAAGGATGCTGGCAAGCTATCAGCTGGTAGAGCTCATTTTAAATAGCAAAGCAAACTGCAACACCCCAAAAGCTAACAGGGTAATTTAAAGAAATAATAAAATTAAATAAATGCTTCAAAGGACAGAAAATATACCTATGTTGAAGTGACACAGGCCTGCTTAAACTACTCAGATTAGTCTATTTTTCCCTTCTATTATATTAAATATTTACTCTGTTAGTGGTTAGTAGTCACACATGCAAAAATAAACACCACTACCTTGCATCACAGACCCTGTTTTGTTCAGATTTGGCCTAGCATGGACAGCCAGGCCAGCCACCCACCTGAACACAGGGACAGCTTGGCAGCCCTGTAGAACAACGCTGCAATTTTGCTGGCTGGATCCAAACGCAAGCCCTCAGGGAAGTTCACATTTAGACCAGGTTGAGGGGCCAAGCCTCATGATTTGGACCTGAATTACTTTTTGTAAGCTCCAGAAGAAGAAAAAACCTTTTCTGCCTCTGACCCAGGCTCCAAGGTCTCAACAAGCCATGTCTATACCAGACTCTGCCTATGAGGACCCTACACCTTCAGGCTCAAGACCATCCATCATCAAAACCAACGTACCAGAAAACAGGTCACCCTGCAAACCATTAAGGGAAAGAAAAGAAAGAGGGGAAAAAAAAAAAAAATCAAAGAACAAGACTTAGAGAAATATTTTAAGAAATACATTTCTTGACCAGCACTAATTCTGGTTCTTGGCTCTTTGAGGCTGTTGGACCACATGGAAGTATCTAAGTCTCCACCACTGAGATGTCCATATTTACTGGGGCAATAGGGTCAGAGTAACACTTAATAAACAGTTTGTCATCTCTCCAATTTGTATAGACAGGTTATTTTTCCTGTACCTACAGAGCTTGAGAAGCTGATCAGCAGTGTGCAGCTCCAGGCTTTGCTTTCACAGTAATAGTCAGCATCCACTTGTTATTTCTCATATCTTTCAGGTCACAGGAACTTTCTTTACTTCATCTTACAGTTCTTCTCATAGCCATTTTTACCTCTTTCATCCCTAAGGGGATTCAGTACAGGCAGTTGACACACAGCAAGGGACAGACCACACAGGCCTGATTTATTCCACTGGCACCTCTGCCTGAGCAAGAGCAGCTGACATTAACCTCAATTCTTTTTTACCTGCCACAAGAAAGGTCAGAAAGACAGAAGAGGGAAAGGTGGCAACAGGCTCTTCATGCAAGGAGGTTCATCCTATCTGTCCCATGCAAGGCTGGCTACAATCACACTGCAGGAACCCCACAATAAATTTGCCAAAGAATAGATGTGCAGTTCCAGCTGCCGGTTCTGCGATTTGTTTTTTCCTTGTGCACCAGATGCAACTTTTCTGGTAGTCCCAGAGAGGAAAAACCAAACTAAAAGACTGATCTCAGACACTTGCAAAACTGCAAACCAGCAGCACAATGGCAGTGTCAGTGCAAAGAAGACTCAATTTCCCCATTTCATACTTACTTCTCTATCTCACTGGCTAATTAATGGACCAATGTTTACCTTGGTGTTTGGATTAGGCTCACCCCTAGTTTGACAGGTATTATCAAATACATACCAAATCAAATACTTTTGCCCTTTCTACAGAGAAAGATCTGGGCTACACTCACCCATCCTGGTACAAAATGCTGTGAGATTAAATGATGCTTCCCACTGTTTATTCTTCCACTCACTCCATAATTTGAACAGGACATTTTTCTTTACTTCTATGAAGATAGGATGAGAAAGTTGGGGCTGTTCAGCCTGGAGAAGAGAAGGCTGTGTGGAGACCTCATAGCAGCCTTCTAGTATCTGAAGGGGGACTATAGGGATGCTGGGGAGGGACTCTAGTGAGAGGACAAGGGGTAATGGGTTCAAACTTAAACAGGGGAAGTTTAGACTGGATATGAGGAAGAAATTCTTTACTGTAAGGGCGGTGAGGCACTGGAATGGGTTACCCAGGGAAGTTGTGAATGTCCATGGCTGGCGGTGTTCAAGGCTGGATTGGCCATAGCCTTGGGTGGCATGGTTTGGTGGGAGGTGTCCCTGCCCATGGCAGGGGGGTTGGAACTAGATGATCTTAAGGTCCTTTCCAACCCTAATTTTATGATTCTATTTCTCAATGAATGAATAAACCAGCAACTTAAAAAGCCAAAGTCATTACAGCAAACCCTAGCGAAGCTGTGATTTCATTCCTGAACTGCCGGTAACAGTTCTGTAGCTGGTTTATAAATTTTTCTGTACTTCATGCCTTAATGATATCAGAATGTCCCAAGTGATTTTCTGCAATACTACAATGTAATAAGGCACCCTTTACTTCAATGTATTACTAAAACACTTTACAGAAGAAAACTTGCATATTAGAAGGTACAATAAGTCATGGAAATACGACTATCACTTAAAGAGTGAATTGGGAAATATTCTGCATGCCTGCATTTGCCAGGCTGACACAGGAGTTATGAAATGGTCTTTGAAGAAAACCAGAAGTGGAAAAAAGCTAAAGTCACATGGAATAAAACAGCAACCCAAACTATTTGTTCTTGGTTCCCCAGGTGGCAAAAGCTCAGAAGCAGCAAAAGTCTCAACCTACTGGTTAGGTCTGGCTCACAAGTGCCAACTTCATTTGCATTATGAAAAATCATAGAATCACAGAATGATTTGGGGTGCAAGGGGCCTTAAAGATTCCACACCCTGTCATGGGCAGGGACATCTTCAAATAGACCAGGTTGCTCAAAACCCTGTCCAACCTGGTGTTGAACACTTTCAGGGATGTGGCATTCACAACTTCTCTGGGCAACCTATGCCAGTGACTCACTACTCATAGTGAAGAATTTCTTCCCGATATCAAATCGGGACCTACCCTTTTTGAGTTTCAAGCCATAACCCTTTTTTTCCTGTTACTACATAGCCTTGTGAAAAGTCCCTCTGCATCAATCCTGTAGGTTTCCTTTAGGCACTGGACACTGCTTTAAGGTCTCCTGGAGCTTTCTCTTCTGCAAGCTGAACAAGCCCAGCTCTCTCAGCCTGGCTTCCCAGGCGAGGTGCTAGAACGCTTTGATCATCTATTCATCTGTATATCGTCCAAGCTACCTATTCTTGCTTCTACCCTCTGTTGGTTTTCTTTTTCTGTTGGTGTTTGTCTAGGGGCTCCTTGTTCGTTCACAGACCTCCTGGCATTCTTGCCTGTCTTCATCTTTGTTGGGATGCACTCCTCCTGAGCTTGGAGGAGATGATCCTTGAATATTAATCAGCTTTCTTGGTCCCTTCATCCCATTTTACCCTACTAAGCAGATCCCTCAAGAAGCCAAAGTCTGCTCTCCTGAATTCCAGGGTAAAAAGCTTGCTGTAGGCCCTTCTCGCCAAGCTAAGGATCTCAAACTCCACCATTTCATGGTCACTACAGCCAAGGCTGCCCTCAAGCTTCACATTACCCTCCAGCCCCTCCTCGTTGATGAGGAAAATGTCCAGCATAGCACCTCTTCTCATTGGATCTTCTATCACTGGGAGAATGAAGTTACCATCAACACATTCCAGGAACCTCCTGGATTGCTAGTGTCCTACTTTGTTGTCCCTCCAACAGATATCTGGGTGGTTGAAGTCCCCCATGAAGATCAGAGCTTGTGAACACGAGGCTGCACATTTTTGTCTATAGAGGGCGTCATCACTCGGTCTGCGTGGTCCAGCGACCTGTAGCAGACCGCCACTGTAATGTCGCTTCTCCCTGCCCTTTAATCCTGACCTATAAGCTATCAGTCGGCTCCTCATCCGTCCTCAGGGCTCCATGCGCTCCAGCTGGTCACCGACGTAGAGTGTGACACTGCCTCCTCACCCCTCCTGTCTGTCCATGCTGTATACTTCCATTCCAGTGCTCCAGTCATAGGAGCCATCCCACCTCATATCTCTGGTGCCAGTAAGATCATAACCCTGCAGGAGGCTCATTTTCCTCCTTGGTCTCCCAGCAGAAGAAAAGTCTCCAAGGTTTACCAATGCCTTTTTAAAGTTATATTTATATATAAAAATAAAGTACCTCCAAGCCTCATTCCCCCACATCTCTCCTACCTAGACTTGCCTAGTATTTTGTGCAAATTATTACCATTTCTCTTACCAATGCCCTTATATCCTAAGATCAATACCACTTTTCCAACCTCCTCTATTTTATGTGCATAGTTCAATATTTGCTCCCTCCAAAAAAAAACCAGAACAGTGCCATTCTTCCTATCTTCTTTATGTGTGCACCCAGCCACAGGGAGATTTCCCTTTTACCACCAGCTTTCCCTTATCAGGTGGGATTTTTTGATTGATGTCAATACTGCCAAACCATCAGCTCCCTGCTAATTCCTGACAGTTTGTGCCTGAAGGAGATTTACTCCACACCAGGAGACAGCTGCAATATTTAATGACAAATCTCTTACTTCAAACAGGACAAAATCCTAATTCAATGGCATATTTTTTCTCCATAGAAATGTCTTTTTCCTTAGGATGGTTTATAACCACATGGATAAAATTTTGCTTTCTGTTCTCCTCTCTTGGGCACACCAACAAACCACATCTATTTGCTTTGGTTTGTAACATTTGGCAATGGCTGTTTCAAGGTACACTGCACCACTTGGGTGGTTTCCCCTTGTTTGAACCTACAGCCCCTGAGGAAGCTACCAGGTTCCTGAAGTTACACCTGTATTACAGCCCAAGCACCACAGTCCATGTGCTATTGAACAGCTTTATTTCCACCACTGCTTCAGGACCTCTATAGAGCTGCAAAAAGCCCCTTTTTCCTGTAATAAAACCAGGTTATATTCTGTAGGTATCCATGCAGGCTGCAGCATACTAAGTTCATGCAACCTTGTGCAGAGTGTCCTTCCAAAACAAATAGACAAATAACTGTGTGAGTCCTGTCTTTTCCATCTCACTTACTTGTCCTGTAACAAAACAAAAAACCAAACACAACAACCAAAAAGAGAAAGGAAATTTTTCTCCTGCACACACATAAACCACAAAAAGGTGCTGCAAAATAAGCACATCTGGCCTTTGAGTTTGCTTGTTTGTTTTGTGAGATTTGGTTTCAGATGTGACAGAGTTTTAAGTATATTATTTTAATAAGTAGTAAAAGCATTAGAAGGCTTACTGACAGTGATTTATACAGTAAATCCAATTATTACTTTTCATTTATATTTAACGTAAACCATTACTTTTAGAACATCCTCTTACTGTAGAATGTACTTAAAGGTGTAATAAGAGCTGGTTGGGAAGGCAAAGCTTAGAGAAAACCATTTCCACAACAGATAATTTTAATGTCTGCTTACTGTGGGAAGAAGAAGGAAAAAATTACCAAAATGTAAAGACCAAATTTTAACTGTACTTACACTTCCATGCTATGAAAATATTCACCCAGGGATTAATTTTCATTGTCCCTGCTCTTATTATCCCTGTGAAGCACATATTCAGAAGTCTTATTTTCAAATAAATCTTATCTCTTTCCATTTTCTGACAGTCATGACCATTGAGAATGACAAACCGGCCACCTGCTATGTTTTTGTATGAAGGACAACTTACCCATGACATTTTGCAGAAATTAATGTTTTTAACCTCTATTACATAAACCTGAAACCTGCAACGTCAGGGTTTGCCTTCATAGCCTCCTACTTAAGAAGGACATTTTATGAGAAAAAAAAAAGTATAGTTACTTTTTTATTACCTATTTCTCACATATGTGGTATTATTAGGCCCATGATAAACCTGTCTTTTTCCAAAACTTGAATAAAGCTCATAGTATCAAGAAACTGAATGAAGAGAAAAGGAAGGATGATGTGGAGGAAGTCAGGGAGCAGGTTGGAAATTTTCAGTGTAAAGTGGAATCTTTTAATTAACTTCCCAAGCGCTTGGGTCTAATGACATCCTTTGAAGAATTATTTGCCAAAGGGAAAGACACGCCAGCAGGTTACAGAATTAAAACACACTTCTCATAACAAGGAGACAAAAACATTTTCACAACTGGTATTGCCACCCGCTCCTGGTTCAAAACACCTTTTGGCAATTCCTTCATGACACAAATTTTAGAAGCCCATATTGGCAGACAAATTAGGAATGAGCACATTTCACAGGCTTGCTGGGACACAGTTACCTGCACTCACATACAGGACTCAGTTCCTGCATTATGATTATTCAGACTGACATTATACCAGGGAACAAGGGTGGAATTACAAAACTATTATTTATACTTTTCCCTCGTATACTTTCCCCATCAGTAGCACCTTCAGAAAACCCATGAGACTGCAGATGTCATAAACACAGCAGGCTCAAGCATCACGCTACAAAAGACATTAGATTTTCAAGCAGGGGAATAGGAAAGCATTTATGGACAAGCATAGTGTCAATATTTATCAATATCCAAACATTAGAATAACACAAACACGTCATATCGAACTATTATAAATCAAAGGAGTATTTTTGACACACAAAACTTTTATAATTTGTTCTATTTTCTTTGGCAGGGTCGGGACATGTGCTGCTGGCAAATTGTAGCTTCTTCTCTGTGGCATGATCAAATGTTAAACATCTCAGCCACAATAAGGGAAAAGTGGCAACAAAACAGGCTAGAGACTTCCCAGACAGAGGAATGGAGAATGCAGAAACTCCATTACTAAAAATATTTTGAAAGAGTTTGGCTTTCACCTGATGTCAGTTTGGAACTGGGACCAAATGGTTTATATATAAATATACATATACACAGACTTTGCTCTAATATCAATTCCTTTGCAGCCTAGAAGCAATTCTTTAGCAGGGTATGCTGCAGGCTGCTGAATCATAGGGTTGTTTTTTAAACCATTAGGACTTGATTTGTTTACAGTTATAGACCACAGTAACATTACAGTATGCAGATTTATTTTGGGGAAAGGAACCAAAGGTTTCTACAGCTATAATAAGCTTTAATGGTGTTTAACACAGCGTGTAACTCATGGCTCTTATTATACATACACATACGTAACCCTCCCTAATAAAACCTATATGTCCTACTGGATCTACAGCCCACTTGGGAAAATTCAAAGTCCTTTTAACAGCCGCACATTTCTTCCCCCATTTCCAGCTGACCATTCCGCTGCAGTGAGCATGCTACTAACCAGGGGCTACTGCAGTCAGGTGTCTCTGGAGCACAACATGATCAGTCTAACCCAGGTGTCCCCATCAAGCAGAGCAAACAGAGCACTTGGGAGATGCTTTCAACATTACCAAGCAAGGGAAAGGTGTTGGCAACACAGGCACATTTACATTACAGCTGAGCTATTAACATTCAATCTCATCACCATCTTGATTTTTTTTTCAAGGCTTGAGAAGGCAGATCTTCTTATATCATAGAGCACAACTCCACCTGGCAAAAGCTGATGTCTCATTTTTCTGAAGCCCAGGCCCCCAGCAAAGGTCTGCGCACAATTTACTGGGTTATGTGAAAAATAAAGGGAACAAGGACCTGACAAAGCAGCCTCCAGCACCATTCACGTCTCCAAATGTGGGGATGCACAAAGGCTCCTGCCCCAGGATCCTTCACTACTCCAGCACTCAAAGCCACATCAGTCTTTTGGCAACCACATCTGCATCCATAGATCTCCACCCTCTCCCCCCCCAAAGTTCCCAAAATTCACGTCTTACCTTGGTAGAGCCTCTGCTTTCCTTCCCACTGCGTGGCAGACATCCCCATGTAAGTGCCTCTGTGTCAAAACAGATGTGTCCTTATGCTGGGTCCAGCCTTTTATCTTCTCATCACTTGGTAGCCAGTTCTCCCACACCTGCTGCAGCTGTTTCTCCAGTGAGGGGTTGCTTGGTCTTACCTGTAGCTCAGCTCCTGTGAGCCCAGTTCCACTGACTCCAGGGCTTCCTGCAGATCCAGCCCAGCTGCATAGCCTTGGTTAAAACACCTGAGAAAACTATCATGGAGAGTCACATGAGCTAAGGAAGTTATGGAGATGGTTGGGATGGATGGTGGTTGAGACAGATCCACTCGCAGCTCAAGGACTCAGAGAAAAAAGCTCCAGTAAAGAAAGCTAAGGGGAGTGGAAACATGATTGAGGTTCCCTTCCCAGGCATGATGGAGGTCAATCTTCCCCACCTGGCAAATGACAGGCCAGGAGGTGAACTCAGCTCAGGTGTCCATCCGGGGGAGGGTGAACACTGCTTGGAGTAGAAGCTCCCAAGTCTCAGCTAACCAGCATATGCATTAACTAGTAAATACCTGCTCTGTACTTTTTAACCTATTTCTATCTTTCTTGCAAAGTCTCTTTTTGCACTATATAAGCTGCCCAAGCCAAGTAACGCACTCATGTGACTTTGGGGCAATGTGGATTCTAGGAACATCTGCCTACTCTAGCATGTCAAGCAATTTCTAATGGATGTGAACAATGTCCCTACCACTGGTGGTTTCTGAAATCATGTCCTCCTGATTTCCCATCTCCTTTCTCTCCTGAGCTTCCCCAGCAACACTCAAGGAAAGCCCAATGCTAAACTAAAACCTTCCCTACTTCAAAACCTGAGGAAGAAGAGACCAAGAAGTGACTCCCCAAGAGGTCCTGGACAGGGCACCCTGCTCTTACTGAAATCAAAGATGTCTTAATGGCTTCATTACTATGCTAATGAACAGCTACTGATCCCCAGCCACAGCCAGCAGGATTTGTCACAGCTGAACTGGAGATTTGCCATTAAGCCCTCACTGGACAGCCTGCGAAATATCTTGCAGCACTTCCAGGGGAAGCTGGAGGATTGAGGCCACCTTAGGGGTTTTGTGGCAGTAAATAATTAATGCAAAGGGGTGACATCCATTTAGGTATCATTTTTCTTGAACTGGATGCTCTTTTCTCTAATCCCACCTGGCAAGCTAAGGAAACTCTTGAACAAGCAACCCACTGCTGGCGTGATTATGGAAAAGGAAACAATTATGTCTTGCTGCTCTTGGGGCTTCCCAATTATACCTCTCAAGAGGCTTTCAAGGAAACATCAGCACAGATCACAGCTCCTCTTTTGATCAGTTTTCCTCTTCTGAGCAAAACCTGCCTCAGAGCGAGTAAGGCAGAGAAGAAAAGCAGAATAGCTGCTTTTTCTGCACAACCCTGAAGGCCTTCATAAAGTTATGCTTAAATCACAACTCCTTTGGTATCTGAATGGCTTTCCATGGGTCCTCAGGTCCAAATGTGTTTTCATGCTTCCCCCATGTCTGTGGATCAATCCAGTGAAAGCACAACCAGTTTCTCCACCATAATGGGGCTTAATGACTGACTTTCAATCCCAAATTCTTCTATTTATACATCTAACGCTACTCACTAGCTTTATTTCATTTAATGAACGGATGGCTTTTCCTCCCCAGCAAGACTTTCCAGTCTTACCTCAGGTATCATCAGACTCCTCTGTTACCCACACTGAGGTAACATCTCACATTACTGTCTTTCCCCCAAAGGGACTTTTTCATTACTTCCGTTTATGATGATCACATGAAGATGCATGACACTTCATTTTTTGGAGCTGATTCACACACACATGCGCGCCCTAGCGCGCACACACACACCCCCATGGTCACAATTCCAGGCAGAAGCATTTATTTGATCACTGAGTTATTTCAAATAATTTCCCTGTGGAGTCTGAAGTGCTTGGTGGCACATTAGCATTGCGTCTGAAATTTAATGTCACCAATGATCAAATCTTACCAGTTCCTTAAGAGAGATGAAATAGGATGGCACACTAAAGACAGAAAAAATTCCTTTCACAGGGAAAGAAATCCAATGTTATATCTGTCTGTCACTCCCAAGCTCTGTCCAGGAGGTCAAGAGAAGCAGCAGACCCGAGAACCTCTCTGGGTACTCTGCTCAGTGGTAGGCAGCATAACTGGTGGGGGTTGTTTGGTTTGTTTTTGGGGTTTCTTTGTTTGTTTGTTTTAAATGTGCTCCAAAATCTGCATTTGAACTTTCATATTCAGCAGAAAGGTGGATACTGGAGGACAGACATTTCTTTGGAAGCAATCATGATTTTGGGCCAAGAAATGGGTGAGCACGACATTGCCTCAGTGAGACAGTGGTTTGTGCTGAGCAAGAAAAAAGATGTAGGGACACTGGGGACTGTAGTGATAGGACAAGGAGTAATGGGTTCAAACTTGAACAGGGGAAGTTTAGATTGGATATGAGGAAGAAATTCTTTACTGTAAAGGTGGTGAGGCACTGGAATGGGTTGCCCAGGGAAGCTGTGAATGCTCCATTGCTGGCAGTATTCAAGGCTGGATTGGACATAGCCTTGGGTGGCATGGTTTAGTGTGAGGTGTCCCTGCCCATGGCCGGGTGGTTGGAACTAGATGATCTTAAGGTCCTTTCCAACCCTAACTATTCTATGATTCCATGATTCTATGATGCTGATGAAGCATGAAGATGAAGACGATCGTGAAGCAAGATGCAGATTGTGTTGAGGGAGCAAGGCCCCATTATCTACCCACTGCACAGGAATACTTAATGCTTTTAAAGCTGAGCAAACACCAGTATGGCACTTTTCCAAACATGAAGCGTCAGCAACACCTAATTGTAAACACTTCATTTAACATGCCTCAAAACTAAGCCTGAGACTCCCTTAAATGTAGATCAGCATCAATGTAGGCTAAGTCTGCTATTAGGGGTCAGCTTTAGGACTGGCAAACCTACAGGCTGTAGTATGATCATGGTCCAATATTAAGGTGAGAAATAGCCACAGCAGGATGTAACTGCAGGGACAGATCCTTATGCTAGGATACTAAACTTGCACATCATATAAGAAATTACTCTGCCAAACCACTGTGACATCCATTTCATTACTGTTAGGGTCTAGAAAGATTTTAGCCAAGGCAAATATTCAATTCTGCTGCTGTGTCAACAGATGCAACATGATAACCTGAGGACCACAGTATTGGATGCTCAGAGATTGCCCAATCCAGAAGCCACTCATCACAGAGATTCATGGCCACTGAATTTATTTGCAGCTTTTTCTAGGTGCAACAAATCCTCAAAACCTACACTGACTTTCCTCCCTGCAAGTATATTCAGTCTTTGCTCAGACATGTTTTCATAGCAAATCATGCAAACGTGCCATTTGCAGGCTACATGCATGAAGGCCACCAGTAAGAGGGATTTCTCACTCCTGCCATTTTAATCCAGCAAGCCAAAACCTCCTGTTGAAGCCAGGACGGGAACAAGGCTGTGTCCCTTCTCCCAGCATCTCTGCTGAGGACAGCAGCAGCATTTAGGATGGATCAGCTGGGAATACCTTCAGCACAGAGCGAACAAAACAGTGCCATCAGAGTAGCAGTGACCCAGCTATCTGGTCAAAGGCCTGCAGGGAGCTGGGAGATAGAGCAGGTTAACATTTAACTTGCAGGGACTGTAAACCAGCCCCACGGCTGCTGAACCTTTGGAGTTTGATATGATGATTAGGGAATAACCGGAGTGACACGTCGCAAACTCTCCATAATCAAGGAGACCTTTTTCCTGGGTGGTGATCTCCAAAATTTCTCAGGTACGTGCCCACTCATGCTATCCCAAGGTCTAGGGCACAGGGACTGGGTCCCCTGTGAAACAGGGCTTTTGGCTGGGATAGGAAAGGAGCAGCTTCATCATGTGCCTTCCCCCGTGATGGTGCCCCACCATCAAATACAAGCCTCGAGTGCTGCTGGGCACCAGTGGGGTCAGAATGGGAAGGCCAGGACCCCCCTGCACCATGCAGCTGGAACCATGTGCCAGCATAGCCCTGCACAGCTCGCCTTGGGTTTTTGATGGGCAAAATGGGGAGAGAAAGGCTCACTGGGGGCCTCTGAGTAATTTCTGCGAAGTGGCAACATCAAGGAGCTGTTTTTACTTCTTTCCCCATGCTGATTGCCAGTAGTTGCCAGAAAAGCAAAGCCAGAAAAGGTGGAGGGGGGAGGAGGGGTTTTCTCTCTGATAATTCGATCTTGATTTGTTAAAGCACAACTTTCTACAGCTAATCATTAGAGATCTTTCCAGCCAACTTCTTATTTGCAACTTCTTCTCTTTGCAAAGGTTGGTCTTAATTTCAAAGGCAGTCACTGCTCCTAAAAAAGCCCTCTCAATTTTCCCTAATCTATTCAAAATAGTAGGCTTTCTGCCCAATACATAATGCTTCTCTTAAGCTATTTTCCCTTTGCAAAATAAGAGGCTCGGGTGGGAGCAGGCATGGGAGGGAGGTTGGCTTCAAAGCATCCAGCACGTGTTGCAACAAATAAAAGGGGGAGGACGGAGGCTGCACCCAGCATTAGGTACCCTTCATCCTCACAGAGGGTTTTCAGGGGCATGTTGTGTGTATTTGATAACACAGCTGCAAAAGCCATGTGCAAGAGGAAAGGTATTTCAAACAGAGAAGCAGCTTCCTGAGCAAAAGAGGCTGAGAAAAATGTTTGCCAGTTTATATGTGAACTATTTTTCCAGAGTTCATGTGCTGCAAAGTATGCAGCACTTTTCAATTATTTTGAATTTATTTTGCTTTCCTGCAAATACCTGTGAGTTCCCACTTTGTGTGGGACCACCTGTGCTGGAAAAAAACCCTATGCCCTGGAAAGCAAAAGGACTAAAGCCTTGTGCTGCATTACTCAATTGGACTCCATCCCGCAGTGTGTCTCACTCCAGCGAAGAGCTGGTGGCAGCTCATGAAGCTTCAAGTGTCTGTTTTTAGGAAGAGTATGAAGAGTGCTTCCTGATGTATATATATGAAAACATATTGTATAGAGCCTGGAGGGAGGAAAAAGAAACCTGAACACTTAAAACCTTGAAAAGCAAGTAAATAACCTAAAGCAAAATAATTTCTCTAGTAACAACCTATTTGGGTTATTAAGGGTAAAGAATGAATATACTTATCCATTTTTTAAAAAGGCTGTTATTCTTTGCGAGGAGCAGTTGCACAGTGTAAGGGGGTTTTAGCGGTGCAAAGCAGCCTTCATGAAAAGTGTCCAAGTGTCTCAATACATTCAAACACAAAGGTGTATTGATCTGCGCAGGATAAACACGTTTTTGTTATCTTGTTCATGGAAACAGTAACCAGGTTTTCCTAAAAGGGCTGCAAAGGGGCAGGCTCAGGGTGCAGAAGTGGTGGAGGAAGAGAACAGGGTCCAGCTGCAAATATCACATTTCCTCCTTCAAATCTGGTATTCTGTGATTCCATGATTCTTCTCAACAAAAATCCTGGCACAGATTCAAGGGAGACATTCCTTGAACGGGGAAAGAGATTCCCTTTTTTTCCAAGTAAATAACCTAAAAGCAAAGTAAAATCCACATTTTGGAGGTGAAAGGTTCTGTACTGATCTTGCTCCTGGATGGATGGAGCAAAGGTATATGGTCTGTCTGCAGCAGCTTGCAAGGAAACCATGTGTAGAAGTAAACCATGTGTAGAAGTAGTCATGGAGCGGTGAAGCAGTGTTATAAGTTTGTTTCTTGTCAATATGGGGTTTGCTAGGCATAAAAGTACTTTTTCTTGCCTTTGTGTTTTAGAGTTTTAATAGACACCTATAATAAATCAGAGTTTTCAATGGAGAGAAAACAAATTAAGTGATGGTATGATTTAAGATAGAAGCAGTACCTTCCTTTTCTGATGGCACAGGATTCTTGGTTCTGGGACCATGATAACTTGGTAATATTGTTTAAAATTTGGTCAAAAATGAGTTAACATACCTGGGCAGTTTGCACCTCTGAAAGTCCTAATCTCAAAGTAAACATCTGAATAAAATGCAACTACCACTTTTTTTATTTTCTTTTTAGCATAATGGTAATTTTTAAAAGCAAGTGATCTAAGGGTCAGACCCCTGAAAATCATTGAATTCTTAAACAAGTGTGGCTCTTGGTTTGTTTTTTTGGCTTTGTTTTGTTTTTTTCTTAAATAGTGCTAAAAATGCTGCCTTAATTTGCCCCAGTGATTCACACGTTCAAAGAGCAGCCATAGAAGGGGAGTTTTCCCCCTGTGAGGATGGATTTGCTAATTGATTAATGGCTCAGGGAACAAAGAAGGAGAGAAAGTAATCATGTTTCCCCAGGTTCTGCGACACCAGCTCAATAAATAAAAATAGCCCAAAACACCAGCACCACTGCAAGGACTGAGGCTGATTGCTGAAATAAGGGTAAAGTGCTGAAATCCCACCAGTTTCAGAAATAAACCATCCCACTGTGACTTGTATTCCGAAAACAGTCTGTATGCACTGATGGATATGGACCCTTGGGTGGCAGAGATGGGCAAGCGCCCTGTCCAAAAAGGACATGTCCTCAGGCCAAGGGAGGTAGAAGAGAAGGGGGAGAAAAGAATTGCTTAGAAAATTGGGATCTAGGAAGCCTGGTTTACTGTGCTTGGGATTTATACCTTTTTAAAAAAAGAGGTATGATTTCTGCTTCCATCCCAACTGATGGAGGAAATCTCTCTAGTAATAAGGCTTAGAAATTAGCTGTAAATGACTCTGAGCTTGTGATTAGCCGGAAGGACCTAATATCTGAGAGTGGCACTACAAGCCAGATCCGGGTAGTGCATTGCGTCATACACATGTGTGTCCAAGCCCTGAGTGTGCAGTGTTGTCCAGCCCTGGCTTCTGCTGCTCTTCTTGAATCAGGAGCAGAGCCTTGCAGAGTGACTCAGGCTGGAGATTCCCTAGAGGGTACCCACCCCTCTAGAGTGGGAGTCTCCAGCGACGCAAACACCACAGCTGCAGCAGCCTGCTGAGGGCCATGGTCCAGGCAAGCTGGGGCATCCTTGGGGATACGGAAACTCTCCCACTTGCACGGGGAAGAGCTGTTTCCCTGGGGAAGGCTGGACTTTCTTCAAAGCCAGCAGCATGTGGAAGCACTGCGCAAGGATTAAGGCCAGATCAATGTTAACACACACCCTGAGAGAATGGCAACCAATTTTTCTGGCTCGTTTTGGTTGATGAGAAAATGAACATGAGCCGGCCGTGTGCGCTTGCAGCCCAGAAAGCCAACCGTATCCTGGGCTGCACGAAAAGGAGCGTGACCAGCAGGTCGAGGGAGGTGATCCTGCCCCTCTACTCTGCTCTCCTGAGACCTCACTTAGAGTATTGTGTGCAGTTCTGGTGTCCTCAACATAAAAAGGACATGGAATTGTTGGAACAAGTCCAAAGGAGATCCACGAGGATGATCAGGGGACTGGAGCACCTCCCGTATGAAGACAGGCTGACAAAGTTGGGTCTGTTCAGCCTGGAGAAGAGAAGGCTGTGTGGAGACCTCATAGCATCCTTCCAGTATCTGAAGGGGGCCTATAGGGATGCTGGGGAGGGACTCTTCATGAGTAACTGTAGTGAGAGGACAAGGGGTAAGGGGTTCAAACTTAAACAGGGGAAGTTTAGATTGGATATGAGGAAGAAATTCTTTACTGTAAGGGTGGTGAGGCACTGGAATGAGTTACCCAGGGAAGCTGTGAATGCTCCATCGCTGGCGGTGTTCAAAGCCGGGTTGGACATAGCCTTGGGTGGCATGGTATAGCAGGAGGTGTCCCTGCCCATGGCAGGGGGGTTGGAACTAGATGATCTTAAGGTCCTTTCCAACCCTAACTATTCTATGATTCTATGATTCTATGCGTGGAAGTCTCCAACACTGGTGTTGCAGTGCCTGTGATTAATAACTTTTGCAACCCTGAATGGTCTTGAGCTCTTATTCCTAGAAGATTGCTTGCATATATCCTGGAGTACACCAGTGTCTAGACATTTTGGTCTGGAGCCTAAAAATTTTACAGGATGCCTTACGAGAAGAGCTTGCCTGGTCTTATCTAATAAGGCAGAAGCCAAAGAGGAATACTGTCCCTTCTGTAAATGCATCAGTCAGGGAGATGCTCTACTCCATCCATCCCCCATCCCCACAGGTTGTGCTCACACAGCGTGAAACCATCACATGGAGTGAGATGTCACTGGAAATTACTTCTCCCTGGAGGAGAGGTAAGGAGATTTTGACATTTAAGGGTCCACAGGCAAATGCATTCAAAGCAGCAATGGCTGAGACACCCAGCCCCTAGGGAAGTGCAGCATGAAACCAAGCAGTTTTCAGGGGAGGAGAAGTGGGGTGGAGAAAAACAAGGGTTTTACACTACTCATCTAACTAGGTCATGGCTGGGGACAGACTGGAAACCTCAGCCATGGCTGGAAAGCCACCGAGGTTTGCCTGGCTGCAGTCCAACCACTTTCCCAGCATGGAGAGGCGATGCTGCTCGCACAGGGTAATGTGCCTGCTGTCTGCAGGCAGCCCGCTGCTTGCCTGTGCTCTGACACCTGGGGTAACCTCCCTGTTGGGAAGCAGGTCACTGCAGCACTAATATACCTGACAGAAAAGAAAAAGATTACAAAATCTGAGGCAGTGAATATTAGAGATACCTGTACAGGGCAGCCATCCCTTCTCACCCAACCCCTGTCCCAGCCTTCAGGTACGTGAGGATAGGCTCAAATCCAGATATAAGGGCTAACAGAGACTTGCAAAGCCCTGTACATCAAGTGCTGCAATTTGATTGCTCAAACCCCTGATGAAATCAAATGCAGCAAAAGCAAAATAAAAGAAGCCAAATTTGCAATATGACAGAGTTTTCCTCAATAGGGTGCATTTAGGTTGTTTCTGCCCAGGCAGGGGAGGATGCAAAACCAATTTGGATATTAATTAGGATTTTTTTGAACAACCGCTTTTTCCCTCTTAAGCAGCCTGGAAAATCATCCAACTCATTTTTGCACAGCAGTGTGTTAATCCTGCCCCATGCTGTGCTGAACCCCAGCTCCAGAGGAGTCAGCAGGCACAGAAACCATAAGCAGCACCTGTGTTCTGCTGCCACTCTCAGCAAGGGCAAAATAAAACAACAATCGGGCTCCAGTTGCTGCAGAAAACACTCATTTTGGAATTAAACAGAGAGAGTTATTGCATTGGACAGTCAATATTCCAGCCCCTGCACACTGGTAATAATTAAAACACTGGAGAACCTGGAAGCACAGAAAATAAATAAATAAATACTCAGAAGGGTCCCACAAACCTCAGCAATAAATGGCTCAAAAATCTGGCATTACAGAGATGCCCCTATTTCCAGGTATTTAAATTGCAGTCTCTGGAGCCCAATGTGGCAGAGCCCAAGTGACACAAGGCTGAGATCCTCCAAACACCTGGGTTCATGCCCCATTTTTGGCAATGAGAATAATCCATCTATTTAAATTTAAAGCACCTGTTTACATCTTCCAGAACACAAAGATATGGGAGCACAGAGCAAGTAATGTCCAAAGCCAAAGTCGGCAGCCTCAGACCTTAGCTCTTCTCCCAGTGAACCCCAAAAGCAGCATGTGCTAATAAAAGATTTTGATATTAAACAAATGGTTATTAGAAAAGGCTTTTTTCTGTTATTTCCATAGCATCATGGCACACACAGAAAATGTACCATAGCTGATATATTGCACTTCTTTATCTGCATTCCTTTATTGGCAATGCTCATGTTATCTAAACCAAGAAACCCGCTATACAGGGGAATTGTTTAAAGCCCTCTCCCCCGGATTTGGCACTAACTCAAGGTGCATCCACAGCAATTCATCTGCCTTCCACCTTTCTGTCATACTGTGTCTGCTCCTCCAGATTTCCATTCTCTCCTTCCCAGCATCCCCACCACAATCCCATGCCTTTCCTAGTCCCTGTGCAATGAGGGGTCCTGGGTTGCGCTGTTCCCCTCATCCCCATTACACCCAACCTGGCCCCTTTTGGCCCTGTTTTCTCCCCAGCGAATCCTGGGAGTTATTGCCTTCTGTTGCATTTAAGTTTGTACAACTGAAAGCAAGTTAAGGCAATAACAATCATTTTCAATTACATGATTTAGCAGTTTCCTGCTATGAAGTTCTTGGTCCTACCAGCCCACAGAACGTGCCCTGGCTACAAGGACCCAATGAGACTAAAATTGCCCTTACTTTTGTTCTGCATCTGCCCATCATCACAAGTTCTCAAGCTCAACATTGCACCTGCAGTCCCTGTTTCAGTGCCTGGCTCATACAAATGGGTTTTGGACAAGCTCAAATCTCAGCATGCAGGAAAAATAGGGCAGCTTGAAATTATAGGTAGCAAGTCTGTCTTATAAATGCCCCTTTGCCAGTACACAACCCAATTCAGATTCATATTTCAGTTTATGGTGTTTTCAATCCAATAAACAAAACTTAAAAAAAACATATCTTTATTTAGATATGACCTAAAACTACAGCTCTGAATCAAAACATCTGAACCCAAGGTTGTCCTAGCTCTGATCCTAGATACAGATATGAAGTTGTCTCATGTTCTTGATTTTAAAAAATAGACCAAATCTGGACCTAGGTTTTGTTTGTAATTACGTGCCAGACCTGTCTTGTACAAGGTTCCCTTCCCAGCTTCAGCAGGATGTAACGGCATAAAGGACTCATCATCATGTACTCAGCACAGGATTAGGCATCTTACATGTGTTTCCCTGCTAAGACACATACACTGGTATGTTACAATATCCCTCTGCATCTCACTGAAGTGCTGTCTAAAATCTGACTGTAGGTTTAAATGCTACTTATTTTCATGCAACATGAGGCAGATATTTTTGCTGTTTCAATGGTCTGTGATGTCTTGATTTGTTTTCATCTCAAAAATAACTGATTCAGGAAGAATGATCCTGTTAACTTTCTCAGGAGGGTGGACTTCCTCCTTGTAGCTGCATTAATTTATTTAATTTATCTTAAATTTGATTGCAGTGAGCACCCCTAATTAACCTGATTTTTTGCTGATAATCATTCACAATGGAATCAAATCACAAATCCGGGGATGGATTGACCGGCACACAGAAAGAAGCCGCTCTCCGTGCATTAATTCAGCGAACGGGATATAATTTGATCCAGGTAGGAACTCATAGTCATGTCCTCTTGTGTGCAGTGTCTGGCTTCATCCTGAAGTGACGCATTACATCAGGGGCTTGAGCAGTGAATCTGTACGCATGAAGTGCTCCTTGTTCATTCTTCTCTCCATTTTTCTCTAACATATCGGCTGCACATAGCTACATGAAGTAGATGCTATCTTCTATGAAGCAGGATCTTATTCCTCCAGGAATACTTTGCCAGATGCCAAATCACGACAAGGGTAGTGAAAAAACACCCCTGAGCACTGCTAAGCATTGGGAAAGACTGGGATTGCTGTCTTAAAGCCACAGCTGCAGTGGTAGCGGAGCAAGGAAAACACACTGAGCAAAGTTTCAGGAAAGAGTATGTCCAGAGTTGGTTGTAGAAGTCCAACAACTCACTACCACATCTGCCTTCATGTACAGGTGCATGTGAGGCAGGCAGGTGCCTCACCTGCCCAAACACCAAAGGTTTGCTCCCAGTTTAGTCTTCAAGGTCTCCAAGTGCAAAGCCTGCCCTGGTTAGGGTAGCGGAGAGTGGGCATGCCCTTCAGAAGCCATCTAAAGAAGTCTTTCTCAGTTAGCATGACCAACACGAGCTAATTTTTTGAAAGCGTTGGACACTGATATGACCAACTTTGCATCCTGGAAGAAGTAACCTAAAACACTGAATATTAGGCAGGTGGCTGCCTTGAGCTTTGTCTTGCTTTGCATAGCACTAGAGGGCACAACAGCCCAAAGCAAAAACTGAGACTCCTGGGGAAATGCATTTTCCTGTAGCCCTTAATTCTATGTGCACCTCAGGACCAAGGCAGCAGCTGGGTTTGTTGTCCTTTAGGAGGCTTTCTGTTGTACCTGACTCAGAAGATAATCAGCTTCTCTGTATCTTGTATTTACTGTGGCTTGCTTTATCTTCAGTTTTTCATACTTTCATTTCTGGCTATAGCAGTCCACAACTAACACACAGGCCGGAGATTCACCTCCCATAGCCAAGAAAACCTACATTTCCTAAGGAGGTATTTGACCGTCTCTGACTTGGAAAAGTAGCAACTGCAGAGCATGCATTAATGCATATTCCTTAGCAAAACTCAGCTAGTACAAACCAGGCCCTTCTCTAGTACATCACTAACATACTAACTGGGTTACCAAAGTCTTTCAGTACAGATATGGCAGTGGGGTACCAATGCATACCACGTTTTCTCTGGTGAGTCGGTAAAGAGTTGCTCCTTGAAGGGAAAGAGGACATCTGCCTCCAGCCCACTGGTAACAGAACTTGTCTAAGCCGTCATGCCCTGGGAAGGGGTTGGTTACATCTGCATTTAAAATCTGTATCTTAATAATTCTTTTTTTTTTCTTCATGGCAGGAAAATGGGCAGAGGAAATACGGTGGCCCACCTCCTGGCTGGGATGGCCCTCCACCAGAGAGGGGGTGTGAGATCTTTATTGGGAAACTGCCCCGAGACCTCTTTGAGGATGAACTTGTACCACTGTGTGAAAAAGTAAGATTTTACGGCAGGTAGCTGTGTTGCAGCAATTAGTAATGATCAAACCTGCATTTCAAGGCCAAACTGGAGATGATTTGGCCCTGACTACTAGTGGAGCTTTGACATGACACAGATAAGGAAGCACCCAGTCTGGTTTAAACACCTCCCTTCTTGCTAACAAACCTTTATCTTGCTATTTACAGATTGGCAAAATCTATGAAATGAGAATGATGATGGACTTTAATGGCAACAACAGGGGCTATGCCTTTGTGACCTTCTCAAATAAACAAGAGGCGAAGAGTGCAATAAAGCAACTCAATAATTACGAAATTAGGTAAGCATGAGAAAAACCTTCACATTGACTTTAAATCATACGTACTAATCTATTTCGCTATGTAAGGCATATTTTCCCTTGCAGCCCAGAGGAAGATTATTTAGATACCTAAGCTTTATGAGGAAATAAAAAGAAAAAGAGATCTATCAGGACATTGGAAAAAATATTTTGCTTTGGATCAAATTAACTTTTGCCTAGCCATTGCTGTTTATTTCATATTCCCTTCTGGGCTTTTTTTTGTTGATTTTATTCCTATTCATAGTCTCCCTCACGACCTATACTGCAGATATGTTCTGGGAGACAGACTGATAACAAAAAATAGTTTAGAAATAGGATGGAAACCAATTGGCAAAATAATGACATTTCCCAATAGATAGGAACAGAAAAAGCTCTCATATTTGTGACTAAAATTTGAGAAAAAAACACCCAGAAATCAACAACATATGGGCCAATCAATATGTTTTGGTTTGATTTCAACCACATTTAATGGGTTTTTTCCAGTTCAAAGTATGATTAGTAGATGCTTTTCCTAAAAACATTTAGAGATAAACCATTCTGGCAATTTTATGGCTTTCACTTTGTTTTTATAAAGGAAAATGTGTTGTGAATTGCTTTACCAGCAGCCCTAAGGATGAGCAGGTCACAAGGCACACAGTGGGGGTGAAAACGTGATTTGTATCAGAGGCTGAATGATCTTAAAGATCATGCTTCATCCACTTCCTCTGCTTACTTCTCTTGTTCCAAAGACTCCTCTAAAGAAGTTTTTAACTTCTTAAGATCTGCAAGAGATGCTTGTACCATGAATAGGTGAGCAAAGTGGATGTAAGGAAAATTTTACCTTGGGGTATGCACAACAGCTGACATCAGTAAGCCCTCAAATGGTGTCTCTCCATGACACGGGATTTTCTTTCCCAAAAACCTGTCGTGAGTCCCAGTGGTGCCTGGGAAGCTACAAGTCACTGGGGAATACAATGAATCCTGGCTTATATTGATGGCAACACAGCAGTCATTGCTGTGACTATGGGTGTTAGGTACAGTTGCCTGGTAGCAGTCATTTTTGCAAATAGCAAAAAGCAGAATCCCAGGAAGCAAAAGGAAGATTTGGCTGATCTCAAATCCTCCATTTCAACTGTGCTGCCTTCAAATTTATCACAGTGGCAGCCTCCACATTAGCTTTTACACTGAGCAAGACTACTTGAATATCTTGAGCAACATATGCCACAGAAGTAGGTGGCCTTCTGTTTGACCGTGTGTTTTGGGACAAGAGGGGGGGTTATTTCCTTTTTTCTTCTCTATGAGAACTGATCCTGACTCCTTACAAACCAGCAATGTTGTTTACACTCAGGAATGGGCGTCTCCTCGGAGTCTGTGCCAGCGTAGACAACTGCCGCCTGTTTGTGGGAGGGATCCCCAAAACCAAGAAGAGGGAGGAAATTTTAGCAGAGATGAAGAAAGTCAC
This sequence comes from Ara ararauna, assembly GCA_028858755.1. Classification (NCBI taxonomy): domain Eukaryota; kingdom Metazoa; phylum Chordata; class Aves; order Psittaciformes; family Psittacidae; genus Ara; species Ara ararauna. The sequence goes on from CM054381.1 coordinate 47,642,421, forward strand.
AGACGGAGTCGTGGATGTCATTGTCTACCCTAGTGCAGCTGATAAAACCAAAAACCGGGGCTTTGCTTTTGTGGAATATGAAAGCCATCGGGCAGCAGCCATGGCCAGGAGAAAATTGCTGCCAGGTTAGTACAGATGGCGAGGGAATGGCTTCATATCAGGGATCACCTATGTATATATTGCACTGAAGTGAGACTGAAGTCTCCAGAAGACCCAGGTACCGAAGGAACACTGCTGGGTTTTCTCCTCTCAGCTTCTAGAGACAGCGCAAGGAGGGAGCCCAATACACCACGGCTGTCGGATGGAGTCACCCTGGCTCTGAAGGGCAGCTTGAGCCATTTGCTACAAATCCTGATGCAGCACCATGCTCATTATCCATGCTCTTTATTTAGGAGCTTGAATTTATGAAAAAGATAGCTAGATGGATTTAGCTGTGTTTATCCATACAGCTCTGTTGTGGAATGTGCATTATCCTGTAGTTATCTTGGGTTATATATAAAATATAGCCTAAGTTATAGCCTCTTGGAGAGAACCACTGTGGAAAGAACCCAAAAACATATTCAGCCTTGAGAATATATTGAGAATGTTCCTGAAAATGGATATTTTCATATGGGAAGAAAACTCCAAAGGAGGAATTGCTTTAGGATTTAAACAGTATAAAGAATAAGTATATGCAATTTAGAGCTGGGGAACATTCAAAGTGAAGCAGAGAGAGGTTTGGCAGGTGTTAGAAGGAGTCACTTAACCTGAAGTGCATTTACAGTGATTTCACCAATTTTCTCATGCTTTCTTAAGCTTGGCAGCTTTTGCACTGCTTTGTCAAATCCAGATCAATTGTTGGTGAAAAAATACAATAAACCTCCTGTTTTCTGTTTTGAGACTTGTTCATAGCCAACCAACCTTATTTCATTATTTCTATACAACAGCCCCTGAAACATCCTGAGTAATGTAAATCCTTTTTTCTTACTGTAAGAAACTGAGCATAATTGTGAGCACTGAATATGCTTAGCTATTGTGGGATATCTCACACTGACTATTCTTCCTTATACTCTGGGTTTTCTGCATCAGTTTAGCATCTCCCTGATTACAGAAAACATTCAGCTGGCTTGTGCTTCAGCATAACTTTTCCATAATTTCTGTATCGAGATTGAAGGAAGGCACGGGCACAACCACAGCTGCTGATGACGGCCTTGAGGGAGCAGAGCACTTGAAATTCTGAGCAAAGACAGTGAGACAGATGGAACAAGCATGTAGCACTGAACAGAGATGTGCAGTGTGCTAGTGATTTCCAATTTAGGGACATCTCAGTAAATATTTTGGGGAATTTCAAAGGCCTGAGCAGGAGCCAGAGTCTTCTGATATTGCAAACATACAGGAGGAACTTGAAAGAAGTTTCAAGCCAGAACTGAATGTGTTTCCAGCTGATGCATTGGATGATTGTGAGGTTGAATATCATTATCGAGATGCTTCCTTTACTCTGAACTCATTGCTCTTTAAGGGCTCTTTGTAGAAGAGGCAGAAATGCTCAAAAAGGAAGATGTTTTTTACAAAAACTGTCCCACCTCCTGGTTAAGCAAGAGGGTGGAGGAAGACCGGGTTTTAGCAAGAGGCTAGTGCAGGCAGTAGCTCCTTGCTGCAAGCCAACCAGGTCATTCTTTCCATTACTGAACAGAAAACGACAATTCAGAAAGGGGCACATGGCCTTTCATTTCACCTGGCTGCTATTAGCAGCTCGCTCTCCATTTCTGGTCATTAACAGCACAAGTCAGATTGAGCAGTGTTGAAAGGTGAGCATCAGCCCAATTTGGCTCCACAAATTGCAGCTCATTCATGAGCCTTCCTGGCAGGGAGCAGTGTCTCTCCGTTTAGTTTGATAATTTTCACTTCAAACATAGAAAAACAGCTCTCCAAATTCTACCCTCACCCTCTAATTTTCTCTATTTAGAGAAAAATCCATCTCAAATGGGTTATCCAAGCGGAGATGCAAGATTGGATGACTTTATACATTTCTCAAGAAACATGGTGTCCCTGCCCATGGCAGGGGTGCTGAAACTAGATGATCTTAAGGTCCTTTCCAACCCAAACTATGTTATGATTTTGCAGGATTAGAATTTTCCCTGTACCAGCATAGGCATCCCCAGGTTTCTTCCAGGTTTTAGCGTTAAAGATCAGAAAGAAAGAAAAAAAACCCATAGAAAGACCCACTTACTCTTTGGGGCACATTTGCAGAAGAGGCGGATTTACTTCATTATTTGGAAAGAATATCTAGCACTCGCCATGCTGCTAAGATACACCCACACCCTATTTTATGCCTTGCTACTTTCTGAGCTTCTCCTTTATACTACTTCTGCTGCAGCTTCACCCAGCAGGGACCACATGACTTCAAATACTTGCACACAGAGATATGGTTGCTTTTCCAATGTCATTTCAGCCAGCTGGGACTACTGGGTTCCTTTCCTGTTATCTAGGGAATTAGACTTTTGCAGACAACAGGGATTTTTAGAAGTTCAGTCAAATATTTTCCTTTAGAGAGCGCTCCAGGGAACATGGCTGTTAGTGAATTATGCCATATTTTCACTTCTTTAATTCTGTATCCTGCATTTCTGCAGGCGTCTAGTTATTAGTGGGAACATGCTCAAAGTGTGACCATCTGCTTTTGGAAATCAGTTAACGAAGCAGCCGTGCTTTGAGCTAGAAAGGCTTCTTTTGCTCCTGTTTGCAAAACTGGCCTATTCTGCTGTTCATACTGTATGTTAAATTAGTCTTTGAGCAGAAGTAAAAGGAACCAAAGCCTGTTTGACACTGGCCATGCTCATTCCTTTAAAGGTAGGATCCAGTTGTGGGGACACCCTATCGCTGTTGACTGGGCAGAACCTGAAGTGGAGGTGGATGAAGACACCATGTCATCTGTAAAAATTCTATACGTGAGGAACCTCATGCTCTCAACCACTGAAGAGACCATAGAAAAGGAGTTCAACAACATCAAACCAGGTAGGAACTCACTGACATTAAATAAGTACTGCTACTGCAAACGGAAATATTTCTCCATTCATAAAATGTCAAAGGGAGAGATAAAAATGACTCGTTTTCTGCTGTAAGGTGTTCATGTGTAATGCCACAAAAACAGTAATTATGCTGAAGTCTCCCAGCCAACATGCGCATCATGTCATCCCATTAAGGGCTGCCTAATTTCCAGCTAACAACACTACTAACCTTTTTAGGATGATTGGTAACTGGAAGAGATTGAAAATGCTGCATGGGGATGCTAGTGTCACAAAAATGATTTTGAACCATTTCAGTCTTTCTTAGAAAGTTTGTGAAACAGCTTGGTGATTTCCGCATTCTTCTATGGCAAAGGATGATGACAGAAATGCAAATGCATCTTATCTAATCTATATAAATTCTGAATTCTATCATTTTCATACAAACCCCCGACATTCTTCTGTGAATTTTTGAATAATAGGTGCTTATCATTTAATGCAGAATTTGACAATAATCCTTCATGGCATATATTACATACACTTGCATACACTTAGGGTGAAATTTTTCAAAAAGCAAGCAGATTTGCTGCGAATAAAGATCCTGCTGCTTTCAAGGGAGATTTTATGTCTGAGTTGCTCCAGCTTTAGGAAATTCCACTCCAAAACAGCAACGTAAAAATAACCCATTTCTGCATCTCTCCAGGCCACACAGTCCATTAGGCATTAGTAACTTTTGCTTGGCAATGTGAAATTGTCTTTCATCTCATTCCCATTAACTACTTTCTATTATTATTTTAAAATACACCACAGAGTTTCATTTTTCCTTCATTAACTGTTAATTTCTGCACTATACATTTCTTTTTCTGTACTAGGCTGCAATACAAGAGACTTTATGGAGCTTCCCTTATGTGTCTCTTCTATCCTTCTAATGTTTCTGGCTAATACTTTGAATCACCATCAAGCTATTTGAGATCCCGTTTTACCCAGGAGTTAAATATGTATCATGACACTATCTTAGCTGTTTCCTTCTTTTATTTGCCCAGTTTTGCTTCTGAACACTGAACTGCTCACACTTCCCAGAAACACATTTTATGCCCCTTTGATACTTTGGTAGCAGTCATCTGCTTTGCTCCTAAGACAAGTTTTCTAGCACAACAACAGAAGATCTGCATCATCTATAATTTTCACGTTATCATTTCACTTCCCATGCTGAAAATTATTTTTGTTTTTTAAAAAGAGAATTTCATTGTGGATAAAATCAGGCATGACTTTTTTAAAGCTGTGCCATGCATTCAAACAAATGCGCATCAGAGCAGCAAAGCCTGAGTTTTGGAGAGGGAAGTGCAATTTAAGTTACAGGGAGATTGCAATCAAAAAAGTTAGCAAGGATCTGAAAAGATTCTTTTTTGAACGCTGGTTATCTGCCTTATTCATTGTGCTACATTTCAGTAGTGCTTGCTTGAAGTGTCCATTTGATCCAAGACATTAAGAAGCTGTTCTGATAACAACACGTTTTTGCCCCAGCAGAGGTAGCAGCAGAGAAGAGCAAGATTTTTGGCTCAGAAGAAGATCGGTAACACAGGGTGCTCTCAAGGAGGCAAAAGGGGGATTTTCAAAACACAGAGAGTTCATTAAAGCCTTGCCTTGTAAACAGGGCATCAGCATATAATTCCCATAACTTCAGGCTTAGAAAATCACCATCCAGTCCCAGAAGGAAATGAAGTGCTGCTTACTGTTCTGGTGTCATTTCAAAGACGCGCAAGCTGCTCAGGTTATAGGCTGGAACAGGCTTCATTTAGCCCTCTGGAGCTCCTAATGACTCCCCCTGAACTCCAAAGAAATCTATTTTCTCCTTCAGTTATTTAAGTAAGTGCTTTATGCAGCAATATGTCATTTCCATGTGCACCTGTTCAGCTTTAAAGTGTAAGAAGACAACAGAAGAGTCATTCAGTATCCCTTAGCCATATATCCAAAGTATATGTTTGGGGTGTTCTAGTTTTGGTGGCTGGGTTGGTTGACAATGTGCTTCCCAACCAATAGGAGCAGGGAAGATGAACAATTAGAAAAAGCAGATATCAAAAGCTCGTGAGTGTGGGGAATAGGACTAGCTTGGTTATTCTGAAGACAAACTTATTAGTGTTGTATATCTCAGTGATGAGAAGTTCTTGGGAGCAGAGCAGCTGACAATGGAAAGCTGTAGAGGATGGATACAGAAGAGAATAAGAAACCATTTACATCTGAATTATTTTGAATAATCACAGCAGTATAAGAAAGAACCAGGCTGAAGGCACCAGGGTGGGGATATCCAGCCCAATCCCATTCCCTGCAGGGCTAACATTGCAGGTGCAGCAGGCTGATTTAGGCTGTGTCCAGGCAAATCAAGACAACTCAGAGGTGGATCCCCCACCACCTGGGACCCTGTCCAACGGATGCCCCATTCACATGGGAAAGACTGTTTTTCAGGGCCAGACCTGGGACTCCATCGATCCCAGCCAATCCACATGATTGGGGCTGCTCTTTCCAGGTAGGACTGGACGCTCATTCTTGCTGAACATCCTGAGTAGATGATTAAGAGCCTCCTTGTTTTATGGCAGAAGTATCAGCTTTCCTGAAGCTACCTCTGATTACTATGCACAATGCACCAACAAAACCATGGAGATGGTGATAACATGGTGACATTACCTGTAACTCACCAAGTCCTGTGCTGTCGCAAGTCCTGCTCAGCCATCTGGTTTGTCACAGAAGGGGGACACAAGACCAAAATTAACATCCAATAGAGCATTTTGGAAAAAAACACTCCAATTCAATTGGAAACTTATTGGTGTCTGACCCAAACTACTTCTATTTTGCCTTGAAATACTGAAACCACTACATATTTAGTTTTGCCATGTCAAATACAACTAAGAGGTAAGAAGACACTGTCCTCTTGTTCGTTTACCCTTGGTCGGCCTTTGCTGAAGGACTCCTAGCTCAACACAGTTGCTCTTCCAGATCTGTATTTTCCACCTAATACTGATTTCCAACCAATATTCTGACATTTTCTGCAGGTGCAGTAGAGAGAGTAAAGAAAATTAGAGACTACGCCTTTGTGCACTTTAACAAAAGAGAATATGCCGTGGAAGCTATGAAAGCCTTGAATGGGAAGGTAAAGCTGCTGTAAATGCTAATTTGTGGGGTTTATGTGCAGTTTATTATACACAGTTGAAACAAACCTGACTGGTTTATTAGCTACAAAAACATCCTGAAGATGTTAGTGCTATTTTCTCTTTGCAGGCTGCCTTTATACTCTTGAATTCATTTTTCAGCAGCTCTGATGTACACAAACTGTTTGTTTTGGCTTCTTACATCTTGCATTTGTGCTACGTGTTGGCCCAGCTCAGACTCTAGCTCACTCCTCAGAAAAAAAAAAAAACAACCAAAAAGCAGAGCAAAGCTGAAACAAGGGTTAGCAAATGAGGGGTTAAGGGATCTTTTGGCGCACACTCACATCCTTGTTCCATGTCTGTCAACAAAAACACTCCCAGGACAGCGTGTGAACGGCAAAGTGGGACAAACAAGGTCAACCCAAAACATCTGCTCCAAATTCAGATGTGGATTTGCAAGGAGATTGCTGTATTTAGTACTTTTTGCACTGCATGTAATTCATGGCACTCTAATGCAAAAGCTGTTCCCAAAGAGGTGTTAACCCTGGTCCTATTTTTACTGCTACTGCTATTCTCCGTAGGAGCACATACAATCTCACAGACTGACATGCTACGTTGCAGAGAAGTGAAGCCTTTTGAAAGGCTTCATAACTGTGCTAATTCAGTTAAGGAGCCTTTCCTGGCTGAGGTCAGGGCTGGGTGCTCTAAACATATTAAGCTTACCCAGCCAAAGCCTTCTTCCAACCATGGGAGGGAGATTTTTGGTTCTTTGGTTAGTTTTCTCCATCTTCCAGTCCTATTAGCAAACCATGCAGGGAAACTGCCTCCTTAGGCAGGATAACCCCCGTGCACTTTGGAGACTTACACTTGTGCTTCTCCTGGCATGAAGGTGCTGGATGGGTCCCCAATTGAGGTGACGTTAGCCAAACCTGTTGACAAAGACAGCTATGTCAGATACACCCGGGGCACAGGTGGCAGAGGCACCATGCTACAAGGAGAATATACCTACGCCTTCGGACACGTGTACGACCCTGCCACCGCCTACCTGGGTGCCCCAGTTTTCTACGCACCCCAAGCCTATGCAGCTATCCCCAACCTTCACTTCCCCACCACCAAGGGGCTCAGCAACAGGAGCATCATCCGCCCACCATCCATCCGAGGTAATTCCCATATACTCAGCTCTAGCAAAATATCTCCTCTGGGACTTGGGTGGCTGCTTCCTAGACTCCTGTTGAGGGCGTTGACTTTGAGCTGGATGCTGGACCCCTTTCAGAGCACAGTTTTCAGGCTCTGTCCTTCCCAAAGGTGTAGTGATCTTCCAGTAGACTAAGCACGGCATGAAAAAAAAAACACATTTTCCTGGAGCAAGCCTGAAAGAGCCTCCAGATTGCCCTTGATCCAATGAAAATAAACTACGAATCCTCCTGGTTTTGCCCCAGTGGGGAAGTCCAAATAAAATAATTCTCCTTTCTCCCCTTCAGAGCAGAGTCCGTAACCTGCCACCAACACAGCTCTCCACTGCTTCCTCTTTGCTTTGAAGGTCACAGGGAAACTTTTACCAGTCCTGGTGTTTTCTGACCCAAAACCCTTCCAAAGGAGATCACATTGCCCTGATGCAAAGTAGAGAACCAACACTGAAATCAAGAAAGCCATTCATCATGTGCTCTGGGAGATGGACTTCTTTTTAAGCTGATCATTAATCTAATAATAAGCAGTCTGTGAAAACAGTATTTCTGACAGCTACTGGGGCTCTGCCTTTGATCTCAAGCAACAGCCCCTGAGACCAAATCAAATCCTCACGCTTTGGTACCCCCAAATCAAATGTAATCGCAGGCATCGTTTGGTAAGTGGAGAAGTAAGCTTTGGGGCTAAAGTAAATAAATCTTCCCATTTGATCATCCTTCCAGAGATGATGCCTGTGACAGTCAGCTTGTGTCCCCAAGCCAATGGCCAGGTCCCACGGCAGCCTGGAACCCTGCATGGCACTCCAGTAGGGTTGGCAAGGACTGTGCCAGCATTTTTTCCTGCTTACAAAGGAAGGGGACAGGGGAGCATGCTGCCCACCATGTTTTTGCCCGCACAGGTGAAACCAGCTTCTGGGAAGGTTGTGCTGGGAAAGGCGCAGATGTGATAACCCACCACCTCTCTCTTAGAGCCTTCATGCACTACCAAGTACAGCTCCCATAGGAAAAACAGAAGTGTAATGAAGGGATGGGGGGGGGAAAGGATTTTGGCTCATACAAGCTAGGATTGCATAAACTGAATTCTTCAAGGAAGTGAAATTATACTGGGTGTAGCAAGTGATGTCAACTGTCCCCTCTCTGCCTTTCAACTACAAATCTAAATAGAAAGGTGTCAGAAAATCAAAACTTATCACAGAAGATGGAAACTGGGTCAGAAAGAATCAGGACCCTCACTCCATAAATTCCTTTACCTGCCCAAGCAGACAAGCCCAAAAAGAAAGGGTGTAAATGTCAAGCCTGGGTTATTCCATCAGCAGATGGGGGTCTCCTGCCCATCACTTCCCAAACTTAGCAAGTGGAGCTAACTTTTCCATTTCAGCAGAATCAGGGCAATTTTTCCTGCAATTTGATTCAGTTTAATGCCTTCTTACATTCCTAGAAATTTACATGAATGTACCTGTAGGGGCTGCGGGAATTAGAGGACTGGGAGGTCGAGGCTACCTGGCGTACACAGGCCTGGGGCGCGGATACCAGCTCAAAGGAGAAAAGAGAGGAGAGGATAAACTCTACGACCTCTTGCCAGGAATGGAGCTCACACCAATGAACCATGTCACACTAAAGCCCCAAGGGATCAAACTCGCTCCTCAGGTACGTGCACAAAAAAGAGTGTCAATATCCCAGACAGAGGTTGCCTTTGCCCAAAATGCTTTTGGAAAAAGAGCTCACTGCTTGAATCTGCATGGAGGACCAATAACTAAATCAAATCTTGCATCATTAAGAAAGTAAAATACCACTATTTGTATCTTGCAATACCCAGCCACCTCACTGGAGAACAGTATTGCCTCTCCCTCAGAGGACAGCTGTCACTAATACCCACAAGTGTAAGATGAAATCCAGCTATGGCTGTTGCTCTATAAAAGCACTGAGGGTAAAGAAATTGCCCCCCAAAATGGGTTTGATAAACAAGATGCACTTCTTGGAGCTTCACCAAGGAACAAATGTGCATATATAGAAAAGTAATGTATGTCCTAAGATCATTTATGGAGAAAGAGGTGTTGACTTGCCTGCACAACCCAGCCCAGAGCAAAAACTCTGCTTGCTCAAGGAGACTTTTGATGTGGTTGTGTGTGCAGGGCTGGCATCCAGATGGATGGATGAGGGCTGAAGAGAACAAACCCAGAACAAAATCCCCCTTACATCATCCAAAGCAACAAGAGAAACTAACCTCACCCTGAATTTTGAAGCATATCTTTGCCTATTAATGCTTTAATTGCCACAGCATTTGGTTTGTCAAAGTCTATGAAAATATCCTTTTTTCTCCCAGAAAACAGGGAAGTGTTTCTCTCCACCCTGCAAAATTTCAGTTCCTTTACTCCATCAGCATATGAGGGCTAAAAGAGCCTAAGTGGTGCTGCACTGCCTAAGGGCAGGTGAAGTTCATTTTTATCTCTTCCTATACATGAAAACTCCCACGGGGTGTATTTAAAATAGTGCAGTAACAGCAACAGGCACTTGCAACACTAGTTTTTTGGGGCACATTTTCCCAGTTGCTGAGCTCTCTAATCCCCCCAATGCTACTATTTCACAACAGCAGGTCTTATACAGCTACAGCTGGCTTCACAACAGCCTCATTAATCAGACAGCTTCATTATTACCTGTCAAGTTAGTCAACCTCTCCCATCTGCTGCACTGAGGCCATTTCAACAGCATCTTTGAATGACAGGTTTTATTCCTGCTGCCTATATGAGATGCTTGATCTTATTAAGTAGATCTGCCTTACCGATGATTAAAATGTTGACATTACAGTATATAAACAACATCAGTATAAAGGTGTTGGGACAGCAGGGAACAAGCATTGCCATAGTCAAGAAATGTAATGTAGTTTTCTTACGCTACAAAGCACTAAACTTCAGTTGGAGCTAAAATTACAAAATTAAAGCCAGCACCGACATTAAAATTTCACATTTTTATTTTAAACAAAATTAGGTGTAGATTTTAAATAGGGCAGACCACAGAAAGACACGGGCTGGAGGCACCCAGGGTCTCTGGTCTGACTCAGCTCGCAGCATGGCCAATGTCACAAAGCACCAAACCCAATATCTCAGCTGAGTGTCAGGTCTGGTGGAGCTGCTTGAAAAAAATAACTGGTCTGAGCATCACTCACAGGAAGACACAGGAATACCATGCTGTGCTCAAACCCATTTGGGACAGCACATGCCTGGAGGGTTAAAAAAGAAATACAAAGCCAAAGCAAGAGTATTTCCAGACAGTGATTCCCAGTTACCATAGAATAAGCTGTGCTAAGGCTAAAGGCAACACGGTTCAGCATTTCTTTTTCAAACTCAAAGGAGAAATCACTTACTGAAGCCAATATAATTAATTGCATGAAAACACAGCCCTTTTACTTCTCTCTTTTTTTTCTTTTTCCTTTATTCTTTTTTTGATTGATTTTTTTTTCCATTAAATAAAAAAATCCAAAAAACCCCACAAAAAGCCCCCAGCTCTTTGGGCTTTTCATGCACTGTAACCCACTAAGCCAGGAGGGCAACAGAGCAGTGAAGATGAATGCAACCCTGTTTTTTCAGCACTGTTAAATAGAAGTGCACAGATAGAGTTACTTGGGAGAATTCAAAGAAAACCAAACCACTTACAGAATAAGCCAGCTAATCAGCAAAAGGACAAAAATGTCCAATTTAACAGGATAATAATTGACTTCAGGAATTAAACAGATTTTTAAAGTATAAAACATTTAGACGACTCTTATACTGCAAGATGAATGTAAAAATATCCCGTCTGCTGTTTATTTTGTATTTTGTTTCCTAAACCATTGAGGAAGTCACTACAACACCCCTGAAAACCCCTTGGAGGGAATTAAGGTGACCAGCATAGGGGCTGGAGCTGGGTGAGAAGGCTACTGCACAGCAATTAACCTGAGAAAAAATTCCCTTGTCTCCATTCTAGATCTTAGAAGAAATCTGCCAGAAAAACAACTGGGGACAGCCTGTTTACCAGCTCCACTCTGCAATTGGCCAAGACCAAAGACAGCTCTTCCTATACAAAATCACCATCCCTGCCCTCGCCAGCCAAAACCCCACCATGTATGTAACTATCTGAGGTTTCCTGGGTTTTAGGATGCTTTATAAATGGCATTTTGTCTATAATCTCTCCTCAAAATACAATTGCACAGGCCTCCATTTCTTTTTTTTTATATATGCATGAGGGAGAAAAACATCCACAAACTAAATGGACTCACAGTGATGTCTGTAATGGTTGGTGTTCTTTATCTGATGGTGGAAAGATTACAGAAAGCCAGAAATAATAATAATAATAAGAAGAAAAGGGCATTTTTTAGTACAAATAACAAGCATATGATAGCTCTTGTGGGAAAAAGAAAGCAGCTTGAAGGAACATGCTGGTAATTTGGCTCCAAATATGATTCTAAATATTTCTGACCTGTAACATTGTTTGCTGTGAATTTTAAAGAAAAGCCCAAACCTCAACAGGCTTTCTTTTAGACTGAAAATGCACAACATGCTCTGAAAGGATGCTACGTCCATAATGAGACCCAGAGCCAATAAACTTAGCAAAAAACCAGGACTACTACTGGGAGAGTACTTTTGTTAACGCATTAGCAGAGTAAACTAATGCTGCCATTTGATATGTGGGATGCCATGAGTGGATCAAAACATCTTGTGGGAAAGTCCTGGAGAAAAAAAAACAAGCTAACATTTTGCTGTGCTCACAGACATCCCTTCACACCACCCAAGCTCAGTGCCTATGTTGATGAAGCCAAAACCTACGCAGCAGAATACACCCTTCAGACACTGGGGATTCCCATGGAGGGAGCAGAAGTGCCTTCTGCAGCACCACCTTTTCCAGGTATGGGAAGGTTTGTAAAACAGAGGTCTTCTGGAATATTATTTTTCCTGCTGCTTCCTTGTGGATGTCGAAAATGAACCTGGTTTGGGCCACTGAGGACACATTGTTGTACTCCCCCACATCTCTGCCTTGATTTGTGTTTGTTACTTATGCATATGACATCTTTATTGCCTACATAGTAATTTATCTCTATCTCAGGGCTACCCAAACTGCAGTGTACATACCAAAGAGCAACTCAGGCTGGAGGCACTGGGGTGGGTGTCCCTGGTCCACCAGTGACCCTCCAGGTCAATGCGCCAGATAGTGCAGGTTGCTTGGTTGGAGCAGTGTTCAAGGACAGGGATCCCCCACCACTCAGGGCCCCATCCCATGTACGCAGCTCCCCTCACTCCTTCCAGTTTGTGGATGTCTCCCTTCAACTGGAAGCCCTAGATAGGATGCAGAAACCAGAACTGATGTCCCTGGTGCAACAACTGGGATGAGTCCCTCCACCCGGACCTGCTGGCTTCAGTCCGGCCAATGCCACCCAGGATGGAGTAGATCTTCCTCCCTGTAAAGATGATGCACAGTTGATTGATTCATGGTCAATCCATCCTTCCCCAGCACTCATAGCTCCTTTTGAACCAACACTTTTGATTCCATCAGCCAAAGAAATGATGCAACCGTGGAAGTTAGGATCTGATCCTAGCTCTCACACCCCCACTGAAAGGATTTTTTTTTCCAGTTGGGGAATTCATACTCAACTGTTCTTGCAACTGCCAAAACCAGCTTGGGAAGTCATGGAAAACACAGGCTGGAAGCAGAAATACAGCTCACAGTCATTGTATTTACTGTGCTCTCCAGCACAACAGTTTTTCTGATGAAGTGGAAGCAGCTCATGCCAAACTGCACATGAGGAGCGTGTTAGTCAGTACTACTGAGTTGTTTGGAGTGTCTCAAGGATGGATTGAAAAAAAGAAAACAACAATAAAAACCCCAACTATCTGGCTTCCTGCCACAGGAGTCGCAAAAGCCACAGAAAAATCAATTTGTCTGGGTTTGTTCAGGCTTCCGCAGTGTGGAAACCAAATGGGCTCTTCATTGAATACGGTCTCCACTTACTGCTTAATTATAATCCCTCCTTTTTTCTTTCATCTACCCTTATTTATTTTTCTTGGAAGCTCAACAAATTGACATACATTAAAGTTTCTGCTTGTAACACACACTGGTTCTTGACAAGGGCTTGCTGAATCCCTGCTCAGATCGGGCCATGCCAGGTAGCATATCATTTCTCTTACAATGGTGACAGATATGCTTTAAAACTAGTCTAGTGGAAGGTGTCCCTGCCCACGCATGATCTTTAAGGTCCCTTCCAACCCAGACTGGTCAGAGATTCTATGAAATGACAGATTTCTCATTTCTCTGTCAAAATCTTACATTGAGTATTTCTGATGCAAAAAAAAAAAAAAAAAAAAAGATACTTCAAGTGGCCACAACACTCAAATTATAGCAAATTTCTCATGTTTTCCCCTAAAATAACACTTCAACAAGGCAACATGCTCTCAGTGCTGCCCAATATCTCCATTCCCCCTACTGAGAGGACTTTGGCTCTGATTGACTTTGAGTTGATCCCATTGCCCAGCTGGTCAGTGGGAGATGCAGTTTGGTAGCACAGTGTGGTCCAGCAGAGCCAGTGGGTACCCCAGCTCCTCTTCCCAGATTTGGGCTTCATCATAATTCTTGATACTTTCACAAAAATCACATTGTGGTCTGGTTGACAAGCTGCTTTACCCTGCTTTCAGAGAAACCAACCCCAAACAATGTTTGCTTTCCCAGTGATTCATTTTAAATCAGCAAAGCTAACATTTTCCCATGGAAAATTTTGAAGTGTTGAAACCACATTTTCCATTAGCAAAAAAAAAAATCCAGTTTACTAAATATTTTCTCCCTGGTATTGTATAGAGGGAGTTTTCCTCCTTTTTAATGTGGCTGTTCTAAATTGCATGCATTTTGACTATGAATGGTATCAGAGCTCTATTTTCACTATAAAACTAGCCAGATTTCCCCTGTATTACTTCAGTTTCTTGCCCTCCTCACATCATGCATGGGAGGATGAGTATTTCTTAACTCAGAAACAACTGGAGCCTAAGGAAAAAATATGTAACAGAGAGGTGAATATTTTAAGGAGCATGTTTAGCAGAAAATAGGTGAGAAAATGCATTAACTCTCCATCTTTTTTATTACTTTTAACATAGAGAAAAAACATGCCAGAAATTATCTATTTCATCTTATTAGAATGCTCCCATTAACAAACTCATTGCTCCCTAAGCCACTCCCATTGACAGCAAAATCTTCCCATCAAAAACTATCGGGTGATGGTGAATTTTGAATGTCTTTTCCCCTCCTTTCCTCTACAGGATACACCATTGCTAACGCTGCCGCGACCGTCACAGCCACTCAGCTCAAACAAGCAGTGACTATGGGACAAGATTTAGCAACATACGCAGCCTATGAAGCCTACCCTGCTTTCGCAGTTGCTGCACGCAGCGATGGCTATGGAGCATTTTAATCCTGTCTTTAATCAAGTTCCCTTAAATTGAGCACAAGCAGAAAACAAATCTCAGTCTGGTAATTCTTACACCCTCATGATTTTAAACTAATCTGTTGCCAAAAGTTAGATTTTAGTCAGAATTTTGTTTCTGTAGTTCTTTAGTTTCATAACAAGATACTAGGGGGAAAAGGAGGAAAAAAAAAGAAGAAAAAAAAGAAAAAATCACTCAAAATCAGATTTTCATGTTAGAAAGCAGAACCTCAGCCCAGAAAATGAATGGTTCTCAGATGTGTGTATATACATACATATATATATAAGTATATATACATAGAGTCCATTGTGTATGTGTTTACAAGCAACAACCTGTGCTGAAAACAGTTAGTCCCATGGACATTGTGACATGAGACAGGGGAAAGATGGGGTGTCTCCAGGAAGCCCCTCTGTGCATCAGGAGTTCTCCATTCACCTCAAAATTCCTCAACCCAGGCAGAGGAATGGGTAAAAGGAAAGGTTGCTCTTTGGCCATTTGAAGGTTTCCAGTTTGCCTCTTAGTGCCTCTGAGCATCCCATGCTACCAGTGCTGTAGGGGTGTGTTCAGACATCTCAAGCACCTTTTAAACTCATTTTGGCATAGCCAAGCTAAAAAGACTATCATAGATGTATCTGCCCACCTTTAACAGGCTAATCTGCATGCTCTTGAATGCTAATTTGATTTTTAAATCAGAAGACAAGCGTGCAACAAAGCTTTCCCTCTTACTTTGTTACTTCCCAGCTGTACCCACAAGTCACAAAACAGCAAATAACAGTGTGTTTTTCCCACCTCCTATCAAATGGCACTTTCAGTGAAAGACAGGAAAACTTTCAGGACTATTAAGGTTGAGGACCAGAAAAACACTAATCACTGGGGCCAATTCTCTACTTAATTAGAGCACAAGAGCTCACAGCCACAGCCCAGTAATAAAAGGCACCTCTACAAGAATGGAATTATATACAGAGAACATTTTGACAGGATGGAAAGAGCCCTGCCTGGCTGTAAGTGCTGCTTTACACATTAAAGCAAGGCTGCTGGCTGCAGCTATTCTTGCAAAACTTAATTTAGTAGGAGAGGGTTCATGTCAAGTAAAGGCACCTCTTGTCTTGAAGAGTACCAGTAAGCTTCCTTTAGGTTACAGCAGGAAGGAATTATCCATTTATTTTTGCCATCAGATTGAGGCAGGGGTAATAATGTTCTAGAAATACAGGAGAAACCCAGTGTTAGAAAAATACTGCAGACAGGTTAAGCCTATCTAATATATCCTATAAAGTAATGCACACTAAGAAAACTTTAATCTGCTCACTTTAGGACAGAGAATAACCCTTTTGGGGGGAGAATTTATCTCGAGGTTGATGATGCCCATCGATTCCAATAGATCTGGCCCCACATTTTTCATCCACTCTAAAATGTGTGATGCAACACTGTACAAGCGATTTCAAGAGGAGCTTTTCCCATGCATCCGCAAAGCTGTACAAAGCACAACGGTCCACGGAAAGGTGATGACTACCAAGCTTTTCGTATTCTCATGCTTTGGCTGACTTGATTTTACTAGGAATGGAACAAAACCACATAAGCTGTATACTTTGCAGTCCTTTTAGACCCTTTCTATCTACAAAGTAGCTCAATAAGGTGATCCTAAAGGTATTACGAGCCGTCTGTGGTTGCCGTTCAGTATGCTTGCCATCATAGAAAAAGACAAACCTGTCTTTTTCAGGGCAAAATAACTGAGAGCGTTACGAGTATGGCTTTAGTTTCTCTTCTATGTCTTTTAAGTAGTGTTTGACTGCCAATGAGTTAACATATCCCTGTATCTTTCTCTATTTCTCTAAAAGACTACCATTGGCAGAAAGTGTTTCTCACTTTCCATGTTCGGTAAATTTAGTCTGCTTTTTCAGCTATTTATGCAAGTTCAGAAAGATGTCAAAGAAAAGGCCAAGAAGCAGTATTAAAAAGTGTGTGCATGAAGCACTTATTTTTGTACGCATAGTACAATATTTGTATAGAGTTTTAACACTATGAAGTGTAGTGAAAAATCACACTATCCATTTACTGGACAATGATCATGTATGTTTAAAAACAATGAAGTGGAAATGGCATCTCAATCATCCGTTACAAGGAAATTATAACCTTGATTAAGTTCTGTGAAGCAAGCCTGTAATTCTAGAGTAATCCAAGGACATTAACTGGACTTTGAAATATCATTAAAACTTTTTAAACAAACATGCATGCCTCAGTCCTTTTATACCCCAAGTTTCACCTGAAGGGGTCATCCAGTGCATGGTAAATAAGAGCATACTTTGCCCTCTAGGGATCGATTTGAGGTCAAACAGGCAAGGTCACAAGCTGCTCAGCAATGCTGAGTGTTTTCACCATGCACTTTGGTGACACCTGGCATACATACAGAGCAGGAAATCATCAGTGTTAGACTTCTACACTTTTCAGTAAAAATAAAGGGGTTAGGGGTTTTTCCACCACCTCTTTGATCAACATATATTTATCTGTTGATGCTGCAGGAATCACTTTTGCTATAAATTTATTTAAGTGGAAATACCTTTGCTCCTTACCTGATCCCAATGGAGATGTCTTGAGGCCAATATCGATAGTGAGACAGCAATGTGCAAAAATATTAGGATAGATGGGCAGAGACATGATTTAGGGCTATGAGGGATTGGTCCAGCCTTGGAAAGAGCCTGTTGCCGGGTCACCGATAGGTAAGAGCAGCTACAGCCCTGGTCATTTTAAGAAGATGAGGACGGATACTTGAAGACCATCATAGCTAAATGACTGAGCAACAGCAATTCCTGCTTCCACACCCAGTACAAAGGGTTCTGGTTTTACAACATTCCAGGGAAATCCTGAACCCAGGAAATGGGGGAAAGACCTCATACCTTGCTACTGATAGAACACAGCATTAAATCAAAGACCTCCCTACCAAGCCAAAAGAGATTTCACCAAAATAGCTTGACATTGTTCTTATAGACTTAGAAAGAGGTCAGCTGTATTCTGGGCTTTAGCAAGAGCTGCAGCTCTGACAGTTTTGTTATTTTACCTCATTAGGTTTTCCTGATGTCCTGCTTTCATTTTCTTTGAAATTAGGGCAATAGCCGAATATCCTTTTGTGCTTAAACGTTTCCCATCACAAAGAACTTATCCCCATTTGCTCAGCAGCAGCTATTTTGGAGAGCAAGAATTATATTTCAAGAAATCTCAAACCCACAACCAAACTCAAAACCCATAATTTCTCATTTGTAAAGAAGTGAGTTCCCAGTGGATAGTAAGACAAAGCCAAAAACCACATCCATCCTCCACAAATAAGTCTATGACAGGTTTGAGCCATAAGGGATAAGAAGATCAAGGGCCCAGAAAAATCAGCAGATGGCCATGTTTGGCTGCGTGTAGGACAGGAAGTACAGAACCTGCATTTTCCTTCTCCCTCCTTCCAGCCAGCCTTTTCCTGGAGGTCTCTACAGCACAGAGCCTCACATCTGAGGTGCAAAGAGAGTATAAAATATGTCTGAGAATTACACAACAACTCCACCTTTGTAGCTGGATAGACCCTGAAACATCCCACCTGGAAACCATCTCCTATGTCCGACTGAAATTCCCTCTAGAAGTCCATGGTAGACAGTCTCCAGTGACTTTCAAGGGGAGCTGCTTTATATTTGAGCCTGCATAGCTCCCTTTTCCCACTAGCTCAGCTAAATCTCCCATAGACAATCTGATCTCCCCATCACATACCTACCTGGACCTCCCTTTTTAGGAGGAGAAAAAAAAGAACAATCCTTTAAAGGGTGACATTCCAGTCAGGTACCACAAATCACTGTTATTCACTAGCTGCGCTCTCATGGGATACTCCTTTATTTCAGAAGCTGGAAATTATTGTATCACCCCAAAACATTGGTCTCAGCTAAAACTGCAATTCTCAGCTGCCTTGTGTTAAGTGACAGTGAGTGGCTTAGACAATCCCTACCCACTAGCCCCTCTTCTTCAGCGGGTGCTTGGCATAGGCTGCTCTTTCTATGGAGATGATCTGCACTGCAAACTCTTCTCCATGCCCACAGACTTGTCCTGGCCTGGCTCCAGCTACCTGCAGGAGATGGGGACTGTACGCATCCAGAGTTGGGGCTCATTAATGGAAGTACTGGTAGAGTGACATTTCTTGGTCCCCAGACTCACTTTGTGAATATGCAGTTTCAGTTGTGAAGATGTTAAAAAGTAAATAGCTGCTGGTGTACCTCTAGATAGGTTGCACACAAACATTCTCTGTGGGAGGTATCCAGACACCACCAGACAACTATAGGATCAGACAGATACTAAAAGCCTGCATCAAATCCCAGAGACAGCAGAGGGATTCTCCCCTTTCCCTCCAATGCCTCAGGTCAGAGCCTAATTTAGCATCTCTTCTGCAGCTCCAAATACTGTTGGTAAATTTGGGATGTTGTGCCGGAGGAAGGAGTTTTGCAAAGGAGCTCTGCAAGGTGGCTCAGCCGGGGGACACAAACAAGCTTCTCAGATTCACACTAGTTTATGTCTCACGATGAAGAAAAAGAACGGTGGAGTTTTGACTGCCTCCCGAGCACATACACAAGGCACAAACGGCCATACACTGAGGGAGAGCAGCCCGAGAGAGAGAACAGCAACTGCGATGAGTGATGCTATATTTAACCACTGGCGAGCTGCCCGAATTCCGCAAAATTTTTCCTCGGCTTTGGCTCTGTTCAGCAGCCGCTTGTTCTCGTGTAAAGCGGCACTGGCACCTAGTGGCTGCTGGAGACAACCACAGCACCCAGGAGAGCGCGGCTACTTAACACTATGCCAACAGCAGCTGACAGCCATCACGCTGCTAAAGGACAAGTGAAACGAAGGATTTCTCTCAACAGCCTTTCTGACACTGAGGAGCTTCTGGATATTCTAGACACAAAAAAGTTATGAAAGGTTCCGAAAAAGACTCCCCCAAAACTCCAAAAAGCCTGCGCACACTGGTGACAAGCAGATAAACCAGCCTGCTGCAAAGTGTTTCACAAAGGGGGGCTCCTCTGGGGCACTGGTGGGACTCTCCACCCTAATTCTGTCTCTCAACCCTTTTCTCCCATGAGAAACCCCGGCTCTATAAAAACCCTCTTTTGGGGTCAGATGCTCACATTTTAGAAGGTGTGAGCATTTTAAGTGTGCGTTCAATTCTGCTTACAGAAACGTTGAGTACCAGCACTACTGAAAAAATCTCCAGGGTTAGTGTAATGCAGCAATACAACCAAAATTATCTGAAACAATCAAATCAAACTGCTCTGTATTGCCTGAGAAAAAATGAACCACTATTTTCTTTTTTCCAATGTATTTCTTTTAGGAAAACAGAAGCGCTCGTGTGCAATTTATTCTAGTTTACACAGTGTGAGAAAAACAGCAAGTAGAGAAAGAGTAATTGTTACACTGGAATTCATTAGACAACACAATTTTCAGACCAGAAAGAAGCTCCTGTGTCTCATTAAAGATGATGTAACCCTGTTTTAAGGGGCTGTAATGTGTTTCACTGTGCCTGGTCCCACATGAAAACAAGAGCAAAGTGAGAAAAACTTTGCAAGAAACTTTCTGGATTATTTTGCAGCTTGAGCATTGCTGCACTGACCAAGCCTGTCGTGTGGCACAGTGGGATGCTGGAGCAGCATCCTCTGCTGCTGCCACATCCCGGAGATGCCGCTGTTGCCATCAGAGCAATTTTGTCAATGATAGCAGGGCTGATGGGCCAACTGAATGAGTTCTTAGGGAAAGATGCTAAAAGCATCTTAAGGGATTTGATTCCCAGGGTTGTTCTTACAAAGCTCTCTCTTTCCTGACTCAATATTGCGATTGCTTTGAGCTTTTCCGGATGGGGATCTCTGAGACTGATTGCAGCTGGCTTAAAATGAATAATTCATTCCCTTCTACTGATTTTAAAGAGAGGCAAAATTATCTGATTGATGATTCTCTGAAGAATTAAGGAGGTTGCATGCAAAATTGGTACACATTGTTGAAGCTTATTAAACATTTACAATTATTTAGCTGTAAAGTTTTACAAGAATTCCAAATCCAGATCTGAAAGTCATATGCTTTCTCCCTTTGGCCCTCAGATCTACCACTTCCAGAGACTGGAAGAAACTTGGGCACTGCAGAGCAATTCCTACTTATGGTACCCCATGGCAGTTCCAGTGGGAGGCACCTCAGGAGGGACCTGCCACCAGCACTGCATCAAGGTTGTCACACCTCTGTCCAGCCAGCTTCTGGAGCTCCCAGGAGAAGATCTACCTTCCTGGGGAACTTTCTGTGTCAAAACTCTTTCAGCCAAGAGGTTTTGGGACTGTCCATCTGCTCCTTCATTCTGCACTTTGATGAAACCCTCTATTGATGTTTTAGGTGGGATGGAGGGCTGTGGCAGCAGCAGCCCTAGCAGCAATAGAGGCCCTCGGGCCACAGCTGTGCCATGCTGGCCCTGGTTATGGTGACTGTCCCTGTAGAGGCTGACCCCTGTCACATTTGTATAGTGGCTGCTGTTGTGCAACAGGTAAAGAAGCCCAGCAGGGAGAGTTAATGTGACCATATTTGACCACAGATCAGGTTCGACCAAAGATATAAATGGAACCCTACCGACAGGTTGGTTGAACTGGTCCTCCTTGGAGCAGTGGGACTGTAGTCAGGGACCCTCCCCTTGGGTCAGTATTCCACCCAAGGTAACTCCTTGAGGTTGAGAGCCCACACCTTATTGGTGAGTGATTGCACAGTTTGGCTTAATCCTTCTAAAAGCTGTAGTACCAATTCACAGAACCGTAAAATAGTTTGGGTTGGAAGGGACCTTCAAAGATTGTCTAGTCCAGCCCTCTGCAATGAGCAGGGACATATTGAACTAGATCAGGTCACCCAGAACCACAACCAGCCTGGCCTTCCATTTGACATTCCAAATCTGTTATCCACCAAATGTCAACAGAGTTCTAATTGGTTCTATAAAATAAATTTTGTTTCTTTTTTACCAATATTGATAGTTATTTATACCAATATTTATATTTTATACCAATAAGTATATTATTGATCTAACTTAATTCATAAACCTCTGCAACAAGGGACACCATGAGCCCTTCTGGTGACCTACCTGCAGGTGATTCAGGCTTTGGCCGCTGGCTTTGCCAACCCTTCGTCCAGCCAGAGCCTGCTCACCCGGCATTCTTCTTGATGCTAAAATGAAGCAGGCTGAGGTCTGTTCAGAGCTGACTCACCCACAGCTTTAATTCATAAGTTCAGCTCCTACTGATTTCTCTCTGCAGTATCTGAAATACAAACTTATTGTGGTAAAATCCAGCCCTGCTCTGATTGGACATCAGTCACCTTCTCCTAGCAGCTGCAGGTTCTCCTTCACCAATTGGTCCCTCCCAAAATCCCCATCCTGCACATGGCCCCTGGTGTAACCCCAGTGCCCACCCCATGACACCTCTGATACATGTAAGCATCCTCATTTTGAATCTTTCTGATGTATCCCAAACTGATATAGATAGGGTAAAATACCATTTTCTACACATTCCTGTGGTCAGAGGGCTGGGCAAGAGCTTAACACAAGGACAAGAAGAGTGGATAAAGTCAGTCCCAAAGTCCTTCTCATCCAGCATCCTGCCTCTGCACTGTGCCAGAGATGCATCGTGTCTCTAGGACATAAAACCGGAACAAACGCATGTAGTCCTTCCAGGGACTTGGTGGCCTCCAGCCCATCTGTAGTTTCTTGGGCCACTTGTAATTATTTGAGATTTTTAAGAGGGCTTCTCTTCTAGAAGTTGCCTAGCATTCCCTTGAAATGACACAAACCCACACATGATGGGTAGCACTGAAGACACCTGGTGCACCGGTCAGTTCAAAAGTGACATTTGTGAAAGAGATTAGCACAGTCTAGCAGGAGAAAACTGCTTCAGTATTTTGCTTTGTGAGTGACTGACCTTCCTTTCTTTATTAGAGACCTCTGAGGCAGGACCCTAGACAGCAATTCATCAGGCACCTGTGAAACAAAGACCACTGATCTTTAGAGAACTATGTACATCATATCATATGACACTGTTATCCCACCACCCCCTGTAGTCTATGGTGACTTTTAACTCAGAGAAGGAATCCTCTAAATGCCATAAACTAGGATGACTAAATGAAATAATACTCAAAACTTTTTTGATGAGTATCTCTCCTATTTACCCCAATTTATGCCATACTAAGAGGTCACCTTTGCACTTCAAGCACTATTGAAAAATCTTTCGATGCCTTGAGAATTCAGCAGCTCTTTCCAGGTTTATGGACTGGGGTCAATATTATGGACTATTTTATGGTTTGGATTAGCTCCCAATATGCACTTATTTTCTCAGAGAGAGCCCATTCACAATCGATAAGCACTTTAATGACTGAAGAAAAACAGTTACATCTTTTATTACAATAAGAATCAACTGCAACAAGATCTAGCCAGGACGGGAACTGCTTGAATGAGAATATCTTGAATTAGTGAGGCTGAATTGCAGGTAAAAGACAAAATCTTGCAGGAAGTCAAGCTTTGCACAGCAAAGGATGACCAGCAGCACTTAAGGGACAGCAATGGTGTATAGAGACATGTCTGCAACAAAAAACCTCACAGACATGCACTGAGAACAATTCCTTCAATGCACAAGATCACCTAGAGAGCTGTGATTTCAAACGCTGAAGATGTGCCTTCAAATGGAATAGAGACAGCGAGACTGTTAGACAAGCTTTTCTTGTAGTGCCCAAAGTACCGTATTCTGTAGATGCCCGGCTCTGTGCCATGAGGGATGTGCCATTCAATAGTCACATTGCTCCGACCAAGTAATCCTTTGGTCCAGTAAAACCTAGCAGACAAAACAAAAGCTACAGTCAGCAAGAAAATCCACTTTTCATTTGTTTTAATATCCCAAGAGCTAACTGGAATGAGGTGAATGCACTCCACTTATGTATATTTTTAAAGCTTCTTTTAACCTTTCTTTAGATATTTAGGCTATCAGAACAGCAACCAATAAGCCAACGCAAAACTTGACAGGGCTGAAAAATAACTGGAAACACAGAAAAACAAGTCAGTGGTCCTTTTTGCAGATGAAGAATATTTCTACCAGTGTATTCTTACATTCCCAACTCCATATCATAACCCCATACAACATTACCTCTGTAAGCGATATTTATCAGCTTAGTCTTCCCTGTGCAGCTGCAATGCTGAACTAAGAGGATG
Source organism: Ara ararauna (assembly GCA_028858755.1). NCBI lineage: Eukaryota > Metazoa > Chordata > Aves > Psittaciformes > Psittacidae > Ara > Ara ararauna. The sequence continues at coordinate 47,666,400 of CM054381.1, forward strand.
AGTATTTATTGAAGGTCACAAGCAAAATCTATCATAATTGAGCTCAGGGCTTCTGGCACCCATTTCTACATCAGACTCCCATTTTCTTTTGCAGACAGCTTGTGCAAAATAGTTACTGCTCAATCTCAAAACTCTACAGACAGCCACACATCATGCAGGGGTAAGGAGTTTTGTAGCCAGTCGTGATAGAGCACTTAGTGGGGAGATGAAGATTAACCTGCTCTTCTTTTGATAATGCAAATTAGGGGTACTGATAGATATGTTACTGTCCAGGCTCGACATGAGACTTATCACGCCCTACTGAGACATCACCTCTAGTTTAAGGCCCTAACTAAAGGAAGCTGATGAACACAATATGTTGATTCATTGGCAACGGTAGTGAAAAGTTTTTCCATTCCAGTCTAACTGAGAAGATTGAAATAAATATTTACAGACATCACTGGGTGAAAACCAGTGAACGATGGGGGAAATTGTATTTGGCAAACAGAGACCACAGGCCAGCACAGGGCCTGAGTATCCACCTGGTTTCTGCTGTCCAGGGTTTTCTCTGTAGATTGCACTGACTTGGGACAAAGACAGTGTTATCTTGAAAGGTGACAATAAGGTGATAGCACAAGGCCTCAAGTGACGGAGGATTTCCATCCTCAGGGACCATCCCAACTTGCCTGCACATGGCCCCATGCAACCTCCTATAGCTGCTACATCAGCCCTGTTGGGAGATGGGTTGGACCAGCGGCGTGCAGCCTGAGCCTGGCTGTAATGCTATGACCTAAAAATGCTGCTGTGATGGATCTATGCCATCACCTGACCTCCTCCCCATCTTGTCCTCCAGGCTCAATGAACCAGGACCACCTCTCTGGGACTCAGAAACTGGAACTTAACTCAGACTCCCCCTCAGGAATAGGCTTCTCATAAATGAACTCATGGGGATTTCACTATGTCTCAATCTCTACTGGCTGTTTACTAAAGGTAGGGCCAGGCAAATTCCTGCCTGTAGCTCAGTCCCTCCTCCTAAACAGTCCCAAGAAATCAATTACTGCCCCCATGACAGATGCAGGGTAGGGCCAGACACTTCCCTGCTGCAAACACCAAGACAGCATCCAACAAAAGGACAAGTCTGCACTGAGTTTGTCCCTGCTGCAATGGCGGGCCCACGTTAAAGGGCAGATAACAGCTATCTTCCTCGAAAGCTGCACCTCCTGTAAGTAAACCTTCATATCTTTTGATCCCTGAAAATATGGCTTTTACAAATGCAGCTATAAGCTATTTAACACTTTGCAACACTAAGCTAACAAATAATGTGTTCCCTTGTGCTACTCTTCTATTACAATATTCAGTAGTATCGATCATTATTTTTTCCTGCACTATAAAAAGTCTAACTCTACTAATATCCAGTAAAAGTGTTCGATTCCTCCTGCCCTCGTCACCTTAATTACTGACATATCAAAGTTAACACACACTGACATTGTAAAAAGTGACTTGTTTTCATCTTAACAGAAACATTTCCTCTTTCTTGTGGTGTTTGGTACTTTCCTGGGGCATCAGTAAAGGGGATACTACTGTCTGTATTGGTTTGCCTTCTGGCCAGCCCCTTTGAGCAGGCCAAACCGCTCCTCTTCATTATCAGCAGGAGTATTTAAGTACCTTTCAGAGATCCAAAGTCTGACCTTCTCAGGAGGGAAAGCAAGAAGTCTAGATTCTTATACTCCAGCATCATGGCAGTACATTCTTCAAGTTCTGCACTTTTATGGTTCTTATTTTCTTGAGTGACATGTTACTAAACATTTTTGGTGTTCCTGGGAAGATTTTGGGAAACCTGTTGGGTTTTTGAAAGAGGAAGGAAAAAGGCAGGGCTACAGATACAGGTGACAAAATGCCATCATTTCCCTTAATCAAGTAAAGAACTTGACTGGAAAGGTTGACATCAATGAAAGTGACAAGATAACATAGTGCAAGTGTTAAACAGAGGGTGAGTACTTGGAAGAGCAGAGATCCAAGTGCAGGTAAGAATTTATCTCCTATGCTGGGACAGCCAGAGTACTTGCTACCAGATTAGGTTTAGAAAATATCTCTTTGCTTGTGGGCAAAGAGAATTACACCCTATTAAATGCTCAGCATAAATCCAGAGAAATACTTTCCTGATAAAACCAAGCTGTCAGGAATGTCGCCTCTCTGATCTCAGATGTTATGTGTTTGCACTGGGACATTGCAAGGTCTGAAGACCCCAAAAGGGATGTTTTTCAGAGTCCTATTTTTTACAGATGGGTTGCAAAAGAAGGTGTGAAAATATCTGGTTTTATTCAAACAGGAACAACCTAAAATCTAATGGTTTGACAGAAAACATCTTTGGTATTCCTATTTCATGTGCTGACTTCTAGTGTAGTTCTGAACTGCGACGGCAGCTTTGTTGCTTGGTGGATATTTTTCCTAAAGACTGACATCTCTAACCTTAACTTTGCTTTCTTAAGAACTTTTTTAATATTGTTGACTATTTCTAGCCAGGAAAGCTGGACAGCTTTTCCCTATGAAAACCCTACTGTGGTGAACCTCTCGTATTTTCTATTTGGTATCTTGTTTATCAGCACAGTAAGGCAGATCAATGGATGTAGGCTATGAACTTTCTGTAATTCATTCTCTTCCTTCTTCTTTCTGAAACTTATAAGCCTCCGTTGCAGAAGCTAGTCCCATGGGGAAGAACAATTTCTGTGATCTTGACAAGTTAGCCACCCAAATACTCACCAATATGTCTCCAGAGAGCATCACCTGCAGGGACAAGACCAACCTACAGCTGGAAGCTCTGAAATGAAGCCTTCCAAGTTAAACTTAAATGACTCCATGAAGGCTGTGGAACTGTGAAATCTGGTCAGGGTACCCACCTGGTGTCCCAGGAGGCATCATTCTGTACCACATGCCAGCTGTCTGAAGCGCTGGTGTATCTCTCCACCGTTAGGTAGTTGTGTTCAGTCTTGAATAAAAATAACAGAGTAAGCCAGACACTGAAGATACAGACATGTCCCTGCTTTTACGTGTCACTTTAAATTGGAGAAGGGACTATGCTTCTGTGTGCTTTACTGGCAAATGAAATAATTACTAGCGAAAAATGCTTATATTTCACTTCCAAACACAAATTTAAGCTAATAAACACAAAGAATGAGTAAAGAACTTGATTATTAAAAAGAATTGAGAGGTGAAGTACTTGTTATCAATGTCTATGCAGGATGAGTGATAGGACAAATTAAGTACTTATCTATTTTTCTTTCATTTATTAAAATAATGCACTGGGCTGATAGGATGGAGACTAGAGACCATGCTTGCTATGAATGGATGGCACTGGATACTAACTGTGAGACAGTGTTTGGCCTAATGCATGACACAAGTGCCTTCGACTTCAATAGCATGAAGACATCATGAATAGTCCATATCTGACCAGATTAAGGACTTTGCTCCAGAAGCATTTTGGTGGTGTGAATTCCCAAAGCACACTCTAAAATGAGAAACTATCTTCTTCTGAGCTCCCGGTAAGGAAAAAAAGAACTGGAAGCACATAGTTTTACTCTTTATGAAACCTGACCATCAAAGATTAAAATGTATCAGGCAGAGGCAGTAACTAAACAGTCACTAATACCAAACATCCCCAGTTCCAGCACTGTCATATTTACCGCATTTTCTGCAGAGTTCCTGGGATTTGCACCTACAAAAGTTACTTCAGCAACTTCCATCTGTGGGGAAATTGAGATTTATATTAAAGACTGAGCAGCATATTGCACAACCTTTGAAGATGAATTTTTCAGTGGTTTGGTTGTTTTTTTGGTTTTGTTTGAAACTATTTATAATTTCACTTGTTGCAAGTACAATTTATACTGTGAACTGATATTTTGTGCTTTGCCATTCCACTTGCCCTTCTTGCTGGATAAACTCCATTATAGCACATAAGATTTGTGTGTAAAAGGAGCAGAGAAATAGGTGGGATTTTTAAGAGTGCCTCCCTGCCTTCTTCCTACCTTACTGCTGGAGTCAGCAATGAGATGAAAGCTCTTGCTCTGAAAGCCTTATCTAAACTTTGAGCATTTAAAACTGAAGCCTTCCTGACGTTTTTATTTCATTTACATTTCATATTAGAGACATCAAAGGTGACCTGATTTCTACTTGCAAAGAAATCATTGTACAATATTTTCCTATTTAAACATCAACTGATATTTTATGCTGAAGCAGAAGGGGAAATCTTATTCATGTTGAATAAAGAGCTTTTATTTTCCCCTTAATTCACCCATTTTAATCACATTCGGTCCAATGGCATTGACATGAAAATGCCCTGTGTCTGCCTTTTCAACTATGCTCACTAAGAACAACGAGACCTTTTTGTTTTGAGAGCACCACCACCTTTTTGAGAGCACCACCTAGACTTTTTCAGATGAGGGGTAAGAATTTAAAGTCGATTTCCTAAAAAGGTTTTAGCGAATTCTGGAACCTCTCACCGGTCGATACTGTTGTCTCACTTCTTGTAGCACATCCCCAAACGTCTTATTCACAGGTACGAGATCAGCAATGAGAAAAGGCACCAAGGTAAGATTAGTTATATTGAAAAATGGGGGCTCTGGACCAGGTGGCAAGTCCTGAACTGTATTCTGGAAGAGGGAAGATGTGCTCATTATACATAGATATGTATAGCCAGTACCTCCCTGATGATTCGTATCGCTGCTGTTGTCTCTATCCAAGTCCTTGCTTAGATTTTAAAAACAAGGGCAATAAAGTGAGCATTTAAAAAAAAATAGCAGGACTTTCATCTGTACTCTGCATGCAGGAGTAACCCCCATAGGACACCCACTGTCTTGTTGCTGAGATTCCCCAAATCCATCCACCAGAATACCCCATGACTTAAAAAAGCAGTGCCCACCCACCAGTCCTGCATATTCACATGGTCACAGGTACAACAGCAACAAACATTGCCATGTACAGCAGAAATGTAGCAGACTTTTTTTGCTCTTGGTAGAAAAGCGGGGGTTGGAGGTACCCATTTCCTCAACTTTGAACAGAAAAAAACCAAACAAACCAGAAATTCTCAAGTGGTATGAGACCCCCACTGCAGGAATTACTTTCATACCACATGAGAATTTCTCAAAGTCACTTATTATGGGAAAAGAGAGGATAGCAGTTACGCAGCCTCACTGGGAAACAAATATAGCCATCACCATTTACAGGATTTGTATGTCTCTAGCAGCATGTGGCATACAGGAAATTTTGATTACCAAAGCAATAGACCTTGCAAGTCCTCTGTACAGTTGAATATAAGCAGAAAGGGTGTGTGGTCCATAAATAGTCGATGCAGCCTCATATCGTTGAACCTATCAATGGATAAATTTGAAACAGGAGGGTTTGAAGGACTTGTGAGCAGTTTATACAGCTCATCCCACTGTATCAAGATCAGATTAGCAGTATACCTGCAGGGATTTATTTACTCCCTTACTGCTAGGAGGACACCCCAACACTTTGTCTTTCTGCTGCAGTTTCAGGTTACTCTTCACTCTCTAATCCATTGCAAACAGGGAGGACCAGTTGTCACTATTCCCAGTTATCACAGCTTTTTTAATCTTTTAAAGGGTTATGATGTAGGTTGTCTCCTTTCCAACTTTTTGGGTTGGACAACCCGAGTTCTTCCAACCTCCCCTACTAGTTTAGAGTTTCTAAACCGAAGGAGTCCATTCAATGGTCCATACCGTCTTAAAAGCCCAGCATCTACCAAGCCTTGTGGAGAGCCTTAAAACTGGGTCTTGCAAGCTATATTGTGGTCTTTTCCACAGCAACATGGCACTGCAACATGGCACTGCAACTCCATATAATTCCTTACAACTCTACAGCTCAAAATCTTTCTTCTGGCAATTTTGCCACATTAGGAAGACAACGTCTAATTCCTCCAAGCCATCAGGAGATTACTAAACCAGATCTGAACTCACCAGAGCTCCATTCAGCGCATCATAACATTTCCATGTTAAAAGCATCCATACATACTCTCTAGCTATGGTCCAGAAACCATACTGGCCCTTGGATCACACCATTTAGATCAGAATAAACAAGAGGTCTCAAGATTTCTGCTACAGATTCTTCAGCTTTTTGTGGCAAAGAAAAACTACTTTAAACATACATAATTTCACATGAATTGTCATAACGTATAACTAAACCTGAACTCAGTGAAACTGGTTCGGTCTGCAATTTTAACATTTACCTGATATTCTTCATAGGTGGTAATATAATGGGTGTAGACATTGCACAGACCTGCAATTACGACATCCATTCCTGGTGCACCATGGGAATCGAATTCCTAAGAAAGGAAATAAATCACTTATCTTGAAACAACTGTTTAATGCACAATTGTATTGGTATTGTAGTTGCTGTTGTTACTGTTATTCACCAGGACAGAATACAAAGTCACAGTGCAGGAGCGGCTGGAACCTCAGGAATGTAACTCTAGAAGTGCAATTTGCCTTCATTAGCATCTCATATTCACTTCCCAAAGAAAAAGAGGAGAAATAACAGAATAATCCAGTAAATTTGATACATTTAGGGGGTTTCTTGAAGCTGACTTCCGTATACTTCTAAAAAAAATGGTGATATAACTATGTGAAGTGGGCTCAGTGAGTTGTGGAGATAGCTTCTGAGATTAAGATAGTATTCAGGCTGGACCTGAGAATAGGATGTATCAATCAGGAAAATGGAAAAAAGTACATTTACTGTTTTTTTCCAATTGCTCTCATGTTGCAAAATCCTGGTAGTGATTAAGTAGCTAAGCCCCTCCCTATCAGAGAAACAACGCCTGCTAGCATCAGTTATGCCTGGATCCCATTGAATTAGCTTGTTTTGGCTTAATGGACTGAAACGCAATTGGTTTGCTTCATTTGAGGAGAATATTCATTTCTCCTGCATGTCAGTAAGCACATGCAAAATGGGTATGAGGCAATTGCGAGAAGGAAGCATCTGTGAGACATGACCCCAGCTGGAAGGAGCCAGGGGAGAAAGCAGAAGGATCAAGAAATGTGAAGTTCCAGATACACTGCGCTCAAGAGAAACATCTTGCCAGCAACTTACTGTTTTAACAGCTTCCCGTAGCCTGCGTCCAGACATGGTCCTAGGGTCATTAAAGGAACAATGTCAGCCTCCAGGAATGCAGGTAGCTAAAGCAGGAATTGCTGGATGGACATGCAGCACACCACCAGAAATTCACAGAGCACCTGCAGTGCTGCTCAGTGTTCCTTAAGGCTCCTTTGCAGTGAGTTCAATCAAAACACCTCAAAACACTTCACATACATCACCAAAGACAGGGTGAGGCTGAAGGCACCCAGGGAAGGGTGGGGTATTAAAAAAAAGGTGCTAGAAATAAATCGTTATCGTACCCAGGTTTTCACCATTGTATCATCAACAGTCAGCGCAATTCATCATGATGGTGTTTGTGGCATGAAAATCTCCAACCCCCCAAAAAAGACATGAGAAAAACCAATAAGAACAAACAAACAAAACCCCAAAAACCTAACTAGTTCCTTTCCTTTCATTAAAACTGTATTTTGCAGTGAACAGTGAAAATTATCTGGAAGCTTGTTTGCACCTTACTCATTTCCGTGGTTAGTTTCCAGAAACAAAGAAACACATACGTGAATTCTCCAGGAACAGCAATGATTGCCAGTGATCCAATGGCAACAATCTGGACATCCACGATGTCAGGGTGCCATGGGTGAGGCCGAGTCATCTGAGGTAAAATAAAAAAGGGATATTACTACTGTCGGATAGTAGCAAAAAAACGATAGTGGAAGTGTTTTCCTTCCTACAGTCATAAATCAGGCAAACAGATTTACTTTGTAGACAGGCACATGAGAAAGCATTTTACCTCCACGTGTACAGCAAGTTGTCTGACCATAACAGACAGAGAAGGCACATGTAAGTGCTTTGCATAAGGCAGGGAAAAAAAGGTGTTACCAGAGTGGCCGTTTAAAGCAAAGTGCATAAATAAGTCCAGAGTTGCACCTAGAAACCCCTCACCTGCATGGGAAAAAGAAAGTGTTAGGATCAATAAAGGTTGGTCATCTGACCAGGAGAGCAAAACTGAATGAGCGAAATCAGAGATCCTGATGTAGATGGGAAATGAGAGTCACTTTTTCATTAGCTGAGCAAATGCACTGTCAGTTGTGATACAGAGGGAGAGTTTCACTCAGAGGATGATGTTTAGGGATCCCTCAACCTAGCCCTGATTTTAAACTGTCCCTTAGCAGGGACCACACTGTACTTGGACTCAGAAGCATTGCAGCAGCCAAAACACACACAAAACTACAGCAGCATTTCATCTTAAAAATAAATACACAAATAAATAATAATAATAAAAGGATAAAAATTAAAAAGCCTTGCAAAAATAAACTAAGAACAAGAGCTTGAGGGTGGCATGGCTGCAGCAAATGGAATGCAAACATCCCACTCCAGAAAGCCAAAAAGATTTTTGAGGAGCAGTTTAGTAGGGGAAAAATCTGAATGAAAAAACCTTGCAAAGTACATCAGAAGCAGGAGGCCTGCCAGAGCATCCATAAAAGGATGTTGAAAAGGTGATAAAGTTGTAAGAATAAAGTGTAATTTACTCTCAGTAGCACCATCCTGGACAAAGGTGGGGAGGGGTGGGAGGAGGCTTTGCACTGGGACCTCTTTTTATAAGACGTGAGGTGAAGAGCTGACAGAACACAAAGTGACACTAAGAAAGCTTTTAAAGAGACTGATGAAAGGAATAACAACGAATTGCCTCATGCATATGGCATTCCCTAAGTGCCTTGGACATGATCCATCTCCACTACAGTGCATTTGCCTTAATGACAAGGGAACAGCATGTAGAAAATGAAGCATCAATATTCCTTTGAAGCTTTAAATAGGATTTTAGGAAAGTCCAGTAAGAGCAAAACCAAGACAGAACAGTCTCAAGAATGGTGATGGGCTGGGGCCAACAGGGCAGCAGCTCTGCAGAGTCCGGTCCTAAGAAAGAGCCCTTTTCTGTGTGAATGGAGCATCCTTGTGATGGGGACCCAAGCAGTGGGGGATCTCCATCTTACTGACTGCCCCAACCCTTCTGGACATGGCCCTAAGCAACCTGAAATGTTGGTCCTGCTGGGAGAGGGGTTGCACTGAAGAACCTCATCCCATGGTACTTCCAGACTGAGCATGGTATGATTTTGCGCATGGATGAGTAAGTCTAGCATCAGTTGATAGCTCACAGAACTATCAGAACTTGCTTAGACATGACAGAAAAGAAGTCAACAGGATATTTGGAGAGGAAGCGAAAGCCTGGTAGAAACCTTTGAAGACAACACTGAGAAGGCAAGTTGATACAGTTCCCAGAGTTTCCAAAAGGCACCATGACAAAAAGAGAGGTTCTTTTGTGGATTAAGATAGGAAACCAATGGTAGGATGGAATAAATAAATATCCACCCAGAGCTATTAAGATCTGAGCTCCAGCAGAGGATGTCCTGAAGCCAGAATGTTGGGAGGCAATGCTGAGCTCCATCACTGTTGGCTCTCCCTGACATTAAGCATTTTCCCTGTGTATCCTGCTCAGGGCTGTTTCATAGGCAGAGAATTAGGTCAGGGTGGATCTTCAGTTGGGTTTTTTGACCCTGACAAGAGCAGAGGTTCTAGTCCCTCCTCTTGGGATATATGGAAAAGACAGTCTGCAAGAGGAAAACTTCCACCTCTCTCACACTGATGCAAAGTAATGACAGCACTTATTCTTGCTTTATATTTTCATGCCTTCAGAGCTCAGGCAACTCTCTCTCCCTCCTTGTTCTTCACCATACAGGTTGGTATAGACACCATCTGTAGCACCCTAAAAAAAGCTAGCCCAGAGCAGCAATCACGCCTCTTTCCAGGGCACACACCAGTGTATCCTTACCTCTCCAGTGCTAAAGAGGATTGGCTTGGGTTTGTGGCAGGCTTTTGTTTCATTGGATGGCTCTCCCAGCAGCTGGTCCCGGATTTCATCCCAAAATGGGTCCCCTTCTACTGAGCCTTGAGGGGGAAACATCTTTTAAACTCTGCTCCTTCAGCTTCCCCAGCAGCTATTGGGCAGAAAACTCATTTGTTACTCCCATCCTGCTTATGTGGGACAGGATATTGCCCAGTGGATTCTGATTATCTCCATTTTCTGGGGTAGTTTTAACATCCAAGCTTTAGCCCAGCTGAGCTCCATCTTAACAGCCTTTGTGGAATGAGAGCAAATGAGAAAGATTGCCCCAAAGTCAGGTCTTTCTTCTCCCAACTTTCATCAGAAGCTTTCTGACGAACACAGACAAACTTGCAAGGGGTCCGTAAGATCACACCTTCCTAAATTCACCCCTTTTGAGACTGTGGCTCAACCAGCCATTTAAAGTTCTTAAATGACTCTGTGGGTTTGAATGTACCTGCAGGAGGGCCCTTCTCTTCCCCATTTGCACAAAGCCATCTGCTGCCTAAATTACCTTGTGTGAAGTTGAAAGCACCCACTCCGTCAATAGTCCCTGCAGCAAAGCTGTATCCCAAGGCTGGTTTACATGTTTTAACCTTAATTAGAAAGGGGAAAAAAAAAAAAAAACAAAACCAAAAAAAGAGATATTTTAAAATCAGTTCCCCTCAGTGTGTCCTGCCAGGAGAATATAACATTGCTTCCTTATGCCCATGTCCCAGGAGCTTCTGTTCTTACCGTGTGTGTGGCACTGAGCTCCACCGAGACATCACTCATGTTTGCCCACTGGTGAGCTGAGCTGAGGGGTCCTGTGATCTCCTGGGAAGCTTTTTCATACAGCTCCTAAGGGATACACAGATGGAAATCTTTTAGGAAGAAGAGGTCAGGAATCAAGCTCTTCTGAGATTCAGCTATATGAATCTGTCATCCTGTTGACGCCTTCCAGTGGCCTCTTCCAGGTGTTAAAGGGAGAATGTATTTCCCAAGCTTCTGTGTATCTACCACTCCTACATCCTGCATGCCCGAGTCCTGCAAGCTCTCCTTGTCTCAAGTAACACAGGTAAGACACTCTGTGGTGAGCAGTTTTCTGCGTGCCTTTATTTTACAGTGGAAACATGCACCTAATCTATGGGGATGGCAACTCCTTTTTCCTTTTGGCATTTATCACATCTTAGACCAACCAGAATAAATGTTTCCTATAAGAAAGATGCACCTTCCTGCACTCATTGCTTCGAAACACGTGGACTTTACCACACATTTACTATACAGCTGACAGTTAAGTCATTCAGCTCCTTAGTGAACGGTTTTCTGGCACACATGTCTCAAGTTGGTACATAGAAAGTGTTGCCAGAAGTTATGCAGGTTTAATAACATTCCTGTAACTGCAGGAAGGAACAGAGGACACAGCCTTCAAAGGCCAAGAGTCTTCAGCGTTAAAACAACAGCAGTGTTTTCCCTCACCGTCTGATACACGTGCCAGGCCACTCTGACCAGGACAATCTTTCACTCACAAGTCACAATCCTGGAATGACTTCAGGGCAAGCATCTGAGATGGCAATTAAAAGGAAACTGCCACCATTGTGCCTTCTGCTGTTACTCCTCTACTGGAGCTGTTCCAGTCCCTACAAGGTGCTTTCCCTGAAAAGGTGCCCAAAAATATCCTCTTGCTGACTACTCTTAAATTACACAAAGCCACAGAAGGGGAACTGGTAAATTCAGATGAGTTTTGAGCCCAAAAACACAAGGCAATGTAGCAGAGCCCATAGGGTGGAGGACACTACCTGAGTAATGCAAAGTCAAGCAGGGCAAGATGAGCATCTTTCATGGATGTTTAAGCTGGCACATTTGAACTCACATTTGCATTAATTTGGGAGTGTGATGGCAAAGTTGGCCAACAACTGGTATATGGTGGTGTCTCTAAGCCCTTCTAGCAGTCTTCAACACCAGTGATTTTTCCCACGATGAGACCTCCGAGATGCATGCATGGGAGGGGGAGATTGTAAGATCCACATTTTATACCAATCAGGAATATAGAGATTAAAAGCCAAACCTGTTATTTTCAAATCTAAACACCGCAATAATGTATCTAAAAAGAGGCGTGCGCTTTCTGGGTAATCAGGAAACTTTTCTTTAAGCATATAAATGTGAGCTTTAGATTAATTTAAATCATAGAACAGTTTGGGCTGGAAGGGGCCTTCAAAGATCAGCTCGTCCACTCCCCTGCAATGGGCAGGGACATCTTCAACTACAGCAGGTTGCCTAGAACCACATCCAGCCTGGCCTTAAATGTCCTCAGGGATGGGGCATCAACCACCTCTCTGAGCAATCTGTGCCAGTATTTTACCACCCTCAGTGCAAAAATTTTTTTCTCACAACCAGCCTGAATCTCCCCTGTTTTAGTTTAAAACCACTACTCCTCATCTTATCACAACAAGCCCTGCTGAAAAGTCTTTCTCCATCTTTCTTATAGGCCCCTTCTGAGTACTGAAAGGGTGCAATAAGATCTCCCTAGAGTCTTCTCTTCTCCAGGCTGAACAACCCCAACTTTCTCAGCCTTTCCTCAGGGGAGAAGTGCTCCATCCCTCTGATGGTTTTTGTGGCCCTCCTCTGGATCCTCACCAACAGCTCTATATATATTCTCTATCAAAATTCACAAAAAAAGGTACAAGAAAGTTGCTTAAATGAACATGCATTCGTGCAATAACAGCATTCATGTACACTTGTAAAGTAAATTATCACTTACCTTTGCTTTTGAGTAGATATTTTGCCCTATAATTCTTGTACTGTCAAACATGTCATTGCCGGGACCCATGGCCATGCACATCTTTGCCTGTTAAGAAGTTTGTTTAAATGATAGTGATCAGTTAACATGGAGAATATGTGGCACTGCAAAGTGAATGAGTTCACAAGGGATTGCCATACTGTGGGAACTACCTGCTTCTTGCTAGGCATCTCAAATTTGGGCACTGCTTTTCTACACTAACCACCGCATGAAGATGAATTTGCGTTTGGGCTGAATGACCAGAAAACAGGGTGAATGAAGACAAGACAGTAAGTTCCTGAAAGAGGTGTCAAGAATAGTCCAAAAAAAGTGGTGATTTTTTTTTATGTCATCTTCATGCACAAGGGTCCACCGCATGGCTCTGTATTTGCTGTCCCATCCCAAGGTTTGTCTGTATCAGAAGGTAATGTAGATCAGGTAGGACATACTTACCCCCCCCACAGGACAGGTGCTCTCTGGGTTATTGCACGAATCCCCCGTGTTTATGCAGAACGGGCCCTTGGTGTTGGGCGACACGTCTCCCAAGTTGGAGGATGCAAAGGCAGCAACAAAAGAGCCCTGCCAAAACCAGACACGGTCAGATGGATTTTAGTGCCTTACTGTGATTGTAAATGCCTCCTGCAGCTTTCCCCACAGTCAAGGCAGGCCTTACAGCCAGTTGATAAGCATGCGATGCTGGTAAACCTTTCTGAAGTGACTGGGAGAATTGGAATAGGAATTTAGAAGTGTCCTAAGGGTTAGGGACAGGAAGAACAAGGAAGAATAGAATACACAGGATGCCATTTTTTCAGGGGGCACCTGCTTTGATATCCAGACAGCATTTTTTCATCTACCTCTTCCATCTCAGTGGCAGCTCCCCCCCACTCCATGTCCCCAGTTGCTCATGTTACTGATCGGATATTAATGGATCATTGTAGCACTTTGCACAGGACTCTTTTTTCCTGCCAGGCTTCACCATGATTGATTACATGGTGAGAGCTATTGGATCTGACTGCAGGAGTTAACATCAAGCAGCACTCATTAGAAGCAAGGCTGGTTAAACACTGAGTGTCAGCTGAATTCAGCTCTCAGATAATCTATTATTTTCCCCCAGTTATAGAGAGTAGATGCATCAACACAAGATATTTTGGTATTATGAACAGCCCATAAGCCGTTTTGTAGTGAGACTGCTGGGCACAGTGTGTAACACTGAAGCAAATATTGAATCCTGCAAATACTTTTTAGCTTTGCACAAACGTGAACTTGCACCCATAGCTATGCACTAGAGTCAAGTATTGTTAAAAATGTTTATATAATCCACTATAAAAAGAAACATTTGCAGGGAGGAATTAGGTAGACTTCTTTTAGTTTCTGTCTTTGGCATGAACTGCACATGTTCTTCTGCCCAGAGTATTAAAATAGGATTTGGGCACCAATTTCAAAGCTGGAGACATACACAGGACACCCTCTTAATCAACTCATATTCAAAGTACCTGTGAAATGGGTCCATGCCCATATTTACATTTCAGGGGAAATAACGTATTTTAAAGGAGCTGTGCTTGCACTCTAAGGATGACAAATCTTTCAGATAGATGAAAATCAGAAGGCAGAACTGGATGGAAGCCATAAGAAAGAAGTGAGGCTGAACACACACCTGATGCAAGACCACAGCTGCAATACATGGATCCCTTTGAACCAAGTATCCCACACATCTTTCTAGTATTTCCAATAGTTAAATCAAAATAAATTTATTCCTAAAGTCTGAATAAATGCCACTGATTACTAGTTTGGAAAGACAAGAGCACACCTTGCAATATATCTTCTCTGGAGGAAGTAAGTAAATAAATCAAACTGTTCAACATTTTCCTCATTCTTCTGTGTTTATCTGGCTGTCCTATTTCATTGTGTGAAAGAGCCTGCTTTGGCCCATAGAAAGCACCAACCATCCCCTTCCTGTTGTGGCATTTTTCTCCCCATTATTTTCAGTAGTCTGAAAACACTCCCACCTCTCCAGGAAGCATCCCCTCATTCTTCTCCTGTTCGAACAAGTAAGACGCATAGCCCATGTCGTCGCTGTTCACAAGACGGTTTGTGTTGTTCATGCTGACCGGATGTACAGCAAACCAGCTGAACAAGAGTCGGAAGACACACATAAGAAACACATTGTTCAATCTACATGTAGGCAATGACTTGTTCAATCTATATATTTCCAATCAACTTATGGGAATTTTCTTTGGGTCAATACAAACATAGACTGTTGGTACCAAGAGATGGATTAACAAGGGCAGAGTTATTCCCATTCTCTCCCTTCCTGACCAGGAGGGCTCATGGATATGATGCTACAGGTCTTTAGGCCAGGAATTTGGCACTATAACTAGTAGAACCACCAAGAGCAATTTCAGATCTGAACTGGCTTCTTTCTGAGTCCAGAAAATTACAGTTTGGAGGGATTTTTATTTTCTTGCTACAGAGAGACAAGAAGGACTCAATGACGTAAAAAAAGGGAAAAAGGAACAGTCATTCTTACAAAAAAGAAAACCCTCCTCTTCTTCTTAGCATAGTCAGAGGAAAACACAATTATGACTTTCTTACTGCACATTACTTTATTTGCCTGACCTTGAGCTCTGAACTTCATGCAGCCCAACACTGCCCTGCAGATCTGTTGATAGGACAGACACCATAAATGCTGCCTGCGGGAATGGCACACTCATCATGGAACATGGGTGTTAAAGACAATAACCAAAAGAAGAGAAGCTCAAAGGCTCCTGAAGATGCTGCAGCTGGGATCTGCCTGGA
The DNA here is from genome assembly GCA_028858755.1 of Ara ararauna. Classification (NCBI taxonomy): domain Eukaryota; kingdom Metazoa; phylum Chordata; class Aves; order Psittaciformes; family Psittacidae; genus Ara; species Ara ararauna. The sequence continues at coordinate 47,681,915 of CM054381.1, forward strand.
GGAGCACAGCAAGATCCCCAGAGGGGGTATTTCTGCACCCCTACAAGGGAATACCAGCTATGGTCATCTTCCCCAGATGCCTTAAGGTCATGCAAAGACATGGGCCCAGCTGTAGGTAGGACAGGTGCTGCTGTGCCTTCCAGGGTAGATGAGGGACGGTGACCTGGTTTATGCATTTATGGACTCCCGCTTACTCTTCTCTCAGAGCTCTTCTGGTGACTAGATGGGAGCAATGCTCTACAGGCAGGAGTCAGTGGTGGGAAAGAGAGCTTGTGCAGAAAGACAACTGCTACAGAACTGTGGTTTATGAGGATTTGCAGAAAAGCATGTTACTTCAGAGGCCTGTACCTGATAAGGCCTAGCTCCTGTCCATTCTCATCTACCATCTTCAGCATCACCATTTCTTTATCTGTGTTGGATGAATACCTGGATGAAAATGAAGAGGGGAAATCATAGAATCATAGAATAGTTAGGGTTGGAAAGGACCTCATTAGCATCAGAGTTCTAGTCACACTCTGCATTGTTCAATGCATTGTTCTGCATTGTTAAATCTCCACCAGGCTGAGCAAGGAAATGAAGAGGTTATTTCAGATATTATCAGAACACAGTGAGTCTTTGGAGAACTATCTGAAAATAGCTGTAAAGATAAAGGAAATGCTAAGGTTGTTGCTGACCTCAGGCACTGCTTCTCCAGGGGACAAAGAGGGGAGCTCTCTCTGGATACAAATTCATGCACCAATGATGAGACTTTAATACCATTTGACACAAGTGTTAACTTCTACTAAAGAATACTTTTTTATTAAAAAAAAAAAAAAAAAAAAAACAACAAACCAAACAACAAACCAACAACAAAGCATAAAAGTCACAAAAAGTCACAACTTTGACCAATGCCTCACATGTGTGGATGCGGCAACCACAACTTTCAAGTCCAATCTTGCAACTAATTTCTGGGGACGCTAACACCCAAGAGTCCAGTATGGCAACAGTGTCATTCTGCCACAGTCTTGGCTCCACATATTCGACCACACCATAAATGACCAAAACCACCATTTGCAAGATGTCTGGGTCACAGTCCCAACCAAAAGGTCCTCTTGAGGGCTCTGTTTCTCTCCCACTTGAGGATATTTTACCTGCTTCGTTCAGACTCTGGATTCTGAAGATAGGAGAAAGGGCTTCGGTTGATCTGGCTGTTTTCTACAGTGCCTCTGTTTATAAAAAGCCTTCCTCTCTTCATGTTCTGATGTGCTATATCAATGCTCTGAAAAGCAGGAAGACAGGGAATATGAGCCAAGCACGTAAGGCATATGTGAGCCCTTTCCCGCAACCCTGTCTTAGGAATTTGGGGCACCTTTTGTTAAGTAGTCTAAAATTCTAGAAAATTATTAAAACATTGTGAAGCCACCCACAGGTGACTTTTTCTAAAGAAAGACTCAAAGCTTCTGTTTTTCGGTCTGATTTCACTGGTAAGCATAAGCCCACCTTGAACTGTGTTTTAAGACTGGAATATTCAGAGGTGCTACCATGAACACCACAGCAAGATCTCCAGGAGTCACAAACATATCTCCCCCCACCTTTTCTGCACTTATGGGCTCTCATGTCAACAAACTGGAAGACACTGACCTTTACAATGCCATTCACAACAGCATTGAGGGATGGCCTGATTAGTCCTTTGCTAGTGATCCAGAAGAGGGTGTACTGGAAGTAGCCACCAGGCCCTGAGTGAGTGTGGGTGCCACTGAGGATGACGTTGTCGTGTCGGTACAGCTCACCATACTTGCTCTTCAATTGCCTGAGCACCTAAGTGGAAGGAGGCGATCCTTAAAAAAACATTTTCACACCAAAAGGCTATGACGATTTGCATCAGCCCTTGCAGAAAAAACAGCCATTCATCTTCCTCCTTGCTCTTCTTTTTCTGCCCGATATTCCCGTACCGGTAGATTATAGCTTGACTTGGCAAGAGACTTAAAATCATAAAATCTTGTAAGTGAAGACCTCTATGATCAACTTGCAATGAAGCCCAGATTGCCCAAAGGGACATTATTTCTCCAGCATCTTTCTCCCTCCTCTATGGTGCTGGAGATCCAGCATTACACAGGCAACATGTCAGTATATTCATGATACAACTGTATTTGTGATATTTTTTCCCCTAAGAAAAGCATTGTCCAACTTCATTTGATTCTTCAGCAAAGTCATTTGCTGAGGAATCAAAAGGTCTTCTTCAGCAGAGACACGACATTTCTACAAGATCATACTGCAAAGCAAATAGCCGGTGTGCTGCCATGCTTGGCATTATTTAGCGATGACTGCAACCTTAATGCCAATACCAGTGACAATCTAAACTGTGACAGTCTTTTGTTTCCAGCCACATACCTCCAGCCTCACTCTCTGAGACACCATTCCTATGTCAGCGCTGACAAACACTACTCGTCTGGAGTCATCAAGTTCTGCCACGATGAAGGCTCGGCTGTAGAGGCGCATGAGAAGCCCACCACCCACCTGGTCCAGCTTGGCATATCCCATCTGGAAGGAAAGAGCTCCATCAAGACCACACAGTCAAAATATCGAGCAACATATTCATTTGCATGCATTTTTCTATGCAGATTTGCCAGAGGGTGAGAGGACTCATACAACATATGGATACTCAGAGCTGCAACCATCTTGCCCTGTGATTGCAAGAATCATTGAATCATAGAATGGGTTGGGTTGGAAGGAATCTTAAAGGTCATTCAGTTCCAGCCCTCCCTGCCATGAGTAGGGACCTTCCACTAGACCATATTGGTCAAAGCCTCAAAGAAATTTCACCTAATATTTGAAGACAACAACCATTAGGCAAGGCTGAGCCTCTAAACCAGAATTCCTGCAAAAAATACTTGGAGATGATGAAAAACAGTATTTTGCCAACCCCGTGTTCAATTCTCCCAACTTACCAGAGGAATTTCTGCCACAGGTCCTGTGCAGTCAGCTCTACCTGCACCCAGTAAGTAGTTTCCTATTACTTTGCTGGAATCTATTATAAGAATAAATAGTAGATTAGTGGACACACGAGAAAGAACTGGGGACAGAAAAGACAACCCAGCCTTTTTAAAGAGATTTCATGCCTGAAACCTGCTTGTCATCCCCAGAGGCCTCAGCAGGCCTGTGGATAAGGGGATCCAGCTGATACTGTCTGCTTGGGTTTCCAATAGTCTGTCAATGCGGTCAAAGCTTGATGAGGCTGGTAAAGCATTCAAGGTGGTAAGAGCAGTCATGAAGAACTGCAGAAGGACCTCACAAGACAGAGTCACCAGACTCTGTAAAATGGGTTTTGAGGCACGGTGCGGGGGAAAAAAGCCCAGCTTCACTGATTAAGCTCTCCAAGCCCACCACTACCACACAAGAAACAGATCTGAGTGTGTAAGAGCCGTTTGCATGCAAAAATATTCAGCTCAAAAGCAGTGAGAAAAATAGGATGGAATGTCAGAGACACTGGGAAAGGGCTAGAGGAGAAAGAGGTGCACATCCATACGTCACCCTGCTGCCTCCAATATATCCCATGTCCAGCACTGGTGCTCTGGTCTCAAAAAAATCGCAGCAGCACCAGCAGAAGTTTGAAGAAGGAAAAAGCAGCTCTGGGCAATGACCTCCAGGAAAGTGGTAAGGAAAAAGACTCCTGAATGAGTTCATATCTCATCCCAGCCATCATGAAGGTGCAGAAGTTCTTCTGCAGAGCGGACAAAGCACCTAGGCAAACTCATGGAAGAAAAGCCACTGAGGGCCATTAAATTAAAAATAAACATTGAAAAAAAATATCTGTGTCTCAGGAAATCCCAGAGCCACAAATCACTGGAGGCTGAGATAACGCTGTGGGAAAATAGTTCTATGTGCTTGATCTGTTCTCACAGCCTGCCCCAGCCAGCCACTGCTGATCAAGGCAGGGCAGCAGGATAAGGGGACACTCGGTCTTTCCAGTCTGGTCTTTTCCAGGCTGTCACTGAAACCAGAGAAGCGAAACACATTGGCCACAGACTGACTACAGGATGCTTGTTTCATTAAAACGCCATGAGTGAACTGGGCTACCCATTAAAACTACTGTTCCGCCTTCTCCAAATGTTATGACACAGAGGAGAATTGCTTCTGCTAGACTCTTCGATGTTACAACCTAAAAACATGAAGAAACCATGAACTACATCCAATTTGAAACAAAAGTCTAGAAATTGGGAGGTCCCATTGCTGACATGTTAGGTGATACCGCATCCAAGGCAGGGGAGAACCCTGGCTCTGGGAAAGGGTCCCCGTCATCTGGAAACACCTAAAGCTTTCAAATTTTTTCTTTCCCCATGAGATTTTTTCCCTCCAGAGGGCAAGCACGGGGTGCATTAGAAGTGAATTGAGAGTTAACTTCAGGCAGTTCCTGGCACTCACCCGCCCCATGCCTGGTGATGGGCTTGGAGGCATAAATGGTCTATGATGGGATTGCAACAGCTGTGAAGCCCTTTGGTACAGCGCCAGGAGCAAGGAGCCCCTAGGAGAAGGGTTGTCTGGGTCCCTGGAGCCAGCCTCACCCACCAAACCTGAGGCTGCGCATCTACACCCTGAGAGATGCTTGCACTGGTTTTGACCACAATGCTCTTGCCACAGAGGACAGCAACAGCACTGTTCTGTAGCTGTGTGAGAAAACCAGGCGTAGAGCTTATTAAGGCTTGGCAGGGGCCCAGTGACTCTCCACCTGTATCCCTTTATTTAAATGACTGCACTGGACACACACTTGAGCAGGGTGCAATGGCAGGACTGAAATATCTCAACTTGCTGTTGCTCTCTTTGGCAAGAAAGTGGAGGACGAGAAGCACCACAGTCACCACTATCATCAGCACCAGACAAATGATGAGGATGACCTCCAGGCTGGAGAAGCAGCACTTGGTCCTCTTCCAACACATGATGGAGACACTGTGAAAGCAGAAAGCAGCTCATGTGGAAGGCAGACAGGACAGCCCAGATATTGGGTACTTTCCACTCAGAGCAGCACATTGCACCCTCAAAGAGCTGGTGATGGCTTGCATCCCCCATCCCAGTGGATGGGAAGTGGAGACTTATTTTTCAATCTGCTTAAGACTGCAAAACTGTACCTCCTGCGAGCAGTGATCCCTCCCTGTCATGGGGCCCGATAGGACAGGATGAGTGGCTGCACTACCAATCCCACATTTCCCAGGACACTTTGCTTGCTCTTTTGAAGGAGCCTTTTAGATAACCTCCCCGCAGTCTTCCACCAGATCCTACATTCACTGAGGGGCCAAGGGAGATGCTGTGGCCTGAAGACCCACAGCTTTTCTGTTGCTTGAGTGCTCAGAGAACATCAGAAAAAAATATTGTCACCATAACAAAGGTCAATTTAGGAAACTCAGCATGAAAAAAGTACACTCCATTGCATGCTCAAGTGCAGCTCTCTCCGGCCTAGAAAAAAGAGTGGCAGCGACAGCTTTCCAAAATAAGACCCTGTGTATAGATGTCAGCTTTCTTCATCATATACAGAGAGCTCTTTGTGTCTGCTTTTTGAATATTGCTCTTCCTCCTGGAACGGAGGTTTATTTTGGGTTAAAGATTAACAAGAAACATTATTCAAAATATGGCTGTGTTAAAATGCGCTATTTTCCCCTCTGACAAAAGCTCTGGTGGTCTCTGATTTGTCCTGCTCTGGCAACCAAGACTCACATCAAGGGCTTCAGTTTTGCCTGGTGGGAAGTGGCACTTGTAACAATGATGTGTCTTAATGCCCTTCTTGTAAGCATCTGTACAAAGTAGACATAAGCGTTGAAAATAGCTTTGGACATTTCCGTGTGTACTTAGAGGTGTTAGCAGATAAAACTTACTGCAGATCCCATTCCTCTGCCTGTGACTAGCCACATATCTGCCCCAAAGGACTGGTTCTCTGTTTAGAGTGGGTCAGGGGTCTCCATCCTCTGAAGGACCCCTGACTCACTTGGAAATGACCCCCAAGAAGTCTGCTGCAGCTGCAGCATTGGCCCTGCTGGAGCCCAGCTGTCATGGAATGGAGATGCAGAAGGATGGACATGTAATTAGAAAGGGAAGAACGAGGCAGAGTCTGTAATTTTCTTGGAGGTAACATTTGCCTTATGGTGAGTCTGGCACGGGGCTTGCTAAAGCTCATGCCTGGACTATTCCCTGAAGGTGATATGCCCTGGAAACAGCAAACATGCAGAAAACAACTGCTGAAATAAGCATTTATGGGTTTGGAAAGGCTGCAACATGGAACACCACAAAAGAGCTGGGTGGTCACCCAGGCTTGCTATAGGTGACCTTCCTTATCAGCTGCTTTTGCCATGGTAACCTACAACAGTCACGATCATTGCTGAATTTCACCAAGCAAATATTCTAGTGGCAACAAATCTAACATGGCAGGTTTCCTTCCTCCCCTTTTTACTCTCAAAGAATGGCATTGGCAGCTGCAAAACACCACATCCTGTATAGAAAACAGATATTACAGCACCAGCCTTAAGCACGCCTGCACCATGCACTATTACAGCTTTCTTTTCCCAACTGATTAAAATGCCGAAGGAATACTAACAGAAGCAAACATGAGTCCTATGAAAGCCGAGTGAAATCTCATGCAAACTTACCTGAGATCCCTCTTGTGTCCCACTGTCGAGAGGAACTTCTTCAGCTCAAGACCTGTTTCAAGCTGAATAGTGCAGCTTGAAAATTATTGCTGCTTTAGCCCTGTGAGTCAAGCACTGCACAAGATAAGAAGAATCAATAATTCATACTGCACAAGGAGATGATAGAGTTTTTTTCCCAGTGTGTTTGCTTTAAGTTATGAACTGTGTCTACCTCTCTACAATAACCTTTCTGGGATTGCACTGATCAGCTCTGGTGCAGCTTGATCAGCCTGCTGCTTCCCATTCGGCCATGGCCCCTAATCCTCATGGAAGATTAGTCCCCAGGGTTGCCAAACTCTACTAGAGGAAGAACTTCACCACAAGACTGCATTTTAAGGTGCAAAATATATCTTACTAATGTGTTTTTATTTGTTAAAAAGTTTATTTATTGAAAAGCATCTTTTTCCATCTGTTTTCCTTTGTGTTGCAACATCCATAAAATAACCAGCTGCTGAAGCACTCTTTATCTGAAGGGTTTTGACAGTTTGCTCTTCCCAAACAGGACAGGACCCACCACATTTCCTCAGAGAGAAACTGCTTGCCCTTGCTGGCAGGGGGGATGAAAGCATCCACTAGCAATACCTCTTTGCTTCCCCCACCAAACACATATTGTGGTCGGATTTAAGGCTGGAACCACCTGCAACATTTTCCCTCTCACTCGGCTTCCAAAGGCAAACATCTCAGAAGGTGCAGGCTTTGTCTTTCATTACTGTTTATTTCATGCACCCTAATCATGCACCTGGTTAATATTCCAGCTAGTGCCAAGCACATGCAGTCTGAGTTATCACTTCAAGCTCACATTCAGTATTGCCTTTTGACTCAGTGATTTTTGGACCAGCTGGTGGGGAGAAGCAAGATTTACTGTTATCTCCTCGCTGCAACACTGGAGGAATGTGCTTGCCCTTGCCACTGGTGGAGAAACAACCTGTGGGTTGACAGATACCAGTGGCCACCTCTATGCTGCTGGGAATACCCTGCCTCAGGTTGCAAGGTGGCCCCAGATTCTGCATTGGCCCTGGAGGCAACTGAAGAGCCTCAATTGACAAAGCCATGAGTAGTCAATTACTCTGCTGTCAGGGGAGAGGTCCGGGGACAGAAACAAGACAGGAATAAGTTGTGCATTGGCAGGAAAAGCAAAGGCTTTTCCTGAAGGTGCTATATTTGCTGGGTCATGATGAAAACTTAAGAAATTGACTTATAAGGAGTTGGTATAGTGATAGTGTGTCCTGCCAGTCTCACCCCATGAAATGCAAAGAACTGAGGAAAAGACCTCACCACGGCTCTGTAACTCCAGAAAGGACAAGCTAGCAGTTGCTGAGGCTGGAAGAGGAAAAAGAAGCTTGGTAGCAGTTCAAAACAAATTTTTTGGGAATATCTTAAACATTTTTCCTTTTAAAAAGGCTGCTCAATAAGGTTATGGGCACCCACAGTTCCCCATCTGCCCTGGGTGGCATGACCGTGTCCATCTGTCCTGGCTCAGAACTGCAGAAGCACCAAGATTTTTGGTACAGAAAAGGGACTTTCTGGACTGCAGAGACTTCAGCTGAAGAACTTAGGACTTGGTAAATCCCCCTGAACTTCTTCCTTCTTGTGGAAATGCAACTCAGCGTCTCTAGAGAAGGTGAATTACCAAGATGGTATCTAGGAGAGTGTTTATTGAGTACACAGAGGTCATCACATGGCAGTGCAACAGGTACCCTGGAGCACCTCAGAGCCACTGCTATCTAGTAAGAAACAATAAACTGGCTCAAAAGAGAAGTCCTGGATTTTTTTCCAGCACTTCTCAGGAGAAACCATCCCTACTGACATCTGCACCCTCACGTCCATCTCCTCAGACAGGTTTTCAGCACAACCTCCACCAGGAAGGACTGTGGTCCCACTGGAGCCATGATGCTTACCCCCAGTGCAGCCACATTGCAACACCTAGCCTGAAAAATAAAGCCCCCTGCAAAAGCTGTCCTGTCGGGGGCAGGATGCTCACGGACCTACTCATTAACTGCTGATTGTTGAGATCAGTAACTCTGCAAGATGCAGGCTGGAAGGAAACCAGAGCCCAGGAAGCAACAGTAGTCATGGTTGGAGGGGTCAGGACATCCCTGAAGCTATATTCCATGTTGGGTGTGGGAGAAAACGTGGGATTTGAAAGCAGGCACATGTGAAACGCACACAGGCTCGGGAAATTTCCTTTGGGAGGTAATTTCCCAGCACTGTCTGGATAGCCTGGAACTACACATCAGTCTGGGCTGGTATCAAGTCATAACATGTCACAGGATGAAATTCTCATACATATATATATGAGAAAGATATATCTCAAAGACAATATTCTCATAAGAAGAAAAGATTTGCCACAGATCATCATCTTTCCCAAGACCAAGAGTCTTCCAACTTCTTCCTCTTCTCATTTTGTGCTAAATGAGACCAAAGAAAGTTGTATTTTATTTGTAATATTTCTCCTACTAAAAAAATGGGTTTTACACATCACTGCTACCACACAATAGCAATTTGTACCTGTCGTGGTTTAAGCCATAAATCACGCAGCCCGTTCTCTCACTCACTCCCCTCTCTTTCTTCCCCCCACTCCCGGAGGGATGGGGAGGAGAATCAAAAGAATGCAACTCCCACAGGTTGAGATAAGAACAGTTTAGTAACTAAAGTATAACACAAATCACTGCTGCTACCACCAATAATAATAATGACAAGGCAAATACAAGGAAAGAATACAATCGCTCACCCCTTCTAATACAAAGCCCGACCACACAGTGCACCCCCACCCTTCCGGGTCTCTGCCCTCTGTTTTCACATCCTGGGCATGACGTGCTGTGGTATGGAATACCTCTTTGGTCAGTTTGGGTCAGGTGTCCTGTCTCTGCTTCCTCCCGGCTTCCCCTCTTCCCTGGCAGAGCATGAGACTCAGAAAGTCCTTGGTCAGGCCAAAACATTCTAAGCCATAACCATAAACATCGGTGTTATCAGCGCTGTTCCCAGACCGGAAGTTGAAAATACAGCACTGCACCAGCTACTACGAAGGAGAAAAATGACTGCTACTGCTGAACCCATGACAGTACCCTTCCCAGATAACATCCAGTAGCTGCAAACAGCACAGGATTTTCATTCTCAACATAACGCAAATGCTGCAGAGAACTATGGGACAAGCCAGCAAAGCCCTTGCAGGCCTACTTGGTTTGATGCTACCACCCAACCACTCCTGGAAACACTTAGCTGGTCTTGACTTTCATGGTGGATGCTCTTGATTTCTCATATGACACCAGGTACCAAGTCTTAATTACTTGGTAATATTTGTCAAAGAGCATTCAGGAGACTGTAGATCCTCTCACTTAGTGGGATTAAACAACATGGGTTTAGAACATCTTTGCAGGTAAACCATGGAAAGAGATCTCACAGGATAAAGTGATGCTATTTTTCCTGTCTTAAAAACCATTTCATACATTTGGAAATTCAGAAAGATAAAGTATTTTGTTAATGTACCATTATTTAAAAACAGAACTTCTAAAGCCACTCATGAATAATGGATCCACTGATGCAGCAAGGCAAAGCTGAGAAGAGAAAACCCAGTAAACATACATTTGCAAACATACATTTCCTTATACAGCAAAGGTTATGCTTCTAAATAATTATGAAAGAGAATTCAAAGCACATCCATATGTGAACCTCCAGGGAAGAAAGAAAAAAGGGAAAAAAAAGTAAATTTTCCTTAAAAATATAAACCAGGGATGCATTCGCTTCCCCTTCTGCTCCTTATTTTGTAGTTTCTTACCACTCCAGATCATTTCAGAGAACTGACACTTTCCTTCAGCATCCACATTTCACTTCAAAACCAGCCTGCATAAAACCATCACTTCCTGGTCAAAGCCATTAAAGCCAAGACCATATAAAACAATGTTTTGACCATATAAATGCATAGGAGACCACAACCTTCTCAGCAAACCTTCTGAAACTGGATTCCTCCATCCTGGTCTTCCAACATCAGTGTGCAGGAATGGCGATGGGGAAAATCACCAAAGAGATAAAGAGGGAAGGTACACGTGGGACACCAAGGACTTCCCATATGCCCTGGGTCTTCCAGGTGCTCTTCCCATGGAAAGCTTAACTTTAAGTAAGTCTCAGGAGTAAATAGAGTACTTATTCATCTGTTCTGTCCCTTCGCTTTCCTTCCTTTTCTCTCCATCATCATTTCAACCCTGAATTTATCAGAGCACTGGCCTTCCCACAGACTGTGAAGCGGAAGGATGTAACACTCCATCAGTGGTGCGGCACTGTTGCCCACCCCACTCATGAGAAATAGCCTGAAGTCTGGCTGTTAATCTCTTCCTCCCCTCTCATTTTCATGGTCCTTCAAGTGGTCTTACAGCAGTTTGGTCCAGCTTTAATACTTGCTCTTGCCTGAGCTCCTTCCAAATGGAGGCTCAGAGTGGCTTCATTTGAATTTGGCACATGGCAGACATTCATCCAAAGCTGCAATGCTTCTTGCAACAAGCATTTTTGGATAACCCACAGAGGTGTATGAGGTTTCCATGGGCCAGCCAGGAATGCAGGGTGCAATCACAACAGGAGGCTATTTGCCCCCACCAGGAACAGGGCTATTTGCCATGTCCTATCTAAGCCAAACAAGCAGAAAATACTTCATCTGTAAAAATTGTAAATAAAAGTAATGCTTTAAGCAGTGAGGCTTAAAGGAACGGCTGTCTTTGCTACAGGAGGAGAACAAAACCTTCCTCTAAAGGATCTCTGCTTTTCTGACATGGCTCATTATCACTGGGACAGCAACCCAACCATCCCATTTTCCCACTCCCAAGTGAGTTTTGGTTGACAGACAAAAGATATCCCATAATGGCCCAAAGTAAAAACTCACGTTCATTTGCATTATAACAGAAACTTCATTTCCTACCTGTAAGTGCAGCCCCTGGTTTGGGTGAAGAACCTGTTTCCTCATACAACTATCTGCTGGATGAAGTGTGGGGTTCTTGAACATCTTCAAAAGGCCCTCCTGGAGATTCACACCAATTCCACCACCTTTCTGATAAACTCATTAAAAAAGGAGTCCAAAAGAGACCTACCTGCTGGTATCACTCACCTCATACACAGAGCTGGGAAGAGGACAGATCTGCTGCATAATCTGGATGAAGCCTTGTTTGCCTCTGCTGGCGTGAATCAAAAAAAAAAGAAAGAGCACTGTTTTGCCAGGCTTTTCTTTATTACACTGGAGCATTTTGCACCACCATTACAGAACCAGAATTCCAGCAGGATATCTGCCATCACTGCATCAACCCAATGTGTTTCTAAGGTGCAAATCTTTTTTTGACCGGGGAAGCCATTGCAGATACCGCCTAACAGTGAGCAATTCTCCAGTGAGGTCAGACATACTGCAGGGCTCGTCACTTGGAGGACAGAAACCTTGATTCAAGCCTATTTGCTAAATACTTGCTTCCTAAGCAGAAAATTGAAACCACCATCATCTCAACATGGGCACGTTGCTTGTACAGACACACGATGTTCAGCAAAGCTGTGATCCTGGATGTGAGGATGGGAAAGCAATTATGTGGCCTCTTAGATAATGTTGTTTATTTTATAAAGAATGGCCAAAGTCCTTTTTACGTGGACACAGGAGGATACTGATGGCAGAAGATAACGTTTCTGGACAGAGCTGTCAGCAAAAAGCTGCTCAGGCTTTGGCAGGGACACAATGGGGGTTGTTCAGTCAGCTATTCACGGATATTCTTCACCTTTAGTGGTCAAAACACTCACACACCTGCTCCAAACAGCAGCAGGTGTCTCCGTTGGCTGTAGGGCTGAAGTCACAAACATGACATGAACATGGTAGCCATGCTTGAATCCAACCCCATGACCAGGCTGGCACACAGACTGATCCAGAAGCACCAAGCAGTAGCACAAGATCTCTCTTGTGCTCTCTGGTGGTTGCCCAACACTTGAGTTAATGATTTCCTTCTGGAACATCTTGTGCTTCCAGTGGCTAATGCAGAAATTGAGGTGTTTCACCAAGATCTGAGCTCTTCAAGTATTTGTTTCGTGAATGGCTTCAATGGCTTCATGAAACCTCTAGTTCTGGTAAAGTCAAATCTGCCACCCCCACTGGGAGAGCTCATCCCATTGGGTTCAATAGGAGCTTCAGCCATGGACATGCCCTTTTGCTTGCTCACAGAAGCTGTCTGAGCTTAGGCTTGAGTGACACAAGGGAACATGGTTAAAGCCAGTTCTAAACACATCACTGAGGCTCAGAACCCCTTTCTGTGCGTACAGGTAGAACCTAAAACTTCAGTGGAAACCCAAGAGGAGGATGAAAGTGACACCAAAGAGAAAGAAAACCAGAAGAGCAGGCCCATAAAGAGCTGCACCACAAAAACATGCTGCAGACCCAGCACTGGGCTCTCTGGCATCCCTTGAGGTCCTCAAGCACTGGCTCTTGCACATGTGCTATACAGTTGTTGAGGGCAGTAAAAGTATTTTCCAGGAAAGACACAAACATCTCTGTGAGATATGGCATGTGGGTACTTGCAGCTTACTGGGAGACAGTACCCCATATTGTGGAAACACCCCGGGTCCATGGCATGGCTAAAAGCTGCTCCTGGTAGCAGAATCAGACCTATTTATGGTGATAAATGGTGACTTTCCTGCTGGACAACAGAGCTGGGAGCATGCACGGGAAGCTTAGGAAGGGCAGGTTGAACAGGGAGAAGGGCTTTTGCAAAGGTAGTAAAACTGGAACAATTAGTTTCTGAACTCAAGTCAATGTGCAGATCACTCGACGATAGCTGACCTGAAAGTGCTATCTTCCAAACATTACTAAAATCCTGTCCTGCGATGTGGTATGAGTAAGGACCTTCCGCCCTTACGGACAACCAAGGCCTGGCAATGGTTTGCTGCTGTCTCATACTTGATGGATGTTCAGACATAGGCACACCCAAAAATTCCCCAGATCATATGCCTTAAACCTATTCACAGATTAAATCCAATGGGTTAAAGCTTCACCACAAATGAAAATATTTTGCCATCAATCATCTGAAGCAGCAGCAAAAGGCCAAACACACATTCCATGTCTCATACATAATGTTACTGCTTTCAAAGCTGAAGTATCTCCCTTACTGCTCCCCTAGCCTGGCTGAGGTTTCCCACAGGCTAAAGTGCAGAATGGTATCATGAAGAGGCCATGTGACAAAGCACAGGTAAGTCATTCCTACCACGGGAAGAACATGGGGTAGAAATGGACAGATGTGGAAAAGCGCCACATTTTCATTTCCCTGAACAGCAGTACAAACCAAATGACAAGAAGGGCACTGGAGCAAGTATCAGAGTCTCTGCCAAAAAAGTAATTGTGGATTTAACAAGAAGTAACCTGGCTGCCAGACTCAAAGGGAAGGTATGTTTCAGTCACTCTGTCAAAATGCAGGCAAAGCACAGAAGTACACTGAAGGGCTAAAAAATAATGAACCCGAGTATCTTTCGCTGCTGGAAGTTAGAGACCTGCATCTTCTAGCCAAGGGGGAGACATCAGTGCAGGGAAGCAGCTAATGTCCTGAGCTCTTTGCCTACTGTGCTCTCTTTAAGACTATAAAATATTAAGTGGAAAAGGAAAGAAAAAATCACCTTGTGGGGAAAGCCAGGGCTCACTCACCTGGCAGAGGGCTGCCTCGGCCAACACTGCAAATGCAAATCCTCACTGCACCAAGGACTTGCAGCTCAGACTCAGCGCACCCAACCTGCTCTGCCTGCAAGAAGCTGAAATGAATCAAAACCCCAGAGGGCTGCTCAAATGACTCGTCTGGCAGCATATCTTTCTCCCAGGGAAAATGAAAATCAGCAGCTATGAAATTCTATGCTGCGATTGGTGTGTGTTGCAGCTGCAGGCAACCAGTGGAGAAGCTTGAGCAGAAGCAATTACTAGAGTCAGGGAGTATGCTGGCCAAAGTCACTCAGTGCATTATAAATGGATCCAAAGGAGAGACCCTTTGTCACTGCAGCTGCTCTGCAAAGCCTGGGGAGGGAGATGTATTAAAGCATTACATGGGCAACAGCAGAGCTTGGATGAATCGCTTTGACCGTTCCAGGGGGTGAAGTTACCCTGCAGGAAAGCTCTTGCAGACAGTTGTCCCCATCATGTTAAAGGGGATTTAACCAACTCCAAAGCAGCCGGATGCCACGGTGATACCTGGAGGATCATCCTCATCACCAGGGAGGGATGTTCAAGAGAGACACTGCTTTGACGCAGGTCTTTTGAGAGCAAAATTTTTCCAGAAATTTCTAAGTTTAAACTGGCAGCACTTTCAGTGCTCAGGACTGTATGAGATATCAGAAGAAAGACTACAGCACCCAATTTCAGTTTCAGACCACCATTTCCTGGCCAAAGCGCATTCCCCTAAGCTATCCCATTCCCCCTTTCCCCTTTCACCAACCTGCAACAAGATCAACTGGCAGTAGGACACATTTAGAAGTATTTGTTGGAAATGCTTTGGTGACATTAACTTCATTCATATCCAAAACTGCACTCATCAGAGCCAGGCCCAAGCCCTGGATGGATGCTTTGCTCAAACACACACAGCATCAGCCCCACAGGCACAGCACTTACCTGGGATGTGGGAGAGCATGGGGAAAGCATTGCTCAGAAGAGCCAAGCAGCGTGTGCAAAGCAGAAGAGCTCTGGCACAAGATACGGAAAACCTTCTTAATCCCTTGGCCCAGAGACTGAAAAACAGCAATGCAGAATTGGGCAAATCTTTTCCAAAATAACTCCCACTGGGCAAAAATCAGGCATAAAATGAACAAGGTGGGCTGCTCTATGCCCACATGCCAACTGTCTGCCAGCAAGAGTAACTAGCAGGGCTGAGACACTGCTGCTGAAAAACACCTGTAGTCAAGTTGGGGGATTCCCACCTCCTCCCAAACTTTGATAGCAATGAGCTTACTGTTTAAACAAGGCTGCACAAGGGATGTGCAGAGCATCATGCCCAAATCTTTGTGCTCACCAGCATTCCCTGCCAAGCCTACGGCATACACAAATAACCAGTGGCATAAATTACGTTAAGATGCACCAGTGCTAGAAAATCTATGTTAATTTCCTACAAGGAAAATGTGTATTCCTGCCAGGTTACCGGAGATGCATGGGAACACTACGCTGCATGACACAGTGTTCATCTCTATTTTCGGCACATGGTTGTGGAAGGAGTCTTTATGAAATGGTCAAAAACCAGCCATAAATACTTCCAGCAAACGTTTGCTTCCAGTATCTGCTGAACTTGATAGGAAAAGCTGCCAATACAGGAACCTGTGGTGGCTTGTCTTAAGGGAACACTCTGATACCCCAGCACTAGAACAAGGATAAGCCAATGGGCACTGAGCTGTCCCTGAATAAAAGCAGGTGGTGGGAGGTTGATAGGGATTAATTAATCTTTTCAGAGTACAGAAAAACAAAGGGATCATTACCCTCACTTGGCTTGTGTTCCTCAAAAACTTTCCACCCCTGTAGATTAAGGGTTTTAAAACTTTCTCCATCTGGGAGGACTAAAAGCTAAATTGAGACGGATCTCAGCAACACCAAAGTCCACCCTCCTTGCAAAAGTCTTGGTTTCTGTTTGTCCAGGACCCAAGAGAGTTGCCAGGTCCTTCTCTACCTCAAGCTGTCATTTTCCGTCATTTTCTGGTGGAGGTCCCTCTTTCAAGCTTCAGCCTCCCGGAATCTGTACAAGACATGTTAAGGTTTACCTTCACACACACACACACACACACAAAACAGGCTCCTGTCTATCATTCGACAAATAACCTGAAACTAAACAATTCGATGTTCAATTACAAGTCAAGAGAAGGTGGTTTTACTGGCACAATGTGGAAAAAGCCATTAGCTGTTTGCTTTGATCAAGGCAGCACGCCACCAGACTTCAGCTCTTTTATTGACTTCTTGCTCTACACTGGCCCAAATCTGCTGTGCTCACTTCTTTGATGGCGATCAATAGTAACACAGAAACACAAAGTTCAAAGGCAAGCATGGGTGTTCAAAGCCTCCAGAAGACCACCATCACCCATGGCTACACTCTTCCAGAAAGCATAGGCTGAAGAATCACTGTACATGTACCACATCTGAGTGGCTTGCGGAAAATGCCGCTGAAGTGCTCAAAGGCGGGAAACTTCAGATCCCCAACCATTAGCGCCATGCTAAACAATGAGCAACTGCACTCCACGCACCGATCCCTGCAGCACTGGTGCCGTAACAAGCCATTACCCATCTTAAAAAGCTGGTGCTGGTGAGCAGATACTCACAGGGGAGGAGATCAAGGCAGCACAAGCACCACAGTCTGCAGTTAACACTCATGCGCAACAATCTTGTCCCATATATATTGCCTTGGTCCTCTCCTCCAGACCAGGAAGCACCCAGAGCAATGCCACACTGCTGAGCTCCATGTCCCTGCTTGCTCAGTTATTTCTCAAGATAGCATGCTTTATCAAAGCACAGCTCTGCTGTGAAAAAACATGAAACCACGTTTAGCAAGTCATGCAGTAAGTCAGACACTACAATGCAGAATTCAGCAGATTCCATTTAATGACATGTGCATATATCCATACATTTACTTATGTCAATGGTTTTGATGTGCGTGATTGCCAGGTCTTGAAAAATCTACTAGCTCATTTACTTCTGGGAGCGTGAATTCTCTCTTGGGGGGGTTTGCTTTCTATTTTAAATCTACTTTCAACCATATAGGTGCCAAGATGATACCATCAACTGAAGGTAAAGCGTGCAGAGCTGATCTCTAGAATTTGCAGGCAGCTCTGCAAATACTGTTGCAAAGGGTTTTGTCAAGAACCATGGCCCCTCCCTCCCAGACAGAAAGAGAACTGATAAGAAATGGGTTAGTCTTGTTTAGCACCCCAAGCAACAGTGAGACAAAGCAGCAGAAGTAATACCCCATAAATTCTCCAAGGAAGTTTTTGGCCAAGACTGAGGAACAGTGCAAAGAAGTGAAGATAAACCCACCCCTCCACCAGAAAAGGAACTTTCACTTTCACTTCTTTTTTTCCTTTCTGTCATTTAAGTGATCCTGCAGTCATGGATGTTTACCCTGCGACGCACTCCATCCCAGCAGTTTCACAGTAGATTTTTCAAGCCCTGGTGATGGCTCCCAGGAAGGCTTCTCCCATCTGCTCCCAGCTCCCACACGATCAGAATCTATTGCATAGCATTTATTTCAGATAAGGCACTGTTTCGCCCAAAGCGAACAGCAATTCAAAACCAATGCAGTTTCCATACAGTCCAAATTTGATGGCCTACAGTGCAATAACACACAAAATTAAAGGCAAGGTTTTGAAGAATAAACCCAGCTTTCAATTTAAACTTAATATTAAAAAGATAAAGGAAACTACATTTTTCAAAAGCCTCTTTATTTTCCTTCACCATTGTTGTTTTACAATACAAATATCACCTTGTGAATACACAAAAACCCTACAGAAGATAACTCTGCTTCACGTAAAATACAGAATGGATATATATATATTTATATATATATATTTTCTCTTCTTCATTCTTAAAAAAAAAAAAACCTCTTTTGCTCTGCACATTGGCAAGTTTAGAATAGAATTCTTCCCCAAACATACAGTATGTATGGTAGGAGTGAAACTTATAATTACATGCAGTTTCTGCACAAATATTTTAAAGAAATAGAATATCTTTGTTGTTTTTCAACAACATTTCAATACGGGATGGAGAAACCATTTGTAGTTCACTCAGTGATCATTTGTAAAGTTCTTAAAAAAACGGAATTCATGGCTGTTTTTCTTTTTAAAATACAGCTACCAAGTAGACAATAAAGTGATACCTTTTAGTGTGACCCGCCCACAATGTGTGAGCAAGATCGGACCCTTTTTATTTGTTTTTTTCCCCTATACATGGCAATTCCAACATTATAAGCAAATTTCCAGTTTAATTTAGCTATAAATGCAAAAATTAGTAATTATACAGTATATATAATTCTGCTTTCATGGAATACTTTATATTAAATAAAAACATTTAAGACTGCCTACTGACCATACAATCAAGACAAGAAAGGCACTAGAAACATAGACAAATCTCTCTCCCAAGAAGCATCTTCTTTAAATTTTAACTCTCTATCCTTTGACATGTAAAAATCTTTTTAAATTTAATTTTCATACACATTTTGAAAAATAAAGTTAGGAAATACTTAGAAAACCACTTTACAACTTTTTTTTTTTTTTACTGATTTTTTTTTTTTGCACTTTTTGACACAGTCACTGCAGATTCTACAAAATCAAGATTTCCAAACCTTCCTGTGTCTATCACCTTATTCACAGCATGGTGCAACAGGTAGAAAGATTTCTTGATTTTACCCAAGGCAGGTATTTAGAAACCTTCACATAGTCATTTGCTAGAAAATGGCTTACAGCCCAATCTTTGGGGCAAGAGATATGAAAAGTATGTTTTCCCAAGAAAATAATATGCTTTATTCCCAGACGTGACTGGAAAGACCAGAACTTATGATATAAAAGCTTTCATTTATGCCGTCGCATCATATACAAAGGAACATGGTGATGGGTAAATGTAAATCCCAAATCTATTAACAAGAAATGTGTAACAGTGCATGATAAGTTAAATTTTCTTTATTGTTGTCCAACGCAGATCCTTTGGAAAGAAAAAAAGATCACAGTGCTTACCAGGTAACTGAATAGGTTAAGTCAAGGGAACCGCTGAAAGAAAGGGTTAGGGAGCAGTTGATTTTTTTTTATGGCATCTTCTTATATGGAGTTCTTAGCACTTGGGACAGGTCCATTCCCCCCCCCATTTTGTCTGTCGACGTGCTGTTATGTATCATTCACCAGGCGGCTGTATTTCACCTGCCTGCCTCGGTGTAGCACCGGCCAGGGGAAGGGCCAGTGGTAGGAGCGAGGTACAATTCCTTGGACATTCTTTTCAAAGTACTGGAAGGGCTTGTACCACCAGACCCTTGCAAGGAGGTTAGTTTGGGAAGCTTCTTTTAGCACCTGCACAAAGATAATCAGAAAAAAGAGAATTACAAAAGAGCACATGACTTATTTGCACAACTTCATTGCACATCACTTGCTACTGTTCATCAGCGGTGTCCTGCTTATAGCTGCTTCCAAAAATCTCTTAATATCTAGACATACCTCTCAAACAGATCTGCATAGACAAAGAACAAGAGAAGCCAAGATACTTTTCCACAGCCTCCCTGTGCTCATAAGTGAAGCCCATCTTTGTTTCCAAGACCTCAGCTGTTCAAGGGTCCCATAAGAAAAGAATCAATATCCCAAAGGATCAGGGTCTCCTTTCTTTTGAGAAAGAAAAAACACCAACCCAACCCAACCCAAAGAACAGCTGTTTGCATAGGTATCTCTGAAATTACATGTAGCTCAAGAAAATCTTTGGAGCCCAGCCGTGTGCCTACAGAGCTATGAGAAAGGCATGTCCTCAACCCATTTGGAGGAGGTAATGACCCCTGCCCTGCCCTCCACATACTCTCAAATGGTCCCAATCCACCTTTTAGCTTCTCCTAGCTATGTGTAAGCCATAGCTGAAAACACAAGGAGTGGGCAGGCATCAAGGGAGTCATCCAACTACCCAGCTGCACATTTTCAACATCAGAGCAGGGAAGCATTGTATCAGCCCACCAGAAAGTGCAAGCATGGGGCTTGTATGCTAAGCTTTCTTTCCATGTCATGAACTCACATGTAAAATAAGTTAACTTTAGCCCTAGTGGGCTTTTAATTTTAAGGTCAGACACAAGCCACAGCCACCTGCAAATGGAGCAGCGCCAGGAAAAAAAAAACCAATCACACAAACATGTACTCAGGTAAGGATCCAGGGCTCAGCATTTCCCAACCTCTCAGCAGCTTAGGGAAGCAATGTTGAGCAATCTTCTAAGTCACACCATGCAGTAAAACAGGTACACTTCCATACACTAAGGCAAAGGGCTTTTCTGAAGCAAGTCCTCATTAGCATTCAAGGCAATCCTGACTTCAATTGCTCTCAGCTTGGAAGTACAGTCACTTAGAACCACTGTTTTGAAAGAGCCCAGAAGCAAATGCAAAGTGTAGAAGTCAGTCTGATGGTGTATGACAAGAATCTGGGCACAGACTGATATCAAACATAGTGGTTCCCAAAATGACTGAGAATCAGAGTGCATTCCTTGCAATTAGGCATTTGTTAGTAAAAATGTACCACAGGGTCTGACTGCGGTGTACTGCTTCAAGTAGCGTCAAAACCACTGGAATAATATGACATGGTAGCTAGAAGACCTTGATATGATCTAAAACTCTGTACCGTCACGTTATTAATTAATTTCCTACCATCATACTGGGTCTTTCTTAAACATTATTAACTGGAGTCATAGGCAACAGATAAGCAAAGTATCTTTTTCCATGTTGCACAGAAAATATTTGGAAACCAATTTGCTGTTACAGTCCTAAGTTTCTCTTAACTCATTAGGTCTTTCCCATGGATAATAGACTTGTGCATTTTCTCTCAGATTCCTCAGTACTGCAACCTCATTTCTTATTGATCTAGTTCACTGGCAAGAAAGTTAAGAACAAGTGACATGAGACCTCATTTAGACTTCTTCATATGACCTCTGAATCATTTACCACTGCTCCCTGATTGATTATTACAAATCAAGTGCTGCCTCCTCCTAAGCAGCTCCTAATTCTCAGTATTTCCCTCATCACCGTATTTTCCATGCCTTCCCAGACTTCGGCCTTAGGACAGGAACAGCCTGTTTTCTGCTGCACTGTCCTCCAAAAGGAAAACATTTCTCTTGGTCAAGGGATCTTACTGCCACATGGAAACACTTTGGAAAACTGGTTCATTTGTAGTGAGGCCTCATAATATTCTTCAAGAGATGTGTCATCTAACTAAAGTATACAAACCACGGAATTCCAGGAAAACCCAGTTGGCTTCAACAAAACAAAAACAGAATAAACACCAAAGCATAAAAAAACCCCACTACATCTAAATGGCTTGTTCTGCTATCACAAAACTGGCCAACTGGCCCAGATTCAGAAGGACTTCAAAAATTGAGGTTACACAGCAGAAGCAGAGAGGCCTGCCTGTGGGAAGACCTTCAGATATTCTTGCAGTCATAACTCAAGATGAACCCAGCCGATGACGCCTTTTTGTTTCCTGCAAACCCAATGTGAAGTGGGAAGAGAGGAATGTTCCACAAGACATGGGTGAGTTCACTCCTACTCCTGCAGAAAGTCTCAAAGTGTGGAAATTCATCCACCACCACACTATGGCAAGTGGAGCCATGCAGATCCAAAGACTGTGAGAAACTCACTTGCTGGTTGGCCATTGTGTGATACCACCAGAAAAGTCTTGTAGTGATGTAGTATGCCACCACCACGTCCACAGTGTAGTGGTCATGAGCAAGGAGGATGCAGAACATCCCAACCGTGCTGAGCGCCCAGCAAAGCCAGTGATACCACCAGAGTCGCCGTGGGGAATCTGGAAAGAAGCACAAGCAATGATTGTTTCAAAATGTGATGTTATTCACATGCAAGACGACTGATGTAATTAAGCAGAGGATGCAGACTGCAATCCTGGGGGGGTAGTACAATGCCTGCATTAAGATTAAAAGTAGGAATGCTGAGATCACAAAATAAGTATCATTCTCTTAAGGTGTAACTTAAAGTTGTGCTTAGGGGTAATCAGGTCCTTGGGAAATAGGAACATTATTAAATCTTTGAGAAACAAGCCCAATACATATATGATATACCTTGGTCAGTAAAAGTTAACTTATTTCTATTTCAGTACGGATTCTACATAGACAGCAATCCTTTCCTTTTGCCTTTCATAAAAGATAAATGCATATATTAAGGCTTGACTCTTGCAAAATAAGCAACCTTGCATTTAGCATGGCATTAATCTGGAGTCTTGAGAGGCTAGGAAACACATAGCTGAAATATCATTCATCAGGCAGGGTGAAATGAAGGTTTCAATTATATTCTATAGGATTTTTGTTTTGGTTTGTTGGGTTTTTTTAAATAAGACGCTTAATTCAGTCATCTACACGGTAAAGTATTTTATTTTGTTTCCAAGGTTTTCTTTTTCAGTAAGTCCTTTATCTTCAAAGTACTATTATTTTGATTTAATTGGAAAAGCATACATTTTTACTTTAATTGTATTTTCCAATCAGTACAACAATAATTTGTCAATTAGCAAAGACTTATACAACAGGAAATTCCATATGAATATTAACGAACTTACACTCTTTGATAAATAAGTATGTAAGAGTTAATATGACAGTGTGACCGCTGTACAGATAGTCACCGCACATGTTGTGGGATCCTGTGATCGACAATCCTCCGCCAGCAATCAATTTCATTATCCTTCGCAGATGAGATTCCCAGTCTCCAAAAAGCTGGTAGAAGAGTAAAACATAAAAGCACAGTATGTTATTTATAAGCACTTATTGCTCACACTATATAAAGACATAATCTTTCTCCCAGGTCTTCTTAGCAGCCTTTGCTAATGTTCATGGCTGTGCATGAAAATTATCTCTATCGGGAATCTCCAAGCACAGCTAACGGGTTCAGATCTCTTTTTATTTGTTATATTCTTGGGATATACAATGTGCATGTGTGTGTGTATATATATATAACTCACATATATACAGTGAGGTTCAGAATAATGACTCTTGGAATACCTACAAATTCTGTAATACAGTCTCAAAAATCCAGCCTCACCAATAAAAAAGCATTAAAAAGTATTTCCAGCTATAGCTAGAATTTTGTCATGTTCTCTAAACATCTGTTTTTCCTTCTGTTCAAGAGGTGATGCACTCCAAAATAAATCAAGCTTAATTTAATGCATCTTGTTTGTAACAGCACAGGTCCTAGAGATGATAATCCAACAGTAAAGAGGATGAACTGCCCGAGCTGTATGGCCAGCTGCCGAAACCTAGATCCAACACACAGAAGAAGAGAGTATGCCATTCCAAACTCTACGGCCTCCCACCACTCTGCTTTGGAAAGTCTTAAAACTGTTTCCATCCACTTCACATTTCAAAAGAAACATATATGGTGTTTGTCAGAGCACAGTGCCAAACTTTGGTATACAAAACTCGGGAGTATTGTGTACAGTTCCGGTGCCTCAACATAAAAAGGACATGGAATTGTTGGAACAAGTCCAGAGGAGGGCCACGAGGATGATCAGGGGACTGGAGCACCTCCCATATGAAGACAGGCTGAGAAAGTTGGGGCTGTTCAGCCTGGAGAAGAGAAGGCTGCATGGAGACCTCATAGCAGCCTACCAGTATCTTAAGGGGGCATATAAGGATGCTGGGGAGGGACTCTTCATTAGGAATTGTAGTGATAGGACAAGGGGTAATGGGTTCAAACTTAAAGAGGGGAAGTTTAGATTGGATATAAGGAAGAAGTTCTTTACTGTAAGGGTGGTGAGGCACTGGAATGGGTCGCCCAGGGAAGCTGTGAATGCTCCATCCATGGAGGTGTTTAAGGCCAGGTTGGACAGAGCCTCGGGTGACATGGTTTAGTGTGAGGTGTCGCTGCCCACGGCAGGGGGGCTGGAACTAGATGATCTTAAGGTCCTTTCCAACCTTAACTATTCTATGATTCTATGATTCTTCACTGGCTTTATCTGACACAGTACATACAAACAACTGGTACATTCCTCTGCACCTGACGTATTTGCTCTGACCCACCTCCAACCCATGACACGTATACCCTCAGAAGGTATTTCTGAAAAAACTTCAATTTGCCTTAGGAAAGCTAAATCAAAGTAAACCAAGTCCTTCTGGAGAAGATGCTTCTCTCCCTCCTCCCAGCAGACCAAAGGGCAGCTGGTACTCTCCCAAAACTTTGCTTTTGCTACTCTCAGCTCAAAACCAAGCCGAAATGTTAAACAAATCTACAAAGAAAATGTACGTCATGGGACGAGCATAGCCAGGACATACTGAACAACTCTGGGACCCAATGGGAAGCAGGAACCACCTGAGCTCAAAGGAGTAGGACTAAAAGACCAATGCATGTGATTGCACGTGCCGCATCCTTACATCATTTTATGAAGTTATAAAATCCATGCTAACCATTTAACAGCCAGAAGGAAACACAGATTCACCTGGCTGGCCACTTTAGGCATGCTCTTTTCTTTTAAAGCTCGGTCTTGCTTGAAGAAGCAGAAATCATTAATTTCTGATGGATTTAAACAGGGTCTTTGCAGCAATTTAACATTTCCGGCTAGCAGTTCCTTACACAACATTAAAATGCTCCTCAGATCCTACTCCTCACAATCATGTATAACTCATGAGGTGTTGAGAGGTTATTTTTTTCCCACTAGTATATTTATAGCTTTCAAGAAAGCCCAGCTAATCCTTAATCTTACTGGGTCAACAGAAGAGCACAACATAGGGTTGCCTTTACTTGTAAATGAGTAATGAGACAGATTTTCCAATGCTGTAAATTTCAAAAAACAGCAGATTTACTCACTTCAACCCATAAATACCTGTGTTTTCTTTAATTTCATAATGGCTGACTGATCAAATACCATGTTGACTCCTCTCTCACTTGCTTCTCTTTGCAAAAGACCTCAGTCTCTCAAAAAGCCACATGAGGCTTGGCAAACGCTCTGCCTTGTCAGACAACTGGTGTAGCACATACATTGGTTTTATTTCCTGAGGAACTGAGGCATTTTGGCTTTGTACATACCAGCAACCCTTACCAAAACAGCAACAGCAGGTGTACCACATTGAATCAGTATTTTACTACCTGTAAATCAGTGATTTTACCACCTGTCATCTAACTCCTGGCTGTGCAAACAAAGCCGTTGAACTGTGTGTATAGGTAGTGTGGAGTAGACAGTTCTTTTTTTCCCCCTCTTTCTCCTGCCTAAACCAAGCTATAGGACAAACAACTCCAGGAGGTGCAGGGAGACAAACTGCTATGGAGAAAGAGCGCTTGCGTCTAATACATGCAACTTGTCCCTTACTGTAGAAGTCCAGTCTGTATTAGATTGGATTTCCCTACCACAAACAGCACATTGCAGTAAGGACCACAGTTAAACTAATGTTTACGTATAATGAGAGGGATGCAACAACACGATCCCTGTCCCATCTCCACCCTAAGCATGTGAATTACCCTTCAAGGCTAACTACAGTAGAGTCCCGCCTAAGCACCTCTGTTGTAGCAGCTTGGTTTCAGCCTCAGCTTTTGCAAGCCTAACAAACAGGAGTCCGTGTTAGATTGGAGAGGAGGTGGCAAGTCCTTGTGCTAACACAATTGCAAAAAACATACATAGGGACAGACAGCTACAAAGGAGACAGTTTTACAGCCTTAGAAAAGTCTCCTTGGGCCATTTTCAAATTAAAATCATACTTGGATTTGACACGCTGAAGTGTTTAGAAATAAATGGTTCACACATGCACCTCCACAGATTGCACATGCTGATTGTGCAAATTAGTTGAAAGGGCCACAGAAATTGCACAGATTCGCACTATGAAAAGGGTGGGAACACCTGCACTGCCCCAAAGCAACCATCAACACCTTCACCAAGAGGGAAAATTAAGATCTGCAGACGGACGTCTCCATCATGACAAACAGGTATTTTCAAATTAGTAACAATTACTGAGAAAGTATTGCTCATATTTGTGGTAACAGCAGGACAAGGGGAAAACACAGAGATTAAAATCTTGAAAGACAGCCAGAAAAAGTTTACCTTTGGAGAACACTTGAAATGCATGCCAGGTACTGGGAGTGTAGTCACATACATTGTAATACACCGATACAGGTATAGTGTGCCAACTATACAGAAAAATCTTCTGCTAATTATAGACCTAGAAGGAAAGAGGAAAAAAAAAGAGAGGAAAAAAATAAGGTCACTGAATGCAAACAGAACATGCGAAGGTAAATAAACTACCAACTGTTCTCTTCTGGATGCTTTTGAAACTTGTGATAGTATCATCTTACACCTGAATACTGAAGTACTTTACAAATATTCTCACACTTTAAAGGTGAGAAACACAAGAGCAACTCAACTAACATTACACATGAAGGTGATTACAGGAAATGTAAGGATTAGAACACAAAAGCCTGTGCAGATTTAGTGTTGAACGCATTAAAAGGGATTCCATGCCCCACACCCCTCCATTAGCATTGAGCAGTCACTAATTTTCGATTCAAGGCAGGGGATAAAGTTACAGTATTTTCATTATAAGATGAAAAGAAGTAAGTCCATTTTGGCTGACACACACATTTAGTACTTACAAAGGGCTGCTTGAGAAGAAATAGCTTGTATGACCCAAACAACTGAGAACACCTCTTTTCCTGAGCAGCATTAAAGAGGAAGCAATTCACATCAGCAACAAAACCTTCAAAATACAAATTCAGAACTGCTCTGGCTACAGGACAAGGTATTTTCACAGGAAGCCAAGCACAGCAAGTAGCCACAGCTGCAAAGAGATTTATTCATTGAGGGCTGACAGCAAGTTGCTGATGTAACAGAGATGGCAGATGCAATTTTGGGGTACCATGATGCAGTTCTGCAAACCAGCAAGAACACCTGGGGTAAAGAGCTGCAGATCAGACTCAGGAGTAATAGCCAGCCCCGAAACTGACCTGTTGAGTTTCACTGCTACATACCAGCTAATAACATCACCAGGAAAGAGCTACAACTAAACACCTTCGGCACATCCATGAGGGTGGAAGCAACCTCTATCTGAGCTGGCCCAGAGTTCAGCAAAGAGGAATCACTACCAGCACTACAAAAATCAATGGCAAATCCAGTTACAGCAGGTTCATAAACTTAACCACATCAACCCATTGCATCCTGTGAGTTACAGCCCCTGTTGGTTTCAGTTGATTTTAAATCATTGTCATTTACAATTATGATCATTTGGAAAATGTAAGGGTTATAACACAGGCTGCAAGTTCTGGCATTCATCTGTTGCTATTTTGAAGTATTAACTACAAAATAAAAAAGTATGTCTATCAAGCTGAGCTCTTACAAAGCACAAAATTGGCCATCTTTTTTATTTTTAATAGCTTTTGGCAGAGTTATTAACCTGTAGTGCTCCACTCTCAGAGAATATGACTTTACAGTGCCAGATCAACAATAACTTGAGAGTCTTCATTTATCAGAAAAGCTTCAACTATGACAGTGCAAATGCATTTGCATGCCAGTGCTTACTGCTATTGAAACACAATATTTTGTATTTTTTCCCCCTACTGATGTAAACATGGACAAAATTGGGAGTCAAAAATTGTACTTTATTAATTTAGCTAGATGGATGGAAATTTAAGAGAGGAAGGCACCACGCCATTGGGGCAGTGGTTTTCCTGTGTTTTGTATTTCTCTCTTAGAAGGGTGATCCGATAAAGATCTCACACTTGGGCCTGGCTTTAAAACCAGACATAAACTTGCTTTTCTTTAAATCCTGGTATGAAGACAAATGGGAGCTAGGGATTAAGGACTGAGCAGCACTGTATTTTGAGGCTGAAGAAGCAGCAGTGTTTTATAAGCACTTGACTTTCATTTGTTTTAATTAAAATTCCCCATGACCCTATTTGGTGTAACTTGATTTAGCACATTTTAGCTAAGGAAAGTCTGAAAGTGCTCTGTACTAGAATACATATTTTTTAAAAAGTAAAAAGCCTCATATTTTCTCTTCTCAAAAGGATTTGTGTGGGTGCGTGATTACAAGCCAGCTACAAAGTATAAATTCTAAGCTTATCATGGCCAAGACAATACTTGTAACAACCCTCCAGACCTCACTAACATGGGTAGCCAGCACGCGGCTTTTTCAATTCCATGAGCATGCAGACTGAATTAGATGTCAAATATGGCCAAACCCCAGCATGGTACTTGTCCCAACACGTGTGGGAATGCTCTCCAGAGAAGTTAATTCTGCCTTGGCAGCTTGCCTGAACTTCTCAAAGTCCCCATGGTATCTGTGGAAAAAGGCTTGGGCATCCTGGAGCCCTCAGCAAAGAACCGCACAGCCACCCTGCTCCTGCTTTCTCGTGGGAAACCAGTGCAACGCCATGGGCAGTATTCTGCATGGAAACTCAAAGAAAACTGCCACTGTTTTTCTTGCACTAAATGCAGTACCTTGCCCAAAAGCCAGCCAAAAACTCCAGTCTCTACCTGAAGGTAAAATGAATTTTCAGGCAAGAAAGCAGTAACAGGGGCCAAAGGGAAACCCTGCACTGTGGTTAGCTGGACAGACAATGCCTTCTTCTATTTTGGCCCAAACTTTGCAGTTCAACACAGAAGACACATAGATCCATCCTTTAACATCATCATGCAATCCCTGGACTAAACAAGAAGACCCAAGTGATCAGTATTATGAATGACATCTCTATTTGTATGTCACTGCTTCAGAGAACAGCAGGCTTAGACTGAATGAAATCAGGTTACTGGGAAATAATGACCTTGGTAGGATAAGCAATAGAAATGTCCCTGCTTGGCAAGGAAAAGTGTCTCAAAAGGTGCGCCTCCTTCAGCCAAAGGTTCAACCCAGACACTGGCTGCAATTCAGCTCATGGGTAACAATGCAGGTTCGTTCACTGGTGACCCTGAGCTTGCACTTGGAGACATCCATGAACAGTACCTCTGTCATCTCAGTAGGCAAGAAACCAGGCTCATCTTGCTCAGCAATCACCTGGCTTCACATCTTACCTTCAGATCTCAAATGTAGTGTGGCAATGATACCGTGAGGGATCACAGAAGTGAGGAAGGTCTAGGTGGCAGAACTTCCTCTCTCTATTCTTGAATTGAGTTTCAAAGGGAGGTGATAAACCATGCCACAAAAGTAATTCTGTTCTTTATATAGCACTTAGTGGTTCACTGTCCATAGCCACGAGAATGAGGTCTTCCAGATAAATGCACCTCACTGGGCTCCTTCTACCATAAGCACCTCTCTTGTTCTTCCCTTTCTGCTGCTTACCAACAGATGGGGCCTCTCAGACTTTGATATCTCTGTTGACGTAAAAGACAACTTTTGGTCTCCAAAGCATTACATGACCATTACATGCACCAACCAGCACTGAGCAGCTGACATCTTCCCCTAACACCAGAAAGAACCTTTCTAAAGCAAGTAGAAAATGAACACATCAAACAAATGGTGATAGGGTGAGAGGGGACAAGGTGGAATCTTCACTTCTATCAACAATACCAACATACTTTATCATCAGCCAATGTCTCAATGCTTTCAAATCTCCAAGGATTTAATGGATTATGCTGTTCTTAATCTGAAGACTGCTCTGTTCTGTTACAGGGCATCTGCTTCTTCATATTGCCCTATTAACCTGCCACCCTATTCTTGAGAGTGATCCCATGTCACCTCCTCTACGTGCTTCCCTCAGTTTTGAACATTTATGCTCAGAGATCCAAGAAAGTTAATGTTCTTCCACATTCGCTATAGCCAGCTGGAGCAGTGGGGAAAGAAGCTGAAGTGTAGCTGCCAACACAAGAGTGGAGTGATACTGAAGCTTACAGCCATAAACAAAACAAGAGGCCAAGCTGGGGTAAATCCTTTCTCCTATACATATGTGCACATAAAAAAAATAAATAACTAAAAAGGGCAATTCCAGTTTTTACAGCCCTAGAATAACAATAAATTACCCATTCTAGAAACACTCCTCTAAGGAACACCATCTCAGTAGAAATGCACAACAGTTCTACAATTTCACCTGATAAAATTAATTAAGTAGTACAAAACAGCAGGAAAGATGAATAAACCATCATCTCAGTCTTGTGAATTACTTAAACATCTGTCACATTCCTATGGAAATGCACACCTGTACTGCACTAGGGCGTCCTGCCCCAGCTTAGCAATTCTCGTTTCAAGCTGCCTGTACCTTATGAATCGGGTGAACCACATGCTTAACTTTAAAGTTTTAACGTTTTTCTCCACTATAAGGGTGAGCGATCCACTGGACTCTATTTCTCTTTTTACAAAAAAGGGGTAAATCTGTAATTCTAAGGTCACCACAAAGTCCTGTGAACAGAAAGATCTTCGATTTCATATGGTGGGGCTAAATTACATTCCTTCCTCAGTTTCCTACACGGGAGTCACAGGAGTCAGCAAACAGCTAAAGAAGGAAGAGACCCCCTTTGAGCTGGGCAGCAGTGGGGACATGAATGTGCCTAGGTTTTGAAAGGAAAGGTGATATGCCACCTCATAGTACTTACTGCCACTTGACTCTGAACACTTTATTCACAGCCATGGCAGCACAAGGCCTTATATCAGAAACTTACAATAACGCAGCCCAAGGTATGGAGTTACAGCAGTATAAATACCCTGAATTAAGCATCTGCACACACTCTGTAGAGGGTAATCAGCAGATTACTTCCGCTGGCCGACAAATTCACCCTTGCAATTCTGACCAGTATGAGCAAGGAAGTAGACAACCACCAAGATCATGAAAATTCATTATATATCAATACTTTTGCATATTTTATTATTAGCTTGACATATTTTGTGCCTGACATTACCTGTCCCATCTAATGTCAAGCAAAAAAAATACTTCAACACTTTTTCATGAAGCACTGTTTAGGTACATGAACTAAGCCACTGTCCGCTGGTTTTGTCCACAAGTATCATAATCTTAGGGTAGGTTTTTACATCAGGCAAGCTACAGAGACACTAACTGATCCCAAGTTGGTTTGCAGTTCGCAACAGTATGAGCTGTGCCTCCTCTGAACAGTCAACTGAGCTAAGAATACCATTACATCCAATTCATGGCTTTTCACACATGAAGAGGGTTCAAGTCAATTGTGCAGGCAAACAAGACCAGGGCTATTTCTTAGTTTCTTAGGTGACTGTTGAACTCCCTTTCGCACAAGCAGCCTACACAAACTGCAGTTCGCCTATGGCATATCTATTTCAATTTGGGAAAATAAAATCAGAAAGATCACAAGAAGCTTCATTTTATTTGGATGCAAACCAGTATTTGACCCCCCAAGCACTTAGTTTTCAAAAGATTTTACTTACTTGTATTTTAAGAGCAGCCACTGAACAAACCACAGTCCTACAAGGATCATGCCGTTGATTTCACAAATAGAAAAAGCCCATTGCACCCGATCAAAACGATCAAAAAATGCATCTGGTAGGGGAGGCTGCACCTCCTTGGGAGGCACTCGTTCATGAACGACTGAGATAGTCACTGTAGTACAGATGAAACAAGAAAGTGCATAAATAAAAGCCAGGAAAGTCTTGCCCCATTCCATAGGATACTGTGAGCACTCTGGCTCTGGCATGGGGATCTTTATCATCTCCTTCTTAAACCCATTTGGCATCCCGTTCAGCTTCATTTTACTGCTAAAGCCATTCTCACGTGTGGTGCTACCGACGTGGATGTGCCCGTTGATGTGCCCGTTTTTGTGAGCCTCCATGTGGTGAGCCATTTTTAAAGTTTCAATCATGTGCAAAAGCCGCTGTCCGCTGTCAGAAGACACCCGAGAGAGAGGCGTCTTCTTAAAATCTTCCTCTGTGAGGTTGATCAAATCCTGCCCAGTGAAGCTTTTCAATGGCTCACAATACTCCGGCACAGCATTTTCCGTTAGCCAATTCATCACCTCCTCAGGTGACCACAACACCACTTCTTTCATCTTGCCAAGCAGCTGTGGCACAGTCTGACATCAATTTTAAATTGGGCAGCAGCCACTGCGTCTCCAGTGTGTTGGAAAGCTCCTCCTTGGCTTCATCTTGTCCTGTGAAGCAGTTTGGTGAGAGGCAAGTCTCTGTCTCTAACCATCTGATATGAGCATCCACGCACTGTGGCAAGCATAGGAAATGGTTCACTTCATATTCGTGTTGGCATTCTTCCTGGGGAGGAGAAAACCCAAAACCAGTCATTAGGACAGCATTTACAAGTAGTTTGCAGTTCACGTTTAAAGAACAGATTGCTGCAAAAGTATAGCTGGACTCTAGCACGGAAAAGACTAACTGATTTGAGCTCTAGCCTTATATGCACAGCACCGTACTTTCTGAGCTCGTTACTGAATTTCTCAAGAGCTTTAACAGTTTTGTATTTTAAACACTACTTTGCAGCTGTGGGAAGGACTCCTCCTGCTCTATATTTGTTAAATTTTCTATTACCATGCAGCTCTGGTCCATAACCAGTACCCAAACTGTATTTAAGGATCTACACAGCAAATGTTTATTTAGTGTTATTCATGTCAGAAACCTTTTCTCCCCCTTATAATGCAATGTGTTGCAGTTTTGAATACGAAGCCCAATTATTGTTCTGCAAGGCAAAAATACCCAGTGTACCACAAAAAAATGCTTTTCTACAGGTCAACAACAACAAAAAGATGTAGGTAAGCAGGATTATACTCTGCGGGCCAAAGCACCAGCAGGAAAAATCAATGTCCAAACAGGTTAGCTTGAAAATCAGCTGAAGCATTTAGGTTTGCAAGACTCCAGTGGATGTTTAGCAGCTCTTCAAGATATATTTTACTGTTTCCATGGTATACTGCTACAATTCAAATAAGTTTGTCATCAGCTAAAAAAGAGTAGAAAAATTTAAGTGAAATTTTTTATTTTTGATTAAAGGAACTATGTAATGAACTTAAATACCACATTAATCTCAAAAAGCTGTTCACTTCCAATACAAGTATTACTGGAAAACAGATATTACTAGCTGGAAGCTCTTCCTGCATTTCTGAGACAGGAGCAGCACAAGATGGTGATCATGTGGCAGTGAATGCCACTAGCAAATTCCCAGGTTTGAGATGTTTATTAAACGAACCAAGAAAACACAGTTGCCCCCAGAGCACAGAGAGGAAAACAGCAAGAACCCCTGTCTCCAGCCTGCGACCTGAGACCAAGCGTCTCCTTCAGGAAGCTGCAGTATCGTAAACACAAAGTGACCTGAAGAAAATAATAGCATGGGAAAAAAAACACTTCATATTTTCAAAAGTCATATCATGCCTTCATCAGCTTAAAGAATATATTTAGCCTCTCACAAGCTACCAGATGCTTGTGTTTCATCACAGAGAGCAAAGATACCACTAAGAAAAACCCAAAACAATCTACACTACTGGCATGATTTAAGCAGAAGTTGTATAAAACAGATACAGAGGTATGCTTCTATGTAAAACGTGACCGTGCTGCACGTAAATACTTTCTTTGAGCCGTTACCTCTAAACTGAGCAAGGCACACAAGGTGCAGGTTTTATTCTGTTTCTCTGTGGAATGAACCAGGTCTGGCGATCAAGAACAGAAAAAGCTTTGGACAAAGGACTGTCAGCACTTTGCATACACCAACTCTCACTTGCTGGGCATGCCATACATGCATACACATTTAAATTCATGTCGCAAACAGGGATGAAGATGAATATTCCCTCTTGTGAATATCCACGCTATTTCAGAACAGCAGAAGAGAGGACAGAGCTCTGTTTTCTTTCTTTTTTCAGTGGGATTATATGTACTGAGGAAGGCTTTTAGCCAAGGATTGCTTCATTATTTAAGTTGTGTTTAGCAAATTGGTATTTAGTTACACAGCTCTGAACATGGAGGGGGGGAAGGGAGGGAAAAGATGGATTGAATTATGCATGTTAACCCACATTAGAAACTCCTACCACACTTGACTGAAGGAGAGCAGCTCAGCTCTTCACCATGCTGGTCTCAGCTGTACTCACTGTAGTCACATTATCACAGGGCACCTGAAACCCAGAGTCTGGCACCAGCCACAGCACAAAGCTCAAGCATGAACCCTGCATCCTTACTCCATGCCAGGGATACTCCATGCCAGGGAGAGTTGGTGTCATCAGCAGTTATGGGAAGATGTTTTGCCTCCAGCTCCCTGTTTAGCCCACCTGGGCATTAACAGTGATGTCAGCTTTGAGCTACCTCAAGCCTGTGGCTTGACTTGGTCACTGCAGACCAAGAAGGTGGAAACACCGTCACCTTTGTGATGTCCACGGTATTTCAGTCTCAAGTGGTGCACCAGTAATTCACAACTCAAAAATCCGCATCTGTATGAAGAAAACCCAACACACTTTCACACTTGTCCTAGGGTCGACACTCAGGTTGTAATCCATGAGATGCAGCACCAAAAACTGCATGGCATCAAATTCACAACTAATACTAATGGACCTCTAGGGCCTTGCTGTTTCCCAGGATAGCGCCTTATAATATTGATAAAGCCTAGGTTATTCTTTCAATCCTGTTACAACACCTGGGCTCTTTGTTTGCAGCAGGACCTAATTTCCTCATGCCATTTAACAGCTACATCAGCTGCCTCTCCAAGTTTTGCTTTACATATTCAGCATGGATTTGGGGTTGCTGGAACACTGTGTACACCACAAGGTAGGGCAATATTAAACCTTTGCAATTTTAAATGCTGGAATGATTGAATCACTTTCTCCCAAACCACTCAAAGGAGAAAAGTGGACCTTTAACTGCTGTCCTCCTGACATACCAGCTTTTTTGACCTGACAACTCACCACAAGCCTCCTGAGTGCTTAAGGATTCAGGATCCCAAAGATATAGCGCAAAGGAGCCTGTAGCCAAGCTTCAAACTACATCTCCATTGCCAAGGGAGGTTTAGATTGAATATTTGGAAAAAATTCTTCACCGAAAGGGTTGTCAAGCATTGGAACAGGCTTCCCAGGGAAATGGTGGAGTCACCATCCCTGGAGGTATCTAGAAGACATGTAGATGTGGCACATAGGACATGGTTTAGTGGTGGACTTGGCAGCGCTGTGTTTATGGTTGGACTTGATGACCTTAAAGGTCTTTTCCAACCTAAAAATGATTCTACGATTACTTACCAATCACATAACATGTCCTCTTCCTACAGCTAAGCTAGTAGGTTTTAAGATGAGCTCTCTGTGGAGCCTAAAAGAACAAAAATTGGTTGCCAGCTGCAAACACTACTCCGCTACTGGCACAAGAGTCATAATATGCTGGTGGAACCTCATGATGCCTGGCCTTGGCAGCGTTACGAGAAACAGCAAATGTGTGTGTCTTCTAGCAAGTGTGTGTGCAATCCCAGCCTACTCCTATCATACCACCAGTGTGTAAATCACTATTGAGTACCTTTGGTAAAAGTACAGTAACTGATACTCAGGAGGAAAGCTTAGAGGAAAGATGCCAAAGATGCAGGCCATGGAGCTGTTTTTGCTGAGAGTTAAAACAAACACACCTACCGTTCAGAAATCTATTTCACAACCTGTCTAACGGGAGAGGAATAGGCAAAAAAAGCTGTTCTACTAACACCTTCCAGCTTGTCACATTAAAAGTATCTTGTTTTCTATCATGCATTCATCAAAGCTTGATCAGGTGGGGTTATCAGAAACTCATGGGAGTTTATGGGAGACTTAATAGATTCTGTTGGAGACTCGGGTCCCCTTGCTTCCAACAAAGGTCATCTTTTGTCCACAAAAGCTGAGGACAGGAAGTAAAGATGGGCATCAGCTGCTGCCAGGCCACATCCCACTGCCCCAGCAAGGGCACAGGGATGGGCAGGGGGAAGGGTGCACACCCAAGCCTCCCCAGCATTAATATGGGTTGTCAGCCTGGGCCAGGCAACTAAACCACTCCATCTACAGCTGATTTGCTTCATTAAGAAGCCTTTATCTGATACTGATTAAAAGTAACAATGTGATTATCAGAATAACACAACCGCATTATGAAAACAATGCCATGTAGAACTGGTATCTCAAAATACCCATACACCACAAACCAAGCACGATGAAATAACTTCAGCAAGGGCTCCAGTCCCCACCTCTCCATGTTTCCATGACCTTGCTTCCCCTGTTACCAACAAACATTAAAGTACTAACTGAAAACTTCCAGATCCTTTTTCACTTTCCCAACAAGAAGTACTTCCCCCCAGCACCAGTACAATCTGCATGTATAAGGGTTGTTAAACAAGTATTTGAGAGTGCACTACATAACCCTGCATGCCAAGATCTGTTCTCTTTTGCATCACTTTGTCAAAATGTGGCTGTGCATAAGGACTGAACATGTGAGCAGTCATCTTTCTGATCAAAGGACAAGATAATCAGCAATAAAATCATCAGCTGACTACATCTTCACACTTGATTTGGTGACCAAGGTGCAGAAAACTTTACAGTTTTCTGTTTCTAGGTCTGCTTGAGGGTAACTAAGCACTCATACTGGACATCACTGTTTAAGATTTCGTTTCTCAAAGTCCATGGGCTCACCACTGAGCAAGTGATGGATATCCCCAGGCAGGCAGTGTGGTTTGTTTGGCATGGTTGCAGGGTCCATGCAGCAGTAACTTCCCTCCACAACACCAGCACTGGCTTACAGGTTAACATGCTGTTCCACATTACCTCTAAATTTACAAGCAGAAAGCAGTACATCTTACAATTAACACTGATGAGATACGCACACATCCACCCACAACAGCAAAAAGAGACCCCCCAAACCAGCTTGTTCATTTCCAATCTCCTCCTAAAGCACCTTAAAACCCAAACAAAGAAAAGCTAAGTCTTCCCCAATCAAATTATGCCTTCCTCATGTTTGTACAGTGCTTTTATTCTCTAAATGAGGACCTTTGCTGCCAAGGCAACAGTCACTATAGAAATAGGTTAAACAACCAGCCATTTCAGAAACTGCAATGAGCTCCTCACCAGCAGCCAAAGAGATTTTCAAATCCTTTCCGAGGCAGTGGGTGTGTTTCAGTTACAACACTGAGCATCCTTCCCAAACACCCCCGAAAATTCGAGATGACAATGCATTAGTAAAAAACAGTGCTAAAATGAGCAAGGACCAGGGAAAACCACAGTTTGAAGACATCATAGTGACATTTCCTTCCCCTTTGAAAGCAAATGCTTAGATTCACCCCAATTATGTGTGCACACATGTAAGCAAGAAAAAATCACCTGCTGTAAGGACTGAAATTTTAATGCTTTAAAACTAACCCACAAGTGAATTCCCCAAGCCTCCAGTAAGCAGACATTACATGGAGACCGAACACTCCAGATGAAAGCCAGAAGCTTTCGTCCTGCATTTTTACAGCACAAAACAAATTGTAACAGCAGGGTCTGAGTCACCGCTAGAGTCACCTCCTCTACAGGCATTTTATCATAAGTAACAATAACACTCTGGCACTTCAATAACTGGACATCCTGTACTTTCAAGGAATCTCTGCATACCAATTTGCAAGGAAAAGGCAATGCCTGACATGAATTATGTGCTGGATCTCACTAACACTAACAAGCTCTCAAGCAATGTACCAAACTGCTTCCCTCCAGGATAACTTTGCCTTGAAACCAGAGATAGCCCCTTGCAAAAGGCTGCACCACTAGCACACAAGAGATTGCTGCCATTTTATAACATTACAATAAAGCTGGGTTTGTGCTGCACATACAAAATATCTGTAAGTATAAAATCAAGGTACAGATGGGCTCACAAGTTTCACAGAGCTCCAAGATAAGTTTCCAAGGTCAGTCCTTGATGGTAAACACTGTCCTGTGGACGGAAAGTCAGAGCAAGCAGAATTACTACTATGAAAAGAGAGGATGGGATAAGCATGTGAAGCAACACCCACGTACTCAGAGTAGCTAC
Source organism: Ara ararauna (assembly GCA_028858755.1). Lineage (NCBI taxonomy): Eukaryota > Metazoa > Chordata > Aves > Psittaciformes > Psittacidae > Ara > Ara ararauna. The sequence continues at coordinate 47,720,112 of CM054381.1, forward strand.
TTACACAGCTCCAGAGAGAGAAAAAAGATTGCCTGCACACTACATAAATCCCAGAGCAGCCTGTTTTTTCTAAATTACTCTATAGGAAGGGAAAAAAACCCAAACCTAAACCCCTCCCCACCCCCCAAAAAAAACCAAAAACAAAACAAAAAAACCAACAGAAGACAGACCATATGTTTCCTATCCTAGTTGAACAAGAAAATAAGAAATGGCACTCACAGGCAGAGATCTCTCAGTATGACAGCTCTGAACCCAAGCCCAGAGTTCGGTGACAAAGATTTCAAAATGAAAGTACTTGCATCGTATCTGAATAAACAAACAGCTCATCTTCAGATGGAAAACACTGCTAGTGAATATCTTTGCTACAAAAATTCAGCATCTATACTGCATGCATAGACAAGCGCACGCGCATGGTCTGTGCTAGGTGATAAAGACACCTTTTCCCTCCAAACCTGATGAAGCCTCATCCCTTTGCTTCTTTGTAGCCCTACATCTCTCCGCTCAACTTTCTTCCCCCCCTTTCTTCTTCTTGCACTTTGAAGTAGTTATGGAATCCAGCAAACACTCACGAGAAGGCTTCACCCAACCAGCAATCTCATCACAGGAACACTTGCTAGGCAGAGCTTTTGTTTTGACACTATGGAAATCCTGCTTTGAGTGATCTGGGGGTGGAAAGGATGGGGTGTGAAGGGGAGGGCAGGTCCTGCCCTTAGACAAACAGCTATTTCAAACTGAAAAGTCTCCTCAAACACAGAAGGGAGAGTCAGGTGCCAGGACCCCAGCTGGCTCCTGCAGGAACACATATGAGCTTTCCACCTCGGTCAGGGATAACCCAAGTGCACATCTCATTTTGTAATGCACACCAAAATCCTAATGTCTAAATCCTAAAGTAACATTAACACCTGCAACAGAAGTGGGATGAACATTAGCCTGTTTCTGAATGGCTGCAATAGGAAACCCACCTTCCAACTTGCACAGAACTAAAAGCATTTGGGGTGACAAGAAAGATGCAAAACAAAAAGAAAACCAAACCAAAACAAAAAAAATCGCACACAACAAAAACCCAACCAACCAAAAAAAGCCCCAACAAAACCCACAACTATACTCAACTCCTAAGAATATTATCCTTGATAGAAAGTTGGTTTGTACTGTTTCAGCCCTTCACCCACAAAGGGGTGCGTGAATATTAACAGACCCTCACAAGTCCTTACACAGAGACAATTTCAACACCAGGATCATTAATTGGGCAGCAGACTTCTACAGCAGGACCCAACCCACCCATGTCACTTTGCTACGTACAAACAAAACCCTCCATGGACACCACAACACACACTGGGCTCAAACCTTGCACATCTTGTTTCTGGAATGAAGCAAACTCAGGTTTTTTTGGGCTTTGGGCTCAGGTGGCAGCAAGCTGTGGCTGTCATCTCCAACACAGCAAAACACACACACGTGTTACACCTTGGGATCTGGGTCAGTCAAAGATAGGGCAGAGCTGGAAATAGATCCTTGTGTCCTCCTGCAACCCCTGAGCTAACTCTACTACTAAAGAGCATGACATGATAGTTGCCTTCCTCTTGACACTATCTAAACCTCCTGGTATTTATATACAAACAACAGAAGACCTCCAAAGGAAAACAGATGAAACACTGAAAACAAGCCAAAAAAGTGGTTCTTCCCCTACAAGGCACAGAAATGGGGAGACGATGGGACACGGCAGAAGGATAGAAACAAAAAAATAAGGGGAACAAAATATTTGTTACATGCTCTATGTTTTAACTTATTTTAACCAAATGCAGGTGTTTTGGGTTTGTGTGATTTTTTTGTTGTTGTTGGGGTTTCGGGTTTCTTCTTCTTGTTTTGTTTGGGGTTTTTTTAATTACCTACATTAAATACCTAGAAGTCATTTATTGTTAGAAACTCAAATTCGTGGTGAGCCTCTGGGAATCCAAGATCCAAGCAGAATGAAGAACTAAAAAACCAAAAAAACCCCAAAAACCAAAAAAAAGGAAAACAGAAAGGGAAGTTTTGCCTAAGGAAACTGAGGGCAATCTTGTGACTGATGGTAACGCTGATCTAAAATGCATACTACAGCGTATTTTGCCAAATCAGCCATACGCATTGGGAAAAAGAAAGCTGGCAGAACCTACAGTGAAAACAGAGCCTCACTGAAGGCTTAAATCGATCAATTGGTTTGGATTTTTTTAGTATTTGGGTTTGTTCCTGGACATGTACTAGCATCCACAGCACAACAGTTGCTTCCTCCAAACTGCCTTCCCAGAGTTACAACTAAAGCAAAAGAAAACCAAGTTTACGCACTTAGAATCCTAGCCCAGAATGTTCCCATATTTCATTTAAAATATGGATATTTCATTATTTATACCATACTTCTGAAGTCCAGCACATCAGATCCAGATAAAAAAGACTTCAAGCTGCAAGAGTTGAAATATAAATATCTGTGTATATTCAGGCAAGATGCTGTTCTCTGTATTTTAGCTGTTACTACTCATAAACCCACATGAAAGGCACACCCATCAACATTATTAAATTTCAGTGCTATTACCCTTGTAAAACAAAACAGTGCCTGAGTTTGTCTTTATTAACTTAGTTTATATAACACATACTGATCCCTGGTCTGAAGGATGTAACACCACAAATATTCAAGATTATTTCTGGTGTAAACAGTCCTAATTCAGTTCTCGAATACATAATCCTCCTCTTTCCAGCAATACCTGTTCAGAGTTGTACCATAAGTCAAATATTTAGGTTTGGAAGATACATATCTGCATGAAGGGAGGGAAAGACTCTTATTGCACGGTCAGTCTAGAAACCAGAAAGCCAGGAAATGCTAGGGAGAGAAAGAAAACAACAGTAAAAATAAAAAGCCACAAACACATTTCTGATTGCCAGTGATTTACAGGTGTACAATCTCCATGACTGGAACTTGTCATACTAGAGCCAGATCTACTGAAAATTCAGATGAACGGCCCTGGCACCTTCCTTTTGCGATTAACTCTACAAGCAAGAGGAAACATCTTGGCTCACTCGCTGAACTTCAGCCACCTTCTTTACTCTCTTCACTGCCAGTTGCATAGATGCCAAATCTCACTGTATGCAGTGGAGATCTGCCACTGTTGGCATTACCACTTCATGGCAAAAACATGCTCATGTTCATTCAGCAAAATCCATTGTGAATGAAAGGACAAATCCTCCCCGCTGTCCACTCCATTCATTTAGTATCTCCTTCTTTGAAAACCACAGTGCCAGAAAGGGACAGCAATTCAGTCCAGCTCTGCTCCCCTGCTCTAAGGGTCCCTATTTTTCTTTTTTTTTGTCTTTTATAGATAATTTCATGATTACTGCTTGGTGTTTCAGGACTGATGTTGCTGCCACCAAATAGAGAGATAAGGAAAGATAAAAAACTTGTATCTTGCTATCTGACTGTTCTGGAAATTATGAGCATTTCAACAGCCAACTGAAAGCCTCAGTACTAACCTCCTCCTGCAGACATCCAACTACCTCTACATTTTTTTCCTAGTGATACATTTGAGGTATATGACATGTACCTGCATCATGCTGTCCTAAGATCTTTATGGAAAAGTCCATTAGCCACCCAGCAACTCCGGTTATGATCCCCAGGAGTATCTCAGGCAGGGTGTCTCTCAGCCATCTTCTGCAGGTAGTGACTCCACTATCTGGCACACCAAACATGAAAGACTGGATGACTGCATAACAGATTCACATGCTGAACTGGTAGGTTTTGAACATATCAATTAAATCAGTTCAGAAAGTAACCTGTAATTCCAGCCAAACAAGAGAATCTCAACTCCAGGTACTGGGTAAGTACGACTAACATGTATGCATATCATGGAAATTAGGTTTGGAAATATGTGCTACCTCCTCTTCTGCCACAGAAGGGATGGAGGAATCAGACCCAGCCTGTTACCACCAGCACGACTGCCCAGCTTCTAGCACAAGCGTGCAGCCTCTAGCAAACTTTGCTTACTAGTCTAAGCATTTTCTTTTAACTAGAAGGCAGCAAACTGAGGTGTACATTACAAACTGTATGATGCACTTCCCAAAATCTGCTTCCTTTCATTAAATTGTACATTAGGCAGAAGGAGTTTAAGGTTTATAGCACAGTGCTAGACATAATACCATGTCCATGATCCACCCCAACATAAGCGTCCAAGGCCTACATCACAGCGCATACGCTTAATCAAGCACATAACACCTGTAGCTCCCTGCAACGAACCATCCACACGCTGCTTGCAGCAAACAAATCAAAATGCTTAAGACAATTTCAGTTGGTTTAGAAAAGCTGTGTCCAACTTTAAAAAAATACCAAACCAGCATTCTGTACCAGAAAGTAGAATTACCTCTGAATCAATTAAGGGATGCCTGTTTGCTGCGGGCATTCAGGCAAGCGGGAAAGAACGACACATCTATAAGATGCAGGTTGCAGTCCGAGTTTATTGCTAACAATCCGTGCTTATATTAGGGCTTACATTGCACGATTTCTATCACGCGCCGAGGCTACATTCTTGATTGGTCGACAGTTGCTGTCCACGCGATAGATACTCCCATATGATTGGCTACTTATGCTACTAATTGATACATGATTGGTTACATGATCGGTATGTGCTTGGTCACAGCTCAAAGGTTACATTCACATCCCACCCCCCTCTGTAGTTTTCCTCTTGGTTATGTTCAGGGGGTTTGCAGCTGTGCTTCAAGGTTGCAGTTATCAGTTCCTCCCTACATATCCCGACATCTCAGGCTCCTCTGCCAACTCCCTCAATCTCTTCTCACACACACGCTCTCTAGTAACCTTCAGCTAGGGCCTCAAAGCCTTTGGTTCACTACTGCTGGGCCTATGGTCTCATCGTGTCCATTCTCCAGCAGCCATTCCCCAACAATACCCCTCTTTTCCTTTTGTATCCGCAACACCTGTTGCTCCAAAAGGATCACTGAGCTGCTCACCTGCAAAAAACAAGACTGGGCCTCATAGCCCAGGAGGACAAGCCCTGCTTGTTTACAGGGTTTGAAGCAGTGAGAAACTGCAGAAAGCTGGTGCGACTGTTCTTGTTCCAGCCACATAAAGAGGAATCAAAATAAACTGCAGGACAGGAGAAAAAAGAGGGAGAGGAAGAAGGATTTAAATCTGCGATCACATGCACACCAAAGCTTTCTGCAAGCAGATGGGTGAAGCCCAGATTAGCAAGGTATTAACAAAAGCAAGGCAGTAATGCCAATGAGGTGCAGCTTGAAAACAGCTGAACACTGACCTGCCTCACTGAGTGGAAAACAGTCGAACACTGACCTGCCTCACTGAGTGGAATGCAGCTCTCCTCTCGCAGAGGGACTGGTGTCAGCCATGAAGGCATGGCTCTGCTGACTGATGGGAGCTCACAAGAGAAGTGGAGCATGTTGCAAAAAGTTGCTGAGGCTGAAGCTAAAAGATGAATGGCGAAGTAGATAATGAAGCAGCAGCCATGCTGGAGAGTGCAACACTCATTTAAATCAACTTCCAGAAGCAACATGCAAAAGGCTCGCTGCAAATAATCCCTTCCTGTAGGTATATACTGAGAAGATGCACTCTCTAGAGATGTCTAGCATGATTCAATTTCCCTGTTGCATACCTGAGCAAGCAAACAAAACAAGAGAATAACAATTACATTGATATTTCTAGTGTACAGGGGCTTATCCGAGCAGCAGAGGGCTTCAGATGTTATGGTATTGCAGAAACTCGTCTGACGAGGAGCCCTTGAGAGCAGGACACTGGTAAAACTCCATCCAGCCACCTCATAACAGACTCCATGACTACACAGCACTCCCCTCAAGGCCTGGGAAATGTACAGACGACTCCTGAACTCATTAGTAAAGAGAATATTTTAATAGTACAAAACCAATAAGGGTCAACCTGACATAGCTGCTGCTTTACCTACCCATCCCATAGTCAGACTTGCTCTACAGGACTATCCCTGAGGTGTACTTTGACATGCATTTTTTTGGTAAATCCCAAGAACACCTCCAGGTTGATAAAACACGGCATTTTAATAAGAGGCCATTAAAAAAAAATTTAAAAAATCTTCTTGGTAGAAAGATCATGCAAATTCACCATCAGTCCTCTGGTAATGCCAGTGCTGCTTCTGCGAGCAGTACAGAGCTGCTGAAACGACTACTGACAGGAAGGAAAAAGAGTACTATTTTTGGAAATTATAAAGTACTGTGAAGTGTTCATACCAAAAGATGTTAAACAGTCACAGTACTCAGCGTTTGGGGCTTGTTGGGTTTTTTGTTTGGGTGGTTTCTGTGTGGGTGAGGGTGGGGCTGCATTACCACAGACTGCACAGAGCACAAATACACATGAATTTTGCTTTTAAAAGTATCATTTATCTGTCCTTAGGCACTTCGAAAACTTTTCATGGGGGCTGAAAATACCTACATTCACAAATATTTAATGTGGGCAAGGGGATAAAAGTACCATGGCAGAAATCCCAATGAAATACACAGCTCACCCTAGGTAACACCACAATAGCACTGAAAAAGAGTGTATTATTATAGGTTTTATTACACATCACTAGTGTAATAATGTAGGGACTTGATTTAATTTGATCCTGAGAAAAACTTCTACTGCTTTGAACTGGTCTTTGCCAGCCAGATTCCAAAAGCCTGACCTTACAGGAACAGCCATAAAGTACAGGCAAACAGCAAACACAACGGCTAGCACATGAACCAGTCCAGTCCAGATGCAGCATACACATGCACATAGGTAATGTGTTCCCAGCTGAAATGCAAGACATGCCACATGCAGCACCATGTGAATTAAGATTTAAAGGGGAAAATCCAAAAGCCAGAGGCTACAGCACAGCACAAGGATATCACGTCCCTACATGTCACGGGGATTTCTCACACTCCCCAGAAGGCATAACATGATCTGCAGGAGACAGGGTGTCAACAGCAGGGCTGAAAGCTCTCCTCACTTTGTGGAGGAGTAAGGAGGAAAGATCAATACTTAGAAAGACCCTGAGAAAACATGGTACAGCCACGCTGGAGGGGAGCATCAAAGCCAGCACCAGCCCAAAAATCGGGAAACGTGCACTTCCTTAGTTTGCTAAAAGCCAGTTTTTGCCACGTAACCAACTTTTGTACACTCTTCATTAAACAAAATACAAAGGGCAGGCAGAGACATAAAATATAAATGCATTCACTTCCATAAGCAACAGGCCCTATTATTGTACATGCTGCATAAATTATTAAGGACAATGGGACTTATGTCCCATAATGGAGGGCACAGAATTCAGGGTCAGTTAGCAGGCAAGGAACTTTCATATTAGCAAGTGCTGCATTTATATTTGTGATCCACGCTGCCTAGAAATAGCAGGAAACCACTTCAGTTCATGTATCATTTAGTTAGGCCAAACAGGTAAAAGGCAGAATCAAACCTCAAAACAAACATCATGTGATTTTGGTGTGGACCTCCACCAAATATAACTTGCAATGGGATGGCAGGACACTCACCAGTTTGGTAATTAAGCCAGAATGGCTGAAAAGCTGCTGAAGCAATGAGAGTAGTTATGAACTGCCCCTATTGAAACTGGTTGCTGCATTTGTTTTCCTGCACTTTGCCATGCGAGTGCAAACACAATGTCTTTACAATTTCAAGTGTTAGCAGGTGGAAGTATTGCTTTGGCAAATTTCCCTGGGGAAGAGTAATAGGTACCTATAGAAGACTTGCCTCTAATCACTGCCCTTTTTTTAATATTTTTTATTTGAGCCAACTGACTGACATACTGTTGCAGTGCTCATGTTTACAGTGCACATCTTTCTCTTTTCATATTTGCAACATCTGATTCAAAAAGCACAGCAGCTTTCAAACAACTGGCAGCTGGCACCTCAAAGTTCAATCCTGAAAACTGTATCCAGTTGAAAACCACCTTTCACCTTGAAAATTAGATATGTCATCTAAAATATTTTCAGACTATCTTTTTACTGCTCTGTATGTATAAAGTGGGCTTGAGGTGGCCTTCAACTTGCATCCAAATGAACGAGTTCAGGGTGAAGACCGTGCTTAGCTGTACAAGCAGCTTCTCTAAGGACAGGACATGCAACCTTCCACACTACTCTTTTCTACCATACAGGGCTATGAAGCTCAACGGGTCCCTGCTGAAGCTCCTGAGATAGCAGGTCTGCCCCAAGCATGGGGAAAACCCAAAGCTCACAGCTGCCTCCTCCCCTGATTATTCAGAGGTTCATAGAATCATAGCATAATTAGGGTTGGAAAGGATCTTAAGATCACCTAGTTCCAACTGCCCTGCCATGGGCAGGGACACCTTGCACTAAACCATGCCACCCAAGGCTCTGTCCAGCTCAGCCTGAACTGAACTGAAAGTCATCTTTATACCCAAAGTGATTTCTGAGTATAAAATCCCTTTTGCTTATCTTGAAAGGTACTTACAGACAGAAGCTACTATTTCAAAGCTCTGCTAGATTTATTGATGCAGACCCATGATGCATCGCTACAGCAAGCTGTAGGAGATAAACTGCATTATGCTGGAATCTATTAAAATCAGGAAGGAAAAAAAAAATAGGAGTATTCATCCCAAACTGACACCTAGGTCAAAAAAAAAAGTGTGAGTGTCCATGACCTCCAGCTTTTTTTCTTACTTTTCTTTTCATCAGCAGTAGCGTCTTTCCTCCCTCCGTTCCCCCATCCCCTGCAGTTTGTTTCAGGCCTTCACGTCAGACCCTCCCCAGCCAAGCTGCACAAGCTTCAGATTAAAGGTCAACCAGTTTAGTAGAAAATGGAGATGCTGCTAAAAGCAAGGCAGTGTGAAACCACCACCCAGAACAGAGGGCAGAGTATTTCAGATAACTTCGTAACAGACAGGCAGCAAAGCTGGCGGCCCAGTGAGCCCCAGCAGCCTCTATGTCCTCCTCCCCTTCCAAGGGTTTTTAAAAGAAGGAGAATCAGTCTGAAAGGACGGTGAGAACTGTAAATAAATTACGGCCCTGTTCATCAATTAGATCAGCTGCACTAAAATGAAAGCCACAGCAGGCTCAGTAATCACTCAAAATAAACTCCTCTGACCGGATCACTCCTGTGCTGATGGCTCAATTATGCCTGGGAAGACCGTTACAGAACATTAAACATTAACAAAAGCCTGAGCCTGTATTACATCTCTCCCAGATAAATCTAAATCAGTAACCGAGTGCTTTTAGCTTAAGTAACCCTGAATTACTGGATCAATTCTTTTCCCACCTTTTCCTTACAAGTTGCAAAAGCCATACCACCACGTACAGGGAAAATGTTTGCAAATAGTCCCTTTGCTAGACAGTTACATTTTTATGATACTGGGAGGATATTTTCACCATTTAAAAATATGTATGGTTTGGGAGAGGGTTGTTTATGTAAATTTAGTAGCTCAAATCAAAACAGGGGCAAACTGTTCTCCTGGCTTTACGAGGGCTTACTCTAACCTCCCTAGAAGTACTTCTTCATTTCTCTAACAATCCAGTCCTTAGCAAACAGTTGCACCACTTATTTGTCCTGCAAAAAAAAAACCTGAAGACAAAAAACACTCAGCAGAGAGTTGCTTTCATTTCTCATTTTGCTTTCGCAATACACTATTTGTTTTTCACAGCTTCAAGTTTAACAGGATTAGAGATACTCTTGCTACCTGAAGCGTCTCTTCATTATCTCTGTAACAGTACTAAAACAAAAATAAAGTTTCTCAAGGCTTGCCTAGATCAGATCTTTGCTGTTCTAACCAAGTTACACAAACACATTGCAGAAGTCTGAACAATGCCAGGATTTGACTGCGGATTTAGGTAGGGTGTGACTAGTTTAGGACAGATAAACCAAGTCCTCACAGAAAAGCACGTGGCTGAGATTAAAAGAGAAAATTTCAAAACACAAAAGGGATTAGAAATAATAAGGAAAAAACCCAAAGAGCTGGGAACAGTAGGAAACTAAAATTAAAGATGTACCAAAAATAACAAGCTGGTGGTCTTCCTACCAAGTCCTCCTCATCCTCAATGCTTAATACTCACCAGTTGCAAAGCATCAGCTTCCCAGTATAAATAAATTGGATTTAACTGTGTTCAACTTTTCAGTTTTTAAAGATGAATACAGTATAACAGTGTTGGCATTCTTACAGGTGGAAAATCTGCTTGACTGCTGAAGTGATCTTTTAAATTTATACATATCACTGGGACCAACAAATTTTTACTCCAGGTAATGAAAAGCAGCCCAGTAACATGGGACAAAGCATGCTGAAACATTTTGAAACTTAGCTGAATAAAACAGGCTGCTTGTCTTCAGAATTTTAGTCCAGAGGCTGAAAGAGTAACTTCAATTCTTAAACTCACTTCTAAAAGGCAGAATAATTCCAGTTTCACAAACAGAGAGGTAAAATTTTACTTTATACTGAATTCCATCAAGCTCTCAATATGCTTTTATCTATAGCCTCTTGAAAAGAATAAATGCTGTTTGTATTCAAGTTATTTGCTCAGGTAAAGGGTTACATTTCAGGTTTTCTGAAATAAGGATTATATAGCTTATTATTTAGCTATGTTTAAGTAACTGCTATTTTCCCTCCACCATGTCCTGTGCAAGGAATTCCCTGTACACATCCTCTGGTACAGCGCACTTGCTGGTTTTTAAGGTCCATCTAGGATGGACATCTGGGATATGTGAAATGCCCCTGGATATCTCCTTCTTCATCCGGCACTGAACTGGATTGTTCACTGGTTATTGATGTGGGGCTAAACCAAGAGGAGTTGACCTGAATCAAGAGGCAGCTTGGGAAATCACAATGTTCTCAAGACTGACAAGGAGTTAAAAAAAACAAAAGCAAACAAAAAGAAACCCAGGCCCCCAAAACCTAAGACAAAAAAAAAGAATCAGGAAACAAACTTTTCGGCAAAGAAAATAATGGTTTCCTTAACTGGCTTTTGCCCTTATTTTAAGAAAGGCAACAGAAAACATATCCAGACAAGTTGCAAGGACCATTGATAGCCACAAAGAATGGCAATAAACACTGAGTGAAGAGTTGCTGACAAAGCACTGTATAATGGCCACTTCCTAAAAGCAACTCTTAAAAAGCCTGCTGCTTACAAAGCACACAATATATTTACCCTTGGATTGTCTGTTGATTACCTTTCTCCTGACACTTTATATGCTTACTGCAAAATAAAGTCTCTTATAAGACTGCAGTATTATGACCAAGCAAGACATTTACATTTAGTAAGTGAAATTATAGCCCCAGTACTTTTCATGTGTTTTTTTTCCAACTACTCAAACTCTCCCCATAAACTATCATAATATGAACAATTCAAACAGCGAAGTAAAACTCCTTTGCTCTTAACTTGGGTAGAGTAACCTGAACTAGCTCAGCTCCAGCTAGAAGTGGCAGCATGCATGCTGTAGCTGTGACTTTTAAAGCCAAGCTGAGCACACAGGAGAACTGACATACAAAGTGTTAAGCTGCTTACCAGAATTCAGCTCCAACTCCTGCGCACCTAAACTTGGGTTACTTGGGCCAGCAAAGTTCAACAAGCCTTTTCTTGGAGGTATCCCCTCCCTTCTGTCTTGTATCCCCACCCTCCTCCCTTGTGCTTGGGTGACTGCAAGGAAAAATTGCTCTTTTGCCGGTTTTCTTCTGGGCTGGGTGGCCAAAGCAGCTGGCGGCGCAGTCACAAGAACATAAGCAAGTCCTTCCCCTTTTGGTGGCAGCAGCGAGTTGTCAGAGCAGCTTGGCAGTAGGTTGAAACCGTACCTCGTTTCCTAATCTGCCTTTCTATTATTAACCAGTCATTTCCCCCACTTTTTTGCCATGCAGACAGCTGCAGAAAGCAGCTGGAAACAACTGAGTACTCTATCAGGCTAATTTTCCTGGCAAATAAAAAACAAACATCCACAGCCAGTGGCAAGTGCGCAAGAGGCAGCAGAGACAGTCTCAAACGCTATCCTGAACCTCTAGCGCAAAGTACCCAAGAGGGAACAGAACTGTATTCCTTTTCCCTGTCCCTCATAGCCACAACAGCTCTTACTGAACACAGAGCATGGTGACCTGGTTGTCCAAAGGACTGCTGCTGTCCAGGCTGGCTCTCCCAGGACAGATGCCTTCTGCAAGCCAGCATTACCATGCAATGCAGCATTTGAGAGCACTTGCTCCACTACAGAGACCTCCTTCGACAAACTCACATCTCTTGGGGAAACATCTGGATTTGTATTCTCCTCCAGGTTTGGATATCTCCTTCAGGTACTTGGCACTAGGCGTAACACAGACACACAGCAAACCCTAAATTCTCTCCCAACATGGTAGAACAGCTTTACAAAGCTCAGCTTTTAAAAGATAATGTGCAGCCACCCTGTAAAACTAGCCAAGCAAAAAGGGCACTTTCCTGAGCAACAAGAGCCATTTTGAGTGCTCACCAGCACATGGAAACCTGGGGCTGTGCAAAGCACTGAGCCATGTGAAACAGCACAAAGCAGGCTTTTGGCTTTGGAATGTGTTGTTTTATTTTTTGTGTTTCTTTTTTTGTTGTTGTTGTTGGGGGGGGCTGTGTTTGTTGTCGTTTTTTGGGGTTTCTTTTGAGTGAAGTCCAGGTTTCAAGACTGCTCTCAAAGGTCTTACAGGACCAGCTATGTTCAGGAAGAAAAATGAAAATCTCCTTGTAGGACCTTTGGCATTGGACAGCCAGGCTGAGAACTTGGCACCTAAAACAACACCGCTTAGGGAACGCAAAGACTAACTCCAATGTCAATTCAGGGAGCTTAAGAATTTAGCTGGAAGTTTTGAGTCATGGTCTTGGATGTAGACAAGAACAGCTTAAGCCCTTCTTGAGCTAAGCCCTTTCTCTTTCGTTCAAGCAACAACTTTAAGCACTGCAAATGAGGCTACTTTTGCTGTTCTCCATATGATGTGTTTTCATATGCTACACATTTTCTATATTTTGAGTTACTTGCACATATTTTCTGTACTTCAACATACTTGCACAAAATAAGCTTACTGGAAATGCAGATAGGCCTTTACAGATTATAAGTATCAAATGCCTTGGAGAAATCCATTTCCTGTGTGCCTACAGAAACAAATGTCAGGCAAAACAAAAGTATGGTGTAGAATTAAGCACAGCTAGACCCACAGCAAATCCTCCAAGCTCAAACAGGTTTGAATCCCAGGAAACAAAGATGCTGAGCAAAACAGCACATCAGCCTTAAACCCATTTAAAATTAAGTTTCATTAAATGAGTTGCAGCATTTACAAGTAGGCATGTGGCAGAAAATGATGTGATTCAGCAATTGCCATGCTGCTACTCTGGCCACGGGAGAGAAACCCCATCATGAACACAATGGCCCATATCCACACTCAGCACAGGTGGCAGATAGGTATGAAAACTTGTTCCTCAATACACACGCTAGCAACAGCCCAGTAAAGTACACTGCTCTTGTCAGTTTGTGGATAAGCATGCATCTTAGTCCCTAGTTTCTGCAAAAGCCTTCCTGGCCTCAAGTTACTTTAATGAAGAGCTGATACTGATTCCCACCTCAAACTGCTTCAAAGAACAAGCTTCTTGCTCACATGAAATAAAAGCATCATCTACCTACGGTTTCTCCAGCACGACAACAATGCATGAGCTGATCCCACCAAGCAGCCTGGCATGCACTATTCTTCCCCTCTGCCTTAGCTGTATCTGCTCTCTTAGGAAAATATTCTTTATGCATGGGGAAGTGGTCCTCTCCCATTCTTAAGCCATTGAACTAAATTGCTTGATTACCCAGTACAGAAATCACAACAGCAGCAAATACCCACACACAAAACCAAGATCTGCAAGTAACTTCACTTCTCACCTCTGGAAAAAGGGAGCTTCAGAGGTCAAAAGCTCTTTAGCAGCCTTCACAAGCACTGCGACCATGTGCTAATGATTTACCAGACAGTAGTCTAAGCAGGTATTTCATAAGAGGGTGTTTTGTTATGGCCTGCTTTCCTGCCTTCATTTGCACAACCAAATCAACATGCCTACTTCACAAAGTAGGCATGGTATTACTTAACAGGACAAGAATTTAATGCTCCTCTAAGCTTGCTTCCCCCATCCTGCTTTAGAAAACAACTTTTTTTATATATATACACACACATACACAGACTAAAAAACAATGTCTGAAGTAGCTCTTCAATATGTATTTATATCTGCATAAACACAAACATATATACACAAAAATACACAAAGATATGAGCTACTACAGGCACAGGGTTTTTAATTTCTTCCCCAAAAGTTGAGTAAAAAAATTCAGATTAAAGCGTTCAGTTCAGAAGAGATTAACGATGAGGAGAAAAGGCATCTATGCCAGAAACACACAAATAGGATCACATACCATGGAAACACTCAGCTGTGTCCCTAAGAGCTTAATGATAGAGTTATATTGCTCCATCTGAAACGTGTTCAGCTCGTCAACAGAATTTCTGTGTTTCCCCGTGACTACTTACTGTGTTCCTCTATGCACCCAGGGCCACCCTCCTCTAAAAGCAAAGCATTCACATTTTGGGGCAGTGGGTGACATTGTGACACATGCGTATCAGCACAGTTGCTTTGTACAGCTGCTAAAAAACTTCAACAATTTCTTGCTCCGTTTCTCTCTGTTGCATTCACTGCAATTGCCCTGGGGATACTGGCAGCAATTAAGGAGGGGTTGGGAGAGGTGCCCAAGATCAAAAAAGGGACAGCAGCTTGTCCCTGACTTTGTTCCTGCAAGCAAGCACCATTGCCACGCCACATAACTCTGATTACCTTGTACTGGTATGTTGCAAACAAAATCTCCAAACCTAGAAACCATGGAGAGACTTCACCACACCTCCATGTCCAGCCACAGTGAGATATGAACCCACCTGACAGAGACATGCTGGACCCTGGACATAATTCGGGGAAACAAGACTGGGGTACTCACCAGCCATGTAATTGCTGCCCTGGCTGCTGGCAGTGTGGCTGGCTTTAAGGGGGAAGTGAGGGGAGGGAGGAGAACCACAAGCTTGAGTGTCACCTTTAAAAATAAATAAATATATAAAATTACCAAAAGCCTTATTTTAGATCTTACTGTTGTATCTGAGTCCTTCTGCTTGCTTCCAAAACACAACCCCCGGCGCTTCACCAGCAGTCGAACATGCCTCTTAACTAAAATGACATCACCCAGAGCCAGAGAGATACTCACCTATGGAAATCAGGTAGCAGATAACAGCAGCCAACTTTTCCTCTTCCCAGCTACCAGCCAGACACGATGCTTATGGCAAGAGGAGAGGGAGACAGCAGCAAGGCCTCTGCAAGCTGAAGCGTTTTACGATCCCTCCGCTGCTTCAGCAGAGCAACACCGGGACCTGAGGTTCCCGCTGGCGTCTCCTTCGTAAGCCGAACTTCCTTCAAATTAAAAGTTGCCTTTCAACTTTCCCGGCACAGGCAGTGTCACACCAGGCTCCGCAAGTACTCCTCTCCTCCCTGCTCCCCAGTCCCGCACGGAAAGCGCCTGGAAACGAAAAGCACAAGAGGTGAGCGGTCCAGCAGGGGCCACGAAGCAAACGCCCTCTCGCTGCCGCCGCTCCCTCCCCGGCCACAGTGTCTCACCCCGCCGAGTGCGTCAGCAGCGGGTGAGAGGAGGAGACAGAAGAAGAGGACGGACGGGAACACCAGCCCCGCTGGAGGGCTGCAGTTTCCTACAGCTGCCGGCGCAACGCCTTGCAGCAGCACTGGGTTTTACCAGCAATGCAACAGATAAAACATGAGGAAATCAAATCATCACATAAATTCAGCTCTAATGATTCTTAATGTGTGCAAGTGACCCTAAGCAAAGCCTTGTATTAGTATTACTTTTGAAAGCCTCAAGATGACATTGTGAATCTGAGTCAGTGCAACGAGGAAAAATTCAGTTTTACAGTATATATAAACACGAGATGTTAAGTCCCACCCTATCCGTAAATAAACTCCACAACAAAACAACACACTAAAACTAAGCAAAATAACAAATGCCCCAACCTTGCAATGAAGTTTTTGGCCACATCCCACTGCTGCCAGCAGCGGAAGAGTCCCTGATTGGGCAGCATCACCAGTCCCTGGGGGCATGCATTCAGCCTTTATCCTAAAGATGAACCAAGGACTAGAAACATATAGGACCAAGAAAGCTACCCCCTGGCAGAGATAAGCTGGAAAGGAAGATGTGAAGCATCCCCAGTGAGCATGAGAGGGAGTGGAGAATGTCTACTGGCTGCTCCTGTTGAGACAGCAGGGAGGTCCACATTGAGTACAAAACCACAGTACAAAGCAGACTAAAGCCACATGTTGGAAAGACTGATGGGTCTGAGCAGCACTAGCAGAGTGTCTTCTAGCAGCTTACATGAGAGCAAGGACTCTATGCAGTCCACTGGCTGCTGCACGCAAAAGAGATACTGTCCAGAACTGAACTCAGAGGCGTATAAAACAGCCTGTTTCCACTCCAGAGATGAAATAATGTGGAGAGGGGAGGAGGAAACAGACACCAGTATTAACCCATAGTGGCACCTGATCATCCCTCGAAAGGAAACCTGCTGTCAGTAACACTGAGGAATCTGCAGGGCCACATAGAAGAAATACAGGGAGGAAAAGTCCTTTCAGAAGCCACACAGAGAAATTCTTCCATACTAACCTTGTCATACAGAAAAGAAAAAAACAATGCTTTTAAGGAGTAGTTGGTTTGGGTTTGTGGTTTTGTTGTGGGTTTTTTTTAATAGATACATGCCTCTTAGGAACAAGGACTGGTGTGCCATACTAAGACATGTAGACAGCTACGTATCAAATGCAACAACATGTTCATGAGCAGCTCCTCCACAAAGCCAAGAAGTCAAAACAGTCCATGGGTTTGTCAGTAACCTTCAAATACTGATGAGGACATGGGTGGGGAGAAGGTTTTGATTAAGGACTCTGAATATCAACTTGTATGTCTGCAAGCGCCAATTCAAGGAGAACACAGTCAGTATCCTGTTAGTCAGAGTACACACCCAATTCGCTTGCCTTTAATTAATTTTTTAAGTCTTTTGTTTTAAAGATCAACAAAAAAAGCAGTTTGTTTAAATGGGCCAACTTGTTCCTTTCTCAAACAGTTTCTTTCCTAATTTATGAGTTAAAAACCGTAGACTCATTCTCCTTTTTCCTGCAAATCATCATTAATATGGGAGCTGGCAGACTCCAGCTGAATTGAACCAACCATCAGATATCCTTTTTCCGTAGCTCTTTTAGGAAGGATCTTAACTGTTAAACTGCACCTCTAGAAAGCCAGAGACAACTCCAACTCAGCCCATTTTATTTAAAATCTCAGGAGGAAATGCTGATGAGCCACTAGTGAGCTCCCTATGCCTTTTCTGCCCAACAATTTTAAAGTAATTGAGCTCTGTAACGCAAAACAGATGCATCTGCTCAACCTCGTCCTGCTTTCTAGGAGGGATTCTGGAGTTGAACTGGTAATTACTCAGTACCTAAAGATTTCTTACATGTAATTCAATTGGTACCAATTCTGTAAATTCCTTCCACTGAGCATATATACAAGGAATTAAAGGATTAATTAGGAGACACAGTACAGGCTATGGAGTCCTTATTACGTAGGTGACACTTATGTCTACTTTGGACCATTACAGACGTCATGGGACAGCAGAAGTCACCTGGTGAGGACAGAGGCCAACTTAATTACTTACTTCTGACAATAAATGCATTCATATTTTACAAAAATGCCCTTTTATTAATTCAGCAGATCTTATCTTGCATTTCCCCCCCCCCCCCCATAAAGTGATCCACAACTGTATGGGTTAAGTGACCTCAAGGCATGTAATGAAGCCAGCCCTGTTTTCCCACAAGAAAGGTGGGGCCAGAAGGAAGAAGAGATGACAGTTTGACAAGTATTACAGGTACTTAAAAGTAAGCTTTGGGAACACCTTTTCAGTATGTTTAATCATTATGCATTTAAATATTGTATGTGTCCAGACAGATACAACTTAATACCCGATAAAGTCCTAAGCAAATAAAAGGAAATATACCTAAATTCTTCCAAAGCACATGCAAAGGATTTTTTTCTTCTACACAATTTGGCCAGGACATATTTAGCCTAAGGGCTAAAATGGAGAACAGCCTGAACTGATTACACCATTTTCTTTCTATAGGTCTGAACATCTGGGAATGCTGCTCTCAGTTTCATGGCTGCTGCTCTGCTTCATCTCCATCTTCCCATATCATGCTTCAATGTGAGGATGACTATCACCATAAAAATGCCTGAAGAAGAGAGATGACCACCAAGTATTGACCTGCTTACTTCATTACTGATCAGAACATGCGCTATGTGAGATAACAGTAGATTTAAGATTGACTGCTGCCACCTAAGAGAAATAGCTTCTACCAAGCTTCAGTGCTAATGTTTTTTGGTAATTCAAGAGACGCAGGCACTGTCAAGAGAGCAGCCTTCCAGCACCTAAAGGTACAACTGATACACAGAGAGTGGCTTTACCTTCTCCCATCACTGGAGCAAGAAACATCATAAACCAGTGACAACTTCTAAAGCAATGCATTTCTTTCTTCTTAAATTAGTAAGCAGCTGTCCTTCCAGTGCAAGGCTTTAAGGAACGAATACATGCTTGCCTTTTCCGGAAGCATTTCTGCAGGACTCAGCAAGGAGTCATGTGGGTTGCTGGCTCCTGAGGACCACTACCAGCACAAGTTCAAAGACCAATTACCAATTCCTAGGATCAACACCTGACAGAGAAGACACATTCATATTGCTTCACATGAGCATTATAAATCCATACATCCATCACACATATCCCAAGAACCTTTCAAGCTTTGGTTGGTTGGTTGGTTGGTTGGGGAAGCAGAGTGTTATTCATTTGTTGGGGCTTTTTTGTGTTTTATTCCTTCAAGTAACTTGATTCTAGTCACTGATATAACGGGGGGGGGGGGGGGGGGGGGAAGTGCGACAGCAGCATTAAAAAGCTACTCTAACCTTCGTTTCAAAACACTTCAAAACACCACATTCAACAACAACTCAAAGACATATTTTTAAAAATTATTAGAAACATATAGCCAGTTCCTTTCACAGTGAAGCTATTTGGTCTTAATTACAATGTGACTACCTGCTCATTTGAGAGGATACGTTAGCTGTTGCACTGTTTGCTATAAGCATCAAACCTTCTACTTAGCCTTTAGAATCACAATATGCTGAACAATTCATGCCATTCTAAGATTGCTGCTTATTACTTTCAACACTTTCACCCCACAAAACAAGTGCCCTAGTTTATAGGAAACTCACTTTGCAATCTGTTACACAGATTTCTCCAGAGATGCTGTGAATGCAACAAATCCTGTTGCTTATTATTTATATCAAGCTTCTTATTTCTTCCAGCTCCAAGCTGGGATTTTTTAACCACCTTTCTTAAGCTGAAATGTCTTCACAAACAAAATCTTCACACACAAAATTGAGGACATTGCTATGTTTTGAACAGCTCTGGCAGAGACCTTCCAGCACATCTGCTTTACGATCCAAAAATGAAGCCCTTTCTATTAAATATGCAAAAATCACTCATTGCTAAAACAAACCTGTTCTGGCCATCACGGCTCCACCATATCTTTCGTGGGTTTTCAACCAGCAAATATAGAATCATTGAATCATAGAATAGTTAGGGTTGGAAAGGACCTTAAGATCATCTAGTTCCAGCGCCCCTGCCATGGGCAGGGACACCTCCCACTAAACCATGCCACCCAAGGCTCTGTCCAGCCTGGCCTTCAACACCGCCAGTGATGGAGCATTCACAACTTCCCTGGGCAACCCATTCCAGTGCCTCACCACCCGATTGCTTGTGCAGGGCCATACCATCCCTCCAACAGACATCAGGGTGGTTGAAGTCCCCCATGAGAACAAGGGCCTGCAAGCATGAGGCTATTCCTATCTGTCTATATAGTGCTTCATCCACCGAGTCCTCTTGGTCAGATATATATTTTCCTGTTTGATATAACACATTATCTTGAAGGCCAGAAGCTTAAAAAAAGGCATAGTGGACACTCCCCCAATCTATCACCTTTCCTACTGAGAAATGACCTGAAATTTTATTACATCTATAATATAATAATAAATTATTATTACTACACCTGTATTACAGCACTAACAGCCATGACAACTTCTTATGTGCAAGGCTGTTAAGAATGGGCAGTTGCTTTTAAAACTGAAAAAAAGTGATTACATTTACTGTAATGGGGTTCTGATATATATTCAAAATACTAGAAGGTTGAGTTTAAAATCTATTAATAGAAGTATTAATAAAAAATTTTCCAGAAATGCCAGGTTAAGTGTTTAGGTGTATCAAGCACAAAGGGTGGTTCCAGGGTACAGATGTATTCATCAGCTCCAGCAATTAAGTTTCCAGAGAGAATGCTGTGTCATGTAACTTGTGACTCGTGCAGCAACGTCTGGAGGAAACCACACTTCTCTTTCTTTTCCTATAAAAAGCTCAACCTGCTTTTGATTTGAACCAAATTACCTCAACAAAAAAATCCTCCAACAAAGGAGCATGTGTACAAGGACAAAGGTGTGTTTTAAATCACTTGCAAAGAGGACAATCATGCAACTTGGTAGCAAACCACTGTCTTCTGGAAACACCCCCTGCTTCTCCTTCAGAGGTGAATCAAGAAATATGTCATGTTTCATTTGAACGCATGTTTGTACTTTGACCTCAAATCAGTTTTGCAACCTCCCAGTGCTTTGGCTGGCTAACCTGCTCCTACGCAGCTCCCAGTTCACTCCCCTTCTGCATCTGACCCTGTGCACAGTCACAGGACTCTACCATGTTGCAACAGCTCTAATGGGTCACACATACACATGCATCCCTGTGCACTCATTGTGACTGAAACCTATAAAAAGGATGGCAAAATTATCAGTGGAATCCCTGGAGGTCCACCAGGACATGAGACCTTTTGCTACTGATGAAGCGATCCTCCATGCCACTTGTGTTGTCCAAGCTACGGAAGCAGCTTAAATCTCTGGGGTTCTTCTCTAATTGGCATCATCTTTCTAAATGGAAAAAATCAGTCATTTTGCTCATGACATGTGCTTCCCTGGGCTACAAGGTGTGTACACCCTTCTCCTGGTTAAACACCATTGGCTGTCCTTTAGATAGAGAAGCACTAAGATTTTCTCATTAGCAGCTTTGACATTAGAAGCTAGGGCTGCTCTACAAAGTCAAGCTCCCAGCACCTCTCCAGAAGCAAGAGTAGAGAAAAACAAGGCAGCACACTGTTACTGCAATTCACTTTCATACAGGAGATGTGCAATCAGATACCAAGTTGAAAACAGGTGTTTAATACCACTGGGATCATATTTTAACCTAGAAGAGTGAAGCTTTCCATAAAAGAGAAAAATATAAACAATACACCTTTTTCAAACTCACCATCTCAACTGGAAGTGCATTTTGCACACAGCAGGGCGTTATTCACACGTGACTACATGTCGCATCCAGCTACAGCACTCCCAGCTCGTGAAGTGCCACTCCTATTCTCTGTTCCACTTATTTTTAAGTCTCATTATTCAGCCATGTCAAAATGCTCTGGTTAAAGTCACTGCCTCAGAACATCAATTTGGTTGTATTTCTTCCAAACTCCAAACTGCAACCCAAAGGCCTCTGTTTATAGAAAGGCAACAAATACTGTAACAGGACACAGATAGGTAGCACCATTGATTTTTCCATCAAAGAGTTAATTCCTTTGTTATTTGTCTCATATCTTGCTACAATGCTGCTGGTTTTGTATACCAGTACTTTGGCATCTATCAGCTGCTCTGGCTTCTTTAAAGCTTTTGACAGATCCAGTTGACCTTACCCAGAAACATGGCATGTAGTGATGGATGCCAGTTGCTACTGTCATCCAAGAATCAATCAAGAACCTTTCAGGAAAATACCCTTGCTCATTTTAAGTATGGCTGGCTGGATATAGCAAGTTACTAATTTATTATGCATAAACTGAGCCAAAATATCCATACTTGGGTACTGCAGAGCAGTGCAAGCAAAATACTTCTCCTTTCATGAAAAAAAAAAAAAGAGAAAAAAAAAAGAAAAAAGAAAAGAAAAAAGGGAGTTTATACAGAATTCACATTTCATGAACTCATGGTACCACTGATTTGTAGGCCTGCCCAACAATCCCTGTATCAAAAGGTTTAATATTGTATACAAGGCTTAATATTGCACTAATGCTGATCTTTACACCAAGGAGGAGCAGAAACAGAAGACTTGGTGATTTTCTCCCCATTTCCTCTATTTTGCAGCAGCAGCACTGTACCCTTCTGCAAACACCAACTTCATGTTCTGCTGATGCCATCTCTTGCTCTTCAAAGAAAGACCTAAAAGAAGCTAACACCTTCCAGCACAATCAACAGCATCTTAAAAAAACCAAAAAAAAAACCCAAAACCACCACCAAAAAAAACCCACCTCCCCAAAAAAATTTAAAAAAAAACCCAAAACAAAACAAAAAAAAAGGACACATCCCCAAAACAAACAAAATCACACACACACACAAAAAACCAATGAAACAAAACACAAACAAAAAACACAAACAGAAATAAACCCCCAAACAAACAAAAAACCCAACCACCACCAACAAAACCATGAGTTAACAGGTGGCCATGTTTCATGCTAAAAATCAACAATGGGGCTCCTGGGGGGGATGTGTGTGTGGGGTGTGTGTTTCCTGTTAAACAGAAACTAACCCCATCTCCACATCCTGAGTATATCTTTGCACACCATGAAGTCTCACACAAAATATAAACCAGAGAGAAATTCAACTCCTTAATTCGCAATATACTTTTGCAGCACCTCAGTAGGACATTTCACTATCCCAAACACACAACCCGTATCAGCTGTGCATGCAATGACCATCTTCTGTCTAGCACCCAGGTAGCAGATCCAGAACAACATACATTCTACTCAAAGACTCTGAAGATAAAACACAAGCCAGTTATCAAATAATCACTGCTTCTTTCTCCCTTTCCCCCCCCCCAAAAAAAATACCTGAGAGTATTCACAGGTTAAACTGCAGTGATTGAGACATATTCACCTACCCAATACTTTATTAATAAGCATGACACAGATTAATATGGCAAATTAGGGCTTCAAATATCTACTTTCTCCTCCCAAGGGCAAAGGGAATAACACTAGAGGCGATAAGGAGCTATATGTGAGGACCACAGGGTGTTGCATTCCTAACATCCTGTGTCAGTGCAATGCGCGTTATCACCGACTGACACATGGGTGAGCCCTGTGATCCCTTCATTGCAACACACATCCTCCTCTTGTGACATAGTGAGTGCTACGAGTTTGCCTGGGTTCAAAGGATGACCAGACGAATTCAGAGCAGTAAAGGAGAAATGACGCTCAGGAAGCCTGAGCCATTCATCACTAGAGGCTCAAAGCGCTTACTGGGGAAGTATGTTTATATATACCTCCTTAGGCCCCTCCCAGCAAGAAAGGGGAACATTCAGTAGTGCCAACACAGGCACAAGCCAGTTTTCGAATTAACGCAAAATCTAACTGTACTTACATGATCCAACTGTGATAAAAATGCTCCCACACCCTATTTTCAGGCACTGGCCCTTTACACCTTGTTTTTATAACCTTAACCTCTTTGACGTATATGAGAAACAAGAAAGGATAAAGACCAAAGTGCTCCCTCTGCTTAGCACAGGTTTTGTGCTCCAGGCCCGCAAGGCTTGGCTGTTCCACAGGGCAAGCATGTAATGCTTCTGGTGGGAAGCATCACTTGGAGAAGCAAAGGGACAGAACACAAAATATGGCAAGGTAAAAACAAAGAAAATATTAGAGATTGTTACAAAACACCAGCACTACCTTCTACTTCCATCTGCCTGTTTAAAGATGGGACCTTTGATTCATTTATGGGTTTTCCCTCTGGTGAACACACTTACAGACTGGAAAGTAATTTCCTCTAGTCCGATTTATTGCTAAAGGAAGTACAAGCATCAGCTCTGTATAAGCATTAAAAATGACAGCCTGGACTTTCCACCAGGACCATTAAAACTCTGCTTCCTTGTATGCATATCCCCCAAAAAAATCAGCATTTACTGAAATCCCAATTCATGGCACTTCTTACATGTACACTTTCCTACAAGCACCTTCATTTGTGTCTGACTACACCACCGAGCAACAGCTTGAACATGGACTTGAAAGAACTTCATCCTGCTCCCACCAAAGCCAAGTCTCAGCAGCCTTGACCACAAAAGGCATTGTGTACCCAAAGCAGAAGCTGAAGCCCATTTTCTGGCACATCTTGAGTTTTGCTTAGATGCAGCATACATCTACCTAAGACGAGGCTTGATGCATATCAATTTCTCAATCTCTTCAGGAGTTATGTACTTTAGAAGAATAAACACAAAGAGATTTGATTTGCAAGTAAGTAGCAGATTTCATGTCAATTCAATTTCTGTTGATATGGTTAGCTTTAATGACCAAGGATATGTCCACAGCCTATACATAGCCTTACTAGAGAAACTACTAGGAGTTCTCTCAATGCTAAAAATCCCTAGGAGTATATTTACGTTGTAAATATACTATGCTGCAGCATACACAGAGCAGCAACTGCTAAATCAAGCCATGGCCAAACACCTTCTCCCTGGCATTCATAAAATATATTCTGGCTGGCATTTACTGCATTTACACTTGCATTTCTTTTCTTTAGACCAGTCACAACAGAAAGGCTACATACATCTTTTCAAAACCTACAAAGGAGACCAACACAGCACTGAACCTAATTAGTACTGATCCTGCAAGTCCCTGTATGATGAAAGCATAAACGATACCCTGCTGCCTCTTGGTTATTCCCAGAGGATTATGCAAACTCAGAAATAACTGGAGCTGACTCTGTGCAAACTGGGTGGAGTAGATGTGTGTATCTAATTGTAGACAGCACCATCCTTCCTGTGCTCTCAGAATCCTGAGTCAAAGAAACTGCTTGTTTCTTTTTAAAGACCTTTCTTAACTTCTCCCAAAGGATGACGTTACTTGGATATTATTGTGCTGCACGCTGTGATTTCCTAGAGTAAGGAATTAGTTTCTTCCCAATCCACACAAAAGAGAACTAACCCAGAACAGTATTTCCACAGACCTTCCGCTGACTGTTTAATGTTGTGATTCATAAAAATCCATCAGAGGTTTCACCTCTGCAGTTACAGTTCACAAAAATGCAATTCTGTAATGAGCTTAAAATATCTAACAGGGACTACAAAAGGGTAAAGGTAAATACTTGAGCTTTCTAGAGAGGTGGACTTGCTTTCTTTCCTGTTTACTTATGCAGTAACTATTAGATTTGCTTGGTGATTGGCATATCTGCAAAAACACAGTGCTCAAACATGCTCAGCTTCACACTGTGCTCTCAAAAAACCTCAAGCCTTGAAGTAGTGTTACTTTCCCTGTCTTCTACAGCTCACAAGTAGCAAAAAGTAGCAAAGGCAGCTTCAGACCTCAAAAAACTTGTACTTAAACCAAACGGGCCTTATTTTGCAAACCATCTTACAAGCAGAATATAGATTATTCAATCTACATCTTTACAAAATTATCATCCAAATTCATTATTTTAGATTTAAACTGAGCACATGTCGTGTTTTAAGCCCAGCCGGCAACCCAGAACTATGCAACTGCTCGCTCACTCCCCCCCACTTCCTCCCCCTGCTCCCAAAGGGATGTCCTGCTGAACCCAGGACAGTACAATAAAAATAGAAAGTCCTGGTAAGGTTTTGAGAAGCCAGAGCTCCGAATTGCTTAGAAAGCCTGAGATGAGTTGAAATTCAATTTTACTATAATGAATGTAGCGCAGTAACAATACTTGGAGGGTGAGAAGAAAAAGCCTGTCTGCATCACCTATGGAAATCGATGTAGTTTTAACTTTGCAGCAGTACCTTTCAAATGTGTGTGAGGGGGGACAAGCAGTTCCTGAGCACTCATGCTGCGCATGCAAGCACTGATGAGATCCACCCTTGCTGGATTATCAAAGAACCATTGTCTTCAAACCTTAAAGTGTTCATCATCTTGTTTCACAGGTCCTATCTAAAATACTGACCCAGTGTTTAACACCTCTGCCCCCAACACAACACTGTAATTAAAACTCACAGTTTTGTGTGGCTGTTTGTCACTGGGTCAAACAGAAAAAGGCCTCTTTCCTTCACAGGCTTCCTGTCCTTCCTAGGTGATAATTTTCTATCACTCTTTACGACCCCTCGCCCCTTCTCACTATGAGAAGAAGAAAGGAATACTACCTTGTGTGTTTGGTTTTGGTTTGGCTCAGAGGGAGAGACTTCTTCCAAATGGAACACTCCTGCAACATCAGGGGGTGTATATATAGACACAGGGCAGGAGGAGGAGAAAAAAAAATACAACCCTACTGTAGATACTCAGTTACATCACGAAAGATGTAAGCAGGTGGAAGTCTCAAAAGTCTTGATTTTTGTAAAGCCACATGCACAATGCTGACTCAGACACTAAAGTGAGGATGAATGATCCAACCAAAATATTGCATCCATCCAATAATAGGAAGTTTCTCACATATTCCTGGCTTTTGCCACAAGACATGCTATTTCTGCTTGGCAAAGACTGCCTTCCTGGCAGCTTACACACATTTTTGCATGTCCAACTAAACTTCTGGAAAGTCACCTTTGATATCTGCTGAAGGAACAACACAGCACGGCAAGTAATCAGACAGGTATCTGGAGTGCACTGGTGACAAAGACATTTTCCTAACAAATGGTTCAGGGAGGCAACCAGGAGAGGTGCTCTGCTGGACCTCATACTTACAAACAAACAAGAACTGGTCAAAGATGTGAAGATCATGGCAGTGACCATGAGATGGTGGAGTTCGGGACCCAGAGAGGAAGGAGCTGGGGAAAAAAACTGTATCACAGCCCTGGACTTCAGGAGAGCATACTTTAGCATCTTCAGGGATGTGCTTGAAGAATCACATGGGATACAGCCTTGCAGAGAAGTCCAGAAGAGCTGGTTGATATTAATGGATCATCTCCTCCAAGCTGAAGAAGAGGCCATCCCAACAAGCAGGTAATCAAGCTGAGGAGGCCTACACGGAGGAGTAAGGAGTTCCTGATCAAACCCAAGTGCAAACAAAGTGCAGCAGCAGGTGCAGGTGACCCAGGAGGAACCTGGGAACACTGACCATGCAGGGATGGGGTTAAGAGAGCCAAAGCCCATCTGGAGTTGAATCTGGCAAGGGATGCAAAGGGTGACTATAAGACTGACCTTCAGGAATTGCAAGCTCCTGAGACCACAGGGGAAGTCCAGAGCAAGGAACCCTTACTTACCCTTCTAGTTACCCTTAGTAGAAGAGGAACAAGTTAGGGAACAGTAGACTGGACATACATCATTCCATGGGACCCAATGGGATAGACCCATGAGTGCTAAGGGAGCTGGCTGATGCCACTGAGAGGGCACACTTGATTATCTTTGAATAGCCAACGGCAACTGAAAGATGTTCCAGATGACTGAAGGAAAGCAAATGTCACTCCTGTAGTCAAGAAGGGCAAGGAAATGGATCTGAGGAACTACAGGTCAGTCAGCCTCACTTCATCTCTGGGAAAGAGCAGCTAATGCTGGAAGACAGTTCCAGGCACTTGAAGGACAAGAGGGTGATCAGGAATAGTCAGCATGGATTTATGAAGAGGAAGGAGCAGAGAAATCATGCTTGACCAGCCTGACCTCCTCTTATAATGAAACAACTGGCTTGGTGGGTGAGGGGAGTGCAGATGATGTTGCCGGTCTTGACTTCAGCAAGACTTGCAACATCAGCTCTTATAACATTCTCAGACAAGCTGGAAAAGTATAGACTAGACAACTGGGCACTGAGCTGGACTGAAAACTGGCTGAATGGCCAGACTCAGAGGGCTGTGATCGGTGGCACGAAGTCCAGTTGAAGGCAAGCAACCAGTGGCATAGCAAAAGCTTGATAGGAGAGCCAATATTGTTTAACCTCTTCATTAATGACCTGGATGACTTGCAGAGTGTACTCTCAGTGAGTTTGCCGATGACAAAACTGTGAGGAGCAGCCAGTACACCAGACAGTCACATTGCCACTTGGATGAACTTCAGCAGGCTGGGGTAAAGGGCAGACAGGAACCTCATGGTGTTCAAATAAAATAAAGGCAAAGTCCTTCACCTTTGGAAGAATGACCCCAAGCACCAGAACAGGTTAGAGGCTGACAGACTGTAAAGCAGCTTTGCAAAGAAGGACCTGTGGCTCTGGATGACAGCAAGGTACCATGAGCTAGCAATGCACCCTCACAGCAAAGAAGGCCACCAACATCCTGGACTGCATTAAGAGGAGTGCTGCCAGCAGGTCAAGTGAGGCAATCCTTTCCCTCTGCTCAGCACTGGTGAAACAGGTGAAACACCTGAAGTTCTGAGCCCAGTTCTGCACTCCTCAGTCAAAACAGCCATGGACATACTGGAGAGAGTTTGGCAAAGGGCCACTAAAATGACTAAGGAACTATGAGGAAAGGCTGAGATTGCTGAGACTATTCAACTGGGAGAAGGCTCAGGAGGGATTTTAATCAATGTATACAAATGCCTGAAGGAAGGGTACAAGGAGGAGAGAGCCAGGCTCTTCCCAGTGATGCTCAGTGGCAGGACAAGATGGCAAAAACTGAAACACATTGGACCATAAGAAAGAAAAGAAATTGTTTTAATTAATTTTAATTTTAATTAAATTAATTTCAATTGTTTAAAAGAAATTGAGAGTGGTTGAACACTGCACCAGGTTGCCCAGAGAGGTTTTGGAGCATCCATCCCATCCTTGGAAATACTCAAAAACCAACTGGGCATGGTCCTGAGCAATCAGCTCTAGGTAACCCAGCCTGATGAGTGCAAGTTGGACAAGATGACCTCCAGAGGTCCCTGCCAGCCTGAACCAGCCTGGGATTCTGTGATCATTTTGCCTGCCCATTTGCACCCCCACCACTTACGATAAACACAAGTATTCAGAAGAAGCATCTCAGTCCTGCCTAAGGTACCACCAGTGGCAGAAACCCACAATATCACAGTGTTGACTTGACAGATCTCACACCAGCTCAGCAGAAAACAACTAAAATGTGCTATATCTCCCTCCCTCTTGAGGTTCAGCTTCCCATAGCTGCTAGCTCACCATTGCTATGGTTTGGCTCAAATTCTACTTTCTCAATGCAACAGAGGGGTCAGAGACTGGGAACATTAACAGGCAAGTTAGGTGTTTCAGACTGCCTGGTATTATCAGATTCCCTAAAGCTCTCTTACAGTCTTCATCTCCTTCAAGTTTGGCTTTACAACAACCCCTCAGCTCTGCAAATGCTCTGTATCACCTCTAAAAAACACAGGATGACTCTCCTCTTTTGTAACAAAGCAAGAAGTCAGACACTCTAGGTTTGCTGGCTAAAATCTTCATTGACTTGGCAGATGTCTACTTAATGTTGGTGTAAGAGAACAGAAGTCCTAAAGATTTTGATTTTAAGGTCAAGAGATAAATTAAAGTTGTAATTCCTTTAAGTCTCCAACATACCCTGTTCTCACAGCTGCAGGTGGTGTGGCAAAAAGAGGCCACTGGAAGTTACCAGTGATGGAGGGAAGTACAAAATGAATCCTATCTACCAAGATTTCACCCCAAAAAGAAGTTCAAGAACAAGAAGTCTCCATATGGAATTTAGGTTTTTGTCCAAAAGCTGAAGATAAAACGTTCCTGTCCAACCACTGTCCAACATTTGTCTTGACTGGTTCTCAGTTTAGAACACTTCCTCCTCTTTTACCTCTTTTTGCAAATAGTGAGGATGCTGGAGGGCTGAGCAGGCTGAGAATGAGAGCACAGCTGAGATCTACCATGGCAGCTGTCACACTTGTGGCCAGAGCACTTGTCTCTTCACCCAGCAAAAAAAAACAACACTACAATTTTAAAGTGACCTGGTGCGTGCATCTGTTTCACAGGGATTTAAAGGCCATCCACAATCCTGGCTTCTTGCCATGGGTATTTTTCAACTTTCACCTTGTGTCATCAAGTCTAGTGCTGAGATCCACAAAACACTGCAGGTCACAAGGGACTTCTGGAGGTTGGCTAGACCAGCCCCTGCTCCAAGCTGGGCTAGCTCTGCAGCTAGGTCAAAGGTACATTTTCTGGTAGGGTCAATGGTTCTGTGTTTCATACTGGAGCTAGGAAAGGTTTTTATGGACTATTCAAATTTGCAGCTGCCATGCCAGATTTTAGTGTAACACAAGATATGCACAAAGAGACAGCCCTGAAATAACATAAATTCGCTGCACTGATCTCCTGGTCCTAACAGGGCCTTAGATTCCCACCGCACTTACAGTTTTGTCTTTAAAAATCCCACAGCTGTGAACACAGAAATTAGACCAGCATCTAAAAACACAAAAGCAACTCTTCCTAATGAGGCTAAAGAGTTAGTTCCTTTACACTTGCAGCACTCCTAGCACACAGAAAATCCCATTTGGATGGTACTTTTCTCTTGGGTGGTATAAGCTACTCTTTCTTACTGAATTAAAGCCAGTAACACAGAACCAACTAAACACAGAAATAACTACAGAATCCTCTCTGGATTTGCAAGGAAAAGAGACGATGCTAATTACAGCCTAAACCATCTCCTCACTGCTACAAAAGCATTAGCAACTCTGTCTTTATAATATACATTGGCACTGGGGTTTTATTAAATTGGAGGTTTTGGTTCTCATGCAAGGAGCTGGAGTGGTAGCAACCCCAAACTCTATCTCCCCTGAGAAAGAGTGAAGATGGACTGTTCTCTATAACCAAACCACTCTTGGTTACTCCGAGTCAATTAATCTGCCACTTTATCTCACCATTAGCAGCCACCAACACTAGGAAGGCATCCAACTTAGGCTGTAGACAATAGCGACAAGCCTCAGAGGGACTGCTATTTATATCTAATATTGCCATAAGCTACTTTAATGAACAGTATATTTTCTTGCCTGAAGGCTAGTAGCACTGAGCATCTACATTTGTTCCATCATTTTTATACGCTTGCATTCTATTTAGGTAAAAAGGAGCTCAGAGTATTTCCAGGGAATACCATGCAGCAGGTGACAGGCTATTTACTGATTATAGGACACACTTAGGCCCAGACACATTAACCTGCATGCAAAGCCAGCTGTCTTCCGTATCTTCCATAGTAATAGAGGGGCTCCTCTACAAGAGTCACATTCAAGTTGTGAGACGCCAGCAGACTGCATTCCAACACAGTGGCTGCTGCAAAACAAACTTGAGATACTAGAATGTCCGGCACATTACTGGTTTGTTAAGTCCACCCATCAAAGCAGGCTGTGCTGCTGTTGCTAGCACACAATAATGAATGTTTTGCTGAAGTTTCAGGGGTATCTGAGGGAAAAAAAAAAGAGAAAAAAAAAAAGAAAAAAAAAGAAAACAACATAACCACAAAAACAAAGCATGGAGGGTAAGGGAGCCAGGACTCCATCCTCCCCAAAGCAGCAGGCGTGTAGCTAAAACAGCTACAGCCTGCCCCGCACATGTATCTTCTGAGTGGTCCTGAATCAGAAAAGCATAAACTCATGCCCAAGGAACACCTGTATTACCAACACAGAGACCATGAATGGTGAACAACATAAACCCAACATAGCGCAGACAGCCTTTTCATTATAGGCTCACCCAACAGGAACCTTGCTATAGTTTTGGATCGTTCACCTGGTGACAAAAATAACTGCTTTACTTCCTTAAATACACTGTGAAACAGGACAGCATGACTAAGACGGACACAGCAGCTTTTCCTCCTGGTAAGAAAGACTTTCTGTGATCAATGGTGTTGTAAACTCAAGATGATTTTGGCAGAAAAGACCTACATTATTTATTAATTTCTTGCAATATCAAGATGTTCACCTCTGACTCACTGCACTGCTTAGTTGCTCTTCCTGTTAAGAGTAAAGGAAAATTCAAGTTTCAGAGCCATTATGCATCTCTAAAATAAAACGGTAAAAAAAGAGCAAAAACTTAACAAGTTCTGCTGGACTCCGCAGTGCCACACTGAAGAGCTGTGCTTACTTGGTTTGTCTCCAGCACTCAAAGATGGACCACAGCCTTCCAGGGCTTACAGTGCTAAATGAAGGCTGACTGTAGAAAAGTCATTGTTAAATGTTTACAGGCAGTTGCCATTCTAATTTTAAGCCAACAAAAAAATAAGACAAAAACCCAAGAGGCCATATAACCCATGCAGGGATTCTCCCCTACCTATGCTATTTCAAAAGTCCTTTTGAGATTCAGGAATATTTTTTATTTTTCCTTTTTTTGTTTTTAATCACTGTTTAACTTCCTGTTAATGCTTGCAAGCATTAAATTACACCATAGCCTCAGACCAGACTGTGCAAGACAGCAAACCTCTTAGAAAGGAAGGAGACATGGAATCCTATGGGAAATAACAGTTTCCAACACAAATATTTCACCAGTATTATAATCCACACTGGGGTGCAGAAATCCCTATTTCTTTGCGTTTCTGTGTTGAAAGGGATTCTAGGAATACAGAGGAGTACCCCACACCACTGTACGCTGTATAAGCCTTTTTTCAGGCTCATATGGGATCCATCAGTCCCTGCAAAGCTGTTTCACTCATCCAGTCTCTCCAGAAGGGTTCAAAAAAACCCCCCAAACTTCCTCTCAAGCTTTAATTGCATCTTCATGCACCAAAACCAGACACACTATCATGGTTAAACAATAATTTTCCTGTCCAGGCCCACTCCTTCCACTTCTACCAGCAGAACAAACCGTAAGAACCTTAACAGAGGTAACTGCTCAAGCCTACCTTGTGCAGGTCCGACTGCCCAATATTCATATCAGAAGCTCCCAGACAGACTTGTGCAGCTGAAATTACATGCAGATGTTCATCATGATGGTACATGAGGTCATACCATAGACTAGAACTATTCCAAGATCTCCAGGCAGAAGCACAGATGCAGGTCTTCTGGACAGCAGATGCGTTCTTTATTTTTTTCCATAAAGGTAATTTCTCAGGTGCAACCCAGACACCCAGTGGTGTGTTCTGGATAGTTAGGAGGCCAACAGGAAAGAGAAGAAAAAGAGAACAAAAAAAAAAAAAAAAGAAAAAAACAGTCTCTGGGGCAAGCAGCTGCCTGCAAGGATAAACTTCACTTGCAGACAGTACCCTGCTGCTGCCAGGAAAGGCTTTCCCCAATAGTTCTGACCATGTCCAAAAAAAGCAGTGAGAGCAGTATTTCTGGGTCTCTTAACTCTGGCAGTCTTGGCTGTACTATAGCCTACAGACTTTTCTCCTTCCAAACTATTATTAGTCCAAGTAACATGTCCTTAATTTAGCCTCCCTCTTGACCCTACAAGCTCACCACTCACCATAATCTGAATGATGTGTCTTTCTATACTTTCTGAAGTCAGACTCTACAATTTAAGCCAGATACGCTGCCTGTTACACTAGCTGCTACTTCTTTTGTTCTATCTGCTATGTGAACAAGCATTTCTTTGTAAAATAAAAGCTAAATTCCCCCACTGCAAGTCTGCAGGGTGTGCATGAAGGCAAAGCTATGACAGATGATGCCTTTCCCCTTGACCTACTCAGAAGAGGGACGTAGAGTTTCTTGAGTTTCTGAGTTTCTTGAGCTCAGAAAAGGGACTGTTCTTTGTGGAAATCATCCCTGTCTGTATGAGTCCAAAGAAGTCCTCTCCTCATCCCACTACTCTGCCTTTCTCACCCAGGTGCCCTGCACCATCTCTTCCCCAGACATCCTCAAGGCCTTGAATAAGGTACAGGGATGGTATAAGTATGGGAACCTACAGATCCTTATGGGATCTCTACACAGCCATTTTGCAGCTAGACTCAACTACAGCAACACCACAGACATACTCAGGAGCAGATCTACTGGACTCGATGGAAGGATACAGTGGTACCTGCGACTTGGACATCTCTAAACCCAAAAGCACTGCACACTATTCCCAATTTCACAGCTGCTCCCAGCACTCACAGTGGCACTACCAAAAGCAACCATCTAACAAGATGATAATGCTGGGACTGACAGAACTGACGACTCCACTCTGGGATTCTCCTCTGACATGGTATTTCTTAAAAAAGGGAAGAGACCATCCTTTCCCCCAGAGAATGTTAGCACAGGATGAGCTGCTGAGGACATACTTCGGTTGGTTTTGAGGGCTCTTCCCCCCCTTGTTTTTATTTTTAACCATATACCTATGTACCCATATCTCCAAAAATAAAAAGCTATGTTAACGACCTCCACAACACAGCAAAAACTTAAGTACACCATCAACACAAAAGCACTTTCTCACTCAATAATTCAAAACCTCAACAGTACCAGTGAAGTGAATTATTAAAATCTTTAAATGAGCCCAGGTCATTAGATGCAATACCAGTTCAAAGTTACCTATATGACAAGTTACAGCTACTTGTTGGGGAAAAAAAAAGACTGCCCGCTGCTCACAACTTTTCCTCAATTAATACAGGGATCCTAAATTTAATTTGACACGTCACAGTCCTCCTCTCCCCAGCTCCAGCTTTTCTAACTATCACTGTCATCTCCAGTTTCCCCAGGTAAGCACCTTGTTTCGGTACAACAGGTCTAAGACTTTTTAGCAGTGGCGTAACAGTATTTTGCATAACATTATATAAATAGTTTATTATTAACCATTTCAAGACTGATGCAAAGTCAGCAGTTCAGCATGTAAAAGCAATCACAGGCAGCTTACGAAACAGCTGATAAGTGTGAGCAGCAGGAAATACTGGAGGTAAAAGGCACAGGAGTCAGGCTTTTGTTGGGAAAAAAAAGCAGCTTGACTTGCAAGGTGGCTGATAGTTTTTAACCTTATCTAGATGAAGGTATAATCCAACCATCTTATTGACCTATTAAATATTCCACACTTAAGATTACTAAAATGGCAAACACCTGGTTACAGGGTAGCAGCCCGCTGACATCTAACCTATGTCCACACAAATATTCCCGTATTCGAAGGACATTAAACCACCTGCCTCTGATTTTCTGTCCTGGAAGGCAAATTTGCTATTATTTGCTTTAAAAATCTTTACTTGTGGACTTTAAACTCCTCACCTTTCTTCTGACACTTGTTTTTGTTTCCAACACAGTCACCAGCTGCATACACTTCATATTTGCATTACAGCAGCTTGACACATCATACTTGTATTATGCTGATTTCTTATCAGGATTCCTTCTCCCCTACTGCCACAAAAGCCTGGCCTGTTTGGGAAGGGCTCCTGAACTCTCTCTGCTTCCAACTAGCATTTTGCAAGGTCAACCATATTATCCAAACAAGAGAACAAAAAACAAACCAAAAAGCATTAGATTATGTTTTGGTCCTGACCAGGCTAAAAAGCTACCACCAGCAGGTTCTATTGAATGAATCCTTAATTCTACCTTTTTTATTAGAAGTCTTTCATAAATGTAGGCATTTGCTCAGGAGACACCCTCACAGACATGCACAAATGTACTCTGAAACAGTTCTCACACACACAGTCATTCTCAGAAAGGTACAGCATTTCTTCTACCACTAAGTCAAAGCTACTGTAATCAGTAACTAAAAGGCAGGCCAAGTGCTTTTTCTGCCTAAGCAATTTATGCTTAAATCAGCATAATCTATGCAGAAAATGCAGGGGGAAAAAAGTAAAGTATGACTTAATAAACTCTTGCTGATTCCTGCTGCAAACAGGTTTGCTTTTTTGTGCAATTACAGAAGAGGGATTTTTTTCCCCCCCACCACTTTCAGTTGCCACAAGCAGCCTATTGTTTGGATTTAACCATGCAGCACTCTGAGGCAAACCCACAGCTCATGCTAGCACCACGGACTGCACGTAACTAAAAATTAAACAGAAGGCAATTCAGTCCCTTTACAATAAGAACAGTGCTTTGTACTAAACACTTGCTCAGAGAAGAGATACATACGCTGCTTGGGCACAGCTAGAGAAGAGAGAGCCCATGCATACTGCAGAAGCCTTGGAATACTTCCAAATATCCAGGTGCCTTTAGGTATGCTGTGTATCAGCTGACAGTTTAGTAGTTTCTCAAGAGCAAACATCAAGCAGATCAATTGCCCCAAATCCAGGAAGCCAAAAATTGGTCAAGATAACACCTCTATGCCTGCCCCACACACAAACACCACAGTCACATCCTCTTTCGTTCAAAAACTGATTCCAAATCCGTTGGACACACCAAAATGAGTCATCTCTGTGCACTGGTACCTTAACTCTGAAAACTCCTGCTCCGTCCCTCCACTGAGGGAACTGAAATGCCATAAGCTCACTCATAGCTGTGGCAACAGCAAATGGAAATCCTGCCACATTGCAGAACTTCAGCACAGTCTCCTCTCCAGCGCATGTGAACTACATGCGAGCAAAACTACCTTCCCCCCCCCCCCCCCCCCCCCCGAAAGCTGGTGCCTACCCTAAAGCAAAAATAAAATCCACTGGGCAAAGTTTAGCCAGACTTACATCGCTTTAGCAGGATTCGCACCAGCTGTGCTTTAAGGCACTTAGGAGATGTACTCGGAAGAGTTTGGAAACAGTGCAAGAAATTCAAGGCCTCTCATGTACAACTGCAAAGACTATACCCACTGTTTAAATTGGGTGAGGAGCTACTGTATTTGAGACCTTGAGTTTCAGGTTGACCACATCATACCACTACTCTTTTAATATGATAAAGTCAGCAGTGCATATTTAGGAATAGAAAATGGGTTTAAGTGACTTATTTTTTTAATAATCAGAAATCTAAAGAATATCAGCATATCTGAATGCAAAACCAAGAGCTTTTCTTGGGAGATATGTCAGATATTTCTAATTAAGATGCATCCAGAAACTGTGTATAACAGAGGTTAAAAAAAAAAAAAAACAGTTGATGGGAGGGAAGAGGAGAGAAAGAAATAAGTTTTGTCATCTAACAAGTTTCCAGCAGCAAAGCCTGTATATATGTATATATATAAGACCTGAAAGGCAAATTTAGCTTTGGTGAGAATTTTACCTCTAACAGATGCTTGCAGGGTATCTACATGTAGTTTGCAAAAACTTCCCAGATGAGCTTCAATATTCTGAATGGCAAACAAAGAGTAAAAGCCCCAACCAATGCTCCCTGCATGTTGATAAGTTAGGGTAAGGAGTTTCAAGTTTTCTGAGTGTGGTGGGGGTGTCAGTTTTGTATCAGAGTGGTGGTTGGTAGTTTGTGGTTAATTTCTGGGGTTATTTTAAAGGGTAGTTTATATTACCATGTGCAAATAATTTTAGAGATTGGAAACACTGCAATCTAACCTTCACCTGCGTATGAGCAAAGCAAATCTAATCCCACTGTCAGGTTATTCTATCTCGTAGCAAAGTAAATGAGCTAAAGGACTAAGGAAAGGGAGAGTTACCATGGGATACCAAGATGCGTCACTTCTCTTGGCTCTTTCTGCGCCACGTGACATCTCAGCCATGAGTGAAGAACTCAGCAGATGGGATAGAAAAAAAAATAAATCTAAAAAGGTCTCCAGATTATAGCAAAGTTCAGGCTTTTAAATCCAATTTGCTAACTGCTTATGAGTACAGAAATACAGGCAAACAATATTTATCTATAAACCAAACCGTCTGTAAATCTTTTGCCACTTGTACAATAAATACATGCTTTCCCTTTCAACAGTTATCACCTACACTTTTCAGTTCCTTATAGTAAATTTAGTCCAAGCACATTCAGAAATACTGCCCTTGCCATCTTCAGTAAGAACTATTACTTGCTTTTCGGAGGAAGCAAAGCAGGCCCATAGTTTCAACCTTGCTCGTAAATGCAGAAGCAGCCACTTCACAGCAATAAACACAAGCAGTCAGAGTTCAAGAGAGATCAGAAGAGTGACAAATCACTATGAATTTACTCTCAGAGTTATCACACAGGTCACTAAATCCACACCTTCAGATGGAGTCCACTGAATAAAGACTTAATTTTCAAGGTATCACTGTTTGGCAACACACTGCTGCAAAGGTGCCATGTGCGTGTGCAGCATGTGAGCTGACCCCACCACATCCTTACCTATACTTTGACTTTCACCCCACTCAAGTCAGTATAAATTTTTACACATCTCCCGCACAAGTCTTGCTTCTCTACTCAAAATCATAGAGTAGTTCAATGTTTGGTATTTTTTTTCCTCCCCTTTTGCTTTCAGCTGCCAATTTCTTTCCAGCACATCAAAACAGCTCTGATTCAAAGGACGTGATTCCACCTCCACCCTCCTACACCTCCAAGCCTCTTAATACCCACATGCTGCTGAGCACCAAATTCTCTTCAGAAATTTGGTCCTTTCATACAGCAGCCAAGCAAACCCTCTCTGTAATAAAAGCAACATACAGCTTGAGAAACCTTCACTCCCAAAGCCACCCAGTGACTTCAAGGCTGCAAACCCAGAGTTTCAGTTCTACTCAAATATTACGTCATGCTGAAAAATAGAGCTTCCAGGGAAGTACTGAAGCCTGTCTGCCTTCAGTGCATCACAATAACCTGATCAATACTCCAGGCACCAGCTGGCAAGCTGCCACTCAACTTACTGCCCTGGGTTCAGCAGTAGCAGTCATTTTTCTGCTTCTTAGTACCTGGTGCAGTGCTGTGTTTTTGACTTTCAGCCTGGGAACAGCCCTGATAACACCAATGTTTTTAGTTGCTGCTCAGTAATGGTTACTCTGACCAAGGACTTTCTGAGTCTCATGCTCTGCCAGGGAGGAGGGGAAGCAGGGAGGAAGCAGAGACAGGACACCTGACCCAAACTGACCAGAGGTTATTCCATACCACAGCACATCATGCCCACTACATAAAATGGGGGCAGTTACCCAGAAGGGTTAGATCACTGCTCTGGTCGGGCTGTGTATCGGTCAGCAGGTGGTGAAAGGTTGTACTCTCTTCCCTTGTTATTTCCCTTATCATTATTATTATTGGTGGTAGCAGCAGTGGTTTGTGTTATACCTTAGCTACTGGACTGTTCTTATCTCAACCCGTGGGAATTACATTCTTTTGATTCTCCTCCCCATCCCTCCTGGGGGGGGGGGGGGGGGGGGGAGGAGGAAGAAAAGGGGGGAGAGAGAGAGTGACTGTGTGGCTGACTGGGCTTAAACCACGACACTTACCCAGCTATTAGCTCTCTCCTATTAGCTCCAGACTGCAAAACTTTGGTGAAGTAACACAGCACATTACCCAAGACAACTGCTGCTATAATCTGCTCTTAAACATCAACTTTTTATCACCCAAATGACTTGCTAATATGTGCCTGTTTCCCACTAGCTACCAAAACCAAGCAAGAAATCCCACATTTAATTTGCTACTCCAACCTGTAGCCTCTGCATTAGCATGCATCTATACGATGTGGCATTTATAATTGGCTGAGCATTATTTATTGCCTACTTACAAAATGAAGTTTCATATTTCTGCAGCAAGTTTAACACAGATGGTGTTCCCTTCTTCAAATCACTGCTTTAATAACTGTTCCCTGCTGCAGGAGATACTGTCTTCAATAAGCCATGGCTAGGTTTTATCCAGCCTCCCTTGAGTCTCTTAACCTTTCAGCAACATCCTGCAGCAGGGAATACCACAGCATAACTGTGCACCACCCAAAGAAAAACATTATCTAAAGAAAAACTTTCCCTTGTTATAAGCTTGTTGCTTCCTTCTTTTGTTTGACGCTATTTCTTTGAATGAGGAAGAGCTGGTTACAGTCACCCTCTGCTCACACTTTACATGACATTCTTTTTCTCACTTCCTCCACTCACAATCATTTCTTCTCTATGCTGTAGAGTCAAAGTTTATTTA
Source organism: Ara ararauna (assembly GCA_028858755.1). Taxonomy (NCBI): domain Eukaryota; kingdom Metazoa; phylum Chordata; class Aves; order Psittaciformes; family Psittacidae; genus Ara; species Ara ararauna. The sequence continues at coordinate 47,759,976 of CM054381.1, forward strand.
CCTCCTTTTATATAACAGCTGCTCCATGCCTTTGATTACCTTCATCATCCTTTCCTGAACCTTTATCCAGAAAGGAGATGCAGGACCAGCTGGCATTCAAGGTACAGAGAATCATGGAGAAGAGAGGATGGGGGTTGGCTGATCAGTTGGTTCTTTACAGTAGCTTGCTATTCTGTTCTTTACCCCTTCACAAATAACATTAATTCATTTACTACTTTGACTCCAAAGTTATTTTCAGTGTTTGGATCTCCAATTTCAGAAGAAAAAAAAAAAAATCCTCCCAAGCGCAGAACAAAACCCAAAACTAATTTTGCATCCTGTCAGCGTTGCACAAGCAAGCATCACATTTCAGAGACAGGGAATGGCCTGGAAAATGCTGTAATCTCTTAATCTCTCACAGTGGCTGTTTCCAAAACTTCATTTCAACCAGAGCAGCACAGCAAGGCATTAATCACATCCCTGTCTGTGCATGAAGAAGCCTTTCTCCATCTTCCTGTTTCCCTCCAGCAAGGCACTCACCCTCTGCTGCTCAGGCACAGTGCGGGAACCAACTATTTCTTTTACATGTCCAAACCCAGTGTTCTCCACATCTTTGCGAAGCACCCCAACCCAATGGGCACCCAACTCCTCTTCCATGCCCAGAGTATCAGATAAGCATTCTCCCCTCATCACATGTATTGTTGACCCCTACTCTGCACCACTATGCTCAGACTTGCAGTCTGCTGACAGATCAAGCAAGCCATGGAGGACAAGGAGCAAAAGCATCAATTCTTCACATGTGTCAAACCCAAAAGAACAGGGAGGACAGCAGCAGTGGGAAGGTAGAAGCATGGATTTCAGGTTCAGAGCAAACAAGCCTGAATTCAGAGCCCATGGGCTCCATATAAAACAAGAGAATGTGCATCTCAAGCTGCTTGTGCTTTGTATTTATTATTTCCCGATTCAGTACCTGCAAAATGACCCCTACTGAGGCCCACAGGGGGGAACAAACACCTGCTTTTTTATTAGCAACCAATTGCTGCTTTACAGTTTCACTGACTTGAACCACATATCAGATTCCTTTCCTCACCTATGCTGGACACAGGTTTGTTTTGTCCTTTCATGTGGAAACACATAGAATCCTAGAATAGTTAGGGTTGGAAAGGACCTTAAGATCATCTAGTTCCAACCCCCCTGCCAGGGGCAGCGACACCTCACACTAAACCATGCCACCCAAGGCTCTGTCCAACCCGGCCTTCAACACTGCCAGGGATGGAGCATTCACAACTTCCCTGGGTAACCCATTCCAGTGCCTCACCACCCTTACAGTGAAGAATGTCTTCCTCATATCCAATCTAAACTTCCCCTCTTTAAGTTTGAACCCATTAGCCCTTGTCCTATCACTACAGTCCCTAATGAAGAGTCCCTCCTCAGCATCCCTATAGGTCCCCTTCAGATACTGGAAGGCTGCTAGGAGGTCTCCATGCAGCCTTCTCCAGGCTCAACAGCCCCAACTTTCTCATGCTATCTTCATACGGGAGGTGCTCCAGTCCCCTGATCATCTTCGTGGCCCTCCTCTGGACTTGTTCCAACATTTCCATGTCCTTTTTATGTTGAGGACACCAGAACTGCACACAATACTCCAAGTGAGGTCTCACAAGGGCAGAATAGAGGGGCAGGATCGCCTCCTTCGACTTGCTGGTCATGGTTTAAGCCCAGCTGGAAATCAGCCACACATGTGGCATCCCACATTTCTTGTGTTAACAATCATAGTACACCAAGAGGCAGAGCTGTATCCTGAAACTCCTGCCCTCTACATAGATTTTTTTGTCCCCAGTTTTCAGCACCTCAAACTCCTCCCAACAAAGGATGACAATGCATATTTGCTTTAAAGTGACCATTTTCACTCCACCCAAAATTACCACAGAGAAGCAGATAATGGCTGAATATAAGAAATTTCCAGCTAGAACTGAAGAATCAGTGTAGCAACAGTAAAAAAAAAAAAAAACCAAACCAAACCAAACAAACCCTTAGGCAGGCAGTTTACTGACAAAAAATGGGATTACGAATGCACAGCTCTGAAATGCGAATGTACAGTCTCTGAAACAGCACTCCTTTGACGGAGGCTACTCCTCAGGCACTCAGGCTGTTGGATGCTCTGGTCCCTTCTTTTTCCAGTGAGCCACTCCTTCTCAAGACCATTTGTCCATCCAATCTTCACACTGTACAGTGACACCCTCCTGCCCATCCAGAATACACTCCTGAACAGAAACACATGCCCACAGGCATAAGATATTCACAAACAGTTCTTCTTACAATAAGATATCAAATCTTTCAACACCTGAATAACCTTGTCCCACTGTTCACCAAGTGGATCGCCATCCTAAAAGGTCTTGGCTGTTTCACTGATACCTAACATACATCTTTCAGTGGAAGTGTTTGCACTGCGTCTTTCTGAACAGTAAAATTTCAGCTGTCAGAAGCATCTTTTTCCAACACCCACTTCTCATCCAGGTCAAATCAAGCCAAATGAGGGTGAGGGGCATGAAAAAAGTATTAGGGCGGTTTGGCAAGATGGGTATTAAATGACATGCAATGGCTCTCCAAAGCTATAGATAGAAAGGTCGTGAATAGCCAGATCTTATTGCACTGTCACTCACCCTCCACTCCCTCTTGAAACTCTCCCTTATCCTGAACTCTTCTTGTGCATTCTTTCTGTGCCAAGCTCAGCTCAACTCACATTTTCATCTCTGCCTTTGGGCCTCCCTGATGCCATTGCAAAGACTCAAGATGACAACTGAAAATCCAGTAAAACCATACTGTGTTTGGTTTTCCCCTCCAGAGGGGGCAAAGTTGCAAAAACCTGAGCACTGTACTACAAACAGCAGAGGAGCTCCCTTTCCTTACCTTAACCCCGACACAGAGTGCATGATGTTAGAGGAGCAATAGGCTGATGGCTCTGATCCCACGCCAGCCGGAAGTACACCCCTCACACCATGCTCAGAGGGATGTACTTCCTGAAACTACATGAAACACCATTTTTAGGATGAGCATACACCATGCCGAACTACGCAGCACCCAAAGGACACCAATTTAAGACTGCTGAATTCACAGTGCTGCAGGTATCACATCATCATAGGACAATTGACATCAGAACTCTTGAATTAACAAGTTGCAACAGCAACCCAAACAATCTGTGTTTGGTTTCTGTGGAAGTTTAAGATGACAATCCCAGAAATCATTAATTTAAGTGCTAACATTTTGATTTGTGTCTGGACTAGCAGTTAGCAATGCTTACTGCGTAAAGGAAAGAGGCTCAGAATAAAAAGTTTCCTAATTTAAGGCACTGCTTTACATAGCGAAGAAATACAAATAATGACTATCTGCTGTTGCCTCTTGCCTTTTGGCTAGACAACTCTGTGTGCAAACAGCGATGCATTTCAGTTGTGAAGCTAAGTACGCAACATATTTTCCCCTACACACAGAAATGAGCTCACTTTCATACTGGCTGCTTCAGCAGTGTAAATAAGCTAAGATACTGCCTTATATATATATTCTGTAAATTAAGTACTACAGAAAGTAGCCAAGTAAGAGTCACAGAATTTTTAGGCTCTTTATCCTTGTGGCATCCTCCTTAATTTCATAATTTTTATATAGCATTCACTGAAGATAACTACTAAAATTCAACAAAGGAGCAGGCTGTTCATTATAAAACTTTTCTTGACAGAACGCTTCGAGAAAACCTTGAAGGGGATGGGCATGAAATCAGTGTATTTTCATGCACCACTAGCAATTTTGTAACTAAGTATCTTAGGATACTGCACCAGACTGACTTGTGCAACTACTGCTCTAAAGCAAGCCAATGCAATTAAAGAATCCAGCCTCAGCTCCATGATGTCACCACATTGCTAACAAGCCTGAAATCCAGCTGGTAGGTGATGCTTCAGAGCTAACCGTGATTTAAGGACAGAGCTGTCCTTCTGCTTTGACAGGCCTGCCCATAGCATTAGTCCTTAGGAATTATGAGCAGAGAGCTCACACGTTGGCTTTGAGGAAACAGACATCCTCACAAAGTACAAACACAACCTCATGCTGAATATTACTGGAGTATGAGAAAAATCATGTAGAGAAATAGCAGCTACAACATAGCCATTTGCCTTCTCTTCGTTGTAAACAGGTTTGAAATTGCCTAGTACAGCTATGATCAAGGAGCAGGTGAAAATGAGAAGAGACATCCTCATAACTTCTGACAGGTAAGTCTACTTGAGCTTCAGCACAAGCATTTAAAGATGAAAGAGCACAAGGAGGATACTGAAAGACAACTGACAGCTTGAAGAGTACACACCAGTTTTCAAATAATTTCTGTGATGTAGGGTAATGTTCATGATCACAGCATTCACTGGGAATTAGATCATCCACTGAGCAGCAGGTTTGCCAGATCAACTGTCTGGGGACTTTAAACAAGATCAGCAAAATCTGTAGAGCATTGCAAAACTGGAGTCAGTGCCTTTGGATTCATGGTATTCAGCTGCCTCCCCAGAGGAACTTCACAAAAGACTAAAATATGGGGGGAGGAAAGTAGGGGAGAGGAAAACATCACAAGAAAGAGCAAATTGAGTGACACAATTTCAGGAAAGTTCGATGTTGTCTGTGCTGACTGCTATGCCCAGATCTGTTCAGTCTATTTCTGCCTTACCTACAGTGCTCCATTTTGCATCTGCTGCTGGCTTCATTGAAATGCTTTTTCTGCAGGATTATTATTTTTGGAGCAAGCAGTTTGACAAACCAGTACTATGGCAGGGCAGCTATGCTGTCAGATGTACACCATTCACATCTTTGGCAGGGGCAGACACAAGTAGCTGCATTGGGCTGAGGAGGGCATCAGTTATTTTGCATCAGCAACAGCATTTATGAAGCATCTGAAGCAACCATGAAAGCACAGTTAAAATATCCTAATAATAAAACCACTATTTGAGCAAAGTGTGTTCCTTACCTTTTCTGCCTCTCTCCTTTCACAGATGTGCCATACAGCTCAGGGAGCTCCCAAGGCTATGTTTACATCAGCTTTCCAAGAAACTATTAGTAAAGCTTGAGGAATTTAGTGATGCGTCAGTGCCTGGAGATGGCTGCAATGAAGCTCCACAACGCACAAAAGTGCAAAGAGGAACCTAAAAGCAGGAGCATGCTCTAGACAAGATGATATTTAAGTCTGCCTAGATGTAGCTTGGATGAGCACATGATGTGAACAGCTGGGAGAGTCACAGAGGACTTCAGCGACAGAGCAGACATCCACTATTAGGACTACAAAATCCCTCAGCATTTTAATATCAAATAATCTATCCACCATTTGCTACATATTTACCACCATGGAGCAAAATATATTAGATATAACACTTTGTCTTCCTAGTCAGTACATGGAAACCTGTCAAAACAGTTGCTGACAGCCTTTCAACTCTTCATTGGAAATGGGGACAGCAGAGGGAGGGGGAGCACGGGGGGGTGGGAATTAAAAAAAAAAATTAAAAATCCACCAAATCAATAACTTTATGCTTTAATGCATCTTGAAAACAAATCTATGAGAACAAAGAAAAACATTTAATGAATTACCTGAAACGAAGCATATTGTGCAAGAATCCCAATAACTGTTATCATCTGTGGAATAATAAAACTGCAAAACCACGGAGTAATTTAAAACAACTGTCTTTCATTCAAATAATGAACAAACTAGTCAATACTTATCCAATAAAGAGAAAGTTATTTAATAGGGTCTAACATAGGAACAGAGTCTGTTGGATCCATGTAATGATGCTGGGGAAAAGGGTCCATTAATAATGCAGCTTCCTGAAAGCCACACAAACCAGAAGTACGGCAATCAGAGTCAACATCTCCTGGGACTAAGGGGATGCCCAGATTCATTAAATCCTTCAGCACAGTGAATGCAGGTTTGCTGAATGCAAAGAAACCAGACATAAACTAGAAAGCAAAACAAGATTAGAGATCAGCAAGATGGCATTCCCCTTGTGAGTCCAAATAAGCAAGACATTTTGAACTACTTCCAGCACGACTTCAGCATGAAGCAACATTTGCGCTTCAGCATAATAGCTGATCTTTCAACTGCATGCTAGGAGCTACAGGAATAGTCACACACGGTAGCCCCAGAGTTTTAGATCAGCTACTCAGCCTTCAAAGGAAGTGAAAAGAGTTGCATAAGAGCTGTGTTGTATTTCAAGCAGAAACTGCCTTTCAGATAAACACTAGATGTTTATACATGCAATTTTCAAGCACTTGAACCCTAAGTAGATTACACAGGTTGTTTCAGTATTTGCTATGTGCCCTGTCCCATCCCCAGGCCTCTCAGGTAAATGTGACACTCTAAAGGAGTTGGGATGGCATTAGCCACCAAAGGCCAATGAAATCTCACGTACATGAGTAGTAAGAATTATGCCAAAACAAAAATGAGCACAAGCAAACAGGATGCAAAGGAAGACAGAAAATCCCTCTTCTCCTTGAACACATGCAAGAATTGGTGAGCACACCCTTACAGGAAATCCTGTTACTTGGGTCTGTAAATGATGAATGAATCTCTAAGTCAAAGCCTCAGGAAAAAGGAAAGGTCATTTTCTGTTTCAGTTAACAAATCTTGAGGTGCTCGTTCTGGCTGGGGTAGAGTTAATTTTCTTCACAGTAGCTGGTATAGGGCTATGGTTTGGATTTGTGCTGCCAACGGTGTTCATAACACAGGGATGTTTTTGCTGAGCAGAGCTTACACAGAGTTAAGGCCTCTTCTGCCTCTCACCCCACCAGCAAGTAGGCTGGGGGTGCACAAGAAGCTGGGAGGGACACAGCTAGGACAGTGACCTCAACTGACCAAAGGGATATTCCATGCATTATGGAGTCATGCTCAGTATATAAAGCTGGGGGAAGAAGTAGGAGGGGAAGGAAAGGGGGAGAAAGTTTGTAGTGATAGCATTTGTCTTCCCAAGTAACAGTTACACTTGATGGAGTCCTGCTGTCCTGGACATGGTTGAACACCTGCCTGCCCATGGGAAGTTGTGAAGGAATTCCTTGGTTTGCTTTTCTTGTGTGGACAGCTTTTACTTTCCCTGTAAACTGTCTTTGTCTCAACCCATGAGTTCTCTCATTTTTACTCATCTGGTTCTCTCCCCCATCCCAACACGGCGAGAGTGAATAAGCAGCTGTGTGGGGCTTAGCTGCTGGCTGGGGTTAAACCACGACACTGGAAAAGGAAGATTCTCTCCTTGGATTAAAGATTAATCAGCAGCATGTATGGCCTATTTTCATTAACTGTGTTGTTTCCTGCTAGCACATCCTTTGCCTTTTCCAAGAAACAGGGGAGCAGCTAGTGTCTAAGGGCAAATGAATTAAGAGACAAGAGTGAAACTATCAGCAGCTACCTGCTTTATGCTACTTGCTTACAAAGAACCAGCCAAGCTATTTAATAAGCATTAATGCCTAGGGAATCTACCAAAGTTGAATTTGATCAAGCCAAACAAACTGAGCACATGGAACATACAATATCTGCTCCAAAACTCAGTGTGGGGTAAGCACCTAAGACGTTACACCATTGCTTCTCTACTTGGACTACTCCTCTCTTGGTACAACACTGACATGGGAAGAGACAGCAGCAGCACATCAGACCACAGCCTGGATTCAGGCACTTCCAGGGAATTGCATATGTTCACTCTTCATCCTCCTCACTTTTAAAACATGACCTGTGGACTTTGGGTTTTTACCAAAACCACCCATGCAGATCCTGCAATGATCATGCATCCCCTTGCCATTCCCACTTCTATGGGATAGTTTTGATGCATGCAGTTCAGGTGCATCTGGAAAAAGTTGGGGTGGAGGGTGTTAGTAAGGGAGTCAAACAGGAACTGAGAAGGATTACCCACTTTTTCAGAGAGCAAGGATAAAACCATCAGCAGGTTGGCCAGGTGGTGCTGTAAAAGGTGTTACCTGCTGCTTACAGAAGGTGAACAAAGGCAGTGCTGACACAGCAGGTCTCAGGCTTTAGCCTGCCATGTCACCTCTTCCGTCATCAGTAACTTCAAGCACAAGCATTCCCAGCAGCAAAGGTATTACTTAAAAAGTTAATGCCCCAATGAACTCATGTCCTACAGAGGATACAGTAAAACTCTAAATCCACTTTCAGTTACATACATGATTAATAAATTTCCCCAAAGGTGCTTTTACATGTACAAGACAACACCCACAAACTAGTCACCGCATTTAAAGGAGATTATCTCCTATGCATTTGACATTTCACAGGGTGGTGGGGTATTTTCGTTGGGGCTTGTTCGTGGGGTTTTGGAGGGGTGGGCAGGTTGCTTTGTTTAAAAAACAACACAATCACATCCACCCTAGCCAACTGCAACCCATTTAACTGGAAAATCTGATGGCTGAAAATCTCTGTGCCTGTTAAACTACCACCTAGACTGCAAATCTGCACCGGAATTTTAATATAACCATTCCAACTTTTGCTGTTTTAATACATATTTTTATTTCTAAACATGCAACTTACGTAAAAATATTTTCAAAATATACAAAACACGCTGAGGCTCTCTTCCCATGGAGTTAAATTTGGTGGATAAAAGCATACCTGACAGTAACAAGCTTACACAAGAATCATTAAGAGATGCAGAAACTGAGTTCCAACCATAAACCACTGCCTTACACTGCACTGTCTGCTTTAAATAATCACTGTTACACTGTCATTACACAGCAATCAGTGTGTTTGCTTTGCTTTCTGAGTACAGAGAGCTGCCATGGTCAGAACCATTAAGTGCTATAAAAAAATAACACCCAGTTTCTCCTTTAAAGCCACAGAAGTTTAAATTTAAAGAGAATACAGCAAGCAGCTATATAAAAGCACAAAGAGTGCCAAGCCAGAGGATGAGTATATTTATATAACAAAAGGCTTCCTGGATTATTTTAAGGCTCTAGCTCTGTAAAGCTAACAACTGAGGAAAGGGAACTTTTCCCTTTGTTTAAAAAATAGCACTCAAACTAAAAAAAAAAAAAAGGGGGGGGGGAGAGAAGTCATTGAAAAGACAACAGCATCTTGATAGTATACTCAGAGCCCTAGATCTCAGGAACAAGACATCCACCTGCTTTGTGACCCCACGAGTTTGGACGTATGTTGCCATATACTGAGACAAGTACACAAAAAAAATACAGAGGTCTGAAGTACCAAAGCACCTGCAAGTAGTATTTTTACATAAATTACAAAGTATGCCACACACCCAAGGGTATTTGGTTTGAGTCTTGTTCCATGGAGCAAAGCAGCCTTCTACCTCTTGCACTGTACCTGCGGATGTTCAACCCCTATTAAACCTGCATTAAACTTTAAGCAATAGATTACTACATTATTCATCATGTTTGTGTACTGGATCCGGAGAAAACAAAAGTTGAATCAATACAGTGACATGAGCTTGTGGTATCTGGTAAAGGCGTCTTCCACTCTTACTATTTATATAGCTGAATCTCAGAATCACTGTACCTAACAGTTCCATTTTTATTCTCTGATTCTTACGACACCCCTCTAGCTCCCATATCAGTCATGAAGCTTTCAAAGCACAGATCAAACCCAGCAAGACCAGCAAAATCTCCCACGATGTCTTTCAGCAAATCCTTGCAGTTTAAAATGATTATTGAAAGACAAAAGCATAACTACAAGCAGCAAGAAATGGAATAACATATAATCATAGAATACTTATGGTTGGAAAGGACCTTAAGATCATCAAGTTCCAACCCCTATGCCATGGGTAGCGACACCTCACACTAAACCATGTCACCCAAGGCTCTGTCCAACCCGGCCTTCAACACTGCCAGGGATGGAGCATTCACAACTTCCCTGGGGAACCCATTCCAGTGATTCACCACCCTTACAGTAAAGAATTTCTTCCTCATATCCAATCTAAACTTCCCCTCTTTAAGTTTGAACCTGTTACCCTTGTCCTATCACTACAGTCCCTAATGAAGAGTCCCTCCCCAGCATCCCTATATGCCCCCTTCAGATACTGGAAGGCTGCTAGGAGGTCTCCACGCAGCCTTCTCTTCTCCAGGCTGAACAGCCCCAACTTTCTCATTCTGTCTTCATACGGGAGGTGCTCCAGTCCCCTGCACACCTCACAAGCGTGTCAAGGTCCCTCTGGATGGCATTCCTTCTCTCCAACGTATCAACCGAATCACACAGCTTGGTGTCATCGGCAAACTTGCTGAGGGCGCACTCAAATACGCCCCCTTTATTTTCTCTTTGCAGGTCATTCCTCTACATCTAATGCAGAACTGGGAACAGAAACCAGGTATTCCAGCTGCCAGACTGGTTGTCTACCCAATGTATCACTCTAGCTTCAACAGCCAGTAGGGCAAAGATTTCCTAAGAAGTAAGGGGTTGGGAGCATCTATACACAAAATACATCTTCTCAGACTTTGCTCTTAATTGCCCTTACATGGAAATAGGACCCAATTTGGTCCAGGGTACCACAGACCAGAAGTCATCTATTCACAACATCATGGGAATCTCAGTGTTTCTCTCTTGAAAGCCTTACCCAGTTCCAGCGATACACAGAGCACCTTTTCTTTAACAAGAGCGATCAGGCAGAACAATTCTTGAGATACAACATTGCCACTGGAACCATAAACTAAAGAAATAAATCTCAATGTTTTCTTTGAAGTGAGCTGATAAAGTCACCCAGGCTCTGAACCAGGCATCACACAAGACAATAGGTTTTGCTGACAAATAATCTGCAGGGGGAGCAGAGTAAGAAGACTTAAAGCCTTTTCTACTATTCTTCAAGATTATCAACATCTTTTACAGGAGAGAAGAAGCGCCCGCACCAAAGCAAAAACAAAGTGTAAAAAAAATCAAAACGCACGTGACCAAGATCCCCAAGTGGCGGCCCCCAGGTAACAAGCTTCTCTTTATCCCTGTTACTCAACTTTTGCACAGTCAAACGTTACAGCTGGCAGCAGTAGACAAACCACAGAGTCCTGTGGCTAGGAAGCAAATACACTCTTTACCCAACCCTCCAGCTTTCAAGGGAGACAAAACTAGGGGGGAGATTTGAAAGAGAACCAGCCCCCTTTTGCAAGGCTATTTAAATTAACTTTTGGGCAAGAGAAAAACAGATGGTCTCCTGACTCCATTCACATTAGTTAGAAAACTGTGATTCATACACTTGCATTCAAATACTAGTTGGGGGGTGGGGTAGGAAATCAAATTCTGCTTGCTGAAGCAAAATCAAATCCAAACAACTGACTGCTGGAAAGCAAGCAGCCTTTATCATCGCCATTCTGCTTTCTTGGACACCTTTTTAGCTATGTTTAGGATTATTTGGAAATTCTTGCCTCATCCTCAAGCTTAATCCATCACAGTGCTTCAAGGAGGGTGCCACGAGGCACTCCCTGCTCCAAACACCCCTCTGAGCACCCACCAGCCCAGACTCCAGCGGCCAGAAGATTCTTCTCTGATTTTGTCGATCCAGATGAAGCCATGACACACTGCCAGCAACAAAGCTGCTCAGTAAATACGCTGCTATCCTGCACTGTCTGCTGTAGGATTGCACTAATAAGCGCTAACGTCTACAAAACGTAAAAGAAGTTATCTATCCCATGAACACCTACCAGCACGTCTTCAGTACGGAGGAAGGCCCTGGTTACATGGGTAACTACGCTATTATCTCCTAACAACAGCCACCCTTCCAAACACATCATACTCCCTCTGCTCACAACCACTCACTCATCTTGCAAAGTTATATCAAGTATAAGAAGCCGCCCATCTGCTGACAGCAGCATCAGCATGAACAGCAAGAAAGCCAGCCTGGTGTCTCCCTCCCTGCATCCCAAGGGAAAGCTCCAAATTCTGCATACCTGTTTTTCTAGGAAAGATGGTGTCCCCTGTCATTCCCCCCCACCCCACCCTGATCCAAGAGATGGTAAAGCATAAACTGGCACTTAAACACAAACACACATTTTAGTGTGAGGTGTCCCTGTCCATGGCAGGGGAGTTGGATCCAGATGATCTTAAGGTCCTTTCCTAACTATTCTATGATTTTTGATGAGCAAGTCATGAATCAGCACGTGCTGCTGAACACTACCAGCACTCTGAAGATGTTTGACACTAGCTGTAGACTCTTACTCTCCTGTATAAAGCCATACAGACCCTTTAAGGACACGCTTTCTGCCACATACAGAATTATCTGAGTCAGTTAGAAAAAAGTTACGCTGACAACAGAACTGTATGGCAAGGTTTGATAAGAGCTCCTTCCTATCTTTCCGGTGGCACACACAGCACTTCATTATTTTTTAAAAACGCTAACGTTTCTTATATACTTCTCAGAAAATAAAAAAATCCGCCTTACCTAAATCAATTACCTGTGCGCTGAACTCCTCCATCCTCTTCTCATCTCCCCACAGTAAGGCCCTTCTGTTCGCACAGCAGTGGCTTCTGCCCTGCTGGGGTACAGACTACCAAGTTCAGAGCCCAACTTCCTTAAACTGCATGTTAGTATCTTTATGGAAGTAGTTCAGTTTCTGGTGTTGCTAAGGGATACCAAGCCATAACAGCATGAGAGAAGCTCACTTCTACTTTAGGATATAACGTCACAACACTCAGCTCTGTCAGATTTACAAACCTGAACGTACACAAGTCCATGGGACCTGATGAAATCCATCTGAGGGTCCTGAAGGAGCTAGCAAATGAAGTTGCTAAGCCACTGTCCATCATAGTTGAAAAATCATGGCAGTCAGGTGAAGTTCCCGACAACTGGAAAAAGGGAAATATAACCCCCATTTTCAAGAAGGGGAAAATGGATGAGCCAGGGAACTACAGACCAGTCAGCCTCACCTCTGTGCCTGGCAAAATCTTGGAGCGGATTCTCCTAGAAGGCATGCTGAGGCACATGAAAAACAACAAGGTGGTTGGTGACAGCCAGCATGGCTTCACTAAGGGGAAATCCTGCCTGACCAATCTGGTGGCATTCTAGGATGGGGCTACGGAACTGACAGACAGGGGTAGAGCAGCTGATGTCATCTACCTGGACTTGTGCAAAGTGTTCGACACTGTCCCACATGACATCCTTGTCTCAAAATTGGGGAGACATCAGTTTGACAGGTGGACCACTCGGAGGATAAAGAACTGGCTGGATGGCCGCACACAAAGAGTTGTGGTCAGTGGCTCAATATCCAACTGGAGACCAGTAACGAGTGGTGTCCCTCAGGGATCGGTGTTGGGACTGGTCTTGTTCAACATCTTTGTCGGTGACATGGACAGTGGGATTGAGTGCGCCCTCAGCAAGTTTGCCAATGACACCAAGCTATGTGGTTTGGTTGCTATGCTGGAGGGAAGGAATGCCATCCAGAGGGGCCTTGACGTGCTTGTGAGGTGGGCTGATGCCAACCTGATGAAGTTTAACCATGCCAAGTGCAAGGTTCTACACCTGGGTCAGAGCAATCCCAGGCACAGCTACAGGTTGGGCAGAGAAGAGATTCAGAGCAGCCCTCAGCAGAAGGACTTAGGGGTGCTGGTTGATGAGAAAAGGAACATGAGCCGCCAGTGTGCACTTGCAGCACAGCATCAAAAGGAGCATGACCAGCAGGTGGAAGGAGGCGATCCTGCCCCTCTACTCTGCTCTTGTGAGACCTCACTTGGAGTACTGTGTGCAGTTCTGGTGTCCTCAATATAAAAAGGACATGGAAATGTTGGAACAAGTCCAGAGGAGGACCACGAGGATGATCAGGGGACTGGAGCACCTCCCGTATGAAGATAGACTGAGGAAGTTGGGGCTGTTCAGCCTGGAGAAAAGAAGGCTGCGTGGAGACCTCCTAGCAGCCTTCCAGTATCTGAAGGGGGCATATAAGGATGCTGGGGAGGGACTCTTCATTAGGGACTGTAGTGATAGGACAAGGGTAACAGGTTCAAACTTAAACAGGGGAAATTTAGATTGGATATGAGGAAGAAATTCTTTACTGTAAGGGTGGTGAGGCACTGGAATGGGTTGCCCAGGGAAGTTGTGAATGCTCCATCCCTGGCAGTGTTGAAGGCCGGGTTGGACAGAGCCTTGGGTGGCATGGTTTAGCGGGAGGTGTCCCTGCCCATGGCATAGGGGCTGGAACTAGATGATCTTAAGGTCCTTTTCAACCCTAACTATTCTAAGATTCTATGTCTGTGACATCGCTTGCTCTAGTATCTGCAGAGTTCCTTTAATGCAGAAGCACCAGCTGAGAAGCAATTCTGATGGTTTTGATGCCATTAACATCTGCCAGTCTTGTTCTCTGTATCACAAAATGGCTAAAAACTACCAGCTGTTGTCAATAGCACCCAAACACCCCCTACTGCATTGCTAGCTAACTCAGCATATATGCGCCATTTTATAACACGTCATCTAATAAACCGTAACCAGCAAAGCCTGAAGCTTAAGGCAGGCTTAGAGTAGAAGCTGCATCTCTGGTGAATGCATTTAAATAAATTACAGCTTGCAGAAACCTGCAGGATTTCCAGAAAGAGCACATTCCTTTTATTAATATTTAAATGTTTTTCACATGAATGCTAGCATCCTTGTCATCCCTGCAGAATTATAAGCTAACCAACCATCTGCACGATTTAGGAGAATATATATCCACATCTAAGGGCAACTTTCTGAGACTTTACAGAACTAAAGATGTCTTGTCTGTCCATCACCTGTGCCTGCAAAGCACAGACATGAAGCTGTTGAGGCTTCTCCTCTACCTCTTTTCCTTTCCAGTTAACACATATATACAAGTGGCACTGCTGCAAAATGAGCAAGTGTAGGCTGCTGTCTTACTTTCTTATCCAACATAAGCAGCAAGGATCATGAATGTCGGCAAAGCCTGGGTTAACACCTACCAAAAGTGGCACCTCAATGATTACAGCAGCATTTTAATTTTACACCCTAGCACAGGAATGCAGGCATATTTCCACATTTCACTGGCACGTTTGTTTCTCATTTGCCGGACACACCAAAGTACTTCTTAAAATACACTGGAGAAATTCAGCTCAAATAGGTCACTCGCACCAGTTGGCCAACCCAGTACACCTGTGGATTACAGAAGTCAAATTAATTGATTAAAAGACAACATAAGGGGTTTTGAGAGAATGTTTAGCCAATGTCAAAGATGTCATTTTAATCATCCACACATAATTCTTTGAACACAGGAAACCAGTAAAATTTGTGATGCAGTTCTCACACAGAAGATCTCTCTAAAGGCATGCTAATCATGAGCTATTTTGCAAATTGCTCCTAATCTACAGTTGTTTGCCTGTGCACACTTCCTGCAGAGACAATAAAATCATGTAGCAATAAGGTAGAGCTCACTCCCAGTGAAAGGGTATTTAAGAAAAGAACGACCCTAATTTGTTTTATGTAGAGCTGCAGTAGGGAACCATTACCCAAATACTTCCCTCTCCCACCCCAGCTTTTGCTATTGTATTTTGGAGTAACTTCCATTTTACATTTTTGTCTTTAATTGTAAAAAGGCATAATATTTTTAGATTCCATTTCTATTTGAGGAAGATTTAGAGATAATTCCCCCCCTGCCAGACATACCGCATTTTTAATCCGTGCTTGGTGAAGCACTAATGGAGGCAGCCCATTTCTTGTATGGAAAGATGGTAGCCAAATGGCTAGCATGCTGCAAACTCATTCCTAGTGTCCCAAAGACCTGAGAAAACTGTTATCATCGCTGACAGCAACATAATTATGTTAACTACCAAGATTTATTCATGGGATTACCTTTGTGAGTTCTTCCAACATGTCATTGACTGAACAAGGCTCTGTGAACAGAACAGAGGGGAGGAAGCTCAGAAGACTTCAGTGACAAATGAACAAAACTGTTTGCAGCAAGCACGCCTTCTTCACTATTAAAATTTGCACTTTTAGCACAGAAGTACACAACTGTGCTCAGTCTCACATTTAAGATACCTGTGTACTTTCTGCACTAGACTGTACAACACCAGCTTTGATATTCATTTTATGGCGTAAATAGGGTGAAGTATAATTTTTAGAAGGGGGAGAGGGGGAGACTGCATGAGCACCAGTTAACATGACAACTTTTGAGTTCTCTTACTAAATAACTACAGGAGCAACAGGAGATATAACAAAGAAGGAAAGCCACTTCCAGTAACAAACAAGTAGATCCAAACCCCCCTTTGCCTGTTGCCTCGATTTATTTTTAGGTCATGTCACTGGAGGTCTAACACATAACTACACAACAAACAGCAATTCCATTAAAAGGAAACTGTCTCTTCCCGTTTCTAAAATAGTAATTCCCCTCTCTCAGACCTTCTCCCCACCCTGCAGTTAAGCCTTCCAAAAAACACCTCACAGGACACACTCCTCTCCACAAATCTGACCCCAACGTTGCTGAGTCCCTTTACCACTTAGGGTGCCAGCTGCCCAGAGGCACTTGGAACCTTTACAACAGATGAACACTAAGACACTGTGAAGTAACTTGGTAGATACCGATATTTTCAACGGTCCCTGCAGGGTGAGATGCTAAAAATTTCCAATATTCACCAGAAAATAATTTGAAGATAAATAGCTGAGATGAGTTAACTCTAAACAAAACAAGCTATTACTGGGTTAGAAAACATTAATAAAATGAAACACATTAAAACTAACTCATAGTTAGGTCATTTTCAGAATACCAGCAGTTAGACCTACCTAGGTAATTTCCCCTGGATATAAAAACCCTTGGTCTGGTTATTTAGACAGATAATACTTTCTGAATTATTATCTGGAAGGAAGTTTCCACTCTTACATACAGCTCCCACTAGCAATCCACTTAGTGCACATACACATATGTATCTATTATAAGGACTTTCTTGAAAGCCTCAGCTTCGATCATAATCTCAAGGTATACTGTTATAACATTTTTCTGAATGCAATGCTGTCTGCTGCAATATTTGCTTCTCAAACACATGTTCCTTGCTTACTGGCAAATCCACCAAGGACTGCCTCAACTTGTAATCAGCAAACCTACTCATAAAAGGTCACATGCCTCTTCCGAAAAAGCAACTAGAAAATGACAAGCCTTCCCTTCAGCTGGTGACCTTTTGTACCATACCTTGTGAGCTCATTATGCAAACATGTCTTGATAAGGAACGCAGGGTACAAACCACGATACAGAACTCACTGCCAGTCTTGCAACAGACAGTAACACGAGCAAAGTTTCCTGTCTTCTGACACCAGTAGGAACTACTTCAAATTGCTTACTATACTGCTTATTTTTACTGATCAAACTGGTGTTTGCCATCTTACAGATCATTTTCCATTGACTGGTAGCTATTTTGGCTTTACAGGAGCTGGAGGAGAATGGGATGAAAGCAGAGGACTCCATGACAAGAACAGTCTACATGCTTGTGCTACGGGGATAGAGATAGAAATGGTTCACCTCGACCTGCAAGCAACATCATGTGTCAGAATTCACACTATATTTAAACACATGACTTCACACACAAAAGCCTTCCTTGTCAAGTTATCTACTGACTCGGAAACAAACCACAGCAGTTTAAACTTAGCTCTTCCCATTTTGCAAGTGCTTTGAAACAAGAGGCCCTTGTTAGATATATTCCACCTTTCCAAGCATTTTTAAAAAGTAATAGCTGATACAAAGCTATTACAAAAAGAGGAATCCAAATAACTTTTCTGGTAAAAGGAGATGCACCCTTCATTGACCAGAGATTTGAGAAATTGTACTTTTCTTTTTCAGCCTCTAATATGTGAACAGTTACCATATGAGACTTCACCAGCTGGAATATGGCTCCTGCAGAGCAGTGGTGATGATGGCCGGGGAAGAATGGTAAAACTAAGATGTATGCTGGTATGCGTACATGCAGATCTCAAAGGAAGGACAGGCAGAATGGAGAGACGAGGTCATTTACAGACTGTGCAGTCTGTAGAAATTAAGGCAAATAAGCAGAGCACAAAACCAGATCTGTTGTGTGTTTTTTTCAACTCCAGCAGGGTTAAGAGCATTAGTTCAAATTTACTTCTGAAACTTGATACTCAACTGGTGACTGAATGTCTCCTTTGTGCCCTGCATCAAAGGCAAACAGCAGCTCACTCTGGCCTTGCAGCTCCTCCGAGGACATGTGGTGCATTGCATGGAGTGCATCAAACTCCAGAAGCATCAGTGGACATCAATGGTTCCCCTGGGCAAGGAGGTCAGGAGATACTTAGTAGGACAGCCGGAAACAGGCTGACAAGTTTTGCGTCCATTTCTCAAGCTTTTCAAGCAAGCTAAAACCAAGCTGCTTCATGACACACATTAAAACCTTCACTGAAGAAAAAAACCAAGCCAACAAACCACCACACCAAAACCAGCCAAACAAACAAAACAAACAAAAAAAAAACCTAAACACATTCTCCACTCATCTGGCAAATACAACTCAAAATGTGCCCAAGCAGCTCACCCTACATTACTTCAGCAGTTAAAGATATTTTGAGTACATAAAAATGTGCTGTTAGAAACAATGACATTTATAAAGGATGTTTCTTTAAACCTTTCTAAGCTCTTAAAATATCATTTAGTACTTTGGTATGTGGGTCTCTTCTAAACAATTTACAAACTAATTATACTGCTCTTGGAACAACAAACTGCCACGTATGCCCACGCGGGCAGCTATCCCACACTATTTTAACCTCCTTTTCAAGTCACCTTACTGTCCAGGAAAACTCAATCAAAAAAGGCTGTGAAATGGAAAAACAAAAGGTATCATTCCCATAACACCTCTGGGCTGAAGCCAGAATATCCAAGATCAGTGATCACCTTTCACAGAGATTCCCTTCAGTGTTGCCATGACACAATTAAAAGCTTGGCATTTGCCTCCACTATTTCAACCCTCAAATTCAGTCACCCCAAGCTTCAGGGGTTTTATGTTAACGCTATCCCCACGCAACAAAAAACTACAAATCAAAGCTGGTCTGCTCCATAAGTTGAATGAACATGTAAGAGCAGCTGAACAGTGTGCCTGGCTTCTGACAAGGCTCTGTCTGAGGCTTTGACTACATTCAGCTCCAGTTTCTTAAAAGTGTATTGAGGCTTAAGGGGATAAATGCTTGGGAAATCTCTCCTCCAAATGCTTCCTTAGCTTTCCCACCCTCCCACACCAACTTACTTGATCCCCGTTAAACTTTGCGCCCCTAACATTATCTGGCAACGAGTCCAAACACATCCATTGCCGTGCAGAGAGGGGACTACATGCCGCTTCTGACTCCTTGGGATTCCAGTTACTGCTGCATCCCATCTCCCACACAGATACGGTGGAAAGAAATTCTTGTTTCTGGCTTCCAGGCTATTTGCAGATTTATGCAGGTACATTTACACTACTACCACCTAACTTCTAAGTTGTCACAAGGGTTTTCTCCCTCAGCTCTTTCTCCTAAACAGATGTCAGGTTACAAACCACAGATTGAAGACACTTCTCTGTAGTAACATATGGGAGATGTTTTAGAAAACCTTTACTGTAAAATAACAAACACTAGAAAAGTGCCTTTTCTGTGAAAGAAAAATGATACAAAAATAGACTTCATCTCAATAGGCTCCTTCATGATTCCTAAGATGTCATACTAATATTTTCAAGTGGCAGAACAATCGATATTTACATACTTTCATGAACATAAATCATTTCTGGTAAAGCGTAAGTATCTAAATATCCCCAAAAGATGACCACTTCGGCCTCTAATGCTGCTAGCAATATTCAACAAATGTCAACAACATACCTCTTTTTTTCTTTAGTATTTAAACAGCCTACAGAATAAAAGGACAGAGCAGCAACTATCCCAACAGGTGACAGAGCTGACCATGGCACAGCCTGAATGACAAATGACAATGCCACTGGTTAACAGTGGGACAATACACATATGCCAGTGTCAGTGCTAAATCATACCTACCAGATTCACTTTCCAATACCTTTCTGCCATCACTTGTGGTCTATTTTTCTGCAGTGGAACCTGACAGGGCTGGCGCTAAGGCAGCACTTCGCAAATACACTTCTTGTTGCTCCAACTTACTACACAGCAATATCCAGTAGCAATTTTGGTAAGAAAAACTACAGTGAACTATTCTATAACTAAAAATTAATCTGGTTACAGATGGCAGTAATTTTTCATACAATAAATGGCTTGGAGTGTGATATACTCATCAAAATTAACATTCAGACATGACATGTTGCCCCACGACATCCCAACCCTGGCTCTCAACTATGCAGAGAGGTCCTTGTTCACACTGCAACGTTCACAATGGCTGCATTCCACTCTGAGGGTAAAGGTTGCCTTTAAGTGGTTTATACAGAAGGTGAAATGCCTTTTTTTTTTTTTTTTTTTTTTAATATTTTGGTTCTAAGAAACATTAAATGAAAACACAGGTTTCAGCATTAGCACAGTAAAGAACTGCAACTCCTGCAGTTATTGCCAGAAATGTTCTTCCTTAAGGCTTTACAGATATAAAAGACAATTTTGCTAAAGCAAAAGCACTAACAAAAAGCAGAGTAGAATGCTCTTAACAGATGCTAAGGAGGGTCGTTATAACATGGTTGAGAACAAGCAGAGGACAAAGCAAGGGTGCCACTTCACTCTGTGTTCAGAGCAGCCCACTGCATCAGCAGGAAAAACCTGATGTCCCAACAGAGTAATATAAAACTTACGGGGTCTTCCCGAGTGAGCAGGCTATGGAAAACCACTATAAAAGTAAAAGGAGTTTCCCCTGGAGCCTGGTCTGCAATTTAACTTGCAGTACTGCAATCCAGCTGTCCAGCAGATCTCTTACACTTAAGTCTTACTATAGTCATGCCCACCTTAAAAACAAAACTCTGCCCAAAGCACATTAGTGAGGCTGTTATTTGAGACAGGAGCAATTAACTACATTGGTCACCAGAGACAAAAGCATGAGTCAATAGAGAAGATTTTAAAACAATCACAGTTCACTTATCCCGGGGGTACAGAACTGGAAGACAGGCATATTAAGAAAGTTATCATTCAAAAGAATGAAAGAAGCAACTCCTTTTTTGCTCAAAGCTCTTCTCATTTAAAGACATGCTGTAGACATGCTCCCAACATATTTGATTCCTGAACCCTGTTTTAGCAGAGCAGCAAAAGCTCAATCAGATGCAGTGTACCTTCTTGCTAAGGCCAGTAGACCTAACTTGGGGGTATGCAAAGGGAAAGAGGGATCACAGGACAGTTATCTCCAGTGCCACTGTATTGGTTCTGTAATAGTTATTGTTTAGTGCACTTTTCTATACTGTCTTATTTAGCTTTGCAGTTTTGCCATCCTAGAGCTCAGGTGCACGCTTTCCTTGGGTTGTGGTTTTGTTGTTTGACCCTGCCAGGGAATTCCCAACCACAAGCTGGTTCTGCACCAATTCCTCACTTCCATAAACTGCCCGATTAACCAATGGACTTAACTCAAGCTACATTACAAATGTAGAATTAACCAAATATAACCAGGGGAAAAAAAAAAAAAAAAAAAAAAAAAAAAACAAGAGCTTTTAAAACAGTGACCTGCAGGTAAAGAAATGCTTTTCTGCCCTGTTTAATTCACTGTATGAAGGTTTACAGCAAAGTAACACTACATACCTTATATTTTTATGTTTAAAAACACCAGAAGATTCTAAGCTGGGGTAACAAAACAGCAAGTTACTATCAAATGTATGTGCAGAAAAATATGCCCTACAGTTTGATAAGCCATCTTCTTGTAAGGTACTACAAAAAGCATGGACCTTCACACAGGTCTTAAACACACTGCAATTCACCCGGTGTGGTCAGACCTTACACAAACAGGAACTGCAAGCAGTGAAACCCAGACAATCCAATATACCAAAAAAACCCCAGAGAAAGTAAGTTGGAATAAACCTTGGTCAACTTGATGCTTACCCTCTATGAGGTTAATTTCAGCCCTACAAGACTTTTTTCGAGACTAGTCTTGCATAACACTTAAAATATATTAGATAAGTCTCAAGCAAGAGCTAGCAAGTTTCTTACAGGTTCCTGACGAGACCCCTGGCACTAGCATGCAGAAATTATCATAGCTTTCATGTGCGAACACAGATAATTTCAGTCTTGCTCCAAAAAGCAAAAAAAATTGCATTATTATTGCTTAGGACTGAACAAGTGGCAAGATAATGAGCACATCACAACCACCACATGACAGTAAAACCAGACAGACTTCATTTTCCAGTTTTTTTTCTTACACTGGAGAGAAAAGTAGCTAACACTAGGCATATTAAGTGCCAAAATTAGCTGGTTTGTTGAAATGCAACATACAAAACCATCGTCTGTACTTCCTGAGGTAGGAACACCAAAAGCAGCAAGCCACACAAGATTTTCAAGTCCTAGTTAGGGGGAGGGGGAGAGCAAGGGAAAAGAACAAAAAACGGGGAAAGGGAAAAATAGAAAAAGGAAAAGAAAAAAAAAGGAGGGGGGGAAGAAAAGAAAAACTATACTTCACCTCTGAAGGCACAGGAGGCAGAAAGGCAGACTCCTCATATACAAAAAGGATCACACAGCACCTCCAGGATTTACAAGACAGCTACAGTCTTTAAAAATCAGATCTCTTTTTCTTTCTCCACAGACACATGCTTACAAACCCACTGGGAGAGAAAGTCTAATTTTGAAACACATGGAAACAGGTGTACAAACAGCACCTATGCTGTAGCAAGTGTCAAGTGTGTCAAACTAAAAGCCATAGAGATTTTACCAGTCACTACGAAGAGCAACAGGCAAAGCTACCTTGTACCATTGAATTTACATGTCATGAAATGTAAAAGTGACACTCTTCTCTCAACATTTGGAAAAAGACACAGCTTTCCTGGTTAGTTCAATTAAGTCATGCGTCTACCACAGACAGACCGAATATTGCCAGTGACCTATCCGTGTTTTAAATCAACGGCATAACAGTTTGTCACCATCTCACCAAGAGACCTTTCCCAGTCACTGCGTAAGGATAGTGACATAGAAAACAAATTCATTCTCTTTCAGAGATCTACAAGGGTTATGCCCATCTCAGAGAAATTATAACAACCTTTTGCCTTCTTCAATCTCCCCTTTCTATTTGGGGTTTCCATTAATTACAGGCCAGACAGCAGATGAGCATTAGCTCAGCCTCAGCTGCACAATGAATGGTCTGAACTACTCTGATCTAGACAGACTTCACTGACCAGAAGAAAACTTCTCGCACAGAGCAAACACTGGTGCAGTGAAAGCTGAAATCTGTCATACCATCTCATTTCCCATTCACCCCACACAACACGTTTAATTTTTAGGTTATAACATCTCATGCAGGAGGGAAAGGATGGGCACAGGCACAATAGTTGAAAACAAACTTGAAAACGCCAAACATTCTGTTTCACATTTAGTTACATCAGCTACATCTTCAACTCACAATCAGCATTTCTGGAGTTACGGTAGCAAGATTTATGCAGTTACACTGATGTCACCTTCACGTGTGGCTTCCCCGTAGTCACAAGCCACTCACAAAGAGCCTGTCACCATCTTCATGAACTAGGTCAAATGCTGCTTTTTTGCCTCTTGCTTAGTAGGGTGTCACAGTTTAACCCCCGCTGCCAGCTAAGCCCCGCACAACCACTCATTTACTCTCCCTACGTTGAGATAGGGGAGAGAATCAGAAAAGTAAAATTGAGAAAACTTGTGGGTTGAGTTTAAGACAGTTTAATAGGGAAAGCAAAAGCCATGTATGCAAGAAAAGTACATGCAAGGAATTCATTCACTCTTTCCCATGGGCAGGCACGCGTTCAGCCATCTCCAGGACAGCAGGGCTCCATTGTGTGTAACTGTTACTTGGGAAGACAAATGCCACCACTATAAACTTCCCCCACACACACTTCTTCCCCCAGCTTTATATGCTAAGCATGACACCATAATGCACGGAATACCCCTTGGTCGGTTGGGGTCATTGTCTCAGCTGTGTCCTTCCCAACTCATTGTGCACCCAGAAGTGCAAGAAGAGTGCGACAGACTGAAGCTCTGCTGCAGTTCCTTCTTCCCCTTTCACAGTGAGGCTTTTTGGTTTGTTGGTTTTGGTTTGGTTTGGTCTGTTTTTTTAAATTTATCCAGCACATCTCACCAGTCTCTCATACTCAATTAAAGTCAGGGATTAAGAGCAGCTGAAGTGAGACAGCACGTCTGCTATTACACTAACATTGTCTTACATGTTCCTTTTTGCTAATTCTATTGGTGCCAGTTATCAGTGAGAAGAAGGGGGAAGCTGGAAGGCAGCTCTGTTCACCAGAGCAGCATGATACAGGTAATGGCACAGTAATTCAATGCATACTTGCCCCACGGGAGTATTGAATTCCATGACTGGGTCTGCAGAGGAGCTCGGTGACCCAGCTGAGGTGCAGTCTGCTCCCATAAACCGTGACTGTTTCTCAGGTCTCTGAAGGCTAAGCAAGCAGAGGCCCTGCTATCTGTGTGCTGGAAGCGGTTTAATGCCTCGTGGCTGTAAAACACAGAAGTTCAGCAGCAACCCTTCTGACAACATGCCATGTTCAGAGGAGCCACCGTCCTCAAACTCCCAGGAAGGCTCTACTGTCATCTGCCATACACACCAAATTCAGCAGAAACTTTTTCTCCTGTGAAGAGCAGTTCTTTCATTCTTTCGTTGCAGTGGCCAGAAAAGACACCTGTGTATATGTGCACTGGGGGAAAAGAATTCAAGATGGATTTGCACTTGACTAATTCACTGCAAGTAAAAACCAAAGTTACAAAGTGATACCTGGGTCTTTAATTAGCCTACAAAGCAGTGTATAAGAGTGGATGACGGGCAACAGTTATCCTGTGTTAAAAATCAATAAATCCCTAATCTGATGCAAATGATATCTAAATCTCAGTAACAGCGCTTTTTAAGTGGTCTGAACACACACATTGACAAGCAGCAGATGACTAGCTAGGGGGCAGGGAGGAGTTGAGGGGTCACTGGAGGGCGGCATAAAGTGTCCATAAATAAAGTAACTCAAGTTTGACAGCAACAAAGTACAGCAAAAATTTGTTTCTCAAAAGTTTTCTACCTTCTGTCTTAGCCTAAAAGCCATTGACTTGGAAAATGAATTTTCTGGACCATGGCCCTCTCAGGCTAGGGTAATTGCTTTTTAATCTTGCTTCTTCTGAGCATTAAAAAAGCATCTGCGCATTGCCGCAAAATCCCTCCTATGCAGTTAAAAAAAACCGGTAAGAACGGTTACCTCCCAGGCTTTAGTGAAACTACAATCGGTATTCATTTAGAAATTCCTTACAAAAGAGATACACTTTCAGAGTTTGCTTTTGAGAACGCTTTGTTTGCTAAGCTTCTGCCTTCAAGGCAGAGCAAAGCCCTGTAGGATAAGCAAACCTGGGGGGGGAACCACAAAAGCAACGGAGAAAGACGCACTTTGCGGCTCCCGCGCAGCTATATTCGGTACCTGGCAAAGCCTCGGCTATTCCGCAGCAGGCTGAGAATCGCTACCAATGCAATTAACGGATACATACTTTGAGTTCAAATACATATTCTGATTTACCTTTTACCACTTCCAAAGAGGAGCCACAAAACTAAAGATCCTCTCACTGCACAAACCGAAGGCACGGGCTGGGGAAGGCACGGCCGTGGGGCTGACAGACACAGGCAGCTCTTCGGGACCGAGGAACCACTGTGCCACCATCTCGACACCACCAACATTACTTTAAAAGCCTCAGGCACCAAAGCCAGAACTACAACCAACCTAGTTTTGACCTGCATGAGCAACTCACTCTCCCCGATGTCTCATCTGTTAGTCCTCATCATCTCTCCATTTTCACTATGCAACCTCAATGCTTTTACACGTTGAAGAGTTTTACTGTGGGTTTTAGGAATTTAGCTCTTGCTGAAATACTTTCTCCTCTGGCAGTTTCTGTGGTAAACTCTGATACCGCACCTAGTTACCGAACTGTGTTTTTGAAAGACAAGTTCCCTGAAGAAACCAAAGTACTGCACTGGAGAGAGAGGAAGGAATTCCCTGCTCTGGTCTATTCCTGTTAAAAATACTAATAGCCTGAAAAAAATCAGCAGCCTGAAAATTGGATTTGCACACATGTGAGGGATTTAAAATCTCTTCCAAACAGGTTTGTCAACAAGGAAAACATTACCGGCTTTTGCATCACTTCTCTTTTTGAGAGGTCATCTCCTATAACACGTGTTACTCAAGTTTTCTGTTAGTTTCATAAATGCCAAACAGCCTTTTCCAGTTTTAACAGTTAATCAAATTATTTATGAGAGGTGCAAAACCACTAAATTGTCAGGAAAGAGTAAAACGGAGCTCCAGCAATGTATCTGCAAATTCAGCCAGAACAAAACAGCACATTTTCTCTTAAAAATCGCAGAAAAGACGAAGGAAACTTGAAATACATCTTCCTCAAAAGGGAAAAGTGCTGCTGGGGCTGCAGAGAAACTTTACACTTGGGAACAAGGAGTCACTCGGTAGAAAGGATCTTCCCCTGTATGAACAGAAGACCCCACGATGCCTTGTTCAAAAGGCAGAAGAGTAATATAACACCAAAAAGAGCACTGGTACCATTTAAAAAAAAATAAATAAATAAATCACGACATTAAACAAAACCATCTGAAAATGGCTGGTCCTGACCATCCCCGTTGCACAGCCCAGCATGATATTAACTCACCAGTTCTGCTTTACAGGATTCGGTTTTGGAGTTGCTTGCTCTCAGTTCTCAATTCAAGAAAAGAAAAAAAATTATGTGCCAGCAGCACCCAGCTCCTTAGATCTATCGGTAGTACAACATTGTCCACTTCTCACCAAAAGAAACCTTTATACTGCAGATTTGCCTCGGATCTGACAAAAGCATGTTTTTTGCATCTACCTCCCCCCAGCCACAGGCCCCAAAACTAGACACACCTCAGGGTCAGGAGAAGGAATCTGTTCCACCCTTCTAAAACTCATCTGCAAAGTCTTGGGGCTTGCTAAAAAACTGCCAGTTTCCCTTGATTGCTCTAATGGGATCATCCCCACTGCGGGGAGGGAGGAGAGGCAGCCCTGCACAACTAGGGATTGCAGCCATCTCTCCCTTCCCTGCCCTGCCCTGCTCTGCCCTCGGGGGATGCTTATCCCTGACTCCAGCCTTACATATACATTTGATGGGAAAAGCAGATCTTGAAACTAAAAATTGTCGTCCTGGTCGTGCTTCTGGATGTAAACATGCAGGCTGATCTCTCGCAGAGTAAGCACGGCACAAGCGGCACATATGACCTGGGAGGGAACATAACTCGGATGCCTTCAGTGGTTAAGTTTTATTCTGGTTTATCACACGCACCTGGCTGAAAATCCAAACATGCACACTTGCAAGAAGCAGAATGAGGATCCTCCCTCCTTGCAGCAATACACTGTGCTTTTTGGTTGTTAAAACAGGGGGCAGTAATCGTGGCAAAGCATCCTCCCATGCTCCCCACAACTCCATGATTGGAAGGTGCTTGCTGAACAGCCTGACTGGGGAAGGGTGAGAAACAACCTGAATGGCACAACAGAATTACTGTAATAAGCTTAACTGCTGAGCTGGTAGCTGCAAAAGGGATATCTTAAGTCCCAAAAGCACGAGCAGATTCTGCTCTCATCAGATATAGTCATGGGTCTTTCTACACAGGATTAAAGATGGATTGACACATGTGGCGAAAGCAGTTTCATTAAGGAAAAAAAGGAAACATTCTCTATGAATAATTGTCGTGGTTTAAGCCCAGTCAGCCACATAGCTCGCTCGCTCCCCTACTTCCTCCCCTCCCCCCATCGCTCCCGAAGGGATGGGGAGGAGAATCAAAAGAATGTAACTCCCATGGGTTGAGATAAGAACAGTCTAGTAACTAAGGTATAACACAAACCACTGCTGTTACCACCAATAATAATAATGATAAGGGAAATAACATGGGAAGAGAATACAACCACTTGCCACCCGCCAACCAATACCCAGACCGACCCAGCTGTGATGTAGCCCTTCCAGGTGGCTGCCCCCAGTTTATATAGTGGGCATGACGTGCTGTGATATGGAATACCTCTTTGGTCAGTTTGGGTCAGGTGTCCTGTCTCTGCTTCCTCCCGGCTTCCCCTCCTCCCTGGCAGAGCATGAGACTCAGAAAGTCCTTGGTCAGACTAAACATTACTGAGCAGTAACTGAAAACGTCGGTGTTATCAGCGCTGTTCCCAGGCTGAAAGTCAAAAACACAGCACTGCACCAGCTACTAAGAAGCAGAAAAATGACTGCTACTGCTGAACCAAGGACAATAATATACAAGAAAAAGCAACACATACCCTAAATTTCTGATGCTGACCTTACCAAGTCAGGCTTACTTTCCTGCTTCAACACCCATTCAAAAAAAAAAAAGCCCACACTTTACGCTTGATCAGCTATGCTTATTACCAGTTGCTACAAACAATCTACAACATTTTCATCTCCCTGAAATTTCTAGGAAGTTAACTGCATGTGAGCATGAAAAGAGAATCTGAGCTTGGCAATGCATTTGCCAGAACAAAATTCCTACATTTGCGTATATAACACACACACACCTGGTGACTGATCCAGCAAAGGCAGCTGTTGATAACTATCCAGCTCTCATTCCCTTCTCACCTTATCAGAAGCCCCAAACACAAGGTCCCCATCATCAAGGCAGGAGTCAGAGGTACCTACACCATGTGTCCCAGTGGGGCCAGGCCTAAACCTTTCTGAGCAAGAGCCAAGGCACTCTCCTTCCACAGCAGCAGATGCAACTCTGTGACTGGGCAGTGGGTTTCAATTTCCCCCATGCACTCAGCTAGGGCTCCCTCACAACCCACTGCTGTCCCTCCTCTTTCTAATGGCAAGCAGTTGGAGAGATCAGGTCTGTGTTTCTTTCCCCATGCCCCTTAGGTTAACAGTCACTTCTCAGGGATATCTATGAGCCCAGTGGGAAGGTGGTGGCAGCACAGGTCTCACAGGACACAGCAGGGGCTCGAAAAGGTGTGAATGGACACGAGGAGGAGGAAGACACGGAGAAATGGCAAGAAGACCAGCAGTCCAGGAAGGCCAGAAGGACACTCTAACAAGTGATCTGAAAGTATACGATTGTAGCCACATTCCTGAGCCTTGTACAAACCTCTACCCACTTTGACAACAGAAACCACAAATGGCAGATTTAACTTGGGAATACTTGCAAAGTCATGCGGGGAATACTTTCATTAAAAACAAACTCTCCTCTTCCTCCCTGGAGTTAACTTTTAACACTTGTCTAAGCCACTGGCGGAACAGTGCTGCCCTCACCCTGTGAACATAAATCATAGCAATAAAAGTGCCAATTAAAAAAGGGAAGGTACTTTGCTCAAGACAATCTAACATGCCCCGTACAAAACAATCCGTCTTTTAAGAGACTGACTTGAGATCCTAGTTTAAAAATAAGAACAGCACAGATAAAATATGTAGGTTATTATTAAGCATGCAGCCAAGTCACTTCATATAAATGACCACAGAGTAATTCACCCCTGCTTTTTAAAAAAAAGAAATGTTTTTAAAGCAGTCCTTGAAAGGAAACAAATCCTCAAATTCAGAAGAGACTAATACTGCCTCCAGGGAACCCAATATAGAGATGACTCCTCTTTATATTTACTTTAATTTTCAACCCATTTTTAAAGCTATAAATACAGAAACATCAACATTATCTGCTCTTCAAATACTTAGCCATAGAATCATAGTATAGTTTGGGTTGAAAAGGACCTTCAAAGGTCCTTTCATCTAGTCCAACTCACCCACAAAGATTCAACTAGATAAGGTTGCCGAGAACCACATCCAGTCTGACCTCGAATGTCTCCAGGGACGGCGAATCCACCACCTCTCTGGGCAACCTGTGCCAGTATTTCATCACCCTACTTCAGGCATTTCACTTTGAAGTGTCTGTGGAATTAAGATGATGACTTCTTTCTACTAGGTGAAGTTTATGTTGCCTCTTTTATCAACTATTAGCAACATTAAGAGCAAAGACAAAAGGATGCAAGAACTAAACCTGGCCCACATTCATATCCACTTCAGTTTAGTCTACTACAGACCCACAACTGCCTCTCATGATGTTTTCTTAAAAAAAATAGGGGAAAAAAAAAGAAAAACCCACAACTCGAAACCACATCAGTCATAAAGAAAGTCTGTTGATGGAGTCAACACAGTCATTGCAGAAGTTATTCCACCTCAGTGGTAAAGAGATTGCCATTGCTATTTTGCATGACACAGACCTGGAAGAAAAGTCAGTTACCACAGCGCTAGTGAGAGCAGACAATGTGGGCATGATCAACAACATTCAGTGTGTTGCTATTTCCCTCTTGATAAGGTCCTGCTTTGCTAGGTAAGCCACAACACACTTCTCCAAAACCTCCTGGGACACCCTTTAACACTGGCAACTGGGGAGGTGAAGAGAAGGGGGAGAGTGTCATGGGTTCAGCAGCAGCAGTCATTTTTCTCCTCCTTGGTAGCTGGTGCAGTGCTGTGTTTTTCGATTTTTAGTCTGGGAACAGCGCTGATAACACCGATGTTTACAGTTGTGACTTAGAATGTTTTGGCTCGACCAAGGACTTTCTGAGTCTCATGCTCTGCCGGGGGGGGGGGGAGCCGGGAGGAGACAGAGACAGGACACCTGACCCAAACTGACCAAAGAGCTATTCCATGCCACAGCACGTCATGCCCAGGACGTAAAACTGGGGGCAGGAACCCGGAAGAGTTCAGTTCACAGCTCGGTCATCGAGTGGTGAGCAATTGTATCCTCTTTCCTTGTATTTCCCTGGTCATTGTTGTGGGTGGTGGTGGCAGTGGTGGTTTGTGTTATACCTTGGCTGCTGGACTGTTCTTGTCTCGGCCAGTGGGAGTTGCATTCTTTTGATTCTTCTCCCAATTTTCCCCCTCTCGGAGTGGGGGGGAAGAAGGAGGGGGAAGTGAGTAGTTGGGCTTTGTATTAGAAGGGGTGAGCTATTGTATTCTTCCCTTGTATTTGCCTTGTCATTATTGTTATTGGTGGTAGCAGTAGTGATTTGTGTTATACTTTAGTTACTAAACTGTTCTTATCTCAACCTGTGGGAGTTGCATGCTTTTCGATTCTCCTTCCCATCCCTCCGGAAGTGAGGGAGAGAACGAGCTGCGTGGTTAGAGAGGCTTAAACCACAACAGAGAGGAAAAAAAAAAACAAAACCAATAACAAACCACCAGCTCTATGACAACCACGAATCAATTCCGTTCAGAAAGCTCCCTTTGAACAGACACACCTGAACCTTTGGGAATTGAACCTGCAGCCTTTCAACCTAAAAGAAGAGATTTAGTGATAGGGATCACAGCTTACAGCCCCAAGTCATTCGTATCTCACCTGGGCCACTGAGTGGGAAGCCTCTGCCTGCCACAAGCCACTCTGCCACCACCAGCCCAGAGTAACGCACCAAAGAAAACTAGACTCCCTCACGGTAGGAAATTCAGGGAGTTCATCTCCAGTGAACACCTGGACTTGATCCACATGCTGAAAATTTTCATTACTCCTTAAATGAAAACTCGTCATAAACCAGCTAGAATCCTTTAGAAACTAGCATGCCGTTCTTATTAGCATTTGCATGCGCATTAAACACCCTGCAATTAGTCAAAGTCTTAAACGATAACATTTGTGCATGAACTTACAAAACAGATAGGACTGAACTGCGTGCCCCATCTATGCCTGAGTAACCAAGACTATGAGGTGCAGTTACTTTTTCTGCTGTTCAAAAAGAGGTAAGGTGCATTTATTGGATTGTTCAGTTATATATTCAGCTACTTTGAAATTACTTCGCCCTGTAAGGTCCAACTATGCACAACACAGCTGGAAACACAAGACAATTACAAGCAGTAGCACCTTACCTACAAAAGATATACAGGCTTCACCTTGACACAGGTCCCAGGAAAAATGAATCCTTCTCACACAGCATAAAAATTGTCTTTACAAACCTATTTGTGCTTTAAAGTATTCAGATATAGTTTATAATTATATTAATTAAGCAGTCTAAAACTAGATTTAATTTTCTTGAAATCAGGTAAACAAACTCAAATATCACCTGGATTTTCATAATTATCAAGCCGTTCTGGCTTTTTAATTTGCTATGATGAATTTTGCACACGCCGAGAGACCTGACTTCGGAATCTTCACCTTGAAAAGGCTGGAGCTTCAGCGTCCCCCCAGCTGCATGTAACAGAAACACATTAACAACCAATCCCATCCTCAACATGCGCTGAAAAGTGCAGCTAGACAGACGCAGGCAAAGCATTATCTGCTTTGCAATTTTGCAAAGCTTATAGCAGAAAGGCCAAACAGTGACTGGGTTATTATCCAATCTGCAAATAAACACAAGTAATTAATTTACTAGCATGGTACTGCATCTTGCAGGCTGAATTTCAACACATAGCTATTACAGTGGAACCACTTGAAGGAACAGAGAATTCCTTATGATTTCTAGTGTATAGTCTGCTTTCAGGCTACAGCTATGAAAAGAACAGAAAGGAAGCCTTGAACATGGAAAAAAGATTCCCGGATCATTAATGAATAAAATACAAAACCATTCATAAAGCAAATAAATATTTTTTGTAGAGTGAACAACTATTTAAAATCTTTGCTCATATCCAAATGGACAGTATTAAAGCACAGTTACCAGTGTGAGAGGGATTACAAAGTTAACACGAACAATTCACTTTTAACCTCTTAACTGCTTTGTGAGATATTAGCAAAGAAGTCTTCTAATGGGAATAATGATACAAGGATTTTAAAGACTGGCAGCCACTCAATAAAATGGCTAAGGAAAGTTCCCTGCAGGCAGTTATAAAATGACTGTCAATTCACTTGTGCAATGATGAAATGCGAGTTAAGCAGCACTATTCAGAAGTTAAGATCTTTAAGGAGTAACTGGTAGTCCATTGAGAATCTCAGTTCAGTTGCACAGGCACAGAGAAGAAAACAACTAATGGCCCTTTCTACTGCATGGTGCCCCTGTATCTTATTATCTGTATCTCATGTTCTTTCCTCTTCTCCACTCCCATTCCACCATAGCACTGAGAAACACTGAATAAAGCTTGCAGGATGGACTCTCTACACACAAGGTAAGAGCCCCTCTTCCCAAAGACCACATGACCATCTTACAGCAATAGATCTTTTTCCCTGGAGATCTTTTTCCCTGGAGATTTTCAACACCTCATGTACCTTTGAAGCTAGTCTTGCTCTGAACAGGAGGTAACAAACCTTCCTGTGACTGTCATCTCTACAGATATTCTTGTAGCCATTCATACTTATTAAACTCTCAGCTGAACTCTGGCATTGCCTCTCAAAAGCATTATAGATGCTTGGAGGTAAGACACATGGCTGTATGGGTCTATGTCATCCGAGCATAGGTACTTGTTTTCTTGCAAGCAGTCCCAAAGAAACTCTGAACAACGTATCAGAAAGCAAATAATACACTTAAAAGTGCTTTAGGCCCTGTTTTGGCTTTTAAAATGTCCTTTGATGAACCATTTATTTACATTTTGAAAAGGAGAAAAACTGAAATAGGAAATTGCACATGCGCAAAACTGAAGGCAGTATCTGACAAGTCATTTTGTTAATTTGTGGCCAACTCCTCATTACTGCAAAATAAGGCTTTTGCACTATCTCAAGAAGAAACCCCAGCCCATTACTAAATATTGTTTTTGGCAAATGCAAGCTTCTTCTAGCACAGTGAATCTCCATAAAAATCATGTTTCCATTAAATGCATATGCTGGCATCCCAAAAGTACTGGTGGAAACAGAACAAGATGTTCTCTCAAGGCATTTCGTTGGGACCTTCATCTGCTTTCATGCATCCTTTTTTGCCCGTTCTTGCTTTGTTCACAGTGCTGCTTTGAACACCACCTACCCCCTACAATGCCTCTTCTCAGCACCCTGCCCCACAAATGACCAACTTCAGCATTCCAAGATGAACACATATACTCCTCCTCCTTCCTCCAAGTCTCGTTCACTTAACTATTAGACTAACAATGTATTCCCCAGACACTCAAAATCCACAGAACATTGTCACTTTATATTATTCATGCATCTTCTGTAAGTGGCAAAGCTCACCCTGAACTCCCCCTTGCCTGACTCACCTTCTGGCACTGGATTTCCACTCCCATTTAAAGCAAGCGGACCTTGAGCCCTGATGCACCATCACTAGCCAAGCTGGCCAACAGCACTTGCACTGAAAGGTGGCCACCTTGAAGTTACTACATCAGTAAATGGTGAGCACACTCTGAGAACTGTATGCAATTAGCATAGCCAAGCAGGTATTTTTGCAGCAACTGCCCTCAAGGCACTTTCAAGGTCTATTTCATCATTGAAACAGCAGGAATAATTTTTAAGCCTTCGAATACTCTTAAATTAACTTCCCTGGCAAGGTTTTCCAGAGCAATATAATCTGACTACATATAACTCTATGCAGAAGAGCAGGGGCACAAGGAAGACGAAGTACAGACCTCAGAGCAGAAGAGACACTATAGCTCGATTTAGATGGAACTGTTTCATTAGTATGTAGATTCAAAGCCATTCCTATGCAGTTACTGAAGTGCTACCCAAGCCTTCCTAGCAAGCAAAAATCCATTCTCTGTACAAATAGGGCTTTTATAGCTTGGCATAGCGCTCAACTGCAGAGTCAAACTTTCAATGCCTGGTAAATTTTTTACTTGAAAGTGGCAGGAGAGCTCATGCCAGAAGTCCATATGAAATGCAGCTTAGTGGCAGAAGGTCAAAGTGTGGTATCAAGAGATTTTATGAAAGTATTTCAAGACAAACTTCTTAAAAGCATTATGTTATCTAGGGATGCATAGATTTATACCACTAGGAAAGCCTAGTAAGAATCTTTGTGACTCCTTCCAATAATGGCTAATATCTACCTTGTGCAGTAGGATCTCCTGCAGGTGGTGAGAGCTGTCTCTGTGTTTATCTAATCCCTGGTTCTTTTGCTTAAGTTATGAATGAACAAATAAAAAGTGTTAATGCCAGAGTTTTTGTGTAGACTGTCCCCTAAAGAGAAAAAAAAAAAAAGAACAAACCAAACCCAACAACAAACAAACAGACTTTCAGGTGCAAAGGGTGATATTTCATACACTGAAAAAACACAGAAATCTGGCCAGCAGACAACTGAAGAAAACACAACAGAGTTTAAAGATCAACAGCTTAAACGATTACCCTTTCTCCATTAGTACCTAAAACTATGGCTACAGAAGGATAAATTTAATTTGAACAGAGAGGAAGGCTCCATAATCTACCATTTTTATGAAAATATTTAAAACTAGTGTCAACAATGACCCTGAACAGATGTCAAGCATGAAGACTTTCAACATACTGAATCGTGCCAGCTGTCACCACACCATAATAAAAAAGCCCAGGTACGAAAGCCCCACTGAAACCTAATCTGTCTGCTCAGGGTCTCTCCCCTTGAATCTGCACAAAGGCATTGTCAGATTCACTTACAAGAGCAAATTTGCAAATGCTTATACACTCTCCCATTAAAGTATTTCAGTTGTCTGAATCTGCCATTTTAACAAATTCAAGTATAAGACTTTAAATTCAATTAGCACAAATCTCAGTGCTCTCAACATAAAATTTGCAAGTGACATTTAATGGCATTCAACACAAAGATAAGCTAATATACTAATGGACCAGCAACGAAAATTGTAAGACACTCTGAAAGGCAGTACTCTTTTTTTAGTCAAGGAAATTAAAGGTGTAGGCTGCACTGGACAGGAAAAAATGACAGCTATTAAAAATCCTTCTGAAACCAAGGCTGCAAAAGCACCACACAGCTACGGCTGCACATAATTTGAGAGCAAAGAAGAAAAGCAGCTGCTCTATTCAGCAAAATCTCCTTCCAACAGGCTAGGTTTTGAGGGTTATATACCTAATGTAAGCCTATTTCAGTTCTTAAGACGGGAATCACAACCTCTTCTGCTGTTTTTACTTCTGACTCCTCCTACTTCTTTTCCTGATGAAGGCTTCGGCAACACAGCCCCACTCACCACCGTTCTGTAGTCCCACACTAACTGATGTCCACAGAAGCACTAAGGTCTCCAAGCCTTGCATCCCAAATGGCTAAGGACACAACACTGGGCTCCAAGAAGCCAGCCCAATGAGCAAACCTGAGGAATTCTGCTACTGTGCCTTCCCACTGCACACCTGCACCTCACCAACTTGGCAAGAAAGCTGCAAGTTTTCACATAGCCTCCTGCATTAGAAAAACCCAAGATACTGGACTTCAGGGATCCCTTTAAGTCTTTTTTACATACAGCAATATGCTTCACCTTAATTCCATTTAAATAAAGCAGGCTACCTCCGAAGAGCTTCAAAAACTCAGGGAGACAGAAGGCAGACCATGCTGGGAAGTCTGAGAAAAAAAACCTTTAGAGTGATGATTAAGCAGAGGGATTTTTTTTTTTTAATTTGCTTAAATACAAACAAATTAGCACAAGCAAAACCTATGGTTAGTGAAGATGCTTTCGCAATAAAGATTTATTAGTGTTTTTCTTTGAATATGGATGTGCAATTGGATACCAGGGCAGCACCTCGCAGACGGATGAAGGAAGCATCAACGGGACATGCTCTGTTTCACACAAAACTTGCTCCTGTAATTTGAATGAGTGAACTATAAAGACCAGCTCCAGCAATAACTACATTTTAAAAGCTGCATTTCTTTAAGAGAGTTGTTGCAGTCTCCTAAATTAGACAGATTTTTTTTTTTTACGCTCTTGGTTAAGAGCATGGTAGTCTCATGGATTATAGATGTTTAAATATTCACTTACATTAAGAACTATACAAGGCACAGGGAAACCAGTTACACCTAGCAGCTTATTAGGATATGTTCATTTTATCAACAGAAAACAAGCACAACTAACCTGCACCAAACACTGCCCCGCTAAGTAGATTTTCAAAAGCATACAATATATTTGGGATGAAAGTGCCACAAGAAGCCAGTAGATTTCACGCTTTCTTCAGTTTGCTGCATTTCCCCCAGCCTTTGGGGGAGCAAACGGGGCGAGACAGGGACAACTTAATTAACTTTAATGACGCCACACAGTTTGGGAATACAAAATGTATTAAAAGCCAGTTTCCAATTCATAGCACAGGAGTCATGCAGTACATAAGCCTTTGGAAGGCTGCCTGCCCCTATCTGCATGGTGGTGTCCTGGGTGCAAAAAGCCTCCAATAACACCAAAATCCTTCAGAAAACCATATGCTGGACTGGCCAGCCAAATGCTGGGCTTCATCAAAAGAAGCATGACCAGCAGATTGAGGGAGGGGATTCTGCCCTTCTACTCCATTCCTGTGAGACCCCACCTGCAGTGCTGTATCCAGCCCTGGGACCCCCAACATAAGGGGGACATGGACCTGCTTGAGTGAGTCCAGACTGGGCCACAAAGATGCTCCAAGGGCTGGAGCACCTCTGCGATGGAGACAGGCTGAGAGAGCTGGGCTTGTTCAGCTTGGAGAAGTCCCTGGGGACAAGACCTTACAGCAGCCTTCAAAGGGGCCTTCATCTGGAGAGGGACTTTTTACAAGGGCCTGCAGGGATAGGACAAGGGGGAATGGCTCTGAACTGATAGATGGTAGATTTAGATTGGATATTAGGCAGAAGTTCGTGTCTGTTAGGGTGCTGAGGCACTGGCCCAGGTTGCCCAAAGAAGCTGTGGCTGCCCCATGCCCAGTAGTGTTCAAGGGTAGGTTGGATGGGGCTTTGAGCAAACTGGTCTAGTGGAAGGTGTCCCTGCCTGTGGCAGGGGAGTTGGAACTAGGTGATATTGAAGGTCCCTTGCATTTCAAACCATTCTATGAAAACCCTGAGTACATGGGAGCTCAGCCCATGAACCTCCGATTGTTTAAAAAAAAAAAAAAAAAAAAAAAAAAAAAAATCCCACTAAACACACAACCCACCAAAACCCCACCCTTCAAAACTCAGAGTTTTGAGCTTATTTTAAGCTCACCTCTACTTTAGAGCACTTTTTCCATGTACCATTGCTTTTGATGTGTTGCACTTGAATCATGACTGAAATAGCATTCAGGTGCTCTGCTCTATTTCAAAAAGGAACACTCTGGATCTACCTCACTGTGAAGCCTTAAAAATCCTTCTTGCACAACATGAGTCTCTGTGAACCACATCACAAGAGAAGGATCTCATGTCCTGTTCAACAAAAATGGCCACGTACAATTCCCTTAGTTTGGGGTTGGGTTTTTTTTTTTGATGGAGCTTCACAGCCCCTTTTTTAACTCTAAACAAGCTGGAGAACAAGGATCTGGATTATTTTTGTCTGAGCATTTTTTACAGGGTGCCCCGTTGCTCCAGTTAAAAAGCCTGTAATTTGTCAACCATTCCTTACAGCCAGACTGGAATTGCTATTAAATCTAAGTCCCAGGCCACCCATTTTTAGCACACCAATTAACCACCACTGAACAACGCAGAGCAGCAGCAACCAGAAGATGGGAAGCATTTTTAAGTTGTCATCACCCACAGTGTATCTGTTCTTCTTCCATATGTTCAGTTCAAGAGAACTCAATAATTATTTAATTAAAAGCAGCACCTATTCAAGCTTGATAGGTGTTGAGAGAAGCAATAGTATACATGGAGAACAGGTCTGTAGAAGGTGCTAGTAACAACCCACTGCCTTTAAAGGATACCGTTAACTCTGAGTAGTCAAGTAGTACTCATTAATACCTCCAAGTCTTGAAAATGATCCACATACTTCAATTTATTTAATTTAGAATTGTCGCAAGTTTTCATTAAGAGGTAATGAAACATGTGGAGGCATGTTGCCTCTGGGTTGATATGTGAAAGATAGAAGTGATAAATTATTTGGGAATCACAGTTTGTTGCACAAATCAAACACCGTTTAAATACATTTCAGCTAAACTTAATTCTGCTCCACATGCACAAACCCTGAAAATCAAGGCAATCTCTCTGGATTTAAAGGAGTTTTATTACCTTTATTGTAAAGGTAGACTTTATCTTTTGACCCGCCACCTAGGGCTCTCTTTCTAAACTCTGAACAACTTCACAAAGCTAAAGGAATTCCAATGCCCACCAAAATAATACACAAAATAAAACAGAAGTACGCATTACTCCAGTGCAATATCCACTCCCCAAACAAATATAGACAAACCCAAACCCACCAACATCAACAGTAGAGCTTCCACTGACTTAACTGCCAGGCATCAGAGGCATCTATATTCTATACTGGTTTGCAAATGGGTATGAAAGTCAACAGAAATCGTATTCATCCATGCAGATCTGAAGTGGCAGAATGGAGTCTGAAGGAACTGCTACAAAACCTGTCATCACATTACAATGCGCTGATACTGCCATCAGCCCAAGCGACACAAGAACATTTATGGACATTCCATTTCCATCTCTGCTAAGAAAGGCTCCCTCCATCAGGAAGGCTCATCAGCATGACGTCAATATGGCAGAGCTCCCATTTTTACAAATAATACTCTCCTCTCTCTCTCCATCCTTGCCTCCTGTATTTACAGTGCCTTCAGGCACCGAGGCCTTCTTTAATGAGGTTTTAATACAGGACAGAATAAATTAGAAACCTTGATCAAAACAGGGCCTCCAGCAGGAACACAATAAAAAGATCGAATTAAATAAATCCAAGTAATACAGTGCATCAATCAGCAAGCAATTTCACAATCAGCAAGCAGTTTCACAAACAGGGGGCACACCTGCCTGCCAGGTTGCCACTGATGGTGAAGCCTCTCTCACCCTCCATTCTGACTTCCAGCTTCTTCATCCCCCATATACTCGAGCTGCGGTCACCCAGGAAGCCTCAAACCCAGGGAGGTGGTGCAGCCCTAATGTCACCACTACAGCCCTTGAAGTCATCAGATAGGATAGATCTCCCCACTCACTGTGGACTTCTCCAGCTTCTTTTGGAGTGGGAAACAGTTTGTCTTCGCACCTCAGAGAACTGAGGGTACCAGGCATCCCTGGACTGAGAGAGGGCCCTACCTGAGCTGAGCGGACTGGGCTCAGGCCCACAGTCCCACCTGAGATGAGAGGACCACATGCCCCTCCGGCCCTCTGAGGCTGAGGGGACTGGACATCCACTCAGACACCCTGAGGAGGAAGGGCACAGGCCTGACCAGGCACCACAGCTGATGGGACCAGCACTACAGGGGGAGCAAGGAAGCTGAGGTCTCCTCAGTTCTAGTCCCACCAGCTCAGGTGGCTGTAGCCCTCTCAGCCTCCGGGGCCCGGGAGATCTCTGGTCGGGGAGTTGCAGTCCGCTCAGTACTGAGGGGCCGAGATACCCCCAAGCTGAGGAGACCACAGTCCCCTCAGGGCCCCCAGGCGGAGGGGGCCCGAGCTCTCCAGAAGGGAGACCCCTGGGGCTGAGGGGCCCGGACATCCTCCAGGGATCCTCCGGGGCTGCGGAGGCCTCCGCCAGGCTCAGCTGCCAGGTATCCCCTAACCGCGGTCCGGCCTCGCCGCTACACGGCCCCGCCTCGGGCGGCCGCGGCCTCGTCCCCGCTGTCACCCGCTGCCCCGTCCCGCCGCCACCCCCGGGCCTGTGCCCGGCCTCCCCGCCCGGCCCCACGCTGAGGCGGCGGCGCGGGTCGCTGCTCACCGGGCGGCGCGAAGCCCCGCGGCGGCGCGGGTCGAGCCGAGCCGGCACGGCCGCCGGGCGGGCGGATCCCCTGGGCAGCGGCGGCGGCTGCCCCGTGTACCGTGCGGCGGCGGCGGGCGGGGCGGGCTGCACCGCGCGTCACGTGACCGCCGTGTCATCCCGCCGCGCCATCTTGTGCGTGGCGTGGGCGGGTGCTGCCCGCAGACGCCTGTGCAGGGTGGTTGTCGGCGGGCGCCCTGCTCGTTATCGGCCGGGACGCGGGTTGGGACGCTCCTCGCTGTCAGACCTATTGGTTTTCCCTATAGCGTTGTTCCTAGAAGCTTTCTGCAGGCATGTAACCAAATAATAACGCCAGAACAGCCGGCATCAGCATCTTGCTGCCGGCAGATGAGGTGTGAAAAGTTCTCGTGCTAAATCTGGCTGGCATCCCGACGGAGCTGGGCCAGGTGTGACCTTGTCCACCAGGAGGTAAGGTTGTGCTACGTGCTGGCATGAAAGGAGGGTGTAGTGAGGAGGGGTTTGGTCTCTTCTCCCAAGTAGTAAATAATAGGACAGGAGGAAATGGCCTCAGGATGCACCTGGGGAGGTTTAGATTAGGTATTAGGAACAATTTCTTCACCGAAAGGGTGATAAGGTATTGGAACAGGCTGCCCAGGGCAGTGGTTCAATCACACTCAAAAACCGTGTAGGTGAGGCCTTTATGACTTGGTTTAGTGGTGGACTTGATGATCTTACAGGTCTTTTCCAACCTAGCTGATTCTGTGATTTCCCTTCTGAAGGGAAAATGCGATGCAGAGCTGGAGTGCATGCATCCTGCCCTGAGAGCCACAAGACCAGAGGGTGCAGTGTTGGTGCAAACTTGGACGTCTACTTTTATTTCACTATCCAGGGGCTGTTCTTGGACATCGGTCTTCACCTTCTTTGTTGTAACATCAAGAGCTCTGGAGACGTGAGAAGTCAGCTGTTACTAATAAAATCTTAGTTCAAATAGAATAAGAGAACAATTCAGCTTGGAAGCAACGTCTGGACATCATCTTCTCAAGTTAGAAAGATTGTAAAATTTAGTTTCATGAATAGTGTTGCCTCACACCCTAGCCCTAACCTCACACTTCACAAACTCTGCCTTGTTAATACAAAAACATTGGGGGTTTTCCA
This sequence comes from Ara ararauna, assembly GCA_028858755.1. Classification (NCBI taxonomy): domain Eukaryota; kingdom Metazoa; phylum Chordata; class Aves; order Psittaciformes; family Psittacidae; genus Ara; species Ara ararauna. The sequence continues at coordinate 47,801,765 of CM054381.1, forward strand.
TACAGAAAGGTCAAAAGCATTTTGTGGTGCCCACAGTGGCTATGGGATACCTGTGTGCACTGAGTCTGGTTTCCTGTGGGTCTGTTCCCCAGCATGGGAAGATCTGCAAGGTCTGATTAAAACTTTTCCCACCTTTCAGGCATTTGTTATCTCTCCAAGGTGGTTGCTAGCCAGCAGATGAGGGAGATGGCATAGCTGCACCACATCCAGCTACCCCTCTCCCACACAGTAGGAGGTTGAAAACACACATGGGAGGGACTGGGTGTGCCAGTATGTCATAGCAACATCGAGCAAGAGACAGTTCTTGCCATGTAAACGTATCAAAATCTTAAAAAAAAACCCTCATGACTTACCCTAATCAATGACTGATTGCAAACATTGCCCAAGCCAAAATAAAATTAAGCTTGGATAAACAGTAACTCATGCAATGAAACAGGTGGAACACAAAGGTGTCCTGGTCCTCTATAAAGAGCTACCAAATACTGCAGTTTCTTAATATGTATTTTAGCGCTTCAGACGGAAAATTCTCCATGTAATAAAACTCAAGTTTAGAATCAGTGTGAAAGCTGCATTTGAGATTTGCCACGACCAGCAACTCTTTACACTTTTTCATCCCTGATGATGAAGAGGGAATGAGTTTTGTTTGACCTCAGGATACAGGCAACAGTTTTCACCATGTGCGAACCGCTTAGTGTTTAAGAGGGAAAATAAAGATGGAAGAGGATAGCTTAGGAAAAGGGTGCTGGGGAAGTCCAGCACAGTATTTCACTAGACTTTTCCCCCAGGCAGATAATCTTTAATCTGTTGTTTCTTTTTTCAGCTAGTTGTCTGTGCGCGGCACTCATGGATCAAATATAAATGGGTCTTTTTCATCTGAGAAGGAAACCAGAGTCTGAGTGTTGTGTTGGCCACTATTTTACTACTCTTTGCTTGACATCTCCTGGAAGTCATAGTGGAAGTAAAAAATGCAGGTGCCATATTGGGTCTTTTGGCAGTGCTGAGCCAGTCATACAAGCAGAGAAGGTTTTCTCCAGGCAAACGGACAGGACCAGAGTCCTCCAGAGCTGAGCCAGAACTGCTTGATCTTCTCCCATTGCACAAGAAAACACCTTGTAAACCCTCTCAGCTAACAAAATGGTGCCTTAAACAAGGACTTTTCAGAGCAGCTGAACCCCATGTGTATCACTGGCACAGCCTGCAAATGACTCTCCCCTCCTGCTCACTTTGAGGCAGGTCCTTTCTTCTGCTTGCTCTTGCTGCCAGGAGTTTCATTTTGCCTTCATTTTCTGGGGGCTGGTTGTTGCTGACGACAACCCGGGCATCAATGGCTTCAATTCTTTTGTCTCAGGAGGGATTTATTTGTAAGCTTTACTCTTTCACAAACTGACCAAGCTTAAAATCTCTTTATGAAAGCTTTGCAAGTCTGGCTTGTGTAAGTGTGGTTGCACCGAGAATGGTTTAAGGATGGGGAATTGGGCCAGCTCACCACTGCCTCATTTCTCTTCGAGAAACAGGAAAGCTGATGGCAAAACCAGAAGGGACCTGCTGGAAACAATGCCAGCCTCCACCATTACAGCAGGCGCTGAGAATCCACCCAGCCATGCCAGAGACGAAAAAGCTTGTTGGGAGTGCTGATGCATCCTCTTTGGAGCAGTGGAACCTAGGGAGGACATGACAATCCTCATCATATGTACATTATATCTTTCTATTTGCTTCCATTGTGTGATGCTATCAACACAGGGACATTCCTAATAGGGGTTCCTGCTTTTTGGCAGGGCACTGTTTTCTCCCTGTCATTTCTTGCAACACTGTCCCTACTAATTCTATAATAGGATTAATGTTGCTGACACTTCCCTCAGGGTAATTGTATAATAAATTCCCCTTTTCCAGGGTTTTCCCCATAGTATGGGCATTTTCCAGCAAATAATGTGAACTTGAAGGCCGTGCAAATTGATTCCCAGGGAGCCTGACCTCCCTGTTGGGAATGACAAGGGGCTGTCAAGAGGTTTAGAAATAGCTGTCCTGGGCTGCTGCATGGGCTTAATCCTGCTGAGTCGGTCTTGCTCCTGATAACAACCTTTGCTGCTGGGCTACAACCAGTGTCCAAGCACTGAGGATGGGAAAGATGCTAAGAGTGTGCCAATACCAGGTAGCATCATTTCGGGGGGGCTCCCTGTGGGTCAGTGGTGCCCTTGCAGAAGCAGTAGGGAACGACCCAGTATTCTGCTCAGGTGGGGGTTTCTCCTGGTGGCACTCTGAGTAAATGGTTTAATCAAAATCAATGTACACATGAATGAATCAACAGTAAAATGCTAATAAATCACAATCTTTAAGAATCATGAGGCATTGATCAATAATAAATAATTGAATTGTTTCAACATATAATTTTGTTTAGATGTAATAGACTTACTATTAGCACACTAATACTTTATTAATGAACTAATATTAAACTAACTTAAATAAAATGTCAGTAACCTTCTTCATCCTACCACAGTCACTGTAGGTACATCTTTCAGTACAGCAACAGTCATTTACCTAGTCACTTCATTTATGACATCACTTGATGCTATATGGCATCATTTACTCACTGATGGTATTTATGACATCATATCAGGTGACTTCATTTATGTAGGTTGCATAATTTATGTATTCATTCAGTGACTTTATGCTAACCCTGAAGTTAGATGGGGTTTCACTGACTGCAACATTTTTTAAAGCCTTAGAAATAGGATTGGCAGGAGTTGACATTGCTCCAAATTTGTACAGTACATCACAGTCCCACAGGGCTTTGTCCTTGTCTCCTGATGATGGCAAGTGGTGTTAAGGACAACAGTAGTGGCAGCAGAGCAAAAAATAAGAATTAAGTATATCATTAGTGGAGTCAAGCAAAGGGCACACTTGGGTGGCATGGCTTAGTGGGAGGTGTCCCTGCCCATGGCGGGGAGGTTAGAACTAGATGATTTTAAGGTCCTTTCCAACACTGACTACTCTGTGATTCTATGATTATACATGCAAGACTGTAATTTTCTCCTGTTTGCTTCAGATCATTAGAAAAATATGTAAACTAATTTATGTAATTGATCTGGCTTTAGTGGCTGATTGCTCCTGATTAAAAGAGCGTGTGTCTTTGGGGGAAAATGCATCAAAATTTGAAATAAAAAGCTAAATGCTTAACAGAGGTAGGGCAATAGCAACCATGTCCCCATTTAAGCAGAAGAAGAAAGAAAAATTAAAAAGAGGAGTGAAAAACAGCAAAAGAAGGAAGAAAAGACAGCTCAAAGGAGATAACAAGCCAACAGTTATCAAGAGAGGACCAGCTTGGCACAGGGCTGTCACTGATTTGCCCAGAGTGTCCCACATGCAAGCGGAGTGTTCCAGCCGATCTGGGCCACCACCTTCCCCACAGTCCTGGGAACGGATGTGTTCATGGGCTTCAGGATCAGAAATAGAAGAGCCAATGGCGACACCATGGGCTTTTGACACTTCAGTGGATCTGTATGGCATTTCCTTTAGTGCCATGTTAGGCATTTCTGATCAGGTAATGAAAGGGGTAGGTAACAAGGGATCCTGTAAAAACAGCTGGGGAGTAAAAGCTACAGCACAGACTTGTGGCCACACAGATGCAGATGGAAGATGATGAGTAGCCATGGGGCTGGGAGTGGGACGGAGTAGATGGCACCATGTCTACCACAGTAGCTCCTGGCACTTTCAGCCAGCGACATGCTTCTCACCAGCATCCTGAGGGGACCCCCATGCACAGCACACAACAACCAACCACAGGCTTGTTTCTATCACTGCTAATGGGGTTTGCTGCTCTTCTTAGAGAAAAAAAAAGTTGTTTTCTTTTCAGGCAGCGGCATATTTCCTGAGAAGAGCAGTTCCCAGGCTTTTCATATCTGTCACCCCCTTTTCACCATTACCCTTGGTTCCAACGCTCTGTGCTCCTTCCTGTTTCAAAGAGTGAGCACCTGGTCCTGGTGAGGCTTGTCAAAACCCACAAGACTTCCCCACACTGTGTGTCACTCCTCACCAGAACAGTCCCCAGTGCCAGTTTATGGAGCACATTGTTTTATCCATGCTTTTTGCCATGAGGATTTAAATGCTGGCACTGGCATGCATTTTTCTACCCTTTTGCTGAGTCAAAAAGAAGGAGCACAGCTGATGGAGGGCACTGTGCTACCTTCTCTGTTGTCAGAGGGTAGCAAGTGATACAGGGAGACAGATACAGCAGCATAATGACAGAAGCTCAACAGGGCCATTATCTCTATTATCTTGCAGGCTGTAGTAGGAGTTTTGATGTCATTTGCTTTCAGACAGTTATCGAAACCACCTCACATGCAGCAGCCCTTGATTTTTCTCACAGTGCTAGTGCTGGTCATTGAAGAAGTTTGTTTTTTTACGGGTAACCCTAACATTTGCTAATATGATAAAACATTTATTTAACTGTAAATAAATAAACAAGTGTAAAATCAGATTTGAATTGTTGCTGTGCTGCATGTCTGCTTGCCCATTTCCTTTTAAAACCTGTGCTTATACCTGAAAGGGTGAATTGTGTTTTTCCTTACATATACACACTAGCGGGGCTCAGCTGAGACTGGACCAGAGCAGGCCTGCTCTGAGCTGGCACCCTGCAGCCAATGCTTGTGTGCTCAGGCAGGTCTGGCAGCACAGGGCTGATAGCAACCTAAGACGTATAGATTGCAGAATGGTTAAAACTCAGTAAGTTCAACCAGGCTGTGGGCAGGAGTTAGAAGAAAACCTTGCTCTGCAAAAGCAGCAGCACAAAGGTGGGATTTCCTAGGGGCAGCCACTGCAGTTGACTCGGGAGCCCCAGTTAGCTGCCAGCTTTCAAAACAGAAGATTAGCTGGCAATGTTACTTGCATTCACTCTGCGAGCAGGTTTTTGCTGAGAGCAGCATGCTAAAATTGTGAAGGAAATGGCTTTGCAAGTGCTCAAGGCTTATTTGCAGCATGCCAGAGGCTGGGAAGAGGCATATTTCTTGGGGCAAAGTGGTATAACAGTTGCGTTGAAAGAAGATGAATGGAGACTGAGTGCTTCACAGATGCCATAGTGCTTCTCCCTCCTGCTCTAGTCAATCAGAAATTTCCTGGACCCATCTGCTAGGAGTAGTTCCCTGGCCAGCACAGAGCTCTATACTTTCCAGCAAGTTCTGGAGATGGCCACCTTGAATCTAATGTCCCACAGTGGGGTCAGATGTGCCAGGCTGGAGATATCCTGGGGTGGTAAATATATAAATATATTGATATTTTATATATTTATCAATATATAAAAGTAGAGAAGACTATAGAGCACCAGGTTCTCCATGTGAGGATAAGCATCAAACATTATTCCAGACTCAGTGCTAATACAGTTTTTACTGTAACAACACCTAGATACAATAATCTGATGCTGCCTTTAGGCAAGGGAGAAGCAAGGAAGCAAAGAGAGAAGCTGATGCTAAGGCTCTCATTTTGATGAATATTTTGGTAACTTGAAGATTTAAAACCAAACTCCAAGTGGAGCTAACATACATTACTTGAACTAGAAAATTGTATAAACCATATAAAACTCAGAATCATATAACTTCCTCACTACTGCCAAGAGTGGGAGAGAGTGTAACCTGTTTGGCAAGGCTACAGAATTTTATCAGTGTAAAAAAAGATTTATATCTCTGCTGAAGAAAGAAAAGGCAACTTCAAAGTGCATTTGTCCTATAGGTGGCTCAGGTATTACCACGGCTTGGACCTCTGTTTCTTGGGATGAGAGTGCCTTTCAGAGGAGGTGATAGCAGAGGTTTTGCAGGAAGAACGAGGGAAGTAGAGCAGCTGCTATCAAGTTCAACAGTTTTGACCCAGAGCACCACTCAGATGTATCAATCCTAATAGCAGTATTATTCACGGGTCACAGCACAAGGACTGAGGGTTTAATGTGTTGGTTCTGCAAATTGGACTAACATCGTGAAGACCATAAAAGAGGGTATGTAGCAGGTTTGACCTCTTGCTGGTATCTAAGATCACAGCATATTACGTTTCCTTGAAACTACATTAGTTCAGATCCAATTTTATGGTAACTTGCAGCTAGGAAAGACTTCCATTTCATTAATAATGGCCACCATCTTATAACATTTAATATATCATAGCAAATCATAGCAAACAAATTTTGATCTTGATTTGGTATGAGACAGCTGCAACAAAATTACATCTGAAGCCCCTCGAGTTGGCCATGACATGGGCTTGCTCCTGAAAGGTGCTGAACATCCAGGTAACCTGGCAGCCAGCAAAGTGACAAGCTGCACTGAGTTTTTGGATAAAAATGCAGATCATGGAGATGGCATCACAAAAGGTTATCTAAAGTTCAGGTCAACATATCGGCCTTGTCCTAGAACAAGCTGTGAGTGGCTTAAATGCCACAGATTTGGACAGATTTGGAGCCAGAGACTGTCACATGGCTGTACCAAACACCATTACCAGTGTAATGTGTCAGTGTGTCAGCTTCACTGTCAGACCTCTTTGCAATTGTTTTCTTTGCTGCACTCACTTTTACTGTGGCATTGCTGTTGTGACACACCCCAGTTGCACCACTGTCCCTGGCTAGACGCGATTATCTCTGCAGCAGTAATTTGATTTCTATGTTTCATCATCACTGGGTGTGCCTACCATACATGCACCCTTGGTGCTATAGGACGTATTAGGCATGATGAATAAGCACCAGCAAATAGCTCATCCAGTGTCACCCACTGTCACACATCCCCCAGAGCTCAGCCTTGTACACCAAGTGTTTGCAAATATCCTTTGACACCTGCTTAAATAGACAGCAGTAATAGCACAGGGATAATAATAATAGCGTTAAGATGAGTGCTAAAACATGGAGAAGCTGTTTTTAACTATGTTGTGTGGTTTTGATGCAGGAAGGATGTTTGATGTAAATGTTGTGAGAATAATTCATATTGGGTATGTACATGAATACAGATGTGTCTTGGACGGCACCACAGGATGTTTAGAAATGGAAATATCTTTACCCGAGCAGTAATTCAGGCCTATTACATGGAAGCTTGGCATCTTTAATCAGTAAGACTGTATTAGCATAACAAAGTTAATTGCAATAAAGTAAAAGACACTGTCATGGGTTCAGCAGCAGCAGTCATTTTTCTCCTTCTTGGTAGCTGGTGCAGTGCTGTGTTTTTGATTTTGGGCCTGGGAACAGTGCTGATAACACCAGTGTTTCGGTTAGTGCTTGGTAATGTTTTGGTCTGACCAAAGACTTTCTGGGTCTCATGCTCTGCCAAGGAGGAGGGAAAGCTGGGAGGAAGCAGAGACAGGACACCTGACCCAAACTGATCAAAGAGGTTATTCCACACCACAGCACGTCATGCCCAGGATGTAAAAACAGATGGCAGAGACCTGTAAGGGTGAGGGTGCACTGCTTTTTCGGGCTGGGTATAGGTGGTGGGCTACTGTATTCTTTCCTTCTATTTGCCTTGTCATTATTATTATAGGTGGTAGCAGCAGTGGTTTGTGTTATACCTTAGTTACTAAACTGTTCTTATCTCAACCTGTGAGAGTTGCATTCTTTCGATTCTCCTTCCCATCCCTCTGGGAGCGGGGAGAAGAAAGAGGGGGGAGTGAGTGAGCAAAACTGCGTGAGTTATAGAGGCTTAAACCACGACAGACACTGATTAAAGACTATTTTTCTCCACCTAAGACCTGCTACCTATTATATGCAAAAAAAAAAAAAAAAATCAATGGGCCAAATCCTGCCTCTGATTTGCTGAACTCTTCTCCTTAAGTCAAGGACAGAAAAGGTGGGTTTGTCTCCTGTAAGGCTCGCCCCCAACCTGCATATCTTTGCCTCAGTGTCACAGGGGAAGGAACAAAGGCTGCTATGCTTCCTGCTCCTGCTGATGAAGCTTAATGAAGTGCAAGATCACTGAGATGGAGGCTAAAACCCTCGGTGAAAATGAACAGCTCTTCTGGCTACTGTGACAAAACTGCGGCTGGAGAAAGTAGGAGGGCTTGGCCCTGCTGTTACAGGGTTGTGCCCAATCCCAAGAATAGCCTACGTTAATACCTGCATGGCTTCTTTTACAGAGCTGTAGAAATAGTGACATCTCATAGGGCAACAGCAACCAGCTACAAGGGCAAGGGAGGGAACGGCCCTGGGCCTGTAACTGAGACCAGGGGCGCTGCTGTCCCTGCTAACTTCCTCCATCACAAATATACAATGTCACAAGCTTAAATCTGCAACAAGTTCTTCTTGAGCAGCTGTTATCACAGGGTAGTCTTGATAAGGCAGTTGCAAAAGTATCGTTAGTGCCTATCCTCTGCAAAGATAGATTACTTCAGGCCACATGCTTTAGTCAGGGCAGTTTTATTTATGTCCCTGCAAAATATCCAAGCGTCAAACAACTCGTTCATTCTAGATTATTCAAGATTTGAACCGCAATCATGCATGAAAACATCTCTTTCATAAGATCAGTGTCACTATAGTACTGAGCCTCTCAGATTCCCCCCACTTGCAGCAGGAGTCACCTCCCATCTCATTTTCGATTGGGTGCTTTAGGCCCTGCTTGGCATCAGCAAAGCCAAGGACACATCCCTTTCTGTTGGAAAACATTATGTCTTTCCCCTTAAATATGGTGCACTGGGTTTGTTCCCTTACAAAGGCACTTCTCTGGCTTATTTTAAAACCCACTGATCCTGAGAAGACAGCAGCTCTGTTATGTCCATGCCCTGGAGGCTGTTCAGCAAGTGTGGCTGAGAACAGCAAAGGGCTGTAAGTCAGAGAGCCAAGTTCATCATCACAAAAATTTCCTTCCAAACTAGGTACAAATAAAACTGCATCTATTCCTTGCTCTGCATGCTATTTCTTTCCTTTTGTTGCTGCTTGATATCTTTCTCGGATGTTTTCTGAGATGGTCCCTGTATCCTTCTCCATCTGATGCTCAGTCCACAGCTGTGCTGCAAGGAAGCAGCTCCCAAAGGCATCTCAAGATAAATCTCTTTATTTAAATGTAATTTGTCCTGAAATTGTTGATTTGGGAAGATCATTGGCTTCACACCTGGCTGGGTACTCCTGCGAGGTCTCTAGTCACAATGTTCCCTCTCAGCTGACTCATCCAGTTCAGTCTTAGATCATATCCTTGGAAAATGTGGCCCAGTACAGTTATCTTTCTTCTGGCGATGACCACACATTTCTCAGGGTTAGTCTGCTTTGCCCTCAGTTTGAGTACAAGGTCTTCAGTACTGGCTCTGTCATCATGGGTCTAGCTATCCACAGCTATTTCTGGGCTCTCCCACAAAACCTCTTGTATAACCTTTAAAAAACAGATTAGAATACATCCCTTCCTCCTCCATTCAGAGACCAGAGCTGTATACGGATATGGTGACCATCTCTATGGAGAGCAAAGAACAAAATTAAGCAATTTTGCTGACTCCTAATGTATCCTTTCTGTCTCAAGAAATACCTCTTTTTGTTTGTTTGTTTCTAAATCACTTGAAAAGGGGTATTTAAAAAGGACTATTTATCTTCCCTGGGTGACACAAGGGCATCTAGTGCACATAGGAATAACCATCTGGTGTCAGAAGTCCCATATGTCTCCATCAGCATGTAGGAGCACAAAACTGCTGCAGCCAGACTTTCCTGGTGCCATGCTCAGTGACACAGGGCTTCTCACAGGTTCTCTTTGTGTTTAATAGCCCATGATTATTTTCAGCTAAAAATAATGTGCTCTAAAGACTTGGAAGAATTAGCTGGCTTTCCTACACCAAGAAGCACTGACTTTCTCTGTCAGTTCAAAGTTATTCTCAGTAATGAATTAGCCCTTATTCAGACCATACGTTCTTTAACGGGCTCTTTGACTCTGCCTGCCTTGCTTATGGCTGCTTCAGAGGCCAAATGCCCGAGTGCATATTATACACTTGGGAGTCAAATGCGTAGTGCTTTCATCTGGGAAAAAAATATCTATCAACGTTGCCAAATTATCCAAGAGGATAATTGGATCCAAGAGGACATCTCCAACCCTGGCAGGCATAATCAAAGCTTTTGCAAAATGTGTTTTTCTTGTGCAAAATGTGTAGGGGCTTAAAATCATAACATGATAGTTTCAAATGCAACCATAATTTCTTATTGTTAAATAAACAACTTGGAAGAAAATACTTGTTCATTAGCAGGAAGATTTATAGTGGCTACAGAAGCTACAAAAGGATATTCAGGTTGCCATCAGTAGCTTTGGTATGACCAGAAAAGCCTGGGTGGGATCTTTAAACACACAAGCCACAAGTAGTTTGTTCTGTGTCATCTTAAATCAGAGTAAAAATGAATTGGCTGAACAATGGGTTGACTTTAAAAATTTTCCACCAGATAAAAACCAGCTTTGCCTAAAAATAACCAACTGAATTTTACCTTATGAAAAGTTCAAATGTAGTTTTGGAGTTCAGGGGTGATGTAAGGATGGCACAAGTCACCATTTCAAATGAGCCTGCTTTGTAAACTTGCTCTGCAAAAATAGGCGTCTGTTTATAGTAAGACCATCTGCTTCAACCTCAACATTTAGCTGGAATTTCTCAGGCCAAAATTACAGGGAAGATAAACCAGAGGTTTTATGAAAGGAACAAGCTGCAAACTTTTTGTGGAACAGGGAGTATTTTACAGTCAGCAACAGATTCAAGTGTCACCTTTTTTATTTCAATCTTATTCCAACCCCACAATTTCCCAAAAATAGACTCACTCAACAGGAATGTTCATCTTGATTCAGGTAATGAGATTTATACTTTTACATTGGATGGGACTAATTTTCCTATCCTGTTAATGCAGCATGTGATTATTACATATCTTTACCGCACACATAGATGTATATTTTCTGTATCGGAAAGGAAAGCAACTAGCATTTTAAATTACTGAATGATAATTGTAGGTGTCTGCTTTTCACAAAGATTAAGGAATTCTTTTCAATATGATAAATAGTTATTAGACTCCCTTTTATACTAAATCAGTTCAAAAGTGGATGTATTCAGCAGTCATGGGTTGTGGGTCTATGGAAGAATTTTTTCCACCCCTCAAAGGCATGTATGTTAATGTAGTGAAAATGCGTAGCCTCCTATTATGGAGTAAAGGTACTGAAACTTCCCAAATGATAGTTTTCAGTACTAACACCTTGTATAATTAATGCTACAGATCAGATCTAGCCAGATTTTAATAAGGCTTATTTCACATCCACATCTAAAGAAGTGCAGTCAGTGCCTGAGCAAAAGGGGATCATGACAAGCACTGAAGCAAAGTAAATTTTTATCCTGGCATTTTAAGTAAAAGGTTTTACAAAATCAATATGCAGCCATGCACCACTGACATATCAAATGCAAAACTGAATTCCAACATGGAAGATCTGCCAAAAAGAAAAGATTTTATCCTGACATGAGTGAAGGAAACACAGACATTCAATCAGGGTAAATGTCAGAATTCCAAAAGAAATAATAACTCCCATTCTGCACAGGATTATTTTCTCAATCATAAAAGCAGTGACTTAAAAATGAGATTCTGATGCTTACGATACTCTGAAGTGTGACTTCAACCCTCCTGAATGGACCAGCTCACTGCCTTCAACAAAACCACAGCAGACCTCATAATCCCCCAAAGAAAGCAGGAAGAAAAATGCTCAAGTTTGACCATGATCTTAAGGTCCTTTCCAACCCTAACTATTCTATGATTCTATGTTATCAAGCAGCATCCCTCAATGTACAGCTTGTTTCTGTATAAGAGCATGCAGAAAGATTTGTTTCCTCAACCACATCAATAACAACAAAATAAAACCTGTCTGGACCACTATTTTTGCCTGGCATGCATTTTGAGGAATTTGAGTCATACCCTCTCCTGTTTCATTTCAAAAGAAGCTTTCCCTTCCCTTACTTGTGGGGTCCCTTATTGATGGGCTGCTTCAGGATTTTCCCTAACCCTGCCTAGGATGGAGACTGTCTTTTGGGGGACCTGTCCTAGTGCTGTTATCCACTCTGGGGGAAGGTGTACTATGCCCCATCCAACCTGAACTCCCTGGGCATTGCATCCTGGTTTGCTGCCGAGGAAGATTTGGCTGTGATCTCTCCATAACCAAACATACTGCAAATACCCAGGAACCTGAAGAGGGGTAAAGCATCCCAAACATTTTCTAGATAAATCCTTCCTTTCTCTCTCTTTCTTTCTTTCTTCCTTTCTCTCTCTGTCTCTCTTCCTTTCTCTCTCTTTCTTTCTTTCTCATTCTTTTTCTTTCTCTCTCTCTCTTTTTTTTTTCTCTTTCTTTCTTTCTCTCTTATTCTCTTTCTCTCTTATTTCTCTCTTTTTTTCTCTTTTTCTTTCTCTATTTCTTTCTTTCTTTCTTCCTCTATTCTTTCTTTCTGAGTGGATTCTTCATACACATATAAAGAAAATAAGATTATTTTCATAGCTCTTTACTTTCAGCATGAGATTCAAAAGGCATTCCCAAAGCAGAAGATGTTAGCACCATTTCTCTACCCTGCCTCTCTCCTAGGCCCATGCCCCAAGCACTTCAACCCTGTATAAAGAAGAGTAAATTAATTTCCTTAATGAATTGTAAATCCAACCTGCAACTCCCTTTTGCTTTATCCAAGCTAAAAGCATTACTGACATGAACTGATTTTGAGGGGCAAGCAGACAAAAGTTTTTAATTTGTTACCAGACTTCAATGGGGAAGTTAAGGATTTTCTAGACAAAAGACTAAGACTCAGTTAACTCCAGCTGAATGCCTCTTTCTGTTCATTTTCCTTTTGTGCTGCAATTGCTAATGGTGCTAAAAGAAAGACCCCAATGACTGACATGCTGGTTCATTCCCGTTATTGAAACCTGTGCTCTGAAACACAGCCAGGATCAGCTGAGCTCTGGGCAAAGCTGCAAAGCAAATCAGCATCTTTCCTCTGCAAAGCTCTGTTTGCCATCAACTCTGCTTTTGAGTGAAGCAAAACATTTCCAGAAGCACACACAGATTATACGATTTGTTCACAGCCCATGCTGCCTGGAAAACATGAAAACAGCTAAATATGCAAAAGCTAAAATAAACAAACTGTGAATGCAGAAAACTGATTTGCAATCAGTTTGAGTGTGAGATATATCGACAGCTTGTATGGATTGCCCTTGCTACCATAATCATGATGTACTTTTGACATGGCTGCAGACACTGGGGAGGACAGAAATAACATCTGTCTTCATTTTAGCAGTAAAGGGATCTAGGAGTTAATTCTTGATATTTGCTTCTCCTCTTGTGTCAGAGTATTGGCAAGTACAATAATGTCTGTAGCTTCCTAATGCCTCCCTGTCTTTCAAATATAGATGAGAAGAAACCTAAGCTTCACAAAATAGGGCAGTGAAGAGCACACAGAGAAGTGACCCAGCAGTGAGTTGTTACCTCCCATGGAAAGAAAAAAAAAAGAAAAAGTGATAAAGTTAATGAGTCCAGATAAGAAAGAAACTTTGACTGGAATGTAAATTGCCCCCAACTTCTTGGAGGCCCTAAGAAATATCTGTTAAACAGCCTGCTACATCCATTGGCACACAAAAGTTGTCTAGGTGGTCTAGGTTTTTCTAATGGTAATATGGATGAAAAACACTTTCTTAAAGAAAAAAAAATATGAACAGCAAAAGAAAATGTCGAAGTAATTGAAAAGCAGTATCATAAGGATAACTTACAGCCTCAGGATTGCGAGAAATGTTACTACACTACATTCTCTTTACTGAATCTATTAAGATTGTTTGGTCATGAAGAAAATCTGTCTTAGGTGAGTGTTTTAATTTTAGAAAGCTGCTGACCATCCGTGGCTCTACAGCTGCTGAATAAATTGTCAAACTGTCCCCGTTTCCAGTTTTTCATCCTGAATGATTTAGCGAGATGTGGCTTTGTGCCCTGGTTTCAGCTGTAACAGTTACTTTTTCTGGTGCAGTGCTGTATTTTGGCTTCAGTCTGAGAACACTGCTGATAACACACCAATGTTTTAGTTGTTGCCAAGTATCGCTTACCCTGATCAAGGACTTTTCAGTCTCATGCTCTGCCAGTGAAGAGGGGCACAAGAAGCTGAGAGGAAGCAGAGCCGGGGCACAAGAAGCTGAGAGGAAGCAGAGCCAGGACACATGACCCAAACTAGCCAAAAGGGTATTCCCCACCACAGCATGTCATGCCCAGCATATAAAGTGGTGGGAGTCACCTAGAAGGCCCAGATTGCTGCTCAGGTAGGGAGGGGTATAGGTCAGCCAGTGGTGGGCAATTGTATTATGCATCACTTGTGTTTTCTGATCTTCCTTTTGTTGTTGTTGTTGTTGTTGTTCCCTATTATTCTCATCAATATTGTTATTGTTGGTATTATTTCTATTATCACTATATTGTACTTTATTTTAGTTATTAAACTGTTCTTATCTCAATCTGCAGGTTTTACATTCTTTGATTCTTCTCCCCATCCCGTCCCGGTGAGCGAATGGCTGCATGATACTCAGTTGCCGGCTGGGTTTAAACCATGACACTTTGCATGCAGTCTGGTAGAGTTCGATTAATTTCACACCAACTCCTAAGGCTCGCTTTTTCTGAAGCTCTTTCAGAGCTTTTCCATCCCTCTTTTCATACACGGATGGATGGCACTGGGCAGGGAAGGTCACACTCTTGGCACTGTTACAATAACATCCCTGTTTTCTTGGGCAAGTTTGGTCATAAAAGCATACTGTAGGCTTGAACCTCTGGTCAGAAGCAGAGTAGGACAACAGGGCACAGGACTGAAGCATTGTGTCTCGCCAAGATCAGCATCTGCTAATAGAGGCAGACAAACCATCTCATTATTCTTACCATGCTTGATAAGTTTATCTTGAGGTCAGGTAAGTCATTTCCTTCTGGAAGGCTGTTATCAAAGCTGCCCTTTCCAGATTAGAAACCTCCTAATGTCCAGCCCATATTTACTCACATCTGGTTTGCACCGATCTGCGCGTTCTCTCGTAAGACGTGTCACACCAGCAGCACTTTTGTGCAATTCTGCACCTGAGTGAATGGGGCTGTGGATGGCCAGCACTGTGTACGCAGCTTTCCAGATACAACTGCAGCAATACCCATAGTGGGTAGCATTAATCTTTCCCTATCTCTACTGATAATGTCTATTCTGACTCATATTTGCCCTAACGTGGCCATGCTGCATAGATGGCTCATAGTTGTCCAGAGATCAGTTGGTCTGCCCAAGCCTTTCTCTCCCTTTGTTATTCTGAGCTGATGAGTTTGGAGTAAAAATCCCTGTCATTTGGTACAAGAGCACAATTTTTCACTGTTAATTTTCTGCCCATCTCTGACTGGTTGTTTTCTGCATTGGATCACTGTCAAGCTTTCTGCTGTCAAAAGACCTCATTCTTATGGCTTTCTTTCAGCCATCCAAGCCCAAACCCAGTCTGACAGAAACATTAAAAAAAGGGCTGTCAGTGAATTAATTATTACGCTTGCCAATTCTTTCATGATTCACTATTGTAACTAGTCCCTTGCCTTAAGCATGTCACAATCTTTGAGTTTTTTTCCCTAGCTTCTGTTTGGTGAAAATACAACGCAGAAATGTAACTTTTCCATATACAGAGCACACATTCATATTGTGTAGTTTCTCTCCTCCTCTTACTTATCTGAAAAAGAAAACTGTTAGTATTTATTTTCACTCTTGGAAAACCCAGTTTGGCTGCATTTTGTGGGTTTCTGAATTTATGTCAGCATTTTTCCAAGCCATTCCATGTCCGGACCGTGTTTGTTGTGTGTGATCATGCTGCTCAAGAACTGGAAGGGCTTGACATGCTCCAGAAAGACAAGGCACATAATTAAGGTGTTGCCATGGGACGGAATTGCCCACACAGGGTGAAGCCATGCTGCAAGACCAGAAACTGTGCTTGCAAAGAGGTCAAACCACTTAGGATCCCCAGAGGTTTCTATATTTTCTGGGAGAACAAGCCATGTGACACATAGCCTCATTACGACATAGCCATGCTGATCAAGTCATGCAAACAATACTATGCCAGCAAGAAGACCTTGTTACAGCACTCAGGGTTTCCAAGAGCACTGTGTTTCCCATACACGACCAAATGTGACTGATATTTCAAGTGCTGGGTGGCTAACTGAAAAAGCAGAGTAGCAAAAGGCCATCAGAACAGAGATGTAAGCATAGTTACGGAGATGTAGCTGTACTCAGGGTTAATCAAGGCCTAGCATCGGCAAGCAGGTACTGGCTCCGCCATAATTATAAACCATTTAAACAAACCAGCCAGATGGAAAAGCCGGCCCTAAGGAGCTTGAGAAAGGACTTTGACCCCAACCTCAAAGGAGTCACGCTGAGCAGCTTTAAAGCAGCCACCCTTTGCAATGGGAGGGAGGGACCAGAAAGGTGATCTCCAGACCAAGCAGCCCAGTCATAGATCTCCCATTTTCAACTGTTGGTAAGCCACAGTGCTGCAATTCCCAAACTAGAATGACATGCAAGGCAGGTAGCAACCAAAAGTATTAGAAGTATCTCTCCATTAGGATAGACTGGACAAGATCTGAATTCAACCCTTTCTGTGAAAAGCAATAGTCATCAGTGGATGCATTGTTTCTTTTCCAGTTCTCTGTCTGCTAACCAAAATGTGGCATGAGCTAAGGAAAACACCACTACTTTACATATGAGCAATGAATGTGTTCCTGCTCCCTGCTCATATGCACAGAAGACAAAAGACTCCCCAAAAGAAGAGGAAGTGCCTTTGAAAAGCCTACATTTCGAAAGGGAGCACTGAGGATCTGGCAGTGCCCCAAGATTAAAGTGATTTTGCAACTACAGTACAAAAACATCATCCAAAATCAGCGCCACTCTGCTGACATGGCTCTGCAGTGGAAGGCAGAGATGTGATGCCAACTGACAGAGGATCAACAGCCCGAGTTTCTGGATGCCACCATCTAGCCCAGCAGCAGCAGCAACTCAGCTTTGCTTGCTGTGCACAAACACAATTGTAAGCCAATATTTTGTGAGCCAGTAAAGTTTGCAGGGAATAGGGTTACCCTTGCCATGGGAAAAATAAATGCAGTTCAGTTATCATTGATGTTACAGAGTGCCAAGCTCATGTGCTGGTGCATTGTCTCCAAGTGTGAAGACATGACCCAAAAGCAGGCTGAGTAGCTCCAAGCCCACATCCTTCACCTCCTCTGAGTCTCCACCACACATCCTCATATTTCTGACCCTCTTTATGCCAGATCAAATCCATCGTCAGGTTGTCTCTACCCTGCCTCATGCCCTCTGCCCAGGCCAAGAGCCAGAACAGTAACACATGTTTATGTAGATCTTCATACCTGGGCTGTTACCTGTGCCTTGGCCAGGCTGAGCCTAGCCCCAGCCTGCAGCCCTTCCACTGCTGCAGAAAGCCAGTGACTTCATGTGTGCAGGGTTCATCCAGTTGAATAAGATAAAATTTGATTGTCTGGAGTATGCAGCGCCTCTGGATATTGCTTGCTTTGCTTTCTGACTTCAAAAGTTGAAATTAGCTTGCTTACAGAGAATAACTAAACACCACATGAATAGAGGATATCCTTCTGCTCTGAGCTAGCTCTGCTAAAGCTTTTCAGACCTAATTCTGAAGATGACACACCACAGTGAGACTAGGATGTCCAAATAGCACCACTCCCGTGTTTCTTACATTCCTGTTACTTTAGGACTGTGAAGCTCAAAGGCTGACAAAAACTTACCTTATTTCTTCTCCTAAAACCATAGCTGGCCATCAGATAACAAGGAATACTGCCAGTCAGCAGGAAGAGATCCTTGCTTGGCGATCTGTTCCTTGAAAGTAAAGAAAATGAAAGGACAGGTTGCATGAGAAAGTAAACTGAACACAAAATTAGAGGTCAACACTTTTTTCTCTCTGGACCGTGTAATTACTACCACTGGTTTTAAAAACGTTATACAGAGAGCTGAAACCTAGAACCATTTGTTGTTTCTACAGCTACAGGCAGTGAATTTTGTACTATATGAATTATCTGAATGCTCAGACTGGCAACTAGAGCAATTTCTTCACTCCTGAAAAGACCAGCTAATAGCATACATTCAGTTGGGGACATATTAATATAATTTTTCTCTGCCCTTTGACTGCTAAAGAAATGTATCACCATTAATGGCAATTAGAGGCCATCAAAGTACTGAGGAACAGGAAGGCTTTATAAGAAAAAAAGTGTTCTCAGAAGAGGTTAGTGGATTAACTTTCTAAGTTGCATTTCAAATATAGCTTGGTTTGGAAATTGATGCACCTCTAAAGAAAATCCATAGAAGAAGCAGAAATAAGGAAATTATTCAGAACATTTCTTTGAAGCTGATTTCACATCACTCTAAGAGAATAAAAAAGTGCCAGTGAAATGAAATGTGACTTATGAATTAACCATACCCCAGCATCACCATACTTGAAGATGGAAAGAAAAAAAAATATAAAGGAGAACCAAAGGGAGAACAATTTGATATGGCTGCATTTGGAGCAGGCATGTTTGTACTTTTTTTTTGGCCTCTAATTTAAACATAAAGAAGACACATCAAGGACCAAAATAGGACATCACAATACTTGTAGAGGGTGAAAATGACAACTTGGCTGCTATGTAAATGCTTTGTCCAGAGTTTTGGGGTAAGAAGTAGAGCTGTTCTCCAGAGAAAAGATAATGCTCTATGGGAGGAAAAGCTTTGAAGGAGAAAAAGTGGTATTTTCAGCAACCAGAGGCTGCACTTGACTAAGCAGCATCAGGCAGGTTGGTATCTGTCCAATTTTTAACACACTTGGCCTGTTTGTCTCTGTTGATCTGAGCAATCATGTTCACATACCTCAACTTAGGCTGCGTAGGCACTATGCATCTGAATCATCTGGTCTTTCTTTATTTCTGAAGGTGACAAACACACTGCACAGAAATTCTGAAAAGAGCCTGGCTTCATGTGCAACCATTCAAACAAAGCAACATTTTCAGCTGAGAGCAGCACTAAAAAATTTCCGGTGTAACCAGTGGCCACAAAGGCCTCTATGGACTCCATCAAATATGAAACATGATGTAAAAGCAGCTCTTGATGTTTTCAAATATTAGAAGGGGAAATAGAGGCGAATCTTCATTGAACAATATGTGACGGATGACATTTTCCCCATCTTAATAGATACATAGAGAAAAATTCATGAAAGCCATTCAAAATACATAACTGAATGTGATATACTAAGATGTGACAATTTAATGTGATGTGATAGAGCAAGTAAGGGATCGCAGTGGGGGCAGACTGCCTTCAATTGACAATTCAGGACACAGAATTCCATAGAAACCGTGATCACAAATCAGTTTTTATTTAATTGCCTTTTAAATTCACATTTTTTAATCTAATTTTTTATGATTTTTAATGAAAAACTATGAGTTCTTTTTCTCCCTGACACGCATAAGCTCATGTACACACTGCTGTAATATGCCAAGTCACCTTCCTACTAAAACTAATTACAGATATGTTACAGTGAATAATTATACAGAAGATGGAATTTATATTTTTCTTAGTATTTTATAAAATACCCCCAATAGTTTTCAAAACAACTCAAAATAGTATTTTCTGAAAACTACACTGTATGCAGTTTTGTGCTGGTTTTGTTATAAAAGATGATATGCTAGAAATTACGTTAAATGGTTTGATATGCCTAATATAAACTAAAGAAGATCATATGAAATGATAATGGAGTATTTGCATTTCCCCTCCTCTGAAATTGCTAAAATTTCAGAGGGGAGAAAATGACTCCAAGTTACTTAGCCACCAGGAAACATGACAATGTAGTCCTGAACAATATCAGTGTGAGAGAGCTAAGTCACACCACCACAGAGAGCCCTTAACTTTGTCCAGAAACTTTAAAACACATACTTATTCTTATACTTTTATTTCCCCTTTCTCCCTCAGCTTTAAAGGCTTTGCCTACCCTGTTTGCATACTATCATGTCATTACATTAACACCCTGTTTCAGTTTTTAATGAGGTGGAATAATAATTTTATAAGAACCACTTACATCCAAAAGAGCTGCACTAGACAAATGATCACAGTGCTTTTGTTTGTCTCACTGGTTTTGAATTACTACTGGTTTAGAGTAGACAATGTCCTATTTTATTAAAAAATAACTAGTTATTAGCTTCACCTTCTTGCACAGACTTGTATTTTTCATGTTTAACCTGAGCCCTTTCCAGCAGAGCTCCATAACCAGTGAAATGCATATGCAGTCAGTAAGAGCTTATCTGCTTAATGTGCTAGCAATTAAAAAGAGACATGGTGGGTGTTCCACCTCTTCTGAATCATCATGGGATTGTTCCCCTTTCCTTCAGATCCTTTAAAGTACCTTAAAGACAGCAGTAGGGTCTTGCAGGGTCTCGAACTGCCAACTCCATCAATTCCTGAGGGTGTAAGTAGATGCTGTCCAGGAGCATATTCCGTATACCCAGACATCCTTCCAGAATGCTGATGTAAAATCACCTTGTGCATGAAAACACTTCTTGGAATATTTTAAATACAAAATATATAAAAGTCTAGGAATGGAAACAGACTGGTTGTTTGTGTTTGTTGTGTCCTGATAGAGCATCAGGCTTTGCTCCTCTTTCCTGAAGTTACTGTTTAGAAGACTAATGTTATGACTCCCAAACCTGTCTGCCTCTCAGCACTGAATTTGCTTGGTACTTACCTACAACTGCCTCAAGATCCCAGCACAGGAAAAGCAGCATGCTGTGCAAGGCTCAGATGAACAGGCCACAAAGGGCGACAGAAACAGGGAAGTATTTGGCACTACACCCCAGACGCAGCTGAAACACAAGTTCCAACAGAACAACTGAGTGCATTATCACTGAAGTGGAATTAATTTGTGACAGCTAACATATTTGCTGCTAGATATGAAGAGATCACAAATCCAACCCCTTATTAGTTGCATCTCTATGAAACATATAGAACAAAATTCTCACTGTCAAAATTTTTTCCTATATACCCGGAAAGTCTCCATTATACATGGTAAGAAGTAACCTTTCACGCAACAGAGGATTGAGCCAAAGCCTTCAGCGAGGTAGTTTAGTTTGCATACTGTACTATTTCCTTTCCCAAAGCCACCAGGAAACATGACAATGTAGTCCTGCACAATATCACTGGGAGAGAGCTAAGTCACACCACCATAGAGAGCCCTTAACTTTGTCCAGAAACTTTAAAACACATACTTATTCTTACACTTCCATTTCCCCTTACTCTCTCAGCTTTAAAGGCTTTGCCTACCCTAACTGTTTGTACCTTATCGTATCATTACATTAATACCTTTTTTCAGTTTTTAATGAGGTGGAAGACAGATAAGATACAAGTTTTCCAACAGAATTTTAGTTGACTAAATATGTAATGAAAAACTTTATTCAGTGAAAATTCTCAGTTGTATGTGCAATAGCCTGACTGTGTAGGCAGGGTGAAAAGTAGCTGATCTTTCTGTATATAAAACATAGGTCTCACCAGGACATGCTATAGGTCAAAAGCCAAGCCCTTTTCCCGAGACTTGAGATGTTTCTGTTAACCTCAAGCCTTGGTTCTCTCACAAGTAACTCAGTTTCCTTAGCTACCTATTTAGTAGTGAGGGTTTTCTTTAAAATGGATATCATCAGCACTGGGGATGGGGTTTTTTTTTGCTTATGCCTTTGCTCAAAGTGTTTTATAACCATCACATCACTTGCAGGCTCAGGCTTTTCCACAGGATGCCTTTGCTTTTCTTAGCCTTTCTAAGCTTTTATGTATAGGCCATAACAATGCCATCATGCTGTACCACTAGTGATGCCAGTGGGATGTGAGGATTATAAACAATACTAGTGTCTTTCTGGACACCCCTCCTGACTGGAAGCATCCCTGGCTGCAAACTTTACGCTCCCACACGTTCAACTTTTCCACAGCTCCCTATTTCCACATGAACTCACTCCTGCTGCAAACACATAAACCCTGTTACAAAACCCTGACACCCTGCACTGCACTTGATCTGCAATGCCATCCCCAGCAGCAGCGACCCACAATACCCCGCTCAGAAATGCTACCTAGAATTTTGACTGGAATTCATCAGCTTTTGGTGAAAAAGAGAAAAAAATGCCCTCAAAAGCCCCGTCTTAGCTTTGCTTGCCCAAATTATCGGCCGGTGTGGAGGATGATGCACCTCATGTTGAAGGCCAAGCCCTGCCAAAGCGAGCACAATATTAATATTGGGGTCTTTAGCATCATGAGGGGCCATAAATGGGTCAAAAAGGCTTTTGTTTTCCCCTCACGGGTGAAGTGCTGAGGAGAGATACCAAGACCTGAGGAAAGCCACCGATCTCCCCGTTGCCCAGCGCCTCGTCTGGCTGGCGCCCACCCAAGGCAGGCAGAAGCCCTGGGGGTGAGAATCGGGGTCTTTAGTGCGCTGAAGAGCCACAAATGAGTCATAAAGGCGGGGTTTTAACACACAGGTACAGCCCTAAGCGATCGAGGCCGGCTGCAGGGTACCCGCCTCTCCACACGAAGCGCGGCGCCCAGCCGGGTTGCTAGCCCGCCGGGCTGAGGCACCGCCCCGCAGGCGAGGGGGAGGAGGGCGGGACAACTCCGCTCCGCCTCTTCCTGCAGGAGCCGCGCAGTTGCCGCTATGGCGTCTCTGCGGGTAGGATGTGCTTTCGTTTTTGCCGTTCTCCTTTTGCTGGAGGTGGCGAGCGCGGAATTGACCGGTTATTTCGGCACCAAGTCGCGCTACGAGGATGTGAACCCGTACCTGGTGCGCGACCCACTGTCTCTAGGTCCCGCCGCGGTCGGGTCCGGGCTGCCGCCCTCCTGCGCTCCGCTGCAGCTCCGCGCCTTGCTCCGCCACGGCACCCGCTACCCCACGGCCGAGCAGATCCGCCGCCTGGGCGACCTGCACGCCCGCCTCCTCCGCCGCCGCCCCGCCGCTGACGCCGGAGCGGCTGCAGCAGCCTGCCCCGTTGCCACCGACCTAGCCGCCTGGCAGATGTGGTATAACGAGAGCCTCGACGGGCGGCTGGCGCCGCAGGGCCGGCGCGATATGGAGCAGCTGGCTCGGCGCTTGGCCGCCCGCTTCCCCGCCCTCTTCGCCGCCCGTCGCCGCCTGGTGCTGGCCAGCAGCTCCAAGCACCGCTGCCTGCAGAGCGGCGCTGCCTTCCGCCGCGGGCTCGGGCCGTCCTTCAGCCTCGGCAGCGACGGTAACACCGGGCGCACATCTGTCCCCCCCTTCCCTGAGCGAGCCTTGTTCCCTCCCTGACGGACCCCGACTCTTGCTGAGGGAGCCCCCACGTCCTCCCGCTTGCCCCGGGGCTGAGGGAAGCCGAGAGGCTGGTCCCATGTCCCCCGTCCCCAGGCTGAAGGGGACCCTATAGGAACACCCGGGGCTGAGGGAAGCTGAGAGGCTGGTCCCATGTCCCCCGTCCCCAGGCTGAAGGGGACCCTATAGGAACACTGCTGTGGAGGGAGGACTGTCCTTGGGAAGGGTGGCTGACTGCATCCCTGACGCCTGTGTTTGCTTTCAGAAGCAGAGGTGGAAGTTAATGATTCTTTGATGCGATTTTTTGATCACTGCGCCAAGTTTGTAGCCTTGGTGGAAGAGAACGACACGGCGATGTGCCAGGTGAAGGCCTTCAAAGAGGGGCCAGAGATGAAGAAGGTCGTGGAGAAGGCTGCAAGTGCCTTGTGTTTGCCGGTGGAGGAGCTAAATGCAGGTAATGAGTGCCTGTTACAGGTGGCTTCTGCTTGAGTCTGGTTGAGAATGACTTCCAAGATGTGTAGTTATGGAGAGAAGATAACTAAAATCATGGTGTAAAAGGGAGATACAGTCTCTGATTAATTGCATAGGCGGTAAATATATATTGGTATGGCAGTAATGAATGCTTGTTAGTGGTCAGAAGAAAAATATGTTTGAAAATACCTTTTCTGTTGGTGAAATCAACATTTCCTTTGCTTGGAGGAAAATCAGTGTTGTTATTCTAATTTTGCTTTGTCGAGCAGGTTTAGCTTTTTTAAAACCTGTTACAGTTCAAACACACAAATAACCTCAGGTAAACATGGACCTGTGTGTCCGTGTGGTAACTTCACTTGTCCAGAATAGAACTGCTAGGTTTCACTGTGTGGTCAAGTGATGAGGGGATCCCCCCAAATAAGTGTTGCTGTTGCTTCTAGCATGTCCCTAAAGCCACAGTCCCAAAATTGCCGCACACTGCTGTTCAAACTCAGCTGGTAATGTGGAGGGTAGTGTAGTGGTAGTGAAAGACTGCTCTGTGCTGAACAGACATATCGTCTCTGTGTTGGCTTTTTCTGTCTTTTGTGGTGATGGGGACACACTAGTAGTTGGTGCCTATAGCATGTACATCAGCAGATGTGCAGCATTTGGTGTGAAATACTGTTGTTTTCTTCTTGTAGCAATGTAATGTGAAAAGCTTGGAGTCCGAAATTAGGATTCAGCACAATTCTGTTGAAAACAGCTTATTTTTGGTGTTTGGCCTTTGGACTGGCGATTACTGGCTTACATTGTTTGCATTGCTGAATTGTAGTTACATTTCATTTTAGAGACAAGTTGAAAGTTGCTAGCTGTGTAGCAATGGTTTGTCCTTTGCTTGTTTGTTGTCTTTATTGCAGATCTTGTTCAAGTGGCTTTTCTCACCTGCTCATACGAGTTAGCTATAAAAAATGTGACCTCCCCATGGTGTTCACTCTTCAGTGAAGAAGATGCCAAGGTACGTGTGGCTTTGAACAGCCTGGACTAGCAGGAGGTGTCCCAGCCCATGGGAGGTTGGAGATGATATTTAAGGTTCCTTTCAACCCAAACCATTCTATGATTCTATACGTGCTAAATGGAAAAGATATTTGAGAAGCCTTCAAAAGGTACCATAGTGTTCAGATACAACTTCTGACTTTGCAAAGAGTTGTAAGTTGTGTGCCCCATAATTCCGCAACCTAAGGAAGCACTTTGGCCTCCAAAAAGCTTTGGACTAATTGAGCAGCAAGATGGAAATAACTTTCTTTATTCAGACTTCAGTACTGGTGCAGTCTTGATATGTCCTGATTAAAAATGTCCTTTCCTGTTGTGCTTAATTCATATAATGCTTTTATTTCTGTAACCTTGGAAATGCTCTAGACAGTTTTGTTTTGTAAAGGATAATCATGAGATAAAATGCCTTGGTTCCGGAAGACATCAGATGAGGTCTTCTGGGTCCTCTTAAGACTTTTTCTATATGTTTTTAGGCACTATCAGATTTCTAAGCATAATGCGTGTTAATAAACCTAGTAGAGCCCAGATAAATGAGACTTATGATGGTTCCTCTTGTTTCAAAAAGCACCTCATGTTTCCTCTTATGTTCAGTAAGTCCTCCTCAAGGCTCCAAGGAAATTTAGCACCCCTGGGAAAGAGGGGAGACCTCTACATACGTAGGTGGTTGCCTAGAGGGTAGGTAATAGAGTTAGGGGTAAATGCTGTCATCTCAAAGAGGACTTCTGCTGAGACCTGTGCGTCCTGATTATAAGGAGGTACTTAAGATAATAAGAATGTGGGGCAATAAGAATTGAGAGGCTTTGCAAGGGGACCCTATGAGGGTGAATTCCACATCGGTACAGTGGCACATGGCGTTCACTGTGGAGTGATGTGTATGGAGTAAGAAGTTACAACTTCATAAAGAAGTTGGTGATATCTGAGATAAATTGTACCACTGAGAAGTGAAAATCTGATGGTATAGATCCATGAAAATGTTGGCTCAGCTGCAGTAAAATTAATGAGCAAAAATTAAACAAATTTAATGTTAGGAATTGTAAGAAATGGAGCAGAGAACAAGGAGTGCATGGTGTGCTCTTACATAACTCCAAGGCGTAATTCTGTATTTTTGAGGTGTGTGCACATCTCTAGAACATAGAAATAGACAAACTCAGTTAAAAGTATGGGATTGCTTCAATCTGGAGAATGATTAACTAAACTAAGGAACTTTGGCCTTCATAAGGCAAAATCAGAAATGCTTTAAAAAGCAGTGGATAGTAATGGTCTTGTCGTGTGCAGTAGTTAGCGGGTACTAAATAAAGCTAGCAGCAGGCAGGTTCGCAATAGGCTTTTTTAACACAATGTATAGCCAAGCTGCAGGGTACTATTAATGGTAACTTGGTAGGTTCAAAGGGGAGATTGGGGTTATAGTGGGAGAGAATCCACCAAAGTCTATTAAATTTGTAGAAAACCACCTTGAGGCTCAAAATCCAGAGCTGAAAGTTAGCAGAGTCTGGGAAAGTACGCCTGCTGCTTTCCCTAGGCCTGATTGTAAGTGTGATCAGAGACAGGATGCTGAATTTGGTGGCTCTTTAGTCTGATTTTTTTGTGTGTGTTTTTATGCTGAAGCAGCTTCAACTGGAGCCTTGATGTTTGGTTGGGAATGTTTGTGTCAAAGAATTGTAGATTTCATGCAGTGTGTGGAGACGTCATTGCTCCAGTTTGTGGGGGTTTTAAGGCTTGTTTTTATTTTCCCTTTGTGCAGTAGTAAAAACCTGTGAACTCTTAACTAGGTACTGGAATACCTGAATGACCTGAAGCAATACTGGAAGAGAGGATACGGCTATGACATAAATAGTCGCTCCAGCTGCATTTTATTCCAGGATATCTTCCAGCATTTGGACAAAGCAGTGGAAGAGAGCAAAAGGTAAAGAGGCTTTTGTGCTTTGGCTACAAGCTTTCTGTGGTCAATCATGAGTTGGATGCCATGTGAATAGAATTACTTCTAAACTTAATAATGTTAGGAGTGTTTGAGCTAGGAGAATGGAAAGAATAACATTTTTAATCGAGCAATAATATGTTAAGGAGGTTGGTTTGGTTTGGGGTTTTGTTTTTTTTTTTTTTTTTACTTCCATTCATGTGTTTATATCTAAGTAATGTATTTCCTTTTAACTTGCACACAGGCCTTCAAGGGACAGCCAACTGCAGTCTGATAATAGTGTTCTCTTCCTGCACAGTTTGAGAAGAAGCCGTTGAGTTAAAACAATGGGCTTAGTGTTTAAAATATTCTTGTTAAGAGTCCTGTGTAACAAAAATGGAAGACTATGGGTTGAAAGCATCCCCGTGATACATTCTGTTATCTGGTTACTTAAGTATTTCAGTGTGCAGTCTTTCTTTCTGCATGTGTTTGAGTCTCTTGCATTATTAAAGCTTTCTGTTCAGATTAAAGGTGTTTGGAATGCGACTGTGGAAAAAGAGTTATTACAGGGCAATCTAAGCACTTAGTGATGCTAGCCCAGAACAGGCTGTTGCGGGATCCAAGAGGCCGGAGCTATAACAGCAAGCCAGCCTTCTTGTTACAAACTTGCTTTGTCAAAGCTAGGGAAGGACAGACTTGGAGCAGAATACTCAGGGCTCTGTTAGAACAGAATAATGATACTTTTGTCCTGAGGTTAAATACCTTGATTTGTTGCGTTAATCCAGTCAGTAGTTCAGCTGTCCAGTCCGGGAACTCTGGCTAGGATATTTAGTTTCGCATCATTATTCTTTTGCAGCAAAGCTATAGTTTGGGAAACACTGTAGCTATAGGAATGTATTAGGCCTCGCAAGTAGCTGTTAGTAGGCTTGAAGATAGGATAGCCAGGTGTCTTCAAAGGATGCTGGTCTGGTAAAGTGGTTTGTTTTCATTTATTGACGTGATTTGACAACAGTAATTTTGTGTCAGTGGAAGAACAATAGCAGTGGTGCTTCAACCACTGAGTTGCACAGCCCTCAAAACTGCCTTATAGCGTCATGGATTCAATCACTCCTATACAGTCTTAAGAATTAGAGGTATCTGTGCCATTTTTGTGTTGTTTACTCCTGTGAGCTTGTGTCAGTCAGCAGTCATGATTTGTTATGTTTCATGTTGATCTTGTCTCCTGTGCATCAGTATCCTACACTTAGCAGAATATTAATAGTGTCAAGTTTTTCAGAAACAAAAGCATGAGTCATTGATCTTTGAGGCTGGCTGTAAGTGTTTTGACATGATAACCCATTGGAAGATGTTTTATTTTTTCCTTTTCCTTGGCAAACTGAAGTTAGAAGTAGCATTCATATTTTTGGAGGAATGATCCATAAAGTTGATTATAATCATTTTATAGTAGAGAAGACAGCAAAGAAGTTTTGCTCCTTTTAGAGTTTGTTGACTGAGGATCCAAGTTGGGCATTAACAGTAGTAGAACTGTGTGTTAAGTCAGTTGAAGCATAATTCTGAAGCAGTCAGTTGGCTTTTCTTTTGCTATCGTTTAGTGCGGGATACAGATAGACCCTGTGTTCATCACTGGAGTTCTGAGTGATGAAGGAATGTTGAGGTGATGTTTAATACATAAGAGGGTTACTTTCTAAAGGGGAGTCAGCCCTAGGTAAACAGTAAAAATTGTCTTTATCTTAATGACTTTTGTGATTCACCTGGAAAATCTGACTCACAAATCAGACATGTTTATTTTTTTTCAACAGTGTCAGCTTAGCCTTCGAGAAGGTAAATGTTGGAAATTAGCCTTTGAGATGTACATGTAGACTTTCTCAACACTTGCATCAAGATTAGTGCCTTGTCCTGCTGTAACAATTATGTGAGCAGAGGGAAGGGGGCCATGTAGGCTTGGCAATGAAAGCCAAGAAGTGGGAGTGTACAGGACTGCATGGCACTGGTGGTCAGGAGCCTTTCTGAATTTTACCTGTGCTGTGTGCCAGCTGGCACAAAGGAGGCACCCGTGTTCATTCTGCCATGGGTGTGTTAGCATGTGGCAGTTGAAAACATAAGTAAGTTTGGCCTTGGGGAGGAGTTGCTGTGGAATGACTGAAGGAAATTGTGATAGTGATCCCTCTGCAACCAAGCTGGCTCAAGAAATTGTGCTGTCATATGGTTGTTCTGGTGTCTGGAAATTTAGGGCTTGTGTGGGAGTTTATGGTACCTCTCATTTTAGTAATGGTGGAGTTAAAGCAATGGTAGTGACAGATCACTGTTTACATAAACTTCCCTGCATCCTTTCTTCAGCCTACCAGAGGGCTAAATGGCAAATACATTAGGGCACAGGTCATTAACACCCAACTGTGAATAGATTGACAGCCATGCTGCTGTGATTGCCTCTGTTATGTGCTGTGTCTGTCTCTTAAGAATAAACAAAGCGAGAACTGGGAATGAGAGGTTCAGGAAGAACTGCCTGTTAACAAAGACAGCAAGGCTCTTAAGACCCTTCTTGTTCTTCTGAAATCTGAAACACAACTTCTAAATGTAGCTTGACTCCTGTAAGGAGAGTGGTCAGTTTTGTTTCTTTTCAGAGTCATATATTTTTTTGAACAGTGGCAGCCTTTCAGTCCTTAAATTACATGCGCTGGTTGCAGCTGCATCTACAACTGTATGCAAGATACCCCTGTAAGTTAAATAATTAAAAAAAACCCCACCAAACCCAAAACCAAACAAACCAAAAGCTGAGTTGAAAAAAGCTGTATCTGTACTTCTGATTTATTGAGAACTAGATCAGCAGTCACTAAATTATAAGGTGGAACAGGTTTCTTGGGGAAGAGCAGAAGTCTGAGGCAGAGCTCTAAAGGACAAAGATAACTTCATCCTGTCTTTCAGCTGTGGCTGCAGAAATTCAGTTGCAATCTCAGGGGTTGCATTGCTACCGCAGAGGGGAAGCAGGCAGCGAGTTTGCGTGTGTGTAAAAGATCGGGACCCTAAAAATCTGGGAAAGTGCAAAGCTGGGTGAATGGTCTGTGTAGTTTGCTCGCAGAATGGGAACTGAAAGCTTCCGAAGTGTATTGCCTTGCACAAAGGAGCATGTTATTTCATTCCGCAACGTAAGGTGGCAGTCTTAAAGCACTGAAGGCTTGAGTATAATCTGAATCGGGTAACCCGATGCGCTTGGGAACACACGAAAATCTGCCACTGCCCATCTATTGGAACAGCTCCTGTCTCCTGTGATCTAGAGAGCCGAGGTGCAACTAATGCTTTCTCATCCGGGATAAGAGAGACTTATCCCGATCCCATGGCAATATGAGAATAAAAATGAAAGCAAAAAACCTTACAAATATAAGTATATGCCTGCGTTAATAACAGGAGTATTTGGTTGTGCCTCTGTGGGTGCATGAGCAGCTTTTTAAAAGTTTTTCTGTTGTATTGTGTGACTTCAAGGCAATAGATTAAATAGTTTGCAGCAGTTGATTACTCGGAAAATTAACTTTCGTGATGATAAAATGTCTTTTAGTGGAATGTTATTTCAATTTAGCAATGTCTAACATGGATTTGTAATTGGCTGTTTACCTTAAAAATTTAACAACAACAAATTTACTTCCAGAGCGTTATCCTTGCTTTAAGTTCTCATTGCTTTCTGAAAAGCTTGGACTCGGCTACCCAAGAGTAGAAAGGGGAGCATTTGTGTTCCAGCAAGAAGCTGAAGGATCTGGATTATCTGTTCTGTTACAGGCTTGGCAGTAAAGAACAGTGTTTTTATATTCAGTAGCTTTGTCCTGGTTTTATTCTCAGTTACGGCTGAATTAAAAAAGATAAACCTTGATTTTACTGTAACCCTGTTTCTTCAATGAAGTGATTCTTGGCCTTGCAGTCTGATTGCTCAGTGAACTTAATTGCCTTACTAGCTGCCTTGTTAAAGCTCACTTTTTGTTCTGGGGAAAACATCTTCTGCTGATTAATCCATCCTTAAAGTGATGAAGGTGGCAATAAGTACCTACTGCCATTTAGTCCTACCTTCAATTTACAGTGCAGAAGTTTTGGACATTTTTAGGGTCTTTCATCATATGAATTCCAGTAGAATTCTTGGTTTAAACTAGCAATGGTCTCTTCTGTGTAGGTTTTGCTGTACTGCAAGATGGTTATGAAGCCTGTGAAATAGATTTTTCACTATAGGATTGCTCTTTTCAACTGTCCTGATCCAGACAGATGGTGGAAAGGTGCTGGAATATCTATTCAGGAACGTGGGTCTGATACTGAATTTATGAATAGCTGTTACTGGTGACCACCTGCTGTTAGCACACCCATGCATGGATCCTATTCTTCTACACATTCAGTATCAATGAAGTATAAATGTCTAATCAAAGGTAATTCTTCAGTAGAAAACATCTATTCCTTGAGACCTAACCACAGTTGTAGTGGGCCTTTCAGGACCACATTCCTCTATACCTTGTTACCAGTCTGTAAGGAAATGTCATGGGCACGTTTCTAGGGAGAGTTTGGGGGCCAGGACTCTGTATGTTCCATACACATTTTCTTAATTACAAAAAACCAAAACAAAACCCCAAAAAAAACCCCAAAACCAAAATAAGTATCACAAGAGTTGAATACAGAATTAACCAGGTAATTTGTTGTATTGAAATGGTATACTTGGGCAGTTGTCTTAGTCCATAAGGCACTTTATTTTTGCGAAGACTTAAGAATTGCATTTTTCCCCAAGTCTTCCTGCTACAGATAGAAAATACAAAGTCAGGCTATGCATCTGTGTCATGAAGAAGCTAATGGGGAAACACTCTTCACTAAACCGTTGAGTTTCCCTCACACCGGAGCCTAGGGCTCATTGAAAGTGTCAGTGCTTTTCCTTATGATGTTAAAACTGCCAGGTAATCATGCATATGTGCATGTTCACTTACAGTTGGGCTACTATGGAAGAATCCTTGAAAGGCTGCTCTTACCAGCCAGTGTTTGTTTAAACAATTAGAAAGTGTTCGATTTCCCAAAGCTGTGGTATTTAGAGATGCTTCAGTGTTGGGATGTAGAGGAACAATCAGTGAGCATCACCTTATCTCAGAAGAAGCAGTGAGCCATTGCTGCTTCTGAGCCACAAAGCTCAGATGCATTCTTAGGGGCTCATATGTCGGCTACAGCTAGTGACCAAAACCTAATATGTTATCTCCCCACACCAACATGGTGCTGATGGTAGGAATAACCTTGGAGTTGATGGACCTCCATCCTTCCTCAAGAGGCATATCTGGTCTGCGTGTTGCATGGGACTGCTAGTGTAACTCCATTGTTCGCTGGCTTCTTGCCTATTTGGGAGATTTGGCACACTGATCTTGCGAGGAGAAAGGGGAAACACTACCGTGGCAGGAGGAGGCTTCTGTTGCTGCAGCATGGGGTATGAATCTGTAAGAAAACTGTACATAGAAGGCTTAAAGATATGTTATTTTTTGGCTTCAGGTTTCTGTGAAATGCCCAGGTAAGCCTTACATCTGTGATCTGGGAGTGCTGTGCTGCCAGCAGGAACTCTGTGTATAGGTGAAAAATCCATGTATTTTCATAGCTAATGCAATAGGAAGCTGCCAGTCTTATAAAAAACCCCCCAAAACAATCTTAACAGCTACACATGGGCAGGGGTGGATTTGGAAATTGGTTGTAGCACACTTCAAGGGTATCAGATATTCATTAAAGCTGGTTTATGTCTTTTTCTTCTAGCTTCAAATATTTAACAAGTCTGCCCTTCTTGGTCATGAAAGAGAATACGGAATTCCTGTTAGTACTTTACATGTACTGTCCGAGTGGATTACCATAAGGCTTTGGAAACTGGGAAGCGTGTTTTGTGCAGCCATCTCAATATTTAAAGTATGTGGCTGATGATTGAAAAATACTAACCTAGCTGCACATACACATTGAGTAATATTTGGTGGTTTCCTTTGAGAGTAAGCAGGTTCAGACTAACTTGAAATTGGATGTAGTTAAAGATCAAGTGAAGGTGGTCTATGTAGTTATACCAGGCTAAGCCATATGGTGAACAGGTCAATTTGCCAATTTGTCATAGGATCATAGAATGGTTTAGGTTTGAAGGGACCTTAACGATCATCCAGTTCCAGCCCCCCTGCCAAGGGCAGGAACATCTTCCAAAGGTGTCTGACAGCCCTGTCCAATCTGGCCTTGAACACTGCCAGGTAGCTTTTGTTGTTTCATGTAATTTACATTCCTCTTTGCCGGTAAGTTCACAACACAGTTGATAACCTTTCTGTAGTCATTTACTACTTACTAGTGGCAGTAAGGAGTGCCCTAATCACACCTTTCAAACCTATGACTCAGTACAAAAGGATTCAATATATGATGTAAAACCAATTAAGTGTTCAAAACTATCTTTTTATAGTATGTACAAAGGGAACAGAGCAAAAAGCTTCCACGTATGCAGTAGAAGTGATATAATTGGCTTTAAAAAAAATCCTTTTGCTCAGATCCAAGTTTTTTAGGTATTTCTTTTATTAAAACTTTCTTTGCTACAGGGATCCCATCTTTGCACAGTGCAGGTTCTTGGTTATTTGAGTGCATCAGCAGGTTCAGAATGTCCTGTTCCTTGGTGGGAGTTGTAAACTGATGTGCTTGATCACCCCCTGGAGGATAACCTGAGCTATGATGTGTAGATATGTAACTGGCATTATTTGAAGTGCAGGACAGTTTATAGCCAGATGTGTACTCCATGGGCTTACTCTGAGGTATGGAGTGGCTTTTGCAGAGCCAGGTCAGAGGCTTTAGTACTGTGCTCCCCAGACAGTCGCCTTCTCAGAGAACTTGAAGGTGTGTGTGGTTATAGCATAGTGGGTGTCCCCACTCTGTCCCCTTGATGCTTTGGGGCCTGTGAGGATAACTTCTGGAACAGGTGCTTGTCACCTCTGCTAATTACTTAGTGATATGTAACTTAAGGGGGGAGGGAGGGAATAAAAACTCTACTCCAGACTGTCTGTTCAGAGGGGAGGGAGTTGTATATGTGATGGGTAAACTGATCCCTGTAATAAGATGTTCTTGTATTCACAGAGCAACGTGCCAGCTGTACAGCTCAATAGACCACACAGTTTATATAAGTACACCTGAAAAATATACAGGTCTTCATTTCCAGAAAATTAGATACTTACACTTATAAACTTCAAATATAACAGCTGTGTCATATTGTATAGTCAGTTTTGATAGCTTCATCTTTCAAAGATGGTACTTCTGATGTGATTAAAGTGTGGTTTTGGGGAAACCAGATAGAGGCATAAAATTCACCATGTGTCCTTGTAGCGTATCCCTGTGTCTGCATTTCTGAAGTGTGTGTGCATGTGCTGGCTTCTCTCAGACACCTGGGCAGTCCAGGGGGCCTCTCCTGGAAATGTGTCTTTTCATCTCTCTGCCTAGATCCAAATATTTCAAGTGTTGCTTGTGCCTTTCAAACCTTCCAGAATAAATCTCTCATATTAATTACCTATTATTTGCTTGTTCAGTATTGGTCTGGAAAGGTATCTCAGCAACTTTTATAGAGTCATATCCTTTCATCTAAGGAATTAAGAACCTAAGCAAAACAGTATCTAGGCAACTAACATACAAATGAACTGATCTACCAGTATTCACTTTCGACAGGAAGAGTTTGACCCTATTGATTTGGTTTGGGCTCATCATGGTGCTACAACATTTAGCATCATCATGATGCTACTACAGTAATGCACTTAATCTCTGGGGTCTGTAAGAATGTGGGAGGTGGGATCA
The DNA here is from genome assembly GCA_028858755.1 of Ara ararauna. Taxonomy (NCBI): domain Eukaryota; kingdom Metazoa; phylum Chordata; class Aves; order Psittaciformes; family Psittacidae; genus Ara; species Ara ararauna. Next base: position 47,836,219 of record CM054381.1, read on the forward strand.
TTCAGAAAAGAGCCTTTGAAACTGCAGAAACTCTGAAATGAAATGCGATGAAGCCTAGTTAGCTTTGAGTGATAAACTCTTGCAGGACAAAGAAAATCTTTATCTTGACCAGTATTTGTGGTGGCATTTTGTTTCGTTGGTGATGATTATGGAAATGAATGGGCGCAGCTGTCTTCTGATGTACTATTTAAGGTGGAAGTTTTGACTCATGAGGACTTTGGCTTAATACTGTTTGACAGCTATTTTTTTCTTTTGTTTTCTCCCCAGTTGCGCTAACAACCTGAGCAACACCACTGTTAAGTATTTCTGCTGTCTTCTGAGTCCCACCATTGAGTTCCCTGATCTCTGCAAGTTCCGTTGCAGATTTAGGGTTCCTCCAGCTGTTTTCTCCAGACATTAATCACAAAGGAATGTGGGAGGGATTCTTATGAGAATTCAGCCCATATATGAGAGTTCTTCCCATAGCTGGAAATAGAGGAGTTTGAGTTCTTTGTCCTGGCTTTTGTGTTGGGAAGGAAGAAGACAGAAGGTAGTATCAACTCTTGTTTAGCAGTTGTTAAAACTTGATTTCTTTGAAATTGTTGGAGTGATTTTTTTGCAAGAGGTTTGAAGGTTGGCCGATTAGGCTTTGCTGTAGGGAATGTTTTTTCTTGTCCCACTATCTCCAGGGATTTGGGTTCTCTGTAGCTGAGTCACATTGGTGCTTAGGAAGATTCAAGGTAAACCTGAATCTGCTGTGATGAAGAGGTAGAATTTGCCTGAATGATAATTCCGTATCTGTGCTTCTCCATGGTGAGACTTGCCTTTCAGGACTGTGCTGATGAATTGTTCAGTAACTTCATTTTCAGCTGCAGTCAAGATTTCTTTAGAAGGTTACAGCAATGGACAGTTCAGTAGCTGAAGTTGACGCATCTCTTAAATGAGCCCTGCTTGTGTTCTGCCTAGTGACAGCCACTTCTGCTCACCTAGAAGTGCCCCATAAAATGAGCATGAAACCAGTCACCAGCAATCACATTCAGAGAAGCTCTTAAAATTTTATGGCACAGTTTTATTCACAGTCTTTTCATCTCCTTTTAAAGTCGGTAATGAGATTATTTTTCTTTTTCTACTGTTCAAAACCTTTAATACTAAATAAAAGGGAGAAAGTGAACTGAAATAGCATTGGCAGTTGCCAGAGTACAATATTGAGAACTTTAATGCTTCTGTGTGATACTGAGTCATTATCAGTCGTAAAGAAAGACTGAGTGTGGAAATCTCAGGCCTTCTGTTTAATATTTCATTAGCCTGTGCTACTGTTTGGAGTTTATCAGTGTTCTGCTAATTGTGATTTGTGCTCCTGTCTTTATCAGAAATGTAGGGGCAGTAGTAACCTTTGCCTGTGTACATGCTCTGAAGAGGCAATCTTTTGTGATTTCTCCCATGATTAAAAGTATTATTGTAGCTGTTTTAACCTTGATGGTGATTTTTATTGTTGCTATTAGATGATATGAAACCGCACATGAACTGGAGTCATAACCCTAGAAACTGAACAAGGAATGCTTGGGTAGTCTTAGAAATCAGACATTCAGCACTGGTGAGAAACCCAAGTATACTGTTTTGAAGAGGTTGTTGAAAACTAAGGATTGTGCCACATAAGGAAACAGTTTTAATCGCTGTTAAAGTAATATGGTGGGACATGTGTGAGAGGGAGAGGTTTTGGTTTATCTCCCAAAGTGGTTTGACCTGTTGGCATGATGAGGATTTAATGAGATTAAAGCAGGTGAAATAAAAACTCAAGTTACAGGTGAGAGTGAGCACCTTGTTTATTCTTTCTTTTGTCTTCATGAGATTTTCTTTTCTTGTTCTTTAAAAATCTATGGGTGTGTATGTCTGAATGCTATAATTAATTTCCTGTTTTGAAAACTTATGGTTGGGGGGGGTATGGGTGAGTGAAATCCACTCCCTGTGGAGTGAATAATGCCTGTGTAACACTTGTTTTGGAGACTTGAGCAGCATATTCATATTTCTAGCTTTCTTGGTTAGTAAACTGTAAAAGATAGACCACACGTTTGGAAAGAGGCGTGTGTTAGAAGGGTATGCAGCTGGGACCGAGTAAAACTGTGCTGAGTTGCTAGAGCTGGGTGATAATCCCCAAAGAGTGCTAAAAGAAACTTAATGAAATAGCTGAAATAACAGCCAGTGTGTGTTGGTTTCAGCCGGGAAGCTTGTGAAGGCTGACAGGTGTGATGATTTAAAAACAAATAAATAAAGGGGGGAGGGGGAAGGGAAGTTAAAAACCCAGCTCCAGGGGAAAATCAGAATTACAGACCAGTTTAATAGAAATAATGATTGAGATTAATATTGATGAGCAGCTTGAAGAATATGATATACCAGACTACTGCCAATATGGCTTTGTGAAAGGAAAACTTACCTCTTGTAATCCTTTCTAGGAACTCCAAATAGGATGATCTGGGTGACAGAGTCATGATTTCCAAACATCTTTCTACAGGTTTCCTTATCAAAAGAAATGAAGCAGCCAGGGTTAATGGGAAGGCCCTTACATGGATAAAAAATGAATAAAAATACAAGAAATGGAGATAGGGTAGCTGATGGATGGGGTTTTTTTTCCCAGCAGAGGCAGGTTGCTAGTGGAGATAGATCTGCAAGGGTCTGGGCTGCCCAGCATGTTGAAATGACCAGGAAAAAGAGATCAGAAGCTAAGTGTCATTACAAATACAGCACTTTTAATCAAGATAAAGAAGAAAAATTGTTTCTACTAGGAGGATTGAAAAGGACATTTTGAGACTAATTGGGCTTGAAAATTGCACCTTTTTGAAGTAATCCACATGGTAAAAATAGTTGTATTATCATCTGTCAGGTAGAACCTGCAACAACTTGCTGCTCAGGAGCTGAGTTTTGAGGTTATTAAAGTTGTCTGGAAGTATCTCAGACTTCTGTAAGCTAACTAGAAAAGGTGTTAGGTGTCCTGAATTAAGAAAACAGCATCACGGATGCTGTGTGGATTTACAGTGTAGCTTAATGTCTTGAGTATTGTGCATTTCTAATACTCTGATCTAAAAGGACATAGCTCACTTGGAAAAATTGCGGGCATTTTTTTGCCTGAGGGGAGAGGCACGTCTAAGGACCGTAGTCAGAAGAGCTGCAGGCTCACCAGGGAGCAGAATGGTGCAAGGCATGTTTCAGACTGCACAAACACCTGGCTATATATAGCTCATGGCTATACTGAGCTGGTAGCACAGAGCCCATTCTGTGCCGGTACTGAATTCTTGCTTATCTGAACAAAGTTTGAATGTACAGGCAGATCCCCTAGCTAACCATTTTTCAGTTGCTTCAAACTTTAGGTTGGAGCGGAGGTAAAGCCTTCTTTTCAAGCCAGTGGAGATGTGTCTTACCTGTGAGTGGACTTCAATGGCAGCAGGAGTGTTGCCAAACATGATCTCGTCTTATGAAAGCTAAACATGTGTTTACATGTGCTAAATAAGTCATGTGGGCTTCTGAGTGACACTTGGAGATGGTCCCAAAATTCATCATCCTTCTCTGGAACAAGGGGCAGATTTTCCTCTTGGCTAATGCTGTTTCTTGCAGCAAACCAGCTCTTCCCTTTGGTTGAACAGTATATAACCTTGTGTTGTGCAAGCTGTCTTTGTTTTAGGCTTTGTTCGTGGTATGAATCAGTGGCTCAGTTTGCTGGCCTGTGTGCTGAGGGAGTATAATCTTTTCAGCTAGTTGGTATTCTTGAGAATAAGTAGTAATGAGCTAATGAATTGTGGAGGGACAACTGGTTTCCTCCGATGACTGGATTGCTGTCTTCAGACTAAACTTTGGTGAGTGCTGGTGTACCTTCCAAACAGCTGAATAGTACTGGGGGGGAAGGGGAAGTCAGTTTTTTGCCTCTTAAGGCAAACAATTATCACAGTATAGAATGATAGAATAGTTAGAGTTGGAAAGGACCTTAAGATCATCTAGTTCCAACCCCCCTGTTCGTGTATTACACACAGTTAAAATCATGGGTGGTCACAGAGGTAGGCAAAAACCACTCTTTAAAACCCTGCACTGGTGGTAGCGTGTCAGGGAGGGAAGCAGTTTGTGTGTTAAATCAGTAATTTTTTGCTTCTGCAGGCAATCATATGGTTGTAGTTCGGTCAGAGGGTAGTAGCACTTTACTGTAGTTTCTTAACATGCAAATAAGTTTGTACTTAATTTTCATCTTGAAACTGAATTGTCACTTATTCTTTATTACAGCAGCTGGAAAAGGTTTTGATCCTCAAGTCTAGGAAAATTAATGCTAAAAACTTTCCAGGTCTAAAATAATGATAATGTGGGGGCTCCTCTTCACCAAACCTTGGATTAATTTAGGTAGAAGCTTATTAAAAAGACTTTTAGAAAGTCTGTATTGTTTGAAGTATGTAGCTAAAGAAAAAGAGTATGTTTTAATAATAAGTCGCTGGTCTTTGTGAAGTGGTCTGTGTGTGCTGGATGATCTCACTTAATAGTTCATTATGCTTTGTCATTCGGGCACTTTTTTGCATCTACCAGAGAACAACAAAAAAAAATTACTGACTCTAATCTATCCTATTAAATACAGCTCGGTATCCTGGGAAAAGTTATTGTATTTTAGCTGTAGGTTTGTACTAAAGGAAATTTGTGAAACTTGTAGTAAAAAAAATGTATTTGGTTAAAAAGAAGAAAGTGTCTGAGTTTTTCCAAGCAGCCGGTGATGGGGGAGTGGTTATATGTATTTGCAGTGGGTCTGTGTTAACAGAAATAATAAGTTACTGCAATGTCCATGAGTCCTTCTGCATGTTGACAGCAGAAGGGGGCTCTGTCGCATCTAATGAAGGGCTTGACTTGGTTTGTGTGTTAACAAAGCCTTGCAGATGGTTTGGCAATTTGCTACTTTCTCTCAAATTCCTGATGGGAGGAAGCAATGTTACTTAGAAATCTTGTATTTAATCCAAACTCAGTGTACTAACATTAGCACAGTCACTGGATTATCGCATACCGGGGAAAAGCACAAGCAAGTAGGTTCACACAGGAGGTTGGAGAGATGTACTGAGTGTATGGATGCACACCATTAATTTGTTTCTTGTTTTTGCTTACCATATTTATATTGGGCTCTAGCTGTAGCCCAGCTACATTTATTACAGCTTCTTACATTTTATGTAAAAGCTAATACCTTAAATTAGGGCAAAGTTTAGGAAACTTGGATGCTTTAATACAAGTCTGTAATATACTGAAATTCCCAAAGAGAGTTTTGAACTTGTTTTACTCCAATGCCCAACAGAGTCTACTTTCCGAAGCCTGCATTGCTGACAGTTGTGCAGTGTGCTGGAATATTTGTTTTAAAGCACAAGCTTTTGCTCATCCTTTGTATATTTCTCTTTTACAGTTCAAAACCTATTTCTTCACCTGTGATTGTACAAGTTGGGCATGCAGAGACACTTCAGCCACTGCTCGCCCTTATGGGTTTCTTCAAAGATGATGAACCTCTCAAGGCAAACAATTACATCAGGCAAGCGCATCGGAAATTTCGCACTGGCCAGATCGTGCCTTATGCCGCCAACCTGGTATTTGTGCTTTACCACTGTGATCAAGTGAAAAACCCTGAAGAAGAATATCAAGTGCAGATGCTGTTGAATGAAAAACTGATGTTGTTTCAGCACTCTAATGAAACCATCTCTACTTATGCAGACCTCAAGGATTATTACAAGAGCATCCTGGAAAACTGCCACTTCAAAGAAGAGTGTGAATTGCCAAAAGTTAATAATACTGCTATTGATGAACTTTGAGGGAATGAAATGGAGTGGGTGTTCTGAAAATTGATCTCGGTTCTGTTTGACAGATGTTGTGAACAACCACTTTTGATGATTTGTTGCTGCTGTGTTGACTTTGAAAATTTGCTGATTTGATGGGTTGCTTGTGCAAATAAGTGATTTCATTGGTCATTCCTCTTATGAATGTGCCATAGATGGATTTTAAGAGCTGGGACAACTTCTGTTTTATCAGGATGGATTTGCTCTTGCTTTGCTCTGCCTCTTTTGCTAGCTGCTTTTTTCCTGTGGCAGGCATGAAATAATTCAAACCCGTGAGCTTTTCTGCTCCTTTTTCTGAGCTTCTAGGAGGGAGAGAGTACATAGTATTTCTGCACAGCTGCCTAGCATCTGGCTGAACAGTACAATGTGAACATCTTTCTTGGGCATTTAAAGCAGGCAAAGTTGCAGTGTTCCTGCATTCATCATTGACCTACCCTGCATAGCAAGTTAGTCTCCAGGGTAAGTAGACTTAAAAAAAAAAATAAAATAAAAAAAATAAAAAAACCAAAAAAAAGCCAACAAAGTGAGGCAGTGGGAAGATACTCTGGGAGATGCAGCGGTTGTTCTCTGAGTAATTTGGTGTGTCTTTCACTTGACACCATCAATTTCTTGTGTTAAAGTTTTGGGTTAGGGCATTCAGATTAGGCTCTGCTATGTATTGTGGTCCTGACGAGGTGCTGACACTTGTCCTAGCAGCTCTGGTCAGAAGGGACCTCTGGAGGTCTGCAGTCCAGCCTCCTGCTTGAAATGGGTTTGTTGCTAACCCTAAATCAAGGCAGGTTTTGAACTGTTAAAAGTAACTGTCTGAGACTTCTGCTAGCTTTAAGGCACCAAATGTGGTGTCACTTATGTAGGACTTATACGTTGATGTGCTGCCTTGTTCTTGAAATTAAGCTGGTCTTGAAGAAATTAATTGCATACAAGTATTGGTGATTCTTTTTTTAAGACAACTGCACTTAAAATAGGTTCACTTGCTACTGAAAGTTGGAAAGTATTTTAGGGCTCTGCAGTGTGGCAGAAAAACGGAAAAAGAAGATAATTGTTCAGAATGTCTGAAAGTAAGTCAGATAAAAGTTCTGCCATTGCCCAGGAAGGAATGACTCTGAACAGGTTGCCCCAGAGCAAATGAGGGTATGGATTTATGGTCTGGTAGCTCTTGAAGTGTGTAATCACACCCTAGAATGAATGTTCCAGAGCTTGTGCCATAGAGTGAGACTTAGTTTGCTGTGTTTACTGGGGAGGGGGTGAAAGGTTGGTATAAGTGACTACCACAGGGTATCAGGTGCACTATAAATGTTTATACCCTCATTTGCTGCAGGGTAATTTCTTTTTGTAGGTTCACCTTCATAACTGAGAACTTAATTGCTTTAAAAACAGAAAGGAGAAAAAGAGGCTGAAAGTTGAGGAGTTAAACTTGGTGTATGGTCGTGTTCTGTTTTGTTTTGCTGGTTTGTTGGGTTTTTTTTCTTCAGGACTCTAGGCTTTTTTTTCAATATGGCTTGTATAAAAGCACTTAAAGTTTACATATCTGTAAGTTAAGGAGCAGTCCAGAAACCTGGTTTGTACTGTTTTACTGTTAAGGGCTTTCCCCTATGTTGGGATGTAGTGCCCTGTTTCATTAGTGCACCAGTATCTGTGGAGACCAAGGTTCTGATCACTGAAGATACTGATTGAAGAGGGTGGTTATTTCAATGTTAGCATCCCAGTGGAGTACTTGCCTGTGTTAGCTCTGCAGCTCTTTTTATGACGCTAGTGAGATGGTTAGGGAGGAGTATCAGTGTTAGAAACAAATGCAGGGATGTACGTCACGATAATTGTCAGCCCCAGCATATATCAGCTTGACATGTCTCTTTTTTACGTGATCCTACCTTGAGACTAGGTCAACAGATAGTAATGACTGTGACAGATGCCTGTTACGAACTTTATTGCAACACTGAGGCAAGCTACGAAGAAATTAATCTTTCTTTAAAGGCAGTTAAGTTCGGTAAATAGCAGATGTGAGAGTGAGAAAATCCACCTTTGGACAAATATATTTTTTTGTGAGTCATCCTGTGATGATTCATGATTTGAACAGAAGGGATGAAAGCCTGACAGTTGGAGATGAATGGAGGATTTCTGTTGTCAGTTCAGTGAAACTGATTTTAAGACATCATTTGCTAAAAGGTGCATCCTTCTTCCTCATGGAGGAGGAATACGTTGCACTTAACTGCATTTTTAATCACGTGCCAGAAGTGGGGGAACCAAAAAATTCCTTTTACAGTGAAGCATCATTTGCTTATGCATTACCAAACTGATTGTATGCTTAAATTGTGTGCAAAGGGCTTCAAGGATTACTCTTTAGAGGCTGTGTTCTATTATGCCTTGGAGTACAAGTCCATTGTAACTCCAGCATAACAGATATATCTTCAGTGGCTGTCAGCAGTTAGCTGAAAAGGAAAATGTACTGTTTTGTTTCTGACCTGTATTTAAAGGATGCACTGACTCACTCCTTTGGCAGAATTAGAGGCTGAATGTGGAAACCTTGCACAATTGTAGCAATAGAAGTGTTTGGACGTATAATGTTTTAGGCGCTTGTTCATATGGCTGATTCTTACCACTAGGGAGGTGGCTTCAGTAAGACCTTTTTATTTATTAAATATATAAATTTGCATGTATACTATAAATGAAAGCTAAAATGGATCAAAATACGTTTTTGATCACTGAGCTACTTGAGCGCTAGCTCAGTGAGCACTGTTTGAACAGGCTGTCATATCTCATGGCATTGTAGATGACTGTATCCTGAAAAAGTCCTGTAAGAAAAATAATGCTTTCTCTTCCTTTGTGTGACTCTGGACAAAACGCCTCATTTCAGTCATCTGCTGAGGGCTCTGCAACCTTTCTCAAACTGGAAGCTTTCATTGTTGAAAACTACCAATGGCATTCATGGACGCTGGTCTTAAATATGTTTGAAGTGCATTTTATTTTGTTAAATGTCTAAAGCTTAACTAATATTTCTGGCAAATTCATTTTCTTCCTCCTAGTAAGTACTGATGCTATAATTCTGGTTAGCATTGAGCTGTCAAATTGCTGGATGCAATGTAGTAATATGGTACTAACTGGATGAATTTCGAGAGCTTGTTTTGGATTTTTAGTGCTGTGAAATAAACTGCACACTTTCTTCATTTTTCTTACAAGTGGTAATAATGACATGATCTTTAGTATCATAGCTGTGTTCTGCTTCAGAATGCATTTGGTAAAAGTTGTTACAACTTGCATTGGTGTGTGCGATTATTTTGAATCATCACATTGCTTGGTGTTTAACATAAAACACCTTAGGTTTTTGCTCTCATATTTTGAGGTGAGTGAAAATTAACTCATGTTTCCAGGAGCTCTGGTTTTAAAAAGGGATAGTTTCTGACAAAGTTTTTCAGATATTACTATAGAATACAAAATGTCTGGAAGCATCCTGCATTTTGAAGAGGAGTGCAGGGTTATACACGTGGTTTTGTGCAGTCCAGAATCTGCTGCAGTATTGTTTTTCTAAACATTATCACTCTTGGTAAGAGATTGACACTGTTGATATGATAAAGAATTAGAAAGATACAACATGCAATACTTCCGAACTTGTCATTTCTTGTAGGTATTTAGCAATAGGTTGTCATTATTAAGTATTGATTAGCTACTTAGTTTGTTAAATCTGTAATTACCTGTATGTAAAAATTAAGCTTTGTCTGCAGCATGCTTATGAGCTGAGGATGCAGCACTTTTAAGTGTGCTGTGACTGGCATCATCTTTGACCAAGGTCTGTTTCTTCATTTTTCAGAAGTATTAGTCTGTAAGACAGTTTGAAATACAAAGCAATTGATGTTGTTTTGTTTAAAACAAACACACCTTCCTTTCCCCCCCACAAACTGTATAGTCATAGGAAAAGGAGTAAAATGTCTCTAAGATACCAAAGCCATGTGTTCAAAGAATACCACCTCCCATCTCCTTCCCCCTCATGCCCTTCCCCCTTCCCTTTTTTTTTTGTGTATAATATATTGAACAGTCATTTCGTTAGTTGTCTGTCTCTTTTCAGATGTTAGCTTGCAGTTGCTGGTATAACAGAAATAATGGCTTATTTTTGAGTTGTTAAATTCTTGTTTTACTGGGCTTGAAGTTGTAAGTTACTTCTGATTGTCAGAGTCATTTCAAACCTGCCCATCCTAAGGACTGACCTTACTGAACTGGAGTGAAGGCCTCTTGTGTCCTTCATAGCCTTCAAAGGGTAGTCAGGACCATCAGAAGAAGAATTGCATACAAATGTAAACAGGATACATCGGTAAGTCTATGAAAGCTTAGTGCCAGGGGAAGGTGAGCCAGGGAGAGCCCGGAACTTTACGATTTCTGAGGGGATTTTTCTCCTCACCCTTCCTCCTCCTATGAATTTGTTGTCTTGAGGCCAGCCGCACTTGCGTTACCTGTGTTGTCGTGGTGAGGCCATGCTTTGCTGTAGTGCATGGTGTAGTTGGTTTCTTTGTTTTAAAAGTTCCATGTCTATTTTTTGTGTTGCTTTGACTGATGGGGTGTGTGGGTACATTGTGTCTTTGATAATCTGCCACTTTCAAATTCATCTTCATCATGAAGACTCAGCAACCTCTGTGTATCCAGCTCATCTTTTGAGTGCTGTTTTTCTGCCTGATTTCTCAATATTTCAGGTCCAGTAAGTAGAAAACTATTTTGCAACTGCGTTGTTTCTGATGTTGATAAGATTTTTGAAGAGGGTTTTCATTGACTGAAATACATGCCAGGCCACAGCTAGGTTCTCCTTCCAGATCTGATATGGCCTTTACAAACATCTGATTGATGTTTGTAAAGGCTGTACAGCTTTATTTTCCCCTCCCTTATTTGCTTTCAGAAGTGGAAAATTAAGATTTTTATATAGATTAGTCTGCATTTATGGCTGCTTTTTTTTTTCCCCAACTTAGTTCAGTATTTAAGGAGAAAGTTCAGTATTTAAGGAGAGATTTTTATTTAAGGCCAAGATAGAGGAGGTGGGGGAGGTTCAGGTTATGATCTTCATGGTGGTGGATTTTTTTCTTTGTTAAGCAATTCCTTTGCAAAAGGGTTTAAAGCAAGCGTTGTTCTTCTGACGTTCTGTTGAAAGGTTTGAACATACCTCTTACTGTGTTGCATTAACAAAAACAAACAATTGGTGTTCAGGGAAGGGATTGAAGGACTAGGATGGAGGCAGCTAAATGAATTACTGTTTATTGCTACTATTATTTAGGGGGCAGAAAAGCTCTGCAGACTTTCCCATACTAGCAACCTGCAGATCTCCAACTCTTCACTGGATGTGATGATAAATACTGAACCTCTTACAGAAACAGAAGGTGCTCAGTGATGCTGGGCAGCAAAGTATGCGCCCCAGTGGGATGAATTATATTGGATCAGGCTGAAGATCCTTTAGCCCGGTGAGCTCTGGCATTTGGTAAGATGTGGTGCCTAAACAAACATGTAGGGTTAGAGCAAATACTTCTCCATACACTCTCGGTTACCAGCTGTTTGTGGCTACAGGGTTGGTTGGGGTTTGGAGTTTTTTTTCAGTTAAGGGAAGTGGGTTTGTGTTTAGCTTTATAGATGTCTCTTAATGATTTTCTTTTCTAGCTGTGTCTCCTGTTACTTTCCAAACCCAGCGCCTTAGATTTGCTTCGCAATGGGATGTGGTGGATGTTAAGAGCTCTGCTCTAGGCTTTGTGAAGATCCAACTGTGTTTCATTTGAGCTTGCCACCTGCTAGACTAAAAACTTGGTCACATTTTGAAAACAGTGATAGTTTCCTGACATACTCAGGAGAGTTAGTTACCATATGTAAATGCTAAAGCTTGGCGTGTGTTCTGGAGCAGTTCAGTCATTTTGTGTGATATAGATCTTGTTTCAGTGTTGTGTTTTCCTGAACACCAGCAGTTCATCTGATTCCTTGGCGCATGGGAGAAGAGCTAAATGTTTGATATCTTTGCATCTTACCAATGCCACTTACGACTTGTATTTTCTTTTCTCCACATGGGAGAGGCCCATCTTGTTTGTTCTTTGTGCTTAAATCATTCTCCTCGTCTAATTGTTATCCTTGCTACTTCAATTTTTGGCTAGGTTTTACCCTGTGCCTATAAATACATTTACTGGACCAGACTTGCACATGGTACTCAAGGTAAGGCTGCACAATTAACTTGAAAAGGGGTGAAACGATAATTCTTGTGAAGTTGTCTAGATGATTTTCACACCTGCGCCACACCAAGTAGCATCCCATTTCTTTCCTTGATAGCTGATGAGCATCAGGCAAATGTGTGTATAGCTCTTTACTGGTACCTCTGTGTCGCTCCTGACAGTGTTTAAAAGTATCAGCAACCAGTGTTCCATGGTGGTTTCTTGAAACACTGTCCTCCATGTATTCCTTGTTGCTATTGGAGGCTATTTACTGCTGAGTATTTTGGTTATGTAAAAATTTGATCAACTTTGTATTCTAATGCTTATGAATTTACAATATTCTATGTTTTAATTATGGTGATTTTTTAAAATGAATAATTCATTAGAACATATTTACAAAAACGGAATGGTAAAGGGAATATTTTCAAACAATAAGTTGCACAGCTTCGAAGCTTGGCATTATAGGAAAATAAGGTAGGAAGGAGTTTTTGACAGGTCCTGTACTCCATCCCCCTGCCCTCTGTGTACTCTATCCTGCTGATGGTTTGTCAAGGGCATTTGTTACTCTTATATGTTGTTCAATGCATCTGCTACATATACTTGGCCTTGTACTTCACAAGGTGTTTGCACAGTCCCACTTTTCAACCATGTCAAGGTCCCTCTGAATGACACTCCTTTCCTCCAGAGTGTCAACTGCACCACACAGCTTGGTGTCTTTGGCAAACCTGCTGAGGGTGTATTTTATTTAATACATATGAAGTGTTACTGCTCATGTTACAGAAGTAAATGACCATTCTTGTTCAGATGGTTAGTAGCACTTGGTCTAAGTGACATGCCACTATTGTCCTGATGTTGCAGGGAAGGGGATACCATAGGCTGCCACATGTCCTCCACAGCCACAGTTTTATGGAATGTCTTTTTGTATCCACTTATTGATTTCTTTTTATTTATTTATTTTTTTCCCAAAACCCTAAGCCACCACTTCCTGGTATATCTGCCGAAGAGAGATTTGAAAACGTGCATCTTTTGATTTCCAGCCTATAACTTTATATTTGGCCTGTGCATCCCAATTCCATTTTCCAACGTATGCTCATTGACCTGCCTGGTACCTTTGGAGACGCCACTTGCATTTCATTTCAGTTGTTGCTTTACCAGATCTGATAAATTGATCTCTCTTTATCTCTTTTCCTGACTGTCCTCCTCACCCAGCTTATTTCTTCTGTGTACTGGCTTCAGTTCCTTTGAATATAAACAACCACAATTGTACTCGGGTTTTCCAGATGAGGTATTACAAATAGCTCTCTGGCAGTGAGATTTCCCTTCTTGGAAAGGTTAATCATTATGTAAGTGAGGTTTTCTTATATTTATTTGGTTGGTTGAGAGCTGTTTTCTTGGTACTATGGAAGTTTTGTGCTCCGGCTCCCATCTGTGCTACAAAACATTTTCACCAGGTGCCACAGGTCATTTCTTGTGCATGAACTTGCATATAACAGATTTAGTTTTAATGTAAAGAGTATTACTAATTATATTCTGCATTTCTCTATTTGCCTGCATGTCTGCTGCTCATATGATCCAGTACTGCTGTATAAAACCCAGTGCCTGGGGCATTGTTCTTCCAGCCCTCTCAAGCATGAAGCATATTATGCAAAGTCCTGCTGAGGCTTGGCATTGTAGGAAAGCCTTCGGAGTTCAGATTTCATTTCACATAACCCAGAATTATAGGGCAGTTCTTCAGCCCTCACAGGCCCCTGTGTGGCAAAGAATGGCATGTCTTTCCACTGTAGGGAATGTAGGTTCTGCCTTGAATCAACAAACATGGATGCTTGGGTTTACAGCTGAACTCCCCAGGGATTGATTATCCAGTGCCTCAACAGCTAATGTCAGAAGGTTCCCCCTTTGCCTTTGTTTTTCTGGGGGTGAGGTCAGGATACTCCAGTGTTGCCCTGAAGCAGATCTCCCCTTTCTGCTTCTTCATGCTTTCTGCTTGTAAAACCTCCCTGTGCAAAATTTGTACTGAATGCCACCGCCAGCATGACATGGCCTGACTGCCCTGCACCTGTGTGCCCTGTGTCCCTGCTCAGACAGGAAAGATGGGGTAAATCAAATGGGTTTTTGCCAAGTTAAAGTCCTTTTTAGGCTTGTCTGTTGTTTGGTTTGGGGTGGGGTTTTTTTTCCTCAGAAGGTGCTGCATCTGCTGATTCAAACCAGCTTTTGGCATCAGGCTAGAGATGGGTGTAAAAGCCAAATCTGGATGTGGTGCTTTGAGCTGCAGGCTTCCAGCTGAATGAGGCAAGACAAAATTAACTGCAGAGGCTCATATGACCTACTTCTTAAGCTCTCACATGCAGCCTTTAGATGAGAAAACTAAACAAGAGGAAGCAGCTTTCATAGTAAATGAGAAATTGTTTCCATCCTGTAGACAATGGAGAGCTTTCAGGTTAGTTTTAATTGTATCATGGTTATTGGGGCCTCTTGGTTCGGTGTAGAATGAATATCAACTGATACTTGATCCTGCTGAAAGTTAAAAGGCTGTTAACGCATTTTGAGAAAGGGGATTTTATTTACTTCCTGAGATTCTTCCCAAGGAGCTCAGTCTCCCCAAGCAGCTTAATCCTGGCCAGAATATGTGTATGTGCCAGCTGCTCCCAGTGCCCTAAACTCATTTTTCTCTGACACTGACATAAAAGAGGAGCTCAAGGCTAGCACAAGACTCAGCTGATTTGCCGTGGAAGCCCAGTAGCTGTGAGTGATGTTGGACTTAGGGTGAGAGAAGGTTTCTGGAGGGAGTAGGAAAGAAGGCTTTCCTTCAGATCAGGAAAGCATAAGTGGAGGGTGCTAAATGGATGTAGATGCCTCAAAAGCTGAGCAGAGGGTGACCTTTGGATAGGAGAAGAAAGGAAGTGTCCACTATGGTCTGCATCTCAGATGGAGATGGGCTGAGGTCTGAGCTAATGTCTCCACAGGTGCCTGTGGAAACCCGTGTGGAAAGATGAGGGAAGCAGTATAGATCACGTTACTGCAACAAGGCAGGGTGAGCAAATAAATAGTTATCTTCTTTTTCCAACTCCCTTTTTATACTGAGAACAGGGGTTGAGTGGCTGGATCTGAAGTGTAATTCTAGGTGAAGTGCTCTGCTGAAGCCTGACCAGAACTGAACTCACAGAGCAGGAAGGCTGCAGTTCAGTAAAGTCTCTAGGTGTCTTTTCAGCAAGCAGAAAATGCCTTATAGCTGTTGCTTTGATTCGATGCATTGTATGCTTTCAATTTTTAATGGCTTTTTAAAAGGTGGACTGTGAGGGTGGGGAGAGTGGATCACCAGATGAATGAGATCCAAGTCTTAAAAATGCAGTGCCCTCCACCACCCAATTATGATTTGTTTAAGGAATTGAGCCGATGTGAGCCATTGAGCTAGTCTCATCTGCCTTATGGCTGGACATGGGGCAAACTAACGGACAGTGGTCTGTTGAGACATACCCACAGCCCTTCATGTCCGGGTAAGACGTCACTTCTGCTTGGCATGGCCCCTAAGAAATAGGATGTTCAGTATGTCTCTTCTCCCTCATGACATCTGCCAGTGACCGCTGCCAAGACCAACATGGTTGTTTGGTCAGCTCCACAGGGTTGCAAGCACTGAAGATGTGCTTGTGCTCCTATCTGTTTGTTTGTTCCTGCTTTGTTCCGGTGATTCAGCTGATGTTTGAGGTTCATAGGAGGAGATAGCACTTGCTGTTCTTTGCCAAGGTACTCATGGCACGCAGTTGGCAGCATGAGCTTGGGCATTTTCTTAGCGACTTGAAAGAAACTGCTAAGAAGAAAAGGAACATTATTTTACAGTATTTCCTTGTATTCAATATGCATTTGCAAAGGCACTGCTTATGTAGAAAATTGGTGTGTTTGGATAAAGCACCCAACATGTTTCACAATCAGTAAGTAATGGCACCCTGATTTTTTTAAAGCTTGTTGCCTATAATTAAGGATGGCTTTTCAAGGAGAATGGTAAAAAGGCTTCTCTGCGCTATTCGAAAAATTATAAACTTGAGATAAAGTTCATCAAACCTGAAGTCTTGCAGAAGTTTTCCTTACCATGGTTTCCTGTACACATAGTTGTTTATCTTATTTGGTGGCTGTCATGGGTTCAGCAGCAGTCATTTTTCTCCTTCTTGGTAGCTGGTGCAGCACTGTGTTTTTGATTTTGGGCCTGGGAACAGCGCTGATAACACCAGTGTTTTCAGTTACTGCCTTGGTTAGATAGCTTGCCTGGTAACCTGTGCAATAAATTACATTAGGAAATGGCACAGAGAAAATGTGATAAAATTCAGTAGTGTATTGGAGTTTCTAAATCATCAATCTTTACACAGGAATAGAGACAGTAAACCATATGAACAGCAAAGCCAGTGAATCATAGAATCATAGAACGGTTTTGGTTGGAAAAGACCCTAAGATCATTTGGTTCCAACCCCCCTGTCATGGGCAGGGACACCTCACACTAAACCATGTCACCCAAGGCTCTGTCCAGCCTAGCTTTGAACACTGCCAGGGGTGGAACATTAGTGTTTGGTGCTAGAGTGCTAGTGTTCATACCTGCCTGGGGTCTGGAGGTGGAGGGAGTGACGGGTAGGAGCTACTCTCATGCAGTGCTAGTTTCTTCATAAAAGGATTAGGATGAACATAAACATCAAACTGTTGTGACAGGAGCTGACTGCTCTCTGCCTGTGCTTGTCCAGCTGTAATGCTATCTGACCATAGAAGGGCTAGGTTTCCTTGGCCCTTCTGTTGAATCTTGCTCTATCGTGACTGCTTTGATGACAGTTTTATCTACAAAGATACCAGACTGGCTATCTTATCCGTTTTTCTGTGCTACTTGCTTTTGGAAGAATATATTTGCGGCTTTCAGTCTCCCTGCCAAAGCTTCCAGATTACAGCAGTCTACATGGAAAGTGAAAATGAGCCTTTGCGTAATTTCGGGAACCGAGATCTTTATTCCAGTATTGTAAAGGGGACAAGGTAGGGATACAGGCCAAAGTCTGTGACAGAGACAAGAAATCACATAGGGCAAAGGCAAGGGATCTATAGCAGAAAATTACACACAATAAATAAATATCTTTACTGCAATATGACACACCACAAAATCACGTGAACCTCACCTTGCTTCCAAAGAGATTTGTAAAGTTGACAGTTCCTAATTCATCATTCAAGGTGATTACAAAGAAAACAGCACACTTTTATGAGTAGAGCAAACCGCAGCAAAGACTTGCCTTGGCTGAGCCTCCTCCATGTTAAGGTCTACAAGCTGCTCTGACTAGTGTGGAAAGTCAAACGGAAATTGCTGGCTATTTGTGTTGCCATTTCCCTGACATGCTGCTTTCCTTATAGAATAGAGATATATTTTACACTTGCCTTGCTGACATTCAACCTAAAGATGAGGCCATGCCGGCAGACTTCAGTCCAATAAAATCCTCTTAGGTTCTCATTCTGTGTTTGCCCAATGGCTTTTTGCTCCATCCTCTGCACTGTCTTTGCATTGCATCTTCAAAATCTCAGCCTGCATGCCTGCATCCCGAGATGAATGTCAGCTCCTCTGCTGTGAAAGCAGCCATTGCTTGAACATCTCCATGCGAGCTCACTAGGTGAAGCATTCACTTGGACATCGATCCATTCTGGTCATGTTTTGCAGCCTCACGTCTGCCCTAGCTGGGTGATGGTGCGGGTTTGTAATGCGCTCTGAGTTGCCTGAACCTTAGAGTGAAATCCTTTGCTGTCCTGGCTGCAGGAGAGCACTCATTGCTGCTCTTGTAGCTGTGGTGTACGAGCACAAGGAAAACATGCAGTCTATGTGCAAAAGAGAGCTGAGGTCTGAGGTTGCTCTGGCCTTTGTAAAGGTGGCAGAGAAATCTCTAAGGCACTGTAGGTTTTAAGACAGGAAAAGGAAAAAAGAGAAATATGAATAAAGAAAAAAAAGAAATAAGAATGAAAAGGTGAATGAAAAAAAAATCAAGGACCCCTAAGTTAAAACTTAGAGATCTGGATGTTGAGCTGCGCTTGGAGGGCAGGGCAAATGTTTGTACTCGGTCTAAGAAGGAGAGTGAAAGAAGTGGCTGTGTGATTGTACAGTTTTTATCATTGCCATTTCCCTAATGATTATGAGGATTTGCTAAATACGAGCTTGCTGCATGGGGATGCAATCCCAATGGCTGGACCAGTTGCACTGGGAACCTTCAGAACTCTCAGTTACAGACCAAAGGGTGTGTAGGAAAGTAAGAGCCCAAAGGTGAGCATTAGTAATTGTCCCCCCAAGGCATAGTGATTAAAATGAAAAAAAAAAAAAAAAAAAAAAACAAACCTAGAAATCCCCCATTTGTGTTGTTTAAAGTGAGTTCTGAAGCAGTATGAGAAGTTGGTAGGTAGATGGGAGGTAACACGTGACTGTCAATGGGGAGTGTGGAGCACTGAAGGCAGATATTCAATCCTCCTTAGAGGAGAATACAGTTCTGAAGATAGCAGCTTGTTAAAAGCTCTGTTTTACCTTTGTTCTTGTCACCCTTGTTCTGCTACCTGCTGGTGAGCTACAGAAGGATGCAAAGATATCTGAGTGCTCAAACTGAAGTTATCTCCTACCTCAGATCAGAAGATGCTGATCGTTATGGTATTCTTTTCCTACCTTTATGCTTCTTTATTCCTTTTCTCTTTTTTTTTTTTTTTTTTTTTTAAATTCTAAATTGAGAGCAGTGTTTTGTTTTCCTGACTTCTGGATTGTGCTTTAAAGACCCAAAGACCTACGTAGTGCAAAGCTTGTTCCTGGTTTGGGATAGTTTCTCCCATTGTGAAATCTTGGCAAACTGGTTTTGAACTTACAGTTTCTGGCTGGCTATAGCAGTCTCCAACAGCAGTGGGTGTTGCCAACACTGAAAGTTTCTGTGGCTGATTTGTTGTCGCTTCTGGAGCTTTTGTTAATCTCCATTAGAACAGAACAAGGTGAGGAAAAATATTATTTCCAGCTTTCAGTAAAAGGCCCAATTGCTTATGCCAGCAGCTAGTGCCCTACCAGCCTGTATTCTGGTGCTTGCAACATACTCTGCTTTCCTTTCGTAGTTTATTTCTGATTTGATGTTTCATGAGTGAGGTTTTAGGGCTGCAGATCCAAATTTGAGTTATGCATTAGATTCAAAACTCTTCATGAAAAGGCACAGGTGAAAGGGGAGGTGGATAAGCTGGATCTGCTTGTTGGGGCAGTTCAGTATCTTTGTGGGCTGATGCCAAAGATATTATGTATGTTAATTTGTGGAATATTTGATTTTCAAAGGTACCAATCAATGCATTTGTTGTTTGAGCAGAATTTGTTAGACTCGCGGAGACTGAAGGATGCTGCATTAAAGTGGGGTGACAGCCTTGCTGGAACTTTGTTGTCTGCATATGACGAAAAGCTGCTGAGCCTGGGTCTGCCTTTCTCAAGTTCCTGTCCACTCACTTCTCCTGTGGGCTCCCTTCCCAGAGCCATCTTTAGGCTGTCTGTCCTGTGCAGGATCTCCTCTCCAGTGCTTGCAGGTGGCGAGTGAATTTGCAGAGTAAAGCTGTGGTGCCTCCAGGAGACCAGGGAAGGGCAGGCACTTCACTGATCATGTAGAAAAATTCCATCCAAAGCCAGAGAAGCTGAGAAGAAGTGGAGATAAAGATGACAACTTTGTCTTCATCACTTGCAAATCTAAGCAAGGCACTGATGCTGCAGCTTTCACCTGCAAGTTCCCAGATGCCAGGAAAACAAATAAAGCAGAGCACAGGTCTAGGAGTAGAGTAGTTTGAGCACAGGGGAGATCGCTCATCTGGCTAGCATAGCCCTGATATACGGGAGAACTTGCCTTCCACGGCACACATTCAGGCTTGGCCACCCTTACTGCTTCCTTCAGCCTTTGCTCCTGCTTTATCAAACATACCCACAGAGCAGGTGGGAGCCATGGGGGGAATGATGTCACTAGTAACATTGCAGCTGATTTTTGGGCTCCTTTTGAGGCTGTGATATTAATTTGGGCAATGTTTTTCCAGATTAATGTCAGCAAGGCTTTGCTTGCTGTCACCTCATTTTTATAAGGGAATTTGTGCAAGGATTTGAGAGTACATATTTGAGCAAAATCAGGAACAGATACCTCTCTCTTTCTGTCTTTCATGTGGGAGAACACTGCAAGGAACATCCTTCTCTTTCCATGATACTTGCCCAAAGGCTACAGTATTTCTGGGGTTGATACCATCCTATGAGCAAAAATTATGTGGCCTGTTTTCATTTCGACATCTGCAACCTTGCAGGTGGGCAGAGGGCTGTGAGTGACATTTTGTTGGTGGTAAACTTGTTATACTAGGCATGTCAAGGTAGGTATTGAGGAAATCAGCAGTCATGCCTGGCTTGCAAACATTCATGTGAATCTTGGCACTTTGGGGTGATTTGTTGAGTTATGTTGGGGTAGAAATTTTGATTAAGAAGGGGCTGCAGGTGATTCTGAAGTGGGAAGATAGTTGTAGCAAATGCCTCACAAGGAGCTGCTTACTAGGCCTGTTTGGTGGAGTTATATATAGACTTTGCTGTCTGTGGGTCCTGCTGGTGTAACTGTAGGTTGCACAGTTGGCTCTGAAGAGAGCTCTTTGTCTAGAGATTTGTTGCCTCTTTTTGATCAGGGCACCACAGCAATACAGACCATCCAAGGAAGTGCTGAATAATCCCTATTCTGCTTGCACAAGGGCAGATACCCAGAGCACAGCTTTCTTTTGTCTCTCCCATTAAAGAGAACAGAAATTTCCAGTCCTGTAAGCAGAATGAGAGTACCTCCAAATAAAACTATTCCCTGTAATGCTTTAGCATATGTAGTAGGACCCCAAAGTTGCCGTATCATTCCCGAAGCTGCTTTTTACCAAGCAGGGAGGCTGCTCGAGTGCCTTTATTTATCTGTCTGGAGAGATTTTTGACCCCCTGCCTGCTTTGCTGTGGTGCTGCTTCTTTCCCCAGCTGGGCTAAGCTGAAGCTCTTACAGCTTGTTAAATAGCCAGGAAGTTCTAAATGAAAATTAATTGAGGGTTTCTAATTTGCATGTCTCTTGAGATAAGCAAATAGATTTTTTTTTTTTTCCTTTTTGCTTAATTTCTGATTGTTTCATCAGTTATGTGTTTGAAAAGCACACACAAACTAAAACTGGAGGCAACAGTCATATACATCATTAGAAATTAATGTTACAGAAATTCATACCATTTTCCCATTTTCTGTGTTGTGTTTGGGAAAATATGGGGGGAAAGCTTGAATATTTTATCCACAAAATGTTTTGTATTTGCTTGAATTCTCAGGCAGGTTATAAATAGTCAATTCCTAGAAGGGAGATAACTTCAGTGAAGTAAGAAATGAAGACTGATGCAACAAATTGAGATAACATTGACTTGTTTTCTGTCTCACTGATAGATATCTAGGTGAAACATGGAGGTGTTACATGCTCTCAGTGCTGTTTTTGCTATTAGTAACACAAGTTTTCTGTCTTTCCACTGACCTTTCTATTGCTCATTTTTAATGAGAAAGAACTGTTTTTCCTGCAAAAATGTCCTCACTGGAACTAGTTGGGTATCAGGCCAGAATGGTTTATAGTGGTCCATGTTTACAGAAGCTCCTCTTTCTGCCTCTTCTTTTATGCAGACCCCTTCTTGCTGCTACTCTTTCTTCGATAAATGTATTTCCCCACTTGCTTTGATCTTTCGGGCATGTTTTCAGCTCTTTTTTTTACTGAAGATACACAAAGAAAAGGTAACATGGTAAGGGTGGAAAGATGGGAATTTAAAATTCATCCTGCAGAAGTAGAATATTAAATGTTTTTATCCAACTAAACAAAACCCACATAAAAATACTTCTAGAAAGTAAGATGTATAATTAACTCATCAGAGATAGTAACAGTCTCTTCTATGCTGCAGTAGAGCAGAGACACAAATACAGTGACAGCTAAGGTTAATCTTTAATCACCTGTGTTTTCCCTGAGATTTTATATACCTCTCCTGCCAGGTCAACATTGATTGGATCGGTTCCGAAGCTCTCGCATTAACAAATTTACCCAAATATACGTGCAAAGAAAAGATGAAATGCTGAATCTGGGTGCTCTGATTCGGGCACGGCATGAAGTCTCTCCTGAGCCGCAGCTGAACAGGCTAAGCAGCCTTGGATAATGCTTTGATGCCACCATGCTTGCGGCAAGGCCAAGTCTCTCATGTAATTTTGCTGTGCACCCGCAGACTTTGTCATTTAACGTGTCCTTCTCCTGACGCCCTCCAGGGGACGCGGCTTATCCTGCGTCCTGGCGAGGCAACGGTTATGGGAGGGTTCCCTGTACCAGGATACACTTTTCCGATGGATAATGTGTTCAGGCTTGTTTGCCTGTTCTTCCAAGCATGCTATATTGGTTTTATGGCAGGAACTTAATCTGCAGCTGGACAATCAAATAACCAATCTAAGGAAAGGCACGAAATGAAAGATGCTAAAAAGTGACTGGTATTATTTAGCCCAAATGTAATAGCATGGATTTAACTGGAATTATGCTGGGGATTTTTTGATTTGATAGCACTGTAACAGCTGCCTGGCTTGAGAAGTTGGGTGAACAGGTGCTGCTTTCCTCCTTCCAGCCCAATTCCTTCCCCCTGTACCTGTTCCTCCTTCCCCAAGCTGGGCCCTGTTCTTCCTTCAGGAAGACTTAGAGGGACCCCATTTATTCCTCTGTATTTCCTTTCACCTCTCCTTTGAGATTTCCCATGTTTTAAGAGTCCCTCTCCTACTTATCTCAGGGAGCTTTGCAAACTCCTGCCATCTTTTTTCCTTTTTCTATCAAGGGGCATCATTCAGGACACCAACATTTTAAACTTTGCTGGAATGAAAGATTGAGATGAAATGGGAGTATTTTTATGGTGAAGGACATGCATGGTTGCTGGTGATTGTGTGATGAACAGCTGCAAAGAGATGACCACAACTCCTGTGCTGAAAGCAGGCTGTGCATGTTGGACCTAGAGAGAGTGCTTGCTGTTCTAGGCATGAAGAGAAATGAGTTCTCTCCTTCTGGAAAAGAGGCAGCACTGTTTTCACAGCTGTCCTTGTAGCCCTGGGCTGGATTCATCGATATATGGGTAGGGATCAGGAGAAAGTGGTCAGAGGACAAGTATCATGCTCCGTTAGGCCATGCGTCCCCAGGTGCAGAATTACACATCCATGGGGAGCATTTCTTCCTTTGCCACTAGCTCACAGGCCATGCCAAGGATGTAGTGTGGTTTCCTTCCACCTTTCCAGGATGTTGCCTGTCCTCTGTTTCAGCAATATTCTGGGATGTGGGCTTTTCCAGTGGTGGAAAATTAGGATTTGGTCACTGCTGTAAGGCATGGGCTTCTGTTCCTCTCACCTTCTGAGCTTTATCTAGCAGTAGACTCTGAGTTTCTTTCTAATCTTTCCGGCATTTTGGCCACCCAGTTGGGGGCCGGCATACAGCATCGCTTTTTTATAGGCATTATTATCCTCCAGAGGTGATTTTTCAACTTGGTTTTTTGTGGAATCCCCTTCCTTCTCTCCCTCTGCTTAAATTCACATGTGGTTCCTGGCTGAGAATACAACCCGTCCTTGCCTGGATCATGGCTTTTACCCTAGGGCCATGCAGCTTGGCCAAATGCCCTTATTTCAATCTTTCCCCCTCTCTGTGCTTTGGCAGGGGAGAAGCCAGCTTGCCTGTCACCTCTGTGGCTGTAGGCACCATGCCATAGCTGAGTCCAAACTCGCCAGGCAAGCCCCAGGTAGTGAATTTCAAGGGAAGTTTAGATTAGCACCGTTAAGCCATCGGGCTGGGAGCTTTTGTCATTGCCTGTTACCACCTCGGTGGCGAGGTGACTCGCCCCTTGGCGGGGTCGCGCCCCGCAGTGCCACGATGCTCCCTGGCCTTGCGCCCATTACCTCAGAGCCGGGCCCCCATACCCGTCCGGGGGTTGCCGGCCTCCCTTCGCTGCGGACCGGCGGAGGAGGAGGTGGCAGGGGCGGGCGCAGGACGAAAGGGGCCGGCCCAGGGAGTCGCTACGTGTCGCGGTAGCCCTTATAGGCCCGGCGCATCCCAGCCCCGTCGCCCGTCACCATGTCGAGCCGACAGCAGACGGTAGGACCGCGCGGCGGGGCCGGCGGGCGGGGGGCTGCGGCGGCTGTGGGGCGCGTCCAGCTCCCTCAGAAGACAAACCCTCTCCTCACGCTCCTGGCGTTGCCGCTTTCCCTGCAGGGTGGGGGCTCGCACCGAGGCAGGCAGCGCTGGGCAGACGCGGACTCCCCAGGGGGATCGAGCCCCGCGGGTCCCGTCGGCGGCTGGAGAGCGCCTTCTGCTCAGCGCCGGGGCCGGACCCGGCGTTCTTGTCCCGGGGTACACCCATCCCCTCGCGGGAGGGCGTTAAATCCTCCGCGTTACGGTGCAAGGCGCTGCGGGTGAATGCTGTCGCCGGGCGTCGGTCCGCGCTGGTGCAGGTGTGCAAGCGGTGCGTGCCTCGGGCACGGCACGGCCCGGCCGCCCGCGGGTGAGCCGTGCAGCCACACGCCGGCACCCGGCAAGCGCGGTAGCGGTGGCCGGCGCAGCCGGTCCTCCCGGGGAGCGGCACCCCGACAGCCTCTCGGGCGAGGCCGAAGGCTGAGTCAGCGAGAAGCTGAGCCACTGCCGCGCTCACGGCTTGTCCGGTTTCCCTGCCCAGGTCCCACCCGGGGGGAGACGCTGGTGAGACAGCCGCCACCAGCACCGAGCGGCTGCCAGCGCTGCAGCAAGAGCCAGCGTGTTTCACAGAAAGGCTGCACAGCAAAGAAAAATAGTAATATCCGGAGCACAGTTCAGTTGGAAATTAAAATTGCAAATCGCAATCACAGCCAGAAATCGTTTTCCTCTTGCTAGCTGCCCTCTCTCACTTCTTGGACGTGCAATGTGCGGTCTGACTCCTTCTGGCTGCACGTACGCTTTCCAGGTTTTAGATCAGAACCGTAAGAAATCTTGATGTAAGTCTTTTGGGCTGCTTTTGCTGGTCCATTTATTTGTTTACTTTGTCGTAAATTTTTCAGATGGATTTGATGCATTTTGAGCACACTGGTAATCTGTCTGGGTAGGAATGCAACCAAAACCACGCTTAACAAAGCACACCTGTGTGGCAGGGTGTTCTTGGAAGCATGGAAACCTGTGGTTTAGGGATTATTTCTCGGAGGGGATGCAAGACATGAGCTGTGTAGGGGAATTTTGTTTATTGCTATGGCAAGAGAGAGGCATTAGTGAACTTCCAGAATAATCTCTTTCCTTTGCCTCACCCTGGGCTGGAAAAATGACCTTTATAAGCAGGATTGTGGCTAACCTTTGTGCTGAGACTGTCAAAACAGATGCTATCTGGTTGACAGTTGTAGGCTTATTTTCATGTACTTATCTGCTGGGTAGCTGATAGAATGGGAAAAGGTCTGACCTCACTAATTACAAGAGGTTTTGGTAATTATGATGAAATGGCAGTGATACTCCGTTAATGATCCTCTTGGTCTATGGCCAGGGAGATGTGTTGCACAGAGCATAGATTAAGTTCTTGCTCCTAACGCAGTCCCAGTCTCCTCAGTTTCAACCGTCTCAAGTTGATACCAAAGGACTGGGATAAGGCGTTTCACTTTGATAGGTGTCTCTTGATCAGCTCAATTACTAGCATATACGCACAGATGATTGTGTTCGATCTCAGTGCAATTACACAGTATGGTTCAGGAGGGTTGAGGCATTGGCTGTGCATCAGAGATTCTGCCTGACGAAGGAGCAGGCAACAGCACAATGTGCTCCCACAAGTAGCAGGCTAAATGTTGTAGCTTAGAAGAGTTTTAATATGGTGGTGAATTTGTCATGGCACCTTTTGTAGCTGCAACAGCCAAGATGGTTCCATTAGAAAATGAAGATGGGATGCACAGAATAATTTGCCCTACTGAGCTCTCCGTTAGTACCACAGCTTGTCCTTCTGATGCTCCTTACTTAGTCCCCATTTTTCATTCTCCCTGTAGCATGAATTGTTATGACTCATAAAAATCCTAATTACTAATGAAATGTCAGAGCTTACCACTTCTCCATAATGTGGGTGATGTGTTAATTTTTCTCCCACAGACAATGTTCTGTGGGGATAGTTGTTTCCAGCATTATTCTCTGTCCTAGAATATGCCCAAAATGAGTTTCGCTGGGGATGTTTATTAGCTGTCAGCTTTTCAAAGGTGCAGTAGTGGTAGCTGTTACAAGGTGAACTGGTTGTGTTATTTGACTGTGCTCCTCATTTTGGATATTAAGTAATTGTACATGAATTCAGTCTGAATATTCTCTGGAGTTTGTGGCTAGTTTGAGGATATTTTAACTGTGCACCCATTTATTAATAGAAGCTTATGGTAAGGTACAAAGAAGAAAAGTAAGGTTTTTTTTTTTTTTACTTCTGCATGTGTTGCCCTTGAAAATGAACAAGGCACCTTAATTCTGCTGAAGACCCAAGACTCAGTGTGCAGGAATCTTTGGCTGGTTAGAATGGAAATGCTCTCTTCATTTCTGCTCACAGTGTTGCAAGAGGCATGAAGTCCTCTACGTGTTGGAAGCGTCCATCAGTTCACAGACCTCACTGACAGCATTTATTTCTGACCAGTTTCAGGGCTGACTTCTGGGGGACAAGAACAGTCTTTAAGGATGACCTTAAAGACTTAATGTTCCTTACACAGGCCTCCTGTGTGCCCCAGTGGTGAAATCCTGCTCTCAGGAGTAAGTATGCTGTAAAGTAATTGCAGTGAGTAGCATGGAGCTGTGGGACTGCCCTTGTTTATTGTGTGGGCTCCTGCACAGCGCTGCATTCAGGGCTGAGCAGTTCTTTTAGCCCTGTCGAAACAGCAGCTTGTTCTCTCTACATCTGAGGTGTCACTGGTATTTCCGCAGCTGGTTACTTCTCCCCACTGAGCAGCGTTTTCATACCAAGCAGGAGCATACAGAAGGAGCAGTGTGCTGAGGGAGAAGCGGCTTGCCATGGAGCACAAGCCCATGGGCACGGCCCTGCCCTGGAAGGGCTGGCCCCTCACCAGAGCGACTGGCTGTGTGGCTTGCATGTCCCTGTGGGTGCGTAGAAAATGCAGCTCAATGCATGTCGTGAGGTGGAGGTGTTCAGAGCTGGCTGTCAGAGTCCTCCCCTGGCAGCAGGCGAACATCATCCTCACTGACTGCTTCCAGTGAGTTTCTCTTTGGATGTCCTTATGGGTGCTTAGAGTAGAATGAAAGCTCTGTACTGAAGCTGTCCTTTTTGGGGTGTTACAGGTTTGTCATCTGTCTGGCCTTGTAAAACATATTACCAGGAATCTGAACCACGTGGCATGTTGCATCCCTTGCTTTCACTGGTATGCCGTATCCATAGGTCAGTGGATCATGAAGTTGTAACTTCTGATAGTTCAGTTTTGCTTGTGTAGGGCTTATGTGCACAGTCACAAATTATGTGTCTGATTTAAAGATAAATTAACATGTACAAATAGTTTAGATTTATTATTTTTCTTTTTTTTTTTTTAATCAAAGAGAAGAAAAAACCTACAGGACAGATGACTACCCTGAGAAAATAGGAAAAGTCTTAGTTTCTTTGCCTAAAAACTATTCTCATGTTGAAGAACTGTAGGCACAGGGCAGAGTTCAGGTGGACCAAGTGATGTCACAGGCTGTACAGTAACACATGTGTAGCTTCATGAGTTTAATTGCAAAGCAATGTAAAATAAAAAGTTCATTTAAAACAAACCCAAACAAACATGCATTCATTTCCTCTCACACTTATTCTTTACTTATGTCTTGAACATAAAGACCAAAACATTTTTAAGGATGTTTATGTTCAAAGCAGTTCATAGTAGTTCATCACTGTGACACTCGCACAGGCAACTACATCAGGCAGCAGAGCCGTGATTTCAGGGAATTAATGTGGCTTGGTCTGGGTTGAATTACTCAAGACAGTGTTTCTGATGTTGTATCCAGTGATTCAAAAGTCTTGCATTTACAGCTGTGATTTATTTTGTGAAACACAGTGCCTAACTCATTGTGCTGTAACAGTAAAAGATGATTGGTTTCTAGTTGCTCATTGCATGCTTAGTATTTCTTGGTATGTTTTCTGTCACTTTTTTTGCTTTATGTCTCTCTTTTTCGAAGATCACAGAAAGGTCAGCAGATTAACTGTCTCAATCCACTGTTATTTCAATTTCTGTTGTTTCCTATAGCTCTCTCCCTTTTTCTCCCTGTTTCTTTTGAAGTCCTTTGCTATTAAAAAGTTACCTTTCCAGTCTGTTGCCCCAATTTGCTGTTTCCCTCACTCACACTCTTTTGCGGGGCTGCCAGTTGCCAGACCCATGTTTATTAAACATACTCTGTAAGAACCAGGGTGTTCAATGTGGGGGATTTCAGTGACAAAAAGCCAGAAAAAAGTCACAGGCTCCTAAATGTTAATGCCTCTTTATTTCTATGGTTCAGAGAGGCTGAGCCTTCCAGAGGTTGTGGAACGAAATAATCAATTTGGTGTGGTCCAGCCCCAGAAGCTGCAAGCTGAAGACCTTGGTGGACCTTCCGCAGGTGCAGGAAGGCTTGTTCTGGTGTCCCCTGGTACTGCCATGGCAGCAGGAGAAATAGGGCATGTTTTCCAGGAAGCTGCATGGTCAGAGCATCTCCTGGGGCTGTAGGAGGGTGTGTGCATGGAAAAGTGGAAGGGAACTTCGAAGGGTTTTTCTCCTCTCTTCGCAGGAGACAGGCAGGCAGGTCGGGTCTGATACCTGCTCATGTGCTCGGAGGTTAATCTCCTGTTTTCCCAACAGAACTAGTGGCTCTTCACAATATTTCTTCATCTCCCAGGGCCTGGTTTGGAGAAGTGCAGCTAAGCACTGCTGGTGACGGTGGTTGGCATGGTGGTGCCATCTGGGGTAGTGGCCAGGGCACCTAAACCCAACTGTGATTTTTCCAGCTCTTGAGTCAAAGCGTTTTGAGTCAGCATGTTGTTTCCTGTCCTGCCGCTGGACTCCTGGATAAATACAGACTCCAGCCTTGTCTGGTTTTCAGGTGGCACTGATGAAGTCACAGCCAGTTACAAACCTGTGCCAAAACCCATAACTCAGGCATAGGTTTCCATCCATGCTGTGTTTGGGCAGCATCAACAGGTGGTTTTAGGCAAGACAGCAAATGTTTTTGAAGACCCCATGCTACCCAAACATGTGCACTGCAGCTGAAACTTAGATTGAGGCCACAGGGATTTTGGTTTTCTGGAGGGTTTTCAAGACAAGCAGTGGCATACTTGCATTTGGTTTTTTTACTGGTCTGATGTTGATCCTGGAGGGTGTATTTAAATAGGCTTTAAAAAAGAAAAGACCTTGCCTATCTGAAACCAGGTGTTTTAGATAAACTTGCATTGTACATGCCCACAGAAGATAAGTGGTGTGCAGGGCCTGTGTTAACACTTCTAAAGATATGCCCTGCCTTGAACTTGTACTTTGATCACTGTGCTTGTACACTTTAGTATCTTTAAAGTCCATTAAGAGAAATGCCATGTAATTCAGGTTGCTGTTTATTAATTTTCTATTATCATGAGCAGGGTGACTAATGGTTATCTCTGATTTAACTCTGAATCAGAGCTGTAGGAAGTGAGAAATAGTTCCTTAATGGTCTGGCAGCTTAATAATTTCTAAGAGAAAATCTACTTGGAGTGTATCATTAACAGAGGGAGAGATGCAACAAAGCTTGGTCAAGGCATTTGGCATGGATGTGCGTCACGAAATGGCACACTGGAAGTTAGGATTTTGCCCATAAGGCAAAATTAGCTCATTGTGAGCGCTGCCTCCTGTTGCTTTCAGAGCGGTCCTTTTTCGTTTACTTACAGCTTGGCTCAGTCACAACTATATGTGTCGAAAGCTTTATCTACTGAGTGGGTGCCAAAACGTGTTGGCCTGTTTGGAGAGCAGAGCTTGAGAAAGGAGCCAGTTTTCTCTTTTTTCTTTCTCTTTTTAAACGTGGCTTCTCTGTAGATGCAGCTCTTCAGGGTTTGTTGAGGTGAGCTTTTCTCATGCATCTTTGGAAAACAAGCATTTGTACCTACATTTCCAGGACTTTCTAACCTTGAGGTCTTCACAGCCTCTGGCAGAACAAAATGTTTTCTTCAGTATCAAAATGTTTTCAGCTTTGCACTGTAGTGCAAAAAACTGTGTTAGTGGAAGGTCATTTTTCAGGCCTGCCCAGCCCTTCTGATGGGAAATGCATTTGTTTGTTGCCAGTGGGTGTGGAAGAGGGAAAGCTCCCTCATTTTAGAGGAGGTTTCTGCTGCTGCAGGAGACTCCATTGAGTGCTTGCCTCTGTCCCAGCCCTTGGGCATGATGCTGGATGAGTCATCCCAACCATGTCAGGGGCAACTCATTGCATCTGCCCCCATCTTTGCAAAGCTGGTCTGTGACTATGTGGATGGATATGAGAAGCATTGAGCTCTTGGAGGTGCAGCCTCAAGTCCAGGGGAGCTGCTTTTCAAACATGTCATTTTCATAGGGCTTAAGTATTGTGGGAGCTCAAGTCTTGATCTGCTGTTTGCTTTACTCTCTGCTATTCTGTGCCTGTAAAAATGGGGATGGTGCCACCCTCAGGGGATGGCAGTGTCTCTGCATCATCCTGGTGTCTCTGACCTTGAGTCCTCAACTGGGCTTGTCTCATGCAGGTTGTTGCATTGGATGGCACGGTTAAAGGTATGACTGTGAAAACAACTCTGCCTTCAGCCAAGAGGAAGACCAAGGAGGCTGAGTTTGCTTGGCCCTGTCTGTAGTTTCCAGCAGCAGCCAAGAGTGGGGGCCAGGGAAGAGTTTATGGCTGGGACACTACAGTGCATTGTCCGAACTCCTATTGATTTACAACTCGAGATACCAGAGGCCCTGCCTTTCTTCCTGATAGTCCTTGATGAACTTTCCTTCCATGAATTCATGTTAATGATTTTTTCCAGCCAAGTGAACTTTTGGCCTGCCCAGCCAAGTTCCCCCTTTTAACCATGTCCTGTGTGGTGTTTCTGGCTGAGCTTCCCAGCAGTCCTTCCTACTGCTGCTTTTGCACTTTGCAAACCTTAAAAGGATCACTGAGGTGGAGAGAGATCTCGTGTTGCTTGCTGGCAGCCATTGACCATTGCAAAGCCAAATGCATGTGGTTCAAGATACTGGGTTCATGACTGCATGTCCATCCTGGATACTGAATGGGGCAGGGAGAGGCACCATGTGGCTGTGACACAGAGCCCCCATCAGCCTGAGCTAGTGTCCAGCTTTATTCTTTCAGCAGGCTGCCACCGTGTCCTATGGGGATGTGACGCAAGAGGATTAGTTCTTTTACAGAAATATGTATTTTAAAACCTGATGAAGCTGCTTGAAATACAGATTTGTGGTTCCCCTTAGAGCTTCTCAACAGATACAGGATTTCTTTCCTGAAAGGGATATAATGAGCATGTTAAAAACAGGTACCTTGTCCCCTTATCATTGTAGAGACAACATGGGCTCAGTTCAACCTGTGCTAGCTTGGAGGAAATTCTGCTTTTCCACTTAGCAGAAGACGGAGCTGGTGTCCCACTTGCCTGCTCATAGCTATGGTTAGATGTTGGCTTCCAAGTTTGAAAACCTATTTCAAACTGAGTTAATGGAGACACAAAACAGTTGAGTGTGGCTCACTGTGTTATGTGTTAAAGCAGTGCTAGTTCAGCTTTTTAAAAGGTAGATTAACAGTGGTCCTGGTTTGTTGAACTGATTTGTGGAGCAATCAAAGGGAATAGTTTTGATGAAATGGGATATTGCTCTGACATGTTGGCTTCTGGCACCCACTGGAGGACCCTCTGAGTAAGCCAGTCCCATGTGGCTATCACTGAACAGCAGGGCTTGTGATTTTGATTGTATCTTACAGCTGAACAAAATTTAGTTCAGCTGATAATCTCCACACTGCACGTCAAGTTTTAACTTACATGGTATTTGGTGTATGAGTCCTGTCTGTCTCTCTGTTCTGCTTTAAGGGATAGGGTGCCACCCTTGCCGTGGTAAGAGGTGGGACATTTACAGTGGCTTATTAACCATAGAGAACCACAACCCATTAATTAAATTCCTAAATCTTATGTTCAGGAAAAAAATATTACATGTAGATACAACTCCTACCTGATTGGTATTTTTTTTTTAATACTGAAGTTAATGTGTAGTCACAATATGTACCCTTGTCCTCCATCCCTCTTGTCCCTGAATCTGAGGGACTCATTCTCAGTTTACCATTTCCGTAACCTGATAGTTAGCTCCAAAAGAAGATAGAGAAGCATGGTCTTGTGTACTGCAGTAAGAACATAATTTATGTTCCCTCCTTTGGCAAGATAACTGGTTTTGCATTGAGTGTGGTCCAGCAGTCTTGGCATGATCCAGAGCAGCCCTGTAACAAATGCCACATCAAAGCAAAGCAGTTCTCCTTTTGCAGTGTCAAACCTATTGTTTCCAAAATGAACTTGAGCCGAACTGCTTAAATGGGTTCATTTAGAGGAGGTAATTTAGCAGAACTGCACTGAATATTAAAAATAGGGCAATCATGGAAGGATTTATTGCTTAAATAGTTATTTTTGCTAGCAGCTGATGAGAGGCTTTGTTTGTCAAATATTTGTTGCTCATGCGGGTGTCCCTTGCGATTTCTGGAATGAAGATGGGAAGACTGTTTTTAGAACATCTGTACTGGCCTCGCAAATTCATCCCAAAAATGCAGGAGTGCAGGATGACTCACTAGCTTTCCTGTGTCAAGGAAATTAGAGTAGTGACATCATCTAATTCAGAGATAAAGAAATGCCTGATCTGGGTGCCTTCAGAAAGGCAGATTTTAACACCCAACTTGCTGATGTGAAGTCACACAGTCTAAAACTCTGACTGGAACATAGGCCTAGTTTAGTTGTGGTACTCCTGCCATGCGGGAGGCCCACGTTTGACTCCCGGCCAATGCAGCACTGCTGTTACTTTTTGACTTCCGGCCTGGGAACAGCACTGCACTGGCTACCAAGAAGGAGAAAAATGACTGCTACTGCTGAACCCATGGCAGTTGTGTTGTTTTGGTTTGGTTGTTTTTGGTTTGTGTTGTTTTGGTTTGTTTTATGCACCAGGGGTGCATAAAACTTGATTGTGGCAATGCAAAACATGTAAGTTTATACCAAAAGAAAAATACTTTCCTGCAGGTTAAGAAAAAGAACACTTTGGCTTACATCACCTTGAAAACATCATGTGTTAGCGATGTTTGCCATCTCCAGCCGTCTATCTCCAAGACGAAAGACAGCTTCTTTTGGGTAATTGGGATGTCTCTGCTGGTCTCCTTCAGATCACCTGTGTTATGTTCCTGACAGGGACAGGGACTGAGGTAGTGATGCAAAAGGAACAAGCATCAAAAGCAGAGGTCCCCAAGGAGCAAGTGAGGTCTGCTGTGGTTTATCCAAAGAGCTGAATGAAGTTCAGTATCCTGCCTGGTGTGAGGGAATGCTGGCAATCCCAGTGCTGCAGCCTCTGCAGAGTATTTGGTGACACGTCACTGTATTACTCAGCAAAGTCTAAAAAGAGAACACAGCATTATTTCTGTTCACGTACATGTGGTGGGAGAGGAGACAAATCCCACATGCAGGAAAGAGGTAGGACAACAGCATGGGAAGTAGGAAGGTGGCCAGTACAGTAATGCATTGTCAGGTGCTTGAGAAGTCCCACTTCCCCATCTGGACCTGCCAGCCAAGCTCTGCGCCACGATGATGGAATTCCTGGTAGGGAAATGGGCAAAATTTCAAGGGTAACTCCATCTTGGTGGGGATTTCCCCTGGGAAAGAATTAAGCTGATTTTGAAGTATTTACTGCCTTAGCCCATTAAATGAATCAAACACAAGTCTATAGGTTTCGGGTAACGAGAGCTAAATCAGGACTTCAGAGAGTCTGAGGTTTCTCCATCGTTTTTCAGTATGATCATAGTCAAATCTTTGGTTCCACAGGCAAAAGGCCCCCCTTTCCTCTCTTCCTCCTTTTCTTCTGAGTATGATAGTTTTGCTTTTCTGCAGCACAGAAAACCCTTTCACAGAAGGTTTTTCCCCCTTGTCAGTGATGGATACTTTATCTTCTCTAGGTCAGCTTGCTCATTTGCAAGAGCAGCCATGGGACTTGCCCTGGTAGAAGAAAATCATTATTTAAGGAAAAGCCCCATGAACTTAATTCATTAATGCATCAAATTCAACTATTAGGACTAAAGTTAGGGGGTTTTTGGTTTCTTTTGGGTTTTTTGGTAAGATGGCAGGATTTGGGAGGGGATTTTAAGCACTAAGTTAGATCAACCTCCAGAGGCGAGTGTTTAACTTCAAACTTGAAATCTTCTTGATCATTTTATAATTTTAAAAGCCTGTTTTACCATTTGCAAATATTATTCGCTGAAAACTTTGATAACATTTTGAGAGCCTTTTTTCCCCCCTCCTGGGGAAATGTCCAGTCTGCAGTACCAAAATAGGGCTAGGTGCTCATCTGGGAAAAAAGGACTCGTATTCCTGATTACGTGACATAGTTCTATGAATAAAAATGCAGCTGGGGGAGTCCTGACCCTACGCTCACTATTGTGTCTGGGTTTCCCCAGGGCCATGAGTCCTGCCAGCTGCCAGTTGGATACTAACCATGTTCCTATGAAGGTGGCCCTCCTGTTAAGTGAGCCAGGCATGTGACTAGCGTGTGCTTAAATAGCACTGTGCTACAAGAGTGTTTCTCCACTGGCTTCATTCTTGGGCTGATCTGTGCTGTGTTTTCAGGAGGGAGTTCCTCTCTGAAATGGGATGTTGCTGCAGCCTGCCACGAGCTGTGCTCTTGGACAGCTTCCAGCACCCTGCCTGTGCCAGCTACAGCGGGTAGAGTTACTACCAGCAGTGGAGGGGAAGTAAGGGCGCAGTAAGGACATTGTTTTAGACCTTATCGGTCTTTGTGATGACCAGCACTGCTTATTAATTTCCTCCTGCAACACTGGAGAGCTCTGCCTTCTAAGAATGGCTGAGCAAGAGTTGGCCGGAGGGGGCTGTATGCACTTTGGGGATCTTTTGAATGTCCTGCTCAGCTATTTGCTCTCCTCCTGTGTTTCCACCCCTCAGCACAGCATGTGGCACTTGCACTTGTTTCTTGCCCTGACCCCATTTGTTATGGAGCCACTGAGATGCTGACTAAAGAAATGGGTAGGTGGGGTAAGGAGGAGATGCTGCCTCGTGTCATAAGGACCAGAGTTTATACATACTTGAATTTCAAGTGGAAGGTGGCAAATCACCCATGTAATTCTTTGGGACAAGCCTAAATATTCTCCTAATGTGCTTTCTACTAGTCATGCAGTGGTTCTGCTCCTAACAAATGTCAGCAATGGCTGGGAGCAGTCCCCCAGGCATTTAGCTATCAGATGAGAGGAGAAGATGCTCTCTAACAACGCCTCTTGTGTGGGTAGTCACGTGCAACCTTCTGTTTCTTTGAGCAAGCACAGCTGCTCCCTTTCAGAGCCAAATACTTAACAAAAATCTGAGGTTACTTTTTCAGACACCATGAACTGAGCAGTGGTAGCTCTCAGAGCAGAGGACACTGATGTTTCCTGATTTCCAACAGGTCTATGCTGTGGTGTACTCTCTTGTCTCAGGGGTCCATCTCTTTATCTGGGAGGAGCACCAAGGAAAAGCCTCCTGCCTCTGCCTGCAACCTGCTTTCACAAAGCAGAGGAGCATCTTGTACCACCAGTGGGGAAAAACTTGTTTGTTTAGGAAGCCAGGCCAGGAGACATTTGGAAATAGCTCAGTCAAGCCTGATCTGAAAGACACCTGAGGTCTTGGTGTCTCCCAGTTTGTCAACCTCATGGAAATGTTCAGTAGAAGGGAAGGCCAAAAGCAGAGTTAGGATTTGGCTGCTTGGTATGCTGCATCCGTGGTACAAGGTTTGGAGCCATGTCTTTATTTTTTGTCTCATTTCCTGGATGAGGTAAGGCAGGGTGGGCTGAGTGCTGAGGTCATGCGCATGTGGCCAAACAGTAAATTTCCAAGGAACGGAGAGAGTGTGCCAGTGTCTTTCTTAACCATCTGGCTGGCAGGAGCTGCATGGCTCTCCTTTGGAGGCACTGCTGGGTCATTTACTGGCTTTTTAGAGCCTTGCTTGAGACTGAATTTTAGGTAAGAAGTTCCTTTCCCAAACATCATATCTTTGATGTAGACTATTGCAAGACATGCTTTCCAGTGTCCCTAAATTTCCCCTGCCAGGGGCCCGATGTCCAGGCGTGAGTGTGTTGTGATGATAATTGGACTATCTCTTTTAAATATATTTGGGTTACAATGACAAGGTTAAACTGTGGGAATAAAACCGGTAGGACAGCCCTGGATCTGATTAAACCCTGTCCACCACTTATCTCTGCCTCCCAGCTGTCTTGCACTATATGCTTGTTCAGATGAAATCTCTCCAGGGGTTGCTTTCAGGCCATTGGTGCTTATTTTTGGTGGTGCCTTCACTCTGTTCTGATCATGCTACGGTTCGGTTCTGGCTTCCAAGCCGTGTCCCAGCTGGGGATGATTGGGCAGGAAGTTGGTGTTTCCAGCCAAGCAAGCTGCCATCCCAGACATCCGCTGCTTGCTTGTGTTTCTCTCTCTTGCTTTACCTTTGGTGTAGCTGGCGACCAGAATTTGAGTTGGTGTGTGGCAGGCGGCTGCTCGGGGTTAGGAAGAGTTTACCAGCAAGATCATTCACCTAGCAGAAAAAACAGAGGGATTTGGTACCGGCTCCCAGCAGATCATAGAGGTTTGACAGTGTTGCCAAATTGCAAAAATGCCCTCAATGATGTTTTCCCAAGCTCCAAAAGATGCCAGCATGCAAAACAAAAGCTCTGAGATGCATGCACTGGGAAGACTTATGGCACAGCAACGTGTACTTATAACAATCTCGTTACGTCAGCCATGTAGGAATGTGTTAGTTCCTGCATCTTCCCGCGACACGGATGTTATTCTAGTTCATCTCCTGCAGGACGGATCCAGCAGATCAACATTCTGCAAAGGCAGGTGCGTAGCTGGAGTTCCTACTGATGCAGAGGCTGTGACAGAGAGATTCGAAGCGTGCACGTTCATTTCTCCATGCAGAAATATCAGTCTTGTCTGTTGTGGTTTGCAAACATATTGCAAAATAGATGCTTTGTGGTTTTTGGAGTGCTGCACTTGAGGAACGTGTGATCGCGGATCAGGTGTTAGGCTGTGACAGGGGAGGTTTTGCTGCAGGGCTGAGTGGTGGCAGGCTGTTGGGAAGGTGAGTTTGGGTGTGTGTGCTGTGCTGAGGGTCCTTGGCTAGGTGATGCATAATTTCAGAGCAGTGCTAGAGCTCAATCAGGAGTAAACACAGCAGGAGCACACCTGTGCCTCCTGGGAGATAGGGTTATTTTTGTCAGCTGGATCTTCTGCATATGTTCATTTAGTCTCTGCCCGAGTCGGAACCCCTGGGGACGGGTGGAAATTAAACCACTGTAGTGCTGGCTCACCTTTGCAAGCTCAAAACGTTCAAACAGACTTTTGAGATCCCTCTGCAAGAAACCCCAAACAAAATGGAGTGAAACACAGAAACCAGATCTTTTATTTTCTGAGTCACCAGGATACACTGAGCTCACTCACTTTTTCAGGGTCAGATCTAGAGAGGTTTTGTTCCTTTGGTTTTGTTTTGCTGCGGTACCCAGGCTCTGTGTTTCAGACAGCATCTTGTCCATTCACTACACTCCAACCCCCAAAATAATTGATTTTATCCTTTGAAACAACTGCAGAAGGGGGAAGTGATGTCAGGGATGCGCTCTGGTTGATGTGGCAATGAAAATGGGAAGTGAGAGTCCCTGGAGTGAGAAGATGCAGTGCTGGAGGGTGTTGAGACTAAAGTCCTGAAAATCATGCTGAAGTGTTAATGGCACAGCAAACAGAGTTAAAAAAAAAACAACCAGGCTGTTCTGCTAACATGTTTAAAAGGGAACTTTAACTTTATTTTTCTCCCATTCCTTTTTGGTTTTTTTTTCTTGTCCAAATTTTATGCTTGGACAAATGAAAGATGATCACTTCTCTGCTATGACCTCAGACGTAGAAATATTTATATAGCGAGATGTAAACCATGGGAAAGGCCAGACCTGCTCTTGAACTGATGATATGAAACTAAGGATAAACCTGTGGTTGTACAGAATCTGACTGTGGAGAAAATATTTGTATACTTGTTCCCTCCTGAGAATTTTCCTTTGGATGCCTCAGTTGGAAATTCTCAGCATTAATAAGATCTTGTAGATATTATATGTGCAAAAAATCGTTGTCTAAGTAACATTGCTGGCACTGCAGGACACAAACAGGCTGTTATAGTTTGAGTCCCAGTGAAGAAGCTGGGGCTGCTCTGTTCACAGCAGGTCAACATTAGGAAGCACCAAAATTCAGGCCTTTGGCTCAGCACTGTGCTGATCCCTTGTTTGCACTTGGAAGCGCACGTGTATGTGTCAGGTACTGTCTCCTCTGCCTATCCCACCTTGTTTCCCATCTGGGTCCTGGTTTCACTCAGCTCAGCCCTGCTGCGTTGCTGTTTCATGCCGCAGCTGCAATTATTAGCAGCCATGTCATGTTGAACACACCAAGTACATCAGCAACTACAAAGTTGCTTTTGTTTTGCAAAGGTAATTAAAATAATAGGCGAGTCTGTCTGTATTTTAAAATGCCAAAGAGGCAGAGAGTGTGCTGCCTGTACCTCTGCACAGACTCTGTGTCCTCCCATGCCTGCCTGCGGGTATATCAGTCACCTGGCAGCACTCCTGCAACAAAGCAAATCACCTTCTGCTACTGCCAGCAGTGATAGATGTGAAGGAATTGCTACCAGAGCGCCCTGAGCAGAGGGAAATACTGTCTTCAAACAACAAGTCTGCTCTGTGCAGACAGAAATCCAACTTACAGCAAAGTGACAATTTGCTGAGGTTTGCTGTAATGTCTCATGCAGATTTTTAATGGATTTGCATTTCTCTCCCTTATGTTAGTCCCCAATGAAACTTTCTTTGGTACAGAGAACAACAAGGTAACAAAATCGGTTTCTTTTGCTTTGTTTTCATCAGGGATCAACCAATGTGGTTTACCAAGCCCATCACGTCAGCAGGAGTAAGAGAGGTCAGGTCGTCGGTACCAGGGGTGGATTTCGAGGCTGCACAGTTTGGCTAACAGGTATTTTTGTCCAGCCACAAAAGCATGGCTTCATGTGTGAAACCCACTTGCGTAAACAAGTATGGCTCGAAGGTGGGGATTTGGGATCTGCAGGAAACATCAGCGTTCCGTGTGAACTTGGAATTGCTAAACATTTACATGAGGGAAAGACGGACACACAGTGCTGGCACAGCAAGATATTCTCTCTGACAGCTTCTGCCCATAACTTATGTTTTTATGAATTTCACAGCTGTTATCAGCCTCCTTTGAACATGTCAGAAGCCCTTAGGGTCACGCTTGTTGTTCCTAAGTGCGTGGCTTAGAAAGCCTTGGCTCAGATCCAATGAAACATGCCCAGGGTTGTCTAAGAGAGCATGCAGATGTTTTTGTTCTGGGTTGGTGGGAAGTTTATTGTGACACCATGTTTACTGTGTTTAAAGTGACCTGTTTAGCAGCACAGCAAGGCAGTTGTCTTGTCTGAAGAATAAATATTCCTATGGAATTTATTCTCTGGACAATGAGTTGCACTGGAAGCAATTCCTTGCACAGCCAGTGCAGGTTTCTTATGTTATTTCTCATTTCATATGCCTTTAGACATGTTGCCCTTCTCTTCTGCTTTGAAAGATAAGCTCATTGTTTGAGGATTCAGGCCTGCTAGAAATGGCAATTGCATTTCTTTTGCTCCACTAATATATACACAACTCTATCTTCTGCTGCTTGTCCAGTCATTTCTTTGCTTGTTAAATATTGGTATTTTCTTTGACTGCCAGATGTTGAAAGATGTATTTGGAAGGGTTTGTAAAGCCGTTCTGGTTTGCCTTTATATCAGCTTATGTGCTAGATGTTGGATTAAGACACATTTCTATTTTGTTCTCCTTTTCAGTTTTGAAAAGGTCAACACCTAATCTGCTTTAATATAATTTCTGAAGCCAAAAAACCCTATCCAGGGCAATTTCCTTCTTTTTTGATTATCACTCAGAAATCTTGTGTCTGAAAGGTAGGTTTGTGTTTCTCTGGCTGATGATTATTCTTTGAAATAGACAGTGGTCTCCTAACTTTCTATCAATTTAATTTTAGGAGACTATATAGAAAGACATTTTATTACATGGACTACGTGGATTAAATGGAAAGGCACTTGAATGCCCTACATTGCCAGTTCAGGGCAGCTATCATTTAGTCTGTTATACTACAAAAAAAACAAAGGCACAGCCAGCAGGGTTCATCTCTTCCCAGCCAGGTTTCCTCTCCAGCACAGACACAGCTGTTCTGCATCAGACCAAGAGTCCACTTCACCCAGGGTCTTGTCTCCATGAGCGGTCACTAGTAGGTGTCACGCAAAGGGTATAAAAACAGGTGAGCAGATGATGCTATCTCCCTAGGAGATTCTCCTGAAGCTATTTCCTGAGACAAGTGTGGTGTTCAGAGTTGTTATCTCTCCCAAGTCAAGGCCCTCTCCCATCTCAAGAATTTTTTTCAACACCCAAGGGAAAGGAGGAGGTTCGTGCTCCAGGGGCACTTGCTGCTCTTTGACACAGCCAGTAGCAAGTGCTTTTTCTTCAAGTGAATGGAGCTGGGATGGGAAGCAGCCACCTCCTTTTGTATTGTTGTCCTTCTGGTTGATGAATCCAGGAGATGCAGACAGCTGAAGATGAGCTGCTTGTCTGCCCAACCATCCTGCTCTGTGCTCACACAGATCTGTGGGTGCTGCTTTGTGGTGTCTGTGGATACAGACCAGCAATTGCTGCTGGAGCCTGTCCCACTATTTGCAGGAAGAACCTCTCCTTGGGTTCAATCTGGGAGAACATTTGGCTGTTCATAGGGAAAACAGGAGGAGGAAGATGCTGAGAGACTTACAGGTAGCAGCATCCATTCAAGCTTCTCCTTTTTACTGATACTTATTTGTCCCACCATGGCTCAGCAAGAGGTATTTTTGTAAGACTACTGGAGTGAAGCCCTCCAGATTTTGGGATATAGCAGCTTTTCTTATGACATTAATGCCACCCCTTCAATAAGAAGGGTTGACCAGAACTCTGTGGTGGTAACTGTGTGCTAAAAAGGTGAATCTAACTTCCCCATGTCATTCCTTCCTAAAGCAATGTAGGACAGAGAGAGTGTTGTTGTCAGTGTCCTAGGAGGTATTGCAGTACACTGTCATTTTTGCTCTTTTGACCTCAAATCTGACCCTCACTTTTCTGTCTTCAACAGGCCTTTCTGGAGCGGGCAAGACAACCATTGGCTTTGCCCTGGAAGAGTACTTGGTCTCTCATGGCATCCCTTGCTATTCCCTGGATGGTGATAATGTTCGGCATGGCTTGAATAAAAACCTGGGTTTCTCAGCTGGGGACCGTGAGGAGAACATCCGCCGCATTGCAGAGGTGGCCAGGCTGTTTGCTGATGCTGGGCTTGTCTGCATAACTAGTTTCATTTCTCCATTTGCAAAGGTAATCTCACTGCATCA
Organism: Ara ararauna; assembly: GCA_028858755.1. Lineage (NCBI taxonomy): Eukaryota > Metazoa > Chordata > Aves > Psittaciformes > Psittacidae > Ara > Ara ararauna. The sequence goes on from CM054381.1 coordinate 47,877,855, forward strand.
TATTCTGCTCTTTTCTGGGCAACCTAGATCTCATGATTGTTCTTAGGGAAGAGAGAGTTACATAGAGGACTTCTTATGTATGCTGTCAGATGCTCCTTTTAACTAAAATACACCAATACAGAGAACGACATGCAGTCAGTACAAATTTCTGGAGGTCAGTTTGACATGACCTTTTTGCATATATTCAGTGTTACGAATCAATTTAAAGCTGATTAAAAATCAATTAAAAGCTGATTAAAAATCAATTAAAAGCTGAGAGAAGTTTAAAATCTCCCTACAGATGCTCCTTCTGTTAACTCATTAGGAGGCGGAAAAGAGGCATAGAAGCAGTAGTCTGTCATAGCGCTATCACTGCTCTGTTTGAAGAACTACTGGTTGCGTTTTTATGCTTCCTGAGAATACCAGGTAGCTGCTGTTATCAGGCTGATGCAAGCAATTCCTTTTCTTTTTGACACAGGACAGATAACTATTCACATTCTCAAGTTCTGCTGATCTCCTTAATGAAGGGATCTTCTTGATCTTTCAGATGAAAAACACTGAAAACAGATGAAAGTTGTAGAACAGTAAATTTATTAAATCTGTATCAGAGTTGTATTTACATGTGTCGAATTCCAGGGCATGTCATATGGTAGGAAGATGCTTGCTGCAATTCAGGCCCATACGATTTTCCGATCTTTCTTCTGACAGGATCGTAAAAATGCACGGAAAATTCATGAAGCAGCTGGACTTCCTTTCTTTGAAATCTTTGTAGATGCTCCTCTAAGTATTTGTGAAAGCAGAGACGTGAAGGGTCTGTACAAAAAGGCAAGAGCTGGAGAGATCAAAGGTATGGAAGAGTGGGCTCTTATTTTGCCTTTTGCTTTCCAAAGCATTGGATATCTAGTCATTGCAGCTCTGCACGTAGAGGTGGGTTACTAAAGGCCCTTTGTAGTGGGCAAGAGTATCCTATTTCCCTAATCTTTCTGTCACAAGTGCCACTTGTAGTACCCAGCACGGTTGCATGCTCATGGTTGTTTGTACAGCATTGTTGGCTCTAGGGCACAGAGTATTGCATTAAATAAATTTAGTTTGGGTTTAATTGTCCGTAGGATTCACGGGAATTGACTCAGAGTACGAGAAGCCTGAGTCTCCTGAACTAGTGCTGAAAACGAACGTTGCGTCAGTGTCTGAATGTATTCAGCAGGTTGTGGAGCTCCTCCAAATACAAGTAGGTCATTTTTATGCCACTGCCGCTGGCAGCTTTGTAGAACTGCTTTTGGATACAGACTTCTTGGTGTGCACTTGAAAGCCAGCATGTTGCTTACAGTTGCTGTCTGTCTCTCTCTTTCAGAACATCGTGCCCCACAGCTCAGTTAAGGACATTCTCGAGCTCTTTGTGCCTGAAAATAAACTCAGTACTGTACAAGCTGAAGTGGAGATGCTACCATCTGTAGAGATCACTAAGGTGTCATCATGCATGGATAATGTGCTGTGATTCAGTCATTATTTAGCTGTTTGAAGGGTAGAAGCTTTGATGGGGATGTTGCTAGAAAGGGCTCTGTTCCTCTGATGGCTGTGTCCTTTTGCAGCTGAGGTTTACGGTGAGCTGAAGTGTGGTCCTAATCCTCAGCCATTTTCTGCTGTGTCTCCACCCTGTGTTGTAGCAAGCCAGGGGTGTCAGACCCCTTTGTTGTGTTACTACAGCCCTGCAGGCAGTTGTACTATGAAAGTGTGTGAGTCTGGCTTGAAAAACAACCCCAGGCTAATCCCTTCACAGCTTTCTCCCCCTTTATGAATGTCCTCTATTTGAAGCAAAACAAATGAGGGCGCTGAAGAAGCAGAAGCAGAAGGACAAGCAACATCTCAGTGTGCCCTGGTGACAGGAGTACCGTTTGGGTTTGTTTTGCAGCTGGATCTGCAGTGGGTGCAGGTGCTGAGCGAAGGCTGGGCCACTCCACTGACCGGCTTCATGCGCGAGGCAGAGTACTTGCAAGTGATCCATTTTGGCACCCTGCTGAATGGTACGAACCCCTACGCTTTGCATTAACGCTGGTCGGCAAGCAGCTGTGCAACGGGATGCTTACCCGGTGGTGTCTCAGCAGGCAGCCACATAGAAAAGCTTAATGCTCAGCAGTGTTTTCCTCCTTCTTTCCTCTCACATGTTAAATGCGAAGGCCTGTAAATGACTGTGGGGGCCAGTAAGCCGTGCTCCGAAACATACCAGAGGTTACAGAATGTGACAGCTTTCACTGTGCTAGGCCTGGTGCTCAGGCACACAGCTTTGACATCTTGCACGGTGCCAGTCAAACATTTCAGGAGCCATTGTGTAGCTCTTTTCATGCTTGGTTGTACTAGGGCAAATAAAGATGCAAAGCCAAAGCCAAGCGAGCAGGGAGGCTGCCAGGCTGAATTTGAGGTGGGAGGACAAGGCGGCTGTTCCTTGGAAACAGGAGCAGAGCCTGATTTCACTTTTTTTCCCCCTATTTTCCTAATTTATCCATTACTGTAACTTGGAAGAAATCAGATTTATCTACTCATCAGCAACATGTTTGAAGTGCTTCATGCCTGGAAATGACAAAAAGTACTCAGGCAGTTATCATCTACTGCTGAGACCAGGGTGGTAGATATTTCTGTCCTGTTTCTCAGCTGTGGATGCTGTTGCTGTGACTTCACATGCGTGCATGGCACTTGCTTTGGGTTTTGTAGACCTGATAGTGATCTCTGGCCTTGGGTATTTGGGATCTTGGCAGGTGACTCCCTTTGAGTCTTGCCCTCCTTCTAGAGGATCTCATAGTCATGGAGTAACTTGCTGCTATAAGGATTTGGGCACCATGCAGCAGATGCAAAGCTCAGGACTGCTTGTTTTGGACCAGAGGAATGTCTGTATGCAGGCTTCTGCCTTCCGACGTGTCATAGCCTTTTACCTTCCACCTAGTGTGCAAACAGTGTTCAGAAGCACATGTCCTTGTTATCAGACCCTAGTCTGTGGTCTTTGAGCTTCCTATTGTGCCTGACAAGGTACAGAGGCACCCTGTAATGACTGTGTTGCTTCAGAGCTCTGTACTTTGCACCAGAGGCTTGTCTCAACACTGGTTTTGGGGTGCCCACCCCAAACCTGTCAGCTTCACTGAGCACAGGTCCTCTGGGGTCAATGGGCATACATTCAGGATTTGTATGGCTCTGTGGGGTCAGAGACAAAGCCCAGAACACTGGGTTTTGCTTTGGGGATGAACACTCCAGAGCAAGGTCTTTGTAGTAGCATCAGTCCCCAGTCCACCTTGTCTCTTCAGAGGTCTCTAAACTCAACATCTGCATGGTCAGACCCACAGGGTGACATCTGTGCAGGAGGGAGAACATCTCTGGTTTGCTTGGATGAGCTTTAGGGAACAGTGGAGATTTTCCATCTCATGGTGCTCCAGCTGGGGTGTGGCAGCATTGCCAAAGAGAGATTTGAGGCTGGTCTTTTAAGAGTCATTGTTCCAGCCCTCTTGCCCTGGGGTGTGGGTGATGGTTTTGGCAGCTCTAGCTGTGCCTGAAAGGGCTGTGATAGTTTTGGTGGACTTGTGCAAGTTAGTGTTCCTTTTGCTCAGACTTTGAGCAGTAAATTCCACCTTGACACCACCAACAGTTGGGTGGATTGAGGTGTTTTGTGTTAGGGGCATGATGGCCATCAGGAAGAAATGTGGATCTGTGCATTGTATGGCAGCAGGAGTGCCACAGCGTCTCCAGCACTCTGCCCTCCACATCAGTGATGGGTGCCTCTGCTGGGACTGGGTGACAGCAAAAAAGCATAGGTATTGTACGTAGCTCCCAGCCAGTGCAACCCTTGTTGGATGGATGAGCCCTGGAGAGGCTGGGGCAGCACCCTGGAGTACGGCAGCCACACCAGCAGGCACCCTGCCTGCAGTTAGGCGCTGCTTGCCAGAGGTGCTTTGGTTCTTGCAATGATTGCTGCAACTGGTGCATGTGAGTGTTAATTGTGTTAATTGTGTTTGTATTCTCCCAGGAAGGAATCGCTCTGTAGCTGGTATGTGTATAACTATTCTTAGGTTGTAAAGAAATGATTTCAATTTACATTTGTTTGCTATAAAGTAATTTTCTAGATTTAAAGAAAAAGATCAATTATTAAGACTATCGTGAGCTGCCAGAGCCTGTTTGTGATTCAGCTGGTTACGAAGCGGCATGACACATCCCATGTCCTTTGAATTAATTTTATGATTACCCTTACTGGAGTGATTTATTTTTTTTAAACTCTGCATCTTGCATTTGGAAATGGAGCATGGAGAGTGTCAGCTACAGCATCATTTGTTGGTTTCATAATTCAGCTTCTTCCATGCTGACTTTATGGACTAATCACTGAGTAACGTAATTTAAATGTATGAAGTTGACACTGATTGGATCCCATGCGACTATAGCACCTTCATGAAGGTGCTTGAATATTGCTGCGTGGCAGACAAATGACACCTAAGTGTGAATTAAAATAAATACAAACATTTTAAGAAAGATTTTTTTTTAATCTACATCATAGACAAAATCCTCAAATTAAGACTCTCAAGGGTCCGCAGTGATTTCAGTCAGATCACAACAATTTGAATCAATGATTTGTTTGTTCTTGTTTGTAAGTGGAAATTCATGGGAGAGACTGATTCTCCTTTATTAATAGCCGGATATCAAAGAAGGAATGGGAGGACCTTAGTGGAGGATTGGGAAATTGGGAGAGTGGGAATCAAAGCAACAGTGAAACTGGAAACTACACATGCAAATGTAGACTCACTGTATATACACAGAAAATAGATTGACTCTGCAGAGACACAAAGGAGAAGGAATGATAGTATAGAGATATCCAGGAAAATAATACGACAGAGAAACAAAGCAAAGTGTGACAGTGTTTTTCCAGTTGGAAGAGGCAGTTCAAGAGGCAAGGAATAAGATGCCCTAGGGAACACCAAGTTGGAGCCATCTTAATAGAGATTGTTCTCCTGGTGAAGAAGGTTGTATCCAGGGTTGCATTTTCCCAGTACATTTAAATTTTGCGAAGAGACTTCACAACAAACTAGCTGGAGAAGAACCAGTCTTTCCAGGGAGATAGAGAGTCAGGAAATATTTAAATGCTTCAGGTATCTTTGAGACATCTCTGGCCCAAAGAGGAGGAGTTTTCATATTCCACTAACATCATTATTTGTTAGCAGTGCAGAAAAAAGTGGGGCAATTAATAAAGTTGCAAGACTGATGGTGAATCTCTGAGCTGGTCTTGGAAAACTTTGCTCTCCAAAGGGAGAACATGTGCCTCTGAAAGCCTCTGTTTACTCAATGGCCAAGGCTGGAGTACATTAAAATCCTCCCTCTCTCTTGCCAGACGGCATTGTCAATCTGAGCATCCCCATCGTGCTGCCAGTCTCTGTGGAGGACAAGGAGCGGCTGGAGGGCTGCGAGGCGCTGGCACTAAGCTACCTGGGGCGGAGGGTAGCGGTCCTGAAGAACCCCGAGTACTTCGAGCACAGGAAGGAGGAGCGCTGTGCCCGTGTCTGGGGCACCACGTGCGCAAAGCACCCGCACGTCAAAGTAGGTTTGTCCCTGCGCTGCTCTGGGAAACTTGGCTGTTTCTAAGGTTCTGAGGGCTGTGGGTGTCCTATCTGCTTTCCAAGACCAGCTCCTCAGTGGGAGCCATCAATGTCCCAAGCAGACAGGACTGAATTTTTAGGCTTGTGGGTTAATGCTGTGCTTCCTGTTTAAGAAGAGCATCTGATAACAGGCACAAAGTGAGAGGAAGAATGAGCATGCTGCTGAGGAGCTGCTCTTTTCGTCTACTCATCTTCACCAGTGTGCCTACATTCCAACGTTTTTAATATGAATACCAACTTAGGCTCCAATGTTATCCTGCATTTGCGGTGTGACAATCACAGTGATGCTGCCAAGCCCTAACCACAGAATCATAGAATGGTTTGGTTTGGAAGGGACCTTAAAGCTCATTCAGTTCCACCCCCCATGCCACGGGCAGGGACACCTCCCACTAGATGAGGTTTCTCAAAGCCCTGTCCAACCTGGCCTTGAACTGCTAGGGATAGGGCAGCAACAGTTTCTTCAGGCAACCTATGCCAGTGCCTCACCACCCTCACGGAGACGATTTTCTTCCTAATACCTAATCTAAATCTCCTCTCTATCAGTTTAAAGCCATTCCCCCTTGTCCTATCACTACATGTCCTTGTAAGAAGCCCCTCTCCAGCTTTCTTGTATTCCCCACTTCAAGCACTCTTAGGCTGCTCTAAAGGTCTCCCTGGAGCCTTCTCTTCTCCAGGCTGAACAAGCCCAGCTCTCAGCCTGCCTCCATAGCAGAGGTGCTCCAGCCCTCAGAGCATCTTCATGGCCTCCTCTGGGCTCACTCCAACAAGACCATGGTTCTTCCTGTGTTGGGGGCGCCAGAGCTGGACACAGCACTGCAGGGGGGTGTCTCACCAGAGCGGATAGAGGGGTAGAATCCCCTCCCTTAACCTGCTGATCATGCTCCTTTTGTTGCAGCCCAGGATAATGTTGGCTTTCTGGGCTGCAAGTGCGCACAGTACTAATGCTGCAGACTGCTGACTCGTGCTTCTTTTAGCTACCTTTTACTCCTCAATTTGGCTGCTTCGTGCAGGCAGCCAACAAGGGCGTTACATTTTTACAGCTTATCTCTTCCCACTTACACTCTGGCAGTACAAAGAACATCATCCTTTAGAAAGCAATAGCTCCAGGTTACGCCGAGTGACTTGAGCTGTCTGCTTAAAAAGACTAAAGCTTTTTTCCTGCCTTAAAATACATCTTTTAATTATTTGGCAGCAGTTGCTCACTTTGCATTTTCCCAGGAGGAAAAAGCAAAGAGTGAGGTGGAGGAAAGTCTTGTGCCGTAACCTGTAGATCTCAGTCTGCCAGAGCAGGGTCCGGCACCCAGTAGAGTGGTAAGGATTCAGTGGCTGATGCCTCACTTTGCAGGGTTACACTGATCATGACATTCAATTCATGTGATAACTGTAAGAATGTTTCCCACCTGTAATGTGCTGAAAGGAAACATCACCCTGCAAGCAGAGTCAAGCCTAACAGTTTTCAAAGGAGAATGGGTAAGGGAAAAGGAGGTATTTTGCTGTCCCCTCCATAATGCATGTGTGTGTAATTCACAGATGGTCATGGAGAGTGGAGACTGGCTGGTTGGTGGAGACCTACTTGTGCTGGAGAAGATCAAATGGAATGATGGGCTGGATCAGTACCGCCTGACACCGCTCGCTCTCAAGCAGAAGTTCATGGAAATGAATGCTGGTGAGTGCTCTGGGTTACCACTGGTGACATGGGCCTTCTTTGCCCTACCTGGCACTGGGAGATCTGTGTGATCTGGCATTACTTGCTCTCAAGCTCATAGTACTTGCCAAATTGCTTCTGTATCTCCCAAAATGGAACTGTGCAGGTGGGGTGAGCAGTAAGAGGGACACAGGGTATGGCACAAAAAGTGGCCTGGGGTCTTCTTGGTTAAGGGCAGTGTTTGCCATGGGTTGTGTCCTCAGTGGGCCTTTCCGAGCATGGGTCTGGAAAGCCTTGAGCATTGTGTCTTCCCTGGCAAGTCAGAGCCTCTCTTTCTGTACCCTGGGCATTTAAAGCCCTGTGCTGATGTGCTTGGCATTCACACATGGGGGACAGCTTAGGTGTCTTCTACCAGGTATCTATCCCAGTAGGCTGGCAGGCATCAGACACCTACCCTCACTCTGGTGGGAGAGTGTCAGCCTTCCTGAAGGTGCCATTAAGTTTGGAGAGGTGGCAGGTCACTTAAGAAGTTGAGGACCTTAGTAGAGGTGTCAGTGGCATGTAAGAACATTTGTGGGAGAGCTGATAGGACTGAAATCGGCACCAAAGGAAGGATATGAAATGAAAATAAACATCACAGAGTGATGAAGAGGCACTGTAGATGCATAAAACAATCATCTAAGGTATGTAGAGCTTCATACATATGAAGATAGGACACATAGCTTGTGATGTACATATCTTATGACTGTTGAGATGTGTCGTGTGTAAATGAAGCCACAGGGTCTGATGATCAGCACAAGCCTGTGACCATCTGAATCTTTCTGTTTTAGATGCTGTCTTTGCATTTCAGCTGCGCAACCCTGTTCACAACGGGCATGCCCTGCTCATGCAGGACACGCGGCGCCAGCTTTTGGAGAAGGGATACAAAAACCCCGTGCTTCTCCTGCACCCCCTGGGGGGATGGACCAAAGATGATGATGTCCCGCTGGAGTGGCGGATGAAGCAGCACGCAGCAGTGCTTGAGGAGCAAGTCCTGGACCCCAAGTCAACCGTCGTTGCCATCTTCCCTTCTCCCATGCTCTACGCGGGCCCCACAGAGGTAATGTAGCCATCAGCTGCTCACTGAGACAAGGTGTAAAGCCTGTCCATGAGTGTGCCTGCTGCCAGCCTGCCTGTGCAGCCCCAGAAGGGGGAAAGGGAGCTGGTATTAGCTCCATCATGGCTCACCTGCAGCTTACTGCAGCAGCTGTCTACCAGCAGAGCTCAACTCTGTGGGCTCCCATGTTTTCACAAGCTGTGTGGGGAGCTGGGGAGAAGAGGACTAGAAACAGACTTTGCTGCTGTAACCTTCTTCTCTGTCAGGCATGGACATTCATTTGTTTTCTCCTAGTGGTTTCCCTTCTGCCCCTAATCAGTGGGATAAAAGTGCTGAACCTTCCCTGAAGGAGGAAGGAAAGGGATGTGTGAGTAACCTTTGGCTGTATGGGGCCCAAGGGATGGTGAACGCTGTCTTCACATGTTTGAAAAGCAAACCACTGCCTCCATTAGCTGTAACAAGACCAGTTCCCATCCCCAGTATTTCCCTGGAGGTATACGCCCTTAGGAGAACTGTGATGTTGCATCAGGTCTAAGCAGTGGAAGGTGTGTCTGGGTGGCCTGATCGCTATGAGAAACTGCAGCAAGGCTGCTGAACATCTCCTGCCTGCCTGCATGGGGATCACTAGGATCTCTTTTGCAGCCCAGGATGGGCATCGTGGTTGCTGCTCAGCCCTCAGCCAGTGCTGCTGGTGTCTCTGCTTTGCAGGTGCAGTGGCATTGCAGAGCTCGCATGATTGCTGGAGCCAATTTCTACATTGTGGGGCGCGATCCTGCAGGCATGCCTCACCCCGAGACCAAGAAGGACCTCTACGAGCCCACACAAGGAGGGAAGGTCCTCAGCATGGCGCCAGGCCTGACCTCAGTGGAGATCATCCCTTTCCGGGTGGCTGCTTACAATAAAGTGAAAAAGGCCATGGATTTTTATGACCCGAAAAGGTAAAGCAGGCAGCAGTGTCACTGCTGCTTCAGCCTACACAGCGCGGGTGCTTTGGGATCGTGTCTGGCTGCAAGGGGAAAGGCAAAAGCAGATCCTAAACCCAGTCATGAAGCCGCAGACGGGCTCCACCAGTGCCAGGAGGTTTCCAACCATGCACCTGGCATGGCAGAAGAGCTGCGCTGGGGACAGTCCAAGCCGGTTGTGCCGATTTCTCACCTGTCTTTGTTCTGTGCAGGCACAACGATTTTGACTTCATCTCGGGGACACGCATGAGGAAGCTTGCTCGTGAAGGTGAAAACCCACCAGACGGCTTCATGGCCCCCAAAGCTTGGAAAGTCCTAACCGAGTACTACCAGTCACTGGGAAAACAGATTTAACACTACTCCTCCTCCCTAGAAATGCTTGTATTAAGAGTGAGCAATGATTGATTGATTCCATGCGACACAGATCAGTTACTTGGCATTTCCAATGCTCTGTCTGTAGGATTTTTTTGCCTAGGTCAGAGTGGTTTTTACTAATCAGAAATAATTTGAGCCTGGTCCTTCTCCCCTTGAAGCTGCCAGGAGCATCCCCATGGAACTGGAAGGGAAGGGCAGCGAGCCCTTCATTCCCAGCTGAGCACAGCTGCAGGAAGCCCAGCACAGCCCCTGGGTGAGCCAGCTGGATTGTTCCAGCACCACCAGAGCCAGGCACCAGCCCCCGATGCAGAGCTGGGACCTCAGCACCAGGATAAAAACCATGCCTGTCTCTTGTGTGGAGCAGAAATGAAGAAGTGCCTTTTCGCTACCCCTCAGCCAGCCGTGCCTGAAGAGGAAGGAGCCACTGAAGTGAGGAGCAGTTGCTGCTGCCAGATTGGAAGAGGGAAACAGGCACACAGTGCTTGGATCCGTTGGCTGTCCTCCAGGGTTTTTTTGCCAACAAACAGTGGGGTTTTTTAATGTCCTTTTTTAAAAAGGATTTTTTAAAATCAGCTTTGAACATCACCAGTTCCTTGTGGCTGAGACAGCTGCTCACTGTCCTTCCTTGCTTCCTCCTGCTTGATCTCTGGTCAAAACAAAACCTGGGATGAGTGTTACTGATGCTCTCAATTCAGCTTCCCACAGCAATCCGTGTGCTCACAGCCTACGGGGCCCATAGATGGGGGAAGCTGTTCCTGGGAGGCACTGTAAAGCCTGGGAGATCTTTGAGAAAGTTCAGGGCAGCAGTTAAAAACTGGGGATGATTTTTACATGCTTTCACGGGTATCCTCACACCTAGCAGGATTGCATCCCCCCTTTCCATTGCCTGTGCTTCTCCCATCTGAAAGGCAAATTAGAGGCAAAACAGCAAAATCACAGTGTGAGTTGGGTCCAAGAGGCTGTACCTGTTATAGCACTTGCCTTCATCTGTACCCGTAATCCCACATGGGTACAGGTGGCCTGATTTTACTTAGTACCTGTGGGCTGCGGATGCTGGCTCTGGTGGGGGATGGCAGAGGATGGAGAGAAGCCCTTGCCATCCTCCCCCATCTGCGTGGGGTGCTGCTGTGTGAGGGTTGGTGATGCTGAGCCATCATCCCTCACATAGAGAGGTAGCCAGTGGCTGGTGCTGCTCCCAGCTCTGGCTGGTGGAAAGTTACAGTGGCCCTAGCCTTTCCCAACCCACCCTCTCTGACACTGATTTTGCTGCTGTGTTGGCTTTTTTACTGACCCACAGCACTTGCAGTGACCTCTGACAGGGCAGAGCAGCGTGACTCAGCACCGGAGCTTTACCTGGCCCTGCTTGTGTCTCACTGCAGGCACATGCTGCTGGGACTGGTGCATGTCTCCGTGGGGGCTGAGGTTTGAGCACAATGACCCACGTGGCTGGGAGCCCCTCAGCCACCTCCTGCTGCTGCCTGTGCCTCAATGTCCCACCTGCGCTGGCTTCCCCAGGGAGAGGGCTGATCCTACAGCCCTGCTGTGCTGGCAGCAAGGAGTGTGCCACCTTCCTGGCCACCACACTGAGGTGTGAGGTTTTTATTGAGGGGAAGACAGCCATGCACTTGTCGGTTACTGCAGCAAACTGAATTGATACTTTTTCTACTTGTCTTTTCTTAGTGGATGCCTCAGGACCAGTCAGAATGTGTTTCAAGTGACATGGAAATAGCGCTCTCCTCTTCTTGTACTTCAGTTTTAATTACAAATGGAGCTACACTCAGTAAGATCGATGACGCTTCTGCTTGTAACTTAGAATAGTGAGCTACATCGCAAGCTGAAACCTGTTTTGCTGTGGCCATAGTACAGTGTCCAAGACTACGTATGTAATTGGGAATACTTTTGCAAAAGGCCTTTTTTCATTTGTCAACTCTTTGGGAGTTATTTTTTTATAATTTCGTGAAGTACTGGGAGCAAAGGCCCAAAGCTATATTATACCTCAAGAAAAATGCTGCAACACTCATGTTGGTAGCTGAAAGCACACACCAGCACCAGTGCCTTTTACACTCAGGCCCTCCGGCAGGGACCCAGAAGACAACAGCAATACTCCCATTTATGATTGCAATATTTGTCATTTTTAAGTAGTGACATAGTGCTGTTACCACTCATCATAAAATAATCAAGCGGTTAAACCTCCCCCCCCATAAATCTGAATGGTTACAGCAAAACACCAATCTTGTATTATCCTTTTAAAACTGTGTAGTGTACTGATTACCTCTGATCCAAATAGAGTATGTGGACTAGTTTTTTTATAGTGTATTTATTAAAGGCATGAGACTGGAATTTGCATCATGTGATGCATCTCATGATTTAATATATTCTGAACTTGACACTCTGCTACAAAACACTCACTTTTAGTACAAATAAATATTTATATACTAACTCTCAGCTTGTGGGGTTGTTTTTTTTCAGGGGAAATCATAACCATGCAGTTTATCTGGGGCTGTGACCAGTTTGTAGTGGCAGGAGCCCCCCTGCCACATTCCAGCCTTGCATGCTCAGTGCCTCAGGTAGGGTAATGGCTGGACCAGCCAGCAGAGAGGCTGGCTGGAGTCCATTTCCTTTTGGAAACCTCATGTAATTTACCTTTTCCCTGTCTGGGCCATGTATTGTTGAAGTCACATTTAACAAGAGTAATAATTGGCGTATCTTCTGCTGCCCTGCATTTCTGTGGTGTTTAATCAGCAATTAAACATCTTCTAGCTGCCAAAATCCTGAAGAAACAGATGACGACACTGCATCTCTTGGTCTTTTCCTAATAGACCTGCTGTAAATGGGCTGTCGACCTGGAGGGTGCCACAGCCCATGCGTCCCAGCTAGCAGATAAACAAAGGGAGATCCTGAAAGTACTGTCAACTTCTGTTTGATGGGGATGGAGGCCCTTTGCCACACTGCCCTGTGCCTGCCCGTATGCAGGGCTGGATGGTGGCTGCAGGAGCTTGGTCTGTGCCCTCTGCTCACCCTGCTGGGCTCCCAGTACTCCACTCAACCAGCATGGTCCCTGCAGCACCCTAGGGTTCACCCTCTGCTGCCTGGCCGATGCATCCCTGGGTTTCCAAGCAGTAGACAGGCAAAAGATGCCCTTGCCCAAGCCAGTCTCAAAAAAAAAAGCTGTATTTACAGAATGCAAACATGGACACACTGATGAAGGTTACAGAAAACAGATCAACAAAAACAGAGCAAACAAACAACACATTTATTCTCCTAAGACTACTCCAAAGGTTTGTATTTGTGCTGTAGTATTGAACAAGCAAGATTAGCTGCTTTACAGCCCGAGGACAATTTAGGTATGGTCTGTGCTGTACAGTCTACTGGTGACTGCTACGGCTGAACAGGTCGTAAACAAATTACTTGCCTGCTGAGAATGTCTGTGCCTCTCCCTGCAGAGGATTCAATCTTTAAACCCCAAGATAGACCTATTTCACACAAGACATTGCATTACAACCCAGAGCTCAGTACTGGCAGCTGGACTGGCCTCAGCCCACACCTGTGAAACAACACTGGTTTTGAACAACTGGCCCCAGAGCCACAGGAGAGGGAATAGGCATGTCCCTGCTCTAAGGAGAGGAACATGGACTGCACCACTGGAGACATGGAATTAGAGTGGCCGTGTTCCTGCATGATAAACTATGCCACTCCCCCAGCCCTTCCAGCAAGCTGCAAGAATCATAGAATAGTTAGGAAGGGTCTGTGCTTTGCCAAGGACTCCCAAAATGACAGAAAAAGTAGGCAAGTATGGAAAAATCCTTGGAAAAGTGGAACTCACACTCCAGCTGCAATGAGAAATAACTCCTTGTGCCTCTTCAAACCAGCCCCTTCATCCTGTGACAATGCATTACAGGCACAACGCGAAGGCAAGATCCAGCTAGCATGTGGACAGCCAGGTTTTTGGAGAAACATGCAAAAGGAGATGAAAGCTCAGCTGGTGAGAGAGGATGCCCTCAGCACCTGCGAGCAGTCAAGGGTTTGTGCACTGTTTGACATTTAAACTCCCTTGAGGACACACACTTTACACTCAATTAAAACCAATTAAGACAGCATTTTCTAGCTGCCTGCACTAGACACTTACCAAGTAGGAGCACCCCGAACAAAAGGAAGGAGGCACAGGACCAGCTGCATTATTGCACCAGCCTGGAATTTCTCAGGTGTAATAACTACTGAGAGGGCTCAGGGTACTCCAGAGCCAGACCAGGAACTGAGAACAGAGTGAATAGCTGGAGAACTTCATCTGGCACATGCATAATTTAAAGCTTCTGAGAAACCAGCTTCCAGTAACACTATTTGCACATTTAATTTTAAGGCTGGTTCTTGAACTCAGTTTCTCACATAGCTAGCACTGGCTCACATCACTGCCTTATACCCTGTCACTAACTGAGTTGTGGGATTAGCATTCCATAGCCCACATTTCTTAGATTTCCATAGCCCAGTATTTCTGTATGCCTGGTTTCCTGCGTCCTTGAATTAAAGCAATATGCACTTACCAAAGACTTCTCTCCCCATATAAAAAAACCAAAGCAATTACCAAATTATTTTTAACCCCACCATGTTCTGTACCCAAGGAGACTAAATTGGGTCAAACTAAGACCTATTGCACCTGGCACCTTATACAATCAGTGTGCCAGACAAAAGGACACAGTGAGAAAGCTGTGCTTAATGTAAATTGTCATCAGCACCTGATACTGCACAATGGCTGGCTCCAGCTGTCTTTATTTTACTTTGCAGTGCATTTTACATTACATCCTTATGGTGCTTTCAATGCTTACCTTCCCTCAACAGCTACCAGAGCTCTGCTAGCAGCCTGGGGGTTTGAACAGTTCTGATTACATATTTGTGTTGAATTAGTGCACAATTCATCATATGAGAAGAAGAAAAATCAAGCTCTTGAAAACCTAGTGACAATAACTGAACCAAAACACTTTTGCCACTTACATTTTCAGCTCTTTGCCTTTATCACTACATAACATTATATGAATTTACTAAAGCTGTTACCAGCAAGTACAGCAGAACATTGCTAAATCACATTTATAAACCTAAACCCCATTCTCTTCTCTTGAGTTTTGTGGATCAGAGCATGTGACAGAGCAAAACGTCACAAAATGTCCCCCCGCACCTCAGAGCTACGTGTATGACACTTCATAGTACAATGCCACAGTGCAGCAGCGGGGCTTCCAGAGATTAAAATAGCAGCAAGTCCTCGTTACAATGCATAATAGATCAGAAAGCCACAATTTCAGAGAGCTTATAATATTTGGGACTTTATGAAAGACCAGTTAAGATTCTACTCTAATTACTCACATCAAGGGAAAAATAAAACCAGCATTCATTTAAAAAGCCTCAAAAAGCAGAATTCATACAAAATGAAAAGTATTCAAACATTTTTACAGAAGTTTACTATCTTTACTAAATGGCACCAGATTTCAAGTGGTCATGTGCAAGGAAAATCAGTAACATTTCAAATTTTGCCTGAAAGTTATTCTAGAAGCAGAATTCCTATCTTCATACTTGCTGCTAAAAGGAAGAAGTAAATGTGCATTGAGTATCGACGAATCTTTAATCTATACATCTTCTGATTTGATTTGATTCAGTAAGTAGAAAAGATTTCCCATACTCAAGTTATCTACAGATTATGTCTATATATAAAAAAAGGTGTGGATATATACATTTAATACATACACACACGCTCGTACATATATACACAAACTGGTAATAGATTGTTTGCCCTCCACACTGGTGACCCGCCAAACCCATGCACCACATCAGAACCTGCTTTAAGGCTATACAGTGTATCGATTATGGGACAAGACACAGGCAGTTGCTCTTGGTCTGGGCTATAATTGTTCCACTTCATGATATATTGTTACACTTCTAGTTGTGCATGACAAAATTCCAATAACTTAGAATTTGTTGTATAAAAACAATTCCAGAAACAGAACTCCCTTATTCAAGGAACATCCCTGCTCCCACCCCCTGCCATTATTTTTGCTAACCAATTACAGAAGTCAACCTAAATCGTATCAGAAACCGCAAACACACTCTTTTGTCTTAATCTAAACTAACGTGCATCAAAACATTCTGCAGTGTGGCATCCTTGGATTTTCTCATCTTCTCAATTGCCCTGTGGAGATCCTGCTGCTGCACAGGCCGGATTTCATCTTCATCGTGGCTTTAAAAGAAAGAGAAAAAGAAAAAAAAAAGCAAGATAATGATTCAAGTGCTGTGTAACAGCTATTCAAACGACGAGAAGTAATCACTGAAAATGGCAGCTCTGACATGGATCCAGCATTACACTTAAAACATGCCCTTGTCCACGCATGTATTACCTCCAAGTATGGGAGACAATTAAGCGGAGTTACGCGCATGCAAGAACATTACCAGCATTTAAGCCTGGTAATATAGCACAATAGTATCACTTGCTGGTTCATGCTACCTCAAGCTTGACACTTCAGGGCACTCTTATTTTCATTGTCAAAATGAATAAAGGTTACTTACTTGGGGTGGGGTTTTTTTTGCTGTATAGTGGCAATCTGTCAAGCAAGAGAGAACCTCCTGCTTTCTGTGAATCATAGCAAAGTTTTTCAAACCTCTCTAAATTTGCAATTCAAACCAGCAAATACAAACTAATAATTGGACAGGAGCATTCCTAGCTGCTGCTCAGCTACCATAACGGGCAGAAAAAAAAGACACATACGTCTCTTCTTCACAGGCAGAATTAACATATTCCCTGACACAGAGGAGTGCTGCATCCCGGCACATTTCCTTCAGATCGCTTCCTGAGAAGCCATCAGTCTCTTTAGCAACTTCCAGGAGGTCTACACGCCT